>OW799235.1:135280336-136723064 GCA_941918925.1 Phyto melanocephala | reverse complement strand
TGGATATTTAAAATCCGGCACAGCCGAATATAGTGCTCTTAATTGTTTATTTTCGTTTTCTTTTTTAATACTAACTAATGCAACAACAACATTAACTGAACTCAATTTTTTGTTATTCCATATTTTGTTTTTGTCCATTAGTCTTTTTCTATTTGTTGTTACTTTTTGCTTTTTTAACCAATAACGAATAAGCAACAACGTTTACCGAACTCTATTTTTCGTTTCTTCATATTTTGTTTTTGTCCTTTAGTCTTTTTTCGATTTATTATTGTTGATCGTTCAGTAGTTATCAAGGCGGTGATGGTGTGGGTAGTTAGTTTTTAGTTGTTTCATTAAAATTGTTTTTGCATTAAAGCAAAACGCGAGTGTTAAGCAACTTCAATATGCAACAGGAGCCCAGTTTTATGAGGAGGGAGAAAAAAATCTTAATATATTTAAAGATTTTTTTTAATCTTATTTTCTTTTGCTCTATTTTTTTTTCACACCCTACAGTAAGTAGTATTCTTTTGTTCTGTTTTGTGCTTTTTTATTTTTTCTAGTTTTTAAATTTATGTAAACACAGATATGTAGGCTTCTTAATTTTATCGAAGTAAGAAACCTTTAATATTTATTAAAATATATTATTATTATTTAATAAAAATGCAATAAAGTTTACGTCGTAACTCTTATGTTTGTTTTTTATTTTTTTTTATTTTCATATAATGTCCTTTAGTCTCCTGACTATTTATTGATCGTTCGTTAATTACCAATCAGGTTAATGATTTTTTTTACCTTAATAAAAATAACCCGAGTAAAAAATCTTTTATAAATATATAATCATTGGGATTCAGTTTTATTTTATTTGATTTATTTATTATTATTATTTTTATGGTTTTTTTTTTTATCATCAATGCAACAACGTTTACTAAACTCTATTTGTGTACCTACCTAACCATTAACAAAAATAAAAAAATGGGTGAGTGGAGGTATATTCATTTTGTCATTCCGTTTATAACACATCGAAATATCTATTTAAGGTCCTATAAAGTATATATTTTCTGAGTCCTGGTGTTTTATTAAAGGACGATCTAGAAATGTCCGTCTGTCCATCCGTCCATCTGTCTGTCCGTCAGAATTATATGTACATATGTATGTATGTACTTATTAGATGATAAAATTTCGCATACATAATTTTCTGGTAAATATAATTTTAATACCAATATAAGTATAATTAAAAAAAAAGTAAAAAATTAAGGTGACCAGCCTAAATTAACGCCCGCCTTCCGCTTTGTCTTAAATTCATATTATTTCTTTCTATTTATATGGCCAAAAATAAATAAATAAAATAAAAGTGAAATCTGTAATGGATTAACTAAGTTGAATTCAAACATTAATTACATAATTTTAAAAATAGGAAGTGCTATGCACACACAAAGCTTAATATTAATTTTTTTTTTTTAACTACCTTTGGGTATCAAATTGTACTCTTCAGTTTCCGTAAAAATACAATATTTCAGTAAAAATCGATTTAGTGGTATCATTTCTAATATCGAAATACTTAAGGCTACATTGTAAGACTAAATTTAAGAAAATAAATTTATAGCAATTCGCTACTTAGTTAGTTACACAAAGAAAGTAATACATATTTTAGTATATGGTCATAGCGATTACTGTTAATAATAAAAGTTTAAATGTACCTGATATTTGGAAAATTACGGCATTAGATAATTCTCAAAGTTTTACACGAACGTTAGATTTTATATGCTTTTAGTGTAGATTTTTCTAACATGTAATTAAAAAAAAACAAAATATATGCAGAAACAAAAATTAATTTTTAGACTAAATATTGTATACAGTAAGTCAAGGAAACGACTTACCATAAACAAGAAAGATTTTCTTAAATTATTGAATCACTTAAAAAAAGTGTTGGTGTTCTGTGGCGCCTGAAGGCTAACGTATTTCTTACATAATTTAGAATGCGGGTATAGTTTTTAAATATACTTACCTAGTTATATTTGTTATGAAAATTTGTTATATTAGATTTTAAAACAGAAAACACAGGGCATTTTTTCGAAAATAAAAATCTTATTCCAACTAATAAGCAATATATAAAAACTGTAAGATTAATAATTATAATAAGTAAAACAAAATATTTTAACTAAATTATTCGACGTCATTTTATAAAAAATTATGGATAGTTTAATAAAAACACCAAAAAAATAATATTAATATAAAATATGTTTGTTTTATATATCGTTGGTCACAAGTAGAAAGGCCTTAACGCATTAAATTTTTGTGTCAAGATGTATTTGTGGAAAATGTATTGAAATCACTGAAAACCTCAATTTCGCAAATATACGAGCATTTCTACCTGTAACCATCGATATGTATATTTATTTTTCTTTTAATGTTATATACATACAATTTTAAAGTATGTATACATATATATATTTCAGCTAACAGTTTTAGTAGTCGTCATCATTACAATCATCATCGTCATTGTCATCATTTGATTCTCCAAATAGTAGGCTCATACTACTTTGATGGTGTATCTGAAATATGGAGCAACGATGAAAAAAAAAGAAATTCTGAAACTTTCGACATTATTTCATGGTAAGTTTGTAAATGGATGAACCCAAAACTTAAGAATATTCTCTGTTACTCAAACAAAATATGTTGGTAGTTATGATAATTTAAATAATATGTACAATTGTTTAAGGAATGATGGCAATATTTTACATATGTATGTAGCAGTAATATTGACATTATTAAAAATGTGTATGGAATTCATCAAGCAATAAAATTTAAACGATATATTCAGTTTTTGTTTAAATTTATAACCAACCCAAAAAATGAATAAAAATCCAGAGCCAACACAAAAATGCTATTATGTTAATTTTGTAAATATAATAGTTATTATTGTTGGTTTATCATTAAGTGAAATTAGAAAAGCCGTAAAAGAAATCTGTTAAATATGTTTTAACCTTTTTTTTACATATAGTTTTTTTATTTTGTACTCGTATATACATATGTAAATATAACTGCGTCAATATGGACAAACTGCTTTTGTCTGATTTTATCGTTTTTCTGGAAATCAAATTAATACCATATATTTAGTTTTTGTTTAAATTCATAACTATGTAAATATCCAACAAAAAAAAATCAATCACCTTATATAATGCACCATGAGGAATCACTTATAAATTTATATTTGATTTTTATAAGCTGATTTCTTTTAAAATAAAATTTGTTTTATGCACTCCTTGCTGTATTATTTAAAAAGTATATATTTTTTCGTTTTATTTACAATTACATGTTAAAATAAGTTATTATTTCAAATGATATTGTTTATTGACTGTATTTCAAAATAATTAAAAATTCGAGAGTAGTTTTAAATTGCAAAATTACAATTGTGGCTTATGTCGACATAATTTAACGGATATAAAAATGCATTAGGAACTAAAATAATTACTTTTGAACTTGCAATAAAAAAACAATTCAATCGTTTTAATTATATTTGTTGTATTCTTACGGCATTATATATAAGCTTTTTTAGCTTTTGATTTTTTTTATTTCTTTTTACTGATACTTGAAATTATTATTTTTTTCTATAAAGAATTTCCAGAGAAATTCAAATTAATTTTTCTGTATATTTTTTACTTACTGTGCCCATTTAAAATTACATTTATCAATCAGTATTCAATATCAAAAATTATAAAGTGATACATACCTTCATAAAATTATAAAAAAATTAATTTTTTAGATTTCGCTCTATTTTCGGTAAAAATAAAATATTTTATTGTAGTAAAAAATGTGCTACAAATATATTAATAATTTTTACGAACCATTTTAAAAGAAACTATCATAATTAACATTTCCTTATTCAAAAACAAGATTGATAAAATGAAAATTAAGCATTTTTGGTCGATTTTTAATTGTTAATATATAAAAAAACATTTATTATTTCTGAAAAAAATAACTATTATTTCTAAAAAAGAATTAAAAACTATTATTTCTGACAAAAAAAAAAACTTAAATAATTATTATTTCTTCCGAAAAAAAAAATTAAAAAAAAAATTAAACAAATGAGCGATATATTGGTCGTGCCAAATCTTTTATACCCTTAACCATCATGTATATGTGTTAACTTGTGTTCATACAATTAAGTTATTAACCATTCCTGCATTACTTTTAACAAAACTTGTTCACGTTTTTGATTACTATTGATATTTTATATATGTTATTGCAGATACAATCAATGCACAAAAATAACTTCAGCGTAACGCAATTTTCTAACGAATTGGTATCTAAATACGTTGCACAACTCAGTCACAAGATAGAATCGACTTATTTTATTTTCAGAGTGTATTTTCTTACTATGAAAGACTAATTTGCTCAAAAAGTTACCATCATTTTACTCAAAGGTTATAGATTTTTTGTTCGCTGCATTGAGAAGCCTATATAATATTAAATCAATAAGCACATTGAATGTAAATAAGAAAAGTAAGAGTAAATATCTCTGAAGAATTTATACACGATTGATATTTAAGGAAAAATATTTTGAGGGTAAAATATGCATGATATTAGTATATATAAAGCTTTTAATTTTTTACAAAAAAGGTTTTGTTTTTTTAAACAGAATTTACGTTATAAACAAGCTTTGAATCAATCACACAAGTGAGTACAAGTGTATGTCAAAATTCCAACAATAATATCGTAATGCAGTATAGAAATTAAATTTACTCTTATTCGCCCTTTTGTTATTAATTAGCAGCTTGATATGTTTAAAAAAAAATTTTTTTCCAATTATTATTAATTATTACCGAAATGAAAATCCGAAATTCGATAATGAATTTCTACCTGTGTTAAGAATCTACTCAATAGTTTCAAGGAAATTTTTTCTATGTAGCATTTTTAAATTTTTGTTTAAGAAAAATTATTTGAAAAAAAATAAAAAGTCAATTTATTTAAAAAAAACAAAATTCAATTTATTACTGTATAATTTAACATATTTTAAACAAAATGAAACTATTTTAATTAAAATCTCTGCTCAAGTTTTGTTTATAATTACAATTAGTAACGTTGTTGTTGATATGTATAAAACACTCTCACACTTACATTTTATGATTCCCGTTAGTATAGCTTTAGAGCAATTCTAAGGCAGATTTCATGATTTTCTATTTAACCAAGAAGAACCAACGATTTTAAAGTAATGCTTTCATATGATGTTCAATTACATTAATATTCTATTTAACGGTTACATATCTCGAAAATTATACCTATTAAAAACCGAGTGCAGATTTGAATTCGATGTAAGAATTTACCTTAAAACAACTTTTACTTGCTTCTGCCCAAAAAAACGAATTTGTAAATTAGAAAATTATTA
The DNA here is from genome assembly GCA_941918925.1 of Phyto melanocephala. NCBI lineage: Eukaryota > Metazoa > Arthropoda > Insecta > Diptera > Rhinophoridae > Phyto > Phyto melanocephala. The sequence continues at coordinate 136,717,699 of OW799235.1, read as the reverse complement.
CATTAAAACGTTATAAAATTTATATCATAAACGATCATTTTTTATTTTGATATATTAAATACAGGTGTTAACTACAGCTTTTTGTGCAGTTTTTTTACCACAACATGGTAAATAGTGGGTCAATACATTTTGTTAGAACAACTACATATGTCTAAAACGTTAAACAAAGTTCTATAAGGATACTTAACCACCAACAGTATAAATCGATATTTTTTGTGTACATACTTATGCTATAAAACAAAGATGGAAAAAAGATTATTTACTTATATTTTTAACTATCCGATTATAAATTTTATTATAGTTTTATTAACTGAGCAACAGAGTTTTTAGCGAGAATCGAATACGTAACCCCATACTAGCATACTAATGACTAGACCACCGGGGCACCAAAAAGAAAAGTTTTTGAATTAAATGCATAGATTTTGTTATAATATTATAATTTTTTTAAAGTTTAATAAAAAATACATTTGTATACATATTTACCCTGAAGAAGCTACCCATTGTTTTTGTATATAAAAAAACCATAATCATTTACATAGATACATACATATGTACCTACATATGTGAATGATTTAACATACGAAAATTGTCAAAACTTTTCGACAGGAAATTCATGGTTTTCAAATACATTTAAAAAAAAAGTGGAGTACTAAAACAAATTTATTTTATATTGAATAACTTAAACTTCGTTTTAACATCCTAGTTTAACCTTTTGATTTTAGGGTAAAATAGTATAATAGTAGTAGCCCCTAAAATAATCGTTTCACACTATACTAACATGTTTTGCTATACATAACTTTTGTCTTGTCTTTGCTTTGTTTTACATCATTAAAGTATATTTTTCAATTACATTAATATTCTATTTAACGGTATACATATCTCGAAAATTATACCTATTAAAAAACCGAGTGCAGATTTGAATTTGATGTAAGAATTTACCTTAAAACAACTTTTACTTTATCCGATTATAAATTTTATTATAGTTTTATTAACTGAGCAACAGAGTTTTTAGCGAGAATCGAATACGTAACCCCATACTAGCATACTAATGACTAGACCACCGGGGCACCAAAAAGAAAAGTTTTTGAATTAAATGCATAGATTTTGTTATAAAGAATGAGATCAGTGAAACCTTAACACACATTTTTAATTCCACCTTTCTTCATGCACAAAAAATATAACTGTTTATAATCAAGTTTGCATTTAAAAACTTGTCAAATTATGTGTACAAAATAATAGCATAATCGGATTATTAGTTTGTTTGAAAATGGATTCCGAAAAAAAAGTGCGTGAAAAAATAATAACAATTTTTTTAAAAAAGTGATAAAAGTGTATAAAGAACGTCGTAGTATTAAAAGGAAAGCTGGAAGTGGAGCTAAAAAAGGTATAACTGACCCACAGTTAGCTTCAAAGATTGTTAGTCTTCTAAACCAAAATCCCAACCTCTCAAACCGTAAAGCCGCCTTAAAAGCAAACTGTTCAGATTTTTTTGTAAGGAAGGTTAAAAGATATGAAGGCCTTAAGTCCTACAAGGTTCAGAAAGTGCCAGACAGAAATTCGAAGAAAAACTTGGATGCAAAAAGTCGTGCCAAAGAACTGCTTAGAAATTTTATCAACAAATATGAGTGTTGTATTATGGATGATGAGACTTACGTTCTTGCCGACTTTTCTCAGCTCCCAGGGCGAAGTTATTATGTGGCCGATGGAAGAGGTAATGTCGATGACCAATTTAAGTTCCAAAAAAAGACAAAGTTTCCAAAGAAGTACTTAGTTTGGCAAGCTATATGCACGTGCGGAGAAAGAAGCAGTAAATTTATTACTACTGGGACTATCAACACTGATATTTACATCAAGGAGTGCTTCCAGAAGAGGTTGCTTCCATTCATACGAAAACACAATAAGTCAACATATTTTTGGCCTGACCTAGCGTCGTGTCATTATAGTAAATCTGCAGCAGAATGGTATGAAACAAATAATATAGTGGTAGTGCCAAAAGAAGCAAATCCACCTAATTGTCCAGAACTAAGGCCCATCGAACGTTACTGGGCTTTAGTCAAAAGAGTGATGAAGGATACAAAACAAGTTGCTAATACTACTAAAATTTTTTCCCAGAAATGGTCTTATTCCAGCAATAAAGTTACTAAGGATACCATCAAAACCCTCATGGTCTCAATTCCGGAAAAAGTGAAACAGTTCATCAAAAAAAGCTGAATTTTTACAAAAAGCATTAATATTTTAATTTACTGTTATTTTATTGTTAAACCACGCTATTTTCATTAAAATGGATTAATTCGTTTCAAAGTTATTGCGTTTTATTCGTGTTAGGGTTTTATCGATCTCATTCTTTAATATTATAATTTTTTTAAAGTTTAATAAAAAATACATTTGTATACATATTTACCCTGAAGAAGCTACCCATTGTTTGGTAGCGAAATATTGGTTACTAATAAATAATTTTTTATAAAAAAACAAAAAAGTGATCTCAAGCTTGGGTCATTGTATAATAAAAAAAATATCTAACTACAATTTTAAGATTGTATATAAAAAAACTATAATCATTTACATAGATACATATGTACCTACATATGTGAATGATTTAACATACGAAAATTGTCAAAACTTTTCGACAGGAAATTCATGGTTTTCAAATACATTTAAAAAAAAGTGGATTACTAAAACAAATTTATTTTATATTGAATAACTAAAACTTCGTTTTAACATCCTAGTTTAACCTTTTGATTTTAGGGTAAAATAGTATAATAGTAGTAGCCCCTAAAATAATCGTTTCACACTATACTAACATGTTTTGCTATACATAACTTTTGTCTTGTCTTTGCTTTGTTTTACATCATTAAAGTATATTTTTCAAGAACATTTTTACCTAACACAAGTATTAAAAATATATGAATTAAGCTTTTGTACTTATGCAAATTAAGAATCTCTACTCTTTGCTAACTGTATGATTTTTTAAGATTGCTGTAAAAATAAACGACTTACGAATACCAGTTTTTTAAGAAGAAAATAATATGTACACAAGAATTGAAATATGTAAATAAAGAATTTTTTACTCTTTGCTGACTGTATATAAATACTGGGGTAAAGGGAAAGTACAAAGTTAAACAAAAACAAGTAAGAGTGCTATATTCGACCGTGCCGAATCTGATAATACCCTTCACCATCATGTACATAGGTATAACCCACATCATGTTATACGCCATTTGTCCTTATTATTAGCTTAACCTATATTTCATGTTATACGCCATTTGTCCTTATTATTAGCTTAACCTATATTTTATGTTATACACCATTTATCCTTATTATTTCCGACGCCATCCTCGATTTTAAATTTTTAAGTTGTTAACTGTATTCTTCTAGTCAAGCCCTTTAATTTGATACCCATATTGATGGGGTTAAAAAAATTTGATCCGTTTTGTTGTGGCTGAAAAATTCTAATTTTGGTGGTAAAAATATGGGAAAAACAGGCAGTCGTGTTTATTTGCTCATATCTCAGAAAATTATGGGGCGTTTGTGCTGAATTTCAATAGCGATTCATTCCCGGATATTTCCAAAATATTGATACCATACACAGATCTGAGGAACATATGGTTGCTTCTAAAAGTTGATTTCAACCAACACACGGACAGACAGTCGCGGCCTCTATTCATAAGCTTTCAGAAAATATATACTTTATGGGGTCGGAAATGAAAATTGTAGAAATTACAAACGGAATGACAAAGCTATATATACCCTTGTGCACCACAGGTGAAGGGTATAAAAAAAAGTGTTAAATCCGAAATTATTAAACACTTGGCTGTATGCAAAAAAACTTAATACAGCTTTACAAACTATTGATAAGCAAAAAAACGTTGTTTTATGCAAAAACTCAAAATACGTTACGTTTGTGCAATCAAATGTTGTGAAAAATATTAACAGAAGCAACAAATGATGTAAATAGGTTGAACTAAATGTATATGATTTTAATTAGAAGAATTCGTAAAATAAGAAAATAATCAATAAATTAATGATAAATATGAAATTAATTAATTAATTTGTTTTATTTTACTAAATATAAAAGAAATATATACACGATTGAAAAAATATAAGCAACAATTCGAGTAACTTATTTTATGTACAAATAAAAAAAATCTGTTGAAAGACAACGTTTTTGTTAAAATTTATGTAAGTTTAAATAATTTTTTTTGATATTTTTTCTTAACAAAGTCATGTTAGTCTCAAAACGTTAAGTAACTAATATCTATTATAAGTCTACATGAGGGTTTTTTTCATACGGCCGTTGATCTTTAATGCTCCTTAATTAATTAAAATTTTACTAACGAAAAACAAACAAACCTTTTGTTTGGTAGCCGTCAATCGGTAAATAATTAGTTTGCTATTTTTGCAACACCATAATGTATGAGAAATTAACCTAGTAACAACTACCGAATGCAGTGCAATTTTTTCTATTGATAAAACTTTGCTAAACTATTATCTGAAAGGTAATAGCTATGTTTTTTCTGATCCATCACAAAATTAAGAGTTAAATTTTCAAACATTTTAAAATTCAAGGACTACTGCAGATAAATGCATTTCAAAAAAAGAAAATATGTTTTCACATACATATTTACTTATATTCAAACTTCATCTTGTGTTTTGTATGTGATCGTTTTTAAGTTGTTAGAGTTGGATCTAAAACTGTCTGATGTATTTAACATGACTTGACACTATTGCGGTCCATATGTAATTGCGTATGCTTGTCAAAATTATTTTACAAATGGTCTATAATTTTTGCTTTACATGTACATATGTATGTATGTAATTACGTATGACACAATCTCTTTTGGTTTAAAATACTTGATTTTGTCCGCAAATTTTATTTTATCAACTTTAAAAAAAATTTGTTTTGTATAAATAAAAAAAAATAACGTTTTCAGCTATGCCACTAGAGATATTTATGAAAAATTGGTCACTAATCTGCAAAGTTATAGGCAAAAATTATATGAAAAAATATATTTTTTTAAATATATAAAATTTTTTCAAACTCCTAAATTATTTTTAAGCACGCTTAAGATACCAAATTATAAGCAGTAATTTCAAAAATTTTTTTGAAGAAAAACTAACAAGTCTGTTTCTATACAACTGAGAAAGCTAATATGGGGTTCAAATAAAATGGCCTGAGTATTTCATATAGTTATATATAAAAGGAAAAAAAATCGAAAATGGCGAATATATGAGTCAAATATAGTAGTTACGGCTTTGTCCCCTTTAGCCCCTACAATATTAGTATCAAATAAAAGTTCTTTGCTTTTTGTAGTTAACTATTAAGAAAGTGTAAAATCCAAAATGGCGGAAAAAATTTTTTAATCCCAACAATATGGGTATCAGATGAAAGAGCTTGACTTGTAGAATTCAGTTAATCAAAGATGGCTTCGGAAATAATAAAGAAAAATTGCGTATTACATGAAATCGAAAATCTAGGCTAAGCTACGATGTGGTATTTATACCTTTGTACAAAATGAATACAGTCCGGTTTTTTTTGTCCGGTTGAAAAACATACCATCGTAATATCATAAAATAATTTAATGTATGTAATGTAAAAATTTTTAAATAAATAAAAAAAAATTGTTTGTCTCAGCTGGGATTTGAAACTAGATTAATCAAGTTTGTATGGATGTGTTGTGAAAAAAGTAGTTGGTCTTTCATACCTCAGTTGTTTATTGACATATTTTTCTAATTTGATATGATTTTATTCACTGAAATAACAACAACTAATCGTAAAATAATTAAACATTTTAATGCATGTATGTAAAAATAGTTTAAGAAAATTGTCTCGACCGGGATTTGAAGCTAGGTTCGCTCTAACAAGTATACCAAATTTGTCTGGGTGTATTGTGAAAAAAGGAGTTGGTCTTGGTTTTTTCGTCATATCTAAGTTTTTATGAACCGATATTTCTAATTTTATAAATGATTTTATCCGTTTAAAAAACCTCACAACGTAAAATTATAAAAAAAATTTTTATGTAAATATAATAAAAACAAGTAAGAGTGCTATATTCGCCGTGCCGAATTTTATATACCCTTCACAACGTGTAGTCATGCAATAACAATTGTTTGTATCACCATTTATCTCATATAAAATACGTACATATGTACATGTAAAAAACATACCATTGTAAAATTATAATTGAGTTTACGTAAGTATGTTTCTAAAAAAAAATTACAAAAAAAAAAAATATATTAAAAACAAAAAAAAAAATACAAAAAAAAAATTAAAAAAATAGAGATTGATAGCATATAGAGATCTGAGGAACATATAGTTCTAAAAGTTGATTTCAACCAACACACGGACAGACGGTCAGGGCTTAACCGACTTCTCTATTCATAAGCTTTCAGAAAATATATACTTTATGGGGTCGGAAATGAAAATTGTAGAAATTACAAACGGAATGACAAAGCTATATATACCCTTGTGCACCACAGGTGAAGGGTATAAAAATAATAAAAATATATAAAAAATAAATATAAAATAAAAAATATTTTAAAAAAATAATAAAAATATAAAAAATATATAAAATAAAAAAAAAAAAATTTTGGCTTAGCTGGGAATTGATGCAACGTTCACTCTAGCCAGTATACCACGTTTGTATGTATCAGAGAACTGCAACAATACATAATACTTGCGAGCGCACTCGCTGTTTACTAAATCATTTTTAGTCTCGAATACTTTTAAGCACTCGCTTTTACTGATATGTTAGCTCGTTGGCTCGTTCTTCCTACAAAGCGAGCTTGTGCATGAAAATATTACACAATAGCTTTTTACTTGTACATGACAATATCACAACCACTCAAAGCAAAGTTTCGTGTTTTTTCTATTTTCATACTCGGTAACTTCTTTGTATTTAACTTTCACGACTTAAGTGTTACGACTAGCTCGTAACAACAACATTCACGGCATATTCATTTAGTATATGTTCGTGTATTTAAAATTCAACATTAAGTGAAAACGTGGCTGCCATATTTTATGATTTGTCGTAGGAAAAATAGTAATGCTTTTTTAAAGTATTTTATTTATTATTATCTATAAAATTTTAAATACATTAAATTAAAAATTACATAAAGAGCACACTCAGCCATTTAAAAAATTGTTCTTATGTGCATCTTTAGCATCATAGAATATAATTGTGTGTTTGTTGTAAAATTTGTTTTCAAAAATGTATAAATATACAAAAAGTAAATTCTGTGTCTACGTCGCACAATGAAATAATGGACTGCACAATGAAATAATGGTCAATATTTTTGTAAAATTATTTACATATAAATGAAAATGACGTATAAAAAAATTGTGATTCATAAGCCTGTCACATTCATTATATATTTTAATTAAAATTTTTCACGAAAATTTTTCTTGCAATAACTTTTAAATTCATTTTATTTCATAATGAATTTAGCCTTACATGTTTACTTAAATATACGACCATCTGGCAACGCTGCTTTATATATTACTACGAATGACGAATCTGCGAGTAAACACTTGTGCACTCTGACAATTATAATTCTAGGTCAGTGAAGTTGTAGTATATTTACGAAACAATACAAAACAGAACTCATATAAATTTCATTGTGTTTGCTTTCATTGTTGCAAACACAATTTCTTACGAGCCTGGCGAGTACATGCAAAAGCAATAGGCTGTATTAACTACACCGCAACTCGTTTTAAGGCGAGTATCATAAAAACGGGTATTCGTTGCAGTTCTCTGGTATGTATGCATGTTGTTGTTGTGAAAATAAAAACAAGGTGGTCGTGGTTTTTTGCTCATATCTCAGTTGTTTATGTACCGATGTTTCTGATTATCAATATTGATCTACTCCCGAATATTTCTGATATTGTAATAGCTCACCCGGGTTCAGGCGCTGTCGGGGGGCTTCAAAAAGTTCATAAGCTTTCAGAAAATATATACTTTATGGGTCGGAAATTGAAATTGTAGAAATTATAAACGGAATGACAAAGCTATATATACCCTTGTGCACCACAGGTGAAGGGTATAAAAAAGAAATCTGTAATGGTTTATCTAAGTTAAATTCAAATAGTAATTATTTGGAAGTTATTTTAAAGGTAAAAGGTCCAATGACCATACACAGCTAATATAACTTTTTAACTATGTCTGGGTACCAAATTATACTATTCAGTTTCCGTAAAGATACAACATTGTAGTAAAAAGAGTCGGTAGTATCATTTTTAATGTAAATACACTGAAGGTTTCATTGTAAGAATAAATTTAAGATTATAATTTAATAGCAAATCGAAGTTACACAAAGAAAGTAATACATATTTAAGTATAGAGATTATTCCATAGCGATTACTGTTAATAAAAAAATAATAATTTTTGTGCTATAAAAGAACACTAAATTGGTGGTGGGTTTCAAAACTTCGGCACAACCGAAATTTAAATAAAATAAATTTATAGCAGATTCAATTGAACTATCTAAAAATGTTGTTGTTAATGCCCTTAAGCAAAGAAACATAATAGAAAGACGTGGTGCTGTAAAAAAAAAACCTTTCCAACTACGGATGGAAACGAGACCTCTTCAAGTCGTCAAAGGCGATTGTAGCTAAATTAAATAATCAAGTCTCGGCACGAACTGTGTGCCGTCGGCTATGTGATATTGGGACAAATAGCTCGACAATGTTAAAAAAATATATTAACAGAAGAAAAAATTTTTCAAAAATTTGCATTTATTATAATTATAGAATCATATCTATTTTAATGACCACATGTATATTTGGATGTAACATGGGGCAAGAAAGCACTTAAATATAATAATTTTAAAATGTTAATATATCGCTTGCTTTTACGTATATATTAATATGTTAATGAATGATTTGTATGAAGAAATTAATTTCATAGATAAATAAACTTGTATATTTTTGTTTGTTATGGCTCTATATATTATAAAAAAATAATATTCATTTTTTTTACACTAACAATTTACTATACCTTGCTGGAATATTGCGATTTTTGTGTTGCGCTACTGCCACTGATACCTAAGTTTGACTGGTTTTGTCCAGCAATTGAACCATTTGTTACATTTGAACCTACAACTCCAGCAGCTATAAAGTTATTGCTACCACTACCGCCTACACTAACATTTGTTTTTGACAAAGATGAATCATGACTGCGTTTCCTGTCTTTATCCCGCTCTCGATCTTTTTTCTTGCTACTGTTGCCACCGGTGTTGATGTTGCCAGTATGAGTCGTAGTCGGCATATTAGAGTGTGAACCTGTCGATGCATAGGAAGTGTATGACAAACATTGATTGTGGTCATATGAAGTATTTGTTGCCGCTGACAAACCTGTAACCAAATCAGATGAACCACTACTGTAGCTTTCCAACATATCCTTAGAAATTTTTATTTTTAAGACTGGAGGAGCATGTGATGCTGTTGAATCTAAATTTGAATGACCGGTGGAACCTGTACTAAGTTCACCCATTATACGATCTTTTGGTATTTTAATTTTGAATCCTATAGGCTCACCAACTGCTTCTAATTTTTCTTTAGAAATTTTTATTTTAACATGTTCTTCGGCTCCGATGGCGGCAGACAAATTTCCATTGTCGTTGTTGTCTCGGTCCCTATCACGCTCTTTGTCTTTATGACGATCTTTGTCCTTTTTGTGTTTCTTCCTTTCTTCCCGATCTTTTGATTTGTCTTTTTCTTTATGTTTATGTTTGTCTTTTTTCTTCTTTTTTTCTGATTTTCCACCTAATGTACTGGGGTCATCTGTCTCCATAGCAGAGACGTCTGAATTACTAGACACTACATTATTACTTATCGATGTAATGGAGCTGTTGTGTTGACTTGTTGATAAGGTAATAACAGAAGGTTCAAACAATTCGGCAGGTGGCTGTAAACTAGGCGTTATAATAGAAGGCTCTGTTTTCAGTAAACCACTTGTGCTGCACAGACTCTCCTTTAATAAATTGCGTACCAAATCTGGGTTGGTCTCTATGCCATTGACAACTTGATGCTTAGCAAAGTCATTGCCGGCACTGACAGCTGTATCTATTTTTCGCATTTTGCTGTCACGTATTAAGTTATCTTCTTGTTTAATTGTAACCATTTCATTAGGTCTCTTAATGCCGACAGTCGTTCCCATGTTACTTGTACCAGCAAGTTCGTTAAGGCCTGTTAATGAGATTGAAAATGACGAATCTAATTTTTTTGATATTGTTGTTTTAAGTATTTGTGATTGACCTGACGTATGTACATCAGATGATAACCGTCCACTGTCTTGGTTCGATGACAAATTAGAACGATTTTTGTCCTTTCTTGATGGCGTATCTCGTTCGCTTTTAATTTTTGGCGAACTTCCTTCTTTATTATTTATAGAACTAGAAGGTATTTTATAGCCAGTGGTAGTATAAGTCTCAGGATTCTGACCAGAACTACTTATGTAGTTGTTTAAGACACTACTCAATTGCGCAGAAGACACAACCTGTTGTGATGTTTGTAGTTCTTGCTGTCCTTGAATTTTTTCGTTATATTCGGGACTAAAGAGAGAATTGAACGCTTTAGGAACATGATTTTGTGCTTGTTGATTATAGTGGTTGTCGGGATGTTGCTGTTCTTCCGAATTTGGTAGAGGTTCAATTTTATTATAATTATTGCTAATAAGGGAGGAGGCCGGGTTTGGCTGTTTGTGTAAATCATGAGCTACATTCAAATTACTGTACTTTGGGTCCGAAGATAAGGAAGGTGGCTTGTGGTGAGTCATAGTTTGCGGCTGCTGTTGCATGTGGACGGAAAGTTGTTTAGGTTGTTCCTGCTTAATGTTGCTACTACTGTGACGTGATCCCTGTTGCTGCTGTTGTTGATGAAAATTGATTAAGGGTGTAGACGGACCGTTAATGACAGGTTGTAAAGCTGGGTTGTTAAAATCAGACCTCGATGTTTGCATTAAATTTCGGGTAATATCGTGCATTGTATCTAATTTGGATGTTATTTGACTTGTACTATTACTTGCTTGCGGCATTTGTAAATTACTATTACCGTATTGTGAAGAAGCAGAGGTTGGAAACATTTTGTTGTTATTATTGGTGTTACTTTGTTTATTAACTTGATCTGCTGCCAAGCGACCTGAATGATCTTTAGAGGACATTGAGCGATTCCCATCCTGTTTTTGTGCCAACTTATGAGGAATACCATGTGGCGTCACACTTTGACTTGATGAAGTTGAAGGAAGTACTATGACGCGTTCTCGGGACTTGTGGTAATTAACTTCCATGGGATGACTTTGTGATGAAGACTGTCTTAGAGGTGGAGCTGGCAAAGTACTCGTCATAGATGATCGTGATGAAGAGCTAGAAGATTTATTTGACGAGGACGTCAAATTCGAAGAATTGTGTTCTCGTGATGGACGATTAGAAGTCATATTGCTACTACCATAAGGCTGCACCTGTTGCTGCTTGCTATGGCAAGAACTGAGCTTGTGATCTTTAAAATAAAACCATTAGAATATGTTTGAAAAAAAATATTTTTTTCATTACCAGGAACTTCGTTAGGAGAGTAGCCGATTTTAAGGGGATTATGTGAAGAAGATGACAAAGAAGAACTGTGATGAGAACGGTGTTGACTGGACGAGGAGTGCAAATCGGGTTTGCGCATTTGTTGAGATTGATGAAGTGGCGGCGGTAACATGGGTTGTGAAACACTTCCACTCTGTTGTTGCGATAGCGGTTCATTTCCCACTAATGTTTGACTCGAATACATAGATGAAGATGATTGTGACTGATTGCCACTATTCATAACTGCCTCGGCTGTATGATATATTTTCATATTCATCATGTCAGAGACCTTCCAATCTTGATCGCCTTTTTTGTCTTTAATTTGACCTTGACGATTGCTGGCACCTTGGGCAATAGCTTTAATAGAGTTCAATTTTGATTTGAGGCGAGCTGGGCTCTTTTCATAAATGGCAATAAATTCATCCGTTAATTTCTTTAGCAAATCCATCGTTACAGTCTCATCTACATAATGGAACCAGTGCTTTCCTTCTGTGGACTGGGGAATCTAAAAAATTGATATTACGATTATTTAATATTATTAAAGTTTGTCACTAAAAACTCTAAAAGGAAATCGAAACAACGTAATTTATGTCATAATTATTGTACCTCCCAACGTGACCATTTACAAGCCAAATATATGCAAAAACATGCCACTACCGAGGGTTTGTATTGCAGACACATTGACGTCAAATGCAAACTGTTTGAGGCCAAAAAGTACGAAGTTTGCGCCAAATCCTTGCAAGCTAAAATAAAAATAATTACGTATTTAATATAGTATCGGTATTTAAAGTTTATTGAATTTTCTTAGGAAAGAAATTCAAGTCGAAAAAAAATTAATTGTTAAAATAAAGTTAATTGTAATTGTTAAAATAAAGCTAAAAATCTTAAAAAATCATTTACAACTAATTACGGTCGAATGGGTAGACCGCAAACATACTAGCTTTTAGTTAAATATCAATGCTACAATCCATAGTTTAATTTTTCTACGTTTTAAAAACTTGTGCTTCATTAGCGCAGTTCTTACTTTTTATTTTATAATCAAGTTTTTCATTTAAATAAATTCACACATAGAAAATACAAAAAATACTAAAAAAATTGGATCATTCAATACAAATATTGATTAATGTCTCTAATTTTAAAATTTTTGATTCATAAACTTAGAAATTTAATAAATAAATAAATACAAAAAGTACCATAACAAGAGCCCTATATTTAGCTGTTCCGAATCTTATATACCCTTCACACAGTACATTACATATACACATATGGTCAAAATAATAACACCTGTTAATTTTACCCCTCACAGTGAGTGTAAAGGAATATAAAGGTTCGTCATTCCGTGTAAAATTTCTACAATATTCATTTCCGACCCCCTGAAAGCTTATGATTTTTCTGTTGTTTATCTTTATTCATAACGAAATATATAGTAAACAAAATCAGCGATTGTTTTAAGACTAATAAAAAGTAGCCAAAATTTTCGTTTTGTAGGAGAAACTATTAATCCTTCACTATTTTTTCTACAAAATGCATTAAAGCGTAAAAATTTAATCGAAACTTGCGGAAGTTCAAAAAAAAAAAATTAAAACAACAAATATCCGTGTTGTAACTCTTGTAAAGAAGGAACCGTTTGTGTCTTCAAGAGCGAATTCACCAAATATTGGATCGTCGTCGAATACAAGAAGCTCATTTACCAGGACGAATAGTCAGAATATTGTCTTGGCTTAGACAAACAAATTAAAAGGCTGTGTTGGCGTTTGCGAGGAATAATTGCAATTGGTCTGAAAAAATGCCGAAACATTTTGTGGATCAATGAAAAAAATTTGTTTATTTGGAAACGACTGTACTTGAAATGTTCGACGCACTAAGGGCAAGGAATTCTATGTTTGCCATACAAAGAAGACGGTCAAGCACGGGGCCGGAAATATTAAGGGGGAAATAATTCTGAATAGATTTAATTTACAGGGTCTTAACTGAATTTTATAAAAATTAAAAATGGAATGACAAACGTATATATACCGTTCTACACAAAAAATTGTATTTACATTAAGTTAAATTAAACTCAAATCGTGCAATATAGAAACTCTTTAAAATACGCAAATTTATTGGCATATTGTAGAAATTTATTTAACATTGAAATTTTAATTTATTGTTTCGTATTTATAAAATTATCGACTTTTTTCGGAAGTTCTTCCATTAAAGATTTTACAGTTGCTTCTGTTACTTTTTTGGAGGAGGTGGTCCATCTACACCTAAAATCGGACATTTTCTGAGACACCTTTCCTGTGTTCTTCAATTCCTTTTTTACAAGAGCCCAGTACCTTTCCACAGGCCAAAGTTCTGGACAGTTTGGTGGATTTGCCTCTCGTAGTACAAAAATGACATTATTCTTTGATTACCACTCAAGTGCCTTTTTTCCATGATGCCAAATCAGGCCAAAAATATGCAGGCACTCGGTGCTGTCTTAAAAAAGGTAAAAGTCGTTTTTGTAGGCACTTCGTGAAATAAATTCCTGTGTTTATCGTGCCTGATGCCACAAATGCTTGGCTTCGTTTGTCAATACTGCAAATACCTTGCCACACGAGATATTTCTTAGGGAATTTTGTTTGTTTCTTTGTCCGGAACTATTCCTGAACATTACCTCTTTCACTAGCAAGATAAAAATCTTGACCGGGAAGTTGAGAAAAGTCTGCCAGTACGTATGTTTCGTCATCCATCACACAACAGGTGTATTTTTTTATAAAATCTGCCTTCAATTTTTTCGCTCGTTTTTTTGCTTCTAAGTTCTTTACGGTATTACGATCTGGAACTTTCTGAACTTTGTATGTCTTCAGCCTAGCATAAGTTTTGGCCCATTGGACAAAACTTTTAGAGCATTTCACCGTACGCGCTGCTTTTCTGATAGAAGTGTTAGGTGATCTTCGAAACTGTTGCTGGACTTCTTTTACCTTACCAATATCCCTTGGACCTCTTTTATTTCCTGATCCAGGTTTTCTTATACTGCTTAATGGCATTTGAAACAGCTCGAGGTTCAACTTTCAAATTTTTTGCTATTTTTTTAAAAGTCCATGACGGATTTTTTTGAAAAGTTTTAATTATATTTTCACGTAATTTTTTTTCGTAGGTAAAAAAAGCATGTCCTTCCAACATAATAAAATGCAATTGTGTCCAAATGCATTGACGTAGAGCGATGAAATTTTGAATGTATATTTCCAGAGTACAAAAAATATCTTTTCCTGAAAATTGCTCAAATCTATACATTACGAAAGGAGTTATGGAGCAAGATGTACGAAATTTTGACCGCTCGGTGTCTTTTTCGGTATATTTAAAATTAAAAACGTAATAAAACTAACGAAAGTAGCTGTATGATTCTAAAATTTAGTAAAAATTGCTTTTTGATCAAAAGACTTGCAATAACGGAAAATAAGGTAGCATGCTCTCTTTAACGCCTACCTCTCATATAACGCTTTATCTTAAATTCATATAATTTCTCTTTGGAGAAAGTTTTTGGAAGAATAAACACTATATTGAAATATCTTAGTTGAATTTATTAGTAAAAACAACATTGACAAGCTTACTTTAACGCTAAATATCTATATATACATATTATTATTTCATTGCATAATTATAAAATTTATTTTAATCATATATGGCCCACAAGGGCTCGATTAATTATTAAATAAATATATATACAAAAATATTTTAAAAGCATATCAAAGTTATGCAAAGATACATATTTTAGTATAAAGAGATTATTCCATAGCGACTACTGTTAATAGCAAAATAATAAATTTTGTGCTATAAAAGTACATCAAATTGATAGTGGCTATAAAAAATTCGGCACAGCCGAATATAGTGCTCTTACCGAATCTTTTATAAACACCACCAATTTGATAAACTTTTATAGCACAGAATTTATTATTTTGTTAACAGTAATCTCTATGGAATAATATCTTTATACTAATATATTTATCACTTTCTTTGTATAACTTCGACATGCTAGTAAAATGTTTTCGTAAATTTTTTCTTTCAATGAAAGTGGACGTTAAAGTAGGCGTGTCAATAAAGTTTCTGCTAATAAATACAACTTAGATATTTCAATATAGTTCTTTATTCTTCCAAAATCTTTATTCATAGCGAAATTATATAAATTTAAGATAAAGCGTTATATGGGAGGTGAGCGTAAAAGTGGGCGTGTCACATTGATTTTCCGTTAGTACAAAGCCTTTGACTAAAAAGCAATGGTTTCAAAACTTCAGAATCATACATCTAATTTTGTCAGTTATATTACGTTTTAAATTTTGAATTATGTGTAAGAAATATTCTGCCAAAATTTGAGCCCCCTAGCTTTTTCCGTCCGACCTCTACAGTGCTTTCAACAGACGGACGGACATAGCTAGATCGTTATAAAATGAAACCCCGATTCAGAATATATATACTTTATGGGGTCCAAAATGGATATTTCGATGTTACAAACCATTTTTTTGGTGGCGGGTATTATATAAATCCTACTAATATAATAAATGTGAATGTTTGTTACTTTTAATTGCGATAATAACGCGAAGTCGTTGGCAAACTCATCATAACACATCCTAAACGGGTTGTTTGTGTTGTTAATATTTTTATTTTTGTTGTTAATACTAAGTGTACCTTTTATCCCGATAACTACGCAGACGAAGTCGTGGGCACAAGCTAGTATTATAATAAAATAAAATATTGGTTTGGAATATACAAAAAAAAAAAATTGAATAACAACAATATAATTTGGTTAAAAAAATGTATTTTAAGTATTCAAATACATTTTTTAAATCTTTAACCCCTTAAGACCGTGATACACATATGTGTAGAGAAGGGCACAAATCGTTACTTTATGTTGAATAAAAAATGTCATTTGATAGGTGAAGTAAAAAGACAAATTTGAAAACCAATACTATGATTTCCTGATTCAAATTTCAAAGAATTACGACATATATAAAAATTTTAAGTTACATAGTAGTATACCGACAAAAAGTGCTAATGATGAAATAGTAGCTGGTTTTGAAAATGCATTCCACTCGGCTAATATCGGAAATAATTTTAAAAGAATATTCCTAAAAATGATTGCAGTTTAATTTAATTTGAATTTAAAAATTAAATAATAGAATAAATAAACTTAAGCCAAAATAAAACTGATTTACATTAAAATCTAATATATAGGAGAGTTCGAATAAAATATTAATATATAATTAAAAGTAAAAACTTTTTTCCTTATACGTAAACGTTTGCAAAAAATATTGTGGGTACATCCAGTGAACTAAATATAATTTTGTTTTTGCATAACTGCTAAGTGTGTGATCATATTAAAAAGTTCACTTAAAAACTCAAACATTTACAAAATAATGCTTTAAAATAAAACAATTATTAAAGTCAAAACTAATTTTATTTTCTAAAAAAGATGAAAGGTAAAACCAAAAATAACATAAAATGTCAACATTGTATTTGCCAATTCATTCGTATTTCGCCGGCGTAAGAAATAGAAATAAATCCATTGTAGATTTCACCGCGTATAGTGAATTTCGACCGACGTCATAATTGTATGCATTCTTATATACACAAGTGTTTTATTTTTGCAAACAAATATTCGCAGCGAAAAATTCGTCGTTCGTCCTAGTAGTGCACTTAGAATTAGTCGTAAATTGAATTCATATAATAGACCGTTTGTTTTATATTTAAGAATATTCTTTGTAATATAGTTTTTTTTGGCCTTTGGGGCTTTTTATATTATTTTTGTTGAAAATAAAATAATTTAACTACGAAATATTATTTACTAGCTTGTTCCTGCGACTTCGTCTGCGTATTATCGGGATAAAAGGTACACTTAGTATTAACAACAAAAATAAAAATATTTACAACACAAACAACCCGTTTAGGATGTGTGATGATGAGTTTGCCAACGACTTCGCGTTATTATCGTGATAAAAAATAGCCTATGTGTTAATCTAGGTTGCTGTCTATCTATGTGCCGAATTTCATTTGGTTCCGTTCAGCCGTTTTTGCGTGATTGAGTAACAAATATCCAAACATTCACATTTATTATATTAGTAGGATTTCCTTGCACAAAGGGCTTCCTCAACAATACTCTACTATTTAAAAAAAATTTAAAACCGTCAAAAAGCGATAAAATTTGATCGGAGGGGGTTTTGACCATTTAACATAACACAACCTTATATGCAGATATCACCTTGACACTACTACTTTAACTCCCACCTCTATACTATTTTCTGTATTTTATTAAAAATTTTAAATCATGGGAATCTGGAATATTATACTTAAAATAAATTGATGGATAATATGCGACACGCCCTCTTACTAAAATGTGACTGTAGAATTTTGCAACGCACTTTACAATATACGGTTCCAGTTCAAAAAAAGGTTTGCTTTGTTTTTAAATATAAAACAAAACACATAAATTTGGCTTCCAAAGCGTTAACCGTAGCTGTTTTATCCTTGAAGGGTTCAGAATTTACATATCTTCCAGAGAAAATAGTCAAAAGGTGTGATATCGCACGATCTAGCTAACCAATTTACATAAGCAAAACGTGAAATTAAGTGCTCACCAATATGGTTTCTTAACAATAGAATTGTTTCACGCGCTGTATGCCTCGAAGAGCCGTCTTGTTGAAACCAGAGCTCACCGATAACATGAGCTGGAACTTCAGAAAGCACATATTCTGTTAAAATGGTGTGTTAATGGTTACCATTCACTGTAACATTCTGACTGCCTCATGTTTGAAGAAATATGGAGCAATAATTCCACCAGCCTATAAACCACACCATACCGTGGTTATTAATATAAATAATGGTAGCTCTTGGTACTCTTCGGGTTGCTTATCAGCTCAGATATAACAATTTTGTTTATTAACGCATCTATTAAGCTAGAAATATGCTTTATCACTAAGCAAAATTTCACGTTAAAACACTGGAAAACTTTTCTTACAAAAGCTTATTGAAAATCAAACCTTAAGATGAATCACCCATTACTAACACTATTATTACAAAACTTTTTACATACCTAATATAGTATTTAAAACTTTTATACAATTTATGTATTTACTAGCCTGAGCCCGCGACTTCGTCTGCGTTGTTATCGGTACGAAAGGTAAAATAAATATTCAGGTTGTTAACAAATTTAACACATGAAATATCCGATACTTGTCACCAAATATGCACGAGTTCCATGCACTTATTAGAATGGAGTGCAGTTTATTAAAATATTCATGTAAACACATGATCTCCAATGACACGCTAATGTTAAAATCATTAGTGTTTTCAACTAAATTTAATCACTTAGCCACCAGTTAAATCCCTGCAAAATCACTTTTTTGTCATAGATTTTTTGCTGGGCTTTTATAGCATAAAATTTTTTATTTTGTTATTAACAGTAATCGCTATGGAATAATCCCTTTATACTGAAATATGTTTTACTTTCTTTGTGTAACTTCGATTTGCTATTAATTTATTTCCTTAAACTTAGTCTTACAATAAAACATTAAGTATTTCTACATTAGAAATGATACTACTGACTTTTTTTTAATTTGGTACCCATAAGTAGTTAAAAAATATTAGCTTTGTGAGGGCATGTCACCTCCTTATTTTAAACTTATATGATATATATTATATAATGTTTGAATTCAACTTAGATAATCCATTAGAGATTATTATATTGAAGAGAATTCTAATCTAATTTTGTCGGTTTTGAGTTCTAAGATTTCATAAAGAGTAAATATGTGAGAAGTGGTCGTATCAAAGAAGTTTCTGGTGATAAATTCAACTAAGATATTCCAATACAGAGTCGCTTATTCTTTCAAAACCATTATCCATTGAGAAATTGTTTGAATATAAAGCGTTATATGGGAGGTGGGCGTGTCACCTTAATATTTTGGAATTACGCTTTTATTGACGAGAAATGTATATATGCAAAATTTCATCACCATACATCTAATTCTGTCGATTTTATTAGGATTTTAATTTCATAAATAAAGTAAAAATGAGAAATGGACGTTGAAATAGGGCGTGTCACCTTAAAAGACACATATAAATTTTCGTACATTTTGGTCGATTATTCCTTTCATTGAGGAATTTTCAGGATAACATATATATAGCTTAGTCATTTCATTTGTAGTATCTTCAATTTTGATTTCCGACTCCATAAAGTATAAATTTTCTGAAATCTTATAAATAGAGAAGTCAATTAAGTCATATCCGTCTGACCGTTTTTTTGCGTGTTGATTGAAATCAACTTTTAGAAGCAACTCCATGTTCCTCAGCTCGGTGTATGTTATCAATCTTTTGGAAATATCCGGGAATGAATCGCTATTGAAATTCAGCACAATCGTTCCATAACTCTCTGAGATATGAGCAAATAAACACGACTGCCTTTGTTTTTTTTTTGTTTTTTCTACAAATTTTTACCACCAAAAATAACAAATTTCAGCCATAAAACAATTTATAGGTACCATTGCTACTATTTGTAGATAAAATATATGCCTCTAAAGATATTTAATTATTCAACTCCATAGTTATATAAAAAGCCTACAAGGCCAAATAACTTATATTACAGATAAAACAAATGCATGAAAAAATTTGGATAAATCGAGCTATAATCGGTAAAGTTATAGAAAAAATGTTTTTTGAAAAATATATATTCCAAAACTTTACAAACGAAAATCAATTTTTTCAGCTTCTAGATAATCGAAAAAGTTAAAATTGAAAAGATCAAATCTGAAGGGACTAGACTAGCGAAATATAAAGCACTAAGAAAAAATTAAAATTCATGACGGCCGCCAATACAAATAGCGGACAATAAATTTATATGAGTCAAATCTGGTATTTTTAAATGTAACTTCTTGAACCCCCTCTATATTGGTATCAAATGAAAGGGGTTGACCAGTTAAATGCAGTAAACTATAAAAAAGTAAAAGTCAAGATGGAGGAAAATGTTTTTCTTAACCCTATCAATATTGTTATCAAATGAAATGGATTGAATAGTAGAATACAGTTAACAATGTAAACATTTAAAATCATAGATGGCGTTAGAAATAATCGATTAAGCATAATCCGTCTGTCCGTGTGCATGTTAAAATCAACTTTTTAAATCCTCCCGACATCGTCAAGACCCGCGGAGGGTATCAAAATATATCAACTTTTTAAATCCTCCCGACATCGTCAAGACCCGCGGAGGGTATCAAAATATAAGAAATATTCGGGAGCAAATTAGTATTGAAAATCAGCATAATCGCCCCATAACTATCTGAGATATGAGACAATAGGCAGTAGTGTTTATTGTTATTAATCAGCAAGTTATAGGCAAAAATTATTTGAAAAAAATATATATTTTTTAAATATATCGAAATTTTAAGATACCAAATTATAAGCTGTAATCTCAGAAATTATTTCCAAGAAAAACTAATAAATTGGTTTGAAACCAGCAATTAAGTATAATTGTTTCGGTGTTTTTTCCTAAAACTTACAAACGAAAATATATATTTTTAAGTTTCTATAAAACCAAGAAAGACAATATTGGGATCAAATGAAATGGCTTGAGTATTTATTTATTTATTTATTCAACGTAATATAAAGCCTCATGCCAATTAGAATATATTACATAGTTAAATCCTGAATATTAATATTATAAAAATTATCTACAAATAAAAACCTAACATATATGACCATTGGTTCCCAATCTTTTGAAAAGAAATCAAATAAGTGTAATAGTTAATTTAACGATCCCAATACATCGTAACAGGAAAAAACAGAAAGTAAAAATTTTAAGAAGAAAGCATTATATACATACATACATAGTTATACATATGCATACATAAACACATTCAAACTATATAAAATAGATCTAATACTACAAATTGGTAAGAAAAGATAACATTTTTAGTCGAGAAGCATTATTTGAGTGGGAAAAAAGTCGAAGCTCCATGGGTAAAATATTCCAAATACGGGCTATTCTTACACTAAAAGATTTTTCAAACAAAGAATTATTTATCCTTGGAATTAAAATTTGAGGGTTCCTAGTTGAATGAGAGAATATAAATTTGGAGCAAACTGATGCTGGAATTCCTTGTAGAAAAAAAACAAGTTACGCAGATTGATAAACTCAAGAAAAGAACAACCAAGAAAACGTTTAACAAATTCAGAAACATGATCACGTCTATGAAGGCCATATTCATACCTTACAATCATATTAACAATGCGACCCAATTTAGTAATAACACACACATAGTTAGAAAAAAAAATCATGATGGCGCCATAGATTAAATGGCGAATTAATAAGTCTAATATAGTATTTCGACTTTGTCCCTTTTTACTCCCACAATATTAGTATCACAAAAATAGCTGGACTAGTACAATGTAGTTAACTATAAATAAGTGTAAAATCTAATATGGCATCTCAAACAAAATAGTGGAGCGAACTTTTTCAACCCCAACAATATGGGTATCAAATGAACGGGGCTTGACTAATTGAATACAATAACTATGTAAAAATTCAAAATCAAAGATGGCGTCGGAAATAATAATGAAAATGGCGTATTATATGAAATCTAAAATCTAGCTGTAGTCACGATATGGTATTTGTACCTATGTATATACATGACGGGGAAGAGTATTATCAGATTCGGCACGGTTGAATATAGCACACTTACTTGTTTTTAACTAAGATCGAATTTATCATTCTCAAGTTATGATAAAATATATCATCAGCATAACCGCCTTGTTCTTGGCGAAATATTAGGCATGCCCATACAAAATCTGAGCCCGATAGAAAAAAAAACTGAAAATTGATTTGAACTTAGCGCGTCAAAATCTTTATAGTCCACATATTTTTGTTTAAAGGTGGACAAATAATTTAGCAGACCTTTGTTAAAAAAATTTAATAAAGTCCTAACATTCAAAGCCGGGGGTAGTTGCTAGTTTTAATAAATTTAAAAAAAGGAATTACCTTTAACTAATTGACATGTTTTTACAACATGGGTATGTGGATGATCAATGGCAACATCAAAGCCTAAAGTTTGTAGCAAAACGTTTTCATTGAATACTAAATCTTGGGCTTGCTCAAGATAGTATGTATCTGTGGTGGAGGTTGTCGGCTGATTTAGGCATTTATTTGCTGCTTTTATAACATGCTCTAATTTACGCGGTTGTTCTTCGACCTTAGCGGCTAAAAAGAGACTAGCCGCAGCTATTCCATTTCGATGAAAATGTGTAAAAGAGTGAAACGCGTAAAATCGATGCATATACACAATTGCAGTATTAATGCATAATTGCGATCTATAAAAAATAAGAAGGAAAAATTTAGCGGCTAGTACATAAAATTAATAATTTTTACTCACACTAAAAGCCTTTGACCCATTTCCTGGATAAGATATGCTGTCATCTGACGATAAGACAGCTCTTGATCTGGAGAAATGCCAGCTTTACGACTAGGAGAATTTGCTAAGTCTTCAGATGAAAAATACCACATTGAATCTTTATCCCTGTCGCCACTATGAATGCGAGTTGGTGATGGACTTGGTATTCCACTCATTGCGATAAAAGCAGCAAAAAATATGAAAAAATACTCTATTTTTGAACAGAAAAAAGTAATACAACCACTGTTTTGATTAAGAAAATTTAATCGCAATTAGAACATATATTGCTAGCATTACTTTCGAACAAAACTTGGTAATAATAGGTATTTGTATTCCTCTTCAACAATTTTTTACTTTTCTATATTTATTTTTGTAAGTATACATTTAAAAGATCAAGTATGCTGGCCGCATACACTTTGTTCCTTTTGCTACTATAGCTTTATTTATTGACAATAAATAATCTCACGTTCCTACGATGTTGATACTACGACGAATCTTAGTCGTCGACAGCACTACAATACACTATATTTGTATCCCAGTTCAGTAGATGCAAATCAATGCCATTTATTTAACCAAATATTTTCTCTTATTTTTGGTAAAGACAAAGCTCACTTCCGTAATTGTATGATGAAAAATATTCAACTTTTTTTTAGTTGCATTAGGCCACGAGTATTTAAAAACATACACATACACGATAGCACACTTTACAAAGTCGTCAAATGAAAAACATTTTTTCTTATTCGTTTCCAAAAATCACTTTACACATCAACTGCCTGAAAAACTCCACAAATTATGCAATAGATCTTAAATGAATGTGTAGTAATTGGATAAAGTGTAACAATACATTACAATTCGTTTTTGTGCAAAATTAATGCATAAATATATTTTTCCAGACAAATTTTAAAAATTTACACTTCAAAGAAAAATGTATTCACTCACGGGAATGGCCGAACGACAAAACACAAAAAAACAGGAACGTAAAAATTGGTATTAATAACATTGTTGTATTTAAAAATCTCTTTATACACAGAGTTGCTTAAGAATAGTATTATTGAAGATATAACAAATTTTTAAGTACAGTGAATAAATAAGTGGCATACCTAAAACTTAAATACACTATACACCAATATAATTTCAATCGTGTTACGGCTTTAATTATGGGTATATATGTACACTATGACGTATACTTTGTAGCAGAGTACACGTATACAGATAGTGGTGCGAGCCCAGATGACTTTTTTGTGCGCCAGAATATGTCAACCTCCATATATATAGCATGATAATGATCGTATTACCTATTTGCAACAACATTTTTTTTATTTGGCCGTGCCTAATCTTATATACCCTTCACAGCGAGTAGTCATGCAATAACAATTGTTTGTAAAATTAAAAATTGAAAAAAAAATTTTTTGGCTCAGCTGGGATTCGATGCCACGTTTTCTCTAACTAGTATGTATGTATGTATGTATGTATGTATGTATGTATGTATGTATGTATGTATGTTGTAATTGTGAAAAAAAACGAAGTGGTCGTGGTTTTTTGCTCATATCTCAGAAAGTTATGGGGCGATTGTGCTGAATTCATTCATTCATTCCCGGATTTTTCCAAGAGATTGATACTATACACAGATCTGAGGAACAGACGGTCAGGGCTTAATCGACTCCTCTATTCATACGTTTTCAGAAAATATATACTCTATGGGATCGGAAATGAAAATTGTAGAAATTACAAACGGAATGACAAAGCTATACATACCCTTGTGCACCACAGGTGAAGAGTATAATAAACTCAGTTTAAAATTTTATTATAATGATATTTTTTATATTATTTGCGAACTGTACAGTCATTTTAAAATTACCTTCATAAAGGGTTAAATAAAAAAATAGAGTTTGGTTTAGAAAAATCGCTGGATTTTCTGATAAATTTAATACCAATTTTTTTCCGCTAAACTAGTATTGAAATCGCTGTATTTGAAAATAGCTGATTTCGCATCACTGAAGGTCCCTTCTTAGTTAAATCTTGCCCACAGAATACAATCTTGGCTCCGTTAAATATGGTTATAATTGGTCGAGTAACTCCACCAAATGATGGACTAGCATTTACTGCTGAAAATGTTCAATTTAAAATTGGGCAAGAGATAATAGGAACTGGCAGCTTGTATATTAGTCAGAAGTAAGTTAAAAAAAAAAAACAAAAGGATGTTTTTAGTTTTTTTTTCACAAGTTCTTTAGTTTGGCGTCCTAATGATTTAGAGCAAGATGGTATTTCCATATTTTGGAAACAAATAAGTGTTCATGGAATATCTACAACACCAAGTAACTGCATTTATGTCATGCTAGACTTTCAACTTAAATGGCCTGGAGTTTACGATGGAGAATTACACAATCATTCCAATGGTACTGTAGAACAGACGCAAAGTGTCAGTGATGATGACAGTATTGATGGTAATGATTTTTATGAAGACGCAGAAGATGGTCAAATGACAGAATGTTGGTTTATACCTTTGAATTCAAACAGTGTTAATATGATGTATCAAGCCATGACTGAATGTCTAGCTTTACATCCCGATTCCGATGATAGTATATCTGAAGATAGTGAATACTTAGATGATGAAGATCAGGTCAATGGAATTTCTGAATTAGGCGGTGTGGATGAAAATGCCAGTTTTGAAGAAGCCAGAGATACCATAAGTAATTTGTCTTTAAATGATGACCGTTTTGCTGATGCTGATGAATAATAAATTAATGTGCACATAACTATGTATGTATGCTTATTAGGTATTATATTTTCGAATAAAAATTTTGGTATAAATTAAGATATACTCTAGTTTATTTAATAATATTTACCTCGGTCAGGCGTCGATAAAAACTTCGAGATACCAAAAAGTGTTCTAGCATTTATGAGGAAGTATTTTTATATAGTTGGCTGTACCCGTTTGATACCAAATTTTAGAAAACAATATCATTTTTTCATTTAAAGACAATCTAGCTATATGCGTCCTTCTGTTGAAAGCACCATAGAGCTCGAACCAAAAATGTTAGGATCAGATTTTGACAGAACACTTCGAATACAAATTGTTTATTAGTACAAAAATTAGCTAAATCGGTATATTAGGAAGATAGTTATAGCTTATAATGCAAGAGTAGGTAAAAAAAAACAATGTGTTTTCTACATGAAATAAAATGCGATTGTGTATAAACGCTTTAACTTAGAGCGATAAAATTTCGCAAATATATTTCTTGAGTAAAAAAACATCTTTCTGAAAAATCCATCAAAAATCCATACATTATGAAAGGAGTTATAAATCGAAATCTACGGAAATTTATACCACACAGTGTCTTTTTCAGTATATTCAGAACATAATAAAAATGACAAAATTTTATACACGATTCTGAAATTTTGCATACATTGTTATTTTGTTCAAAAGACATGTATTAACGGAAAATAAAGGTATATGCCCACTTTAACGACTACCTCCCATATATATACCTTTTTATAAGTTCTCTATAATTAAAGAGTTTAGAAGAATAAGGGACTCTATATTAAAATATTTAAGTTGAATTTATTAGCTAAAACTACTTTGACAAGCCTGCCTACTTTAACACCCACTTCTTACAATTTATTGTTAGTGAAATTTAAAAGCTAATTAAATCATATAAAGCTTTCTGGTAAATTAATCTATGCAATATAAGTATAATTTCGAAAGATAAAGGTGACACGCTGACCTTCCATATAATGCTTTATCTTAAATTCATAATATTTATATTTGGACAAAACTTAAAAATAAATAAGGGTGACACGCCCATTTTAACACCCCCACTTCCCATATAACGATTATTTTTTTAAATTTATATGCAATGATAAAATTTTGTTATGATAAAATTTTGAAAATTTTTTATAAGTATAATTCCAAAAAAATAAGATGACAAACCCATCTCAACGCCCACCTTCAATATTACACTATTTATATATTTATATTTTATTCGAACTTTTTTTCTATATATTAAATTTTAATGTGAACCATTTTTTATTTTGGCTTAAGTTCATTTGTTCTTTTTATTTAATTTTATAATTCAAATTAAATTAAATTGTAAACATTTTAGGAATATTCTTTCTAAAAATTATTTCCGATATTAGCCGAGTGGAATGCATTTTCGAAATCAGCTTCGATTTCATCATCAGCACTCTTTATCGGTATACTACTATGTAACTTAAAATTACTATTTATGTTACAATTGAATGAAATTTGAATTAGTGAATCTTAGTATATATAAGATAAGATATACTAAGATTCACTAATTCAAATTTCATTCAATTGTAACATAAATAGGAATTTTAAGTTACATAGTAGTATACCGATAAAGAGTGCTGATGATGAAATCGTAGCTGATTTCGAAAATGCATTCCACTCGGCTAATATCGGAAATAATTTTTAGAAAGAATATTCCTAAAATGTTTACAATTTAATTTAATTTGAATTATAAAATTAAATAAAAAGAACAAATGAACTTAAGCCAAAATAAAAAATGGTTCACATTAAAATTTAATATTACACTATTTTTTATCCATATAATTTCGCTATGAAAAAAAATTTAAACGAATAAAGGGCTCTATATTGAAATATCTATGTTGAATTTAATTGAAAATTGAAAAAAAGCTCATAAAATCGACGCGATCGATGAAATTTCGCATATATTGCTTTCTGGTAAATTTAATTATGCCAATATAAATATAACTTTAAAAGATTAAAAGCAAAATGAAGTTACACCAAAAAAGTAATACATATGTATTTTATTACAAAGAGATTATTCAATTGCGATTGCTGTTAATAACAAAATAATAAATTTTGTGCTATTAAAGCACAGAAAATTGGTGGTGGATATATAAAATCGGCACAGCCAAATATAGTGCTCTTGTTGTTTTTTTATTTTTATTATATCAATTTTATTGACAAATAATTCAATTATAATAGTATATAATACTTAATTACTTAAAACTTATATAATACAAAAAAAAATATATATTTAAAAAATAAATTTAATTAAGTTATGAGATCGGTTTATTAAAAATAAGTTCATTTATATGTTGCAAAATGTGTTGTTGAAGAAGTCTTTTAAAAACAGAAATTCCATCTTTATTTTTTATTATCTGAGGCAAGTTATTGTATTCACGATTTTTAAAATTTTCATTATTTATTGTATTTATCGTATGATTACATCACATTACATTTATAGTATGTTGTCTAATATTTTGCATTTTGTAAAACTGTTTAAGTGTTGAAATTTGAAACCCTAGACACAAACCTAATAAGTTAACCGAGCTATGTTAACTACTTAACAGAACTTATGTTATTACTTTAAATTTAATTGTTTTTCATAATTAAAGATATTTTTATATAGGAATAGCACACACTTCTAAAACAAGCAATTATTAAAAATATTTAACAAAACATTTTTTAAGTGAAGATATTTACATATTTATAAAGAGTGTTTTTTGTATAAAATATTTATCTTTTTCCGAAAATACAAAGTTGGCACAGGGGCCATTACTACCACATTATGGATGTGGAATCTCTGAATTGATCTTGTGAAGTTTTTAAAAAAATATTTGAAAATTGATATTTTCTCATATGAAATTTTTGTAAGGGATTTTGGTCATTGTGAACAAATATGGAGATGGCACGCAATACTACTATATGGAAAGTATAGCCAGGGGCCATTACATTATGGAAGTGAAATTCCTGAATTGATTTTGTGAAGTTTTTAAAAATTTTTTGAAAATTGATATTTTCTCATATGAAATTTCTTTAAGGGATTTTGGTCATTGTGAGCATATATGGAGATGACACGCAATACTACTATATGGAAAGTATAGCCAGGGGCCATTACATTATGGAAGTGAAATTCCTGAATTGATTTTGTGAAGTTTTTAAAAATTTTTTGAAAATTGATATTTTCTCATATGAAATTTCTTTAAGGGATTTTGGTCATTGTGAGCATATATGGAGATGGCACGCAATACCACTATATGGAAAGTATAGCCAGAGACTATTACTACCACATTATGAAAGTGGAATTCCTGCATTGATTTTGTGAAGTTTTAAAAAAATATTTAAAAATTGATATTTTCTCTATATGAAATTTCTAAAAGGGATTTTGGTCATTGTGAGCAAATTTCAAATTTATCTTCACACACATAACTGTTTGACATTTCTCAATATATAGAGAAATAGTGGAAAAAAATCATTTTTTGTCTTCACATTTAAAAAAACTATGTGGACTATATGGATTTTGATGCGCTGAACTCAAATCCGTTGTCGGTTTTTGCCATCAGATCGGGATTTTTTTTATGGGCGTGGCAAATTTTCCCCCGAAATTAGTCAGAATTAGTTATCCGATGTTTAAAAATTAAACAAGATGTCTAACAAAATTGTATTTATTTTAGTTGAACAGAATTTTTGTCTATCTCTTATCGTTTTTGAATTATTCAAAAATTAATGGAGAAAACATTTTTTTTCGTGCAAAAATCGTAATATTTTTCAATTTAAAAATGGAATTTAAAAAAATATAAGGCAAATATTCAACATTTTAAAAATCTGAGAGCTACTTATCTTGGAAATAAAAAAGCCATAAACCATAAAAATCGGTTAAAAAATGTAGATTTTATTGTCAATTTACTGCAGGTACCCAATATTGACCAAATATGTGTAATGCAGCAAACAACGTCAGAGTGGGCGCACTAAAGCGCCTTGTAGCAACAATGAATGACAACTATTTACTTCTATCTATTTTCGTACAGCAAAAACAAATACAAGCAAAAAAATTTGCCAGATTGTAATTTTGTAGCAACGCCTCGCATAAAGCACCCACCCTGAGATAGAGAAAAATTTTAAAATAGTCCACATAGTTTTATTTAATGGAGGATTTTGCTGCTGAGCAGTGTTATTGGTAGATTATATTAAACCTTTAGAGCTTTATTTTACATACTTTGAAGCGACATAAAGTCATAACTCTTCTTGTAACCATAACAAATGCTTTAAGTATCCATCCTTTGGCTGGAATTATTGAAAGCAAGGTTGTATTTTTTAATTTTCATTTTTATAAGTCCATCTAGGTGATAGTGTCATCATGAATATTGAAAGCATAACGAAAATGTATTACGAATATAAAAGAATATGAACATGTTGAATAAAAAATTATTCACTAGTATATCGATAAAGAGTGCTAATGATGAAATCGTAGCTGGTTTCGAAAATGCATTCCACTCAACTAATATCAGAAATAATTAAAAAAAATATTCCTAAAAATGATTGCCAAGAGTGGCTTTTTATATTACATGAATAAATAAATAAATAAATACATAAATATGTATGTACATATATCGAATTCTTCAAGCTTCTAAATAATTGTTTGTGACATTTCAAAGACACCAAATTATAGCCGTTGTATTAAAACTAATATATTTTATATAAGCTTGTGCCCTCGATTTCGACTGCGTAGTTATCGGGATAAAAGGTAGACTTAGTATTAACCTAGGTTGTTATTTATATGTTTGTCAAATTTAATTCCACTTAGCCATTTTTCATTCAGTTCCGTTCTGCTGTTTTTGCGTCATTGAGGCCATTTAGGTTATTATCCATCTACATATGTGCCGCATTTCATTTAGTTCTGTTAAGCCCCTTGGTTAAGTCGGTTTTGCGTTTTTGATTGAGTAACAAATATCCAAACATACAAACATTCACATTTATTAATTAATAAATGGTTGTTAAATTTTAAGTACCGATGCTGATTTTGTATAAAACACAAATTATTTAGGAAATTATTGTCATTTCTTTTTATTTTATTATGGTATGGTTCAATTATGTATAAAACAAAATATCGGCCAAATGGCCGCCGCGACTTCGGCGGCACACCTCCATCCGATGGTCCAAATTTTCGATCACGCTGAGACATAATTGAGGTTGTATGCCGTTAATGTGCCGAATTATCTCATCCATTAACTCTTAAATTGTTGCTGGCTTATCGATATCGATCGAAATAAACCAAAAAAAAAGAAGTCCAACGGGGTCAAATCACATGATATTGGCGGCCAATTGACTTAGCCACCAAGTGAAATAACACGGCCATTAAATTTGTCGCGCAAAAAAAACATTGTTTCGTTAGCTGTGTGGCTAGCAAGTGGCAAGTTCGTTATCATCTCACGATAGCGAACACCATTCACAGTAACTGCCTGACTGGCCTTATTTTGGAAAAAATACGGCCCGACGATGCCGGCAGCCCATAAACCGCACCAAACAGTAATTTTTTGTGGGTGCATTGCTTTTTTGACCATCACTCTTTGATATCATTCGCCCAAATGCGGCAATTCTGCTTATTGACGAATCCACAGAGTTGAAAATGTGCCTCATCACTGAAGATGATTTTCTTCGAAAATTGATTATTCAGCCACCATTCTGACCATTGTCGACGTTTGGAATGTTAAAGAGGTTTTAGTTCTTGAGTCATTTTTATTTGTAAATTATTTCAACTTTGTGCTTTTTACTAAAAATAAACATATTCTACAAAAAACTTAAAGAAATTCAAACAAACCAAACAAGTTAACAAGTTGTGCTTTGAAATAACGAAAGAGAAAAATTATGCGAAATGCCGTTTGTGTTAAAAAAATTTAAAACCAGCGGCAATACATCTAATCTGTTAAGCCTATACCTATAGTACACAATATGTAAAAGGCCACATGCACATATGGGTCTGACGTGTCACTAAAATGTTCAGTACTTTGGTTACATTTTTTAAAAATTGTCGTAGTGGTTGCGGTAAGATTTTGATATTAAACGAAATGTATTATAGTTCTAAAACGCAAATGAAACAAATTTGGCCGAAGCGGATATATTTATGCTTTGTGATGACGTCAAAATTACGTCACAGCCACATGCGTATGTGGCTTTTAACAATTCGTGTACTACAGAAAAAAGTTTTTATGCAAAACAAAATAATACTTTCGTAAATATTAGGAAATTTATTAATAACATTTCTACCAACATAAATAAATAAATAAATAACTCTAACTCTTAATCATGAGATTTTTTTCGCATGCTTCTACAGTTTTTAATAAGAAGGATATACTGCAGGTGCTACTATTATTAAATTTTTTTAATTTTTTGTTAAAAACAATAAAAAAAGGCAAAGTTTAAAAAAGCAAAGTACTCGAAAACTTCTCGGGACTTGTTAACCAACTATTTATTTTTATACCCTTCACCTGTGGTGCACAAGGGTATATATAGCTTTGTCATTCCGTTTGTAATTTCTACAATTTTCATTTCCGACCCCATAAAGTATATATTTTCTGTAAGCTTATGAATAGAGGAGTCGATTAAGCCCTGACCGTCTGTCCGTCTGCCCGTCTGTCCGTGTGTTGGTTGAAATCAACTTTTAGAAGCAACTATATGTTCTTCAGATCTGTATATGGTATCAATCTCTTGGAAATATCCAGGAATGAATCGCTATTGAAATTCAGCACAATCGCCCAATAACTTTCTGAGATATGAGCAAAAAACCACGACCACCTCGTTTTTTTTCACAATTACAACAACAACATACATACATACATACATACATGTAAAAAACATACCAAACAAAAAAAATTACAAAAAAAAAATATTAAAAATAAGAAAAAAATAATAAAAAAAACTACAAAAAAAAAAATAAAAAAAAATTTTGAAAAAATTTAAAAAAAAATTTACAAAAATTTTTTAAAAATTTTTCTAAAAAAAATTTTTCAAAAAATTTAAAAAAAATATAAAAAAAATAATAAAATATAAATAATATATTAAATAAAATAAATTTTTTTTGGCTCAGCTGGGATTCGATGCCACATTTATTCTAACGTGTACGTATGCACGTATTTTATATGAGATGAATGGTGATACAAACAATTGATATTGCATGACTACACGTTGTGAAGGGTATATAAGATTCGGCACGGCCGAATATAGCACTGTTACTTGTTAAATATATTATTGTCTTAATATCACAAATTTTTTTATATAAAATGATAGCGGCCTTATTTAAAATCATTTTTTAAATTTATTATAGGTTTATAAGGCGGATTTTTTATACAAAACTAGTTTTATAAATCTTTGATAAATTTAAAAATTAATTATGAACATTGAAGTCATTATCGTTAGCTGGAATGTAAAACTACTTAAAAATGATTTTCAAAACTTCATTAGCAGTAGTTTTTAATTGTTCCTTAATTTTGTTGTTTTAATTCAATTCTCAATCGCATTGTTATAACAATTTACTGAGATATATGTTTTGATAAAATATGCTACTCGTTTTATAACTTAAAATATTGATTTGGGTTTTTTGTTAGTTAGTTAGCTTAAAAAACGGTATGCAAATGGGAAATCATATACATATATCTTAGTCTTTTTTGATAATATTTTCAATACTAAATGACGACGGACTTTTATTGCTTCTTCCAGTAGTAACTAAATCGGGACTACAGGATTTTTCCTTTTTAATATTATTTGTTCGTTTTGCAGCTGAATACATTGGTGTAAAAGCACTTGGGGACTGTGCTAACAATTGGTCACTAGAAAAGCTGCTGTTTGAAAGGTTATCGGCAGAAAAATTTAAATATTCTCTATCAATATGTGAACCAGAAGTAAGATTACTTGAATTTCTCAAGAAAGAGGGTGTTTTCAACTCTTCTGATCGAGAAGCTTGTGTGGCAGAGTAAGTACTTAATTCAGGAGAAGAATTGCCAAAAAGTATATTAAAGGGTGCAATAGAAGATAAATATTGACGATGCATTTCTGTAATACGATCGCTGTAGTTAAGGCACAAATTGTTTGAATTAATATTTATAATAGTATCTATACTAGAGGACATTTCAGCATTCGGCTGATTATTTAGTGATGGTGTTTGTTCAGACACCTAGAATAAATTAAACAAAAAGTAATATTAATATTGACATATGAATTAAATTAGAAGTTTTAGTAAAGTCACCTTTAAAGGCTCTCCTATTAAAGACCCTGATTTTAAGCACTGTCTTTGTCTTCTTGTTCTTCGTCGCCTATAATTTCCTTGCTCAAACATATCATTGGCCGATGCATCTAACATCCAGTAACTTCCTTTTCCCGCTGTATCATTATCTTCTATGGTATTTTTATCACGAGGTACCTTAACAAAGCAATCATTCAACGAAAGGTTATGCCTAATGGAGTTTTGCCAACCTTGTTTGTTTTCTCGATAGTAGGGAAATCTGAAAAATTTAAGAATTTCACAATATTTATTATTTAAATATTTACTAAGCAAAATGGAAAATCCTCAAAGGCTAACAACTTAATTCTTTAAACAATATTGTTAATAAACACTTATTTTTTAAACAATTTTAAAAACTATGTATATTGAGGAAAAACTTAACTTAAAGTGACTAATTATTTCATTTGCATTAGTTAAACTACGTAAAAGTTTTACATAATTAGCTCTAAACCGATAGTCACAAGCAGAAAGGCCCTAACTCAAATAATTGTAACTTAACAGGAGAAGTTAAAAACATAAGAGAAACTTTATTATTATCATTTATTATATTATATACGTTGGGCTATAAAGCTTTTGGCATATGATTTTGATATAAGCTTTATATCTACAAAAAGTTTCGGTTATGCAGATGTGCTTTCGCGGCTTATAGACAAAACCAACAGCGAAGTCGAAGACTATGTTATAGCAACAGTTAAGTTTGAAACCGAAATTAAAACCATATTGTTTAATAGTCTACAAAATTTACCATTAACCCACAAAATGATAAAATATGAATCATCAAAAGATCACGTTTTACAGTTGTTGTTGAAGTATTTAGAACATGGTTGGCCTACAGAAATAAGCGGTCAGGAACTAAAAGTTTTATTAATCGTAAAGACAATTTGTCTGTAGTTGATGGTATAATTATGTTTGGTGAAAGGGTTGTCGTCCCAAAGATTTTTCAAAAACGAATCTTAAAACTTTTACATCGTGGTCATCAGGGTATAGAACGAACGAAAGCTATTGCGAGAAGTTATGTTTATTGGCCAAATATCGATGAACATATTAAGATAATGATAAAAAGCTGTAACAACTGCGCTTTAGCTTCGAAAATGCCAACCAAAACCACTTTAAAATCCTGGCCTACACCTTCAGAACCCTGGGAACGATTACACATCGATTATGATGGTCCAATTGAAGGACATTATTTTTTCGTGCTAGTCGATGCTCTTTCTAAATGGCCAGAAGTAGTAATGACGAAATCCATTACTGCTCAACAAACTGTTCAAATTCTAGAAGAAATTTTTGCACGTTTTGGCCTACCAAAAACCCTTGTGTCAGACAACGGCACACAATTCAAAAGCGCTTATTTTAAAGATTTTTTATACCGAAATGGCATTGAACATTTGTGCTCCAGCCCTTACTATCCCATGTCCAATGGTCAGGCCGAACGATTTGTCGATACCTTTAAGCGGGCACTTCGTAAATTAGACGGAGAGGGGACCGTAAGTCAAAACTTACAAACATTTTTACAAAATTATAGATCGACTCCAAATCCAAACTCACATGAAAACTTGTCACCAGCTGAGGTTTTATTTGGCAGAAAAATTCGTTTAACGTTAGATCTTATTAAACCATGTACCAAGAATTGTGCTTCCAAACGAAATCATGTAATGGAAAACCAGTTTAACAAAAAACACGACGTATATGCCAGAGTATATAAAAATAACGCCAACTGTTCCTGGGAACCTGGAAAGATCATTGAACGTATTGGACATGTATTGTACAACGTTTTGCTAAAAAATGGAAAATTGATACGCGTTCATGCAAACCAAATAAGGCGGAATTATAGGAATTACGAAAATTCTAATAAGGATAAAACTTGGAGTGATGCCCTAGGATTATACGAGTTGCCAAATACAACTAATAAGCCCTTTGAAATTACTGGACGTGAAAACGATGCTATTGGAATCATGGATACTCCGGCACTCAGACGATCTCGACGACAACGAAAACCAGTCGCTAGATTTGTTCCGGGATAGATTGCAAAGAAGGGAAGATGTTGGATGGCAACTCTTTTCCATTTTTGACATTTGCATTTTATTGTGCTATTCATTTATTACTTTTACTTGTTTTATTGTAAGGTAGAAATCTAAGAGAACTTGAACTGAATAAACGTAACTTAAAGAATTATAATAATAATTAAACCTTCGAGGATTAAATCGTATATAAAGAGAATTTTCATGAAAAACATACTTACAATATACATATAATATTGTACTAAAATTATCAATCAATAATGCGTAGTTCTTCTTAAGTAAAGTGGTTTTAACCCTAAAAGTAAGCAAAGAGCGTAGTAAAAGAAAGACTTCAGAAACTTTTTTTATTATTTTCGAATAGACGACATAAAAAGTATTCCACTCAAAAGAACTGTAATCTGGTTTTAGCGAACTAATGCTGTATATATCCTTTTGTCATAACTTTGTCAATTCACGACTGATTTATGTAAAACTTTCTACGAAGATAAGATATAAAAGATACAAAAACAACATATTGTTAACAATAATAATATTGTCGCGATATCTAGTTGTCAACCTAGATGATGTCAAACAAGCATATCGTTGGTCACGGGTATAAAGGCTCTAACTTAAATAATTATAACTTTACAGGATAAGGCAAAAACGTAACAGAAACTGTATATTCAAAATAAAATTCCTTTTGTAAATTTGCTTGTAAAACTGTTGTTTTTGATACTATTGCATTACATTTTTGTCTAGAGGTGTATTTGTGTGAAATGTATTTGAATCAATAAAAAACTCAATTTCGTAGAAAGTACGAGTTAGGGCCTTTCTACTTGTGGCCATCGATATATAATATTTCCTTATTAACTTGAATTTTAAGACGTGAAGTCGTGTATTAGTTTTATAAAGTTTATTTTAAATCATATAATTTTTTTATTAAATATCTTTCAAAAACTTGAATCAGTCCAAAAACAATTTTTGCTGTTCTGCCTTCGCAACCTTCGTTGGAATCCTAATACAAACTTACCGTCATACCGTAGTCGTTTACTACTCATTGCGCTCCCAACGTTACAAAGCCGAAGAATTGTTTCCAATATTGCATTTGTCATAAATATAATTCAAGGCAAAATTGATTCTACATATCTTCGACATAAAATATGCATCAATGTTCCTAATAGGCAGCTTAGATTTTATGAACCGTTATATGTACCTTTTCATAGATCAAACTACATTAACTTTGATCCAATTAGAAGAATTTGTGCTGAGGTAAATAAGTTCTATGTTCACATTGACTTTTCTGATAATGTTGCTGTAACAAGTGGAAAGCTGATAAGATTTCTAAACTCAAATGCATACGTTTAATGTTGTTTTTATTTTTCTTTATTTTTGTAATTAAATTAAAAATGTTGCTCAACTGTAAATATTATTCTGTTGATTAAATTAAATAAATAAATAAATAAATAAAAAAAGCCTCGTGGAATAAAAATAATATTTGGTGGTTTTTTAAAAAAGAAAGTAATGTAGCCAAGAACGGAAATTCTAAAAATAACTTTAACGGGAACGATTTTTCTGAAAGTCATGGAAGTTCCGAGTATATGAGCGGAACAATTAGTAAACCTTTTCGTCGGTAATATTAGAAACCTAAATGTTAAATCATGGTTCATCCAATGTTTTTTACGCGAGTTACGAAATAATTTTTTTCATTAGTTAGTTTCAAGGAGCTATAAGTTACCTATCTCACAGACCACTATCAATTTAAAAGGCTCGGATGAAAACTCTTTGAGGGTCTTAGGTGTTCGTAAAATGACCTTGATTTTTAAAAATAGCCATTTTTCGAACTATGCTTATGTAGTTAACGGATTAGGTAGTCCTATATTGGGACGGAATGATAAAGACATTAAAGATATTATTCAACCTTCATTGCTGGAAAATTGTTGTATTACGCAGGATACTTATAAATCTTTGGAAATAGTTTCCTAATTCCCCTAACTATTTTCTTATTAAACTGAAACAG
Organism: Phyto melanocephala; assembly: GCA_941918925.1. Lineage (NCBI taxonomy): Eukaryota > Metazoa > Arthropoda > Insecta > Diptera > Rhinophoridae > Phyto > Phyto melanocephala. The sequence continues at coordinate 136,679,685 of OW799235.1, read as the reverse complement.
AGTGTTATTCCTTTCGTGTAAACAACACCGAGGAGGTTGAAAGCTTAGATAGATAGGCTATCAGACCTATGTATAATTGAGCGTATGTATGACACTACTGATTGGCTCAGTTAGCCAACAAAGAAATAAGATTCTATGTAGATTATACAGGTTTAAAAAAGGTAATAAGGCCATATATTCCAATGCCTAAGATAGAACTTTCTTTGGCTAAGATTAGGGAGCGCAGAATTTTTTTCAAAAATCAACGCAAATAAGGGGCTTAATAAAATTGAATTAACACCCGAGAGCCAATTGCTTACATGTTTTATATGCCTATTTGGACGGTTCATTTTTAAAATACTGTTCTTTGGCATCTCTTGCGTCCCAGAATATTTTGTTTCAAAATTTAGTAAGGTTCTAGATGGAATAGATAACTAGGGTATATATAGCTTTGCCATTCCGTTTGTAATTTCTACAATTTTCCGACCCCATAAGCCCTGTCCGTCTATCAGTGTGTTGGTTGAAAACAACTTTTAGAAGCAACCATATGTTCCTCATATCTCTGTATGGTATCAATCTCTTGGAAATATCCGGGAATGAATCGCTCCATAACTTTCTGAGATATGAGCAAATTAACACGACTGCCTCTGTTTTTTCTCATATTTTTAAAATTTTTCAGCCATAGAATAATTTATAGGTACCCTTGCTACTATTTGTAGATATAATATGCCTCTAGAGATATTCGTAAAAAATTTTGGATAATGCGGGCTCTAGTCGGTAAAGTTATAGGCAAACATTTTTTTAAAAATATTTATTCCAAAAATTAACAAAAGAAAATCAATTTTTTTCAGCTTCTAGACAACCGAGAGAGTCAATATTGGTATCATCTGAAAGGACTTGACTAGTGCAATATAAGCACTGTAAAAAAACTAAAATTCATGTTGGGCGTCACAAAAAAATGGCGGACAATAAATTTATATAAGTCAAATCTGGTATTTTAAAATGTAACTTCTTGAACCCCCTCGATATTTGTATCAAATAAAAGGGCTTGATTAGTAGAATACAGTAAGTTATTAAAAAATGTAAAATCCAAGATGGCGTCCAAAACAAAATGGCAGATTAAATTTGTTTAACCCCATCAATATGGGTATCAAATTAAAGGGCTTGACAGGTAGAATACAGTTAACTACGTAAAAATTCAAAATCAAGGATGGCGTCGGAAATAATAAGAAAAAATGGCGTATAACATGAAAGTAGGTTAAGCTACGATGTGGGTTTATACCTATGTACATGATGGTGAAGGGTATTATCAGATTCGGCACGGCCAAACATAACCCTCTTACTTGTTTCATTATAATATTCTTTTTATACCCGCCACCAAAAAAATGGTGGGGGTATATTCATTTTGTCATTCTGTTTGTAACACATCGAAATATCCATTTTATACCGCATAAAGTATACATATATGTATATTCTGAATCGGGGTTTAATTTTATGACGATCTAGCTATGTCCGCCCGTCTGTTTAAAGCACGATAGCTAGGGGCTCAAATTTTGCCTAAATATTTCTTATACACAAGATTTGTTTGGTATTGAAAATGGGCTAAATCGGAATATAAGGAAGAGAGTTATAGTTCGTAATGAAAGAGTAAGTCAGAAAACCGTGTCCTTCCAACATCGAATAAAATGGAATTGTGTCCAAACGTATTAACTTGGAGTCATGAAATTTTAAACTTATATTTTCTGAGTAAAAAATATTTTTCCCCGAAAATTGCTAAAATCTATGAATTATAAAAATTATACCGCGCAGTGTATTTTTCGGTATATTCAAAATTTAAAACCTAATATAATTGACAAAATTAGTTGTATGATTCTGAAATTTTGCAACCATTGCTTAAAATAAATGTGACACGCCCACTTTTACGCTCACCTCCCTTTATCTTAAATTCATATAATTTCTCTATGAATAAACATTTTGGAAGAATAAACGACTATATTAAAATATCTAACTTGTATTTTAAGCAGAAACTTTATTGACACGCATTTTACTAGCATTAAGTAAAGTTATACAAAGAAAGTGATACATATTTAACTATAAAGATAACTCCATAGCGATAACTGTTAATAACAAAATAATACATTCTGTGCTATAAAAGTACATCAAATTGGTGGTGGGTATAAAAGGTTCGGCAAAGCCGAATATAGTACTCTCACTTGTTTTTGTTTCTTTTGTTTTCTTGCTTAAAATAAATATAATTTAAAAAAAAAGCATTAAAAAAAGATACATATTTGTTTATTCATATTTTATTTATCTATTTATTAAAGTCTAAAGAGCATCCCAAAATATCCGTTGGTAAATTTTTTTTGGCGATGAAATCGCTTATTTGTATGTATTAGAGAATACCAAATTAGAGAATTTTAGAGATAACAGTTATAGCTAAAATTGCGGCGTATTGAATTTTAAGATATTGCCAAATTAACCAATGTAATGTATATCAGAGAATTTAATTTGTAGCGAAAAATCTCTGAATAGATTTTTTAGAGTTTCAGCAATAGAGATTTAGCTTTAGCGAATTACAGAACAAGGCTGCAGCACACTACTGACTAGTCTACAGGTATGGTTAATTTTGTAGCAAAATTTCTTGCCAATCGGTCGAAAATATTGGAATATATAAATTCATTAACAGGAAAGTTTGAATTCGATTGGGACAGAGTTCAGGAAAAAGCTTCCAAGAAATTAAGATACGCTAAAATAGAACACCGATTTTGGCGTTCTATGACCCATCGAAGCAAGTAATAATCAGTTAAGACGCGTTTATAAACAAGGTAAAAGACAGGTAGTTTCATATATAATGACAGAGACCGAGAGGCATTATGCTCAGATCGAAAATGCAGCTCGAGTATAGTTTGGGCTACAGAGAAATTAGCGGAATATATATCTGGTATTCGTATTATATTTAAACCGACCACAAATCACTGGTATGGATCTTACAGTCTAAGAATCTATACACTTTGACTCCTAGGCTTCAGCGGTGCAGAATGTGCGTTATGAGATATGATAACACAGTGCCGTAGGTATCTTCGAAAGTCCTCAAGTGGCAGATGCCTTATCACGTAGCTCCATATCTTGTAAAACTAATGAACCCAAAGAGTTAAGAGTGAAAACGGAAGGTTTTGTTAATATTATTATTGAGAATCTGCCAGTTGAAGAGTGTCAATCTGGTGGTTAGGTCTAAGTTCACAGTTGGAGAGGTGAGTGATAGGTTGTCCCAAGTGTATTGCAGATGGGTATGTCCATAGGGAAACGTTTAGGTCTGACATTATGCCCATGGAGAAAATAGGACTATATTATTTTAGTATGACAAATGTTATCTTATAAAAACTGATTATTATTCTCGTTATTTCGAATTTTTCTCTTTAAACTCAATGTTCGAAGTGGACGTTATCGAAAATCGTTTTGGAATTTGTTTTATACGTAGAAACGATAATGGCTCCCAATTCAAATCGAGATTTAGATAATTTGCGTTTGATTATCATTTTAAACATGTGACAAGTAGTCCTTATTATAGTCAATCAAATAGAGTCGCAGAATCAGTAGTTAAAGTTGCAAAAAAGTTAATAAAGAAGTGTAACGATATACACGAAGACCTTCTGAACCATAGTTCGATTCAATTGGCAAATGGGTTTTCTCCAGCGAAATTTATGAATTATTTAAGTTAAAGACATCGTAACTTTACTCTTCATAAAGCGATTTTCAAAATAGGTTTTTTAAAACTGTAATTGATACCTTTGAAAAACAATCAAATTTTTTAAAATCACAAACAAAATGGCTGAGTAATAATTGTTTAAGAAAAAAAAAAAAGTCACATGACCTATAAATAAATAAAGATATCGATCATATTTTTTTGGTACTTCAGTAAAAAAGTACGAAGTATTTATAAGGGTTCATTTATTCACTTTATCTCATTCAACAATTGTTTACGATCTAGCTATGTCCGTTCCTCTGTCGAAAGCACGATAGAGATCGGACCGAAAAAGCTAGGGGCTCAAATTTTGCCAGAATATTTCTTATACACAAGAAGGAAGAGAGTTATAGCTCGTAATGCAAGAGTAGGAAAAAAAAACCATATCCTTTCAACATCGAATAAAATGCAATTGTGTCCAAATGCATTGACGTAGAGCGGTGAAGTTTCGAAAGTATATTTCCTGAGTACAAAAAATATATTTCCCTAAAAATTGCTCACATTACGAAAGCAGTTATGGAGCAAGATGTACAAAAATTTATATCGCTCTGTGTCTTTTTCGGTATATTTAACAATAAAAACGTAGTAAAACTGACAAAATTGTAATAACGGGAAATTAGGATGACACGCCTACTTTAAAGCCCATCTCCCATATAACGCTTTATCTCAAATTCATATAACTTTTCTATGGCCAACGATTTTGGAAGTATAAAGAACTCTATATTGATATATTTAATATGATTTTATCAGAATAAACTACTTTAACGCCCACTTTTTCCGTAATCTACTGGTAATGACACTGTAAAGCTCATAAAATTGACATAATTAGAGTTATAATGATGAAATTTCGCACATATAGCTTTCAAGCTAATGTCATTGTAATGTCAGAAAATTAATATGTAGTTTAGTAAAAATTGAAACACATTCATAACAGGGTAGATAGGAACAAATTTGGAAAAAAAAGTTTGGTACTATTTAGAATACATATATTTATTTTTGTGCAAAAAATAGTATATTTATTAATTTGAAATCATGTCTATTCAAATATTTTGTTGTTAAACAGATATTCAAATATTTTAAATTTGTACATTGAAATGGAAAATCGGATAAGTTACTTTTTATTTTTATGGTACCTTTTGCATTTGCTCCGTTTGAAAAGCTAGAATTTAGAAATTAAAAACTGTTGATCCGAGGTGAAACTGAAAACTTTTGGTCTTCCAAAGATACTTTTTCGCATTCGTTTTCAATTTTTATGATAGTTTTTTGTATTTTACGTTAACGTTTTACGTTAATAAAGGTAGTATTGTAAAATAAGTAACTTTTGATTAACGTTGAGATTTAAATACTTTAAGAGACAGAAAATGTATTTTTTCGCATCTTTATGGTATTTTTTAACCTAAAAAATACTTTATATATTTCGAAAGAAATGGTTACTATTTTTTTTTTTCATAAAATGCTGCATGGGATCTTTTTTGGGTATACATTCACCACCACTTCCATATTTTTTTAAGGTTAAGAGCATTTATTTAAGTTTTTCAAAATCGTCAAACGTATGAACACACTTTTTTATTACATTCATAAACAAATACATTTGTTTCACTTCAGAATTTTTTACAAAACTATATCTATGGCAAAAAAACTGCTTAGGTCCACTTAAGCTATAATTGATATATTCACATTATTGTGATTTCTGCAAACTTTTAAATATTTTGGACAACTTAAGAGGTTGTTATAACGTAAAATTTTATTGCCTATATTTTTTCAAAGAACAATATCATTTAAAGAAATAAACTAATTTAACTTTCAATTTAGCTAACTATACGAAAGTCAATATGCTTTTTAATTTATATAGCGCAGAATTTATATAACAGTCTTTATTTTAAAAATCAACTTAAAAATTCAAAAGTGCTTTCTTAAAAAACTATAAAATCAGACAAAAGCAGTTTTTCCTTCTTATGTACGAAAATTTCTACCGCACAGTATATTTTTCGGTATATTTCAAAACAAAAACGTCATAAAACCAACAAAATTAGATGTACGATTCTAAAATTTTGCAAACGTTGCTTTTTGGTCAAATTCTTTGTTCTGACGCCCATATAACGTTTTACCTCAAATTCATAAATTTTCTCTATGAATACAGATTTTGGAATAATAAAGGACTATATTGAAACATCTACGTTGCATTCATTAGTAGAAACAACTTCGACACGCCTACTATTACGCCCACTTTTATCGTTATCGACTGTTAATGAAATTTAAAAGCTCATAAAACCGACAAAATTAGAGGTATGATGATGATATCCTTCCAGTCAATGTCATTGTTATGCCGGAAAATTTAGGTGACACGCCCACTTTAACGCTATGGAATAATATAAATATGTTTTACTTTTTTTGTGCAACGCAGGTTTGCTATTAATTTATTTCCTTAAATTTAGTCTTACAATGAAGCATGAAGAATTTTTAAATTAGAAATGGTACTACTAACTCTTCTTTTCAAAAATGTTCTATTTTTACGGAGTCTGATGTATATAATTTAATACCCAGAGATAGTTAAAAAATAATATTAGCTTTGTGTAGGCATGTCACCTCCTACTTTTAAAATTATATAATTACTGCCGTATTCATAAAAAATATTTTAGGTTTATTGAAGGCTTATTTGACAAATTTCTGTGCAACATCTGTCAAATAAGCTTCTAATAAACCTAAAATATTTTTTATGAATACAGCAGTTAATGTTTGAATTCAGCTCACATTATCCATAACAGACATCTTCTTTTTGAAAAATTTTTGTCCATATAAAAATAAAATGAATTTAAGATAAATCATTATATGGGAGGTAGTCGTTAAAGTGGGCGTGTCACCTTATTTTTTTGAAGTTATACTTATGTTTGCATTATTAAATTTACTAGAAAGCTATATATGCGAAATTTCATCATCATATATCAAATTTTGTCGATTTTAAATTTTATTAAGAGTAAATTATGTGAGAATTAGTCGTTCAATGCTGTTTCTGCTCAGAAATTCAAATTAGATATTTCAATACGGAGTCCCTTATTCTTTAAAAACCATTGTCCATAGAGATTAAAATTTGTATGGGAGGTGGGCGTTAATGTGTGTGCGTCACCTTAATTTTTTGGAATTTTTCTTAAGAATATTGACGAGAAATGTATATACATATGCAAAACTTCATCATAAGTTGTATAAGCTTTTAAAATTCATTAACAGTAAAATATGTGAGTAGTGGCGTTGAGTAGGTGTGTCAAAGTAGTTTCTAGTGATAAATCAACTTAAATATTTCAATATCTTGTCCTTTCAAAATATTTATTCATAGAGAAATTATATGAATTTAAGATAAAGCGTTACATGGGAGGTGGGCGTGTCACATTTATATTATCTTATTGCAAGTCTTTTGATAAAAGAGCAATTTTTGCAAAATTTCAGAGTTATACATCTAATATTGTCAGTTTTATTATGTTTTTAATTTAAAATATACCGAAAAAGACAATGTGCGGTATAAATTTTCATATATTTTGATCTATAACTCCTTTCGTAATGTATAGATGTTAGCAATTTTCAAGAAAAGATATTTTTTTACTTAGGAAATAAACATTAGAAATTTCATGGCTCTACGTTAATGCGTTTGGGCACAATTGAATTTTATTCGATGTCGTAAGGATATAATTTTTTGACCTTCTCTTGCATTACGAGCTAAACCTCTCTTCCTAATATTCCGATTTAGCCCATTTAAAATACCAAATAAACCTTGTGTATAAGAAATATTTTGGCAAAATTTGGGCCCCCTAGCTTTTTCGGTTCAATCTCTATCGTGCTTTCAACAGACGGACGGACATAGCTTGATCGTCATAAAATGAAACCCTGATTCAGAAAATACATACTTTATGGGGTCTAAAATGAATATTTCGATGTGTTACAAATGGAATGACATATTAAATATACCTCCACCATTTCTTTGGTAGCGGGTATAAAAAGTTTTATCTACACTTTACAATGAGTTTGGGTTAAATTTATTTGTTTTGTTGTATTAAAAATTTGTTCGGCTGTGATTCAATCAGAAAATTTGTAAATAGCCAAGTACGTCATCTTAATGCTTATAAAACCGACTAAATTAGAGATATGATGATGAAATTTCGTACACATAGCTTTCTACTCAATGTCATTGTTATGCCAGGTGACATGCCCACTTTAACGCTTGCTTCCCATATAACGCTTTATCTTAAATTCATATAATTCTCTATGTACAAAGTTTTTGAAAGAATAAAGGACTATATTGAAATATCTAAGTTGTATTATTAACAGAAACCATATTGACACGCCTACTTTAACGCCCACTTCCATTGAAAGACTAAAATTACGAAAATATTTTACTAGCATATCGAAGTTATACAAAGAAAATGATACATATTTTATTATTCCATAGCGATAACTGTTAATAACAGTAAAAACAGTTAAAAACAGTTGCTTATTATTCATTATAATACTTGTTTCCTGATATCCTGTATGCTTCGTGAGACAGAAAGTGCCTGCTTTTATAAATATGTATGTATATTGTCAACGAACAAGTAGTTTCAACAACGAAGTATTGAATATGTAATCATGTGCTATATACCCTATATACCCTGCTATATACTATATATACCCTGCTCACTGTTTGTGCCATCATGTACATATAAATATATGTAAGTAAGTATCGATTTCAAATTGAGCTAAATAGATTTTTATGTAAAAAATACAGAATTACTATACCTTATACCTTTTCAACACTAATAGTTTCAAGACCATAACTGGCAACTGTTGCCAAAACTTATTTAGGAAATCAACTGTCTGAACTTTTAATTGATATTAGTTTACACACGGGTAAACGAGTAGATGGACTTAGCTAAATTAACTATTCTATATTAAGTGGTTCAGAATAGATATAATTTATAGGGTCTAGAATAAATATTATAGAAATTACAAACGGAATGACAAAATTATATATGCCCTTTTACATTCTCGTCTAAAGAGTATAGAAAAAATATGAATGTTCAAAATTTTTCATTTTACAGTTTTACAGATGGTGAAGTAAATATTTACAAGCAATTTTCATATCGATATCATTATAATTTCTAATTAAAAGGGTGTTTTGGTCAGATAATATTAGTAATAAAATATTTATAGATTATCGATAATAAGGATAAATAAAATAGGATAAATAGGAGCGAGGGGAACTGTTACATTTTTATATAAAAATTTATTATTTTATGCAATAAATAGAATCAATAGTTAAACATTTTTTAAACTTAGTGATTTTTTTTTAATTTCGCACTTTTTTCTCGGCTTAGGTGCTTATACTAGCTATATATATATATATATATATATATATATATATATATATATATATATATATATATATATATATAAATAATAGGTATATATGCGTTTATTAATATATGTTTTAAAATAATAATATAAAAAATATGACTGTTGTGTACGACACATCTTAACTAAGTGTGATATATCAAATTTCAATTGGCGATTTTGCAAAATATTTTATAAAAGAAAAAGGTCGGATATCAGAGGCGGCGGGTTACAAATATTAAAGACGGCTGGGCTTAGCAGACTCTTAGTCAATCGCCGCAAATACCTGAATAGTTACGACAGTTTTTACTTGAAAAGCAACAACATTTTTTTATTCTATTGTGAAATCCTAGAACATTATGAATTATGATATGTTAGAACACTTTGTGAATACAGTAAGCATATATTACATTTTTGGCTTAAATTGACTTGTCTTTAAATTACTATTTCGCTTTATTTCACATTACCTCCAAATTTTTAATTAAGGGTTGCACAGATATCTTAACATTTACTTATACATATTATTATTTATCAGGTTATCTTGTTTCGTCAGCTGATTATATTTTATTCACTTTTTTTTAAATTCAGCTGTAAAACTCAATATATAAAACCCATTTTTCCTCTCCTCTTATTTAAGTATTTCAAATGTTAAGCTTTATACTTAGAAAATATAAACAAAACAATTGTCTCTGAACTGCGATTACCTGATGAATAAATATGCTTCAATATGAAAAAATTATAGTTTTTGTTTCACACTTAGTTAGATAATCGGTTAAAAAGCACGTAGGAAAAAATCTAATACACACTCTAGAATATAGCACTTATTGAAAAGCTCCAATAATAAATTGTAGTTACGAAAAACGTGAAGTTATTCTTTGTACTTCAGTTGTTTCCTCATAAATATTCGACTTACTTTTCAATTATGAATTTATAAATTCCACTTAAAGTCAAGCGCTGATTTGGCGCACTGCTAATGGCCATGGCAATCAAGGCAATGTACGAAAATGGTGGCTTTTCTGGGCGATGAGAATCTTGCAAAAATGACCAAGGATGTGTCCACATATTATTTTGTATTGTAATTAAGGAGTGAATATTTGGTACATTTGCATAGAAATATGAGCTATTCGTTAATAATGAGGGTAAAGTTGAATTCCTGATCGGAGCGTTAACGTATTCAGATCGTAATAACATATTACTATTTGAAGGTATTTGCGTTAAATTTAAATAGTATGAAGAAGGTAACATGTTGATGATAATACCAATAATAGTTTTCCACTTTTAACAAGTAAGCACAATTTTTTTTTTATTTTTATGGATTTTTCTACAAAGGATTTAACTTAATTTTATGTCTTATTATATTATTTTTGTATTTATTTTTTATTCCTATAGGTATGCACTTTTTTTGTTTTCCGTGATTGTAATTCTGTTAAACTCTTCTCGTTTTTGGTTCTTTGCTCGACAACCATCAAATGAAAAAAAAACATCAACTGTATACATTAATCATTTAATTAGAAAAATTCTTGGGATTGTGTTGCTCTTAAGAATTTTCTCCAACAATATGGTTCTCCAACAAACAAAGATGATATACTTATTCTACTATGTAAACAAAAATCATACGTACCTACTGCATACATACATACATATTTAAATGCATTTGACTGGATGTCAATGGGTTTGTTAGGCTTTTTTAATTGCTAGTAGGTATGTATGTATGTGTAGAAATTTAAACGTATTGTGGTTGTAGTTGTAATTACTGTTGAGCAATTGTGGGATGATCTTAAAATCTGAAATGTAAAGGAATATCTCTTAAGAACTCACCACCAGCGGATAAAACAAAAAAGTAAAGAAAAAAAATCAAGTGAAAGGCATGTAAATATTTGATCATATGTTGACTTATTTGTTGTTGTTTTTATAGTTTTAAAGCAAATACTACACATAGTGATAAAACACTTAAAACACATAAGTAAGAGGGTGAGAGTTCGGTGTGTTTATGTTCCTTTTTTTGTGTGTATTTATCAACAAAAAATTAAAGAAAATTACCATAAAAAGGGTTCTGGCGAAAGATCGTAAAAATGTCGTAAAACTTTTGTTTTTTTTAATATTTTTCTGATTGAATTTAAAACTTTCACTTTTTCTCTATATGGATCTGTTATATCAATGACTATTTAATCTTCTTATCTACCGCATGCATGGATTCAAATACATCGCGTTATCTTTGACATAAAAAACCCAGAGTTGATTTTGCTAATTATGTCTTGGTAGTCCTAACCTTAAACTCCGTAGGTATATGTGTATATGTATGTGGACCACGGATGGAAATCATGGTACAATTGTACTTTTTATGGTACATTTTTGACTTTGTTGGTACCGTGGTACTACCGCGAGCTACTTGGTACAATTTAAAAATTTGTCCATGTTCTCTTTAATTTTGTTTGTGTGTGTTTTATTCTTCTATGTTCTTGTTGCAATGCTGTTGTCAAAGCGAATTCATATACAAGGTGGTGTCAAGTCTGCAACAACAAAATTTGCCTACTTCTGCAAACTTCTTACAAATATCACCTGTTCATTTGGCACCACCTAGTACATGAATTCGACTTAGCTGTTGTTTATGTATTTTATTTTACTTATGATTCGTAAGCATGTTAGGTGGACTTTAACAATGAAGTACTAAAATGGTTCGATAAGTTTACTCCAGAAAAAGTTATTATAGGAGAAACAAATTCAATAGTACCTCTTCTGGTGAAAATGTTTCCACACGAACAAACAAACTTTGAAGCAATAAATAATCAGTATAGATCACTGGCCGTTGTGATTGAACTTAGATCACACAAAGATTCAAATATTTTCTATTTTTGGTCTAAAGTATCACAGATGAAAAATGAATTAAATGAGTTCATGTTCCCAGATATTTCAAGAATTGTAAGAGGAATTCTTTCTATTCGACATTCATCGGCCAACGTCGAACGAGTTTTTTATTTTCAAAACCTAATTAAAACAAACAAGTAAGAGCGCAATATTCGGCCGTGCCGAATCTTATATACCCTTCACTACGTGTAGTCATACAATAAAAAAAATAATAAAAAAAAAATAAAAAAAAAATTTAAAAAAAAATTAAGAAAAAAATTAAAAAAAATTTAAAAAAAAAATTTAAAAAAAATTATTAACATATATATATAATATATATAACAAAAAAAAAAAAAAAATAAAAAAAAACTTAAAAAAAAAATAAAAAAATATTTAAAAAAAATAATAAAAATATAAATAATATATTAAATAAAAATTTAAAAAAAAATATAAAAAAAAATTAAAAATAAAAAATAAAAAAAAATTTTTTTTGGCTCAGCTGGGATTCGATGCCATGTTTACTCTAACCAGTATACACGTTTGTATGTATGTATGTTGTTGTTGTAATGTTGTTTTTGTGAAAAAAAAAATCAAGGTGGTCGTGGGTTTTTGCTCATATTTCAGTTGTTTATGCACCGATGTTTCTGATTTTCAATACCGATCTACTCCCGAATATTTCTGATATTTTTATACCTCACCCGGGTCCAAGCGGTGTCGGCGGGCTTCAAAAAGTTGATTTCAACATACACACGGACAGACTGACAGAGCTTAATCGACTCCCCTATTCATTAGCTTTCAGAAAATATATACTTTATGGGGTCGGAAATGAAAATTGTAGAAATTTCACACGGAATGACAAACCTATATATACCCTTTTTCACTGTGTGAAGGGTATAAAAAAGAAAAAGAATACTACTACTACTGTTTCAAATTTGATACAGATAAAAGATTTATTGAAGTCAACAAATTCTTGTTGTTTTAATTTTAAAATAATAGAAAAAGTATTATCTAAAAATATTTAATAAATAAAATTTGTTAAATAACCGTTCTCTACGTATGTACCTATGAATGTAATATTTAATATTTTTTATTGTGTACTGTATTTTTAATCACATTTTTGTTTTTTTATTGTTTAGTTCCGAATTTTTATAAACATTTTTGCTAAGTTTATGTTTTTATAAATAAATATTAAAAAAATGGTACCGTCATGGTCTAAAAAGTACATTTTGTTTTCATACTTGGTACAAAATCATGAAAGCCATTTTCATTCCCTGATGTGGACTATTGACATACATACTTACATACATAATTAAAACTTTAAAATATTTAATAAGAGTATGAAAACAAACAAATTGTAAAAAATATATTTAAATAATACTTTAAATGATACTTTTTTTTATTAAAAAACAGAAACTGAAAATTTTCTTTCTCGACTTAAGATAATTTTTTCACAGGTTGCTGCTTAACTTTAGATTTTAATCGGTAAGTTATAGGAGTCATAAAATGCAATTATGGGAGTGTTTAATGCATATGGAAATGTTTGCTTAAACGAAGCATTGCCTCTTAATTGTAAAAAAACAAAAGTTGAGCATCGATTTTATTAAAATACAGTTTATTTTATTTGAAATATATTTAATTTTATTTGTCAGAGAAAAAGATTATTTTTCTTGTCGCTTTTGATCTTTTAAGAATTTTTTAATAATAATGTAATAGTTATAATAATATTATTATGTTTGGAAAAAAATATCGGCCAAATGACCGCCGTGAAGTCGGCGGCACACCTCCATCCGATGGTCCAAATTTTCAATGACAATGTTGATGTTCACTTGTTGGGTACGACGATGAGTCGAGGTTGACTGCTGTTTTGCCACACTATCCAGCAATGTGTTCCGTTCAAAGAACTAAGAAGTCATTCACAGATGTTTTCACATTTCATACAGACCTGTTGTGCTGAAATTTAAATATTTTTCATAATTCTTCCGATTGTGGACAAATTTAAACGATTATGTTGACCAAAAGAATCACTAAGTGCACGAAATGCATTTTGATTTGAACGCCCATTTTTCATAATAGGCCAGAATAACTTTAACGCGTAGCTCGATTGTGTATCTTTTCATGGTTCAAATTGAGTTAGTCCGAAATTGAGAAATGTCAAATGAAATGCAGAAAAAAAACTTGACGTTTAGGTGTTGTTCACATTCAACATGAATTTCTAAACTGTGTGCTCAGTACTCATATCGTATGTATTTGCAATTTTTGTCTAAAAGACGTACATAACTGAATTGTGAATAAAATTAAAACTTGCTTACCGATTTGAATTAAAGAAATTTATTTGGCCCAGGATATATTTAGTTGTACTGAATTATACCAAAAATGAATCATTTCAGAAATATCTATAAACATTTTTTAGCAAAACTTTTACGATACATCTGCATACAGTAGACAGGTTTAAGAATATTGTTTGTATTTCAGAATTTCATTGTTCATTTGTGTTTTCATTCTAACTGAGTTGGGGTAACCGTTATCGAGTTATGTGGAACTTGCCGTGGAACTATCTTAATTTTTTTTAGACGTAACGGTATATCTCGAAAACTAAAGCCAACTTAAATAAAACAAAGTTTTAATAACTAACTTAAAAATCGGCTTTCAAGTTTAGTGTAACAAAAAGTTGACCATAATTTTTAGAGTTGTGTTATATATATTGATAAAAAAATTTAATAAAATGTTTATAAATACCTTTTACAAAATTAATATTTTAAATTATTAGCTCAAGTTTTATATAACTAAATCAAAATATTAAGTACATAATTAAAATTGAACATTTGTAAACACAAAAGTCGACAACTTAATAAAAATTTACCTGAATTAATATGTACGTCTGAACATAGCATAAGGTTAATAAAAGCATTTACCCAAATATCTACAAGCCAATTTCGGTAGCAATAAGTATTTTTTTTAGTTTCGATAATTGTGAGGGAAGCTATTTGGCGGTTGTTGCGTAAATTTAAGGCCTCAAACCAAGAGATATTTTTAAAATTTTGCCATTTAAAATATTGAAACGAGTTGGTTATCTAATTATGATTTTTTTTAATTCTGTATAAATGAATACAAAATTTATATTTATACATCTGTATATTAAAAATATAAAATTTTGATTTGCTTCTCTACACAACGAATTTTTAGACCCCATAAAGTTTTTATTTTCTGAGTCCTGGTTTTATTTAAGGGCAATCTAAGCATGTATGTCCGTCTGTTGAAAGCACGATAGAGCTCGAACCGAAAAAGCTTTGGCAGAATATTTCTTATACACAAGTTTTGTTTGGTATTTAAAATGGCCTAAATAGGAAGAGAGTTATAGCTCGTAATACAAGAGTAGGTAAAAAACCATGTCCTTACAACATCGATTAAAATCCAATTGTGTCCAAACGCATTAATGCAGGGCCATAACATTTTGAATGTATATTTCCTGAACAAAAGAAGTAATTTTCCCTGAAAATGTATACCAAATTTTTTATTTATTATTAGTATTGGTGTATTTTTCGGTGTATTCAAAATTTAAAACGTAATAAAACTGACAAAATTAGGTGTATGATTCTGAAATTTTGCAAACATTGCTTTTTATTCAACGGCTTTGTACTAACGGAAAATCAATGTGGCACGCCCCCTTTCACGCCCACCTGCCATATAACGCTTTATCTAATATTCAAATAATTTCTCTGAATGAATGAATAAAGATTTTGAAAGAATAAAGGTCTGTATTTAAATATCTAAGTTGTATTTATTAGCAGAAACTACATTGACATGCCTGCTTTAACGCCCACTATAATTAAAATACTAAATTAACGCAAATATTTCAATAGCATAGTAAAGTTATTCAAAGAAAGTGATACATATTTTATTATCCCATAGCGATTACTGTTATTAACAAAATAATAAATTTTGTGCTATAAAAGCACATTAAATTGGCGGTGGGTATAAAAAATTAGGCACAGCCGAATATAGTGCTCTTACTGGTTTTTATACCCTTCGTCTGGGTGTCAAGGGCATATATAGCTTTGGCATTTCATTGCCAATTTTTCCCATATTTTTATTACAAAAATTAAATTTTTTAACCATAGAATATCTATATTTAGATGCGTTTGTAAATATTTATAGATATGATATGAATCTAGACCTATTCGTTAAAAATTCAAATCGGCCACTAATTCTCAAATTTTTATGTACAAATTATTTTAAAAAATAAGTATATATCTTTTTAACTATATAAAATTCCTAAAGGTGTTAAATCATTTTAGGGCACGCTGAAGACACTGTAGCCCCAAAAAACAACTGCTTCGCAGTTTTTACTAAAATTTACAAACAAAAATTGATCTTTTTCAGCTTCTGAAAATGCTTAAATTCATGATGTCCCCCTACAACTCCAGTATTTATTTGGTGGTGCGTATAAATATACAAAATCACCTGATGTCATTTCTTATTACTTTAAGCCACAACAATAACAATTTTCCTACCAAATTTTCTCAAAAATTTATCTTAATATTCCAAAAACTAAAATTTTTCTTTTGATTAACAAAAAATTTAAACTCACTCACTCTTACTTGATACATTTTTCTTGTCCTACATTAAATGGACAAAGAACAAAAGTGCACATTAATTTTTTAATGAATGCGCGATTTATTGCTATGCTTTATAGTGTACAGTAGAAAAGCGATAATGTTTAATTTAAAAAGTGGTAATTAGTACCACAGTATTAAGTTAGGTTATTGTGATTTAAAGAAATAAATGCAGTGTTGTAAGACATTTTTGTGTACTAGAGTTGTCAAAACCTATTTCTGTACAAGGAAACCAAACTATTCGATATTGGCGAATTATTCGAGAACCCTGTTTTTATTTGTCAAACTATTCGACAATATCGAATAGTTTGGTTTAAGGTCTCTACAGAAATGACTTTCGTCTCTAACGTCAGTTGATTCGATTAAGCAATCACTGTCTGTCTGTTGGTTGAAATTAACTTTTAAAAGCACACACAGGTTTCACAGACCTGTACATGGTATCAATCTTTTGGAAATAGTTCGAATCGCTATGTCCACATAACTTTCTGAGATATGAGGAAGTAAAAACTTGTGAGTTAAATAGATGATATTTACATCCAACACTAAGACATTCCGATCAAAGAGTGCTGATGATGAAACCGTACCTTCTTTCGGAAATTCATTGCACTCGGCTGGTGTCGGGATTAAAACTTACTTTTCCAGTATATTCTTGCATTATCACTAATAAAAATTGATTTCTTCATTTAATGATTAGAAATTTAGTATTAAAATGAACTAAAGCCAAAATAAAATTAATAAAGTCTTTATAACACGTGTTAATTTTCTTAGAGCATAACAGGCGTACAAACGTTTAGTGATACTTTAAAAAACAGACAACTGAGATGAACAAAAAAAAAAAAAAAAAGAACTAAAACAACCTGTAAAAAATATTAAACAAAAATTAACAAACAATATACACAAATTTTCATATAATCTGTTTTTTTGGTTTAAGTTAACTTTTGCTGCAAATTATTATACCTTCTAAAACTATTATCGAAATGGTTTTTTTTTAAGGAATTTCGAAAAAATATTTATAAAATATTATTTATGGTTAAGGCAGTGTATTTCTGAATATGAGTATGAAGTGAAAATAATGAAAATGGAAAACAATAAATATTTCCTAATTGGGCGCGCATCGAGTAAGCTAGTAAATAATAAATATAAAAAGGCATAGATTTAATTAAATTTTCAAGAGTTTCCAATATTATTTCCCGCCAAGGGTTCAAAATTCCTACTAAATTATATATTGTGCGACGCTGTGTGTGGATATGTATGTATTTCAAAATTATAAAACGGTGTCCTATACAAAATAATATAATTTTAGTTAGAGTTTCATATTCAATAGTAAATAAAACAAAAGATTAATTTATATAAAAACTTGAATTTTTTATGACTTATTTCATAACTAAATCTTATAAATATCAGAAGTGTTAATACTTGTATCTGTCGATATCTACAATACTTCTTTGACTATCCTCCCTCGTATTTATATATTCCTTCATAATTTTTTTTTTTTTTTTCATTATATGTTCTACTTGTAAAGATTAGATATTTATACCTATTTATACCTGTGGTGCACAAGGGTATATATAGCTTTGTCATTCCGTTTGTACTTTCTACAATTTTCATTTTCGACCCCATGAAAGCTTATAGAGGAGTCGATTAAGCCCTGACCGTCTGTCCTTGTGTTCGTTGAAATCAACTTTTAGAAGCAACCATATGTTCTTCAGATCTGTGTATGGTATCAATCTTTTGAAAATATCCGGGAATGAATCGCTATTGAAATTCATAACTCTCTGAGATATGAGCAAATAAACACGACTGCCTCTGTTTTTTCCCATATTTTTACCACCAAAATTAAATTTTTCAAGCCATAGAATAATTTATAGGTACCTTTGCTACTATTTGTAGATATAATATGCCTCTAGAGATATTCGTGAAAAATTTTTGGATAAAGCGGACTCTAATCGTTAAAGTTAAGGCAAATAATATTTTTAAAATATATATTGCAAAAATTTACAAACGACAATTTCTAGACAATCGAGTGAGTCAATATTGGTATCATCTGAAAGGGCTTGACTAGGGCAATATTAGCACTATACAAAAAATTAAAATTCACGTTGGCCGCCACTACAAAATGACGGACAATAAATTTTTATAGTGCTAAATCTGGTGTTTTAAAATGTATTTCCTTGAACCCCCACAATACTGGTATTAAATAAAAGGGCTTGACGGGTAGAATACAGTTAACTACGTAAATCAAATCAAAATTAAGGATGGCGACGGAAATAATAAGGAAAAATGGCGTATAACATGAAATATAGGTCAAGCTACGATGTGGAATTGTACCTATGTACATGATAGTGAAGGGTATTATAAGATTCGGCACGGCCGAATATAGCACTCTTGTTTTTGAACGTATTTGTTGGCGGTAGGTAGACCTCTACACCTAGTTGGTTTAGATATTTGGAAACTGTAATATATGTCTGTAAACAAATAAACATTTAAAAGAATAATTGGCTTTTACTTGTACTTTTGTTATAGTTTTATATTCATCAGTATTTTTTTATTACTTAGTTTGTTGTTTTTTGGTTCATTTGTATTTATTTGTGTTCTTGTGGTGTATATGAATTAAATTAACTTCAAAGTAAAATAAGTTTGTTTAAATTTCATTTTATTATATTGAAACTTTTGTTGTTTTTTTTCAATATTATTTTCTTTGAATTAAAGGCAATTTTATTTAAAACAATGATTAAAGTTATCGGTAAAACTTTAATTACCAAATGTTATCAGAATATTTCATGAGCTTGGGCTTATGATAACTACATACATACATATACAGAGATATTTTTGATTCGACTGATATTAGTGTTTTTAAACTTTTATTAATTTAAATACAATACTAACTTAAACAAGTTAGATAGATATAATACTTATATATATTATCAAATTTTATTTTGAATTTAATATTTGAACCGATAGAATTGTTTAAGCCAATGGATACTTGCTTACTATTTTTATACTACCAATAAATTAGTAAAATAGATTTTAATTTAGAATAAATATTTGAAAAAAAAAACTTAAAAAATATTATGTCTATTTTTTATGAATTTTCACCAGATTTGTTGTTAGGCAATGTTACTTTTAGTATTTTCCACGTTATTGAGTATATATTGGGCGATAGAAAAGACCGTTTCACATTTTTAAATTCCAGGTGAGACTGAAAATTTTATTGGCAGTCGAAAAGGTTCTTTTTCGAATTTTAGTGATTATTTGTCCAAAGTCAGACTCAAAATGTTATGGGCGACCGAAAAGTTACTTTTTCTAATTTTTTTGCTTTTTTTTTGTATATTTTATATTTTGGAATATACATAAAATTCTGAGATTGGGTATCAAAAATCCAAGTTAACTCTATATATTATAGTGAAGGACAAAATGTTACTTTTGTTATTTTTATAGAAATTTTTGTATTTTCTCAATTTATGAACATTAATTTTTTTCTTTGTTTTGATTAGTTTTGTAAAAAAAAAAAACAAATAAATTTCAAGAAGCTTAACGTTTTTAAAATATGCAACACATAAGTAAACTAGGGTCACGGAGTGTTAATAGGGATAAAAATTGAGTGGGCGTAATTAACGGCCAGCTGGCTGGCTGAGTGATCTACTGGCAATATCAAACACATGGCAACAGAAACAAAAGCAAAAATACAATGTCTATGCTAAATATATAAACATATTTTCTTTGTTTACACCCTTCACGCGTGATGGCAAGCTTTGCCATATCGTTTGGAATTTCTACAATATTTATTTTGAGCAAGATTATAACAAAAAATAATTTGGAAAAAAGAACATTTTTGTAAAAATAAAATTTAGTTCCTAAAGAAATAATTAACTTTTAAATATGAAAAAAAAAACAAATCCATAGTCTCTAAAATTTCAGGAAAATAACTGAAAAACGGTTTCTAAAAAATTTAAATACGAGAAGGCGCAAAAGTTCTTCCCCTAAATTAGTAAATTTGTGGCGCTATTTGCAAAAGTTATAGCATATTACAGCAGTCAGATAAACTTTTTTGCCATCTAGTGTAAGAACTGCTCCGGTATTTTTCCTAAACTTTATAAACAAAAATCAAATTTCTTCAATCCCTAAGTACGCTTAACAAATTTAAAGAATGCAAAATTAATTTTTAAGGCAGGGAACAAAGAGGCATAGTGTAAAACTTAACGTAATTATACCCTTCACCTTTGGTGCACAAGGGTATATATAGCTTTGTCATTCCGTTTGTACTTTGTAAAATTTTCATCTCCGAGGGGTCTATTAAGGTCGACCGTCTGTCCGTCTGCCCGTGTGTTGGTTGAAATCAACTTTTAGAAGCAACCATATGTTCCTCAGATCTGTGTATGGTTTCAATCTTTTGGAAGTATCCGGAAATGCATTGCTATTGAAATTCAGCACAATCGCCTATAAATTTCTTAGATATGAGCAAATAAACACGACTGCCTCTATTTTTTCCCATATTTTTACCACCAAAATTAAATTTTTTCAGCCATAGAATAATTTTTGGGAACCTTTGCTACTTCTTGTAGATAAAATATGCCTCTAGAGATATTCGTGAAAAATTTTGGATAAAGCGGGTTTTAATCGGTAAAGTTATAGGCAATATTTTTTTTATACATATATTTAAAAAATTTACAAACGAAATTTATTTTTTTTTCAGCTTCTAGACCATCAAGAGAGTCAATATTGGTATCAACTGAAAGGACTTGACTAGCGCAATATAAGCACTATAAAAAAATTAAAATTCAAGATGGCGGACTATAAATATATTTATGGGTCAAATCTGGAACTTAAAAATGTAACTTCATGGAACACCCTCAATATTGTTATCAAATGAAAGGGCTTGACCAGTAGAATACAGATAACTACGTTAAAATTCAAAATCAGGGATGGCGTCGGAAATAACAAAGAAAAATGGCAAATAACATGAAATATAGGTTAAGCTACGATGTGGGATTATACCTATGTACATTATGGTGAGGGCTATTATCAGATTCGGCACGGTCGAATATAGCACTCTTTCTTGTTTTTCTTAATTTTTAAATGAGGATCAAAAAAATTATATCTATATACATTATATCTTAAAAGAAATAAAAAATGTTTATTATAGTTTATTATATTAAATTTTAATGTGAACCATTTTTTTTTTTTATTTTGGCTTAAGTTCATTTGTTCTTTTTTTTTTATTTAATTTTATTATTCAAATTAAATTAAATTGTAACCATTTTAGGAATATTCTTCCTAAAAATTATTTCCGATATTAGCCGAGTGGAATGCAGTTTCGAAATCAGTTGCGATTTCATCATCAGCACTCTTTATCGGTATACTACTATGTAACTTAAAATTCCTATTTATGTTACAATTGAATGAAATTTGAATTAGTGAATCTTAGTATTAATTTTTATATTTTGTTGAATATTTAATTTCACCTATCAAATGACAATTCATAAATCAACATGTTCATATTCTTCTATATTCGTAATACATTTTCGTTATGCTTTCAATATTCATCCTTTGGCTGGAATTATTGAAAACATATATATAAAATAGTATTGTTAATTTGACATGGAAAGATCGAGATTGATAATAAGAGAATTAAGGGGTTTTTTAATTTATTAAGTTTAACATAAGATTACACCATCTTTTCTTTTCGAGAATATACTGTTATATAAGGGTTACAATTGCCAAGTAAATGACATAAGAAACTTCAAACTTCATAGAATATATCACAGTTTTTTATCTGATTTTATATGAATGAAGTTTTGTTGCACTTAGAAAAGTAAAGCTCTTGTAGTACAAGGGTGGGACAGTAAAAATCGCTAGATAATAGCTAAAACGTATTTTTGCCCGCTAAACTAAATTTCAAAACAACACGCACTTTTATGAAAATAAGATATTTGTTGTCTTTGTAATGTTTGAAAAAAAACACCTTATTAATTAGTTGTACTGACAAAATTTATTTCGTCGGGCTGTGTTTAACATAAAATTTGCTTTCGACTCCATAACAATGTTAAAAAATCATTTCGTTAAGATAGAGTTTTGAACGATTTGTATAGTGTAACTATGTTAGTAAATTCCACGCTATTGTTTGCAGAATTCCATTTGCTATAGAAAAAATTTTAGCAAATTAATCTTTTTAAGGTCCGAAATTGTTGAACCATTAAATCAGTTTCAGAAGATTTTCTAATTCCGAAAGCATCTTTTAAATACAATTTTGAACAATATTTGAATTAAAAACAAGGAAGAGTGCTATAGTCTTATATATCTTCATCTTCAATCTTATATACCCTTCACAACGTTTAGTTGTTGTTATAAAAAATGAGGTGGTCGAGGTTTTTCGCTCATATCTCTGTTGTTTATGTACCGATGTTTCTGATTTTCAATACCGATCTGCTCCCGAATATTTCTGATATTTTTATATCTCCAGGCGGTGACGGGGGTTTTAAAAAGTTGATTTCAACATACACACGGTCAGACGGTTAGACTGACAGAGCTTAATCGACTCCCCTATTCATAAGCTTTCAGAAAATAAATATATACTTCATGGGGTCGGAAATGAAAATTGTAGAAATTTCACACGGAATGACAAACTTATATATTTATACCCTTTTTCACTGTGTGAAGGGTATAAAAAGACATAATTAATAGATTCCGAAACAGCAAGTCAGATACACTTGCCGAAATTTTATTAAACAACTAGTATGTCAACTAAGAGTTTGTCGAATAATTTTTTAACTTTACAAAAAACAAAAATAAAATAAATAATTTTTTTTTGCTCAGCTGGGGTTCGATGCCAGGCTTACTCTAACCAGTATATATGTATTTTGTTGTTGTAAATGTGAAAAAAACGAGGTGGTCGTGGTTTTTTGCTTATATCTCAGAAAGTTATGGGGCGATTGTGCTGAATTTCAATAGCGATTCATTCCCGTATATTTCCAAAAGATTGATACCATACTCAGATCTGAGGAACATATAGTTGCTTCGAAAAGTTAATTTTAACAAACAGACGGACAGACGGTCAGAGCTTAATCGACTCCTCTATTCATAAGCTTTCAGAAAACATATACTTTATGGGGTCGGAAATAAAAATTGTAAAAATTACAAACGGAATGACAAAGATATACATATATACCCTTGTGCACCACAGGTGAAGGGTATAAATATATTGCAAAAATTTAATAATAACAAGGGATCTCTTAAAAAATTTAATAAGGATATTTTTACAGTTAATAATGATTTTTTGTCTGGCTCAGACGTAAAATAATATATAGAATAATAAAATATAATATACATATAAGAACTTTTAAAATATAGAAGAATAAAATATAATATACATATAAGAACTTTTAAAAATAATCATAAAAATAAATATCAATGTTATGAAAAGTTACTATTAGAAAGCCATAAACAAATTTAGCTTTATTTTTTGGCTTCAAATTTAATTCCTTTGCTCTTTTTAAAATGCGGTTTAGCTTTATATTATTTAAAAATACGGTCACACTGATCATATGTATATATTCAAAGAATATTATTTATGAGTATGTATGTACTTAAGTATGTATGTATTTATGTGGAGAAAAGTGCATGAAGTGGGTGTTGATTTTTTAAAATTAACCAATCAGAGAAAGAACATTTGAAAATTGTTCGAAATGTTGAAAACACGCAAAATCAAATCCAGCGTTGTCAAGTCGGTAATTTTAGCGCTGTTTTGAGTGCTTTTTGAAACTTTTGAAATGAAAAATTTCGGGTCAGTGCTAGGTGCGTTTTTTAAATTTTTATTTTCTTTTATCTTCGGTGACACCAAAAACTAAATTTAAAATTAACTTATTTTAATTAAAAAAAATATCGTAAGGGTTATTTAAGATACAAAACTTAAAAATTTTTACTAGTTGTAAAATGATATGAAGTTGAAAGTACAAAAAAAATATTAAAAATATTTATCAGGTAGTCTTGTTTTGACAGCTGATTATTATACCCTTCACCTGTGGTGCACAAGGGTATATATATATATATAGCTTTGACATTCCGTTTGTAATTTCTACAATTTTCATATCCGACCCCATAAAGTATATACTATTTTCTGAAAGCTTATGAATAGGGGTGTCGATTAAGCACTGACCGTCTGTCCGTCTGCCCATCTGTCCGTGTGTTGGTTGAAATCAACTTTTAGAAGCAACTATATGTTCCTCAGATCTGAGTATGGTATTAATCTTTTGGAAATATCCGGGAATGAATCGGGAATGAATGAATGAATTCAGCTGAGCCAAAAAAAAATTTATTTGATTTTTGGAAATTTTTCGCGTGGTAAATATACTTTGGTAGGATTGTTTACAAAGATATATGAAAATAAACTTAAAAAAAAAAGCCGGGTTTTAAACCGGTTGTGAAACCGAGTCGATCTCCCTAATGTATACCCTTGTGCACCACAAGTGAAGGGTATAAAAACAATTTCCTTTATACATCGCATAACATGCGATTGTGTCTAAACGCATTGACGTTGAACGATGAAATTTCAAAAGTATATTTCCTGAGTAAAACAGCATATATGTTTAAAAATTGCTGAAATCTATACATTACGAAAGGAGTTATAGATAAAAATAAAAATTTATACCGCACAGTGTCTTTTTCGGTATATTAAAAAATTTAAACGTAATAAAACTGACAAAATTAGATGTACGATTCATTTTGGATTTGCACTAACGGAAAATTAAGGTGACACGTCCACTTTAACGCCCATCTCCCATATAACTAGTTGCCGTTAATTCATGTAACTTCTCTAGGGACAAATATTGTAGAATAACAATTAACTTTTTATGAAAAAATACTTCAGTTAAGTTTATTAGCGAAAATTTCTTCGACACGTATACTTTAACGCCCGCTTCTCTCATATTCTGCTAACAATGAAATTTAAAAGCTCATATAAGCAATAGTATTATATGTGTTTTATAATGAAATTTCGCATATATTGGTTTGTAATAAATTTTATTATATTTGTTTTATTATTTTAAATTCATTATTTTGTTATTAAATATGTTATTATTATTTAAAAAGTAGGAGGTGGCATACCCACACAAAGCTTAAAATTTTTTTTAACTTTTAGGAAATAAAGGGTGGTTGAATTTTAAGGGCCGATGTTGATTTTGAATAATATGATAATATTTGTATGGTTCAAT
Source organism: Phyto melanocephala (assembly GCA_941918925.1). Taxonomy (NCBI): domain Eukaryota; kingdom Metazoa; phylum Arthropoda; class Insecta; order Diptera; family Rhinophoridae; genus Phyto; species Phyto melanocephala. The sequence goes on along the minus strand of OW799235.1, from coordinate 136,653,943 downwards.
TATGTATGGAACAAAATATCGGCCATCCGATAGTCCAAATTTTCAATAACAATGTTGATGTCCGATTGTTGGGCACGATAATGAGTCGAGGTTGACTGCTATTTTGCCACACTATCGCAAAAAACCGCAATGTTTTCCGTTCAACGTACTAAGAATGCATTCATAGATGTTTTCACATTTCATACAGACCTGTTTTGCTGAAATTTAAATATTTTTCACAATTCTCCCGATTGTGGACGAATTTGAACGATTATGCTGACCAAAAGAATCACGAAGTGCACAAAATTCATTTTGAATTGAACGCTTATTTTCATAATAGGCCTGAATAACTTTAACGCGTTGCTCGATTGTGTATCTTTCTATGATTCAAATTGAGTTACTCTGAAATTTAGAAATGTCAAATGAAAGGCAGAAAAAAAACTTGACGTTTATGTGTTGTTCACATTGAACATCGGCCCTTAAAATTTAACCACCCGCTTTCTCTTGAACGGTGACAGTATTTGTATAAGAAAATTATATTCGATGTTCCTTGCTTTACTTGTAAGTCTCGTTTTGGTTAGAAATAGTTTGAGGAGTATACATATACATATGTATGCGTTTATGTTAATATTGATATAAATAACAAAGATAGCATTTATACAATTAAATAAACAAAAAGCCATAAAATAATGACTTGTTTTCTTTTATGATTTTCCATCTCAAATTTCATAACTTACGTTAGTAATAATATTGGCGGGTATACATATATACATATGTACATACATCTGTAAATACATAAATGCATATGTTTTTTTCGGTCACAATTTCTTAGTGTAGTTTTACTATTATGACTTGTTAGAAATCTGATCTAAAAGTAATAATATTATAAAACTTTTACAAAATTTATATATTTTTTTCAAGTTTTATTGTTTTTGTAGCAACCAATCCGGTTCTATGATTATCCAGCAAAAATTATATTATAGAATCACATGACTTGTTTGCAATGGGACACATAAACACAATGGGCCGTATTCATAAAAAATATTTTAGGGGTATTAAAGGCTTATTTGACAGATGTTGTAGAGAAATTTGTCAAATAAGCCTTCAATAAACCTAAAATATTTTTTATGAATACTGCCCAATAATCGTGTTGCAAACCGATTTAGTGTTTTTTTTTTGTAAGTCGTAACTGCGTTCGTTCGTTTACTGAAAGATTTCACTATTTTTTACTTAACTTTACAATTCAGTAAAGAATAGTTAATACTTTTAAGTAAACGAACATAAATAATGGCCATTAAATATATTTTACAGAATAGTAGAAAGCATACAAAATCATATTGCAGATTTTGTAATATAATTTATTATTTGATTCACTTATTTCATTTACGTAAAAATTTCCTTGATCAAACAATTGTTAAAATATCAATTATTGCTTGACTAAACGGAAAAAGTCTCCGATACGTCTCTGTATTTAAAGATTCCGTTTACATTTTCTTTCAAACCTGAACTTCATTTCGTTTTTCTACACATTCTTCTTATGGAATCCGAAAATTCAGCAGATAATAAATTCGTCAGCTTACTATTTTGAATCACCAACAAAACATATTTTTAAAAACAAAAAATATCAAGATAAAACAGTATAAAATTAACTAAAGTATTAAACAAATAAAATAGCATAATAATTAATAATACTGCCCGTTTTACAAAAAAGCAAAATGATGATAACTCAGCCCATCAACTATGTAGGTAGGTAGGTAGGTAGGTAAGGCTGGTGCAAAGTTACCCTCACACCTTCACTCGGAGATCATTACGGTCCATTGTGACGCCTTAATAGAGCGAAGAATAGAATAAGAATAGAAATATTTAGGATAGAAGAGAAAGAGAAGCAGACAATTCCAGAGTCTCCGGCGGGAATCGAACCCGCAACCCCCGAACAACTGACTTGTCCTTTACTGACTAGTCCACAGGGGCACTCATCAACTATGTAAAAACAAATGAAATGTGAGTTAGGTATAAATAAGCACCTCCGCGAAGTAGTCAAATTACCTTTCCCTCTCTGTCAGAGTCTGTTCCTCCTCAATGTAGGAGCAGCTTATGGACTCAGTCTCTAGGAAGCTTTTCCTCTCCCATAAATATTGAACAACATAGTGGCTATTTGGCCCTATGGACCATGGCTGAACTGCACGACCTCGCCAGGAAAGTTTAGACTCGAATAAAATCTACCTTATTATAAGGTGGGACTACATGCCACAGGGATGCGTGGCCAAGACGGAGTTTGTTCGTTAGATTGTGGACACTCTGTACCAGTTGACCTCCAATTTCAATATTGACTTGCCTTTATATAGGAATAAGATGGAAAATGAAACCTCGGAAGAGGTGGAGAGGTTAATTTTAAAGATGGTCCAATGGATAGGTAGGTAGTTGTGAATAAAATAGATGCATTTGCATTTATTAAGATACATGAACTTTAAAGGTATATCAACCTAATTTGCATTCTAGCAGTTCAGCTTTAGCATAGATGATGCTATGCTTTGAGGAGGATGAGTTAGATATAATCTTGCTACAAAAACCATGGGTTATTAAGGATAATGTCATGCGCCTTTCTCGTCATACCGCCGATCTGTTTTATTTACAAACAGGGGGAAGGTTGAGAACTCCGCGGATCTTACTCACGATACACTGTCTGGTCTGCATACCTTCTATAGACAGAGAGGTATGCCTCTTGCCATGGGTTGGGATAGAAATTGATGGAGTTTGGGGAACGTCATAATATCTTAGTTCTGACCATGTGTGTCAAGTACACTTTTGTGAAGGTTCTTTTTTGTATTTTTGTGGAAATCAAAAAGGATTATTTGAAGTTGATTAATTTTTTTTGATATTTCTTATTCTGTAACTCGTAACAATATACTTACTATTGTATACTTAGATTATTGACAACAGATTTTTATTTAAATTTTCAGGATAACATATTGTGGAGGTTAAAAAATTTGTTCCAACATTTTGTTTTAGATGGCATCTTGAATTTTACATTTTTAATAGTTACATTACAATGTAAATGGTCAAGCCCTTTTATTTGATACTAATTTTGTAGCTTACTATATTTTAAAACTTAAGCCCTTTTATTTGATCTCCATATTGGCTCTCTCAGTTTTATAGAAACTAAAAAAATATCGATTTACGTTTGTAAATTTTAGGAACACCGAACCATTTGTGCTTAAAATTATTTCTGTGATTACAACTTAGAATTTGGTAACTTAAACGTGGTCAACAATTATTTAGGAGTTTGAAAAAATTTGATATATTAAAAAAAAATTTTTATTTTTTCAAATAATTTTTGCCTATAACTTAACCGATTAGCGATTAATTTGTCCAAAATTTTTTACGAATTTCTCCAAAAGCATACCAAATCTATAATATAGATTTGTATATTATGCAGTAACAACTGCGTCTATAAATTATTCTAGGGCTGAAAAAATTTAATTTTCATGGTAAAAATAAGCGAAAAAACAGAGGTTGTCGTGTTTTTTTTGCTTATATCTCAGAAAAATATAGAGCGCTTATGCGGATTATGCTTCATGTCCGGGTGCTTCAAAATGTTTATTTCAACATACATACGGACAAACGGATAATGCAAATCGATTCCCCTATTCAAAAGCTTTTATATATACTTTATGGGGTCTGAAATGAATATTGTAGAAATTTTACACGGAATGACGAGTCTTGAAGACTTAAAGCAAGTTATCCGGTATTCCTTTTTATTATTGAATTCTCTACCCTCGTAGAAGTTGAAAATATTTGAAATTTATCATAATTTAAAAGATCTAAAGATATTTAAATTAAATTTATTGAAAGTGCATTCTAAAATGACAGATATATCGGTGATACTTCATTCTTTCCGATAAATTACTATCGGCTAATAAATAAATCGCTTTTACTACTAACCTGCTTAATTAAATTTCAAATGTATATTTCCCGAGTAAAAAAATATCTTTCCCAAATCAATATATTACGAAAGGAGTTATAGTGTTTTTTCCGTATATTTAAAATTTAAAACGTAATAAAACTGACAGAATCAGATGTACGATCCTGAATTTTTGCAAATATAGCTTTCCATCAATGTTATTAGAATAGCAGAAAATTAAGGTAAAAAGCCCACTTTAACGCCCACGGCACATATAACGTTTTATCTTAAATTCATATAATTTCTCTATAAACATAGATTTTGGAAGAATAAAGGAACCTATATTAAAATATCAAAGTTAAGTCTATTGGCAGAAACTACTTTGACACGCCTACTTTAACGCGCACTTCTCACATATTTTACTGTTAATTAAATTTAATAGCTCACAAAACGACGGAATTATATGTATGATGATGACATTTTGCATTTATACATTTCTCGTTAACACGACATGACACGCCCACTGCCCATATAATAATTTATTTTAAATTCATAAAATTTTTATATGGATAAAAATTAAGAAAAAATAAGTCTGTAATGGATTATCTAAGTCGAATTCAAACATTAATTATATAACTTTAAATATTGTAGTAAAAAAGAGTCAGTCGTATCATTACTAATGTAGAAAAAACTAATGTTTCATTGTTACAATAAATTTTAGAAATAAATAAACAGCAAATTGAGGCTACACAAAGAAAGTAATAGATACTTATTTTAGTATAAAGGGATTATTCCATAGCGATTGCTGTTAAAAACAAAAAAATAAATTGTGTGCTATAAAAGTACACAAAATTGGTGGTGGGTATCAAAAATTCGGCAGAGCGGAGCATAGTGCTCTTACTTGTTTATACTCAAGTTATTTCAAAATCGGATTAGTTACCTTCTATAAAACAAATTTCACTTCTTTATAGTATATGTACGTAATACATATATAAGTATGTGTTTGCATGAAGTACGAATATAGACTAATTTATCATAACAACTTGCAACATCTCTAAATGTGATTTTAGTGTCAACAATCTCATAAATTACATAATTTTTTTGTGGCTAAAAATCATTTGTTTAATTACCGCTAAAGGGCACGTTTTAGTGACTTGTTAATTCAGGTGATTTGGGTAATTTAATGTCAACGAAGCGTGTCGCCAATGTTTATTAATATCAAAAAAATATAAAATAATGTTTCTACAATTCCTTAACTTCGATTTTAATTTCATTTTTGTTTCAACAAAAATATAAATAGTTTAAAATAAACAAAAAAAAAAAAAACCAAAAAAAAAACAAAGAAGAAACAAAACCATCAGTCAATGATAAATGAATTAAAGACAAACAACAAATACTAAAATCAATAAATTTTTAAAGCATTTGCCGATAAAGAAAGAAAAAACAATGAAATGGTAATATAAACTCTGTTCCAAACATAATGATGTGGATGATTATTTAAAAATAGATCGAGTATTGAATACAACGTGACCGACGAGTAACAAGGGTGTGATGTGATTTGTTAAATTGTTATGTGATCGAATCTGTTATTTGGCTGCACTTTACATGCAAGCGTCACATAATCACACAATTGACATAGCGTGTCAACACATATTCATTCTCAACACAATGCCTAAATTAACACTGCACTTTGAGGCAGATAAGATGTATGGATCTTTGTTACGCAAATTGATCTGAATGGATTTGAATAAAATTGTCGCACAGTAAATAACACATGCAAAATCTTTTTGTAGCAGATACTCAATGTCCACACATGAAACTAGAATTGGTGCAAATTTTAATTTTTTTGTGCGAGAGAGAAGTATACTTTCATATTTACTCCTGTAAACACGGAGAAAAAGTCGAAGAGAGAAATACTATTTGTAAAAAGTAAGCGCGGATAAGGGAGGAGAAAAAATACAATTTATATATTCGCCACCAAAAAAATGGTGAGAAATACTATTTGCAAAAGGTAAGCGCGAATGAGGGAGGAGAAAAAATACAGTTTTTACACCCGCCACCAAAAAAATGGTGGGGGTATATTCATTTGGTCATTCCGTTTGTAACACATCGAAATATTCAGTTAGACCCCATAAAGTATATATATTCTGAATCAGGGTTTGATTTGATGACGATCTAGCTATGTCTGTCTGTCTGTTGAAAGCACGATAGAAGTCGCACCGAAAAAGCTAGGGGGCTCATATTTTGCCAGAATCTTTCTTATAGACAAGGTTTAGTATTGAAAATGTGCTAAATCGGAATATTAGGAAGAGAGTTTTAGCTCGTAATGCAAGAGTAGGTCGAAAAAACCGTGTCCTTCAAACATCAAATAAAATGCAATTGTGTCCAAACGCATTAACGTACAGTTATGAAACTTCGAATATATATTAATCGAGTCAAAACAATATCTCTCCCTAATTATGCGTTAGAAAAGGAGTTATAGATAAAAATGTACGAAAATTTATACCGCGCAGTGTATTTTTCAGTATATTTTAAATTTTAAACCTAATAAAACGGACAACATTAGATGTACGATTCTGAAATTTTGCACGCTTTGCTTTTTGGTGAGATGCTTTTCTGTAACGGAAAATCAATGTGCCACGCCCACTTTTACGCCCACTTTTACGCCCACCTCCCATATAACGTTTTACCTAAAATTCATATAATTTCTCTATTAATAAAGATTTTGGAATAATAAAGGACTATATTGAAACATCTCAGTTGTACTCATTAGCAAAAACAACTTTGACACGCCTACTATAACGCCCACTTTTCACGTTATCTATCGTTAATGAAATTTAAAAGCTCATAAAACCGACAAACGTAGAGATATGATGATAAAATTTGCTACGTATATCCTTCTAGTCAATGTCATTACTGTGGCAAAAAATTAAGGTGCCAATACCACTTTTACGCCCACCTACCATATAACGTTTTAACTAAAATTCATATACATAATTTCTTTATCAATAAAGATTTTGAAATAATAAAGGACTATATTGAAATATTTAAGTTGTACTAATTAGCAAAAACAACTTTGACACGCCTACTATAACGCCCACTTTTCACGTTATCTACCGTTAATGAAATTTAAAAGCTCATAAAACCGACAAAATTAGAGGTATGATGATAAAATTTGCTACGTATATCCTTCTAGTCAATGTCATTACTGTGCCAGAAAATTGTTGCCACGCCCACTTTTACGCCCACCTCCCATATAACGTTTTAACTGAAATTCATGTAATTTCTCTATTGACAAAGTTTTTGGGAAAAAAAGGACTATATTGAAATATCTAAGTTGTATTTATTAGCAGAAACTTTATTGACACGCCTACTTTAACGCCCACTTTCACTAAAAGACTAAATTTACGAAAACATTTTACTATCATATCGAAGTTATTAAGGGTGGTTAAATCTTAAGGGCCGATGTTGATTTTAAATAAAACACAAATTATTTTTGTCAAAATTGGTTTAATTCGCCTTGATTTCATTTATTAATATAGGGGTAGGAAATGTGATTTTGGTTTCGGGATTAAACAATTAACTTGAGTGTACTTTTTTGATAATAAATGTGCTTAATTTATGTATATTTGTTGCTTTTGCGTCATTAATAATGTGTTTAAAAAAATTGTATCCTTTTTTTAATCAAATTTTATTATATTTAATATGTAAAAACAAATTTTCCATCCCTGATATACGAATTTACCTTGACATAAAACATCCCATGAAAAGTTGCTTTGTTGTATCAATTCGCCGTTGCATATACCTTATGGATATGCCTTGGTTGCATCAATTCGCCGTTGCATATACCTTATGGATATGCCTTGATCTGGCCATTATAAGTAAGAAAGCCTTTCTCGTTATTTATTACCATGACATAATATTTCTTTGAAAAAGTTTTACAAGAAAAAAAGGAATTTATTATTATTTGAGGTAGTGGTTGCATCCCCTTATCAACAAACCTCTTTTATACATATATTGACTTTTTATGTGGTGACCACATTCATTCCCATTAGATGGCATTTGAAGTGTTTAACACTTCTACTTTCCGTTACATTATATTTTCCTGCTTCTTCATCTACTTTTTAAATTTTCACTCTTCATGTACGTGCTATACAGAATGAAGTGCGATGCTAAAGACCGAGGGAATTACGCTTGAGTGGAATAATGCGTGTGTTGTTTAAATAACAAGAACAATAAAAAAGAAAAATCCCGTCTCAACAACATCATCACCAGGGACCAGAAGTTCATGCACCAAAACAGTAGATTTTAGGCGCCTATATGCGTTAAATTTTTAAAATACGAATTAGTATTTCATTAAACAATGTCCACTGATATTTTTATATTTCCTTAACTCTTTGTTGGAAATTTTGGCATTATTATGAACACAACACAACACAATAGTTTTTGATAAAATTTCGTACGAAGTTACCTTTGTCTAATACTTTTTACCACTAGAAAAAAGTAATATTACAACAATAATATATAGGTATATGTGTAATGTACTTGGAAATTAAAAAGGAATAAATGCATGTATAAACAAGTGACAATTAATTAAAAATTTCTTAAATGCGTCCAGGTTCAACTAATATTAAATAAGCTGTAATGAAATCTCAAGAACATTTTAAATGTGCTTTAAAACAAACCAAATTTTTTGTAAATTTATTATTTAAAACTAAATATTACAATATATAATGTGTGTGGGTTACATTAGTTAAAAATGTGTATGATAGTTTATAATCTAGCTGCCTAAATATTGAATTTACACATTTAAAATATGATGATATTTGTAAAATTTGCCTGGAGGATGCCGAGACAGCAGCGCATGTAGTATGCGAGTGTCCGGCGTTGGCGAGCGGAAGATTAAGGATCACAGGCAAGCACACATTAAGTGTGAGTGCGATGGGGGACCTTAGTCTGAGGGAGCTGCTGGCGATTACAAAGGACTGTGCGATGAGGATTGTCGACAATCATCAGTCGGCAGTGTGAAATCGTTTTCCTAGTCCAGAGTAAACGCCGGTTGTGGCGCTAGACTTAGTGGTTGAAGGTTTACTGATCGGTGGACACGAAATCACTGAGGAGCGGAGGGGGGTCGAAAAGGGACCCGTGATAGTAGTGGTCTGCTTCGATGTTCTTCCTACATGTATATGTACCTTTAGGAAAAACATTACATAGATATATGATATATGTATGTCAATTTTTGCTACCAAATAAAAAAAAATATATTTTAAAAATTAAAATGTTTTTAACAAATTGTTTGTACTGTAAATATATTTAAAAAACAAAAAATTTGTGTAACTACTTTTAAGAATTGGATATCAATTCACGTTGTGTAAAATGAAAAGCTTTTATACAGTCAAAGGTATGGTGGCACCATATGATATGATACCCAATAATTTTCATTTCACAGTTTCATAGAACAAGAATTGACCTCTTGGGTATAAATTTCTTTTGTAAATTTAGTCGTCAACTATATAAATACGTTATACTCGATTATAAATTTTTTATTTTGCAAATGGGTTTGTATTTTAACATGCGTATATAATCATATCTAACAGAGATCTGCAACGAATACTAATGAAGTAAGTCAACTTGAATCATGATGCATTATTTCGTTGATTTATACGCATTTATACGTATTGAAAAGTCTTCACTACTTATACGCACTTTAAAACGAAAGGTACTTACAGTACTCATGTTCATCAACACGTATGACTTAGTTGATAGCTATTGTCGTTCATGCAAAATAAAAAGACGACCAAAAGCACGTATGATTCGCGTAGTCATTATGAAGTTGTGTGTTTTAACTAGGCTTACCAGATAACAATTTGGCATTCACCATAATAACTGTGGATTGTTAAAAAAAAATAGACAATTTAAATTTAACAAAATAAATAACAACAATCAAATTAAAGTGCTTGCTTTGATGTCTGTTTAAGAGATTTTGTTTTTTCGTATTATCTTTCAAATTTAAGTGAGCACCTATGAACGCAGTTTTTTAATTAGCTGCAAAAATTTAAACATGAAAATAAAAAACACAAAATAGCTGTTAATAATTCCTTCTTGTTATAGAAGCCAACCAAAACTTAGCCTAAAGGCCATAATCAGTGCATTTACATAAAAATTAAATAGTGATACTTGCAAAAATTGTATATTACAAATTTTCTGGCGGCCAAAAAATATCTTGCACTCTCCGACCTGCCAACATTGTTTATTCTTCATACAAATGAGAGCTGTTTATGTTTTTGTTGTTGAGTCAACTTGCATCACTCTATGAAGATAAGTAGTTTCTTAAAAATAATAAATAAATATGGGACGCTATAAATATAAGTACGAAGTTGTGGGTATGCGTATGTACTTATACTCAAATTTTATGACTAATTATAAATATTGAAAAAACGACTCAAAGCCGATCACTGATACCTAATATTTTTTATAATAAAGGGTCCGCCAAATAACTTTTTTTTTTTTAAATGCTATAAAAAAAGTGTAGCTTCGGCTGTGTGGCATATAGCGCCGTCCTGTTGACTCGTTTTGGGTGTATTGGCTTTTCAATGTATGCGTGCATGTTTTCTGTGCCCCAAATGCGACAATTTTGCTTGTTTACATACCCGCCAAGATCAAAATGAGCTTCATCTGAAAAGATAATTTTTTTTTTGCGAAATCGGCCAAAGTAATGTCGCAATATTTCCCAGCGTTGTTCAAGCGAATACACACACAACCATATTCGTTCAGCGGAAGGATAAAACTAATTATCTGTCAAATCAGACATAAGCTAAGTGTTACCATTCACGTAATAAGCACTAGTTGAAAAAAAACACGTTAGATGGCGGACCCTATACTAAAAACAATTTTTTTAGTAATTTTTTGTACGAAAAAAAAAAATTCATAACAATATAAATTTTAGCAAAATAAGTAGAAAAAATTATTGCAACATTAACGGAAATTTTTTGATTTGCGAAGATATTTTATTTACGCTGCATTTGTATTTGAGGGGAAAAATGTACATTTGTTTTTTTTTTGTTCCAGCTGCTAAATTTTTACGTATAGAAAATTGTTGTTATTGCCTTCAAAGTATTAAAACGTAAAAAAGCATCATGCTGTTTACAATTTTATTCTAATAAAAATTACGACGACTGCGACCTACATAAATATACTATTTATATAAAAAATAGGAAGATTTTTAAAGTTAAATCAGACTGCTTGGCGTCTATCGTACAGTACAATAATACATTAGCACGGTATTAGTTGTTTGTTTAGTTGGTTTGTTTACAAAAAACCTGCATAAAAAAATTACATACAAACATACATACATACATACTTATGTATGTATTTATATATGTAAGCGCAAGAAACCAAAAGAAATCATTTATTACAATATTACTACTACAAGTCTTATGTTTATGAAAGTATTGGGAATTTAATTTTGAAAGTGTTGTAAACAATTATTTTACAAATAATATCGAAACCTTGCTATGATATTACATGTCTATAGTTTACGGGCCGTATTCATAAAAAATATTTTAGGTTTATTGAAGACTTATTTGACGAATTTCTCTACAACATCTGTCAAATAAGCCTTTAATAAACCTAAAATATTTTTTATGAATACGGCCCTACATATTTATATGCATTTTTAAATAATTGCTGCTTTTTTATATTTACTACTAGCCAAACCCGGCGCGCGTTGCTATGCCCCTTAATGAATCAATTTGCATTCTGAATTTTTATTGAATATCAAGTGCAAAAACCTAAAAACTATAATTTTTTTTATGGGCGTGGCACTGCCCACTTTTCTAAATACGAAACTGTATAGTTATGACAACTCAATATGTGTGCAAAGTTTCAAAAAAATCGGTCCAGTAAAAGTACCTCAAAATGATACCTTTTTTTAATGGGCGTGGCACTGCCCACTTTTCTAATGACGAAAGTGTAAAGTCATGACAGCTCAGTATGTTTACAAAGTTTCAGAAAATTCGGTCCAGTGCAAGTAGCTAAATCTGATAACTAATTTTTTATGGGCGTGGTCCCGCCCACTTTTTCAATCACGAAATTATAAAGTCATGACAGCTCAATATGTGTGCAAAGTTTCAGAAAAATCGGTCGAGTGCAAATACCTCAAAATGATAACTTTTTTTTATGGGCGTGGCACTGCCCACTTTTTCAATCACGAAATTATAAAGTCATGACAGCTTAGTGTGTGTGCAAAGTTTTAGAAAAATCGGTCCAGTGCAAGTACCTCAAACTTATAACTTTTTTTTTATGGGCGTGGCCCTGCCCACTTTTCTAATCACGAAATTATAAAGTCATGACAGCCCGATATGTGTGCAAAGTTTCAGTAAAATCCGTCCATTGCAAGTACCTCAAAATTAAAAATTTTTTATGGGCGTGGCGCCGCCCACTTTTTTTATCACGAAATTATTTAGTCATCAGAGCTCGATATGTGTGCAAAGTTTCAGAAAAATCGGTCGAGTGCAAGTAGCTAAAACTGATAAGTAATTTTTTATGGGCGTGGCCCCGTCCACTTTTTTTATCCATAAACACTCCCCGGTATGTGTACAACAACTTACCAAAGTTTGAGCCCGATCGGTTTTACAGTTTCAGAGTCTATAGCTAACACACACACACTATTCAGATCTGCTAAGCCGAGCCGTCTGTAATATTTGTAAGCCGCCCTTCCGATATCCGTTAAAAAGATCTGTTATCAAACATTTAACATAATCGCATAATTAGCATAATCGGCGATTTAAATTTAATATATTACACTTAGTTATGAAGGGTCGTTCACACTAGTGATATTTTTTTATGTTATGTTTTAGAAAATTTGAATTTAAGATACCTTGTAAATACATTAATTATATATCATTCGTCTCAGGTAGAAAGGCCCTTTCTCAATTTATTGTCACTTTACAGGAGAAGGTAAAAACAATGGAACTGTTTTAACATAATGTATCTTGTGGCCTCAACTTGACGGCTTAGATCTGGACGACATGTATCTTCAGGAGACGACGAACCAAAATTGTAAATTTATTTTCGCAAAAATATATAATAACATATAACATGGCGATGCTGCCATATTATTACAATATATTAAAATATTTTATTGTTAAATTAGCATTAACATTTTTAACTTGGAATTTTTACATTGATACGATAAACCCAAAAAGGTACTTTTTTCCATTTTTAATGTATTTTCAATGTTTTTGAAGCTAGAAATCGAAAAATGTTATGGGCGAGCGAAAAGATACTTTTTTGATTTCTATGGTACCTTTTTGTACTTTCTACGTTCATGAATCTAGAATTTCGAAATTGGTGACTATACGATATGAGAGTGAAAATGTTATGGGCGACCAAGATGGTACTTTTTGTATTTTCTACATTTATGAAACTAGAAATGTGAGAAAGGGATTATTAATTCCGGGTAAGACTAAAAATGTTATGGGCTACCAAAAAGGTACTTTTAGGGTTTTTATTATATTTTTTGTATATTTTACGTTTAAGAATCTAGAATTTTGAAAGTATTGACTTTTAATACGAGTTAAGACTAATAAAGTTATAGTCGACTGAAAAGGTACTTTTTGTATTTTCTACGTTTATGAACCTAGATTTTTGAAATTTATCAGAAAAACAAGTTTTCATTAATGAAAAAAAATATTGTAATTAAAAACAAGTAAGAGCGCTATATTCGGCCGTGCCGAATCTTATATACCCTTCACAACGTGTAGTCATGCAATAACAGTAGTTTGTATCACCATTCATCTCATATGAAATACGTACATACATATAAAAAATATACATATATAAAAAACATCCCATTGTAAAATTATAAATTTACGTATGTATGTTAAAAAAAAAAATAAAAAAAAAATTTAAAAAAAAAAATTTTAAAAAAAAATTTAAAAAAAAATTAAAAAAAAAATTTTAAAAAAAAAATTTTAAAAAAGTAATTAAAATATATAAAATTAATATAAAACAAAAAAAAAATAAAAAAAAAAATTAAAAAAAAAAATAATAAAAATATAAATAATATATTAAATAAAAAATAAAAAAAAAAATAAAAAAAAAATTTAAAAAAAAAATTAAAAAAAAATTTTTAAAATATAAAAAAATTTTTTTTTTGGCTCAGCTGGGATTCGATCCCACGTTTACTTTAGCCAATATACAAGTTTGTATGTATGTATGTTGTTGTTGTAATGTTGTTTTTGTGAAAAAAAAATCGAGGTGGTCGTGGGTTTTTGCTCATATCTCAGTTGTTTATGTACCGATGTTTCTGATTTTCAATAGCGATATACTCCCGAATATTTCTGATATTTTAATACCTCACCCGGGTCCGAGTGATGTCGGGGGGCTTCAAAAAGTTGATTTCAACATACACACGGACAGACGGTCAGACGGACAGACGGACAGACTGACAGACTGACAGAGCTTAATCGACTTCCCTATTCATAAGCTTTCAGAAAATATATACTTTATGGGGTCGGAAATGAAAATTGTAGAAATTTCACACGGAATGACAAACCTATATATACCCTTTTTATACCCTTCACACAGTAAAAAAGGGTATATATAGGTTTGTCATTCCGTGTGAAATTTCTACAATTTTGATTTCCGACCCCATAAAGTATATATTTTCTGAAAGCTTATGAATAGGGAAGTCGATTAAGCCCTGTCAGTCTGTCCGTCTGTCCGTCTGACCGTGTGTATGTTGAAATCAACTTTTTGAAGCCCCCCGACATCGCTTGGACTCGGGTGATGTATTAAAATATCAGAAATATTCGGGAGTAGATCGGTATTGAAAATCAGAAACATCGGTACATAAACAACTGAGATATGAGCAAAAACCCACGACCACCTCGGTTTTTTTTCACAAAAACAACATTACAACAACAACATACATACATACAAACGTGTATACTGGTTAGAGAAAACGTGGCATCGAATCCCAGCTGAGCCAAAAAAAAAATTTTTTTTTTTGAATTTTTTTTTCAATTTTTTTTTTATTTTTTTTTTTATTTTTTTTTTATTTTTTATTTAATATATTATTTATATTTTTATTATTTTTTTTTAAATTTTTTTTTTTTTTTTAATTTTTTTTTTTATTTTTTTTTTGTTTTATATATATTATATATATAATAATTTTTAAAAAAAAATTTTTTTTTAAATTTTTTTTTTAAATTTTTTTTTTAATTTTTTTTTTTTTTTTTTGTTTTTTTAACATACATACGTGAATTTATAATTTTACAATGGGATGCTTTTATATATGTATGTTTTTATATGTATGTACGTATTTCATATGGGATGAATGGTGACACAAACCACTGTTATTGCATGACTACACGTTGTGAAGGGTATATAAGATTCGGCACGGCCGAATATAGCACTCTTACTTGTTCACTGTGTGAAGGGTATAAAAAACGCTTGAGTATATAATAAATAGTATGAACTGCGCTTTCGAAGTAGCGGCTAATATGCTCGTTAAGTTATAAAGTTGATACAAACGATTATAAAAGTGTGTGTTACTCACGCAGCAACTTAAGTGTCAAAATCCATCATTATATATGGATCCAAATTTTTATACCCTTCACACAGTGAAAAAGGGTATATATAGGTTTGTCATTCCGTGTGAAATTTCTACAATTTTGATTTCCGACCCCATAAAGTATATATTTTCCGAAAGCTTATGAATAGGGGAGTCGATTAAGCCCTGTCAGTCTGTCCGTCTGTCCGTCTGACCGTCTGTCCGTGTGTATGTTGAAATCAACTTTTTGAAGCCCCCCGACATCGCATGGACTCGGGTGATGTATTAAAATATCAGAAATATTCGGGAGTAGATCGGTATTGAAAATCAGAAACATCGGTACATAAACAACTGAGATATGAGCAAAAACCCACGACCACCTCGGTTTTTTTTTCACAAAAACAACATTACAACAACAACATACATACATACAAACGTGTATACTGGTTAGAGAAAACGTGGCATCCAATCCCAGCTGAGTCAAAAAATTTTTTTTTTCAAGTTTTTTAAAAATTTTTTTTAAATTTTTTTTTTATTTGTTTTTTTATTTTTTATTTAATATATTATTTATATTTTTATTATTTTTTTTTTTAAATTTTTTTTTATTTATTTTTTTATTTTTTTTTTTGTTTTATATATGTATATTATATATAATAATTTTTTTTTTTAATTTTTTTTTTTAAATTTTTTTTAAATTTTTTTTTAAAATTTTTTTTTTTTCGTTTTTTTAACATACATACGTGTACGTATTTCATATGGGATGAATGGTGATACAAGCAACTGTTATTGCATGACTACACGTTGTGAAGGGTATATAAGATTCGGCATGGCCGAATATAGCACTCTTACTTATATAGTCGACTGAAAAGGTACTTTTTGTATTTTCTACGTTTATGAACCTAGATTTTTGAAATTTATCAGAAAAACAAGTTTTCATTAATGAAAAAAAATATTGTAATTAAAAAAAAACGCTTGAGTATATAATAAATAGTATGAACTGCGCTTTCGAAGTAGCGGCTAATATGCTCGTTAAGTTATAAAGTTGATACAAACGATTATAAAAGTGTGTGTTACTCACGCAGCAACTTAAGTGTCAAAATCCATCATTATATATGGATCCAAATTTTTAATTGAATATTAGCATTCCCCCCGACATAGGTTGGACCCGGGTAAGGTATTAAAATATCAGAAATATTCGGGAGTAGATCGGTATTGAAAATCAGAAACATCGGTACATAAACAACTGAGATATGAGCAAAAACCCACGACCACTTAGATTTTTTTTCACAAACACAACATTACAACAACAACATACATACATACAAACGTGTATACTGGGCATCGAATCCCAGCTGAGCCAAAAAAAATTTTTTTTATACCCTTCACCTGTGGTGCACAAGGGTATATATAGCTTTGTCATTCCGTTTGTAATTTCTACAATTTTCATTGCCGACCCCATAAAGTATATATTTTCTGAAAGCTTATGAATAGAGGAGTCGATTAAGCCCTGACCGTCTGTCCGTCTGTCCGTCTATCCGTCTGTCCGTCTGCCCGTCTGTCCGTGTGTTGGTTGAAATCAACTTTTAGAAGCAACTATATGTTTCTCAGATCTGTACATGGTATCAATCTCTTGGAAATATCCAGGAATGAATCGCTATTGAAATTCAGCACAATCGCCCCATAACTTTCTGAGATATGAGCAAAAAACCACGACCACCTCGTTTTTTTTCACAATTACAACAACAACATACATAAATACATACATGTAAAAAACATACCAAACAAAAAAAATTACAAAAAAAAAAAATATTAAAAATAAGAAAAAAATAATAAAAAAAACTACAAAAAAAAAATTTAAAAAAAATTAAAAAAAAAATTTAAAAAAATTTTTTAAAAATTTTTCTAAAAAAATTTTTTAAAAAAATGTAAAAAAAATATAAAAAAAATAATAAAATATAAATAATATATTAAATAAAATAAAATAAATTTTTTTTTGGCTCAGCTGGGATTCGATGCCACATATATTCTAAACAGTATAAACATATGCACGTATTTTATATGGGATGAATGGTGATACAAAGAATTGTTATAGCATGACTACACGTTGTGAAGGGTATATAAGATTCGGCACGGCCGAATATAGCACTGTTACTTGTTTAATTTTTTTTTAAATTTTTTTTAATATTTTATTAATTTTTTTTTATTTTTTATTTAATATATTATTTATATTTTTATTATTATTATTTTTTTTAATTTTTCTTTATTTTTTGTTTGTTTTATATATATTATATTTATAATAATTTTTTTAAAATTTTTTTAAAATTTTTTTTTTATTTATTTTTTTGTTGTTTTAACATACATACGTGAATTTATAATTTTACAATGGGATGTTTTTATATATGTATGTTTTTATATGTGTGTACGTATTTCATATGGGATGAATGGTGACACAAACTACTGTTATTGCATGACTACACGTTTTGAAGGGTTTTTTAAGATTCGGCACGGCCGAATATAGCGCTCTTGTTTTGTCTATAATTGTACCGATTAGAGCCCAATTTATCCAAAATTTTTCACGTATATCTCTACAGGCATATTATATCTACAAATAGTAGCAAGGGTACCTATAAATTATTCTATGGCTTGAAAAATTTAATTTTGGTGGTAAAAATATGGGAAAAAACAGAGGCAGTCGTGTTTATTTGCTAATATTTCAGAAGGTTTTGGGCTGAAAATTCTGATTTCCTCATTTACCGAATACTTCTGATATTTTTATACCTTACGGCGGTTTTGGCAGTGTCGAGGGGATTCAAAAACTTGAATTTAACTTTCACACGGACAGACGCATAATGCTTAATCGACTCCCTTATTCATCATCTTTCATAACCATGATATTAAACGAAATTTCACTATTTAAATTAATTAATTAGTAGGCCAGGAACTATGCAGATTATTATCCTAACTAAAAAATTAAAAAGAAAAAAAAAATTACAATTTCTTCCTCAAAAGTTTTTGATGAAATTTAATAACTTTATAAATTTTATTTTTATTATTTATTATGTTTTTGCAAATTTATTAAATTCATTTACAATAAAAAGTGGCTTCCGCGCCACTGGGACATTATGGAAGCAAGTTGGCAATATCTATATATATAAAAATCAATGTGTGTTTGTATGTTTGTATGTTTATATGTTTGTATGTTTGTATGTTTGTTTGTGCTTTATAGACGGTTAAACGGCTGGACCGATTTCCTTAAAATTTTCACAGAATCTTCCTGTATGTCTGGAAGGAACTATAGGCTATACTTTGGTTTGAAATTGTAAGTGGGCGGGGTGCCACGCCCTATTAAAGAATATGTATTAAATATTATATATCACAAAAGTTAATGCAGCTAGAATCTTGAAATTAAGTACGGCAAACTTTGACATCCACACGAACATATTGGTAAAAAATGGGCGCACTTGCAATAGTAGGCGTGGCCACATGAACTAAATACTAAAATTCGTATATCTGGAAAACGATATCGATTAGAGTACTAAAATTTTGCAAAAGCAACTTTAATATTCAAATAAATATTTATGGAAAAAATTAGTGCATTAACAATAGTGGGCGTGGCACCTGCCATAAGAATTAAATACTAAAATTTGGGGTGGCGAAGCACACCGGGTATTAGCTAGTACATATATAAAAAAAATAATAATTCATGATTATATATAAGTATAAGTATAAGTAATATTAAAAATTTTAAAAAGAAAGAAAAGAAAAAAAAATTGTACTGAAAGCATTTCAATATTTTGTAATAAATATTCTTTTATTCTAAGTTTAAACAATGAAATTGTAGAACAATCTTTTTTTGTATTGAGACATTAAATAAATAAATGTATTCGAGAGTTCCTAATTTTTGATGAATCATTAACATTTTAATTTAATTCTTATTTTAGGCCAAATGAATTCCTGCAAATTTCGTTAATTCATGACAAATTAAAAAAAAACTAATTCGAATCATTAGTTTATAAGTCTGTTAACTGTATATAAAATATTTTAAAATCATTAAAAAAAGGCGGGAGGTCAATGTTATATAATAATTTATTTATTACATGTGCTTGTGTTTTTCGTTTGTATATTATTTAAACATTGTTTACGACAAACATATTTTTTTTAATTCCCGCCTTATTTTAATATTGTTTTTGAAAACCCTATTACAAATACTATTCCCTAGAAGTTTCCAAAAATTGCAAAAGAAAACTTCCCACACTTGGCATCACTGGTGGTGATTAAAAAATTTTATTTAATGGAAAAAAGTGCGAAAACATCAAAGAAAAACTTGTATGCTTTTGCTTCTTAATAGATTATGTAGTCATCATACTTTCTAAAAAATTCATAAAATTTGGACAGAAAAACAAAAATATTTACAAAATAAACTTTGTGTACATGCATGCTTTAAAAGAACTAATTCGTCGATTCACTAAGTATTATATATTAAAACTAAACTATGAATTTTATCTTTAAAAATGATATTTTTTATCAACTTGTATGTATGTACATATGTATGAACATATGTATGAACATATGTATGTATGTATGTATGTATGTATGTATGTTTAAATATGAAAATATTGAAAACTGTACTGAGATACTTTAGTTTAAGTAATTTCAAAGTTTTCGTCAACTTCTAATAAAATCTAAAATTCTAAAAGATAAGCAATGAACAAAATCTTTAAAGATTCTGCATTGAATTCCTCTTCATAAATTTTACCATAAGGAAACAAAGCAAGTATCATCACGATGTGAGTGTGATTTGAAAGAAATAAATGAACCCAAAAGAGATGATGCTGTAATGAACAAGGAGAGCACTGGGAACATAGAAGCAACACACATTTAAATTTACTCGTACTTGCACACGCAGAAGTAGGACAGGGAATTCAAAGCATTGTCAGGAGTGTTGGAAATCTACAACACCTCAAAAACAATTGCCCAGTTAACCAAGAAAAGGACAAGTTGAAAATCATATAAGACATATAAAGAACTTGTCGATGCAAAAATTTTAAAATCACTTTTCACCATATGTTAATGTCATGTTTTATCTTTATAAGGAACTCACTTCAACATAATAAGACAACGGCATTACAAACCAAGTCTGCCAAAAAGTAGATCTTCAAAGAGAAAATTAAATTAATAAATAAAAATAAATTTAAAAAATTAACTAAATCTCCAAATTTTTATACATAAACAACAATAACCACTTTTAGGGATTTATTTAAATTTTATCATCAGTAACATTTTAAAATAATATTCAAAATGTTTTTGGGCTTTAATTTTTTCGTTTTTAAATGCAATTAAACCGAAATCGTAACGATTATGTATGTACAAAAGCATAAACTTAACAATTAAACTGTTATTTTTATAGATTTATTTTTTGGCCAAAATTAGAAAACAGTCTGCAACGGTCTACAATATTTTGAACATTAAACAAGTAAGAGTTAAAAATCGCCTGTGTCGAATTATTTAATACCCTTAACCATCTTGTACATAAGTGTATTGACCATAGCAGAATTAGCCTAGAATTCAGATTTAATTTTTTTGCTTTTTTATTTCCGACGCCGCACAGAGGAGTATTTGACCTGAAAAGCTGGCCAAAAAGGCAAAACTGAATTTTAAGAAATCTTAAGAACTAAGTACGCAGCTCGACAGACAACAATATTTTACATTATATTGTAAATTTTGAAGACTTTTAGTTGCGATTTGTAGCTCTGAGATCCTGCTAAAGTCAGCAAAGTGAAGAAAATTATATTAGATTTAAATGTTTTTTCGGTTTCTGGATGTTTATATGATATTTTTTTTTTCGCTTAAAGTTTTAATCAAAAGTTATTTAAAAAACAAAACAAATTTTAAATATGTTGAATATTCATGTTGAAACAATTCGTTCAAAAGCTAAAAAAACAAAATTATACACTTTTTTTTGCAAAAAAACAAAGAAAAAGAAGAGTTTTTTAAAAGTGAGGTTAGCATTTCTGCGAATTATGTTTGATACCACAATAAAATTCGGAATCTCTAACTTTAGAAACAAAAAAAAAGTGTGCGCAAGTTTACGCCATTATTTTTGATGATTTTTTTAAATTTTCACATTTCTTCTATTTTTGCTCATCAGGTACTTTTTCTTATACCTTTATATCGGTATAAACTTTTATATATTTTGAATTATTGATTTCAAATATTACTCACATCACTTTTAACACTTCACAATGTTAATAACTGCCTATAATTATAAATTTGAAAAATTCTTTATTATCGATAATAGTTATAAAAGAATGTCCCACACATCCCCATAAAAGATATTTTTATATACCTGCTCTACAAAATAATATTTGTATAATAATTATTAAAAGCATTAATCACAAAAATAAGTTTACAAATAATAAAAACAGCTACACAGAACAAACTATCCCTTAAATTTGTTTAATTAATTGACTTTTTGATTTGTTTTAAAATTCTAATTATATTTTTCATTAACTGAATTAATTTTTTTAATTGATATTAAATATTTTCAAAAACAAAGAGATTTCTGTCAGTTGAATAAAATAAATAAAAAATAAAAAATGTTATTTTAAATGAAATTTTTTGAAAATTGAATTTCTTAGAATTAATTTAATATAATTATTATTGAATGAGCAGAATAATAAAAAATAGTAGACAATATGCAAGACAAAGTTCTGGTAAGTGGAAATATATAAAAATATGTTCAGTTTTACATATAATAAATGGTTTCAGTTTCATTGTAGATGTGCCCAAATCCAATAATTATTGTATCCCCTTATACTCCTCAGAATTCTCATTTTAGTAGGTAAGTTTGTTGAATTTCTTCACTCTGTCTGATCAAGCCTTTTTACGGTTAATATTCCTTTATATCTAGGTTGTTGATGCTACCAGTTATTTTTGGATCTCCGGCTTTCGATATGGTATAGTATGTCTACTTATGGAACCCTACTTCTTTTGCTAAATTATTTTCATATATATAATGAAATGTAATTAAAAACATAGATTCATATGTACCATATATGAATATTAAGAATATATAAATATCAAAAAAAAATATTTATTTTTTTTTTTATTGTTTTTCTAAAGAGGTTAAATAATTTTTGTTATTGATATAATTACCAAATTTTAATTATAGACATTATTAAATAAATTAAAATCATTTTGGAAAAAAATGGAAATTTTAATTAATTTTTTAATACTGTTTTAATTGATTTTTTTCGTAATATATTTTCAATTAAAAATATTAATTTTCATTTAATTAATAGTATCATTTTGATGATTGGAGCAAAATTAAACAATTTTTTAATTATTAATATTAACTTCGTAATTGAAGTTCATATTTAATTTTTTCTGTGTACATAAAAAATACATGGGCACCCAGGTATCAGGCTACCATCCAATTAACGCATAAAAGCATGCCCTTGAAAATACTTATAAAGGGTTATTGCAAACAATTTTTATCAAAACCGTTTTGTAACTTCGAGAGTCAACATGGAACAAGTTTACACAAGATTACAGCTATTCCAAAAAAAATCTAATGCTGAAACCATTGACGAGAAATTCGATTTTTTGTTCAGGAAATTGAGCGAAATTTCCAAATGTCAAGGTGATGGGGATATATTAGCACTGAAGCAGTGTTTAAAAAATTTCAAAAGATATTGGCTTTCGGCACAACGAAAAGAGGACCGCCCTTTAAGCACAAACGCTAAATGGCTGGAAGGAACTGTTACAATACCAGTATTTGGCAGTTCGTTTTCAGGGCGACCACGAAAAGCACTTAGTGAAGCTAGTGAAAGAACATTTTTGAATTAGACCGTAAATCATATGTATGCATGTACATGGACAGTCTGTCAAGAATAAGTTTAAACCTTTAAAATCATCAGTTAATTGAATTTTACTATTTATACCTTCTTTTATTCCTTAGGAATGTGGCTTTTGGAAAAATCTTAAAAATTTTAACTTTTAGGTTCTTTAATTTTTTTATTACATTTTGAAAACAAAAAATTTGACGAATTTTGCAGGAATTTTTTTTTCGCCATTAAATTTTTAATAACTCCGAAATAGTAATAGATAGAGAAGAAATGTATTTAAGTTTAAGCTGAATTTTCCGGTGCATCTTCTGACCCTCCTGCTATTAAAATCAGAGAACCCGTTTTCAAGTTATGACAAAATATATAAGGCAACCTAACGATTTTGTGGGTGAAATATGCCACGCCTTTAAAAGAAAATCCTTACGTGCTAGAGAAAAACAGATACCAGATTTGAATTAAGGGCATCAAAATCCATATAATCCACATACTTTTATTTGTAGGGTAGACATAAATTGTTTTTGTTGCGCAGTGTACTTTTGTTGCGCAGTGTAATTTTTTCAAAATCTGCCACTAGACTTTTTATATCATACTACACCTAAAACTATCAAAAAACTAAAACTTTAAATTCAAAAAACACGTTTAATGATTTTGGACAGCTTTTCAGGCCAAATACTCCTCTGTGCGCCGTATTATATTTTCATTAATACGAAATACGTATAAAAATTTTATTAATATTTAATATGATTTTATTCGCATAAAAACATTCCATCGGAAAATTATAAAATAAGTAAATGTATTAATAAATGTTACATTAAAAATGTATTTAAAAGATAAATTTATTTCTCTTTTTTACAATATCTTAAATAATTCTTGTTTAAGGAAAATATTCAATTAAAATCTCATTTAGTATAAATGTAAAAAGATTTTTATTCATTTATATCAAGTCTTTTTTGTGCTTGTCCCACCCGTTCCAAGGTGTTGTACTACCGGTCCCCAACTACAAGGCGATTTCTTATTAACTTTTTAACCAACTTTTCTGTTATTGATTTAAATAACTAATAAATACGATTTCATAAACATTAAATAAAAAGTGATTGAAGAAAATGTGCATAGGTTGTCTTAATTTTTCAATTTTACTTACATATTAACTTAGACAAGTGCGGCCATTTGATGTCCCATCCTTCCTCCTTATAAACATACATAAATAATTATAATCATAAAAATGTTTTATTATTTATTCCTTCAATAGAAAAAGATAAAATAAACATTTATCTGCAAGATAGGATAACACAAAACACTGATATTATATGATGTACCTATTTTCAATATTTTGGTGAAAATATATGTAGTTGAGCTTGACTGACTATAGCATTTTTAATTGTTTCTTCTTCAGTTATACATTTAGCTTCTATGTTTATGCTTTAAGTCATCCCAATAAATGCTGGACTCTGTAAAATCCTTTACGTGCCCTTAAAAAAGTTTTACCGATTTTTTTCGCATAAGAATATTTTTTATGCCATCGTATTTTCCTAATGCGTTCTTTATTAGTTTCGTTTTAATAAAATATTGTAAATCATAATTAAATAAAACACATTGTTTGTGCATTTTAAATTAATTTTAAAATGGAATAAACTTTTAAATATTATATTATATTATATTATTAATTTCTATAAAAATGTCATTATCATTAAAATATATATTTAAAAGAATTTATTTACAAAGTTTTATTAACAATTGACAACATAATTATTTATTGAAAAAATAATATTTATTTTTTTTTTTAAATCTGGTTTAAATCGTAAAAAAAATTAATTAAAACAGAAAATGAGACCTTAATATGATATAAGTCGTTTAGAAATAATTTTGAATATTGTAAAAAAACGAACGAATCAATAACAATAAGAGAATCAGATGATGATCCATCTTCATCTTCATCATACTTAATGCACGCATATATAATTTTCTTGAAAATAAAAATAAAGGGTTAGAAAAATTAGCAGTGGCACGCCTAATACGAAGAAACATTTTCTAAACTACTTCCAAAAAATCGATTTTATGAAACATTATTTACACGTAGAGTACCCGTGACAATTAAACTTGATAATTTCAAAATCATTTAATCATAACGAAGTAACTATTAATTTTAAAAATTTCGCCTTAACTGATTTTTCTAAAACTTTGCACATATACTGAGTTCAAGGGACTTTACGACTTAACGGCTTAAATTTCATTTGCTACACACATACATAGATAACAACCTGAATTAATACATAAGTTGTATACTTTGTAATTACGCAAAGTCGTGGACACTTGTGGTATTTTCGACCATAGCTCTTTTAAATTTTCAGCGGTGACGTGTTTGTGTGCGGACTACCAAAAAGTCAATTTACGCCGATTTACGTATATGATTCTCCTTGAGTTGTATTAGTAATTACTAGGACAAGCTTTGTAAGCATGTCTTTAAAATGGCTCTTTAAGGTTTTTGTTGTATTTGTCCGGAACAATTTTTATAAACAAATTTCAGGTAAACGTGGTATCTCCAACACAAAGAAAATTTTTTCGTATGCATTTGCAGCATGTTTGTAAAAGCACAACTTGAGAACGGCTTGACTAGTTTTACTAATTTTTTTAAAGAATGTGTTTGCGGCATTTCTCATTTTTTCGTGGCTAACGAATAGGATTTCTATCCTAATATTAGTCATTTAATTATTTACTATTGTAGTATTCTCATATTGTTTATTAAATAAAGAAATGCGCGCAATTTGTAGACACAAACCGTTTTAAATATAAAATAAAGTAAATATAGTATCACGAGTGAAAGCCGCAAATAATTTTTCGTTTTATAACTTAAGTAGCTTACCCGGTGCTCTTCGCTACACCCAACAAGAAATTTGTATTGTTTTTTATATTTATAAGTAATTGTTTTAATAGATACTAGCTGACCCGGTCCGCGTTGCTGGCCAAGCAAGGTTTTTTGTAAATATCTTCGGAACTACATAACCGAGTTAGTGAAACAAAAATTTTTAATAGTTCAATCAAAATAAATATTAATTAAACAACGAACAAAAAATAAAATTAAAAATTTTTAGACACAAAGTTTAGCAATAACACTTACTTATATTAAAAAGGTAATTTGTGGTTTCCTGTTGCAGCAAATTTATTAAGCACAACTGCTGGATCAACTTCGATTTGGTTGTGAATATGTAACATGGCTAACATGGTTGATCTCAGTCACGTTTTAATTCGACGAAGATAGAAAATTATCTTTCGACCGTAGCATTACTTATCGGCATTGAAACAAAAATGGTTAATATATTTCTTAAATTTGAATAAATATCTGGGTCATACATAATTAAAACATCTATCACATTTTCTGGAAGTTCTTGACAGATCTTCCATTTCTGCTGCCAATGCAAAAGTCCAGCTTCAAGTTTAGATTTTAGTAATTTTTTTATCTGTTTCTTCGTAATTAAACAAATCATCTACAAGGAGTGGAATTAAATTGGTTAAGTCTAATGAATAATGTTTAATGCTTTTTGGCAGAAGTTTAGGGATGTTAAATAAATTTAGAACGCCTTTTGAAACCCGTATTTTTAAGTCCTGGAGAACAGAATCAATAAGGGAGATGTATCTCTCTATGTGGTAGTACTCTTCTAAAGGGTGGTTACATTTTTAGGGCCGATGTTGAATTTGAACCACACCTAAACGTCAAGATTTTTTCTGCATTTCATTTGATCAATTTCAGACTAACTCAATTTAAACCATGGAAAGATACAAAATCGAGCAACGCGTTAAAGTTATTCGGGCTTATTATGAAAATAGGCGATCAAATCAAAATACATATCGTACACTTCGTGATTTTTTCGTTCAATTAAATCGACAAAATGGGAGTACAATTGAAAAAATCGAGAAATGGCAACCGTGGATGATCAATTTTTGAAGAAAATCATCTTCAGTGATGAGGCACATTTTCACCTCAGTTTATTTATCAACAAGCAGAATCGAAAACCCAATGCACCCACAAAGATTGACTTTTTGGTGCGGTTTCTGGACTGGCGGCATCATCGGGCCGTATTTTTTCCAAAATGGGGCCAGTCAAGCAGTTACTGTGAATGATACCGAATTTTTTATGGCCCGAATTGGAAGATATGGATGTGGACGATATGTTGTTTTAACAAGACAGTGCCACTTGCTACACAGCTAACGAGACAATTTCAATGACCCTGTTATCTCACATGGTGGCGTCATCGAAATTTTGGACCATAGCATGGAGGTGTGCCGTTGAGGTTATGGCGGCCATTTGGCCGATATTCTGTTCCATACATAATTGAACCATATCATTTTTATTATAATAAAAAGAAATTACAATAATTCTATACTTTATTTGACCTCTTTTTTTTTATGTTAATTTTTGTATTTACTTATTCAAGGTCATGCAACAGTTTTATTTTTTTATAAATAAAAAAATTGTTTCCAACATACACACGAACAGGAGGACAGACGGGCAATGCTTAATAGACTCCCCTAATTCATAAGCTTTCAGACAATATATATTTTATGGGGTCGGAAATGAAAATTGTAGAAATTTCACACGGAATGACAAACCTATATATACCCTTACACTCACTGTGAAGGGTATAAAAAAGACACTAATGGCTGAACACTGTACGTCGAAAACATTTTTGATGTAATAGAAATATTCTGACGAATATTTTTTTTCTTTTTCTGTCTGAGTTTTATCTAGCTAGCAACAGACGGACAGCCGGACGGACGTAGCTGAATGGGGTTTGAAATGAATGTCGATGTGCTATAAACGGACAGACAATACATAATTTTTTGGTGGTGTTATTGTCCGCCAATTTGTTTAATCTGCCATCTTGGACTTAAAATTTTTCATAATTTTTTGTATTCTACTGGTCAAGCCCTTTTTTTTAATACTTATATTGTGGAGGTTGAAGGGGGTAAAGCCGTAAAGGACCGTACCCAGGTCCTTTTGTTTGAAAACAATATTCAGTGGGTTGAAGTCGGTACATTTTTATTTGTATATTTGACCCATATATAAATAAATTGTACGCCACTTTGTTGTGGCGGCCATCTGTGATTTTAAATTTTAATAGTGTATTATATTTTCCTAGCAAAGCTCTTTTTTTTTTTTTTGATACGCATATAGTTTTTTTCTCTCTGTTGTCCAGAAGCTGAAAAATAGAATTTTGTTTGTAAGTTTTAGGAAAAACACAAAAGCATTTGTATTTTTGTGCTTATATCTCTGTTAGTCGAACTCTGTCTGTCGAACTTTGGTGCCTTCAGCGTGTCAAAAAACTAATTATTAGCTTTAATAACTTGATATAATGAATTTACTATATAAATAGTTTTATTTTTCTTACTTTTGATATTTGTGCAATCCTGTTGTATTTTTTTTTGCTTTTCAGATTAAACTAATTTTTCTTAAATAAATATATTATTTTTAAAATTAGTGGTAAAAAATGTTGTCTTATATTTTTGTTATACTGGTTTATTGGCCTTAATAACCTAAAAACTGTTTGAATGAAATAATTAAATAAAATAAATTAAAAAGGAATTAAAATTGTTGGTTGGGTTTATAAAGAGTTTTTATTTTTGTTTCTTGTTTTGTTTAAAATTTTCATATTGTTTATAAAAATTTTAAATAAAGCTGTAACATTTTAGAACTTTTTCAAAAATTTTGTGGTTAAAAGGTCTACTACTATGATCTGGCATAAGCACCAGTGAATTGCATATAGACCAGTTTAAACCCAACAACCAATAAACAACATTTTAAATAAAAAATATATAAATATTTTTCAAAACATGGACATGGCTCCTCTAGTCATAAGCTTCCAGAAAATATTTACTTAATGGGGTCGGAAATGAAAATTACAAACGGAACGACAAAGGTATATGTATATTATATAGTGTATGAAAACTGAAAATTTACCAAATTAAATTGCAAGAATACTGAATCACAAGGTCGTTTATTATAAATTGGCTTACTGGGTACAAGTAAATATACGAATTGCTAACTATTAGCAACAACACGAGTGCCA
The DNA here is from genome assembly GCA_941918925.1 of Phyto melanocephala. Lineage (NCBI taxonomy): Eukaryota > Metazoa > Arthropoda > Insecta > Diptera > Rhinophoridae > Phyto > Phyto melanocephala. The sequence goes on along the minus strand of OW799235.1, from coordinate 136,624,597 downwards.
GGCATCATCATAAAGATCAACATATTTTTATTTTCTTCAACACGAGTAGTATTAAACCGTTTTGTACATTTCCATTGTTTTAGATGGAAAATTAGAAATAAAAAAGAATGATGACAGCCAAAGGGGGAACTGACGCTAATTATAAAATCATAAAATATCAAAGTAAGCATATGGATGGTTTGGTTTTATTGTTTAGTCGTCTTGAGTTGGCTGAAATGTTGGCACTTGTACATAGCAAAGGGAATGAGAGATCTAGGGATTAGCACTATGAATTTTTTTCTTTACATCTCTTCGTATTGCCGCAATTATTATCAGAAACGATAAACAGAAAACACTTCGTTATTGCTGTAGCTATTAAAATAAATCCACATATCTCTCTACTTCTTGTAAATGTTTTAAAAATTTTAAAATCCATAAATTGGATGTTTATAGTCGTCGTTTAAGATTAAATTGTGCAGATTTCTAGTAAAACATCTAAACAATGCGGACCACCTTGGCGAACTATGAAACAAAAAATAAAAGGCATAACTTCAAACAAAAAAATTTTTATAGCGAAGGTGTTCGAGGAATTTTCTCAATTATATCAAAAAATTCGATTTCATTTGTATTCTTCTTAAGTTACTAGAGAAAGCAAATTTTGTCTCAGAAGTGAGAAATGAGTATTCAAATAAATTAAAGAAGTATACTTTCTGTAGATTATTTATACTAATTGTAATTGTATATTCATATCATGGCCAATTGAACCAATTTTAAATGAGTGAAACATAAAATATTCTAAGTAAGTGCTAACCTTGATCGTGAAAATAAATAAAAAACCAAGTAAGAGCACTATGTATATATGGCTGCAGCATGGGCTGCAGGGTACACTAATGATTACATAATTTTTGATACCCACCACCAATTTGTTAAGCATTCTTATACCACGAAAAAATTACTATTTTGTTAATAACTGTGATTAGTATAAAAAAATCTTTTTATGTTATAAATATTTAGTTGATTTGTATTGTTTTACTTTACAGCTCCCATGGTTGAGTTAGTAGATTTGTAACGTGATTTGTGTTATAGTTTATTAAAAATGTATTGTAACTTTTCGTGATGTAGAAATCTATAGAAAATTTATTTTTGCGGAGAAAACGTAATTCATTGTACTTATTTTTAAAGAGAAAAAGCGAAAACACCACGTTTTTTCTAACAAACATGGGTATACTTGTTGCATGTGTTATACAAAATATGTGCAACTCATTTATTTATTTATTTTAAATGTCAAACTTTATACATAAAAACAAAAAAGAAAAAATATATCCCTTGGCTACTATGCACTAATTTTCAACCACAGTGAAAAACAAGTAACAGTGCTATATTCGGCAATGCCGAATCTTATAAACCCTTCACAACGTGTAGTCATGCAATAACAATTGTTTGTATCACCATTCATCTCATATAAAATACTTACATATGTATATACTGGTTATAATAAATGTGGCATCGAATCCCAGCTGAGCCAAAAAATTTTACTTTATTTTATTTAATATATTATTTATATTTTATTATTTTTTTTTTCAATTTTTTTTTTAATTTTTTTGTATTTTTTTTTATTATTTTTTTTAATATATTTTTTTTTGTAATTTTTCTTTTTTTGGTATGTTTTTTACATGTATGTATGTTGTTGTAATTGCGTAAAAAAACGAGGTGGTCGTGGTTTTTTGCTTATATCTCAGAAAGTTATGCGGCGATTGTGCTGGATTTCAATAGCGATTCATTCCTGGATATTTCCAAGAGATTGATACCATATACAGATCTGAGGAACATATAGTTGCTTCTAAAAGTTGATTCCAACCAACACACGGACAGGCGGACAGACGGTCAGGGCTTAATCGACTCCTCTATTCATAAGCTTTCAGAAAATATATACTTTATGGGGACGCAAAAAACCAAAAATTAAAAAAATAAGCATGTTAAAGTATGAAGATCTTTAATTTTTTTAAATTTTCATACATATTTTGTTTTTATACGCATATATGTATGTTGTAATTTATAAAAAAGCAAGGGGTTACTTCGTAATTCGGTTCGAAGCTAAAATTTTCGAATTTGTATACTTAATACATTGTAGTTCGAAACTGTTTTCTTTCGAAACGAATTACGAATGCTCTCTCATGCACAGAAAAAATTAAATTTCTTTTAAATTAAATATGATATTTGCTTGAATTAGGACCTATCACTTAATTTGTAAATTCAAACAAAGAAAAAAATTATTTTTTTTTTTCAATACAATTTTATGTTTGAATCTGTAAAATATTTCCGACTTTTAAACAACTTATTAACAGAAACAAATAAAAAGTTTATTGAAACAATTTTAAATTTCCAAATAAATTGTTAACACAAAGAAATAAAAAGTTTATTGAAAAAATTAACAAACATTTTTTAGATATTAGTTCAAGAATATTTAAAAAACATATTTGTTTAATTCAGACACAAATTTCAGAGAATGAATTAATGACAAGCTAGTTAATAACTCAAAGAAATATTTAATCAAAGAGAATTATTTAATTAATAAAATAGACGTATGACACGCAAGACAAGAGAAAAGCTTCTTCAAAGTGTTGTATCAAACTAAAATATTTAAGTCTACAGTGTCTTTAACTAAATAAAAATTATAAAATTAATGATAAAAATAACAGACGATGAAACGCACATTAACTGCAAAGAAAAAATATTGATTCACTGTTTTAGCATATGTGTTAAACTAAGGAAATAATTAAACAAAAAATTATTTGAAACAATGAAAATATTAATAGAAATTTAAATTAAATTTAGGCAAACGTTTTTTTTTAATATTATATTTTTAATTCAAAACTAAAATATAATGCTTTTATCTAACTGTTGCCTGTTGTGACGTACATGACCAGAACGGAATTTTTTTTACAGTCGGAATGCTTTTTGTTTTCGCATTATCAAATGAATTGATGTTTTTGCATTATCAAATAATATTAAATATTAAATAAACTTTATGTACATTAAAGAGAAAAATTTAAAATGTATTCTCTTTTTGCATCATTAAAGGCGATTTCAGATCAAACGTTTGCTTTGCGTTACATATTCGCTTTAACATCAAAGATGATATGTACATACTTTTACGAAACATATCACATAAAGTACTTAATGCAGCGTGAAGCGAAAAGTTCGACAACTCTCATCTTTTTGCACGCTTTACTTTACTGACAATCAGTTGGTGTAATTATATCCTTCACACAGTGAAAAAGGGTATATATAGGTTTGTCATTCCGTGTGAAATTTCTACAATTTTCATTTCCGACCCCATAAAGTATATATTTTCTGAAAGCTTATGAATAGGGAAGTCGATTAAGCCCTGTCAGTCTGTCCGTCTGTCCGTCTGACCGTCTGTCCGTGTGTATGTTGAAATCAACTTTTTGAAGCCCCCCGACATCGCATGGACTCGGGTGATGTATTAAAATATCATAAATATTCGGGAGTAGATCGGTATTGAAAATCAGAAACATCGGTACATAAACAACTGAGATATGAGCAAAAACCCACGACCACCTCGGTTTTTTTTTCACAAAAACAACATTACAACAACAACATACATACATACAAACGTGTATACTGGTTAGAGAAAACGTGGCATCCAATCCCAGCTGAGTCAAAAAATTTTTTTTTTCAATTTTTTTAAAAATTTTTTTTAAATTTTTTTTTTATTTGTTTTTTTATTTTTTATTTAATATATTATTTATATTTTTATTATTTTTTTTTTAAATTTTTTTTTTTTGTTTTATATATATTATATATATAATAATTTTTTTAAAAAATTTTTTTTTTTTAATTTTTTTTTAAAATTTTTTTTTTAATTTTTTTTTTTTTTTTTTGTTTTTTTAACATACATACGTGAATTTATAATCTTACAATGGGATGTTTTTATATATGTATGTTTTTATATGTATGTACGTATTTTATATGGGATGAATGGTGACACAAACTACTGTTATTGCATGACTACACGTTGTGAAGGGTATATAAGATTCGGCACGGCCGAATATAGCACTCTTACTTGTTTTCATTAATTTTGTGTTAAATTCGTGTGTGTTAATAAAGTTGTATTAAAATTTTAGTGAATTTTGATTAAAATGAAAATAACAAAGATTTTTTTGTAAAAATTTCTAACCGCTTTTATAAGTAAACAAACAATGTCAAAGTATTTAATGTGTTATAAACCTCCTGCTTGACGCTTTTTTGTCATAGTTAGAAAAAAAGTGGCGAAGTTTTGTCTGAGATAGCCTTTACTTTTTTAACTCTCTTTAGCACAAATTGACTTTTTAATACTTGAATGAGTATTATGTTTGTTGTGTAGAGAAAATAAATTAATGTAATCATGCAGAGGTCTAATACCTACAGAATCCAGATGACTATTGCTATATCAGCTTTATGGTAACCCTTTTAAATGAATAAAAACAACTCAATTAAAAGGAAGAATATTGCACTTCATTTCAATATCAACTGGAAAATTATATTTCTGGTACAAAAATGATCAAAAATTAAAAAAAAAAACCGAAGTAGGTAATTATGAAGAAACAGAACAAAAAGTACAAGAATATTTGTATGATGTCTTGATTACTATTAAACCGACATCTGTCAAAACCGAAGGAGAATTTTTTTCACAGAAAAAATGGAGCAAAAATAAGAAACAGAATGTCCGATGATCTTCTTAATCTATATATATAAAAATCAATGTGTGTTTGTATGTTTGTTTGTGCTTTATAGACGGTTAAACGGCTAAACCGATTTCCTTGAAATTTTCACAGGATCTTTCTGTATGTCTGGAAGGAACTATAGGCTATACTTTGGTTTGAAATTGTAAGTGGACGGGGTGCCACGCCCTATTAAAGAATAAGTATTAAATATATATATATCACGAAAGTTAATGCAGCTAGAGTCTTCAAATTAAGTACGGTAAACTTTGATATCCACACGAACATTTGGGTAAAAAATGGGCGGACTTTCAAAAGTAGGCGTGGCCACATGAATTAAATAATAAATTTCGTATTTTTGGAAAACGATATCGATTAGAGTACTAAAATCTTGCAAGAGCAACTTTGACACCCAAATAAACATTTCTGGAAAAAACGGGTACATTAGAAATAGTGGGCGTGGCAGCTCTCATAGCAATTGAATACTAAAATTCGTATATTCGGGAAGCGATAACAGTTAGAGTACCCAAATTTTGCACGAGAAGCTTTGACATCTATATGACTATTTTGATAAGAAATGGATGCTTTAGTAATAGTGGGCGTGGCACCTGTCATATAAATTAAATACAAAAATTCGTATATCTGGGAAGCGATAATAGTTAGAGTACCAAAATTTTGCAAGAGACACTTTGACATCTTTATGATTATTTGAATAAGAAATGGTTGATTTAGTAAAAGTAGGCGTGGCACTTGCAAAATAAATATATTTTTGAACTATAAAATTTTTATTTCATTACGATGGGGGTGGCGAAGCACACCGGGTATTAGCTAGTTCAGAAAAAAAAAATTTTTTATTAAAATTATTAGAGTTTATTTCAAGGCATGCAACAAAGTACTACAATTTTTTTTTTTTTTGTTCGGGAAACACGAAAGTGAAATGTTTTAGTTTTGTTTAATTTTCTTAAAAACAGTTTTTTTCAAGAATAAATGTAAATAAGTAGATCTACTAAAACTTTTAAGTTGGTGCTATTATTTTGACCACATCTGATGTAAATATATATATTATATATTAAGGACTTATTATTTAAACAATTCTGTAAATTAGTGTACAGAAAATATCTTTTTTGTTCAAAAAACTTAATATTTAAATTTTTTTACTTTCCTGGAGTTGATTCATTTTTTGTTGATATTTTATAGGCAACATCCATTGATAAGGTTTATCTTATGGCTTAAAGTTTTGATTATGGTTTTTAATTTTGACCATTTATGTATGTGTATGCATATGGGCATTTCTACAGAAATGTCAACCGCAGCAAAAAAAGCAAAGTCTAAAAAAGTATGTTGTTTTAACATATTTTTACAGTGAATCTATCAAATTTATGTAATATAAACAAATTTTTCATTTATTTATAACATATTTTGAAATATATATAATGCAAAGTCGAACAAGTGCAAAAGTTCTGTTTTAAACATTTTTATTGGATGTTTTGTTGAGATTAATAATCTTAATGGGAGACATTATGCACTGATATTTTTTCTTTATCGGTTAACAATTAAAGAATATAAGAAAAATATAAAAAGAATGATGCGATTACCAATTACGGTACATTTTGTTTTGCTTTACCGTATATTTCGATGTAGCGTGCGACATTGATATAGAACATTTTTTTTATCAGTGAATCGAAGGTATGTGTACAATGCGCATCAAATTTTAGTAGCAAACAGACATTATAATTGCGAATCAAATAAAAAAAAAAATTTCTGGAAAATAATCAGCGCTTTGCTCTCTTTACGTATTCAAATTTGTAGCGTGCGTCATCGTAAGTGTATAATGTATAAATTCCAAATAATTTTTGTTTCTAAAATGTCTTTATTTAAATATGTAAATACAAAATATAAAATTTATGAATGTAGATGAGCATTTTGGCCATTTATTTGGCTTGCAGATTATTAATAAATAAATAAAAATAAAAAAAAAATAAATAAAACTACGGGGGAAAAAATCAATAAAACTGCAAACGGTGGAGAAAAAAGGTTAAAGAATGATGAAACCAAATTTCAAACCTATAAGTTAAAAAATAAGGAAAGAATGCAGAAAGCTAGACAGACGTGGGGAGCACTGGCTGAAGGTAAAGAATATATACTTAATTCAAGAGAAACAAAAATATAATTGCATAAGACAACGGAAGAGGCAAAAAAACTTTTAGAAAATGAAATGCCATACGCATGCGACATGTCGCGTGCGACAGTGATTAAAATTAAATAAAATATAAACTACTAAATATTTTTGAATAAAATAAGTAACATTATTAAGACACATCAATGCATAACATTTTAAAATTTTTAGCATAAAAACATTCCTTCAGCTATCGCTGAAATCAGCGTTTGCTTTGTTTACTTTGAAAGCGACTTCTATTTTTGTTGCATGCGAATGTCTTGGTTTTCTGTAATTATCTTGAAAACGAACAATTGGTTAAAGTCAAACTTAGCACTAAATTTAGTGCTAATCAAGTGCTATAAGCTTCGCGTTTTGTCAAAATAAAATAATGTTTTGGCGTAAAATAAAATAATGTTAAATGCGTACGAATGTCACATTCGACATTGGAGAAATGCCCATTTGCTAGATTTTGGAATGTCACACTTTTTAAAATGATAATAAATATAATGATGGAGATAATTAATTACCATATGGTTTTCAGCATTTCACTTAATACTTCACAATGACAATTTAATCACAAAAAATTATTGTTTGTCCTACTGAATACAGGCCACAATTCATTTATCACAGTCTTAGAAATGACAAACAAAAAGAAAAAATAAAATAAAATGCGCCTAACAAAGATACAATATTTTAAGAAGTAGATAAACACTGAGTAAACATAATCTGTATGGTCCAAGCAATTTAAATCACACAAATAAACGAGAAACATGAAAATCTCGTTAATCGTCTCAATGACATCTGATGACTAAAATCCCATCATATCATTGATATCTTACGACACCCACCCTTAGTTATATTGAAATAAATACTAACAGATCTTAATATAAAAAAAAAAACACATACACAACAGACGAAATAAGTATCCTGCACCTAACAATATTTAACTAGTCGCCAAAGTGCCATGAAGCTTATAAGGATTATGAATGTAAAGAGAGAACAACTTTAATTAAGAAAATCCTACAAAACACAAACAAATCGCAGCAACAGCAGCTGAAGCTACTGAACTTGTACATTACTTGTTTATTTATTTGTAACTACTACATGAAAAACGACCCACACTTTCCAAAGGTTAAAAGAAGGTGTTAGTAGGCCTTATAAAAGGCCTTGTTCAGCAAATGCAATGACCCATTGTGTACTCAATTGTTATACCCTTAATTTTTTACACGCGCTGGAATATATTTAGAACACAGCGCTTCCACACTCGCTTCTAATAACGGGGCTTTTGGAGGCCCTTCTGACAAAGGACCCTGTGGATCGATTTGTATGAAGATCTGTTAAAAAGATTTCTAATTTTTAAATATTAATACGATTTTTTCTTTTCTAATTTTTAAAAACACTTTTCACATTTTTTATCCTATTTTTAAAATTGGTTTTCTTATTTTGATTTATTTCGGCACTATTTAATTCACTCTTTAGAATATTCAAAGTTAAGAAACATCTAGATGAATTCTTATTTATTTGTCAGTGTTTTTCTTTGATTTCTTTTAACCTTAATTTAATTAACATGCATATGTACATCTATCTATCTTTCTTTCTTTCTTTCTTTCTTTAAAAAGGGGTGTTAGAAAGGGTTCTAATCCTTAGGGCTTTTAGAGGCCTTCCAGAAGTCTTTTAAGGGAAGGTAGGGTAGAAAAAGATTGCAAATTTTAAGGAATGTTTAAATTTGCCTTTAAGAAGGCCTTAAATATAAAGTCCTGTTGACTTTTACTGTATACATTCATATTTGTATATACTTATTATATTCATTGTATAAATTCAAACACACCTTCTTTTATTATTTCTTTAGGTGTGCAATTTGGTCATCGTATTAATCAGTAAAAATAATAAATCAAGAATATAAATAGAAATAAATTTCTTTTTTGAATAAAACTAACTAGATCCAATTTATAAAATTACATAAAAAGTTTGAAATTAAATCCTGGAACAAATTAAATGCAAGTGTTTATTTTTGCTTTACAAAATAGAATGTTTGTGATTGAAAACAAAATTTGATCATAAAAAATTAAATTAACTATATTTGTGATGTATTTTGTTATTTTTTTTTTTTACTTATTTTGACAATATCAGCTTTCTTTGCTTATTTTGTAATTTTGTTTGAAATTAATTTAAAAAAAATCTCTACTTGATGTGAAAACTTTTTTAATAAAACAATATATCAAACATTTTTTTATGTTATAACAAGTGTGGATTTAAACGAATCTTTCACTATCTTGTTTATAAAAATTATTAAATGTTTATTAAGTGTTTTTTAAATTATTTATAAAATGCTTTATAAAGCTGTTTAAAGTTTTATGAATTAGACCGTTAATGTCTAAATCAAAGTTTCCAAATTTTTAATGTTAAATAATATACATACATATCCAATGCAGGTGACTGCATAACTGCAACAAATGCAATAAAAACAAGTAAGAATGCTATATTCGGCCGAGCCGAATCTTATATACCCTTCACAACGTGTAGTCAGGCAATAACAATTGTTTGTATCACCATTCATCTCAAATGAAATACGTACATACATGTAAAAATCATTCATATTAAAAACATACATATGTATATAAAAACATCCTATTGCAGAATTATAAATTGAGTTTACGTATGTGTTTCCAAAAAAAAAATTACAAAAATAAATAAAAAAATGTAATAAAAACCAAAAAAAAAACATTAAAAAAATTAAAAAAAATAATAAAATATAAATAATATATAAAATAAAAAAAAAATTTTTGGCTCAGCTGGGATTCGATGCCACGTTTACTCTAACCAATATATATGTATGTTGTTGTTGTAATTGTGAAAAAAACGAGGTGGTCATGGTTTTTTGCTCATATCTCAAAAAGTTATCGGGCGATTGTGCTGAATTTCAATAGCGATTCATGCCCGGGTATTTCCAAAAGATTGATATCATACTCAAATCTGAGGAACATATGGTTGCTTCTAAAAGTTGATTTCAACCAACACACGGACAGAAGGGCAGACGGACAGGGCTTAATCAACTTCTCTATTCATAAGCTTTCAGAAAATATATACTTTATGGGGTCGGAAATGAAATTTGTAGAAATTACAAACGGAATGACAAAGCTATATTTATCCTTGTGCACCACAGGTGAAGGGTGTAAAAACAGGCATTATGATAGTGTTTTTGAGTACTTATGTAAAATGTCAATATCATGGCGAATTGAAACTCGATTTAAGAAATTTTTGACGACTAACAACAATTCGCTTTGTTAATTAAAAAAGTACTTTTTATTTTCTTTAATTTAATTTGGTTTGAAAATGATAGACGAATCTTAAGCTAATAACTACAAGTTGCACCAAGAAAAAGTTAAATCATTCATCTTTTCCTGAAGCTAAAAAGATAGAAAGCAAGCCAATAATGCAATGAGAATGAGTCAATCTTTTTCGCTAATTTTATATATAATTATATAATGAATTCAAATATTAGTACAAATTAAAATGTAAATATTTTTATAAAATTAGTGTTTTCTTAATCAAACTCACACGACCGGACAGACGAACATAGATGACTTCCCTAAGGATTCAGAATATATTATATATATATACTCTATGGGGCCGTAAATAAATACTCTAAAAATTACAAATGGAATGACAATCTTATTTATCTTATATTTCCAATATTTTAATACTTCACGCAGGTCCAGACAATGTTGGGAGGCTTCAAAAAGTTGATTTCAACATACACACGGACAGACGGTCAGACGGAAAGACTGACAGACGGTCAGAGCTTAATCGACTCCCCTATTCATAAGCTTTCAGAAAATATATACTTTATGGGGTCGGAAATGAAAATTGTAGAAATTTCACACGGAATGACAAACCTATATATACCCTTTTTCACTGTGTGAAGGGTATAAAAATGAACATTTATATATGTACATACATATGTATATTAATAGGCTCCCTTAGTAAGTATGTAACGATAGCTTTCGAATCGTCGTTTGTTAGTCTTAACCATTCTTTAAATATCGGACTTTTGCCCGAAATTGTTCTGATCTTTTGTCGTTCCATCTAAAATAAGGTAAATATGTATGTATTTATTAACAGCTAGACATCTTTAAAAATATATTATTTGCATACTTATCAAAAAATTTTTTAAATAATTTTTAATCGTTTTATATTAAAGCAATACAAATAAAACGAATACAACAAATATGTAGTTTTCTCGAACAACTCTATTGTTTATGGTTCTACTGTAAGAAGAGCTGATTAAGGCCGCTTCACACTATTAAACTAAGTATGTATAACGAAGTGTCAAAAACTCAAATAAAACGAGAAAGTATAATATGAAATGTCAAACACTACGAACTGAAAATTGACAGTCGTATGGCTCTTCATTTTTTGAAATTTTTCTAAACACTAAGATTTATCATTTTATCGAGTTGTGTTTTTACACAAGCACATAGACAAAATCAGGATGGGAAATAAAAATTATCAATATATTTTTTATTACAAGAATTTTAAGACTATGAAGCAGTAAAAATAAAATTCTAGCTGAAAATTATATTAAATTGAAATATTATAATTTTTTTCATTCCAATATACATAGATAGATTTATTAAACAAAAAAATTATTTCTAAGTATTGCCTTTAAATTTGTGTATGTAATATTTGTGGTAACTCTAAAGGTAGTAAAAAATGGAGGTAAATTTAGCTTATTAATCTACAATGTATAGCAATTAATGCAACTCTTCGCTTCGACAACATTTTTAAATGAACTTTTAGTTTTGGTTTTGTATGTAAACGAAAAAGAGGTTTTCATGAAACTAGTCTTTTTCATTGAAATTTTTATTTATAATACGTATACAGAAATTTCAAGAAAGTAAATAAATGAAATGTAGGGTAAATGAATGTGTTTAAGAAATAAATTAATGAAATGCCATCAAATAAGTATGAAAAAATACTATTGTATTATATTGTCCATCTCCGATGGAAATAGCAAAAACAACTGTTTATATACTACACAGATCATGGTGTAATTATACAAGGTGGCGGTGCCAGCCCAGCTGATTATTATTTTTTGTGTTCTGGAGTATGTCAAACTACATACTTAAAAAAATGATTTCAACTCCGGAAATTGTCAAACTCCATATATAAAAAAAGAGAGACAAAAATTGCTCTCCTTTACGCTATCCCTTATATAATTACACCATGACACAGATTGTATTTTATTTGAAGTGTGATAGTGTAGACACAAATTGTAATGAGAAAATTTTCTTTTTGATTTTTTGACAATCAGACCAAAAATCATTTTTTTTTGCTTTGACAAAATCCAATGAAAATCTAAAGACTTGTAGAATAGTGTGAAGTGGCCTTAAAAAGCATCAAAAAGCAACGTTACCTTCGCAAATATTTACCGATTGTACTTATGTACATAAGTATATGTACATATGCTTTATCTTATATGCTTTAAGAGATATTTGATTTTAAAAAATTAATTTGAAGTTTTTAGGCCATTCATTTTAACTCGTGACTTTTTTATTAGAAAATGTTTTCATTATCATAATTATGTATATACATACTTAGGTTTTTTTAAAAACGTAAGTTTTTAAAATTCTCCTTTGTGTTGTTGTAAAACTTATACATACATACATATGTATGTATATACTGATATATGAATAACAATTATCAAAGGTTTATTAAACGCCTTTAAATCAAATTTTCATAGAAAATCTGTTTAATGATTTCTCTCTCTATACGGCAGATTTTTTTTACTACATATTTTTTTGATATGCTTTATAAGTACATATGTATGTGCAAGTGCATATTTGAAAAAGAAAAATTTGTTTACGGATGTAGATATACATACATACATACTTTAAAAAAATACTTTTATTTTTCTATTTTTTTACACTTTAAACCCATAGTAACTGGCTAAAATAAATGAGTTTATGCTAAAATGTTGTTTTGTGCAAATAAGTACGTGTGTTTTGCATGATATGCGCGCATAAGTGAATAAAACTGCCGTTAGGTATTTTAGAAATGAAATAAAAATGAAGGCAGAAAATATATATGAAAGAAAAAATAAAACAACTTACATATATTTGCCACACATACATACTACATATGTATGTACATACATATAATGTATGTATGTACTCACAATTCCGTAAACAATTTTGGCAGTATTCATAAAAAATATTTTAGGTTTATTAAAAGCTTATTTGACAAATTTCTCTACAACATCTGTCAAAAAAACCTTTGATAAACCTGAAATATTTTTTATGAATACAGCAGATAATGTATAAAATATCTCTAAAACGTTGCGTTATTTGTCTTGTCGAATAGTCTTTCGATGATAAATTTAGCATTTTTTGAGGCCAAAATATCTTTATTTTTTTATTTTTTAAGCCTTGAAATTTTTGTTTTAGCTTCGGGCCCTATTCAATACATTTTTTTAGTTTTTTTCTTGTTGTTAAGACTTTATTGTTATCAAAATTATTAAAAATATTTAAAACATATTAAACTTTCGAGGTAGTTCTAAAAATTATTTCAAAAATTTTACAGATGAAGAACGAGTAGTAAGTAATCCAACGGTAATAATAAGAATTTGTTTTGCAAAGAATGACAATTGGACATTATGTAAAATCTGAACTTAGTTCTCATTTAGAAAATGAACTAAGGAATTAAGGTTTTTAAAAATTTTGATCTGTGGCAATACGAAAAAACTGCTTATATCCGATTTGATAGTTTTTAAAGAAATAACCTTTAAAATAAAAACTACTATGTAGGTATAGACAATCACTTTTCACATACTAAATTCGATCGTTTTTACCTGTTTTTAATTCTTATAGATTCAAAATTCAACAAAGATAATGACCCGGTCAACAATTTTTTTAGTAGGTTACGATGCCTTTTCAAGTTAATCAGTATCTTTTCAGATTATCAAATATAAAATTACCAATTATACTTGCATAGCATTGAAATTGCAAAAATTCCCATCTAGGTGGATGTCGGCACCAGAAAAAGAATCAATTGTTCAAATGTCATGTCTGTATGTTTGGGCTCTGCAATGTATTACTATTTTCTATACACAAATTAAGCGTTGATACTTTGGAAAAAAGAACGATTCATACTTAAGAAAAAAAAAAAAAAAAATAGGCAAACTTAAAAATAAATGAAAGTTGAACTTGAAATAATTTAATTTTTTCCTGGCGTCTAATGGAAACCAATTTAGATTTTGTCTGTTCCCGGCAACACTAATCATATCTTATTAATAACAAAAAGTATCATTCATCTGTTCATTAATTAACGAATAATTTTTATTGCTATTCGTAGATCTTTAAAAAAAGGTTATTATATTTAAAAACTATGCATTTCAGAATGCCGACAACATTTTTTGTGAACTTAAGAGTTGAAATTTTTTGAAATGTTAGGTAAAAGCATTGATGAACAAATTATCCTCCAATTGTTAACTGGGATATTACGAAAAACATCAAACACACATTTATTAAGTAACGCATAATGCTGTTTAAAAAACCATCAACGTCATTACCTACTCGCAACATTTGCCTAATTCAGCTTTCAACCCTCATACAGCTGCTTTAAAAATTCACATAAAAAAATTAAATCCTTCTAATGGTAAAGGATCGTAATGATAAACATTTAGAATATGCTTTTTTGTAGCGTGATGAAGAAGTTTTGGCTTTTAGCTGAGCATCTTATCTATTGTTTAAATGAGGTCTCGTGTCAGGTACGTTTATTTGAGAGGTTTCTTGCCTATCTGCTTGTCTGGCTGTGTTTGTGCGTGTGTGTGTGTGAATGTTCTAAATGCCTCAAGCACTAGCTTCAATAGTGAATATTTAACCACGGTTAAAGCCCAATGAATGACTAGAAAAGAATCTACTTTTGTACTTATACATATGTATGTCCGTTGGCTGTCATATGTTTGTGAATAAATTGCATGCTTTTAATGCCATTTAAAATCTTTAGATATTTGTCTTTTATATAGGAATGTTAGTATGCGCCTGGCCCACTCACTCGATTATTTAGATGACAATATAGATATATGTATGTAAGTATGTATCTTAACTACAATATTTCTTATAGAGTATTACAGTATTGTATGTAAAACACACCAGAAGTATTTGTAGCTGTGTTTTTATGTACATTTTAGTAAACGTGAGAAAACCAAATTTGAAACAAACAAGGATTATTGCCGTCATTCGTTTATAAACGATTGTTGAATATAAATGCGATGCCTTTTATCTTTGCATACACACGAAAACAAGAATCACAAAAAAACATTTCAAAGCTATAGTAGCAATCTTTAGTATTTTTTTAGGCATTTTTAAAAACAGAAAATGTTAAAATCAATTGCTCAATTCACATCATCTGTATCATCTATTGAATTACAGTTATTTGCATCAAAGAGAATAACATTCAGTTTTTGCACAAATTTTTACTTTATTTTTTATAATTTGTGAGTTAACCTGATTTACATTTTTTTAGCGTATGAATTAACTTATTAGTTTTATGTATTAATAAAATTTTTAATTTTTAAAGCGATATAATTTGGTCAATGCTAAAAAGCAAAATGTTTTTCAAGCTACTGTCTTTTATGTGTCAGATGTCATAAATAAAGTTTGCGATTTGTATAATATATGTATGTATGTATATGTAAACGTATAAATGCATATGTATATGTATGTACATATGTACATACTAATTATGTATGTAACTGTTTATTTATTTTTAAAATAATATAATTTTGATTCCTAAAATTGATCTTTCTGAAACAATAAAAAAAGTGTTATTTCAAGAAATAAAAAATTTTAATCAATTGTTAAATCAGTTTTGTTGACTTTTTGTTGTTGTTTATATGTTTTGTTGTTGATTTTTTTGGCTTTAGGTCATAAAAATTCAATTTTGCTGTTGTTTTATTTTTAAAGAAAAGATTTTAAATTTCTTTTTTTTATTTTATTCCAATATTTATGTCAATTTTAAATTATTTCGATCTAACAAAAAGGAGATTCAAAAAGGATATTGGTTTAAAAATATTTGCTAAACAATTTAGAAATTGTTTATTTTCATTCGATTACCCACCTTTTTATAGTCTCTTTAACGATGTCGAAAGAAAACCTAGCCGAAAGAAAGCTAAATTTGGCTTTATACAATCAAAAAGAAAAGATTAGTTGGATTAAAAGTTTGTAAAAAGAACTGGCATTGTATATTTGTAAGAGCCAAAAAACACAACATTATTAGAAATTTACTTGTATTATTACAATTCGACTACAGTAAACAAATACTTAAAGTTAAGCTTCATTTGGGGCTTACAAACGAAAAACAGTTACACGTAAAATGTATTTATTAAAAATATTATCTTTCAAACACATCTTTTATATAAGTCATAGGTACACAAAATTAATATTTTTCATTGCGAAATTTTTTTAAAATACATAAATAAAAAAATATTTTAATTATTTTCAAATCAACAAGCGACTGTTTAATGAAGGTGAGAAATCGATTGTATATTTCAAATTTTTTTTATGAATTTAGTTCGCAAAATAAACTTTCAAATAAGGAAATTTGCAAGATACATATAAACGTAATTGATGATATATTTATATATATATATATATATATATATATATATATATATATAAATATATATATGTATATGGGCAATTCCATGAAAATGTCAACCACGACTGTAAAAATAAAAACTCTCAATAAAAGTTTAATGATAAAAAAACACTCAAATTTTACTATGCGCAGGTATTTAGATCTTATTAAATTATTTTAAGAGCAATAATAAGAGTTTAATCTGATTATCTCTTGGTAAAATGTCCAGCCCATTCCAAAGATAAAAAACTTCATACGTTTTCATATTATGACAAGCACTTTATAAATGTCTCTCAAACTGCATATTCATTAAGGGAAAAAGTTGAAACTTAACTAGTTTGTAGTAGGCTAAGGTGACAGTTAAAACTTAGCACCTAATTTAGAATTTAACTTTTTTTCTTAACATATTTATATACCTAAGAATATTATAAGAGAAAAATCTGTCACATACGATATGTCACGTACGATTATATTTATTTTAAAATCATTTAGAGATTGTTTTCAATTAAGTATGATGGATTTTAAATGAAAAATATGTGGTTTAGTGTAAGAAATTAAAAAAAGAAAAAATACCTCCCAAGATTCGCAGATTTTTTCATATTTCCATATATACCTCAAAATCACTTCTGTTTTCTGTCACGTACGATATACTCTAATTTTGCTCTATATTTTAGACAACAATTATTCGAATATAATTATTTTTTTTAAAATAAAGTACCCTCTGAATGGACATAAAGATCTAATTTTTTTTCTGTTACTCTTACTTTTGCATAAATTATTCTACTTTAAAAGAGTACAAATGTACACGTACGATGACATGGAATTGCCCATATATGAGATATTTATTCTATATACAAAACATTCCTTTATATTATTAAATAGAAATTATTGAAAAAACTGGGTCAAAAAATTTATAATGATAACTAATTATTATTTTGGTAACATCAAATTATTTTTATTATTATTATTAAGTTTTATCAATCATATATAATATTGTAGGTACTTCTTTTTATAACTACTTTGCAAAAATAAACTTTTATGTTTTAAATATTTTTTAATCTAGTTATAATTTTTATATTGTAAACATTTTTCATATACATACATTCAAGGTGGATTGAAAAGGTGACCTTATAAAAACAGCTTATTCATTTTTTTTTTACTTTTTTTTATTTTCTTAGAACATAATTGTCAAACCAATTCGCCTTGGTGCCATATATTCAACACCCTTAAGCCAGTCGGTTCTTTAAATGGAAACAATAAATTAAAAATAAATATGTAGAAATCGAGTTACCTTTGTAAACTAATGGTACTATGCTGTTAAATTAATATTTGACTTCTTGCTCGACACAAAACTTTAAGTCGGACTTGTCGTTTTCAAAAACGGAGCATATCCGGAAATTTTCATTAATCCTTAAAACTTTCTCTTTCTGGCAGCCGATAATGACTTTAA
This sequence comes from Phyto melanocephala, assembly GCA_941918925.1. Lineage (NCBI taxonomy): Eukaryota > Metazoa > Arthropoda > Insecta > Diptera > Rhinophoridae > Phyto > Phyto melanocephala. The sequence continues at coordinate 136,606,647 of OW799235.1, read as the reverse complement.
TCTTTAATTAACATTTTTTTAATTAACATCTTTTATTAAAAAATTTATAGAACTTCTTACCTTCATACAAAGAATTTATTTCTTTAGGCAATAATTAAAAAAATTAAATTTTATTTAAAAATAATAAAAATCATGTTTCAATGTACAAACGAATTATTTTTTTGTTGTCAAAAATTGACAAAAAAGAATTTAAATTCGCCTTGATATTGACAATTATGTACAAAAAACACTAACAAAATGCCTATTGTTTTGTTAATTGTGTTTGTTGTAGTTACTCAGTCACCTTATGGATTCGCCTTGCATACATTAATAATTCATTCATTTGTCAGATATTGAGAATTATGTTTTTCGTATTAATAAAATAATTTAATAAATTGTTTAATTTTTTTAAATAAAAGTGTATATTCTTACAATATATGTATATGTATATATATGTATATATAACTAATAAAATCTGACAACACAAACGTGGGGTTTCTAAATTTCTGATGTTGCTTCTAAGTCTACCATGCTAAGAAACAAATTTTTTAAGTAAGTAGGTATAAACAAATTGAGAGATGGTGCGTGATATCGAAGGAATTTTATTGGTAACAAATTCGGTTGCCACATTACGCACTCCGACTGAAAATTTTTTCGTTCTGCGCGTGTACATGACATCTGCCTCGCTCTTAACAAACGCAATACATAAATAGTGAGATTTATATACATATTTCAAAGGAGAATAAAAGCATTAAAGTTTATTAAAAAGTATATTCTTAAAAATATTATGGCTTATATGGTAATTTACAAGTTTAAGTTAATTGAAAAAAAAACACTTTTTTTGTTTTTTTGTTAATAATTTTTTTTTATTATTATTTCTTATTACAGTTATTTATTACTTATTTATTTTGTAATATCAGTCACTCGTTTCCTGGTGTGACGTCACGCATGAGAGAAGACACTCAAAAAACAAATGAAGTAATCCGTACTTAAATCAATCCGTAGCGGTGTCAGAAGTACGGTAAGTATGGATTTTCTTAAACCAATTATGTACAAAATTTGTTAATTTAAGAATGAATGTGTCAAGTAAGAATTTCTTAATTTTAGGAATAGTTAAGCCAAAAAAAGTTTGATTTTAAGAATTATTAGCTTGATTTAAGCCCGAAACCGTACTTGACGTAAGCTTAAAAAGAGATTAAATCAAGTATAAATGAGATTGAATTAATCAAAAGATGCGCTTGTTTCAAGAATTCATAACTTATGCGCTGTTTTTAGAATGCGAATGATTACTTTGAGTGGCCGTTTTGCGTGTAATTTGTTTTTGTTACAATAACAAATTACACGCAAAACGTGCATTCAAAGTAATTGTTCACATTCTAAAAACAGCACATTAGTTTGATCGTTGTACATATAGTACAGTATCTTTACTACTTAACCTTTGGCATTTTCTTAGCGACACGTTTCATTAAAACTAAAAAAGAAAACTAACGGACAAATCATGAAAGCTAAGTTAACTCGAAAACTGCTACAGCTTTTTTGTCGTAAGTGTTGTTACTTATGTATATTTATGTAGCTAAAGTACGATAAACAAAATGAGAATAACAAACTTGAATTTTTTTAGAAAGTGTTTATCAAATATAAGTTTGTTCTTAATTTGAGAGAAGTAAGACTTAATTTAAGAAGTTAATTCTTATTTTAATAGTCTTGTACTTGATTGTGTAAAACAATTCCGTTTTGTTCTTGTTTTAAGAAAACCAGAAACAAATCGTACTTGAAGTTTTAAGCACGATTTCGGCTTATATAAGGAATTTAATTCTTGGACTTAGAACATAATTTTTCTTTCTGTGCAGAAGTACAACAAACATGCGCAATGCGTAAACTCTTTTCTATTATTATTGGTAGTGACTTATATTCTCTTTGTTGTGTTATTTATAAAATAAAAAAAATAAAAACACTCTTTGTAACATTCATTACTTTTTTTTAGTTTTGTTTTGTTTAGTGCATGTGTTTTTTTATGTGTTATTGGCAACTTTAAACGTTTATATCTCCCTTAATACTCAGCCAATTTCAATAAGATTGAGCAAAATTTCTTTTAAATTGTATATATTTTTTTTTTTTTTTTGTGAAAATCGTTTGTAAATTGTGAGCGTAAACTGTATAAAAAAATTACTTGTCTCTTAATAAACTAGATGTAAACAATGTTTTATTTTGCTATTTTAAGTTTTAAATTTTTATTTTTTATGTTTTTTTTGCAATAGAATCAGTGCTGTTCTGTTCTCGCATTGAAATACAGAAACACTTTCTACTCACAAATCGAGAAATGGGGTAGAGCTTTAAAAGTGACTAATAACAACGCAATGACAAAGATTTTACATCAAATCATTAACAATCATTTGCATTTTGCCGGATTCATTACATTAATAATAATAATAATTGTTTTTTCGAACTAAATGCAGAAATTTGTTAACTATAATTGGCTGAGCGTACGGGCCATATTGTCGGAGAAAAACCGAAATATCGGTGATATCAGTGTAACCATTTAGAGCTGTTACTTGAGCTTCAAAAAATGTTCGAATTCCTTAGATTTACACCTCCAATTTAAATGCGGCGATGTAATAGGAGGTAAGTACTTACCACCCTCGATTACAAATAGGGACTTAAATAGATACTTATAAAGGCTCCACGAAAAGCCCCCCAATGAAATAACGCCCAGGAAACAATCCCCAATGAAGTAAACCCCAAAAAATTGGAAATAAAACCCAAAAACAGTGGATGAAATAACATCCAAAAATAAATGAAATAAACCCCAAAGCGAAAACGAAACAACCCCCAATATTTGGGAGTTATTTCATATGAAATAAATCCCAATGATGAAAATGAAATAATCCCCAATGAAATAAACCCCATCAGCAACAAAAATGAAATTATGCCCAAAATTTATAAAAGAGCCAGATTCATTAAGGATTTCATGAAGTCAATATGGACCAACAGCAAAATCGCAAATTTATTGATATAAATCTTGTGGAGGCCCGCAGGCATCTTCTTCATAATAAGAATATATGCAACTTCGAAAGTGTGCCAGCATTCATAATCAATTTTTTTTGGTGAAATAACATACAAAGCTCGTTTAATAGTGACTACTTTTGGTTTTGTAGATGGACTAAGTCCAGTGCAGTAAATTTCCCTTATACGATGGAAGCAATTTCAGATCAGCCACCAACGAGCTATCCTAAAACTTTATGAATGGCTTGAAAATCCAACTCATGGGAGACGTTATTATAGTTACAATATTGTAAAGAAGGCAGTAATTTTCTGTAATGGAGATGTAAGGAAGTATGGACAAAGACTTGCATAATATTTTCAATATATTTATTTTTGAAACCCAATTACCAAAAATTATTTTCATGTACATACATAAATAATAAACTTAATACATTATACGTAAGAAATGATAAGTTAAAACAAAATGGTTGCTCATGAAATCAAGATGGAGAAAATATACGTTGTATGTACAAATGCTGCCAGTTGGTTACACTTTATTATTATGGACCTCCTCACTGCTTGGCAAAAGTGAAACTAACAACCGATTACTTTTGATTTAGGGAAAACAATAATTATTGCCGTCCGTAGACTAATTTCGTAGTCTGTCACGAAGGTCGCACCATCCAAATCCCGAACGTTATCATTTATGTACTTGAAAAGATATTGTAATAAATATATTCACAGGCTAAAAGTTTTCTTGTAAAAGGCCTATTTTTATATAATTTATTTACAAACACCTCCAAAACCAAAAGCTTTAAAAATGAAATAACCCCCGAATACAAAATGAAATATCACCCAAATTATAAACGCTATGAAACAAGCCCCGAATTTTAAAAATTTGTGGGGTGTTATTTCATTGGAGATTATTTCATAATTTGAAAACCCCAAATGAGAAATGAAATAATTTCCAAAAAAAATGAAAGACGGCCCAAAAAAATTGGGAGTTATTTCATATGAAATAACCCCCAAAAATGTATGAAAAAAATTTGGAGAATATTTCATTTCTCGTTTGGGCGTTATTTCATTGGGGGGCTTTTCGTGGAGCCCTTATAAATAAGAACTTAAATAAGAACTTGATTTTTGTGTCATTGTTGTCAAAAACATTATTGTGTGTTAAACTAAATGAGAATTAAAGAAAATGATCTGAATGGCAAATTTCACAAAAAGAAATTGTATGAAGTGTGTATCTAAGCAAATTTCTAAAAACAATAAGTACGTTTGTTTGTTTGTTTGTTAAACTAAATGAGAATTAAAGAAAATGATCTGAATGGCAAATTTCACAAAAAGAAATTGTATGAAGTGTGTATCTAAGCAAATTTCTAAAAAAATAAGTACGTTTGTATCACATTACAAATACAGTCATTACTAAAATACTTATTAATAAGACAGACGTTATTTATTACGAGCGAGTGTCATTACATAGTTTTTGCTGGGTCATGTTGCGTAGTACCAATTTCCACTGCGTACTGTCTTTGTATTTATTTGAAATTCTAGTTTGAAGTTTCCGCGTTCGCATATTGAAAGAAAAACAATAGAGTAGACGCTCGAAAATTAGAACCACTTTGTTTTTAGGGCAATTTGAATTTCCGAATTATTCTAATTTCTGGACGGTTTTTTTTTATGCAAAAATTTAGGTGAACTTGACCTTAAAAAGATAAAGAAAGCTGAGTTTGCATTTTATTTTAGTTTATTTAACATAAAAACTGTGAAAAACTACACAACAAAAAATAACAGTTCAGTTCATATACACCTTAGCATGGCTTTAGTATAGTATACATACTAGCATACATAAAACTCATTTTAAAAAGAACATGTTTTTAAAAAGTTTAAATATAATTGTGAATTTTCACTCAGGTTTAGTTAATTTCATATTAAAAATTAAATTTTCTTGAACAGTCAAAATACATATTATGTATGTATGTACATATTGTGAAATCTCTGTCAGTCTTTGTTAATCATATAATCAGTAATGTTAGTTTGTCTTTTGGATTTTTGTAATTCCGACAAAACAATATCATTACGAAGATCTAAAAGATGCATCAAGTGAAATGATTTATGACTTTTGCACCACTGTATTAAATTATTTACGCTTTTAGTAGCTTCGGAATACGAAATATTAGGTTGGACTTCCACATCAATATCTTCATCCAAGTCAAATGATAGGTTTTCGTTATTAAATATATGAATAGGTTCAATCTCCAATGCATCTTCATTCCATCTTTCGATTTCTCTGACAGAGATGGAATCATTTGGATCAATTTGTGCCAAAAGTTTTTGATTTATTTCGAGAACTTCGTTATAGCCCTGATCTTCTTCCAGCAGCCGTGCTAGAGGCACATCATCACTACTATCGTATTCATCAGAGTCCCAATTGAATAGCTTTGACCAAGAATTTTTTAAAGCTGTTTGCGGGACCTCATCCCAAGCTTTTTTTAATAATATTATTGAATCCTTAATTGAATGTCATTTTAAGCTTTTGTATAGTTCACCATTCTCTGCGATTAATTTTGCTAACAGTTTATTTCTATAAATAAGTTTAGTCAGCTTTATTGGATTTTGGTCTATTGGTTGAAGCGCTGCCGTAACATATGGCGGAAAAAATACGCTATTATATTTCCATCTTCGCTTTGAAGTGCCTCAATAGGAGAGTGAGCGGAGCAGTTGTCAATAAGCAAAAGGGCTTTTGGAGGTAAATTATTTTCCTCGGAGAAACGGATAACCTATTGAAAATGTTTTAAAGTCTTGGAACATATATGTATGTTAGTACTTAATAATTTATGGAATTACTTGATTAACAAAAATTTTATGAAACCAGTCATAAAAATCCTAGATGTCTTTCAAGCATTTTTTGAAAAATCTTAATGTAGTGGATTGTTAAATTTTTTAAAACACCTTGGATTTTTGGCTTTTCCTACAACAACTTACAGGGACCATCAGCATTCACTCCAAGTAGGATAGATATTCTTTCTTTATGGGTTTTATGGCCAGGAGCAACGGAAGGCAAGGCAACGGAAAAATAGCCCAGTTTCGTTGACATTGTATATTTGGGACTCCACTAGACCAATTTGTGCGATCTTAGCACAAAGTCGGGATATTCTTGCCTGAATATAGCTTTAGCTTTCTCTTTTAATATAGCTCCGCTCAATGTCGCCTTTTTTTCTCGCTGATCAAGGAACCACTCAAAAAGACGGCTTTCCATTTCTGGATATTCGGCAGAATGTAAAGTTTTATTGCATACGTGTTGATAGGTGTTGGCAACAGCATCCAAAATTGATGTTCTATTCGATTTAATATAGCTAATGGCAGAAGTAGTAACATTAAAATCCAGTGCCAAACGTTTTCCTTGAACACCTTTGTCAATTTTCTCCAATATTTTTACTTTATCTCGTAAAGACAAAGTGTTTTTCTTACGCTTGTTTGGCATTTTTACAGTCCACTTCTTTAAAAAAACGTTTATTCTCATACACAAGTATGTAACAAGAAACTGAAGTTTAAACTTTCAAAACATTAACAAGATATGTTAAACATTTCCCTTTTTGTTTTCTATTTAGTTAAACTAATTGTTAATGTTTATAACGAAAAAGAAAAATAGCTCGGAAATTAGAATTTTGAATTCTAATTTTAGAGCGCTTAATGTAATGAAAATGCGGATTCTAATTTCTGGAAATTCTAATTACTGAGAGTTCTAATTTCCGAGCGTCTACTGTAATGCTGTTTACTAAAAAGTTTTAGCTTGAATTCTAATAAGATTTGTATTGGAAAAACTTTCACGATATCTCTGAAACTAAAACATTAAGACAATGGTTACCGTGCGAGTGAGTAATATATATATATGTATGCATGTACCTATTTATTTCCTTTACTAGCTATAACATTCTTTTTAACACAAATAATCTTTGTTACTAAAATTTAATAGGAAACGAAATATATACATATGCGTACATACATACTTTATATATTAACATACATATACATAAATGTATATATAGCAGTATAATATTTTTCAATTGTACAAATAAGATATGTTGTGATTTTATTTTGTTTTTATGCCACAACACAATATTGGTCGACGACTATTCATAAAAGGGAAAAAGCTAGTGGCGCCAGAAAGGTTTTATTCCAGATATAAAAGAGCTTTTAAAGGAAATATGTATATAATAGAAATATATAACTATATACATACATATGTATATTGAATATTTTTGCTTTTTATGTTCTCGTCTTGTATATTCTTTTATACTGTTTTATTGTTGTTTTTATTTTAGTTTCTATTGTTGTTGCTGTCGATTCCCTCGCCGCTCTTCCATATTTCAAGGAGTGTTTTTTGATATTTGAACATCTTCTGTGTTGATTAATGAACTTTTTGTAAAAAAAAAAACAAAACACATTTAAAGTTTCCACGTAAAGCGCGTCCTTGCCTATTGAAACCAGATCGTAAGAACACATTTGTACGCTGAGATTTTAACATGATTGTTTAAACAAACGTAGTTCTGAGCAAAATTTCCAGACGGCCTATAGAAAGCTGGAACCATGAAACACTTAAAAATCAAGTCACAAGTATTTATGATATTTACCAATAAATCTTTTTACATATTGTACATATCGAACATATCAACCCCTGTGAGCGAAATTATCGTATGCTACAAAAAACAAAATTTTACAGGAGAGCGTTTTTATTACTTTTAAATAAATAAAAACGTAAATAACACTTCTACATACGATAAAATGTGCACAGTGTTATCTTCATAACTAAAACAGTTATCGGTAAAATATTTTATCAGCAGATGGATTAATTGATGTAGAACCAATTTGAATATGAGTCGATTTCTAAAAAACCTTAACATACGATAATTTCTTGCACAGGGGTCGATATACAGTATTTACCGCTAATATGAATGCTTACATGTATCTCAACATGAGCAATTTTTTTAATGTTTTTGAAATGATTTTTATTTTTGTTAATGCATTTCTTGCTTATAAGAACAACAAAAAAGGATAAAATATGAAATGTATATAAGCGTAAATTCTGTACATGTGTATACATATAAGTATGTACATATCGCACAATAAGCAAAATAACAACATAACTCCAAATTTTCCAAAATTGCATTTTTTCCATAAATTGATTCATAATGCACATCTTTAACTACTCCAAACATTTCACTATCTCTTTACCGTTATGTTAGAAAAAAGCAAGCATATTCATTTCCAATCGAACGGTTCAGTTCCTGCAATCGAACTTTTAATTTGTGATTACAAACATTCTGTTTTCTTAGTACTGACTACATATTCCGCAACGAAATTTTGTACATATAACCGTAAAATTCTACTTTCATGTTCAAGTCGAGATGATATCGGCCAAATGGGCGCCGTCACAATTAGTTGCTATACGGGTTCGTTTTATGGCATTTTTCATCACTTCGGCAATAACTTCGGGCGACAGATTCTTGCACTCGTGTTGAATGTTGTCCTTGAGGACTTCCAGGGTCTCGGTCTTGTTCACGTAAACACGGGAGGTTAAAAAACCCCTACAAAAAAAACTGGAACGGTTAAATCGGGCGATCTTGCAGGCTAATGTATATCGCCAAAACGACCCGTGAACGCCGCCTTCAGAATATCGATTGTGGCTCGCGTAGTGTGTGCCGTTGCTCCGTCCTGTTGGAACCACATGTCCTCCATTCTTAATTGGCTCACTTGCGGAAGAAAAAACGGCTTACATGGCCCTATAGCGGGCACCGTCCTCTGTTGTCGTTTGACCAGCGGCGTCCTCGCTAGCGGCGGCCGCTATTTGCTAAAATAAGAGCATCTTCCAATAGGATGATTTCTTTTTGCCCATCTTCTACAAACATTCGCATATATAGTAGGATTATATAATAATTAATTCATATTTTTTGATGGGCAATCGAAAAAATATCTTCAAACTTTTCCGACCTGACAAATGACTTTGATATTTGAACGCATTGTTTCTTTATTATGGAAAAGTGTCGGATTTTCTACAAAATGTTGACTTTACCAATAAAAATTGTAACATTTGCTTTAGTTTTCTACATTAAAAAACTTTCTTAATGGTTTAAGTTTGCATTCAATGTGAAAAAGTTACTCAACAAGTTAGAAACATTAAAAAGGAAAAAAAAAAAACAAAAAAAAAGCGATATGAACAAACCAAATCACTTGAAAACAATAAATATGAAAGCATCACATGCTTGTTTTGTAAACCGAGTGAGTGAAGTTTAATTTTTTTTACTTCTTCCTTTATGTTTTCTCTAAATAGTTTTTTTTTTATGGCTGCTTCCTGTCGCTTTTTATATGTCCAGTTGTATGCATCATTCAGCATACATAGGTGACGCACCTTTTATGGAAAATTTTCGTCGTCTATTTTTACCTAAGTAGGTATAAATATGTATACATATTAGGGTGATCGATTATTCGACATTTTTAAGAAACCGGGTTTCAAATAGTTTGAAATTTAGAATTAAAAAAAACCCGGTTGTTTTTTTAAAAATTTTGAAAAAACCGGTTAACCGGTCGAATACATAAAATATAATGTTTTCTTATACCCATGACAGAGATACATTTATAAGTATAAACTAGTTTGTTCCATGGTTTAATTGCATTTAAAGTTGACACACATTTAATGGCGTTATTATAAAATGCCGTTATTTTAAATAAAGATGTTAAAGGACAGAAACTTTTTACCTAAAAGTGACCGAAAAGTTAAGTTTATGCTTTAATTACCTTTAACTTTTAAGGTTAGGTTTATAAATTTAAGAAAGCCATTGTTTCTCTACATGAAACAAAATATGGCAACTAAATTGTGATTAATATTTTTTCTTCTGCTTCGACCTTTTTAATTTTTTTTTTATTTTAAGTTTTAATTTTCTAAAATTAGTGACACAAAACAGTAAATAAATCATTAAAAATGTTATTTCGTTTTGTAAATAAAATGTATAAATTTACATTGTTGCCACTACATTTTTTAAGAACTAAATTAATTTGTTAAAAGTAGTCAGAATTTGCTCTGGTTCTGCCATATTAAAAAAACTTTGTTACAAGCCGGTTGTAATAATGAAAAATATTAAAAAGTCACTTTACTGCACACGGTAGTTAAAGTTACCTTTTATTAACATTGACTTTATAGGCAAGTTGCAATAATGACCAAACTATTTTAGCATACAAGTCATATGTTATCAGAGATATTAGTTAAGCAATGGGTAGTCTTTAGTACAAGTCGCTAGATTTTGTTCGAAATTTGAAAATTAAATCAAAAAGTATTGCAAATTACAATAACTTAATCAAAAAACTGAACTGAACAGCTGATTATCACAGCGCAAGAACGTATAAAATACCTGCTCTCTATTTAAAACAAAGAATCTTTAAGCCTAATTATTTTTCTTATTTTACATTTGTTTTTAAAACAACAAATAAATTTCTTACAATATTATGGAAGAGTATTCAATAAATTGTTTTTTGGAAATTTTTTTGAGTAATAAATATAGTATGGTACGTTTGGTTACAAAGATAAATGAAATAAAAGTAAAAATGAAAAAAAAACCGGTTTATGTGAGTAAAAAAACCGGTTTATTCAACATTCGAAAAATTAACATTTGCAAAAAACCGCCAGCTGAAAGAATAAAAAACCGGGTTTTCCACCGGTTGTAAAACCGAGTCGATCACCCTAATACATATGTATGTGCATTTCAACAAATATTAATAAAAAGAGAGAGAGAGAGAAAAAACACTTAATTTTTTTTAGAAAATATAAAAATTTTAGTTTTGTTGAATGTTATTGAGAAAATATTATCCTGAAAAATATTATTAAAAAACCAAAAAAAGTTTTTTAGAAGCTATTCGATTTAACTTGAAGACCTTTTTTCTGCGGCTTTATAGGTCGTTATTAACTGTAATGGCAAAATTGCACAACAGAAGAAATTCTTATAATGCAATTTTTCTTACGAATTTTTAATAAAAAATTTAACAAAAAAAAATTGGAAAAGAAAAAAGCCAGTTAATATCTTGTTCGTTTGTATGTGCATGACTTTAAGAACTTTCTCTATATTTTGTTTGCAATTTGTGTTGTTTCAACTTCAAAATGAGAAAAGTTTTCGATAATCGTATGTTATGACCCACTATTTGTTGTCATTTCTTTTAAGTTTAAAGCTTTTTGTAAAATTCAGCAAAATGAAATTGCGATGAAAATGTTTATAATGACCAAATCTAAACAAAACGTGAAACAAAAAAAGAACAGAAACCACAAAATGTTAAACAATTGTTGTAAAAATTTTATTGTTATTTGGAGTAAATTCATGTGCCTGCAAAAAGCTGTTATTTTAAGATTTACAAAGAAAGAAGCAACTGTTTTTTTTTTTTTTGAGAATTATATAAGATTTTTACTTTTACAGTGGGTAAAATGTATAAAATACTTTTGAATATTTTGAATGAAATTCGAACAACCAGCGAACCAAACGAAATGTTAAATGTACATAAACTAAAACAAACGAAACTACTGTAACTTAATCTACTGTAAATATAAATAAAATAAAATTATAATGTAAATTAAGCTATTTAAAAAAAAAAAATCTATAACAATATTAAAACCGGGCATGAATATGAATTTCAATTAATTTTCAAATTAATTAATATTTTTAATAATAATTGTATTTGACACATGATCAGAACTGCCTAGCTAATGGCAGAATTGAAAAACTTACGCCATTCCGAAATATTTGACGATTTCAGTTATTTTCTAATTTTCCTTCTTTTTCTTTTCCAGCACTAATATTTAATGTTTTTTTTCTTCTCTTTTTTAATCTCTTACAGGTATCGGGCTTGTCAGATGTGGCGATTTCTCGCCAAACGTGGCGAAATTTAAACTTATTTGGAGTCCTAATTTTCGATTTGTCGAATTTGTTGACCATTTTTCATAAGCCACGAATTTGTTTTGAGAATTGTTAAATTCAATACGAAAAAATAATAATTTTATTCATATGAAAACAAATTGGTGGCTCCTATAGATCGATTCTTATGTAAATATTATAGTTTAGCATCCTTTAACTTTAAGTTTTTTGTAATCACTTTAAACTGAATGCGCATACATAAATGTATGTTTGTATGTATAATGTACGTGTCAAAAATTCAAGAGTATTTTCAATAATCAACTCCACTAAAATTCGCCAGCAAAACAGAATGCAATACAAGCTTCTTAACGCGTTATTTCGAGTTATATGATTGAATAGAACATGTTTCACTTTTTTTGTGCCTTCGCAAGATACATACATTGAATAACTTTAAATCCCATACAATGTATTCCAAACAAGAAGACAATATGTAATGCCTTGATGATTAAGTGTATAACGTTTTAAATATACATATGTATAATACAATTCTAACTAACTACTACATACATATATTTACATGGATAATTAATATTTGTTAATTACTAACCACAAAAACTATTTATTTGCTTCTTTAAGTAGACTAGTAAAAACTATTTTATAGCAAACTTTTGGGTTCACTAATTATTTTTACTTTGATTTTAATAAAATTAAATAAAATATATATTATGGCGTTGTTTTTACATTTTTGGCGAATTTTAGCGATTTGGTTCAATTTTGTTTTTTAGGATTTTAGAAAAATTATTTTTAATAATTAAAAAAAAAGGAAACCTTGGCGATATCTAACGTTAAATTTGGCAAAAATAATCACAGTGAATCTAACAATCCTGACAGGTATTACAAAGGGATTAATATGATAGATCCAAGTGAACTGCACAACCTACTAGGGTGATCGATTATTCGACTTTTTTAAGAAACCGGTTTTAAAATTATTCGAAATCAAGAATTTGAAATAAACCCCAGCTGCTTTTTTCTGTATGTAAGAAAAAGAGAAAAAAAAATATTGTAAACTTTTTGGTGCTTACACTATTAGTGCGAAGTAGAATTAAACTACAAACATTTGGAAAAAAAATCTTACCTAAACAGCTGATTATCACAGCAAATTATAAGCGCAACAACGTAAAAAATACTTGCTCTCCATTAAAAAATAATAATATTTAAGCTCAATTATTTTTCTTATTTTACATAAAATTTCTTACAACATTATGAAAGAGTATTTAATAAATTTTCTGATTTTTGGAAGTAATAAGTGTAATTGTAAAAAAGTTAAAATTGAGTAATTAATACTATGGTACCATATATGAACATAATCTTAAAAAAAAACCGGTTTTTGTGGGTACAAAAACCTGTGTATTTGACATTCGGAAAATCAAAATTTGAAAAAACCGCCAGCTGAAAGAGTAAAAACCCGGGTTTTACACCGGTTGTAAAACCGAGTCGTTTACATTAATACCAATTTACATATATAAAGTCCTTCAAACTTAAAAGTAACCATATTAGATAATATCATTGAAAATTATATAATTTCATTTTCCAAATGGCGTCCTGGTTCGAGAAAAAATGCGTTTCACATCTGTAAGACTTTATTTCACTTTCACTATATAGTGAAAATATATACAGTTTGTTGTTGTAAAGTTTTGAGTTATTACATTTTGTGTATGGTAAACGTGTTGTATTGTTATAATTGTTATTGTTGTTTATACTGTATAGTTACTATTTCGAAATTTTTTTTTACAGTTAAACAATAAAAATTTAAGAAAAATTATAATCAAAATTCGAAATTATTGTACATTATTTGTTTGTGAAGAAAGTGGAGTCAAAGTAAATCCTTAAAAATCAAATTTTGACATAATACATTAAAATTTCGTTTGAATCTACTATAAAAGTAATAGCACGCAGAGAAAAACCATGGTTACGACATGATCACGACGATCATATTATTTTTTCTAAAACAATATTTGGTTGTCGAAAACAAGTAATAGTTATTTTTGTTTCATTTCATCATATATTTTGTCACGATAGTCAAGCATTTGTTTGAATTGTATAATTTAATTTTTGTAAAAATTTCAAAATGATTATCATTTAAAAATAGTATGATTTAAAAAAAAATAATTTGACAAAAATAACATGATATTCAAAAGCATTAAAAATTACAAATAATCATTAAATAATAAGTGAGACAACAGTATGATTACATAAAGCAATGATTTTTTTGATTTCAACTGTTCTTCTTGCTGAATAAATTTTTATTATTTTAAAAGTTTGAGATGTCGAAAAAATGAACAAAATTTTTAAAAAATTAAAGAAAGTTTAAAAATAAACGAGAAAATGTAAAAAATATTGGTAAACAAAATTGCAGTTAAATTGGTAAGTACAGTCAACATGTGTGTTACAGCAAAAGACAATAATTTGCCGTAAAAAAGCAAATATTGTCGATTTCAATTGTAATCATATATATGATTATTGAATGATACTTTAATTAAACATAATAATGGTAACTGGTAACCATTATATGTTTTAACGATAATCATACAATTCAATCATAGTATGTTGCATATTTTTTCTTTGCGTGAGGATACGGAAAATATAAAATTTATTTTTAAATTTTTAAGAGTGTGAGAGAATTAGAAGATACGGAAAATGTAATTTAGTCTTTTCAACATTTTAATAATCGAAATTAGTACAACTCTAAAATCTTTTCCAACAATGTTGACATCTATTTAATTTAACGTAATTAACCCAACAAGCCACACACTGTTCCCGCTTTGCTATCCAAATATTTTATTGTTCCTATTTTAAAGAAAAAAAAAAATCTAAATCGTACTTGAGTTTTATTTTTGTGTTTTAATAGTGAGAATAGTGGTAGGGGTTTGAAATAATATCCTAATGATATCTTTTTTTATTTGTAGCAATAGCTTTTAAAAGACATAAAATACCAAAATAAGAATAAAAGAAAAACAAAAGAGCAGAGCCAACAAAAACATTAAAAACTGTCAGTACATTACTAAACATTTAACTTTAAAATTATTTTAGAAGTAACTCTATAATATAAAAGCTATAACAATATTCTTTAAATACATACCCTCCCAGTTGGCCGTGTCTTCAGCCATCCTCAACGATGGGTATAAAAAGCTCGACCAAATCGTGGACGAAACTTTCAAACAAATGGCCACGAAATCACACAAGGTAAACTGTTTATTTCGTATATAGGAAGATATAATATTATACACTAGTTGTATGCAGACTGCTTTGGTGGTCCCCACAAAGTTTTATGTAATCCTTTAACATCGCTGGATCAGGAAAATCATTCTTCAATTTAAAAGTAAATTCAATCAATAAACGTGAACACCAAATTTTCAACAGGAAAAAAAGTAGAAAACAACAAAACATATTTTAAACGGGAGTTTGAGTTGTTACACCTCTGTTTTCTCTTTTTTACCATGTACATAAACATTTACTTTTTTTGAAAAACAATTTCTATCAATGCAGTACTTTGTTTATTGCTGTGTTTAGTTACACACATATGGTACCAACTTTCATCGCCTATAACTTCTAAACTTCTTCTACTCTTTCTATTGTCTTGTTTGATGTTGTGTCCATTTGCTTAAATATGCTGTTGCCCACGATTTGGTTGAGCTGTCTTTAATATATAAGTATGTATGTCTTCTACGATTTAACATTGTCTTGTACCATTTTTTTTAAATGTGTATCTAGAAACGTTACCGTATCAACATCACCACAAGCTCATAATGCGACAAGGATGTTTAAACCTAGTAGACAATTAAAATTTTTCAAATTTAATGTTTAAGTTTTATATCCATTTTTCACTTTATTAATAATCCTCCTAAATATGTAAGTATGTAAGTTTACAAATCTTTGTTAATAAATTTGTCAGTTTTTCTCTTTAAAGATATTTTTTAATCAAAATCATAAACAACAAGAAATGACCCCATTCGTGAATGTTTGTTATAGTCCTGAATTTTAACTTGTATTTAATTAACCTCAAACTTTATGTGTGTCCTATATTTTATACAGTCAACACAAAGGCAACAACATAATAGCGTTTAAGAAAATCCCGCGTAGTTTTAATTAAATTGTAATTAAAATTTTCATTTTCAAGAATATTTCTGGGATTTGTTACAAATTGTGTTTTTTTCCGATGTTCCGATGTTTGTTGTCTTTTCAAGATGTTCACTCCCTCAAGGTTTAGTTAAATGTATAATAGTTGTAATTTACGTTGGCTCTTCTCTTATAAATAATCTTTTTAAAATAAATTAAAGTCATATTTTCACCATTATTGTCGCTATGAGATATTATAAAGTAAAAAAAAATAAATAAAGAAGTAACGCCATTTTTGGTTTAAAGGCTTTTCATGCAATAACATCTAGAACGCGAATAAGGTAGATTTTGTTTAATGCAAAATAAAATCACTTATAACAACAAAAATAAACAAAACAGGCTAAACTCAATTTGAAATTAAAAATATACAATAAGTAGTAATAAAGCTAATAGCAAGAAACGAAAATTTGTTGTAATGAACAGCAAAGATTTTATATTTCATTTGTAGTCATAATTCATAATAATGATGACTTACAACTATCATATTGTTTAGCTTAAAATGTTTTTATAAACTGGGGTTCTTTTGATTGCAGTCAATAACTGAAATTTACGTCATTCAAGTTTTATTTATTGAGACAGAACCAAAAAACATATTTATACGCGACTACTTCTTTCTTCTAATATTCGTTCAGACATGGAAAAAAAACAGGATCGTTACTTACAGCATAACTGAATTAAAATTTTAATATCAAATATAGTAATTAAAAAAAAAAAAAAATAGCAAACGAAGAAAATTCGTTTGAAATCTTTAAAAGCTGAGACATCGTTAGAACCATTATCTTTTACAATTAAAATATCTGCAAAATTTTATTGCATTTCAAATTCTTTAAAAATTCTGAAACATGTGCGCCAGATCTAATACATAAGTTGAAATAAAAATATAAATTAATTAAATAGTTACAAAGAAATGTTTCTTTTAATAACTGAAATAAATCATAAATCTTATAATGGTAAAATTTTCAGATTTACGGCCCTTTTTACAATGTACGATTATAATTTACCATGAAGTTAGGCCAGCATGCAAATCTGCCCGAAAATTTTCAATTATTTCTACTTTGAAAAATTAACGTATACAAATTTTGAAGAGTTTTAAAAAAAATATGAAGCTTCAAAATGATTGTAATACAGTGTCTCTGTATTAGATAACAAATTAAAAAAAAAACCGTCACATTTTTTTGTAGCTGTGTGCCAGCTGACGGAAAGTTGCCTGAAAATTTCTTAAACCTAAATTATAAGATTTTTGTACATATGTACTTCCTATCATGGTGTAATTACATAAGGTGATAGCGTAAAGGAGAGCAATTTTTGGCTCTCTTTTTATGTATGGAGTGGAGTTTGACGATTTCCGGAGTTGAAATCATTTTTTTTAATATGGAGTTTGACATACTCCAGAACACAAAAAAATAGTCAGCTGGGCTGGCACCGCCACCTTGTATAAGTGTACCCTGCTTCCTATAGAGAACTGAAATACTAACCTACTACATACTATTTAGCATTTTATGTAAACGATGGAATACGATTAAACTTATAACATGAATTAAACACCAGGCCACTAATTTCTTTTAAAATCAGAATACATTCATCACTAGAAACATAAATCAATTAAGAATTGAACTTACAAATTAAATCATATTTGAGTATCATTTGACACATGTTAAGTAATTGTCCTAATATTGAAGCCAATTTAAAATTGCTCTTAAATCTCATGCCTTAAAACGTATTTGTAAGTTTTAGTTTAATAATAAATATTTGAAGGCTTCTTAAAAATCATCTTTTTCTAAAAAATAACTGCAAAATGAGAAAACACAATTAAAATCCGAAAAGAAATGACAAAATCCAATGTGAAGTGTGAACGCACCTTAATTACGTTGTGTGGTCAAAGACAAACAATTATTAATTAACAGATGTAAATACATATGTATTAAAATCCATACATATATATTGTAAGCCACACATATGCAGGCAAAGAAAGTTTTATTTTTAGAATATAAGATAAACTTAATATCCTTGATATTGTCTCCAATATTTTTACGTTTGTCTACTGGCCTACATATGCTCTTTGATTATTGAAATTAATTAAAACATTTTAACATTTATAACCTCAACTTACAAGATAAGCCATATTTATGGTCGAAAGTATGTCTACTCTAACATCTTGTACATATTTACCATTTTAATTATCTACAACACGAACGGTTATCTCATCCCTAATATGTATTTGTATAACAAGTTCATAATCATCTTGATTAAGTAAGTTTATATTTAATATTAAATAGAATCACACTATTTCTAATATCTTTTCAGTTTCTTTTCTTTGACATCATGGTGGTCATCAGAAACAATTTTAGTCGAATTCGTAAAAGTAATAAAATTAATTGGATTCACATCCCAAATTGGGTAGATTAGTATTTATGTATGTCCATATTTATATCCCAGTTGGCCATGTTTCAATGATGCATACAAAACAATGTTGAATCGTGAAAGACATATTGGCGACTGCTTAACCAAATTCTGGGAAATTTTTTGAAATCTATGTTCACCAAATCACACAAGAGCAAATCACGCTTCCTGTCGCTTATTGTCGTCGACGCATTGTTACCGACGACTAAACAACATTGTGCATTTTATTCTGCCGTTTTAATGGAACGCTATTTTTAATGATTTTTTTTTTGTATTTACACAAACATTTTGAAGACCTTTTCACACATCTTGTCGTCAAAACACTTTCATAGACGACATTACACAATTATGTCACTGAATTTGTGGACAACGGAATTTGATTAATTTTTCGCCAAAGTGGAAGATAACAAATCTTATTATTATATTATCGTTAGCTTGGTTAAAAATTTCGTGCATGCAAAATTACAAAATGGCTCAAGTGAAATCGTTAAAGACAACGTCGTCTACGATAATTTTGCCAACTGGGATATGTGCAAAATAATTACTTAAACACTTGCCCAGATTAAGTATTTGACAAATCTGTAATCACTTAGTCGATTTCAGTTGTTTCTTCTGTTTTCCACCACAATTTTTTCCATAATATTCGTATTTACTTATCCTTCTCTTTAAGTTACTGCTGCCTTATATTTATTATTATTAATACAAATTGTGTTCAAATTAACACTAGTATTCGGCATTAAATTCATTGAATTCACATGTTAATTGAAAAGTCCTTCAATTGACAGTTAATATATTGATAGTAAAAGTTCGAGTGGTACTGTGAACTAAAAAATGACAGTTAAGATTAATGTTAGAGGAATTTTTTAGAACTTAAAATGCAGAATACTTAAAAGATAGGAACATTCTAGGCCAAGCCAAGCCAAACCCTGTTAAAACAGGTCCATTATGAATATATTTCCTAAATATGTATATAAAAAAAACCTTTAGTCATTTAAAAAAATGCAACTACGTATATATATATATATATGTATTGTTAAATGAGTTGTTTGCTGTGATTTGTTAATTTTTTACGATATTGTTATTCCCATATATTTATACAATTTACAATTGGTAAAATTCCAATCAAAAAGTGTTGATGATAAAATTTGGTTTATCATAGCATTTGTTTTTTTTACCACAATTTAATATCTCAGCAAAAACTTTTTTATTACTAAATAATGAATTTAAAGTAATAAAATACAGTTCTTTTCTACATCTAACAAATAATCTTAACAAAATAATGTCTCTTGCTTACAAATAGAAACTCAAATAAGTACTTACTTTTGTAGCACTGAATAAGTACTTGATTTCAATTATTAAAATAAATCATTTAAAAGCATGTGGATGCTTAAATTTTAGAGTACAGTATTTATCGCTTATATGCACGTCGGTTATAAGCATTTCTCGCTTTTATGCATCCAAGCCTGTGCAATTTCAGCTTGTAATTTAAAATATAAGTAAATAAAAATTTCGTCTATATGCATTTCGCTTATATGCATTTATCGCTTTTATGCACCATAATTTTTATATAATTTGAATAAATTACAAAAGAAATTGTCTTCTATATGCATCATGAATAAATGCGATCAAAAATGAGTGCTAACAAAAGAATATGCTTGTCTATAACGCAAAAACATTCAATTATAAATAAAATTAAAGATTCTACTAAACAAGATATTTGCAGAAAGTATTGATGCTCAATCGACACCGTAAATCGTATTCTAAGAGACAAAAGTTCTATTATTCAAAGCAGCAAAACATCAATATGTATGTATATGTCACAAAGAAAAAATCGAGTCGAAAATAAAAAAAGGATAAGGCATTATTGAAGTGCGGCAAGATTTGCTGATAAGCAAGCAGTTGACAATATTCAAGAAATTCTCCCAAATTTGACCGCTGGGTACAAGGCAAGTTACATATTTAATGCCGATGAAACGGGACTACTTTTCAAAGCATTGCTCTCATCAACACTCAATAGGAGTTTAAAATTTCTGGAATGACGTGATAAAAAGAACGTAAAACTTTACTCCTTTTGTGCAATGCAACTGGTGACTATGTTTGCCATAGGTAAACCAAAACAGCCTTGATGTTTTAAAAATAAAAAAAATTAAGTATTTTTCGCAAAACAAGGCATGGATGACACAGGACATTTGGACTGAAATAATGCTAGCTTTTGATGAAGAAATAATTCAACAAAATAGAAAAGTAATCTTATTCGGAGACAATGCCACATCCCATAAGCAGATAAGTTTAAAGAACGTTGACGTTCGATATTTACCAGCATATAGCACCTCAATTTTACAGCCTTTAGATCAGGGGATCATTCATGCTTTCAAGGCATACCGTCGACAAAATATAATACGTAAGCAAATATGCTTTTTAGAGATTTCAAGAAAAGCCTTGATATGTTAGCAGCATTATACATATATAGCCAAGCGAGCATATGGGATGGTAACTCCTAGTACCATTTTCAACTGCTTTAAAAAGTTGATTTTAAAAGATACAGACTTATTTTTCTCTAATTTATATGACTTTTTATATATTTCGGTGTAAGTTTGTTTCGGAATCTCACGAGGTGCCAGCGATGGAAGATCGCAAATATGAAATAATTATAATTGCTGACTCTGGTTTAGAATTTGGAGCTGAATTTGAAAATTTTGTAACTCAGGACGAAAATTTACCTTGTCATGCACCACCTAACAAGGAGGAAATCGTTTCTGAGCTTCAATCAAGCTAACGATGATGATGACAATGAGTATGTACCAATTCCATATGTAAGTAATGCAGTGGATTATTTAAGTAGTTTACGGTGTTTTCTTCAAGCAAGAAATGAATTGATTGAGAATTGGAAAAAATTTAACAATTTATTTTTGAGAGCTGCTGCAAAAATGTACAAAAGAAAATAACAGATTTTTTTAAAAATTAGTATGTATTAGACTAAGTACTTTAATTTACCTCAGCAATTCCAAATTCAAGTTTTCATTGCTTGTGAATTTATTAGCAATGATAAGGACGTGACAAAATCACTTATCACTTCGCAAGTATTGGAACTGCTGGGGCAATTCTAGTAAGCAATGAATTTCTAGTTTTTTATGTTTTCAACCTAGTTGACTGATCTCAATGTACAATAATATTCTTTATTTAATTTAATATTTTTAGTTTTTTTTTTTGCAAAAATGAATTTTTAATAAAAACTGATACATACATATGTATGTATATGTATACAAATTTGGATAGATTTTGTCTACTTTTTTATATGCCAATATCGGAGTTTTTATATATGCACTGCTTATGCATATTAACGAGTTTTTTTTATAAGCACCGTATATGCATATAAACGTGTTTTTATATTTGCATTTCTAAAAATGCACAGCTTTCTGTAATGTAACCGATAAATATTGCATTTTTTTCAATTGTATGGTTAAACGTATTAAATTTTCATAATTTGCCTGAAAATCCTTTGTTAAATTTGAATCAAGCAAAGTTGATTCAAAAACAAACAAAAAATCAATGTTAATGTTTCAATGGTTAAGGAGAGTTACTCTTCTGTACATGAATGTACCGATCGGTCTCTTGAAAACATTGCTGTTGTAAACCATCGCCAAAAACCTGAAAACATCAATTCGGTATCGTTCTCACAACACTTCAAATTTCACGTAACGCTATGCAAAAAATTTTGATAAAAGACCTTCACCTTCATGCGTAAAAAATTTTGCTTATTCAGGAGCTCAAACCAGAAGACAGACCAGCGTTCAATGTGTAATGTTGCAAATTGAAGTCAGTTAAAATTTTTAGAAAATGTCACTTTCTTATCTGAATGGCTTTGTAAATGCACGATATTATCGAATTTGGGGTTTAGAAAATCCTCATACAATCTATGAAAGACAAATGCACCCACAACAACAACTGTCTGGTACCTTACATTTTTAAAGTCGAAATTGAATAGAATGTGAACAACATTCGTTACAGGAACATGATAACGGCCTCAACTTGATGGTATGAATTTGAACGACGACAATTTTAGCCTTTTGTTATTCTCCACTTTTTTTATTATTAATTTTTCTTTTAGTTACATATGTATTTGTTTTTTGCTTTCAACTAGACTTGTGACAAATAGTTAATTTTAATGACCGGTCATTTTAGTTCATAGTTCAAAAATTAACTAGGTCGTTCTTTTAGTTCAATCGCCCTTTTTACTTGGAACTATGTGTTCTGTTTTGAACTACCTACTTTACTTAGAGGCACAAATTGTAAAAAGAGACAAGTATAATAAATATTTGTATGTACAATGAAAAAATTAAAATAAACAAAAAACAAAAAAAAAAAGGAAAAATAAAAAAAAAAAAATACACTATGCTAGTTGAAAAAACAGACAAGCCGGGCACCTGGCGTTTTAACATAATTCGGGTACGCTGAATCCAGTGGTGCCCGCGGTTTTTTAAGATTGGCTCTGGTTTTCGAGATATACCGTTATTTCGAAAATGGAGCAGGTTGCACAACATATGTTCGCGTAACTCAAAAACGCTTTAGCTTATTGAAAAAAGTTAAAAAACCGAAACCTCTTTCTAATATCCGCAGTTGTTTGAGAAACATAATTTTTTTTTTGAAAAAAAAAATTAATTTTTTTATCAAAATTTCGAAATTTTTGTTTTTTAAAAATTCATAAAAAAACAAAAAATGCATCTAGGCTTCTAATTTTTTTCAGACATATTTATATTTATAACATTGTTATATAAATTATTAACATCAGTTTTTGCAATAAAAGGCAAAATATATTATAGATAGCAAGTAAGAACCTACTTTAAGATTTTTAAATTTTATTTAAACATGAGATCCACCTACAATACAAAACGAAGATTTGCAATAATTGCATTTGGCACGACTAGTTCCATCTTCAGTAAATTGTAGCAATATATCGCTGTGTTTTCTCGAAGCCATTTTTTTAAATTCATTTTTTATTTATTTAATATCTTAATCTTTAAAAAAAAAATAATAATAATAAAAACACTCAAGTATATAAATTCACTTTTAAAAAAACTGTTAACTCGAAAACAAATTAAAAATTGGCAACAATACCGCAGTTATACCATACATAATTAATTTTTAAATCAAAAACTTTTAATAAATTATATGACAGCACTATATTGTTAGAAAAAATGTAAAAATAAACAAAAAGACACTATACCTTTAGTTCAATTCGTACATATAGTTCATTTTGTTGTATAGTTTAAAAATTGAACCAAGAGCATAATTGAACTAAAAGATTGATTGATTGAAAGTCATTCAGTTCAATCAACTGAATCGTTCATTTGATGATGTCTGATGGCAATGATAGCTTTGTCACAACTTATTGTTTTTTTAATAATTTTTCCGCAATTTATCATGTGCTTTTGTTAATTAAATTAATTTTGTTTTATCACGCACCACCTGGTTTCGAAAATGAATTATAATCGGCTGTTGAAGGGATAAAACATTATTTTTTAATTTATTCTTGCACTACCGCAATTAGAAAATTTAATATCTTTTTATAGAAAAATTACAAAATTAACGAACTTATCGGTTTTTTATTCAAAATTAAAATTTTTCAACCCAAACTGTTTAAGCTACAAAAAAAAATATTCAATTTTATTGCTCACTAATCAGGTAAACCAAAACTACTTTCGAAATACGTAAAATGGGTTTAAGATATGCTTATATTAGTAACGTATTTGCATAACCATTTTTTTTAAATAAAAATTAAAAAAATAAAAATTAAAATAATAAATATCTATTTAGTTTTTTTTTAATTTTTTCAAACCAAACATAGTCAACGCTTTTTACAATGAATCGATATTAGAATTAGATTAAATTAAATTTGTAAATAAAAAATCATTTATTTATTAGAGCAGAAATTAGTACATTTCAGTAGTTACGTCTTTTCTTCAAATATTTGCCTAATGTGAACATACCTCAAGCACGATTTTCCTGCGTGCAATAAAAATTTCAACTTTTTGTGTTTTAAAAATTAGTTTTCGGTGGTTTGATTTAAAGGAAAAATAAATATGTATGTATATAATAATGGAACCTTCTATCTCGAGTCAGTAATATTATAACATACATATATAATATTATACACATTGGTTTTATGTATATTTGTGTTATTATACCCTTCACCTGTGGTGCACAAGGGTATATATAGCTTTGTCATTCCGTTTGTAATTTCTACAATTTTAATTTCCGACCCCATAAAGTATATATTTTCTGAAAGCTTATGAATAGAGGATTCGATTAAGCCCTGACCGTCTGTCCGTCTGCCCGTGTGTTAGTTGAAATCAACATTTAGAAGCAACTATATGTTCCTCAGATCTGTATATGGTATCAATCTCTTGGAAATATCCAGGAATGAATCGCTATTGAAATTCAGCACAACCGCCCCATAACTTTCTGAGATATGAGCAAAAAACCACGACCACCTCGTTTTTTTACACAATTACAACAACAACATACATACATGAATACATGTGAAAAACATACCAAATAAAAAAAAAATTACAAAAAAAATATAGAAATGAAAAAAAAACAAAAAAAAAAAAAAAATTAAAAAATATATTGGAAAAATAATAATAATAATAATAAAAATTAAAAAAATTTTTTAAAAAAATTTAAAAAAAAATATATAAAAAAAATAATAAAATATAAATAATATATTTAATAATATAAAATAAAATTTTTTTGGCTCAGCTGGGATTCGATGCCACATTTATTCTAACCAGTATATACATATGTACGTATTTTATATGAGATGAATGGTGATACAAACAATTGTTATTGCATGACTACACGTTGTGAAGGGTTTATAAGATTCGGCACGGCCGAATATAGCACTGTTATTTGTTTTTCATTAATTTGTTTACAATATAATTGCGTAAATTTCTAGAAAATTTCGATATATAATTATGAGTTAAGTAAAAAGTTTTTTTCATAAAGTCTGTTTAATTTTGTGAAATATGTTGAGCAACTTTAATTATTTCACATGTATTTTTTGACATACAAATATAATTTTTTAAATTGAGCAAACAAAAAAATGATCAGAACAATATTAATGTATATTACCACACCAAATATGGCTTTATGGAGGCTTATAAAAAGATGACAAATATTACAAAAAAAAAAAAAAAAGAAAAAAAAACATGTACATCTTTTAATACCACAATTTTTAAATTTATAATACAGAAAAAAATATTAAACATCTAAAAATTTAGTTACAAATTTATAAAAATGTTCAATTAGTATGTAAGAAGTATTTCAATGTTATTGAGCAAACATTGTTTCAGCTTGAATTTAAACGTGGATAGAGAACAGAAAAATGTTTAAATTAATAGATAACTTCTTAAATTTATTACGTTAAGATCCATTGCCTGTCTTGTAGTTTCATGAGTATGATTAATATTGAATTA
Organism: Phyto melanocephala; assembly: GCA_941918925.1. NCBI lineage: Eukaryota > Metazoa > Arthropoda > Insecta > Diptera > Rhinophoridae > Phyto > Phyto melanocephala. The sequence goes on along the minus strand of OW799235.1, from coordinate 136,580,741 downwards.
TTTTTAATTGTGAATTATTTTCGTTGTTTTTTTTTTCTACTCTGCATAACAAAACGCTTACTATAAATCGTTAAGGAGGTATATAAAGACAACTCAATAGACACCAAAAAACATTCTTTATTTACACTTTGCTTCTAAACTGCATTTATGATTCATCTAATTCTTATGAATTTTGAATTTAATTTAATAAGCAAAGGAAACTTAAGATGACACTGGTTTCATCGCGTCATTTAAGTATGTATAGTATATGAAAAGAACGAAAATATTAATGTATGTATATGGTGTTGTTAATTCAGCACATTTACGCACATATGTATGAATTTTGGTTTGCTCGAGCGAATTTAAACGAGTATAATTTAAATATTCCAAGCACGCAATAAATGGATCGAAGTGTAAATATTACACGTTTGCCAATCAATATAATGTCAAAATGTAAAATGGTTTTAAACTCTACAAACATACATGTGCATGTAAGGAACTATAGTTGAGTTAATCACCCATATATGTACGTATGTATGATATTTATATACTAAATATATGTGTATGTATGTATGTATGTATGTATGTTTTGTTATAAGACGAGTATGTGCATTAGTTACTCATACTTATGTATAAGCATTTATAGACTGCAATGCTGCTGCTGTCAGTCTATCAATGTAGTAAAAATAATAAGATTCTTATTCAAGGTGGATTAATAAGGTGTCCGTATAAAATCAGCTGATTCATTTTTTTCTACTTTTTTTTATTTGCTTAGAACATAATTGTCAAACCAATTCGCCTTGATGTAAAATATTGTTTATGTTTTTTATTTTGTTTTTGTTTAAAATAATTTTTGTGTTATTTAATTTGAATTTAAAAATAAAAGATTATTAAAGTGATTGTGTGAAGAAGTTTTTAAGTTAAAAACAAAAAAAGTGAACATATCATTTAAAGATCCGGTTTTTTAATTTATATATGTAAGTAATATAAATTTATTAAGGATTTCACAAAAAACTGTTAATTTTTTGAGACCAAGAACGAATCAAGAATCAACCATATTGTGAGTAAAGCGTATACCAGAGTGAAAGCGTTCAGCATCAATTGAAACAAATAGAACAATTTAAGTTATTATATCTTATTTAGTTAATATTGTTTTAAATTACTAAAAAAAGCCAAATAAAGATAAGTTTTTCAGAAATAATATGAAATGTATTTTTTGTTATTGGTTGGGAAGGGGGTGGAGTCATAATATCGTCCGCTATGATCCGCTATGAATATAATAAGCTATAATATGTAAGCTAATGAGCCCGTCTTGCAGTTTGGGAGTAGCGTGTAACAGCAATGATGGGATATCTTGGACGATGTTGGCAGATAACGTGATCAGATAAGCCTGTGGTAGTGATGTTAACAATGACAGTGACTAAATCGCAGTTAAATTGATATTCAACTTCTTGCTCGATAAAAAACTTCAAGTCGGAATTGGCTTCTTTAGAAACAGTGCGCAATGTTCGGAATTTTTTTTTAAATCTAATTTTCTTATATTCTGATCTTTTTTAAATTAACACTGTAAAAATTTATAATCTTGCAAAAAATTTTTATTCATTTTCTTGTGAACGAACGCGACCGTTAGGATTTGTTAAACGGATCGACAGTTGTTTAGCGCGTTCAACAATTTTTTTGCGTTTCTTAGAGGATACACTATGAGCGATTTCACCGCAGTATACTCGGTTCTGCATCATCAATACTTCGAGTTCCATAACATTGTGTACGAGGAATTTCTTGAAGCCTGTTGGGATCATATGACGTGTAAGCTTGTTGGAACCATAACCAATGTTGGGCATTAAATATTGACCCTTAAAGCAACGTCTTACTCTGTTGTCATAATAACCTTTAGGTTTCCGCTCTTTTTTACAATTTTAGGCCTATATGCTGGACGAATGGTCATAATTGCGTTTTTCTAAAGAGCACGTCATTCAGCCTTAAAATCTTTTCCCTTTCTGGCAACCGATAACGACTTTAATCTAATCAAAACAAGTTTTAAATTAAAATCTTTTAGCAAAAATTTATAACTGCACTTACCTTCATACAAGTCATTTCTTTCTTCACGTAAAATTTACAAATTACAAAAATTAAATTTTATTTAAAAATAAAAAAAGCTTTTAATTTACAACACAAATTATTTTTTGTTGTCAAAAATTGACAAAGTCGAATTTTATTTCGCCTTAATATTGACAACTATGTACAAAAAAACACTAACAAAATGCCTGTTGTTTTTTTTATTGTGTTTGTTGTAGTTATGCAGTCACCTTATGGATTCGCCTTGATTCTTATTCTTGCACTGTTTAAAATACAACTCTAAAAAGAACTTTTGATTTTTTGAAGAGTTACATGCCAATTTTTATATTTTTTAAACTTTTTTGGAAACTATCGTCTTTTAATCCTGCAAAGATTAATTGACGATATTTGTTTGCTTTTGTTTCTTGGAATTTACGGTTATAATTTTTTTATTGTTTTTAAAATTAAAGAAAAGGTTAAGTTGAAATTCAAGCAATAAACATGAGAAGCAAGCGTGAGGCTTCGCTTATTATAAATCAAATTTTTAAAAAAAGTAAAAAAAAAACATGAAAAAACCGATTGATTCCAACAAGATAAACATCACACGTGAATGGCTGGACCGATTTCACTAATTCTTTTTTTGTTGTATTTGTTATTATTAGGTGAAGGTTCTTATGTAAGAAAATAATAATAATAATGTGTCACTGGCAGTTATATTCACGTAGTTGACATTAAAACAAAGAAACGTAGTTTACATGCTCTTTGCAAATATATCGGTCGGAGTTGGTCTGTGGTCGGAGTTATAATAACAAAATACCTACATAACTCATTTACCATTTCTTAGTGTACTTTTCACATTGGTTTCTACAGGATAATTTGTACTGTGTGTTTTTTTTTCTGGAGTGTTTGTTCAACAAGGTTAGTCAAATTAATATAGTGTTGGAAACTTTTGATAGACCATTTTGATACTTTTACAAAAGAAACGGTTCTATAGTTTTTTTTTTCAGTTGAATTTTTATTTCTAAAAACGCCGGCAATTAGACGTACAAACTTAAGTCGCAGAACCCGTAATGCTGCAAGTCAAAGAAATACAAGAGCAAGTCAAACTGATGAGCAACGTGAAACGCGGAATGAAGTTGAACGGATTCGATGGAACTGCAACCAACAAAATAGAAGTGTTGCGTTTAACACCTATAGAGCTGCATTTAATCATAACAAAGAAATTGACTACAGTACACTGCATATCGTTGCTATTGGACCAATGAACGTTGTTTGTCAATATTGCAAGGCATTTAAGTTTAAAAATGAAGCAATACTTAATAAAGAAATTAACTTAATTCAGATAGAAAGGTAACAGATATTTCTTGATTATAGGGCGATACGAAGTTCGCCGGGTCAGCTAGTATCTTATATTTTTCAGATAAACATTTGACTCACATTGGTGTTTGTCTCCATAGAATGAATTTTTTTAGACAATTGCTTTTGCTACTTGAGAATAGCGTGCCATTTTATCCCTTTGCAAGCTAAATTTAGCCTTTTTAATCTTGTTTAGTGGGAGAAAAATAAATTTAGCCCTTAGTTTTCATTAGCCATTTTTTATTTTTAAGCCTTTTTGACCTTTTTAGCCATTTAATGGATATTTAAGAATTTCTGCTAACAAGTAAGATTGCTATATTCGGCCCTTCACCATCATGTGCATAGGTATAATCCCACATCGTAGCTTAACCTATATTTCATGTTGTACGCCATTTTTCCTTATTATTTCCAACGCCATCCTTGATTTTGAATTTTTACGTAGTTATCTGTGTTCTACTAGTGCAGCTCTTTCATTTGATACCCATATTGATGGGGTTAAAAAAATTTTATCCGTCATTGTGTTTAAGACCCCATCCTGGATTTTACATTTTTTAATAATTTACTGTATTCTGCTAGTCAAGCCCTTTCATTTGGTATCAATATTGAGGAGGTTCAAGAAGTTACATTTTAAAATACCAGTTTTGACCCATATATAAATTTATTGTCCGCCATTTTGTAGTGGCGGCCAACATAAATTTAATTTTTTATGGTGCTTATATTGCGCTAGTCAAGTCCTTTCAGATGATACCAATATTGACTCTCTCGGTTGTCTAGAAGCTGTAAAAATTGATTTTCGTTTATCAAGTTTTGAATATGTGTTTTTTAAAAAAATGTTTTCCTATAACTTTACCGATTAGAGCCCGCTTTATCAAACATTTTTCACGAATATCTCTAGAGGCATATTATATCTACAAATAGTAGCAAAGGTAAATAAAAAATAAATAAATTATTCAATGGCTGAAAAATTTTAATTTTGGTGGTTGGACTCATGCTTTAGTATCTCCGCGTTATCATTTGTTAATTATGAAAAGATCATTTAATGCCAAATCAATTAATCTATGGAATGGTATAATTCCATATTCTCAGCGTAAATTCTCACATTCTTTAAAACAGTTTAAAAATATAATTCTTCAACACTTGTAAATATACAAGTTTTCCTTTTTTTTTTTTTGTATGATTGCTGTCAATTATATTGTATTCAAATTGTTTGTGTTTAATTATTTTTACTCCTAATCAAGGCGAATTCGCCTTGCGCCTAATATTTGTGAACTGGGGGAATTTAAGAGAAAATAGAAGAAAAAACAAAAAAATAGAAATTCATATTGTTTTTGTTTCTTCTTTTCTTTTTAGATTAAATTAATTTTTGCCCTTTTTTTTTTAAATATACATATTATTATATAATAAATATATAAATTAGTAGTAAGAAATGTTGCCATAAATATTTTTGTTATACTGGTTTATTGGCCTTAATGGCTTAAAAAACTGTGAATTGAATATATAAAATAAATAAATAAAAATATGGGAAATAACAGAGGCAGTCGTGTTTATTTGCTCATACCTCAGAAAGTTATGGGGCGATTATGCTGAATTTCCATAGCTATTCATTCCCGGATATTTCCAAAAGATTAATACCCTATACAGATCTGAGGAACATATGGTTGCTTCTAAAAGTTGATTTAAACCAACATACAGACAGACGGACAGACGATTTCTCTATTCATAAGCTTTCAAAAAATATATACATTATGGGGTCGGAAATGAAAATTATAGATATTACAAACGGAATGACAAAGCTATATCTGTAGCTTGGAGCTAAAAGGGCATATGTCAAAATATTTACTTTTGATAAAATTGGAATTGAACTTTAACTTTTATAGTTGTTTTCATAGTGACATTGGCCAGCATTTTATTTATGAAGCTGTTCTGGGTTAAGTATGACTTTAGCTGTTTTACCATAATGAAATACGAGCAAGAAAACAAATCTAATGCAATGATTAACTCAAAAGAGCAAAAAGGTGACATTGGCCCTTTTAGCTCCAAGCCACAGATATATGTATACCTTTGTGCACCACAGGTGAAGGGTATTAAAAATATTCAATTAAGTTGCTCGTATAGGTATGTGTACGAAAAATCGTTTCATGGTAAAAAAGCACCAACAGTGTTATTTGCAAATATTTTTATTTTATTAAAAGTAGTTACTGCGAATTTTTTTGTAATTTTGGTTCGTGTTAAAAGAATAGTTGTTTGTGTTAACCATGTATGTATTATTTGGATTTACCGGATTTCGGTAAGTGATTTAATAGAAGTAGCAGAGGACCATATTTCTGTTCTGTTCCTCTTAAAATTTGTATTTTTCTTCTTAAATAGCTTCTGTCACACTATAAAAAATCGATACGTTTACTGGATACAGAATGTTAGTTTTGGGATAATTTAAAACTTTACGAAAATGAAGCTGAACATATTTGCACTATAAAGTGATATGCCTATTCGACTTTACTTTAGTTCACTTTTTCCAACAACCTCTTTTGTGTTTTTCAGTAACCATGTTACAATTCATATATTCACCTTCATATAAAGTTAATTCAAAGTAAAATCTTATATTGTACCAAGTCGTATATTTCATATTGTAAAACGAAAGAGTTTAACTTCTTTTGGTAACATTTCTAACAAATAAATTTTATCAGTCGTGATTCAGCTCTGGTCGGGTCAAGAGCTCGCGCGTTTTTGCCATTATCATTTAATGGCAATCAGTTTGTCCCTTTTTATCTGATTTCGAGTTTTGTGTCTCATTTTCGCGAGGTTAACTGTGTGGCGTCGCGTAACTGTGCTTTGGATACAGTTTCCAGACTATTCTACAGTTAACCGCGTGTTTTCGTTTTAATTGGAGGAGTACCAAATAAACTCATTTTACTTGTGACTGGAGGAGTACCATATAAACCTTATTAACATGAGACTGGAGGAGTTCCATAAAACTCAGCAGTAATTATTGTTCAGACGTCTCCGACTTCCTATACAATGGTATAGGTCGACAAGCGGTACCTGAACCAAAGTTTTGTAACTGAAGGAGAACCATTAAACTTAATTTTTATTTATTGTTCGATTGTCTCCGAATTCCTATACAAAGATATAGGTCGACTTGCGGAGCCTGAATCAATACATGACTTACTAAATCACAAGTAATAAAACTTGTGATCAGTAAGTCGCACTACAAACACTTTTGGAGGGATAACCTGGCAATATACTTATGCAGCCAACCAATTTTACTAATTAAAAAAAATAAATAAATTTCATCAGACCTGTAATTTTTTTTGATGGGTAGATAGTGACATTTTCACTGTCTTGATTTCTGTTAGGTTAAAAAAAATGGCACTAACGCCGAATTGACATAAATAGCATTTGGTATGGTTGGTAAAAATACATAAACATGTACTTATGTATGTAGTGTATAAAAATAACTAATTTATATATGAACTGTTTAATTTACAACCTCCAATGCATTTTGTATCGTCTATAAAAATAAAGTTTTGGTTTATTTGCTTCTGAACATAATTTTTGTTGTATTAATTGTATGCTTCATTGTTAAACGTCAAATAGTATTAAACGTCAGGCAAATACAAAATAAGGAATGGGAAAGTTGATCTAATCTTCTTTATGCAGAATTACAAACAGTATTTTGAAACAATTTTTAGTAAAATTTGTAACCAAAGTTAAAAAAAAAAAATCAACAAAAAATCGTTGCTACGAAATATAATTTACTTTAAAAGCAAAAAAAAAACTACAAAAATTATTTTTTGATTCCTCCAAAAATTTTCATTTCCCATCTCTGTGTTAATCCAACACAACAATTAAAACATATGAATTGAAATTGTATTGTTGTACAAAATATTTTAGTGGAAATTACTAACAACAAGCATTCATATGCAAGTATAACCAATAATATATTACAACGGGGATTGTGAACTGTCTAAATACATACATACATACATACATACATACATACATACATACATACATACATACATACATACATATATAATATTTGTCAAAACAAATAAAAAAATTCTCAATCTTTAATAGCTCTTTTGAATTAAATAAAAAAATAATTCGAACAAAATCTCTCAAAATTGGAGTGCAATAAGAAAAAGACTCTTTTCAATATCGTGGTGTAGATTTAATTCACCAGAATGTGGAGAACGATCAGTTAATCACTCAATCGCGCCTCTACAACACTACGTCGCACGGCAGCAGCGCGAAAAGTATTGGAGACACAAATCAAAACCACAACAACAATTGTTAGAAATTAAAAAGCTAATTAAAGTAAAGCAAATGTCGACTTCATGCATACGTTTATCAACAAATAACATTTTTATACGTGTTATTGAAGTACATGAACGTCAAAAGGTGTTAGATTTCTTACGTCTACATTATTATATGGAAGAACCTCTAACAGTGGGTAGTGAACCCAAGCAACAAGATAAAGAAGATGAAGATTTTAACATGTCCAATATCAAACACGGCACGTGTCTCATTGCAATTTCAAAAAACGACGCTAACTCTCAAGAGACAATTGTGGGTACTCTTTTGGCTGGTCCCAAAGGACCAGATGAAGCAGAGCATCTATTTGAGGAGTCTGCCCGATTGGGTCCAACTAAATGGGGTCATATTTTAAAGTTTTTAGCATGTGTTGAAAGAGACGCTAACATTTGCGGACGTTTTAATGTAAAAAACGTTTTGCACGTTCATGTCATTGGAGTTAGTTGTGAAATGAGGGGCCAAAATATTGGACGTCGCTTGATAGAGGAATTACTTGCTTTGGCAAAACTGCTAAAATTCGAAATGATTGCCGTTGATTGTACAAGTTTTTATTCAGCCAGATTATTTCAACACATTGGTTTTGAATGCATTAATGTTAAATATTATAAGGACTACGTAGATGATAGTTCAAGCCAAGTTTTTATACCCGATGCACCACATGAATGCGTTAAAACATTTGCACTTAAACTTTAAATTTGAAATTTTTAGAAAAATCAAAAATAAATATTTTGATTTGAAACTGATGGTGGGGGTATATTCATTTTGTCATACCATTTGTAATACATCGAAATATCCATTTGAGACCCCATAATGTACATATATATATTCTAAATCGGGGTTTGATTTTATGACGATATAGCTATGTCCGTCCGTCTGTTGAAACCACGATAGAGGTCGTACCGAAAAAGCTAGGGGGCTCAAATTTTTCCAGAATCTTTCTTATACACAAATTTATACCGCACAGTGTATTTTTCAAAATGTATTTACGATTTTGAGATAAACATTTTTTATAAATACTTTAGGTTTAAATACAATACTTTAAAGTAAAAGTCGAACGAAGAAGCACTCTTACTTCTTACTCTTCAATTTACCATAATGCCACAACTAGTTAACAAAAGTTTGTATTTTGAAAGCTTAAGTTAATACGCCTAAAGAGCAGCTTCTTATCGTTTAAAGAATTTCATATTTCGCGTGGAAGGATTTGAGATACCAGGAGTGATATCTATAGTTTGACCGATGACAAAAATGTTTACGAATTGAAATGTATTAATTATTTCTAAGGAAACTAGTTTGATTTGTTTTGTTTGTTTTTTATAAGGTATTAAATACTTCCCAACAAATTATATCAATATTATTTTACATGTACACAAAGCAAATCATGTAAAATAATTCATGATACCGTTTTGTAGCACGCGGATACCATTGCAAAGGCTTTAAATTTAAAGCCAGTAACAACGATTTTAAATATTTCTACGTAAGTTTTTTTAATTTGCAACTTAATATAACCTGCAGGGGCAATAACAAAAATATTTGGTCTGTGACAATTATCATTTCAGCAGTAAATTTAACACATTGCGGGTGTTCTCAACACTGTTGGTGATTATCACTTTTTAACTGCTTCGATTTTTTTTCCATTCACCGCCACTTTTTTATTTATGCCAAAGTCATTAATTTATTATTTTTTTTTTTGGTTTTTTTTTTAATTTGCAAACAGCAAAGCAATAATTTGGAACGTTACGGCAATTGTTAGGTTAAATACTGAGCGTTATCGACCCATCTGCCTGTAGAATGGCTTTAGTTGTTGTAGTTGTGGAAGGGCAAACCAGATCATAAAATATCCTACACAAGGTAAAGTAGACATATGTATGTATGTATTTATGTATGTATGTATGTACATCTTTTATATTTTACAAATACACAACAACAACAAAAAAATAGTTTTTAAAGGTAATATGAAACATTTAAAGCAATACACAGTTTATTTAAATACAAAATCTTGCAAGAGTTCAATAGAAAAGGCGAACAAATTCGATAGAATTTGGATATTTTCAGTACTATTTTTTAGTGCTGTTATTGTGTAGGGTATAAATACAAACGATGTCTGCAAGTTGCGGGCACAAATAAAGGAAAAATGAAATAGAATTAAATGAATGAGCTCCAAATACCACTCGATTAACGAAAATTGAAAATAAAATTGTGTTGGCGACAATTTTTATACAATTTTTTGGCTCGATTTACAAAAAAAAGAAACTTAAAATAAATGTTTTTAATCCTCTCTCTTTTTTAAAATATAAAAAAATATGTTGGAAGTAAAATGTAAAAACAAATTTAATCAATGCAATACTTATCATTATTTGGCTCGGTGAACGGCACTAGGAGTGGAGGCACAAAGTGAATGGAATCCCGCAGTTTTGTTAGCAGGCTGGTTGGATATTATTTCATGAATTTACTTCTGTTTTGCCCAGCGTGGGAACAAAAAAATCACATATAAAATACGGCTTTGAGTCTAGTGCATTTCAATAAGAATTTCAACACACATTCATACACACAATAGTACGTGTACTTTTCGTCATTGAAGTTTTTATTATTTTTTTTTACTAAATTCTTTTTTACACTTTTCTGTTGGCTTGTTGAGTTGTCCTGTTTGCCTTGGCTGGTGTGACTATTGAGTAAGCCCGTACACATATTCGAGTTTTGTCAGAGATTTATGGCATTTGTAGTACACTTGGCTCTAAATTGCCATTTTGTCTTTGTTTCTTTGTAGGTTTATTTTTTTCACTTCATTGTTAAGGAAAATTTAAAGGTGGTAGCCGTATATATTCGCACGTTTTTGGCTTCGCATCCTTTTGGCAATTGCAGCACCAGCAACAAGGAGGGAAAAATAATTTTTTTGAATGCAATGAATCTGAAACACCGTAAAGTGTTCATTTCACACAGTCAAAATAGATTTCAATCATTTGTTACTGTGAGCTGTGTTTTTCGTTTTTTCAATATTTAATCCACTAAATAGTTTACCCCACGAATGACAGAAAGTATATATTTTTTGAAAGCTAATGAATAAAGGAATCGATTAAGGACTGATCGTCTGACCGACTGTCCGTGTGTTAGTTGAAATCAACTTTTAAAGGCAACCACATGATCCTCAGATCTGTGTAGGGTATTCAACTTTTGGAAATATCCAGAAATGAATAACTATGGAAATTCAGCACAATCGCCCCATAACTTTTTGAGGTATGAGCAAATAAACACGACTGCCTCTGTTTTTTCCCATATTTTTACCACCAAAATTACATTTTTTTAGCAATAGAATAATTTTTGGGAACCTTTGCTATTTTTATACCCTTCACACAGTGAAAAAGGGTATATATAGGTTTGTCATTCCGTGTGAAATTTCTACAATTTTCATTGCCGACCCCATAAAGTATATATTTTTTGAAAGCTTATGAATAGGGGAGTCGATTAAGCTCTGTCAGTCTGACCGTGTGTATGTTGAAACATCGGTGCATAAACAACTGAGATATGAGCAAAAACCTAGGACGACCTCGATTTTTTTTCACAAAAACAACATTACAACAACAACATACATACATACATACATACATACAAACGTGTATACAGGTTAAAGAAAACGTGGCATCGAATCCAAGCTGAGCCAAAAAAAATTTTTTTATTTTTTTTATATTTTTTTTTTTAATTTTTTTGTTATTTTTTTATATTTTATTTAATATATTATTTATATTTTTATTATTATTTTTTTATAATTTTTTTTTGTTTGATATTTATTATATATATATTTCTTTTTATTTTTTCTTTTAACATACGTAAATTTATAATTTTACAATGGGATGTACGTATTTCATATGAGATGAATGGTGATACAAACTACTGTTATTGCATGACTACACGTTGTGAAGGGTATATAAGATTCGGCACGGCCGAATATAGCACTGTTACTTGTTATAGATATAATATGCCTCTAGAGATATTCGTGAAAAATTTTGGATAATGCGGGTTCTAATCGGTAAAGTTGTAGGAAAAAATTTTTTTTTTAATATATAAGTACATATTCCAAAAATTTATAAACGCAAATCAATTTTTTCAGCTTCTAGACAACCGAGAGTCAATATTGGTATCAACTGAAAGGACTTGACTAGCGCAATATAAGCACTCTAAAAAAATTTTAAATTAATGTTGGTCACCACTACAAAATGGCGGACAATAAATTTGTATATGGGTCAAATCTGTATGTAACTTCTTGAACGCTCTCAATATTGGTATCAAATGAAAGGGCTTGACCAGTAGAATACAGTAAATTATTAAAAAATGTAAAATCCAAATCTAAAACAAAATGGCGGATAAATTTTTTTTAACTACATCAACATGGGTATCAAATAAAGGGCTTGACTAGTAAAATACAGTTGGCGTCGAAAATAATAAGGAAAATGGCGTATAACATGAAATATAGGTTAAGCTACGATGTATGATTATACCTATGTGAATGATGGTGAAGGGTATTATCAGATTCGGCACGGCCGAATATAGTACTCTTACTTGTTTTGCTAGAAATGTCCAGTTAAAATCTAAAACATGCTTAGAAGTCGCACTAAAAAAAATTTAACGTTATAACTAATATATCTTTAAACATCTATATGCAAATATACATAATTTTTTTATATAAAATATATGACTTGTTGCTACGTAAATTACATTCATTTCAATGTTAATAAAACACATTAAATTTTTGTTTTTGTATATTTATGAACAATTTTCTAAAATTTTTGTACAGATTTTGGGAGGGTAGCCAGAAGAATATAAATTTCTGTATTTATTAGTTAATATGTATTTTTTCGTCATACAAATGTGTGCAGTTTTATATGTACATTCAGATTTAAAATGAACTAGCAGCAATAGTAGTAGTATGAGGTTATGTGATTGTAATGTATTATGCATATAAACTAAAAGCGTTACTATGTAGAGATATTTCTGCAGCTGCTTAGAAAAAAATCATAGAATATGATGTTTATGGTGGCGGTCACTTGAACCGCACAAGTATAACCACTAGACACTTAAATTTATTGTAAAAAGTCTGGATGTAAAGTGCTGTAAATAAATGTAATGTTTTTCTCAATCGGCCATGTATTCAAGACATCTTTAACGACGGGTACAATGCAATAGCAAATCGTGAAACACATAATGCGGACAGCTCAACCAAACCGTTTTAACATTTTTATATGAAAACTCAAGATCATAACTTATCTTCATATATTTATTAATATATGTACATAATCAGGGTTCACTTAACAAAGTAAACTTGTATGCTAGCCAAAACTACCTTAAAATATCAAACTTTATACATAAAAATATGAATTACCTTTCAAGAATTTGTTTATATGTATGTAGCAGGGTACACGTAACAAAGCACTCGTAACTGATCAGCTGAGGTTTTTTATACAAAAACTCTATGTAAAACTCTATATACTATTAACATTGAATTCATTCATATCCGCCACTGCGTGTACTTTGTGAAGTTTACCCTGAAAAGCCTATTTTCTTTTCTGTTTTAATTTATTAATTTATTTAAGTTGTCCAATATAACTTTAGTTATTTCACATTTTACGTTATAAACAGAATACTGATTAGGAAACATTATTCGATAAGTATTTCTTACGAATTTCTTAGATGAAGTTTGGCAACAGCTCGCATGTAATATTGAACACAATACTAGAATATACAACCCATACCCTAAGTAGTATTTTTGCGAAATTTAGTTTTTCAGTGATTTCAATACATTTCACACAAATACACGTCGCACATAGGAGTAATTTGCCAATTTAGCCTAACGTTTGGTCAAAAGTTAAATTTAAGAAATTTAAAATTAAGCTCGACAGACAACAAAATTTTGCATCGTTTAGTGAATTTTTGAGACTTGCTTGAGATTTGTCGTTTTGGGCATAGTACGCAAATCAATCGAATAGATATTAATCATGAATGATATTAATTTGAATGAATTAAATTTTCCACATAGTGACGAATAATTTGTTTTGTTTTCCGAATTTTAAAAATAAAAGTTGCGAGACAAATGATATTTTAAAAAAATTTAAAATAAATTTCTCACCACAATTTATATATAAAATTCCTTACATGAATCATTCATTCAAAGAACATAATCGAAAAATTAAAAAAAAATCGATTCACAAATAGAATTTTTATTTTCCTTGAAGAAAAGTTAGCAGCGTTGCCATTGTAGTTTATCATTTTTGTTGTGTTAATGGGAACAATTTTACCATTTTAGGAATTAAAGAATATATTAAAAAAATTATAATTTTTAGTTAATATATTTTATGCATGTATGTACGTATGAATATATGCATGTAAAATATTAAGTGATCAACAAAAATACAAATAAGGCTTAGGTATAATAAAACAAAAACTATGAATCTGATTTATCTGATTTTTTCTATTATATTTGTGGAATTTTTACTTGAATCGTAGATTAGTTTTATAAATAAATGTACATACAATTTTCGTTCTTTTTTATCCCTAAAAGTTTTTGTTATAAAAACATGTACATTCAAAATTATATAGGCGCCACCGCCAAATGTAGCCGTGCAGCTATGATGGCGTCAAACATCGTATGTATTTCAATTTGGACAGATTTAAGTCGCCAGCCTGCTGTTATTTAATGCTTCAAGCAACTTAGAAAGCATTGTGATAGGCTTTGTAAAAAATGTGATTGTATGTGTTACACCGATAATGATTGATATAAAAAGAGACACACAACAATGCCACGGTATAATACAAACAAACACATTTTTACAAATACTACGAAAGGCTTGACAAGTAGTTTGATCGTATCTTCACAATATATCAGCCATGAAAAATTCCTTCAGTTTATTGTCCCGGCAACACAAGTTTCCGTCGAAAGAGCTTTTAGTGCTCTCTCAATAATATTAACAAAAATGAGATCAAAAGATACTATAAACAATTTGCTTTTAGTAAAACTAAATAAGAATTTAATTGAATATGTAACAATAAAAAACGAAACCACGGAACAATTACATATGATATAATATTTATTTTTATATATTTTGTTTTTATTTAGGCTCATATATATATCTTTTTTGAATTACTGTCCGATGAAAAAATAAAAATTAAACTAATACAAATCAATAAATTTGTTAAAATTGTATTATGGGAATTTTTGTAAAGAATCTTAGGTTAATACTTGTGGCAACTTGTTTTTTAATTTTTTGGGACATGAATTCATACACAATTTTATTAAGAATATTAGGCGCCGGAAGAACAATGTTTCATACGTATGTTTTTGTTTTTGTATTTCTTGCATTCATAAAAGCAATACTTCTTAATTGTGAGTTGGTTTTTTAAAATGCTAAGCGGTACACAAACATCATACTTACAAACATTACACGTATACAGTCGGATTCGGGTAAGGGAATTTGATAATTGAAGGATTTATTTTTTTGGCTTATGCAAGATTTTCATTAATAAAAAACGTTGGACAAATTGAAACCATTTTGGTTAAATAGCTTTTCTACTTTTTATATTGTTTTAAACAAAATAAGAGAAAATGTTGCACTACAGTGCACAAATTAGCTCTCGCACTGTATTTCGTCGTATATTAATAAGAAATTTTTTCTACTAAGCAGTGTTTGCTTTATTGAAGTTTGTAGCTTTAAAAACATAAAAGCTGTAAAACTGATTTTCCCTTACGCGAACTCATTTTCTTTAAAATATAGTAAAAATATTTAATTGTAGTTAAGTGATTTCTTCAATTAAACGGCGGCAGCTTAACCGAATCCGACTGTATTACATATTTTTCTATACACACATTTTTTTTATATGGCGCCAAAAAAAATTTTTGTGTTGTATTCCTTGCAAGGGATGATTTTCACATATACCTTTTTATTGATGTCGTTTGTTTTTTATACCCGCCACCAAAAAAATGGTGGGGGTATATTCATTTTGTCATTCCGTTTGTAACACATCGAAATATCCATTTTAGACCCCATAAAGTATATATATTCTGAATCAGGGTTTGATTTGATGACGATCTAGCTATGTCCGTCCGTCTGTCCGTCTGTCCGTCTGTCCGTCTGTCCGTCTGTCCGTCTGTCCGTCTGTTGAAAGCACGATAGAGGTCGCACCGAAAAAGCTAGAGGGCTCAAATTTTGCCAGAATCTTTCTTATAGACAAGGTTTGTTTGGTATTGAAAATGGGCTAAATCGGAACATTAGAAGGAGAGTTATAGCTCGTAAAGCAAGAGTAAGTCGAAAAAACCGTGTCCTTCAAACACCGAATAAAATGGAATTGTGTCCAAACGCATTAAGGTAGAGTCATGAAACTTCGAATATATATTTCTCGAGTCAAAACAATATCTCTCCCCAAAAAATTATCAAAATCTATGCATTAGGAGAGGAGTTATCGATCAAAATGTACGAAAATTTATACCGCACAGTGTATTTTTCGGTATATTTAAAAACAAAAACGTCATAAAAGCAACAAAATTGGATGTACGACTCTGAAATTTTGCACACTTTGTTTTTTGGTAAGACGCTTTTTTGTAACGGAAAATCAATGTGCCACGCCCACTTTTACGCCCACCTCCCATATAACGTTTTACCTAAAATTCATATAATTTCTCTATTAATAAAGATTTTGGAATAACAAAGAGCTATATTGAAACACCCAAGTTGTACTCATTAGCAAAAACAACTTTGACACGCCTACTATAACGCCCACTTTTCACGTTATCTACCGTTAATGAAATTTAAAAGCTCATAAAACCGCCAAAATTAGAGGTATGATGATAAAATTTGCTACGTATATCCCCCTAGGCAATGTCATTACTGTGCAAGAAAATTAAGGTGCCACGCCCATTTTTACGCCCACCTCCCATATAACGTTTTACCTAAAATTCATATAATTTCTCTATTAATAATGATTTGGGAATAATAAAGGGCTGTATTGAAACACCTAAGTTGTACTCATTCGCAAAAACAACTTTGACACGCCTACTATAACGCCCACTTTTCACGTTGTCTACCGTTAATGAAATTTAAAAGCTCATAAAACCGCCAAAATTAGAGGTATGATGATAAAATTTGCTACGTATATCCCCCTAGGCAATGTCATTACTGTGCCAGAAAATTAAGGTGCCACGCCCACTTTTACGCTCACCTCCCATATAACGTTTTAACTAAAATTCATATAATTTCTCTATTAATAAAGATTTTGGAATAATAAAGGGCTATATTGAAATATCTAAGTTGTACTCATTAGCAAAAATAACTTTGACACGCCTACTATATCGCCCACTTTTCACGTTATCTACTGTTAATGAAATTTAAAAGCTCATAAAACCGCCAAAATTAGAGGTATGATGATCAAATTTGCTACGAATATCCTTCTAATCAATGTAATCGTTTTTGGGAAAATAAAGGACTATATTGAAATATCTAAGTTTTATTTATTAGCAGAAACTTTATTGACACGCCTACTTTAACGCCCACTTTCATTGAAAGACTACATTTACAAAAGCATTTTAGTAGCATATCGAAGTTATAGAGGGTGGTTGAATTTTAAGGACCGATGTTGAATTTAAATAAAACACAAATTATTTAGGATATTATTATCATTTCTTTTTATAATGATAATATTTGTATGGTTCAATTATGTATTTAACAAAATATCTGCCAAATGGCCCCCCATCCTTGGCACCACTCCTCTAGCTGATGGTCCAAATTTTCAATGACAATGTTGATGCTCAATTGTTGGGCACGATGATGAGTCGAGGTTGCTTGCTCTTTTGCCACGTTATCGTGAAAAACAGCAATGTTTCCCATTCAACGAACTAAGAAGGCATTCACAGATTTTCTAACATTTTATACAGACCTGTTTTGCAGAAATTTAAATATTTTTTACAATTTTCCCGATTGTGGACGAATTTGAACGATTATCTTGATCAAAAGAATTACGAAGTGCACAAAATGCATTTTGATTTGAACGCCCATTTTTATAAAAAACCTGAATAACTTTAAAGCGTTGCTCATTTGCGTATCTTTCCACGGATCAAATTGAGTAAGTTTGAGATTGAGAAATGTCAAGTGAAATGCAGAAAACAAATTTAAAGACTAGGTGTAGTTTACCTTCAACATGGGCCCTTAAAATTTAACCATCCTCTATAAAGAAAGCGATACATATTTTATTGAAAAAAGATTATTCCATAGCGATTAACAAAATAATAAATATTGTGCTTTAAATGTACACAAAATTGGTGGTGGGTATAAAAGATTCGGCACAGCCGAATATAGGGCTCTTACTTGTTAGGTATTGTTGTTGTTAAAAGAGGCATTAGGTACAGTGTGACACACAACTTTTTACCTATAGGCGCTTGATATATGCTTATATGTATATAAAGTAGCTTTTATACCGAGTTTCAATTTAAGACAAACAAGGATTTTTACTTTACTGAGTAAAAAAAATTAGGAATATAATGAATTTTCTGTTTACATTTTCAGGTATATACATATGTTTATATATGTGTTTTGCTAATACGCATATCCTTTTAAGACTTTACCTTTTTATATAAATGCCTAATTATTTTATTAGACCTATAAAGTTGTTTTTCTTGCCCGCATCTTTAAATCAATTATAATTAAATTTATGAGGATAAAAATATTATATATGTATGTATGGATATATAAAATATAATATTTATACACGATACAGCTATTTATATACATATAAGCAAAATCCAATCTGTTAAATTATTATGATTGCAACTGTACATTATTTAATGTTACAATTTTTTTCATACCACAAACAACAACAAATAAAAAGAGGAAATTTTTAAAACAAATTTTTCGTTTTTGATTCATTTTGCTTAGAATGAAATATATTAAATTTGTGAGAAGAATGAAACACGACGAATATTAAAAATAGAAATTGTATTGCAAACGAAATCAATAAAAAAAAATATTTTTATATTATTTGTGAAAAGAATGAAAAAAAATAAAAATACTAAATAGAATTTGACTCACAACTTTTATCTTTTTTAATTCAGAGCATAATCCAAAAACAAGCGAAAAAAATGAAATTGTATTCACAAACATAATTTTTTGCGTACTATGGTTTTGGGACACTTAAAGTCAAGAAAGTTGAGTAAATTGCCTGGGTTTTTTTTTTGCTTTTTACGGTTTTGAGAGGTTTACAATATATTTTTTTGTGGTCAAAGGAATAAATTTACATTACGTTCTTTTTTCTGTGAAAGACTATATTAATCACGATAAAATATGAAATCTCTACTATTAGACTAAAAAAAAACGCCATTATTTTTTGAGTAATAAACCCTTTTGTCAGTCATAAAATATTTTATTTTTTTATAATTGTACGTAAATGTTTTTTTATTATTTTATTTATTTTAGTTATTACTTGCATATTTATTAATTATGATTTTTTCCAAGCTTGAGATCAACTTTTTTGGTTTTTTCAAAGACCAATTTTATCTTGCAAAGTTTATAGCTTAAAAAATTGTTTGTAAAAAGAAGATGCTAAATAAACGTTGCTTTTTTTCTTTAGATGAGTTTGTGAATTATACAAAAAAATATTTAAAAATTTCTTGCAAGAATTACGAAATATTGCAAAAAAAGAACTAATATGATCCGAAAATTGTGCATTGTTAAGCCATTTAAAGTTTAAGACCTGGGTAATGCAAGATTAAAAAGACGATACAGGTGCTCCCTGTCTGCAAAATTGTACAAATAAAAATAAAAGTTATCTGCATCGGTGGGATGGTTATATTATAGATAATTTAAATTTAAATAAGGCTTCATTAATAAATCAACATACGTCAATCAATTCAATTGATCACCTTAGTAATTTATATAAAAAAGATTTCGATAGAACGAATGAAACCCGTATATATAGAACCAAATGCTTAGGAACTTAGAAACGATGTATGAGGTTCTAGGTATAGTGTATTAGGAGATATATCGATAGACGTTTGTCTCATCAAGTTATTAGGCATGTTTTTTAAAAACTAAACACCTACGTGGTACATAAATCTAAAATAAATATTTTTTTTTTTTTTATTACGGAAAAACAACAAACTGTGTTAACATTTCTAAGCTTGGCTGAAGTGGCCAATGCGACAGCTTCAATTACGATTTATTTAAATCAGCATTAAAGAGACTAGATTACAATTTTGCATATGAAAGCGAGAATCTAAAGTATTTGCTTTAGACTTTAAGTGAATAAATCCCAAAATATTTTTAAATAGGAGTTGAGTATGCATATTATAAATATAACGTAATTAGCAGCACTTAATAAACGTTATTTTTTGAATTGATATACATATAACGTACATATGTGTACGTATATTTCTTGAATTTTTTCACATACCTTCATACATATGTAAAATATGTATTAAAATGTAACTAATATAAGCTGCCTTCGTAATAAAAATAACTGTACTTTTCTGTGTTTCTTTCGTTGTTTAAGAAAAACTTAGCAAAAAAACGCTAAACTTTTCGCGAAATAAAAAAAAATCGACGAAAACTTGACTATTTTTTGTCAAATTTATGCCAGAATTTGAAAAAAAAAAATAAATATTAGCGATTTATCGCTAAAATTTTGGCAATTTTCTAGCTATTTTTCTACTTATTTTAGCGATAGTTTTTGGGAAAAAGTTGGCAACAGTGGTCACCACTAAGTGAATAAGTATATATATATTAATATACATATGTATATTAATCGTTAAGTCAAGCAAGTTACGCAAATTACGCTCAAATAGTTCTTGCAGTGTTTTTTTTTTTTTTTTGTAAATGTTATACAAAACAAAGAGAGTATAGTCCACATTTAAAACTAAATCACGGTCGAATGGGTCGACTGCAGAACATGCTAGTATTACTATTTTCCTAATAAAACAAAAATTTTCTAAGTTATTATTTAAAAAATGTTACAACATGTACATACATTTATTTGTTTATTATAAAAATATGTACATATAATTTTAATTACTTAAACTTTTTAACAGATGGCTTCATCAAATGCTTTTAGTTCGCCAAATATCCACTTCGGTCTGCATACATTTACGAAAGTCGTAATCCGTTAAACCCAAGGAAAACAAAGGGTTTAAGCATTTAAAAAAGTGCAAGCCTCTCCCAATTTTAATTATATAACCATTGCTCAAACTATAAAAATGATAATTTTAAAAACTTAAATACATTAAAATCGTAGCAAACTTACACTATTTTACGATCATGTAAAAAATTTTCATATTTAATATTTAAAGTTATTCCACGATTCGCCAAGTCGCTTTTTATCTGCTGCAGTATATTTTCTTGATTCGACGAGTTTTGCTTAGTTATTAAGCTTATAAATTTTAATTTATGACTTTGTTTAGCCAACAATTCTAGGAATGTAATCAAATTTTGAAACTGAAAAGATAACGATAGATTGTATTTTTTCGAAATGCGTTCAGTATTATAAAGTACATATGTATGTCGATAAACATTTGTTTGCTGATATATTATTTTTGTTTTAAAAAATACAAAAGCACATATGTATGTTATTATTTTTTAACACAAAATACGCCTTTAAGTCGACACGCAGTGTCACCACAACAATTTAAATTATTTTTTGATTATCTTTCAGTTTACAAGAGCTTGTTAACAACCTAAATCTCCTTGGGTAGCATATGATTTTTCTTTTGCTAAGGTTTTTCCATTTTTTTTTTTAATTTTAGGTTGATTTATAAAAAAATTTAAGAAAAAAAAAATGTGTTGCCTGTTTAACTAAATACAAACAAAATTTTTATTCTTACAAATAATTTTAATATATTATATTGAAAACAATTTAGGTCACGGTATCTATTTTTCTATCATGAAAATTCAGAAAATTATGACAAAAAATCATTCTATCTGAGTAAAACCCATATTTTTACCTGAAAATTGCTTAAATCCATGCATTTGGAAAGGAGTTATAGATCAAAATGTACGAAAATTTATTCCGCACAGGTTATTTTTCGGTATATTCAAAATTTTAAACGTAATAAAACATTGCACTTTAACGGCTACCTCCCATATAACGCTTTATCTGAAATTCATAAAATATCTCTATGGACAAAGTTTTTGAAAGAATAAAGGACTTTATTAAAAAATCTAAGTTTTATTTATTAGCAGAAACATTGACACGCCTACTTCAATGCCCACTAATTTATATTTGAGACAAAATTTACTATACGTTTTACTAGCATATCGAAGTTATACAAAGAAAGCGTTTACTATTAATAACAAAATAATAAATTTTGTGCTATAAAAGTACATCAAATTAATGGTGGGTAAAAGACTTCGGCCGAATATAGTGCTCTTACTTGTTTAAATACACATACATACATACGTCTATAAAGGACGAAAAAAATACCTGATATCTTTCTACAAGATATGGTTCTTCTAGTAAAACTTCTTGAACATCAGAATTGACGTATTTTCCAAAAAGACTTTTGTAGCTATATCCCGTATCGCCTTCATTTATAGGAATGTGAGAAACAAGCTCACCCTGCGAAACATGCCTTCGTACACGTTCCTTTATTTGTTCTGCCCTATCAATATACTCCTTAATGCGTTCGTAAAAAACTTTTTTTTTTGCCACATCCATTTCGTCTGTTGAATGAAAATAAAAATGCATTTTTTACGCATCAACCAACCAGAACAAAGTAGAGTCAAAAATAATTTTCAAATAAACCTACCGCTGACCAATTCCATTAAAATTTGTATGCCTTCTTGATAATGAATTTGAGCTTCCAAAATGCGACCAGCTTGGTCGCAATGGACTGCTGACATCAGAATTTCTTTAGCATTCATGCTCCTTTCAGCGAGGCGTAGTGGATTTTTTGTGTGAACTTTTTTTTATATACACAAGGGCACAAACTTGGAAAACAATAAACAAACAACTAAAAGTAAAAAAAAATCAAAAAAAACTATAAATTTTTTAAACACTGAAACTTTTACAGCTTATAAAAATACGAATATGTTTTATTACAGTACAATTACTAAAAAATTAAATATTAACTTCTGTGACACTTTCTTTTTTGATTAAATTTCTTGTATTTGTTATCCGTTCTTTTTTATTTACTTCTGTTCTGTTTTTATTTACAAACAAAACGCTGTTACGAATGAAAGAGAAAGACGAAAAATTATAGTCCAGGGTTGGCAATACTGATGTAAGTTAAATTTTAAATATGCATTTTTTTGTAACAGAACACATTGCTGACGTAATCATGTATACTGTCGTATTCATCAAAAAAATTTTAGGTTTATTGGAGGCCAAATTACTGTACAAAAACTGTCAAATAAGCCTTTATAGGTAATATACATGGGTGTCTTTACTTTATTGTGAATCAAATCCACATTTATTAAATGATTTATATGATTTTATTGCAAATATTCGTAAAAGTCACAAAAAAATAACTTTTTTCAACTTCATTTAACTACGTAAAAATTCAAAATCAAAGCTGTTGTCGAAAATAATAAATAAAAATGGCACATAACATGAAATATAGGCTAAGCTACGATGTGATTATTGTTAATAGGAACTTACAAATAGGCTTTAAGTCGGGGCTTATTCCATTAATTTACAAACGACAGCATCTAGACAATATTTTTTTATCGATATTAATTTTAAGTGAAAGGTTTGACTAATAAGTACAGAAAACTATGAAAAAGTTAAAATCCAAGATGGTGGATATCTGGGTTAAATATAAATATTGCAGTTATAAGGGGGCAATCCAACCGCACATACAATATCAAATGAAAGATCAAGTCAAAAGGAATACAGTAAACTAAGAAAAAGTTTAAACCGAAGATGGGAATATTAACAACCCCATTAATATTGTGTTTAAATAAAGGAGATGGACTAGTAGAATACAGCTACCTATGTAAAAAAATTTAAAATAATGAAGCCGAGGCCGAATAAAGCACTTTTGGATGTTTTTTTATGACAGATAAAGTTCAAAACAAAATGAAAAATTAACTAGCTGACGAATCAGGACTATCTGACGAATAAAATGACAACATATATTTGAGAGTGCAATAAACGCCTTGTGATGTAATTGATATGTCAGTTTGTTTACATAATTTTTTTCTTGCAAACATTTGGCAATTGCCTTATTTTCTTTAAATGTAAGTATATTTAATACAAAAAATTTCAGAAAGTTTGTGTAATTTTATTTAAAAAAAATTGGAAGAACGGTAAAAATATAATATTTAGTTAAAAACAATTGTTCAATTTACAACCCCGTATTGTATCGTCTATTAAAATCTAATTTTGGTTTATTTGCTTTTTTCTGTTATATTGGTTGTAAGGCGAATTTATTTAATTGGCTTTGATCGGTTGTATTCAAAGCCAGTTTACAATAGGTAGGAACATACCTACAACAAACACAAATAGAAGCGGAGAATGTCAAAACATCAAAAAAATTGTTTGGTAAGTTTTAATTAAAATTTTGTTATTAAAAATTTACATAAAATCTTTCGAAAAAAATAGATAAGTATATTTAATTAATTACTTGAAATAAGGCTAGTTTATATCTCAAATTTATGAAAATTTTCAAGCTGATGGGGGAGTATAATGGCAAAATTTGTTGAATTCGTCTTAATTTGATTTTAGAAGTCAGGAATGAAATATTTTTAATTAAATATTATTAAATCAAACATAAGTAACAGCTTTTCCATCCCTGATATACGAATTGGCGTTGACAGAAAATATCCCTTGTCGTATAAATTCGCCGTGACATATACCTGAATAAATATACCTTGTTTAAATGTAAACAAACTTTGAATGATTTGACCATCAAGGCATATGCATACAGGTATATGCAACGGCGAATTCGCTGTGATGTTCTCTGTCAAATACCACTTATAAAAAACAAACAATAATTTTTTATACATGGAGTTTGACAGCAGTGTTCCCTATCAGCTGGGCTGATAATTTCACCTGTATAAATTCGCCTTGATTTGACCATGGTACAATCCAAGGCGAATTCATACAGGTGAAATTATCAGACCAGCTGATGGGGAATCTTTTTTGTCAAAATTGGTTGAATTTGCCTTATTAATGCAGGGAATGAAAATGTGATTTTAGATTCGGTATTAAACAATTAATTTACGTCTACTTTTTTGATAATAAATGTGCTAAATTTATGTATATTTGTAGATTTGCGTCATTAATAATGTGTTTTAAACAATTATATCCTTTTTTTAAACAAATTTTATTATATTTAATATGACAAAACAACTTTTCCATCCCTGATGTACGAATTGGCTTTGACATAAAATATCCTCTCAAAAGTTGCTTTGTTGTATCAATTCGCCGTTGCATATACCTTATGGATATGCCTTGGTACAATCATCAGGTAGCCTCAGTTCTGCAACAACAAAATTCTACATGCATTTTGTTGGTGGAAAACGACGACTGAAATGTCAAAAAGCAAATGTGTGTGTGTGTTTTTTGGTGGTAGAATAATACATACACAATATATACACATACATAAACAAAATTTGACATTTAAGCAAACCCTTAAGGTAGGGAGAAAAAAAAATAGCTGTTTTAGTGAGGCTACATGGTGATTGTACCATGGATTTGACTATGTGCGCCCAAAATCAAACAAGAAAAAATTAACAACCAGCTGACGACGTCACCTAATATGAATTTGCTTTGTTTGTTACTTTTACCAAAAATATTTAAAACAAGTAAGAGGGCTATATTCTGCACTGCCGAATCTTATATACACTTCACAATGTGTAGTCATGCAACAACAATAGTTTGTATCACCATTCATCTCATATGAAATACGTACAAACATATAAAAAACAAACATATGTATATAAAAACTTCCCATTGCAAAATTATAAATTGGGTTTACGTATGTATGTTAAAAAAAAATACAAAAAAAAAATATTAAAAACAAAAACAACAATAAAAAATAAAAAATTAAAAAAATATATAATGAAAATATAAATACTAGATGCCACGTTTACTCTTACCAGTATACATGTATGTTGTTGTTGTAACTGTGAAGAAACGAGGTGGTCCAGGTGGCTTTTTGCTTATATTTTAGGAAGTTATGGGGCGATTGTGCTGAATTTCAACAGCGATTCATTCCCGGATATTTACAAAAGATTGATACCATACACAGATCTGAGGAACATATAGTTGCTCATAAAAGTTGATTTCAACCAACACACGGACAGACGGGCAGACGGTCAGGGCTTAATTGACTCTTCTATTCATAAGCTTTCAGAAAATATGTACTTTATGGGGTCGGAAATGAAAATTGTAGATATTACAAACGGAAAGACAAAGCTATATATATCCTTGTGCACCACAGGTGAAGGGTACAAAAATAACATAGGTACTTAAATTAAAACGACAAAATTTAAAAAAGGGGTAAGATTGGGTAAAGAGGAAGAAACTTGCTCATATTTGAGTACACACTTGCCTGTACTCGGCAAGTACGAGCAATTTTTATTGAGAAACCAAAAACAAAAAAGAAATGTCAAAGAATTAAAAACAAACAAGAGTGCTATATTCGGCTGTGCCGAATCTTATATACCCTTCACAACGTGTAGTCAGCCAACAACAACTGTTTATATCACCATTTATCTCATATGAAATACGTACATACATATAAAGAACATACATATGTATATGTAAACATCCCATTGTAATATTATAAATTGAGTTTACTTATGTGTTTAAAAACAATGTATGTATTAAAAAAAAAATAAAAATAAAACAATAAAAATATAAATAATATATAAAATAAAAAATTTTTTTTTGGCCACTCTAACTAGTATACCACGTTTGTATGTATGTGTTGTATGTTGTTGTTGTGAAAAAAACGAGGTGGTCGTGGTGTTTTGCTCATATCTCAGTTGTTTATGTACCGATGTTTCTGCTTTTCAATACCGATCTAATCCAGAATATTTCTGATAGTTTGATACCGGGTCCATGGCTTCAGAACGTTGATTTCAACAAAATGATAATTGTAGAAATTTCACACGGAATGACAAACCTATATATATACCCTTTTTCATTGTGTGAAGGGTATAAAAAGTTAAAGAGAACGAAACTTGGGCAAGTTAATTGCTGAGTCTGAACGTGAAAGCAAGTTCAAAAGAAAATAAAAAACTAACTTGCGCAAGACACTTGCCTAGTCAAAAAGGGGACTATGCAAAGCAGTAAGAAATGTTGTCGTTTATTTTTGTTATACTGGTTTATTGGCCTTAATGGCTTAAAAAACTTTGAATTAAATAAATAAATACTGAGATGGGATTGGGGTCAATAGATTTTGCTTGTTATTTGTAAAAAAGAAAAGGATCTTAATTTTTGAGTAAACGAATGAACTTAATGACAGCATTTTCGGATTATGATAAATCAAAACTTAATAAAAGCATCGAAATAGAAGCATTGGCGTAGCCACAAATTGTTGAATTGCACTTACCAGAATGGTGTAATTACGCGAATGGCTACTGGGAAAAGTTTTTATAAAAAATTAATTTTGGAGAAGAAAGTCGTTGAATTTGTTTTCATCTTATCTTTTTCAAATGCCTTCGAAATTTTGAGTAATTCAAAAAATTTTAAAAATGTTTTGAGAATTAAATTTTCATTGAAAAGCAATGCAGCAGCATTATAAAAGCTTTAATTAATAGTAGACCGCATCGAAAAATATATCAATAGTCCACCTTCGAGTATGAAGATTTTTTTTAGCGATTTCGATTTTGAAAAATTTGTTTGGTACTAAAAATTACAGCACAATTTTTTTGCTTGAAAGGTGGTACACTCTACTGTACATATATGTACATATATGCACATACTTATATGTATTGTGTTGATAAAAATTGTAGTAGTGATCTCATTTTTTATGTATGGAGTTTGACAATTTTCGGAGTTGAAATCATTTTTTTAAATATGGAGTTTGACATACTCCAGAACACTCACACATACTCACACATACTCGAAAGCACAATTTTTTAAGTCATTGCACAGTGGGGCGAGGTAAAAATATTTTGAAAATAAATCAGTCATCTTCAAATAAGTCTTCCGATTAACATTAAATTTTACACGCGTACATAGGGAACATTTAAGTTTTGTTTCTTAAATGCTTTTCACGTGGGCTGCGGTATAAAATCTAACATTTGATTTGTTCTTATTCGATTTAAAAATTTTGCATTCTTAGAGATTAACAAAAGACTTGATTGCGTGTGCAACTTATATATTATTTAGTAGGGCTTTGTGGAAACAGAAATATTTAATAGGATAAGAAATAAAAATATTTAAAGTTGTTACGTTAGAAAGTGTTCATTTATAACGAGTTCTACTGAACAATCTCCTTTGAAATTTAAACACATACGGCCGTAAAATTTGTTATTAATCTGTTCAGCCGTTTAGAAATGGCGCACTTTTAAAGGTTGGTTTCAGTACCGCTGCACAGTGGCGCCTTTTGACTTTTTTGTTGCAAAAATCATAACTTTTGAAATAATGAAGATATTTTAAAGATTTAAAAAGATTTTAACAGAGGACACTTTAGGCTTTCAAATATTGTTTACAAAATACAGGGCGATCCGAGAATTGCGGTTAAAATAGGATAATTTTTCCAGTTAAATGTTAACATGTTTTTTAAATATAAGTTTTTTATTTGTATCGCAAATACATATTTTTATATACTTTTAATATTTAAATTTAAGAAAATTTATATTAAGTAACTAGTTTAACCCGGTGCGCTTTGCAATGCACATTGTTCAAATCCGAAAGTTTAGAAAAAAAAACACTCTAATATAACATGTTAAACCATTATAAAATTTTTTTTATTTCTATTACAGAAACACATTTAAATTCATTTTTTTTTGATATTAATATATTTATGCTATAAATATAATGTTATTTAGTATATATTTTATTTAGCTAAAATAATTGGTTTTCATTAGTTAGTTCTCTTCGAAATAGTCATTAACATTGGGAGCGTTATCTAATAGACTTAACATATCGTAGCTATAATTATATTAGCTATAATTATAATTATATAATTATAACATGTCTTCGTGATGAAATAAGTGAGTCTGAAGAGGCCGCCAACATATTGAAAAGGTCCGCATTCTGTCTAATCTGTGAATTTTTGCAAGTATTCGTATATCTAAATTTTTTGTAGTCTTTGTTTTTGCATTCCTGGGCTTCTTCTGACAACTTTACAATCGGTAAGCATTGATATTCAATTAAACTTTTACCATGAGCCAAAATCTTATGAACCGTAGGAGTAAGTTTCTTCTCCGCGTAAATTTGAACTAAAAGTTGGGCAATTTTTGATGCATAATCATCAAACTTTGGGCCATTTATCATTTCTCTAGATTTTATAACATTTAGGATAACTGGCAACCTTTTTATAATATTATTGTCGACCCCAGTAATTCGGGCTGTTACCTCATATTAGAACAAATCCAAATGCCGCCAAAAGGCGTATTTTGACTTTATCATTTTAACAAAGAATACTAAAAGAATTAAACATTGTTTACTTAATATTGATTAATAAAATGTTAGATTTTGTTCGATAAAAATATGTTATAGCAACATAAGACTTGTTAAAGTTTTCGCTGTTGTAAAAAAAAAATATCTAAAACTGCGTTCGTTTCCTGTGCTTAACAACAGATCCTTTTTTCTGTCATTTACATAAATGTTAACGATATAAATATTCCATTATTTTTATATTTTATTCCACCCACCCCAAGCAAGAGTATGAGGAAGAGATAATAGCTTATGTTTTTTAAGGTTTTATTTTAAGCAAATATCTTTTTCTTGCTATAACTTCTTCAAGAAGTTGAATGTCATCTGCGTTTTATCTTTAAGTACTTGTTTTTATAACCACCAACAAAAAAATAGTTTGGGGATATATTCATTTTGTCAATCCGTTTGTAACACGTCGAATTGTTAGGTCTGTCCATCTATTGAAAGCACGATATAGCCTACTTTAACGTCCAATTTCTACACAATTACTATTAATACAATTTAAAAGCTCATAAAAGCAACAATTTAAAAGCTCATAAAAGCAACAGATTTAGATGCCTTCTGATTAATGTTATTATTAAGCCAGAAAATTAAGATAACGTGCCCACTTTAACACCCACCTTTTTTTATTATGTTTTTTCTTAAATTCATATAATATTAATATAGTGAAACATTTTGATAGACAAAAAGGACTTTCTATATTTGGATATCTAAGTTGAATGCATTAGCAGAAACTATTATTTTAGGCCTATTTTATCGCCCAATTCTAAAAGACAGCACCATTTGCTTTGTATAAAATTTAAGAGAGATAAAACTGCAAAAAATAGATATTTAAAGCTAAAATTTCGTCAGTGTAGGTTTTTGGCTAATATAAACTCCAAATAAAAAAATTAAAATATGATACGCCCACTTTGCGCCCACCTAATAAAATGTGACTGGTATGAATGCGTACATTTTTTTTCAACCACTTCTACTTACCCAATTATTACAAAGATTTAGACACCTTTTTTATTAAGTTATTATAAAAGTAGGAGCTGCCATGGTCAAACAAAGTTAATATTATTTTTTAACACTCTCTAGCTATCGTGTTATAATTCTGTGGTTGTCATGGGCAACCGCGTATGTTCATTTTATACGATTTTGAGTTAATAATGCTATATTGCTTGGTTTTAAATGGCCTTTACTTGGTTTTAAAAATTTCTCAAATAAGATGGACCCATTCCGATTATTTTAATGGCATAACAACGTTACTTCTATATATATTCAAAAATCGTTCAGCACTAACACGGTTTGTAGCTTTTCTGAAAAATTTGATTTTAAGACATACGTGGTTGCCCATGAAAAGCACAGAATTGTCAGTTTACGTAAAAATATAATATTGCGGTAAAGAAGTGGATAGTAACATTTCTGTTGTAGAAATACTATAGGTTCCATTTTGAGGCTAAATGTAAGAAAATAAATTATTAGCAAATCAAACTTAAACATATTGTTACACATAAACCTTTTAAGTGTAAACGTGGGCTTATTTAATTTTACAAACTTTGGCTTATTTCCTTTAATAAACCAGAAATCTTCTATATATATAAAAGTGAAACTCTGTGTGTGTGTGTGTGTTAGCTATAGACTCCGAAACTGTAAAACCGATCGGACTCAAACTTTGGCAAGTTGTTGTACACATACCAGGGAGTGTTTATGGGTGGAAAAAAGTGGGCGGGGCCACGCCCATAAAAATTAGTTATCAGTTTTAGCTACTTGCACTTGACCGATTTTTCTGAAACTTTGCACACATATCGAGCTGTCATGACTAAATAATTTCGTGATAAGAAAAGTGGGCGGGGCCACGCCCCTTAAAAAGTTTTAATTTTGAGGTACTTGCACTAGACCGATTTTTCTGAAACTTTGCACACATATTGAGCTGTCCTGACTTTATAATTTCGTGATTAAAAAAGTGGGCAGGGCCACGCCCATAAAAAAAAGTTATAATTTTGAGGTTCTTTCACTGGACCGATTTTTCTGAAACTGTGCAAACATATTGAGCTGTTGTGACTTTAAAATTTCGTGATTAGAAAAGTGGGCAGGGCCACGCCTATAAAAACAATTATAATTTTGAGGTACTTGCACTGGTCCGATTCTTCTGAAACTTTGCACTCATGTTGAGCTGTTATGACTTTACAATTTCGTGATTAGAAAAGTGGGCAATGCCACGCCCATAAAAAAATTATAATTTTTAGTTTTTTGCACTTAATATTCAATTAAAATTCAGAGTGCATTTCGATTCACTAAGGGGCGTAGCAACGCGCGCCGGGTTTGGCTAGTAAATATATAAAAATGAAACAGTCCATGTATGTAATCGCATCACGTTAGAACAGCTGAAGCGATTTTGTTGCTGTTTTTTTATTCGATTGGAAATTTTCAGGAGATTGTTTGTAAAAAAAAACTATACAATGGTACTATATTGGTTGTTAAAACGTTAATGCCAAACGCTATTAAAGCAAAGAAAATCCTAGAAAAGTTTAAAGGTGAAGAAGTGATAATTCCAAGGATACCTATGATATCAAGTGATCTACCATTTAAGTTTAAACGCGTCCAATTTCCATCTCGCCTTGCATTCGCTTTGACGTATCCACATGTTTTTCCCGCGGTCTGTTCACCGTTAGCACTATTCATTTTCTCCCCCAAAAGAAAAACAAAAAATATTGTTTACTATCAGGCTTTAAAATGAATTTTATTCTTACCCTTTTTTTAGTTTGTTTTTGAATGAATAATTGTTTCAATTGTGGATATATGTAGGTATGCACATATAATAATGACCGAAATTATAAGCAATAAATTAAGCAAAATTTGTGTTATTTATTCTTTGCACTGAAATTGTGTTTAAGTTTTTAATTCTATATGAATACTTATCATTAGCAGTCAGCTAGTTTATTATAATAGTAAGAGCCCTTTATTTATTTAAGCATATTCAGATATTCTTTTTACAGTACTTTTTTTATTTCACTTTGACTTTGATACACATTTTACAATTTCTACTGTAATACTGGTACAGGATTGTCAGATGTGGCGATGTTAAAACTTGTTTGGCGTCCTGATTTTCGATTTGGCGACATGGCGAATTTTTGGCGATTTAGAAAATAGTTGTCGATTTTGTTGACACATATTTTAGTATTAAGAGAGTTGTTAATAAAATAATAAATTATGTGGTATAAAAGTACTACACAAAATTGGTGGTGGGCATTAAAAATTCGGCATAGCCAAATATAGAACTCTTACGTTTTTTGTTAAAAGAAGCTGGCATAGATTGCAGACTAGTAAAGCAGCAATAAAAACATGCAATCAATTGTTGCTGATAAGGTATTGAAAAAAAAAACAAAAATGTTTAAAGTAAGTTAGATGAATTATAAGTCGTAGATATTTTTAACATTAATATTTTGAGCACATGAATAGCAGAGTGTCAACCATCATGGTGCGTTTTATCATTGACAACGTTGTTATTCCTCCAGTTGGTAATGATTACATTCATCAGGTAATCGCGATTTAAAAGCATTTTTTTGCTATAAATTTTGAATAAACGAGAATTGGTTTTTTTTTAAAGTTAAAGCTAAAAATAAGTAAAGAAAAGAACTTCAAGTTGATGAATCAAGACTTCCTACATATGTAATTACTAGATGAAATTATTTAGTACAAAGTCGACAAATTTAAACAAGAATCCCCAAGGCAAAATAGTAATTTTTTCAATACAACATGCACCTGTAAATATGAATAATTTAATAAGTAACTTCCTGTTATTGTACTGAAGAAGTCTAATTTGTTAATTTCTTCTTCTGGAATCTTTAAAGATATTATACTGTAATTCATAGTTTTAAAATCGTATTAATTGAGATTTTGTATTTGTCTCTAAGAGAACACCAGAGGTAATTGGAAAAATGTGTAGACTTTCATGAAAAGAACAATCTAGTTTATTAAAATTAAAGGAGCTTTAAAAAAACTTTATAAATCAACTTTTCATAGAACTTCAATTTTAAAACTCTTTAAAAACCATTAATAATTTTAAATAATGAGGCAGTAGATGTTTAAGAAAGCAGCCACAAACAAACATAAATCTTGAAGTTTTGAGAAAAATTAATAAAATTGGTCCTGGATTGTCATTAACATTAATAAATATATTTATTATGATTTTGCTATTGAACACAATTATTAATGATTTAACTACTTGTATGTTAACTGCGTTAAAGTAATATGTTTGTGTGTTATTCCTTTAAATAATGTTATTGTGTTTGTAATTTAAAAAAAAAAAAAAATTCTTCTTACTAAAACTATATACATACATACATACACACATACATACACACATACATATTAAATAGGTTATTCTTCTTGCTGTTGCTTTGTATGAATAATAGAAATTTCGAACAATAGTGAAATGTACGATAACGAAAAGAAGATCGTAAACAGCAACAATATAAATAATTTCCCAATTTCACTTCATGTTTTTATGACTTTCAATAAAATAATAATTCACTTAAATAACAGCCGTTAAAGCCAAATGATAGAACGAATGACTGACTGGCTGCTGGTTGACTAAATGGGTATACGACTAAATTAATGTGGTACGAACGAATAGGAAGAACGAATGTACCATCTAAAGATGGCGTCATATTCATTTTGGTTAATGGCTAACAAGACTATCAATTTTTCAAAATGATAAAAATTATAGAATTCTTACGTACTAAAATAATGGCAGCAACAACAACAAAAGAAAAAAAACATTGTTATAACATCAACTACTACAAAAAATCGTTGTAAAGAACCTTGAAATAAACAGATGAGTATACAAAATTATACCAACTGCTTATTGCAAACATTCTAATACATTCGAGTCCTTGAAACTTGTTTTCGTTTTTGGCAGATGTGTGTTTTGTGTCTGGTGTTCATTAAATTAAGTCATCGTTATTTGAAACTCCATATCCGACCATAATTAATTGAAATTCTAGCTCAAAAAGGTTATATTTTCATATACATACATAAATATAAAGCGTGATCTAAGTTATTGCTTTCTTTCCATGTCCATATGTATGTATGTATATAAATAAGTATATACTTACATAAGTAAAACAATCAAACAAATAAAAAAAAAGAAAAAAATAACAAATCGAAACGGAATTTTGTGGTATCTGCTCAAAGAATGAAAAGTCTAAATATTATTTTGGTAGATGCACTATTCCCAAGTAATTATTAGGAGCTCTTCAGTTGTTTCTTTGGTCAGATGATTCTGAATAAATAACAGTTACATAGAGCGGGTCATCAATGAACCTTGTTTGCTTATATAACATAAGAAAGTAGTTTTTTCAAAGAATTGTTCTTTTTTTTATGAAATATAAACGTATTCTCAAGGCATATTTATTCATCAGGTACTCTTGGTTCGTCAGCTGATTATTTTTTTTAACACTTATTTTTAATTTCAGCTGTCAAAATACATAAATAAAAAACAATTTTCTCTCTTTTCTAATTTATTTCAAATGTCAAACTTCATATAAAAAAATATAAAAATATAAACAAGAAAATTCTCTCCGAACTGCAATTACCTGATGAATAAATATGCCTTGCGTATTCTGTTTAGTTTTTTGAAGCTCACTTGGCTTTCCGTTATACGCCTACTATAATAATTGTCAAATCGCAAACCAGGAAAATTTGAATTAATTTGAATTTAATGAACGCTAGAAAAATCTAGGAAAATTCAGTCATTTATAAAGTGACGTAAAATCATCAGGATGGTCTGAATCAAAACATCCGCTCCTTTTTACTTTCCCTTAATAATCGTCCCCTGTATAATGCCATTCATATGATTTTTCACTGCATACTCGACAAGTGTTATGCAACATGATTTAAGTTGGTCTTCAGGTCGGCAATTATACTTGACTGTTATAAATACGTAAATCCCGTGTAACATTATAAATCACTTCAAACGGCTAGTTAAAATTAAATTAATTAGACTTAAATTTTTACTCATACAAGTAGCACTCATGCGTAACATTTGTGCATTTATGTACATGTTAATTTATATTAAAATAATTTATTAAATTATTTTACCTATTTTGTCTTTTGCAAATATTTCATTAATGAGTATAATTGAATTTGTGCTGATTTTTTTGTTATTCCTTTTTCTTTAAAAACTTATTTTAAAAATAAATAAATTAAACAAAAAGCATGTCGATAAGTTCCACGTAAGTTTTGATTTTCATCACCTCATTTATTTGGTACTACCTTTAACAAAAAAAAAAAAAAAAAATAAGTGTAAACACTCTTACGAGTATTTTGGTGGTAAAAATATTTCCACCAATATAAGTTTGTATACTTATGCATGCTTACATATACACACAAAGAAAAAATATGGTTGTGGTAACCATTATCGAGGAGCAACATACTATGATTGAATTGTATGATTATGGTTAAAACATATAATGGTTACTTGTTGTCATTATTATGTTTAATTTAAGTATCATTCAATAATCATATATATGACTACAATTGAAATCGACAATCTTTGCTTTGTTACGGCAAATTATTGTCTTCTGCTGTAACATGCACATATTGATTGTACTCACCAATTTAATTGCAATTTTTTCATCAATATTTTTTTATATTTGCTCCTTTGCTTGTAAATCTTTTTTAATTTTTCAAAAATTTTGTTAATTTTTTTGACATCTCAAACATTTAAAATAATAAAAATTTATCCAGCAAGAAGAAGAACAGTTGAAATCAAATTATTATTAAAAAAAAATCATAGCTTGATTAATTCGTAATCATAGCTTGATTAATTTGTAATCATACTGTTGTCTTACCTATTATTTAATGATTATTTTTAATTTATAATGCTTTTGAATATAATGTTATTTTTCTCGTCATAATTTTTTTAAATCACACTATTTTTAAATGATAACCATTTTGAAATTTTTACGAAAAGTAATCATTAAATGATACAATTCAAACAAATGCTTGATTATCGTGACAAAATATATGATGAAATGAAACAAAAATAACTATTACTTGTTTTCGACAACCAAATGACAACCGTCGTGATCATGTCGCAACCACGGTTTTTCTTTGCGTGTACAAATTCATGAACGGTCGTGGTAGGAAATATGCTTCGTCATCCAAAAGTACTTAACATTGGCAATTATGGAGTTTGTAAACTAAAGGTAAAGGAAAAATTAAAAAAAAAATAAGATAACTAAATAGAATGATTCTTTGCATTTTTCATGCCATGGTTAATAAAAAGGAAAACAAATAAGACCCCAATGTTC
Organism: Phyto melanocephala; assembly: GCA_941918925.1. Lineage (NCBI taxonomy): Eukaryota > Metazoa > Arthropoda > Insecta > Diptera > Rhinophoridae > Phyto > Phyto melanocephala. The sequence goes on along the minus strand of OW799235.1, from coordinate 136,544,160 downwards.
GGCTGTGGCGAATTTTCTATACCCACCACCAATTTTGTGCACTTTTATAGCACAAAATTCATTATTTTGCTGTTAACAGTAATCGCTACGGAATAATCCCTTTATACTAAAATATTTACTTATTTTCTTAAATTTAGTCTTACAATGATTCCTTAAGTATTTATATATTAGAAATGATACTACTGACCCTTTTTAACTAAATACAATGTTGTATTTTCAAGGAAACTGAAGAGTATACTTTGGTACCCAGAGGTGTGGGCATGGCACATCCTACTTTTAAAATTATATAATTAATGTTTGAATTTAACTTTGATAATCGATTACCGATTTCTTTTTTGTTAATTTTTGAACATATGGGAATAATAAGAATTTGAGATAAAGTGTTATATGGTAGGTGGGCGTTAGATTAATTTTCTGTTTTATTTTATCTATAACTCCTTTCGAATTGTATAGATTGGTGCAATTTTCAGGAAAAGATATTTTTTTCCAGAAACAATCGCATTATATTCGATGAAAGAAGGACACTGGTTTTTGACCTACTCTTGCAATACGAGCTATAATTGTCTTCTTAATAAACCGAATTAAGTCATTTTTAATACCAAACACACTTTTTGTATAAGAAATATTCGGACAAAATTTAATGCCCTTACTTTTTTGGTACGAGCTCCATCTTGTTTTCAACAGACGGACCAGGACTCAAAATGAATATTTCGATACATACCATTTTTTGGCGGTAAATAAAAACATAAAAGAGTATGAGAAAATTACCATCTTGAAGGACCTAAAAAAAATTTAATAAGAGTATAGGAATGGAAAAAGAACACAACAGAACAAGAAAATAATGTCACAAAAAAGAAAAAAAAACAATGCAATCTTGAATTTAAAATTGCTGCAAGTAAAAATTGTAAATTTACAAAAAAATTTCGTTCACTTTTTTCTTCTACTTGAACTTAGAGAATCTATCTATGAATTAAGTTTATAACGTTTAACGACAAAGTGCGGTTATACATAATATAGACAAATAACTTTAGATGAAAGAGGCTTACTTTAACATTCGAAATGATATACAAACACTTTACCAGTTATATGTATATATTTTTTTAAATTTCAAAGCTTTTGCAGTACAGAAATGATACAGCAGTTGTTTTGAAATTTTTTATATAAAATTGGTTATTCAGACACTATGGGGATATTACACGCAAAGAAAAACCATGGTTACGACATGATCACGACTGTCATATTATTTTTTCTAAAACAATATTTGGTTGTCGAAAACAAGTAATAGTTATTTTTGTTTCATTTCATCATATATTTTGTCACGATAATCAAGCATTTGTTTGAATTGTATCATTTAATGATTACTTTTCGTAAAAATTTCAAAATGGTTATCATTTAAAAATAGTATGATTTAAAAAAATTAATTTGACAAAAATAACATTATATTCAAAATCATTAAAAATTAAAAATAATCATTAAATAATAGCTGAGACAACACAATAATCAAGCTATGATTTTTTTTAATAATAATTTGATTTCAATTGTTCTTCTTCTTGCTGAATAAATTTTTATTATTTTAAAAGTTTGAGATGTCAAAAAAGGAACAAAAATTTTGAAAAATTAAAGAAAATTTAAAAATAAACGAGAAAATGTAAATAAATATTGGTAAAAAATTGCAATTAAATTGGTGAGTACAAGCAATATGTGTATGTTATAGCAAAAGACAATAATTTGCCGTAAAAAAGCAAAGATTGTCGATTACAATTGTAGTCATATATATGATTATTGAATGATGCTTAAATTAAACATAATAATGATAACTGGTAACCATTATTATTTTAAACATAATCATACAATTCAATCATAGTATGTTGCTCTTCGATTATGGTTACCACAACCATATTTTTTCTTTGCGTGTATAAATTCTTAAATTAAATGAAAATTTAAAAATAAATAAAACGTGATACTGTTGGCTAATCCTAGTTAGCTTATTCATATACGAAAATATTAAAATATTACAATTATTGATTTTACTTAAAATGGGAAATTTAAGTTCTTTTACATAAGGTTTTAGCAAACACCGAAATGAACGAAGGGTAAATGAAATATGTGCAGCGCTTTGCAAGATATTCGTGAGTTAAAGCCACACAAATACATATATTTTTGTTGCTTATAAACATTTTATTTCACATATAAAAATGTAAGTGCATATTTATGTAAATGCATTTGAATTAATCTTTTAAAAATTCGTAATAAAATCCATTATTGGTTTTAAATATGTACCAACACATCAGGTACTCTTGATTCGTCAGCTGATTATTTTTTTCTTCACTTATTTTAAATTTCAGCTTTCAAAATGCATAGATAAAAAACTATTTTCTCTCTTTTCTAATTTATTTCAAATGTCAAACTTCATACATAAAAAATATAAACAAACAAATTCTCTCCGAACTGCAATTACCTGGAGCTCAATTCTCGTTCTGTGAAACTGTGAAAGGAAAAAGTTTTTGTATAGCAAAGGGTATGGTGGCACCATATGATATTACACACAAAAACTTTTCATTTCATAGTTTCATAGAACGAGAATTGATACCCTGATGAATAAATATTCCTTAATATGTACATTTGTATGTGCATTGTCATACTTGTTTCATCACTTCTTTATTGTTCGATTTTTCCATAAATGCATGTACTTGGAGGAAAAACTTACAACGAACATATAAAATGTTGTCACGTGACAGGAAACGGTTCACTAAGAACAACAACGACATCACAGCAATAAGAAAAAACTTGTTTTTTTTTTAAATAGTAAAAATTTTACAACTTTTTACGTTTTTTGCTGCTGTTGCTGATTTCAGTGGTCCCGCAAAAACAAACATTTGTACATACACAAGTATGTTTGTGTACGTATGTGTGTATAAAATATATATGTATATAGAATAAGTTTCGAATGACTGCAAGTAGATGGATTATCATTGATACAATATAACGGCTTTTCTGATTTGAGACACGTGTTGCATGTCAATTGTTGCTCATTGAATAATAAAATGTTATACACACCTGTCCGAGCCGACCCTAGTAGCAGTAGTAGACGTGGTCGTTTTGCATATTCATTTATTTTTTTGCTGTTCTAACTGCTCTAACATTTACTTTAAAAATTTCCAGGTTGCTTCTCAAACATCTGTTTTTAAGCATATACATACATACATACATAGTTTGCTATTTATCTCTTTATATATCTGACTGTGTGTCACACACATCACGACTAGGGCTGCAAAACTATCGATAGTCGTCTCCATCGATAGTTTCGATAGTTTGAAAAAAAAAACTATGGATATTAACGATATTATCGGATTTTTTTATGTCCTACTTCTGGCAATAATACAACAATTGAAAGGGATACGTTAGTAAACATATGTACATACACACATACATACTTATGTATGTAGGTGTTAGCTAAAGTTTTTCATCTATATCAGTTATTTTCGCAACATTTATTGATTGAAAAAATTCTTTTATTTAAATAAAAGAAAGTTACTGTTTGTTTAAACATAAATTTTGTTTTGTCAATGAATAATAAAAACAATTAAAAACTAAACATACTATACATATACATACATATGTATGTATGTATGTATGTATGTATGTATGTATATGAACAAGCAGTCATACACATTTAAAAAGTATTATAACACATACTTTTTGATGTTTGAAAATACTTCTCCATTTTTTATAGAACCGCCAACTTCGTACAATTATATATTATTTCTATTCGATAAGCATAACAAAGCTAAACACTTTACTTTAAACTGCAGCGTCACCTGTATGTAAAGAGAATGAAGTATATTAGGTTGCAGCCGACACATAGCCGCAGCCGCCAGATTTAGATAGATAAGTTTACCTAAAATAATAACTTGTTTTATTTGTAAAAGTATACAAATTTAAAGGCGGCTAAGAACCTGTGTAGAATAAGCTGTTGCAAATGTTATACTGGCTACATATTTACTTTAAAAATTTGTCGATAGTATCGCTATCGAAAAAAAACTATCGATAGTCAGACAAAAATAAAACTATCAATACTATCGATTGTTTTGCAGCTCTAATCACGACCAACACAATGTATTAAAAACGTTAATAAGAGATAAATTGCTGGTACAAAAGAAAAAATCAAATTCATATATTTGTGGCTTGGAGGTAATGTCACTTTTTTGCTCTTTTGAGTTAATCATTGCATTAGATTTGTTTTCTTGTTCTATTTCATTATGGTAAAACAGCTAAAGTCATACTTAACCCAGAACAGCTTCATAAATAAAATTCTGGCCAATGCCACTATGAAAGCACCTATGAAAGTTAAAGTTCAATTGCAATTTTCTTAAAAGTAAATATTTTTACATTGGCTGTTTTAGCTCCAAGCCACTGTGGCTACATTTGTATACCCTTCACATGTGGTGCACAAGGGTATACATATGTATGTATATAGCTTTGTCATTCCGTTTGTAATTTCTACAATTTTACCGGCTGCAATAATTGCACATTTCAAAATTGATTTTTATTAATAAGATGATGTGATGTATTATTGTTAAAGATATTTTCGAAGAAGAGATAATTATTTTGTGTCTACTATGTGCGTAAAAAACAATACTAATTATTTCAACAAAACTGTGCCACTACTACAGGCGATGAGCGATGTAGTGAAAAGAAACCAAAAGACAAAACCGTATTTAAATACGATTAAAAATATTACGCAGTTTTATTTCACTGTTACCAAATCCACTTTTTAAGTTTCTTTTTCCATATATCACAACTGAAACTCTAGTTTTAAGCTTAAATTATTGGATTATTGGACGATAACACTCCAGTTATAGGGAAGTTGTAGAGGTTTTGATAAACTACAGGCAAACGTAACCATACAAAAGTAACCCTTAAAATGTTTTTTTCTTCTTATAAAAAATACAATATCTAACCATATCGCAGTGCCATTGTGCTGCATGTAAAGAATGTTTTTTTATTTTTTATTATTATTATTACGTGTTATTAACAAAAGTCTTAAGATACATGATTTTAGTGTATGTGTGGTATTTGGTATGTACTTAATGTTGCTGTAACTATTTTTAATATATCTTCATTTTTATGACATTTTAGCGTCACCGTCAACCGCATCTAAAAACTTTCAATGGCTCAGTCACATAATTGCCATACTGTTGCTCGAAATAAAGTTCAAATCAAAATGACCTTCATCAAATATAAATAATAATAATAATAAGAAAAACGAAGCAAAAACTGTACACGACAGAGTAAATAAGAAAAAACTAATGGGAAAAATGCAAACTATCGAGTAAACTCAGTTCCATTGAGTTAAAAGTTAAAATCTCAACGCAGTAATTACACTTAATATTTTATAAAAGTTAACTGTTGAAACAAACTACAGCATACATGTTTAGTTTAGAGAATGATTTTTTTACTAAAAAAAAATGGTTACAAAACAAAATATTGTCCATTTGTTAAAATGAATTGATCCAAAATGGTTTTTAGTTCCTTTAGAATTTCGTTCTCCTGATATTTTATTTTACTTCTGTTGCTTAAGCAAATTTACATTTTTCTTTTCGAAAGTAAAAATGTATTGTTGTTGTGTAATTCCTTAAGTGTAGCTATGCTGTTGCATTGAGAATTGTTTTAAGTTTTTATTTTGTTGCAACTATTGTATAGTAAATACAGTTGTTCATTCTTCCTTCTGTGACATTTTCTTTGCATACAACACTTTCAATGCGTTGCGCATTTTAAATAGTGACATGGTCTATTTAAAGTTGTACGTTGTATTTGGTTGGTTGGTTGGCATTTGTATTTGGATAATTTATGGATAATGGATGGATGTTGGATAATGCTTATGTTGAATTCATGCCCAACCTTAGTGCGGTTTTGGCAGAAACGAAGAAACAAATTGTTTTTAGGAATGTTGTCAGTCTAAATCGAAATTCATACTTATTTATGTTTATGGAACATAAATCGCAAATATCAAACCAAAAAGGAAATAAAAACATTCAGATATAGTCTCTAATGAATTGGATTAATGGCATTGATTGGTAATGGTTCCGAGTTGTACAATTTCATTACTTATAATCAATTGTCAATTTCAGAACGTATTGTATCGTTAGTTGTTAAATTTTTGTATTAAGGTATTTTAGACAGACGGTAACTTCAACATTTTTTGAGAGCATAATTAACTTACCGTACGCAGTATGTTTATTTTCGAAAGGCAACAAAAATAGTTTTAAAACTTTGTAAAATCTTAGAACATTATAACAATATGACATGACAGGACACCTTGTGAATCCACTAATTATATACATAAGAATACTAAATATTTAGGCTTAGTATCATTATCTTCATTACCAATAATATGAATGCTGTAGAGCATACGTCAACAAAGTTGGAGATATCATACTATATTGCCGTAAACGTGGCCAAAAAGTTTGTTGCGCTTTGTCTTCCTTTTATTATACTCAAATGTTTAAGTAGTTGTACGTGTTGTAGTTGTGCTTAAAAAATAAATTAAAACAACTTAATTTTTGTTTTGTACATGAAAATGTTAGAAATGATGCTTTGGTGCTATTTGCAATAATATTTCTATTTTAAATTTTTAAACATGATTTCTTATTTAAAAAATATTTTTTAATACATTTAACAAGTAGGGGTCATATGATAATATTGGTGCATTGATAGAAAAACTAATAAATGTACACATACATACAAAGTGTTATAAACATATTTTTTAAAAATATGTTTAATCTTTTATATTACTGATACAATAACAATTTTATTTAAATTAATCGCAAATTTCATTAATGGGTGTGATTAAATTAATTAAAATCATTTTTGAAAATTATGAAAATATTAATTATTTTTTCGATACAGTTTTAGTTGATATTTTTCGCAATACTTGGAGCACAATTAAATAAAATTTCAATTTTTAATTTTTTATTTTTTTTCTTTTAATTTAATTTAATTAATTTTTTTCTGTGCGACTATTCCCAAAGAAACTGCAACATTGATATACCTACAATATCGGTGCAGAAAAAGGACATTATGAAACAAAAATATATATTGTTTTTTATTGTAATTTTAAGTATCTTGTCATTTAAACGTTTTCAAAGATAAAACATAGTTGAATTTCTTTAATTCGTATTTATATACATAAGTATATATTTGTACAATACACGAAATGTAATTCTATAATTTTTTATATAATCTGCTTATTATAATAATTTTTCTGCGGGAAAAGAATCTACAAGTTTCATTCTATATACGTAAGAATGTTCTTAGGTCAGTAGAATTATTTAAGTGGACTGACAATTTTATGCAAGTGAGCTTTTTTTTTTTTTTTTTTTTGTACATATATAATATGATAAACCTACAAATGTATATGTATCATATACATGATGGATACAAAAATATTCAACTTATACTACTCGAGCCGGAAAAATACAATTTGAATATAAAATGGCAGGAAGAGGAAATAAAAACAAAAAGTATGTCTAGAGAAGCAAAAAAATTAAAATACGAAAAAATAAAAAAATGAATGAGGGAATAAGTGAATGAATTGTATAGTAAAGTAATAGTAGAAATGAAGATACGTATGTGCGTGTGTAAAATACCCTTATTTTAATGATAAAAATTTTTAAATACACTGACCTAAGTTTGAATAGGATTTTATGAGAAAAGCTACTTTCAGATAAATGATTGATTGAAATAGACAACTTTTAGGTTTATTACTTACTTAGTTGACTTTCACATTAATCAATTGTTATTCGTATTCGTACGCTGCGCAGCATGCAAAAATGCATAGTCAAATCCATTTATTGTTATGCAGTTTACGCTCACATTATGTGTGTAACAAAACAAAAAATAAAATAACAAAATAAATCCTTTTGTATCAAATTATTTTTGCAAAGAGTGTTTTTCGGGTATAGTAAAAAAAAAAGAAAACAAAGGCACTAATATTACTGCAGTGTAACAATTTAAACTTCCGTTTAAAAGATGTTTCGTTGTTTTCTTTTTTCTTTTTAGATTTGTGGTTTGCTGAAATTCCAGTAGAAGTAAATATGTCGCTGGAATAAAGTTATATTTTTGGCTTACAACTAGATTACCGTCGAATGGATCGACCGCAGAAAATACTCGTATTTATGTATAAATGTCTATATTTGCCATTAGTAAATTTTGTCCGTGAGAAACCGGGTCGGGTCTCCAATATTTTATATCATAAATTATTTGTATTCCAAAATTAATAATGTTAAATATTTATTTTCATTTGTCAAAATTTCTACTAGTCCCCGTGACAATTTAATTTTGATTGACAGTTATGAATGTTGACAATTTGCAACATACACACACTATCAAGGTGGATTGATTCGCCTTGGGCCCTATGTAGTGTAATAGTGGTACCAAAAGTTTTTCTACTTTACTCTTTTCACTACAATTTTGTATATTTACGGAAACTAAATGAATATTCAAGTTTTCATAAGTAAATAAAATATTTTATTCACAAAAAAATGTGGATATACTCATACAATTTTTTTTTAATTTTACAGAAATGGATGCTAAAGTTATTTGCATATAAATGCAAAACAAAATATGTCCTTTGTACTACAAACTTAGTATTTCAGCAGTGCAAAAGGGAATTACAATTAAGTTAAATTTTTATATTTTTCTAAATATTTCTCCTTTACTTGGTGTTATTTTCTTTTAATATCGCTGTGAGGGGAAGTCATAATTAAGCCGCTTCTGTTGGAGGTGAAAATATAGACCTACGAAGTGGGTCATTGAATATAAAAGTGCACCTAGAAGCAGGTGAGCTATTCTAAAAGCCCTTTCTGGATGTGAAGTTTTTTGACGGCCTGTTTTGATTTATTTTGTCGATGTATAAAAAATCTAAAACGTGATTTATGATTATTTATAGCATTTGTGAAATATGAGATGTTATTTAAGTATGAGAGATTAGTTGTAATTTCATAATCACTCACTCTTGAAGGTTTAGTGATAGAACGGAAAAGTGGTGAAAAGTCCAATTCTCCAATTTTAGTTTGCTTAACCTTGTTAATATATAAATAATAAATAAGATTCTATTAACAAAAAAAAAAAAAAAACTAATGCGGTGTATATCTATTTAAATAACGTGGAGGTGTTTAATGCGTTACCGGATGGATAAATGGATAGACAGACAGAGAGAATAACTTGACTGTTTTGTTTAGCACCCAAACCACTTGATCTTCATTCAAAATAAAGAAATAAAAGAAAAAAGAACAAGCCAGACTGATAGACGCGCCTTAGAGGATGTTTGATTTTGTGTGTTCATCATTATACGGGCAGATTTGGATGAGGAGGAATGCCAAAGGGGTGTAATGTAAAGGGGTGTAAAGTGTATTTATTTGGTGAAAGCAGATAGAGGCAACAGGATAGAATTGTGTTGATATCATACAAACAAAAACATACAAATGAAAAAGCATAAAAAATAAAAGCAAAACACATCCCAACTACTAAATTCTAAAAATTATGATGAATATGACATTTTTTTCTGGAATTCAAATCACCTGACGCGTTATTATGAAGAGAGTGTATGAAATAAATTCAAGGATGCACTTGGTTTGTAACAAAATACCAACCCCATGGCTTATTATTGCGTAAAAACAACAATAAACTTGCTTTAACATTTGCTTCTTCAAAAAACAAATTCAAAAACAAAAGTCTACTACATGTAAGCGTACATACGAATACACTGCTACAAACTTCCGTTCTCTTATGGATCATTCACACATGGCCGCTGTGATGTATGACGGGAGTGTGTAGAAGGAAATACAGCAACAGAAAAAGTTCCTGTTGCTATTCTGTTCTTGTTCCTTTTGTCTTTAGACATAGGGACAGACGAACATTGTTTATTTAAATGTAGACGGATACACACATATAAAAATCATGCCTAGAACAGCAAATAACAATTGCTCTTCAACACAGACGAACGTGCTTTTTAAGCGTTCTAAGCTCATCAAAAATAACAACAGCCATGTACTTATTGTCATCAATGAAAGAATGAATGAATTTTGCACATACCTACGTACCTACGTACCAACATACTTACATTCTATTTAAAAACAATTTTAAGTAGCTGTCCTTGCATTTATTTACTGGAATATTTTCATGAATTGAGATCAGTCAAATATGGAAACGAATTGTTTTATCCCAAATTTTTTTATTCGAACAAAAAGATTTTTACCTTATACATATGTATTTATGTATATGTATGTATTATTATATCTTTACCGCTAAACAAATGCTACAACAACTACTGCAACAAACTCTTTAAAGAAAATAAATTAATTTTGTGCAACTTTAGTAAATTAAATAAGAAACAAATAACATTGTGAATAAAGGTGTTATTTAATTTATTTAATGTTTTGCTTCATGCGATTTTTCAAACTGAGAGTTAAGTATCAGACGTAACATTACCTTGGTTAACCTCAGTCCTTTCATAAATATGTCTTCAAACATTCTATAGTATTGTGTTTTATTTTTTATTTTTTAAAAGAGCTCATCTCACATTCTATGGCCATTCAGTCAGTCAGTCATTCACTTATGTCTCTTCCGGCCATCGAAAAAGTTCTTGTTGTCGTTACGTATGTATGTACGTAAGATTGTTAGTGCGGTTACTGTTGTTGCAATTTTTTTTACTTATTTGAGCCAGGACAATTAGCAAACCCATGTATGTATACATTTCAAATATACACAGGCAGCACAAACATATTTAAAGCTATTAAAGCATCTGTTCTCGTTGTTAGTTTCCAGATATTGTTGCTTGTGGATGGTGTTGTTAAACGTACAGGTTTTGTGTTCTTCCAAATGACAAATAGTCTAGTGTAACACCTACGCAAATATGAATAAACGAAGAAAATTCCCTTCATGCATACACTGAAAAAGTCTAAATTTACTCTCCGTTTGTTTTTAGACTTGTTGGATATATTGGGTACTATAAAATAACTCCCAATTAAAAAAAGTTTCAACGAAAATGAAATAAACCTTTAACAATTCAAAAATATATTGCCGTACATTTTCCCGAAGAAAGGAGCTAAGGTATGACTAAAAACAAGTAAGAGTACTATATTCGGCTGTGCCGAATCTTTTATACCCACCACCAATTTTGTGTACATTTAAAGCACAATTTTTATTATTTTGTTAGTCGCTATGAAATAATCTCTTTTTAATAAAATATGTATCACTTTTTTTGTAGAGGGTGATTAAATTTTAAGGGCCCATGTTGAAGGTGAACCACATCTAAACTTCAACTTTTTTCTTGTATTTCATTTGACATTCTCAATCTCAGACTAACTCAATTTGAACCGTGGAAAGATACGCAATCGAGTAACGCTTTTAAATATTAAAGATTTTTATAAAAATGGGCGTTCAAATCAAAATGCATTTTGTGCACTTCGTGATTCTTTTGGTCAACATAATCGTTCGAATTCGTTCACAATCGTGAGAATTGTAAAAAATATTTAAATGTCTGCAAAGCAGGTCTGTATGAAATGTGAAAACATCTGTGAATGCCATCTTAGTTCGTTGAATGGGAAACATTGCTGTTTTTTGCGATAGTGTGGCAAAAGAGCAGTCAACCTCGACTCATCATCGTGCCCAACAATTGAGCATCAACATTGTCATTGAAAATTTGGACTATCGGATCGTGGTGTGCCGCCTAGGTTGGGGGGCCATTTGGCCGATATTTTGTTCCATACATAATTGAAGTATACAAATATTATCATTATAAAAACAAGTAACAGTGCTATATTCTGCCGTGCCGAATCTTATATACCCTTCACAACGTGTAGTCATGCAATAACAATTGTTTGTATCACCATTCATCTCATATCAAATACGTACATATGTATATACTGGTTAGAATAAATGTGGCATCGAATCCCAGCTGAGCCAAAAAAATTTTATTTTATTTAATATATTATTTATTATTATTATTTTTTTTTTAATTTTTTAAAAATTAAATTAATTTTTTTTAAATTATTTAAAAAATTTTTTTTTGTAATTTTTTTTTTATTTTTAATATTTTTTCTTTTTGTATAATAAATGATAATAATTTCATAATAATTTTATTCAAAATCAACATAGTCCCTTAAAATAAAACCACCCATTATAACTTCGGTATGCTAGTAAAATGTTTTCGTAAATTTAGTCTTTCAATGAAAGTGGCCGTTAAAGTACGCGTGTCAATAAAGTTTCTGCTAATAAACATAACTTAGATATTTCAATATATATTTAGTATTCCAAAATCTTTATTCATAGAGAATTTACATGAATTTAAGAGGAAGAAAGTGAATTTAAGGTTAAATTTTAAGGGCCACAGGGTGATTTAAAATATACATTCTCTGCATTTTTCTAAAACGGGAAATTTATTAGTAAGATTTTGATTTTTAAACTTCTATAACATTTTGCTTTTAAAAGATTTTGAAACGAAAAAAGTTTTGTATAATTTTAAAATTTGTTAGCCATTAGTACATGAAAATAAATTGTTTATAATGTTTAGCGATAATTTTTTTTTACTTAGGTAAAAATTTTCATAAATTCGCATTTTTAATAGAGCATAACTTAAGGAGAACATAAGCATAAGTTGTTAGCATGCCATCTAGTAGTTGCTAGTAGAGTCAGCTATCTTATCATCTTTATCTTATATTTAGCTACAGTACAATAAATGTCGCAGTGTAAGATGAATAAATGCTAATATATATGACTAATATATTTTTATAAAATTTTAAGGAAAAAAGTGTGCGTGGCACATCTATTTTCCGTTATAACGAAGACTTTGACCAAAAAGCCATGTTTGCAAAATTTCAGAATCGTACATATATACACTGTGCGGTATATATTTTCGTACATTCTTATCTATAACTCTTTTCCTAATTCATAGATTTAAGCGATTTTCAGGGAAAAATATTCTTTTGACTCGATAAATATATATTCGAAGTTTCATGACTACGTTTATGCGTCTGGACACAATTCAAAACTGAAAGTGGGCGTTATAGTAGGCGTGTCAAAGTTGTTTTTGCTAATGAGTACAACTTAGGTTTTTCAATATAGTCCTTTATTATTCCAAAATCTTTATTAATAGAGAAATTATATGAATTTTAGGTAAAACGTTATATGGGAGGTGGGCGTAAAAGTGGGCGGTGCACCTTAATTTTTGGTATAGTAATGAAATTGCCTAGGGGGATAGATGTAGCAAAATTTATCATCATACCTCTAATTTTAGCGGTTTTATGAGCTTTTAAATTTCATTAACGGTAGATAACGTGAAAAGTGGGCGTTATAGTAGGCGTGTCAAAGTTATTTTTGCGAATGAGTACAACTGAGGTGTTTCAATATAGGCCTTTATTATTCCAAAATCTTTATTAATAGAGAAATTATATGAATTTTAGTTAAAACGTTATATGGGAGGTGGGCGTAAAAGTGGGCGTGGCACATTGGTTTGCCGTTATAAGAAAGCGTGTCACCAAAAAGCAAAGTGTGCAAAATTTCAGAGTCGTACATCCAATTTTGTTGCTTTTATGACGTTTTTGTTTTTAAATATACCAAAAAATACACTGTGCGGTATAAATTTTCGTACATTTTGATCGATAACTCCTCTCCTAATGCATAGATTGAGACAATTTTCGGGGGAAAATATTGTCTTTACCCAGGAAATATACATTCGAAGTTTCATGAGTCTACGTTAAGGCGTTTGGACACAATTCCATTTTTTCGATGTTCGAAGGACACGGTTTTTTCGACCTACTCTTGCTTTTCGAGCTATAACTCTCTTCCTAATATTCCGATTTAGCCCATTTTCAATACCAAACAAACCTTGTCTATAAGAAAGATTCTGGCAATTTGAGCCCCCTAGCTTTTTCGGTGCGACCTCTATCGTGCGTTCAACAGACGGACAGACGGACGGACATAGCTAGATCGTCATAAAATCAAACCACGATTCAGAATATATATACTTTATGGGATCTAAAATGGATATTTCGATGTGTTACAAACGGAATGACAAAATGAATATACCCCCACCATTTTTTTGGTGGCGGGTATAAAAATATGGTGGACTAACGACGGAATTTAAAATCCAATGAATTGAAACCGTCGGGTTTGCTATAACCTTCGGTCGAGGGCAGACACTTTGAACTCTGGTCAAGGCCGGCTGTGTGCAATGGTATTTTAAGCGACGTTGTTATTTTAGTAAAATAAAATAACTTTCAACAAAAAGGAATAAATTCCCACAAAAGTACCAGCACATGTTACTCAATAACTGCAAGTTCGCTGGCTAAAGGGATTTTTTTTAAATAAGTTTTTGCGTACGCATCCCAAATCATACCAGGCTTTAGCATACTTATTATTTAAATATTTATTTTTTTATAAGTAATATTATACTTTAAAAAGTTTACTGTGGTTACATTGTATATTCTGGCGCCTCGCCCATTTTCATCTTTTGTATTAAAATTATGGTATTTAATTCTAATCCTTGATTTATTTTTAACCACTTCAGTGTCTATTACTAGTCATGCTTATTTCTATTATTTTCTCTTCTGTTTAATTCAATTTTAAAGTGTTCATATTTAACTAAATAATTATATTGATCATGTCGTGCATCATATTATTTTAACACTGTTTTTCAGTATTTCCTTCTGTAAATATCAGAGTATCATTCGCATCTAAAATTATTTCACTTTTTGTCAAAATGTTTGGCATTACATTTATTTAAAAACTAAAGAATTGATTTGAATTGATACTTGTGAAAGACCAAATACATTTTCAATTGAATCAGATGGTACACCATTAACTGTTGTTATTTGCGATCTATTTGTTGAGTACGATTTAAGCCATTAAGTTCTATATTTCGTATTCCGTAGATATGAAGTTTTTTAAACATTAATTTTCTATCAATTGTTTTAAACGTTCTTTACAAATATATTTTTTCTATTTTTCTATTTTTTTCATCTTTTTTATGATGTTTCATAAATTGACAATTAAGGCGCGTGTGTGAACATAGTATAAGGTTGCTTTATTGTGTTCCTTGTGTTCTAAGATTGTTATTGGACGGAATTTAATTTTATTTAAATTATGACTACTATTATTAATATTGTTTACGTATTGCACTTCTTCTTCTTCTATCAAGTCCTTTTATACTATGTTCACATAAACGCCTAAATTGTCAATTTATAATTTTCTCGCAATTAAAGGCCCTTATTGAGCTCAATTTACCATACTAAAAATTACTTCTAAATTGAGCAATATATACTTTATTGTTTCATTTATTGTCCAAACCTCGAAATACAACTCTTAAGAAGTATGTTCGTGAGAAGAAAATTCTATAGGTGGCATTTCTAATGTCAAACAAGCAAAAATATACAAAAAAGAAAAAGTAAGAAAATGGAAAATTGATGGAAATTTTAATAAAATGTTTAAATAAATTCAAATACACACACATATATATATACAAATATAACTGTAAATATATTTTATAACACTTATTTTAATTGCTCAATCAACACTAAATTGAAACAATTACAAATATCTGTCGGAACAGGGTATTATTTTATTTTCATTTACTTGATCCGTCAAATGTGCTTCTGACATTATAACAAACTTCTAATTTTCTGATGCTGCTGATTGACTGAAAATATGCAAAAATTTTAATATGTTAACTTCTGATAATGCTCGTTGTTGCATACATTTTTCTTATTTAATTTTAAATTAAAAAAAAAAACATTCTTTCGTTTCGAATGTGTAATGAAGTAGAAAACTTTCAGAAATTAGTTATTATGAAAATACAATGTAAGTCCACCTATATGATAAACATATATGTATGTATATCTGTGGCTTGGAGCTAAAACGGCAAATGTCACCTTTTTGCTCTTTTGAGTTAATCATTGCATTAGATTTGTTTTCTTGCTCGTATTTCATTATGGTAAAACAGCTAAAGTCATACTTAACCTAGAACAGCTTCATAAATAAAATGCTGGCCAATGTCACTATGAAAACACCTATAAATGTTACAGTTCAATTCCAATTCTCTCAAAAGTAAATATTTTGACATTGACCCTTTTATCTCAAAGCCACAGATATATGTAAGTGCATCATTTACAAGTAATAACACATATAAGTTGTTAAACAACAAAAATAACTTTGCGATCTTCAAAATACCAACTTTTTCGTGAAAAAGAAAAAAAAACTTACGAGAATATGAAATACTTTAAATAAACATTTTTAAAAAGTTTAAATTTTAAAACAGAAAATATTTTTAGATCAACAGTAAAATAAAATAAACAAGTAAGAGCACTATATTCGGCTGTGCCGAATTTTTCATACCCACCACCAATTTTATAGTAGAAAATTTATTATTTTGTTATTAACTGTAATCGCTATGGAATAATCTCTTTATACTAAAATATGTATCACTTTCTTTTTATAACTTCGATATGCTACTAAAATATTTTCTTAAATTGAGTCTTAAATTTAAATTAGTGGTCATTGAAGTAGGCGTGTTAATAAAGCGTTATATAGGAGGTGGGCGTGTCACATTTATTTTCCGTTAGAACAAAGCCTTTGACCAAAAAGCAATGTTTGTAAAATTTCAGAATCACACATCTAATTTTGTCAGTTTTATTAGGTTTTAAGTTTTGAATATACCGAAAAATACACTGTGCGGTATAAATTATCGTACATTTTAATCTGTAACTTCTTTCCTAATTCAGAGATCATTTTCAGGAAAAAATATTTCTTTTGATCACGAAATATATATTCGAAGTTTTTAATGGCTCTACGTTAATGCGTTTTTTTACCTACTCTTCCTAAAATTCTGAATTATCCCAATTTCAGTACCAAACAAACCTTGTGTATAGCTTTTCGGTCCGACCTTTATCGTACTTTCAACTGGCGAACAGTAGGACGGACATAGCTAGATCGTCATAAAACGAAAACCCGATTTAGAAAATGTAGACTTTAGGGGATCGAAAATGGATATTTTGATGTGTTACAAACGGAATGACAAATATAATATACGCTCACCATTTTTTTGGTGGCGGGTATAAAAAGATGGACAATTATTTATTTGATATAAAATAAATTGGAGAGTGTGGGTACATACATATGCATTTATATGTTTAACTCACATGTTTTCAACATAAATGTTTACATGCATATATAAAGGGTTTCTCAGTAAGAATGCACTTTTTACATTAAATGTGATCTGAAATTTGGCAGCTGTCATATAGGTTTATTACAATTATTTTAACTAGAGCGCTTTAAGAAACAACAATGCGTTCTAATTGTGAAAACTCGTTATAAAAAGTTATGTTGAAAACCCTCGCAAACTTCGAAAAATTTTCAGTTGAGGAAGTGCACCTATTATGTCAATTATTCGAAATATGGTCAACAAATTTTAAAAAACTGGATTGAATATGGACAGTAAATTTTGGTCAGGCGGCTTGAAAATGAGGTAGAAATCTCAGTTACTGTGAAAGGTATTCGTTACATGAACATGATAACGGAGTTCTTGTAGCCTTAACTGGACGGCATGGATCTAGAAGACATATGGTTTAAGCAAGTAGTCGCCATATGCCACCACACCGCTCGATTATAACAGCAATGATTTCCAGAAGAAGTTATCTCAAGAAATTCTGATATTAGGTAGCCATCAAGATCATGCGATTTACCGCCGTACAATTTTATACACTGGGTTTTTCTGAAATCACTGGCTTAGGCGAATAATTCAGAAATAATTACTCAGCTTAACTCCGAGATCCAACGGTACATCGGTGTGATTCAGCCAGCCATATCTCTGTTAAAATGACATGGAAAATTCCTTTGACAGATATTTTATCCACTGCATAATCGGATCAAGTCTTTTTATAATCCAATAAAAAAATTCACAACTTTCTAAACAAAAACGTGTATTTTATTTTAAAATGTGCATTGTTATTGAGACACCCTTTATAAGTATTCACACGTACACTCGAAAAATTTTGACGTCACCGCATTTAATTAAGTATCTTTAAGTTCGAATATTTGAATTAACATAGATTATACAGTGATTATTTTTTGCAAAATAACAAGTACATATTTACTGAAAGTAGGATATCATGTCCTGATATCATATCTAATGTCATAATTTTTTAAAAATATTAATTGGCTTAAAAATTTCAGAAATTTTTTGTTTATTATCTAAGATTAATTTGACTTTCTATAAACAATTGCTTACAATAAAATTGTCTTAAAAGATAAACGAAATTTCCATAAATTTGTTTTTGTTTTACAAATCTAGGGATAGATCGATCCTAATTAAAATAAAAATTATTTTGTTCTCACAATTTATTTATTAAATTAAAATTGTAGTTGTTCTGTGTATTAAATAACTTAATCCTTTTTAAAGTATTTTTTTATTAAACCTTTGTTTGAGGTGCAAATTTTCACTAAGAATAATATTTACAGTTTTTATGCTCTACAGCCAACAAAACACAATTCATTAATTTTTTTACTTAATTTAATGCAAAGTTAACTTAGATTTTATGCAACTATTTCGAGGAATAATTTAGAAGCACAAGAGAAGCCGAAATTAAAAGCAAATAAAATAACAAAAACATAAAATTTGCTAAAATTGTTTGGCATTTTTCATATTCATTCATTCGGTTCGTTGGAGTTTAAGCTTTTTTCAACAAAATCAGGTTGTCTTGATTCGTCAGCTGATTGTTTTTCACTTATTTTTAACTTAAGCTGACAAAGTCAAAAAATCAATTAAAGTCCCTCTGAACTGGGATTACCTCAACAATCAATATCAAGGCGAATTTAAATTCTTTTTGCAACTTAAAATTTTTTTTTTAATTTTATCTTTAGAAAAATAAAATTTGTCTACTAAAAATAAAAAAAACTCTGTGTGTGTGTGTGTTACCTATACACTCCGAAACTGTAAAACGGATCGAACTCAAACTTTAGCAAGTTGTTGTAGACATTCCAGGGAGTGATTATGGGTGGCAAAAAGTGAACGGGCCACGCCCATAAAAAATTAGTTATAATTTTTAGCTACTTGTACTTGACCGATTTTCTCTGAAACTTTACACACATATTGAGCTGTCATGACTACACAGTTTCGTGATAAGAAAAGTGGGTAGTGCCACGCCCATAAAAAAAAGTTATAATTTTTAGCTTTTTGCACTTGATATTCAATTTAAATTCAGAAGTCATTTTTATTCATTAAGGGGCGTAGCAACGCGCGCCGGGCTTTTCTAGTAACAAATAAAACCAAAAAAGAGGCAAGTTGAAAATATAATTTTTAAGAAAATGTCAAATCGATTTCTTTTTTTAGATATTTTTAAGTTGAATTTTACCCGTGCTTGTCATGTTTCCCGTGCTAATATATCCTCAGAAATGTTTAACACTATCAAGTCGAAAAGATTCTGGAAATCTTAGAGATTGTTTGTGGAGGCGATTTTAACAGAAGAATTAGCTAATGTAACCGGTAGCGATTTTGGTCAAAATCTAATATGTTGAGCATGCGAACACCTCTCAAAACAGACTTATTCAAAACTATGATATATGATAACATGTTGAGGATAAGATAGCACTACTTAATTCTAGTGTTCAATGCTTTCAGGTAAGTGTATAAGTTGAAATTATAATATTTACTAATTTTCTATTTTTATTAAAACTATTAATATAACAACAAGTAGGTGGAGTCCTTTTAGGTTAAAACGTTTTAAAAACTGCATTTGCTGATGCAATTTAGTTTGAAAAGAACATTAGTCCTTTCTACAAAGAATAGTGGATAAGAGTGAGTTTTTTTATAATCTTCTATGCCTTTAATACTACCAAATTTTTAAATCTTTATTATAATTGTAAATTGATATTAATTTTAATGGCATACAATTTTTAATTGTCTTATTTTAATCTTTCGTAGTGAACATTTTTGCTATGCTTTCTATATAAATCCTTCGGCTGGCAGTATGGACAGTAAAGTTGTATTTTTATTTTTCATTTATAAATCTATCAAGGTGATAGACATCGAACAATGAATTCCTGAATGTCCTGTGTGTTTGTTATAATTATAAATTACTTCATATATATTCGAACTTTTATTCTAAAATTTACTAAAAATCATTCTTTTTGAATTGAATTTAAGAAATCTTTTCGAAAATTTAATAAAAGAGACAAAATGATTAAAAAAAAAATGATTTTTAGTAAATTTAAGAATAAAGAGTTTGAATAAATATTAATTTATAATAATAATATTTTTATTGAATATTATACATATTATTACATTTAGATATTAATCAATTTTCTCTTGCATTTTTCTGTTTGAATTTACGATTTCAGTGATAAGTCCGAATTCAAGTTGTATATTACTCAGTTCTATTAATTTCGTTATTGAATTAAAAATTTAAATTTTTGTGTTGAGAGACGTTAGCAACTAAATATGTCCTATTATCAATGATAAGGATATTCTGACATGTAATTTTTACAAGACGGTGCAATATGTCATACAACTACCGAAACAATGAATTTCCGATTGCATAATTTTACAAAATTCATCTGTTAACTTTCCGTCCCGATTATGAGATCTAGTACCATTCGATTTGTTTTTGTAAAGCTTATGTATAAAGTCTGATTGAAGATCAAGATGGAGGTATCGAAAATGTGAAGATATTTGTTCAATATCATTTTAATTTATAGTTTTTAATATGATAAAAATTGAAACGATTTTCATATAAATTCTTTGTTTTATTTGGTTTGGAAAACAAAGTTATTATTAAAACTATCATGTTGTATGTTGTGATGATTCTTCAATAACAGTACAAAAGCTGTATTCAAATGTTTTGAATTGTCGCTGCAACAGCACCTCAACCATCTTTTCTAAGTTAATCAATCGATCGCAATCAATGACGAGAAATAAAATAAACAATTTATTTTTATTTTTCACCTCCTATTAATACTAAAGTTGAAATTTTAATGTGCAATAACTATTTCCTTAAGTTCAGTAACCGTATTATTGTTGTAAATGCACCGTCAGCTTTTTTTTAAATTTTTAAACGCATTAAGCTATTGATCTTGTTCCTGCTGACTTGTGCACTAATTAATTAAAATACAAATAAAAATATAAACAGGTTGAGTAAACCTACATAGTAAAAAAGTACAATGTCAAAAAAAAGAAAAAAAATGCAAACAAATAAAGACAAATACAATTATGACTTCTTATAAGCAATTCGTACTAACATATCATATTTATAAAAGTTTTAAGCTTAATCAATGACTTGGAAAAAATTATTTTATTTTAGATTTACAAAGTTTATAAATGAAAGTGATTAGTTTCTTATTTGATCAAAAACTGACAGCAAATGAAAGTTTAATTTTGAATAAAAGTAACTTAAAAGTCATTATTTCGACTCAAAGAGTAACAGTTCTTAATTTTACACGAACACCTAATTTCATCTAATTTAATTACTTTTCAGTCGGGTGTTAGACGGGTACTGGCACAATTATTCGAGTGTATGAATATTTGTAGATGAGTGTTTGTATTTTGTTAAAAAAATTGATGTTGCTTTTGTTGTTGTATTTGGTGTTTTCAATTGTTATTAGTTTTATGTCCTTCGTTAGAATCAAAAGTAATTGGATTTGTTGATGGTTTCTGATGGCTTTGTTAGCTCAGAAGACCATGAGTGTGTTTTTATTTTCCTTTTGTATTAAGTCCGCATATGTTTGTATGCAACTGTGTTTTCATATATGGCTGAAAAGGATGTTTGAACTGGTTACAACTTAATACATTTTATGGATTTGAGGAAAAGAGAAATAAGTATACATTAATTGAAGATATAAAAAGAGAAAAAGATTTTTGTAATAGCATATGTATAGTAAAGGGTGGCAATAAAAAGTTAACTTGGGAGTTTAAAAAGTAAGCAAGCGTAAAATTATGTCACATGATCTAAAACTTTTAATACATACATACATATTTATTGCATTAAAAGTTTTAACCAAAACGTTAAATCCTAAGCCGCGTGAGAATTAAGGCTAAATTAACTTCTCTTGTTTGCTGTGAAGCATTCGGTAAAATATATATATTGGAGTTGTTTTTTTCAACTAGTGCTTATTTCGTGAATGGTAACACTTATGTAGCTCATGTCTGATTTGACAGATAATTATTTTTATTCTTCCGCTGAACGAATATGGTTGTGTATACGCTTGAACAACGCTGGGAAAAATTGCGAAATTACTTTGGCCGATTTTGCCAAAAAAAAATCATCTTTTCAGATGAAGCTCATTTTGATCTTGGCGGGTATGTAAACAAGCAAAATTGTCGCATTTGGGGCACAGGAAACATGCACGCATATATTGAAAAGCCGATACACCCAAAACGCGTCACTGTTTGGTGCGGATTTTGGTCCAGAGGCATAATAGGGCCAATTTTCTTCGAAAATGAGCAAGGAGTGGCCTTAGTCAATGGCGATCGTTATCGGGCCATGTTGAACGAATTTTAGTTCACAAAAATTTAAGAGGAGGATATTGGCAACATTTGGTTTCAACAGGACGGTGCTACGTGCCACACAGCCGAAGCTACACTTTTTTATAGCATTTTCAAAAAAAAAAAAAAGTTATTTGGCGGACCCTTTATTTATAGCTATGATATGCCTGCAGGGATATTCGTTAAAATTTTGCGATAAATATGTTATTAACCGACAAAGTTATAGACAAAAGTAATTTTGAAAGGTATATGTATATTTTTTTTATTTATTAGTTTATTAAGGCTTCGAATGAATTTTTCGACATATAAAGACACCAGAATATAAACCGTAATTTTGAAAATTATATATAAGAAAAAGTGTTTGAAAACTAATTAACTAACTAAAAACGGTTTGAGGGTAACTGAGATATAAGCACAAGTACACAAATGAATTGGTGTTTTTTTTTTCTAAACGAAAGTAGTTTTTTTTGGTATCAAATGAAATAACTTGGCCAGTAGAATATAGTAAACAAATATAAAGTTAAAATCCAAGATGACGTCCGTAATACAATGGCGGATATATGGATCAAAAATAGTAATTACGGCTTTCCCCCCTTTTAACGCCCACAATATGGGTATCATATGAAAGGGCTTCACTGCTAGAATACAGCTAACTATGTACAAATTCGAATTCAAAGATGGCGTTGGTAATAATAATAATTGAAATGCTATTATTATCTTAATTTAAACTTATGTCGACTTAAGCAGTTATTCCTTTTTTTTCAAAAAAATATATTATTTTGTAATAATTATCTAGTTTTTTTTACCTTTTTTAATTTAAATATTAACTAAAATTATTTAAGCTCGAGGTCTTTTAATTAATTCAAATAATATATTTAATTTTTATTAATTCTTCCAATATTTCGCTACTCCGTTGTGTAGCATCGTCAGGAAATATTTGTTTTTATTTTTTTTTGTAAAAATTTTTTTGTGTGAAAAAATTAATTTGAAATAACAAACTTTTGAAAACATTTAACATATAAATTTCACCATCTTGTCATATGAAAAAATTGTGTAAAAAAGTACTAACTTAAAAATTAACAAACAGTTCAATAATATGTATATAATAAGAAATTATATGTGCATATATGTAATGTGTTATTTTTTATGTATTAAATGTCTGTAGCTCTGAGCAACATTATCAGTGTCTGCCTTATAGTTAATTCTAAGTGTTGATGGTACATTAATAATTTGTAACATTTCTAACATAAATCTACGCTTATAATTAACTTCTGTGTTTAAAACTGAAACATTTTAAAAGTTTGGAAAGTGATTTAATTCAGAACAATGAGAGGATAATGCTGTCTTTTGTCAATTTATATTATCCTTATGCCTTTGGTCAGACTTATGTCCAGAAATTCTTGTTTTCAGTTTATTTTTAGTCGTACTTATATAGACTTTACTACATTTCTCACTATCATTACCACCACATGGTATCTTATATACTAAATTCGATCTATCCCATTTCTATAAGTCATTAACTTATGTACCGGGAGTATCGGAAAGGATAAGGAAATCTAAAGTTTTTGACACAAATAGATATGGGATGGCATATAAAACATTTAATACAATAGGTAATTTATTTAGTAAGATAAAAGACAGAATGCAGAAATGGGATAGATCGAATTTAGTATATAAGATACCTTGTGGTGGTAATGATAGTGAGAAATGTAGTAAAGTCTATATAAGTACGACTAAAAATAAACTGAAAACAAGAATTTCTGGACATAAGTCTGACCAAATGCATAGGGATAATATAAATTCACAAAAGACAGCATTATTCTCTCATTGTTCTGAATTAAATCACTTTCCAAACTTTTAAAATGTTTCAGTTTTAAACACAGAAGTTAATTATAAGCGTAGATTTATGTTAGAAATGTTACAAATTATTAATGTACCATCAACACTTAGAATTAACTATAAGGCAGACACTGATAATGTTGCTCAGAGCTACAGACATTTAATACATAAAAAATAACACATTACATATATGCACATATAATTTCTTATTATATACATATTATTGAACTGTTTGTTAATTTTTAAGTTAGTACTTTTTACACAATTTTTTCATATGACAAGATGTTGAAATTTATATGTTAAATGTTTTCAAAAGTTTGTTATTTCAAATTAATTTTTTCACACAAAAAAATTTTTACAAAAAAAAATAAAAACAAATATTTCCTGACGATGCTACACAACGGAGTAGCGAAATATTGGAAGAATTAATAAAAATTAAATATATTATTTGAATTAATTAAAAGACCTCGAGCTTAAATAATTTTAGTTAATATTTATATTATTTTGTATGTGATAAAATGTAACGTTCAGTAGTTTTTTTCTCAAAAAGTTCGCAAATAAACCGGTTCATTAATATATATTTTAAAGTATAGACTACTAGCAACTGGTGTTTTTTTGTGTGTATAAAAGAGCTGTTTAACCGTTTTTTCTGTTTTTGAATACTCCAGTGTTTTATAAAAACTTTGGTTTATATTGAGAATCTCGAACATGTAGAAGTATTTGCTAAAAGGATATGTTGCTGCTAAATAAATTTTTATATTTCAATATATACAAAAGTGTATATACATCTATACAAATATTTATTTGTTGTGTATATTAGTATAAGTCGAAACAAAAATACTTTACAACTCATTTGTTTATCTAATAAAAATGATTTTATATTTCAGCATTTTTTAGTGCAATTTTAAGAATGTCTATAGCTAAACATACCCTGCATGTCGTGTTGGTAATTTAACATAAGCAAATCACCCTTTTATATTTAAAAATTAATTTATTGTGTTACGCTCTTCATGTTAAGTTAACATGACTAATATTAATGAAATCGTCCAATAAATAAATAAATATATGTGTAAATTTGCAATGACACCCACCAAATAGCAAATAATAATATTCAAATGTCAATGTCATGATAAAAGTATTCAGAACTGTAGGTTTAAACATGGTTTATTCTTTGTGCATTAAAAACAACAAAGAAATTTGTTCAATTTTTGCAGTTTAGACTACCTTATAAGCAGCCTCGAAATCATCTTATGTGTTTGGGGATGGTTTTTTTCAAATATGAATTGTTTGTTTAATGGCTGACAAAACTATATTACTTATCAAAAGAAAACAATTTGGTTTGAGGGGGAATTATCCTACTTTCCTCCACCAATTCTTATAATGAATGCTGCTCTGCTGTTTTATATTTGAAATTTGCTAGTATGGGTGTTGTTGTCTCATAACTGAACACAGAAACTTGCCTGTGTTAGTTGAGATTGAAAAAAGAAGAAAGATGTTGCAGTTTTTTTTTTGTATCAAACACAGTGACTGAATACTACAAGCAAGTGTTGTTAGTTGTTGACATTGTTTATTTTGTTGTTAATATTGCTTGATTATTGTAGACTAGCTGAACCCGGACCGCTTTGCTAGCCCCCACAAAGTTTCTGTATTAGATTTGTAAGGAGAAATATTTATTAACAATATCAACAACAACAACTTGTGAAATTTTTTAAGAGATTAAGCAAACACTTTACTCAAAATTTTTCATGTGTTTTGTTTCTGTTAAAAGTATGATTTATTATCAAAACTAAAAAGAGGCTTTCTACATTGATGATTTTCTAAAGAATTTTTGTCGATTTTAGAAAATTCTCAATATGGTCTCACAGTATAAATATTTATAGAAAGCTACACCAAGTATTTACTACCTGTACATATCGTCGTTCGTAGATTGTTGTGTTCTATATTCATAGGTTGTATATGTCACATAGAACACAACAATTTACGAACGACGATATGTTGAATTAATTAATATTTGATTGTGTTTAAATAAATATAACTTTTATAACGTGAATTTCAAGAGTGCCCACTATCGTTTGCCAGGTTTATTTTATAAAACAAATTAACGTTTATAAAAGGTATAAAACAATATATCCCATGCATTAATAGCAAATCAGTTTAATCAAATATTGAGATTTTTGCTATCATTATTTAGAAGATAAAAAAAAGATGTCATAGAAAGTATTTCATTCAATACCTGTTCCGGTGTTTATCATTTTTGGTTCGAATACAGAAATAGTTATCATAGTTGTTCATGTTTTAACTATATAGCGATTATAAGTAGTTTTCCAGATATAAAAAAGAATGTATTTTTTTTTTTGGTATGGCGGATACTGAGCCCTCTACTTCAATATTATCCGTTTTCAAGAAAATAGTTATCAAAGTGACTCGTAGTAAGTTCAAAGCGAATAGCTAATATAGTTTTCGAAATATGTCATAAAATGTATCCATTTGTATATTTAACCTGTGTCCGTTAAGTACTTGCACTTAAAACATTGGTAAAACAATTTTATAAATTAAATAAGTAGTTTCAGAGATAAAGCCGAATATGCAAACATACATTTCCTCTTTATTATATTATTAGTAGAACATATACAAAATCTCTTCCATGTGCCTGTTACGTTGATATGTGCTAATGTATGAATGTGTTTGAATTTTCAATGGTTTTGTTATTTGTATCCGAGCTAGTCTACTTATACTGTATAAGCAGTGCTGGCTTTATTCGCTTACCCTACAGCAACATAGAAATGCTAAAATGCATTTGAAAGTGCAATAAGTTATGTTATTACCGTCAAGTCATTTAAATATGTTTTTTTTGTTTGTTTATGAACATGACTACTGCGATCACAAATCTTAGTATTTATTTGGTCTGCTTTTTGATTACTGCGAATCAAAAAGTGTTGTAAAATCTGTAATTATGTAAAATTCAATTGTTATTTGTTGCTAACAAATTCTTTTTAAGAAAAACTTTTTTAGGGCATAAGGATAACTTTGATAAACTTTTCGTTCTTTTTTGTTTTGGTTTTTGTACTTTTGTCTTATCGAACTCTCCGTGGGGTCGGAATATTGAAATGCATTCCTAAGTGCCTAAAAAAACATATAGAGTGAAGTCAGGCAGTCAAAGTTAGTAGACAAATAGTTATTGTGTAGATATCTGTGAGCTTTCGATAAAACAATTCAAGTCGAGATACGAAAATTTTGAACCTTCATAAAAGTGAAATCTTCAAAATGCTTTGTTTGCACTAATTGGATTCATTCTATGTATAACAGTTAAAGATATATGACGTAAAAAGAATCATCGTTTATATGTCATACATTTGATTTTATGCTTTGAAAATAAATTTAAACATTTTTTGTCAAACGTCTATTGTTCACAATATTCTAATTGGTTGACACTAAGCTGCACCTTGCAACAAGTTATAGAATTAGAGACATCACAGAAAAACAAAAAATCAAATTATTATTTTTTTGTTGATTTGAAATTTTGCTTTCTTGAAATGTTTGAAAGTTTTTAATAAGTTGATTTGTCAAAAGTTCACAGATACATTCATTTAAGATTATCTAATTTGTTTGTTTGTTATTTTACTTAACACGACACCAATAAATCATTTAATTTGTATTAAAAAATTACACATGTTAGAAAGAGCATGTGAACTAGGTGTGCGTAGGTAGGTATATGTACAAACAGTTATTGACAGATGTATTCATACACTAAAAAATTTATTATTATTGTAGATCTTTCATTAAGGATATTGACTTTTCAAATGTTTTGTTTTTAGTTAATAAAAAAATAACAGACAGTATTTTTTTGTATTTAAATTATGGCCATATAAACGAATCTTTATTAACATTTCATATTGAGATTTTAAGTAAAACTTTAATGAATATTGATTTTGCTGTTGGTTTTTTTTCTTGCAAGGACATTTAGCGCCCACTGTCGTTATGTTAATGTAAGTGTTGTGTAGCAAGAGTTCATAAGTGTAAAAAATGCAAAAGTCAAACAAAAAACTGTAGAAAGAAATTCTTGTAAAACACCCTCTTCTATTTAATATGAACGTGCGTCACTAATTAAGACTTGGAAAAGAAGCAACATGGTTTCTAACAGAAAATCTTTAAAAGCAGCAGCAACAACAGCGTATATGAAAAATAACTGAGTAAACGTGTGTCAACTTCTCTTCCACTCCCGTTGCTTATCATTCAATCCAACTTACCGACAATGATAGAAAATATTTCATGTTTGTTTTCTTTTCTCTTGCTAATTTCTTCTGTTTCCCTTTCAGCATCTTGTAATTTGTATTTGCAATCAACAAATTGCTTCTAACAATTATTAAAGACAATTTTTCACATTTGTGTTACATTTTGTGCAATGAAAATGTGCTTCTTTGAATTTTGAGGCTATTTGTGTATGTGAACATAAGTACATACATAGGTACGTTTGTATGTATGCGAGGAAGAGGATGAGACTTTGGTACACTACCTCTGTCATTATCCTGCGTTTGGGCATATTAGGCGCGAAAACTTTACAGTGGATACTATGCCGAACTTAGAATACCTGGGGAACTCGAACTGGAGATCCATAAGGCGTTATATTGAGGGGACTGGGTTCTTGGACTAGTCCGTCATTTATGGGAATTTATGTTTATGGTTTTTGTTTGGGAATTCCGTTTTCCATATGGAGCGCACAACATGCCAACTGGGCATAAGTGCACACCTGTCATGGGTTTGGGCTTTTATACCCCTCCTTTTCAACCTAACCTAACTAACCTAACATGTATGGATGTATAATCTATGAATGTATGTCATAATCTATTCAGTAAGCAATTTTTTTATATTTATCATAATTTTAAATATTCATTATTAAAAAAAGAAATACGTAAAATGCAAACAAATAAATTTATTTAAAAGGTGACACCTTTCATCAGTGTTAGAGTATAAATAAATGAAAGAACCCCGGTTTATAGAATATTATTTGTTATTTGTTTCTATAAAAATACAGTAAAAAATTATATGATTTAGAATTTTAAAATTTTGAATAGCGGCTCGAGCGTTTAAGAAACTTTATTTATAAATACCGAGCACGAATTCAGGTGGAGAAAATTAGTTAGGCAATAGAATCTAGTCTTTTTCTTTAATAGAGAATATTTGATAATACTTGAGGGGCTACCTCTATTTAGCGGAGTATTCAAAACTGCTAGAACTCAATGCCGTCAGCTTTTGGGATACACAAATTGCCTCTTCAGCCACTGGAATGGTCTTGACCGCATAGTCAGAGTGCTGTACTACTATTAAACTATTTCAAGGATACATTAACTAGTTTTGGAGCATCTGCTTTTGATCCGCTATTTTTATACCCGCCACCAAAAAAATGGTGGGGGTATATTCATTTTGTCATTCCGTTTGTAACACATCGAAATATCAATTTTAGACCCCATAAAGTATATATATTCTGAATCGGGGTTTGATTTTATGACGATCTAGCTATGTCCGTCCGTCTGTCCGTCTGTCCGTCTGTTGAAAGCACGATAGAGGTCGCACCGAAAAAGCTAGGGGGCTCAAATTTTGCCAGAATCTTTCTTATAGACAAGGTTTGTTTGGTATTGAAAATGGGCTAAATCGGAATATTAGGAAGAGAGTTATAGCTCGAAAAGCAAGAGTAGGTCGAAAAAACCGTGTCCTTCGAACATCGAATAAAATGGAATTGTGTCCAAACGCCTTAACGTAGACTCATGAAACTTCGAATATATATTTCGTGGGTAAAAACAATATTTTCCCCCAAAAATTGTCTAAATCTATTCATTAGGAGAGGAGTTATCGATCAAAATGTACGAAAATTTATACCGCACAGTGTATTTTTTGGTATATTTAAAAACAAAAACGTCATAAAAGCAACAAAATTGGATGTACGACTCTGAAATTTTGCACACTTTGGTTTTTGGTGACACGCTTTCTTGTAACGGTAAATCAATGTGCCACGCCCACTTTTACGCCCACCTCCCATATAACGTTTTAACTAAAATTCATATAATTTCTCTATTAATAAAGATTTTGGAATAATAAAGGACTATATTGAAACACCTAAGTTGTACTCATTAGCGAAAACAACTTTCACACGCCTACTATAACGCCCACTTTCACTTTTGAATTGTGTCCAAACGCATAAACGTAGAGTCATGAAACTTCGAATATATATTTATCGAGTCAAAAGAATATTTTTCCCTGAAAATCGCTTAAATCTATGAATTAGGAAAAGAGTTATAGATAAAAATGTACGAAAATTTATACCGCACAGTGTATATTTCAAATTCTGAAATTTTGCAAACATGGCTTTTTGGTCAAAGTCTTCGTTATAACGGAAAATAGATGTGCCACGCACACTTTTTTCCTTAAAATTTTATAAAAATATATTAGTCATATATATTAGCATTTATTCATCTTACACTGCGACATTTATTGTACTGTAGCTAAATATAAGATAAAGATGATAAGATAGCTGACTCTACTAGCAACTACTAGATGGCATGCTAACAACTTATGCTTATGTTCTCCTTAAGTTATGCTCTATTAAAAATGCGAATTTATGAAAATTTTTACCTAAGTAAAAAAAAATTATCGCTAAACATTATAAACAATTTATTTTCATGTACTAATGGCTAACAAATTTTAAAATTATACAAAACTTATTTCGTTTCAAAATCTTTTAAAAGCAAAATGTTATAGAAGTTTAAAAATCAAAATTTTACTAATAAATTTCCCGTTTTAGAAAAATGCAGAGAATGTATATTTTAAATCACCCTGTGGCCCTTAAAATTTAACCTTAAATTCACTTTCTTCCTCGTAAATTCATGTAAATTCTCTATGAATAAAGATTTTGGAATACTAAAGGACTATATTGAAATATCTAAGTTATGTTTATTAGCAGAAACTTTATTGACACGCGTATTTTAACGGCCACTTTCAGACTAAATTTACGAAAACATTTTACTAGCATACCGAAGTTATAATGGGTGGTTTAATTTTAAGGGACTATGTTGATTTTGAATAAAATTATTATGAAATTATTATCATTTATTTTTATAATGATAATATTTGTATGCTTCAATTATGTATGGAACAAAATATCGGCCAAATGGCCCCCCAACCTAGGCGGCACACCACGATCCGATAGTCCAAATTTTCAATGACACTGTTGATGCTCGATTGTTGGGCACGATGATGAGTCAAGGTTGCTTGCTCTTGCCACGTTATCGTGAAAAACAGCAATGTTTCCCATTCAACGAACTAAGATGACATTCACAGATGTTTTCACATTTCATACAGACCTGCTTTGCAGACATTTAAATATTTTTTACAATTCTCACGATTGTGGTCGAATTCGAACGATTATGTTGACCAAAAGAATCACGAAGTGCACAAAATTAATTTTGATTTGAACGCCCATTTTTAAAAAAATCTTTAATATTTAAAAGCGTTGCTCGATTGCGTATCTTTCCACGGTTCAAATTGAGTTAGTCTGAGATTGAGAAATGTCAAATGAAATACAAGAAAATAGTTGAAGGTTACATGTGGTTCACCTTAAACATGGGCCCTTAAAATTTTACCACCCTCTACAAAGAAAGTGATACATATTTTATTATAAAGAGATAATTCTATAGCGATTAACAAAATAATAAATATTGTGCTTTAAATGTACACAAAGTTGGTGGTGGGTATGAAAGATTCGGCACAGCCGAATATAGTGCTCTTACTTGTTATTTATAATCACGAACAGGAAGTTTATGCACTAAGCGTGTGTCAATTCTGTGTGTTATTTCTTTAATTTTATTTACTATATGTAGCTGATTTAAATCTTGCTTTATGCACTAACAACAATCAAAGAAGTGTTCGTTGAAACTACTATTTTTGAAACCCTTAAATTATTTGCATTTATCAACGTTAATCAGGTGATTGTGAAATAATTTTCTTACATTACAAATGCTTAAACATTTTACAGTAAACTATACTATACTTATCATTCACCGCTAGTAAACTTCAAAGCATTTTCAGTCGAGAAAGTACACCAAATGTGTTAACCATCAACCGTTG
This sequence comes from Phyto melanocephala, assembly GCA_941918925.1. Lineage (NCBI taxonomy): Eukaryota > Metazoa > Arthropoda > Insecta > Diptera > Rhinophoridae > Phyto > Phyto melanocephala. The sequence goes on along the minus strand of OW799235.1, from coordinate 136,511,672 downwards.
GTCCGGCGGCGTGTTTGTGCCGAAACTTCAGTGACTGTAAACAGCATTAGAAATATTACAACGGAATTCTTGTGGCCTTAACAGGTCGGCATAAATCTCGACGACATGTGGTTTTAACAAGATGGTGACATCTGCTACACCGCACGTTAAACATTCTGTTTATTGCAGAAACAATATCCAGAACAATTATCTCTAGAAATTCTTATGTCAACTTGCCAGCAAGATAATGCGATTCAAAGAAATTTTTTTATTGGGTTCTATGAAATTATGGGTTTATGCTAATAAACAGGAAACAATTTCTCAGCTCAAATTCGAGTCGCATAATCGGTGAAATACAGCCAGCAATATCTCTGTACAAAGGTTAGGAAGAATGGCTATTGGACAATAACTATTGGCTGATTTTGGAATTGAAATCATCTTCAGTGTATTCTAACTAATGTGATAAGTGTATTTAATGAGAATGTTATTGAGTAAAACCCTTATGACCGGTAGAAATTTTGATAGCCGGGCTATGTTAGATCTATTTTAGAATGCTCTTAAGAACATCACATGGATCAACGTATTTAAAAGAGAATCAAGCAAAAGCAAAGCAAATCAGAACTCATTACAAGGCTGCGATCTGTCATCTGGATTGTCAAGCTTCAAGAATATTTTGTTTTCATTTTGGTAAACTATTTTTATACCCGCCCCCAAAAAAATGGTGGGGGTATATTCATTTTGTCATTCCGTTTGTAACACATCATTATATCCATTTTAGGCCCCATAAAATATAAATATTCTGAATCGGGGTTTGATTTTATGACGATCTAGCTATGTCCGTCCGTCTGTCCGTCAGTTTAAAGCACAATTGAGGTCGCACTAAAAAAGCTAGGGGGCTCAAATTTTGCCAAAATCTTTCTTATACACAATGTTTGTTTGGTATAGAAAATGGGATAAATCGAAATATTAGAAAGAGAGTTATAGCTCGTAATGCAAGAGTAGGTCGAAAAAACCGTGTCCTTCTAACGTCAATTAAAATGGAATTGTGCCCAAACGCATTAACGTAGAGTCCTGGAACTTCAAATATATGATTCCTGAGTAAAAGCAATATTTTTCCCGGAAAATTGCCTTAATCTATCCATTAGGAAAGGCGTTGTAGATCAAAATGTACGAAAATTTATACCACACAGTGTATTTTTCGGTATATTTAAAAACAAAAACCTCATAAAAGCAATAAAATTGGATATACGATCCTGAAATTTTACACACTTTGCTTTTTGGTGACACGCTTTCTTATAACGGCAAATCAAAGTGCCACGCCCACTTTTACGCCCACCTCCCATATAACGTTTTAACTAAAATTCATATAATTTCTCTACGAATAAAGATTTTGGAATAATAAAGGACTATTGTGACGATAAAAGTCGGCGCTCGTTTTTGTCGCCCACCAAAATTGTAGTTTACCAATTTTGTATTTTTTTATATATATTGTATAAAATATTTTCTTATGAATTACATCATTTAGATTTGCTGTAATTATAACTTTATAATCTTATAAATTACTATCTTCAACTTCATGTACACTGTATAATTAATAATGGAAACATTTGTGTAGATATTAGTATTATTATTTTAATCGATATAAGCATTATCTTTATATCTACAATTATTGTTATCAAAACTCTGTAAGAAATTTATTTAATTAAGTTGTATAGAATAGCATTTGAATTTTAGTCTAAAGTATTCATATTAACGGCTAACAATGTTGCCCATTAGTTTGTTCAAGAGTGGCATCATGTACATCCACTGTATAATATCTTGCTTAATGTGTCAAAATGTAAACACACTATCACTATCAGTGTTTGTGTGCTTGTGTGGTCGCCATCAAGGGTATAAAAGGAGCCACAGCAATAAATTGTGATCAGTTGGTGTGCAGCGCTTGGATCGGTAAGAACTTTATTTTTAGTGGTAGTTAGTTTGTAAATTAGAGAATTTGGTGGTGTCCCGCTGTCTTCTCTACTTTACAACCAAAGGGTTAGATTAGAATTTTTGTTAGTGTTCCCGTGGTGTCCCGCAGGTTCGCTAACAGGCATTCTCTTCCAAGTCGCTCGTTGAACGCAGTAGTTGTTCCCGTGGTGTCCCGCAGGTTCGCTACTGTGCCTCGAACGAAAGTGTGATTAGTGCTCCCGTGGTGTCCCGCAGGTTCACTAATACACTTAGCGTCTTCTATACCCTCTCGCCGTCGCGCATCGGACGCAGTAGTTGTTCCCGTGGTGTCCCGCAGGTTCGCTACTGTGCCTCGAAAGTAAGTGTGATTGGTGTTCCCGTGGTGTCCCGCAGGTTCTCCAATACACTTTAGCGCCTTCTACGTTTTCCACCCTGCGCGTCGAACGCAGTAGTTGTTCCCGTGGTGTCCCGCAGGTTAGCTACTGTGCTTCGAAAGTAAGTGTGATTGGTGTTCCCGTGGTGTCCCGCAGGTTCTCCAATACACTTTAGCGCCTTCTACGTTTTCCACCTCCGAGCATCGAACGCAGTAGCTGTTCCCGTGGTGTCCCGCAGGTCCACTACTGTGTTTCGAAAGGAAGTGTGATTGGTGTTCCCGTGGTGTCCCGCAGGTTCACAATACTCTTCAGAGCCGGACGCGTCAACCCATCGTCGCGCGTTAGCCGCAGTAGTTGTTCCCGTGGTGTCCCGCAGGTTCGCTTCTGCGACTCCAACGAAAGCGTTGTTGTTGACGTCGTGGTGTCCCGCATAGTCACTAACTTTTCTTAACCACCGAGCGCCACCATCCTCGCCGTCGGTCGTTACCCGATATTTAAGACACATCGTTTTGTTTCTATTATTTTAAGAGGTCATGTAAAGACCTGTCTAATAATAAATAATAGTCAATTAATAAAGAGTGAAACGAGGGGTAAAATATCGTAAAAAAAAAAAAACAACAACACGTGTTTCTTTTCACAAGCGGTCCAACAAAAATAAATTTTTGTGACAGGGCCTTGGCACCGGTGAGTTTTACCCCAGCTATCAAAAAGGTTCGTTACAATGGCGCCCGAGCAGGGACGCTTGTGAAAAAAATAAATAAATCCGTGTAAAAAGTGAAATCGAATAAAATCGGAGTGTGAAAACAAAAATTTACTGTGGAAACTATACGCTTAAGAAAGTATAAAAACATGGGATAATAGTTAAAAAAATAAAGATATTTATATAAATAAATAAAAGACTGGAAAAAAAAACGAAAAATATATTGAAAATAAACTGTTAAATTGAAAAAAAGGAAAAATATTTCAATTAGAAAATGAAATAACATTGGTTAAAAACGTGCGTGCTTATAACTAAATAAACATTTTAAAAGAGACTATTGTTCTAGAAAATAAAATCATTAATAAAAAGAAAAAAAAAATAGTGGAGCTAAAGTGCCGGGTTTAAATAAAATAATTGTGAACGGGTGAACTTATGAATAGAGAAAATTAATTAAATAACGTGGCCTTCGAACAAAATCGTAATAGAAAGATATATTATAAAAAAAGAGCACACAAATTAAAAAGAACATTTCACATCGTTTTTTTTTGCAAATTGAATATTAGAAAAAAAAAAAGTTTTATATGTATGAAATTGCGGTGACGTAATCGGGTTATCATTTAAAAACAGAAAAAACTCACAAAATCGAAAAGTGAATAGAAAAACAAAATGATGAAATCAGCGTTGAAAACCGGTTGGATATACGCGTTAAAGCGGGACGAATTATTAATTTTCTTAAAAGAATTCGCGTTAGACGCAACCGGTACGGTCGAAGATTGGCGAAAAAGATTAGCACAATTTATTAACAGCGAACACAGTGATGAGGTAACCATCCGGCTTCAGGTCTTACAGGAACAAAATGAGGCAGTAAATTCGCTCGACGTTTCTGGATGCAGTGCCTCCAATACGTCGCCCAGGAAAAGTGAAAATCAACAAAAGAGCCGTCGACCGTCGGTCAGTATCACCACGCCCAATGTCGCTGAAGCAAAAATGAAGCTAATTGACCAAGTCCGCAAGTGGGGGCTTTCGTATAATGGTATGGCGGAGCCATTAGTTTTTATTGAACGGCTTGAGGAACTGGCGGACATCTACGACGTGATACTCGACCAGCTACCGAAGGTGATGCCAGAGTTCCTATGCGAGCGAGCATTAGTGTGGTATCGTAATAACAACGCTCACTGGCAGGTATGGTGTACATTTAAAACAGACTTTCTCGCCTTCTTTCTCCCCTCTAGATATTTCGAAAAATTGAAAGATGACATCCGCTCCAGGCTACAACTCCCAGGCGAGTGCTTTAAGGACTATATTGTGGCATTACAAAATTTAATGCGGCACTCCAGCCTAACCAAGGAACAACAGCTACAGCGCATTTTTCGTAATGCCCGAGCGGAATATCAGTGGTACGTGAAACAAAAAGATTTTTCATCTCTGAAGGAGCTGATTAAGTTGGCAGAGGACCTCGAAGGCATCCCAGGTCGAACTTTACCAACTCGAACCGAAGTAGTTAATTCACCCGCATTTTCATCAACTAGTCAACAAAGGCGATGTCATCTGTTTAGTTCCCAAGGACACTATGAATCTAGGTGGCCGGAGAAAAAAAATCAACGTTCGGAAAAGTGCCTTCGGGGGCCGACTAAATTGAATTTTGTCGGGCCTCCGTATAAAAAACGAAGATCCCACCACACAACAAACCAACTACGTAACGAAGAGACGAGGTTGACAGCATCGTTGCGCATTGCCAACATTACGGCCAAAGCAATCATCGACACAGGAGCCAGCCAGAACTTTATACACAACCGTTGTATTCAACTACTGAATCCAAAACCCCGACTCATCGATGACAAGCGGTACGTTATACTAGCTGACGGGTCCACGTGTAAAGTATCTCAGGCGGTTGAACTTCAGACCAAGCTGGGGAACCTTTCAAGGAAATGTCGTTTCCTAGTCATGTCCAAGTCTTGTGAGGATCTTATCGTGGGTCTGGAATTTCTGCGTCAATTTAACACAACCATTCAAATTGCCGGAATAACGTTAGATTGTTCCAAGGTCGAAGCCCGAAAGATGGCAGTCGACGAACCGTCTAACAAAGATAGCACCCCACCGATAAACGACGCCAGTACACCGCGTCGGCAGGCTGATAAGCTGTCTTCTTCAGTGACGAAACTGGCAGGGTACCGAAATAGAAGAAACAAACTCGTTACTGACACCTCCGGCCGAAAGTTCAAGGTCTCACCAACACCCAGTCGTTTTATAAGAGTGCCAGGAGCGCGCACTGACCCATATCCTGGGGGACGCCTGTCGCATAGTACAACTAGTAAATCGACGACGGCCGCCCCGTATTTGTCACTCTACACATCTAAGGCGATATTAAGCCCAACGAAGGTCAAAATACACTCTCCATCGGCCAACAGTCGAAGTCCAAGTTCCACATCAACAAAGATGTCTATCAGATGGTCATCCCTGCAAATATCCCTACCAAAGTTAAAACCTACAACACTAACCGGCTCTCCCGGTAATCATAGTCCGGCCGCCAACGAATCTCAATGGCCAGTCGAATTGCTAGACGCGATCGAAGCCGCCCAAAAGAACCGTACGAAGGGCCAGCGACTTAAGTTTTTACACCATAGCGGAGAAGCCACCTTCCGAATCATCATCGCTAAGAGCGGCAGCGTCAACATCCAGCGGATATAAAGTATCTCCGCTCAGCGAAGAAGGGGGGATGTGTGACGATAAAAGTCGGCGCTCGTTTTTGTCGCCCACCAAAATTGTAGTTTACCAATTTTGTATTTTTTTATATATATTGTATAAAATATTTTCTTATGAATTACATCATTTAGATTTGCTGTAATTATAACTTTATAATCTTATAAATTACTATCTTCAACTTCATGTACACTGTATAATTAATAATGGAAACATTTGTGTAGATATTAGTATTATTATTTTAATCGATATAAGCATTATCTTTATATCTACAATTATTGTTATCAAAACTCTGTAAGAAATTTATTTAATTAAGTTGTATAGAATAGCATTTGAATTTTAGTCTAAAGTATTCATATTAACGGCTAACAATGTTGCCCATTAGTTTGTTCAAGAGTGGCATCATGTACATCCACTGTATAATATCTTGCTTAATGTGTCAAAATGTAAACACACTATCACTATCAGTGTTTGTGTGCTTGTGTGGTCGCCATCAAGGGTATAAAAGGAGCCACAGCAATAAATTGTGATCAGTTGGTGTGCAGCGCTTGGATCGGTAAGAACTTTATTTTTAGTGGTAGTTAGTTTGTAAATTAGAGAATTTGGTGGTGTCCCGCTGTCTTCTCTACTTTACAACCAAAGGGTTAGATTAGAATTTTTGTTAGTGTTCCCGTGGTGTCCCGCAGGTTCGCTAACAGGCATTCTCTTCCAAGTCGCTCGTTGAACGCAGTAGTTGTTCCCGTGGTGTCCCGCAGGTTCGCTACTGTGCCTCGAACGAAAGTGTGATTAGTGCTCCCGTGGTGTCCCGCAGGTTCACTAATACACTTAGCGTCTTCTATACCCTCTCGCCGTCGCGCATCGGACGCAGTAGTTGTTCCCGTGGTGTCCCGCAGGTTCGCTACTGTGCCTCGAAAGTAAGTGTGATTGGTGTTCCCGTGGTGTCCCGCAGGTTCTCCAATACACTTTAGCGCCTTCTACGTTTTCCACCCTGCGCGTCGAACGCAGTAGTTGTTCCCGTGGTGTCCCGCAGGTTAGCTACTGTGCTTCGAAAGTAAGTGTGATTGGTGTTCCCGTGGTGTCCCGCAGGTTCTCCAATACACTTTAGCGCCTTCTACGTTTTCCACCTCCGAGCATCGAACGCAGTAGCTGTTCCCGTGGTGTCCCGCAGGTCCACTACTGTGTTTCGAAAGGAAGTGTGATTGGTGTTCCCGTGGTGTCCCGCAGGTTCACAATACACTTCAGAGCCGGACGCGTCAACCCATCGTCGCGCGTTAGCCGCAGTAGTTGTTCCCGTGGTGTCCCGCAGGTTCGCTTCTGCGACTCCAACGAAAGCGTTGTTGTTGACGTCGTGGTGTCCCGCATAGTCACTAACTTTTCTTAACCACCGAGCGCCACCATCCTCGCCGTCGGTCGTTACCCGATATTTAAGACACATCGTTTTGTTTCTATTATTTTAAGAGGTCATGTAAAGACCTGTCTAATAATAAATAATAGTCAATTAATAAAGAGTGAAACGAGGGGTAAAATATCGTAAAAAAAAAAAAACAACAACACGTGTTTCTTTTCACAAGCGGTCCAACAAAAATAAATTTTTGTGACAGGGCCTTGGCACCGGTGAGTTTTACCCCAGCTATCAAAAAGGTTCGTTACACTATATTGAAATATCTGAGTTGTACTCATTATCAGAAACAACTTCGACACGGCTACTATAACGCCCACTTTTCACGTTATGCACTTTTAATGAAATTTAAAAGCTCATAAGACCGACACAATTAGATGAATGATGATGAAATTTGCTACATATATCCTTCTGGTCATTGTCATTGAAAATTTAGGTAACACGCCCACTTTGACGCCTACCTTCCATATAACGACTTATCTTAAATTCATATAAGTTCTCTATGGACAAAAGTTTTTGGAAGAATAGAGGAATATATTGAAATATCTCAGTTTTATTTATTAGCAGAAATTATATTGACACGCCTACTTTAACGCCCACTTTCATTGAAAGTCTAACTTTACGAAAACATTTTACTAACATATCGAAGTTATACAAAGAAGTTGATACATATTTTAGTATAATGAAATTATTCCATAGCTAAAAATAGGGGTTTTTTCCCGGGACTTAAAGTTATTTAATCTTCCCGATTCCCCGAGATTATTTTTCGGAATCCCGGGAAATGAAAAAGGTGGCTACAATTCGAAAGCAGATGTTTATATTGTAACATTTCTTTTCCATAAAAATTTTTTCTTCAAGGTTTTTTTTAACTTTACATTTAAAAATATTTTTACAAATAATTTGATATACTTTTTGAGGTAATGTGTTCAAAAATTAAAAAAGTTAGCCCACGTTACCAATACTTCAAAACTTCTATAAAGAAAGACTTACAATTTTTTGAGGGAAGTGGTAAAAAAACTGAAAATATTGTATATTTGTTAAATGCTCTCTTAACAATTCGTCCAACATCGATATAAAGAGAACGAGTGTTTTGTTAATAAAATCAGAAATAGACTTTCTAACCAATCAATAAACGCTTTGGGCATATTAAAAGATTATTTTCTACGTCGTTAAAAATTATATTTTTTTAATTATACATTGTATTCGCATGTTTTTTAAATTAAATTTTAATGATTCTATTTTTGATCTCATAGCTGAATTACCTGTATTTTCGTTTTTTGTGCTCATATTTGATTTCGTATCTAGAGAATGTTTTGCTGCGGGATCCCGGGAAATTAAAAAATAAATCTCGCATTCCCGGAAAAAACCTCATTTTCAACATATTTTTTTGTGTCTCCTCTATGGTGCAGATAACTCATAATCATTGAATCATATAAAGTAAACAAATTCGACAATTCCGTTATCTGATTTAATTGTCTTTAAAAACAATATCTCTAGTTAAGTTAATTAGCATTTAATTCTGTTAAAAAAATAAAAATACAAAAAAAAAAAAATATTATTTAATTCTAGCTGAACTTTCTTTTGTATTTTAGTTTTGTCTTACTCTTACCATCATATTTGAATGAAACAGCTTAGCAAAGCCCTAGAAATGTAAACTCTGTATTACAACAGTAAAATTTATAGTCGACTTTTTAGAATTGAAACTAATTTTTGAGACTTGTCTTAATATTTATTAAAAAAATATCTTACTTAAATGAACACTAAGTTTTTGGCCAAAAATCAAATTATAATGTTCGTTTCTTATGTAAAAATCTTTAAAGTTTTTGTACTCCAATAGATTATCAAACGTTTTTTTTTACAAAAATGCAAAAATTGAAATGAGAACCAAAATTAACTTTTGATTGGTTATGGGCAATCTTCAAGAAAATTCTTAAGAAAATGTATCTTGTAATTGTAAGTTTATTACCTTTAAGAACTGAACTTCAATCCTAAAATAAATGTTTTTTTCGAATATGAGAAAAAAAAACAGATTTTAAAATTAAAAAACAAAAAATTAATAAAAACAATCAAAACACAACGACTCTCCTGATAATGAACTCCATATAGTTTAAAAAGAACTGAAAATCTTATACAGCAGCGGATATGAAGGATAGAAATAATATGAGGGTATGAGATGATGAAAAAAAAAACAGGAAAAGCTCATTGTGTTGATGGACTTTGGAAGTGAGGGAGGCGACAGTAACGAGCTGTTGCGCAATGATGCTGCTTAACTGTTAAAACAGCAACATCAATTCGTTACATGTGTAAATGTGTGTGATGAAAGCACTCGGGGGACTTTTTAAACAATATGAAATGTAACAACAAAATACCATCAACTACTATAAAAATAATAAAACTTGATCCGATTCTCAATTGAAAAAATTTCGTTGCTTTTACTAAATGTATACGGATGCATAAAAATAGAAAAGTCGCAAAATTGTGTGAAGAGCCACATATTCATTTAGACAAACACCACACATCACTTAACCAGGCAGAATCATATTTTAATCGTAATCTTATTTTCGAGATGTATTTTGTTAGAAAAAAAACTTAATTTTCAAATCGAAATTTCTTAAAGAAATTTTTTTTAATCTATGAAACTTAATTGACTTTCACATATTGGATAAATATAATGTTGGATGAATTCTGTAAATCCGTTAGGGAAGTTAAGTTAGGGGCATGCGTAAGGCATTTAACCTTTAATGTATTAAGAAATATTTACCTTGGAAAATGATAATAATAATAATAATAATAAATGAGCGCTGAGGTGAAGCAATTTTACGAGCTGATTTTACACAGAGAAAACACTATCGGTTATGAGTACCGCAATTGTTGCCAATCGCATAGTTTATTTGTGACAGTAGAATTTCACGGTTATATCTACAGAATTTCATTTCGGAATATAAATATTCAGCAATAGTCAGCAATAATAAATTTTATAATCATAAATGAAAAGTTCGATTGCAGGAACTGAAAAATTGGCAATGAATGTGATTTTCTGTTTTTTGGGTGTTATATCTTAATTCGTTTCTGATTTTGATTTACATAATTATAATTATTTAAAAAAATAAAAGTTCTTAATATCAATAAGTAATTAATTATTAGGAAATGACAAGTTGTTACAAGAAAGTAAAATAAGTAAAAATATAAAAGAATGGTTAAACTAAATTAATTAAAATTGCGTTTTTTTGCCGACATAAATTTTGGATCGTCAAAAACAAGATTTAATAAAATACTACACAAGCTAGCGTTTATGATCAATATGTTATGTCGTTGTTAAGTCATAGAAAAAAGTAAGTTGATTAGCATAATTGACATATTACAATGTAGACGCTAAACTATACATAAATATAATATATTATAAATATATATATTTTATTGCCTCCTTTGAAAAAAGATCTGAGTTTGCATAATAATTATTATTTTTTAACTACAACGATTTCTTCTTAATATGTTTTTGATAAAAACTAAATTCGTTTATAATCAGAATTTATATTTGTTTAGAATTGCATTATCAATAATAAAAAAAATTATGACATCGTTGAGGTTGTTTCAAAAACAAAACGGCATTATTCAAATTAAATGTACTGAATTTATTTGTTATTATTATTATCCTTTATTAAAAACTTATTCATTTTATCAATATCATTAACAGAGTTATGAGAATTTACATATAGTATTACAACAATTAACATCTTATTAATAAAATAAAGAAACTACTAATATCACAGATTTAAGGAAAAGTTGTTCATAAAAAACCTCGCATCAACTTAGAAGTTATAAGAGATTTTAAAACAATCACTGAAATGTGTCTTTTAAACAAAAGACCCTTAGTGGTTGTTCAGCAAATTTCTTATTATTTCAAAATTTGACCTTCTGCATTTTTCATTAAATGACAGCGTCAGTTCCCTTGTCAATAAATTAAACATTTTGAAGTCAAAGTTTCTGTGTAGAAGATAAGTTGGATATCTAAAAGGTAGATTGTGTATTATTTTCAAGTTTTTATTTTGAATGATTTGCAATTTTTTTGTATGCGTTTTAGCAGCCTTTTGGGACCAGATTTGACAACCATAGGTCATAATCGGTCGAATACACATTTTGTAAATAAGAACTTTGTTCTTTATATTAAGATTAGATCTTCGGCCAATTAAGGGGTATAAGGCACGACTACACTTAATTGCCTTCTCGCAAATGTAATTAACATGCTGTTTGAATAAAAGTTTTCTGTCAAGGATTACTCCTAGATATTTAATTTCGTCCTTCAATGGGATAATTGTTCCCCTAGACGATAAATATCTAGTAGGAAAGCGTTTTCGCGATTTGTTGAATGGAAATATAATTGCTTGAGTTTTATCGTCATTGACTTTTATTTTCCATTTGTCATAGTATTTACGAATTAATTTAAGATTATTTTCCATTCTTCTAATAATCGCATTCGAGACTTTACCGCAACAAATAAAGGCGCTGTCATCCGCGTAAAAAGCTGCATCATGGTCTCTTCTTAGAGTAACATCAGATGTATATATCGAGTATAGTGTAGGGGATAATACTGATCCTTGCGGCAAGCCCGCAGGTATTTGCCTTTCACTAGAAAATTTGTTATTGACAGATACAACAAACGTACGCTTATCTAAAAAGCTTTTGATAAGTTTTTGAAGGTAAATTGGAAAATTTAACGTATTTAATTTATACACTAGTCCATCATGCCAGATTGAGTCAAAAGCTTTTTCGATATCAAGAAAAACGACTCCAGTGCTTTTTCGATTACTTTTATTACATTCAAGAAAGTTAACAACTCTCTTAAGTTGATGTACAGTGGAGTGCTCTTTTCGAAAACCAAATTGTTCTTTATTTATGATATTATTGCAATTTAATAAATCTAAAATTCTGGAGTGAATAATTTTCTCGAACACCTTATCCAATAGGCTAAGAATACTTATTGGCCTATAGCTGGAGGGCAATTTAGGATCCTTTCCAGATTTGTGGATTGGAATTACCTTAGCCATTTTAAAAACGTGTGGGAAGTACCCATTGCTCAGGCAGAAGTTAAATAATTTACTTAAAATTTCAAAAAAGGAGTCGGGCATATTTTTAAGTATTATACTGTTAATCCCATCTAAGCCAGGAGCTTTATTATTTTTCAGCAAATGGACAAATGATTTGACTTCAGCCAAATTTGTTAGTTTAATACTTGTATTGTCGATAAGAGTTTGATTAAGGTCATTAATGCATATTGATACAACCGAGTCCATGGGTGATGGATTGTTAATAGTAATAGTATGTGAACTAGCAAATACGTCAGCTATTGCATTTGACTTTTCGACGTCAGAATTCAGAATTGATCCATCTACATGAAGTTTAGAATATGTAGGATTCTTGCCTTTTAAAGTTTTAGTTAATTTCCAAAACTTTTTGGAACCGGTAGGCAGATTTGAAATGAATTTCGACCAAGACTCATTCCTGTCTTTATTCAGGTGAAAGTGAATAAGCCTATTTAGCTGTTTCAAGACACAATATAAATGCATTTTATAATTTAAATCCCTACATCTTTGGAATTTACGTCTATATTTGTTTCTCTGAGCAATTAGCATTTTGCTAATTTCTGAAATTTGCCGTTGCCAGGGGTTTCTATGACCAACTGGTATTCTATTAGTAGCTTCTTTTACAATATATATTAGTTTACTTAATGATACATCTAGATTACCTGTGTTTGTAATATTTTGATTTATATCTTGTAATAGTATTTCATTCTCCACCCAGTTTTTTATTGATAACCAATCGGCTCGATTATATAGGGGTACCAACAAAATGCTATTATGTACCTCTCCATAAATGACGCAAGATATTGGTACATGGTCCGACTGCAGAATATTTGGATGTGTTTCCAAGGTTGAAAAAGGAAGACAAGAGTTAGTTAAAAGGATGTCTACTGTAGACGGCTGTACTGGATTTATATTTTGTCCAAAACGAGTAAATGCATTCGGGTAATAAATATAGTAGTTCGATTGAAGGCAATGGCTATAAAGCTCATTACCAGCAATATTGTTTGAAAAGCAATTCCAGTGAGTATGTTGAGCGTTTAAATCACCGAATAAAAAGAAGTCATTTGAACGATTAGTTAAGGCATCCATATCAGTTTTAAAATGTATAGTGTGAGCCGGATTGTACGCAGATGTAAATATCACAGGGCGCCTATTTATTATTACTCGTACCGAAATATTTTCCGCCACACGCGTATTTATAGTTGGTAATATTTCGTGTTCAACATTATATTTTATCGCGATGAGTACACCTCCGCCATGTGTTGGTCTATCCTCTCTATAAATTTTGTAGCCCCCAAGTTTAAATTTATGGTAGGGTTTCAAAAAAGTCTCATTGACAAGGAGAATATCAACTTCCTTGTCGTATAAAAATTTTTCCAGCTGTGAAGCTGCTGACTCAGTCGTTATGCCTTGAGCATTCCAGTGCATAACATGAACATTGTGACTTACTGTTGATTTATATGGCATGTTGAAGCATCATTCCCAGCACTCGTAGCTTGTCGTACTTATTTTGGCATCTTTGAAGTGCATCGACAGCATCAAAAAATATTTCCATTAATTTCTCATTGGAAATATCATCTTCATTTCTGTTCACAAGATTTTTACTTCTTGTTACATCAGAGTACAGTATATTTTTAGCACCAGAGTCACGTGGATAATTTTGATGCTCCTTACCGGGCAGTTGTGGAAAATTGACTTCATTGACGTTGAAGTTCATCATATAATTCCTTTGTGGCACCTTCATTCTGGCTGTGGTACGTTGTCGAATCTCAAGATATTCCTGACGACATGGGCATTTAGGGTCGTCAGCTCTGTGCTTCACATTTCTAAAATTCTTTTTTGTGCAGTTGTGACATTTATAAACGACGTTATCACTATTTGCAGCTTTGTTCAATGGGCAATCTGCAAATTCATGATTACCAGCACAGGCTGCACACACTACTACTCTGTTACAGTTTCTAGCACCATGACCATACATAGAGCATTTGGTGCATTGTGTAGGACCTTTACTGCCCTTGAGTGGTCTTCTCCAGTAAACGGCAATATTACTAAAATACCTAATTTTTAATATATCCCTCTTCGACACTTGCTGGCGGTCAAACTCAATTAGATATAGTGTATCGTCGGCGGTAGACCTTTTGGTAGTGATTTCCTTAACACTTACCGGATTTATGTTGTGTGATTTGTTAAATTCATCACTGATTATCTTAGTGTCCATTTGAATAAGACCAAACAACACTAATTTAAAGGTTTTCGCATCTTTTATTTCATGCGTGTAAAACTGGTACTTTTTGGTTCTTAGTAGATTTAAGGCCTCTTCATAAAGAGTTCTTGAACTAGATAATATTTTTGTTCCAATTGACATTCTTTTAAACTTATACCTTTCTCCAATTAGCCCAAAAACTGACGAAAAACTATGAACTGAGTCCACTACAATAGGTGGTATTTTCTCCTTGTGAGTACTGTCTTCTTCTTCTTCTTCATTTGCAAGTAGCTGAAATCTATTTGCACTGCTGCTAGGTACGTCGGATATTTTTGGCACTTTAAATTTTGGGTTATTACCCCAGAGTTTTTTTCTTTTCTGCGACAACATTGTCAGAAATACACAATCACTTAAAGTTTTATTTTTATTGACTTTTTAATATATAAAGTTGGTTTAACAATTTAGAGTAAAAAATAACACGATGTTCACGGTTTGAGGCAGAGATGCCAGATGAGAATTTATTTGTTTTATTATTGCTATTTAGAAAAATTATTTTTATGAAATATAATTTAATTGAAAAAGTACACAACAATGTGTGCGCCATTAGAAAAATTTATTTATTTTAACGGCAAGCGTTTGTATTGACATTTTCGTTGCAATTACTTCTTTAATCGAGTTTGGAGTTGCTGCTATTTTTTGTTTGCCCTGTTTTTATATTCATTTGTAGTTTTTGTTGTACAACAAATAACCTCCAATAATAATTTATTGGTATTAAAAGAACAGGTCATTTTTTGTTGAAGTTTTGCTTTTGCACATCTGCTTTGGTGTTTATCAGAAAACGGAATATTCGAAGAATTTTTTGAACAAGTTATTCTTAAAAATTTGTTTTTATATTCAGTAAATTAAAGAAAATTACACTATTCAACAAAATGAGCAGTATAACGCCAAACTTTATTTTGAGTTGGCTGAGTACAATTTAAACAATTCATTTTAGTTCTGAATACTTGTATATTGTCAATATATTTGCAAGCAAAAAAATATGGTTGGATTTGTATTTCGCTCTCTTCTTTTATCTGACTCACTTCAGTTATTTTTTTTATTGCTTTGAATTTTTGGGGTTTAGAACAACAAATTGATAAACGAATCAAAAGGAGTAAAGTAAAGAAAAACATTAACAAATATGTTACAAATTTAAAAGAAACTGCTAATACGAGTGTATGTGAATTACATCATCATGATCGTTTGTGTATTTTTATGAAACTATTTTTTACTTGAACAAAGTCAATCTCTGATGCTCTTATAAAATTTCATATTTTTTTTACTTTATAAAATTAACCATGTATTTGTCAAGTTGAGGTCTTGTTGTGCATAGTTTTTTTCAAATTTATTAAAATTATAAGTTTAAATAAAAAGTATATAATTTATCTGTATTTAATTTTTTTTAATAACAACACAACGACAACATGCTAAGTGTTGTTTGCAAGAACGTTTATTTCTGTGGGTCAATAAGAGATTACATTTAATTATGGCAATAAATTGGGAGTTGTTATAAATCGACAACTAATTTAATTAACATTAATTTTTCAGTTAACAGGACAATATGTTTTTCGTTTTTTTTTTTCAATTTTTTATAGGAATGTACTTGATTATTTCGTATGTTAAAACTTTATAATTGTAATACTATACTACTAATATAATAAATGTGAATGTTCGTATGTTTGGATGTTTGGATATTTGTTACTCAATCACGCAAAAAAGGCTAAACGAAACTAAATGAAAATCGGCACATAGATAGATAACAACCTAGATTAACACATAGGCTACTTTTTATTGCGATAATCAGGCAAAGTCGTTGGCAAACTCATCATTTTCACGGAAAAATGGCTGAGTGGAATTAAATTAAATTTGACAAACATATAAATAAGAACCTAGGATAATACTTAGTCAAGCTTTTATCCCGATAACTACGCAGACGAAGTCGCGGGAACATGCTAGTTATATATAATTTCCACAAGTATTAAAAATGTTAGGGAATAAAAATTACGGTTATTTTCTTTTTGAAGTTATTCAGTTTTTCAAAACTGGGCTTGCAAACATTAATTTAAACGTGTAAGTGCTGTGAAACTGTTAAATTTGTCGGTGAGAGAGAAATGGCGAAAAGGGTGAGAGTATAGTGTATCTACTTTAAACATCAACAAACTCATGATTTTGAAATCTTTATTTTGTGCATTTTGGTTTAAAAGACAGTTTTGAAATGGTAAAATTTTTGTTGAGACCGACTGACATCGTATTGCTTTATCACCTTGGTCAAGGTATATTAACTTCAGGTAGTCTTAAGTCCACAGCTGATCATTGTTTTGTTTATGCATTTCTCTTCCCAAATGTCAAAATTTGTGTACCTTTTTTTGTTTTTTACATACCATGTTTCATACTACACGTCTATGTATCATAAATATTTTTTATTTACTAACATTTTGCTACTTTTTTATCAGCTGTTTAAGTGTTTGTTTTGACATTTAGGAAGTTTTTTTGTAGCAACAAAATACACGGTGCGTCTAACCGAATTTAATATACCTTGACCTTGGTACAGTATCGTTTAACAAGTCATCATGGGAAACAAACAGCTTTTCCAAAGTGTTCAGCTGTATTATGAATAACAGCGTTCTGTGAGAAACGTTTTTCTGGTGTTTTATCGTGAAATTTTGTTCAGTGGTGAAGCACATTTCTGACTCGGAGTTGGGGTAAATTGGCCCCCTAGATTATGCGATATTAAACCTTTGGACTAATTTCTCTGAGGATATGTAATGTCTGAGGTCTTTAAAAATAAGCCGGCTACAATTGACGCTTTGAAATCTAACGTTACTTGTGTTATTCGAGAGTTGCTCGAACGAGTCGCCCAAAGACATGATAGGATATTCAGACAGTAAATGCCATGAATTGTTCGCTTTACCGATAATCAAAATTTCAAGTTCACTTTTAAATTTGTGTGTTTTATTTCACACTATAATTCAAACCTCATGATGAATCACCCTTTATACGATTAGATCAGAATATGCAAAAAATGCTGAGAATATGCAAAAAATGCTGAGAAGACTTTAACAGAGTGTTTTTGAAGTAAATTCAGTTGAAAACTTAAACTTAAAGTTTTTATGCCACTTAAATAAATATTTTCAATTTTATTACAAACGTTTGTTGCAGAATAATTAAAATGTTTTACAACTGATAAATTTTGTTAAATTTAATTGTTTCTATTAAATATTTAATACTATTTTGCTTTTGCTGCATATTGAATTGCATTCTACTGCTACAGATAATATAAAAATTAAGTTAAAAATTAATTCTAGTGATTCTTATGTATATACAACTATTGAACATGTTTTAAATTGTGCGGGTACATATAGCTGTGACATACATATATGTGCATCCACTACATGTACATACATATACTTTTTGAATACCAAATTAATCAGTGTGCGTGCATGTGAAATTGACAATGGCATATTAATTGACACTTGACATGCAATGATTTTACCTGCATTTATCTACATCTGTGTTTGTATGTACGTATGCATGTATGCAGTACGTGTACTTTTGTTATTAAAAAAATATTGATTATATACATACATATATACATACGTGTGCATACAAGGTGTGTTAGTTTATAAATATTTATGTACAAACATATTCGAGAAAGCATGTTTCTATATGTGTACACATATTTATTTATTCCTTTTTTCACCAATTGTAATGGCACCAGAATGAGTCGAATATCTTGTTTACATTTATTGCGGTCGCAAACAGATCTGGTCGATTCTAGAACATGGCTCAACTATGGAATAGAGAGAATAAAAGCCAATTATTTGTTATAGTGCTACAGTATGACTTAGCTTACATTGTCACTAATCCGTTTTTCCTGATGTTTTGAACTACTTGCACTTATATTTCACTTAAATGTTACACAGTCTATGAGGCTCAATAACAAAAAGTTTTAGCTAACCAGCCTATAGGAAGTTTTGGGATTAATTTAATCACGTTATTGCAATTAAGTGCAGATAGTAAATATCTGCTTACGAGGCTTTATTAAAGTAATAATGTAATAATACCGGCTTCTCTTCAAAAGAAATAATGCATTTTCTTAAAGCCTCTTGTATAACTCATGCTTATTGTGTGAAAAGAACCGATGTTTTATGAGTTCTTGATGTTTGTTTACATGAATTGTTTAAAACATATTGCATAACTTTGCACTCATTTAGACGAACAACAATTATGGCAAATTATTTTGAATTTCGTAGTAGTAGTTTTAAATTAGGCCTTTTGCACTCCTGACTTAAAAGTGCTAAAAATACAAATTATTTTTGACTTTTTTTAATTTCTTTTTTTGCTGGAAATAATTGCAAATCAAACTGACCACATAGAGTATTATACATATAATTAATATCACTCATACGTCAGACTTTAATTTGTTTAAAAGTACACTTTTTTGATTAAACAGAATTGTGCCTGCAAAAGCAAATATTTTCGTCGTAATTTTATTGACAATATTGTTACCGTTCTTTGCGAATTAGTCTCTTAAAAGAAGATAATAAGAAAATGTGCTCTAAAAATACATTCTATTTCGCGACTGATATCTTTGTATAGAAAATTACGTTTCGTCGATGTTCTGCTTAAAAATTTTAGTTCGAGTGATTAATTTTAATATGAACATTCACCAAGCTATGACACTCGGATTGGCTAAAGCAATTCGTTCTCAATCTAAATATTTTCGGAGCAACACAATAAGTCGAAGACTTTATAAAAATTATAAACTCTGCGGCAAGGTTGAAGCATCCAACCATGGAAAATTACTCTAACACTATTTGTGTTGTTGTTGGTGCTGCTTAGTTTGTAAAGGCAGAGCAAGAAAAATAAAATCGGCAATACAAACAAACTTGTATGTTTGTAAGTGTGGATTATTGTTGTCTTAAACACGTTTTTGTTGCTGTTGCTTTCTTCCTTAACTTGCTTTATTTTTTATGCGTAACGCCTCTGGCTGAACACACAAACAAAAGAAAAACACCCACAGACAAAAACACAACTAAATTCTAACACAAACATTCACATTGCGATACAATAAATTCGTAACAGAGTATAAGTATGTAAGTGCAGACAAGTTACAACATTGTCCAACTGTAATCAAAAGAAATTGTTTTTTAGACCAACTTTTTTCTTTGCTTAACAAAGTCTGTTAGTGTGTATATCTTTATAGAGCTTTTACATACTTGTTACATGTTTTGTTGTTGCTTTTTATTGGCACTTCAAAATAACTCCTCTCATCAACTAAAATTAAAACCATTTCTAACTTATGCCATTAGATTACACTCGTTAGAATTTAAAGAGGGTAAATTTATTTTAGTTCGTTTCCTAATCACTAAAGTATCATCTTATGAAGATGTAGATTATTATCAAAATATTTTAACACAAGCTATGAAGGGCAACTAAAGTTTGGGTTACGAGAATTACGCTTGTAAATCCAGCAAATTATTGTAGTAAGTTCCAAGAAAAAATTAAACAATGGGTCTGACATCTTGTCCAACACTGGTATAAACATATTTTAATGCGATTGAAATTTTTAAGGATTTCTTTTGGAAATGAATTTCATATTGTCTCTGCTGAATCTTTATACTGACACCATCTTGAGTTTTAATTTTTTTCAAATCTATCGCTTACTTTCGGTATCAGGTATTATCGGCAATATAATATTAACGTTAATTTTGTTTTTAAACTTACAAAATATACCAAAACTTGGTGTCAATTTGCAATTTAGTTATGTCAGGCTGAAATGATTAACTTAAGCGAATTTCCCACAAGACATTACGATTTGAGGTTATATCAAGGTATTATAAACATTTTCCATTTAATTAATCAATGGATTAATGGACACTCACTGGTTGATTATTTCTTAATAAATATACCACAAATCGTATTAATTTAGGTTTGTTGATCATTTAAATTTTATGTATTTATTCTTAAAAATTCAACTAATATGGATGCGTAATTATAACGAAAAAAAAGAACGGACGTTATCTGCAAAGACAAATAAATTACCGTAAAATTTTATGTTTTCTAATTTATTGATAAAAATTTTAATTAGTTATGAACACCATAGATCGCATTTTTCACGGAACTTTCAAATTCACTTATTTCTATTTTAATATCTCAGGAGTTTTTCTATAATATTCATTAAAATTATCGTCCTAATAAATATGTTATAGTCCAACAACATTTTGTAAATATTCCCTGCAAAAATTAATAAATAAATGTGAATAAAATTATCTCAATAAAAACTGTGTTAAAATTCAAGTTCAAATATTTAATTTCTTCTTCTTCTTCTTGTTCTTGGCTATTACAACTAAGGGTCGGTTTGATCCTGGAGCAAAATAAAAGGCCAACTGTTCTTGTCTTCTGCATGCTGGCGCTAATTGGAGACATCAAGTGTTTTCAAATCTTGTTGCAACTGGTAGTTCTAACGAAGGTTGGGATAATCTTTTCTACGTTGCCTACCGGCTGGTTTCTTCCTTGTATGCGTTAAGAGCTGGAGCGTGACTATTCATTCGCCAAACGCCTCCAAACTTGCGTATTTGTTGTATTTTAATGCGCTTGACTTGCTTCGTCCCACAGTGGACCATTTCGCGAGAAGGCGGTCTAAAATCTATAACTTTTGACTGGACTGGAATTTTTAAACGCAATTTTTTTTGTTTATTAGGTTAGACTATTAGCTTTAGTTCTAAGACATAAAACTAAAAAATCGACCGGTTAGAAAAATAGTTATGATTAGTTTAAAATGCATTTTAAATTTAAGATGATTTATGGTAAAAAAGTGATGTATTAAAGCTTGTTAAAAACGTTCGTTTTGTACAAAGTCCTATACTTTGAGTCAAATTTGCAAGTTATACTTATTAAAAACTTAAATTTTATGCGAAAGTGCCAACCTTTGGCCCCTTGAAATTTTTAGTATGAGGGGCCAAAGGTTGGTCTTTTTAAGTAGTTTGAGTTTGAATTTGGTTTATTAAGTCCAAAATAGACATTATAAATAATATATGTGAACTTTTATTATAAAGTTGTTAATTTAAAATTGATTAATGTACATAAAATGATAAAATAACAAACATCAAAAGTTCTGAAAAAATACTATTAATTAAAAAACTTTAGTAAATATAAATAATTTTTAAAAAGGGACACAAAAAGGGCAGTTAAAAAAAATGGCAAAAGAAAGGGGTTTTATGAGAAGAAAGGGTTAAAATCCCACTTTAGTCGCAAAACGGTAACGCTGTATACAGGTAGAATCACTATCAAATGCGCACATACAAAAGGAGGGAGGACCACAAAACAATCAATACTGTGGTTTTCATGGGCAACCACGTATGTATTAAAATCAAATTTTTTAGGAGAGCTATAAAAACCGACAGCAGTCCGATTTTTGAATATATATGGAAGTTACGTTGTTTTGCCATTAAAATAATCGGAATAGGTCAATCTTATTTGAGAAATTTTTAAAACCAAGTAAAGGCCATTTAAAACCAAGCAATATGGCATTATTAACTCAAAGTCGTATAAAATGAACATACGCGGTTGCCCATGAAAACCACAGAACAGACATTCACACATTGTTTTTCCAGGAATTTCCATATCAATTTTTAATGGTTTACAAAACATTTCACGCACAAGATAATTCATACACTATTTGATGACATTATTATAAGAAAGCAACAAATATTTGCAGGTCGTTTATGATTTTATTTATTGTTTAAATAAATTATAAATTACATGCTCACAAAAGTATTTTGCTTGCTAAGAAGTGTATAATTTTTGGCTAATTGCGGTATCCTTTCTGATTTTGTACTTCTACCTGTAAGACCGCTTGTTAGATATCAATGGTGTTACACTGCCCACTTTTATAATCATGAAACTGTATAGTCATGACAGCTCAATAAGTGTGCAAAGTTTCAGAAAAATCGGTCTAGTGCAAGTAGCTAAAAATTTAGGAAAATATGGTCCTAAAAAAAAAGAAAAAAAAATTATTTCTAAACACCATAAACATTTTTATTTTTCTTGTTTCAATAGCTAACAAATTATGAAATTATACAAAATTTATTTCGTTTGAAAGTCTTTTAAAAGCAAAAAGTTATAGAAGCTTAAAATTCAATATCTTACCAAGAAATTTTCCATTTTAGCAAAATGCTAAGAATGCCCATTTTGAATCACCTTATTCTCTGTAGTACATGTGAAATAAAGTTTTAATTTTTGGCTCACGAGGTACACTAGTGACGACATTCGAATGAACTTTAACATTTTTCAATCGACGACCATAAAAAAATTAGTTTTGGCCGCCTTCTCGTACAATGGTCCACTGTGCGTCGGCGTAAATCTCATACAGCTCATGGCTCTTTCTAATATGGAATCCATCATCAATACGTTAAGGGCCTTATATTCTCTCTCAAATACTGCAAACAATGACTCATCTGACCTTTTCATTATCTATGTTTCAGTACCATAGAGTAGAACGGGTAAGATGAGCGATTTGTACAGCGTTATTTTCATCCGTCAAAAGAGAGGTCTTTCCTACTCAATTACCTATTAAGCCCAAGCTAACATATATTGGCAAGAGTTATTCTCCGCTTAATATCTAAGCTGAGTTCATTGTTTTTAGTTATACTGTCAACTAATTTGTGCTTTAACTAGCGTAACATTTGTTTTAGGTGTTTTTTTTCCTTGTTTTTAGTTTTTATGTATGTCTTATGCTATTAAGCACATTTTTGGTGCTTTTCTATACATACATCAAGTATTGAGTGTGGAAAGGAGTTTTTTTCTATTGTTGTGGCTGAGTTTTTTTCTCTTCTTTCTGATGTTTTTATATAGACAATACAAGTACTATATTTGTCCTTCAGCAATTGTTGTTTAGTGCTTTGTCCTTTTTCTTAACTTTTGGTAAATACTTAAACTAAGTTTTATTATTTTTGTGCAAGGTTTCACACCTTAATTTCTTTGTACTTAAGACAAGAAGACATGACTTGAACAAAATCTGCTACTGAAAGTATAACATAAGTGTTACATATTTTATTACGCTTACTTTTTAACGTTTAAGCAGCGTAATTACTTGATCTTTTTTGTTTTTATTTTTTTTAAGTTGTAAAAGCAAGAACTTTAATGAAAGTGAAAATATTAACATAGAGAAAAACTTTGGTCCCAGACTTGCTTTGGGCTTCACAAATTCTACTAACCATGAATAGAATAGAATTTAATGTAATTCTTTAATGCCTTTTTTTATATAAATAAATTAATTTGGATTTTTATAAAAATCTTACTATTAAATTAGATTCACCACTTTCTAATTTACAAGTCTTTTTAAATTATTTTTCCGAAAATAAATCTGTCGTGAGACGTTACCAGTTAAATTTTTAATTCAAAAAAAAAAAAAAAAAAAAAACATTAAACTGACATTAAGTAAATTCCGTCTGGCTATATTTTGTGTTGATTTAATTCTGTATTATACGCATACATATTTGCATACGAATACTTATTTTTTATACCCTACACCACCACTGACGGAATGATAAGATAGAAAAAAATGTGTCCACATGTGCGTCTTACTTAGTTCTTCTATTCGAAGTACAGGTTACAATTACTTGTTGCTTTTTTTATATTATTTTTTTTATTTCTTTTGCGGCTAGATTCCATATAAAGCTTGATTCTCAATAAAAATACGGCACAATTAATAAATATTTGTATATAGTATATAAAATGATACGGTGTAGGGTATGAAATGGTGAGACTTATCTGACTAGAACTTTCTGTTTTAGATATTTGAAAAAAATCTTCTTCGTTTGTTTAAGGCGAACATCTGACGGTCCGTTTGTTTTCTAGTCGCAAGTCAGTTTGTATTTGAGCAAATGCTATAAGTAAACAATTGGTAATCCTAACCTTAGGCAGAATTATAAACAACGATACTTATACACATTACAGCACACCACAATACATACTCACTCACATTCCAACACTGCCACTTTGTACGAGTATTAATAGATATCCAAAGTGCGATTATAAAAAGAGAGTGACTTGGCTGGTATTCTATTTAATTGGTCTAATTTAGAATTTTTAATTTGCAAAGAAAATTAAGTGTGTTTCCTTTTTTCCCCTTATGCCCTGGTGGGTAATGTTGACGTGGAAAATGGAATAACAACAATAACAACAGCAAAAATAAAAAATAAATAAAAATAATTGAGGGCCTAAACAGCCAGCAACAATTTTATATGCCATTAAATGCCTTTAAAGCGTGAGTACTTTAAGCATTATTTATAATGAAGTTGGAAGTGATTTAATGCACCAGATTAACGCTTCAGATTTTAGGTATTTGGAGATGGTAATTTTTATTTCATTTTGTTGTCAATTTTTTTTTATCTCTAAGCTTTTTTTAAGCTGTAAAATAATTTCATTTTCCGTTTTTAATTTCATTAATTAAAGAAAATTGTTGAATTTGCAAAATGTTAAATAAAAATTTCTGTTATTAGTGGTAGCACGAAAGGAGGAGAAATTTAAAGAAATATAGGCAACTGATATTCAAAAATAAAAACTTCTCTTATTTTATTTCTTTGTTTTAATTTTTTTTTTTTATTTTAAATTTAGGAGTTGAACATGTATTTGCTTACTCGATTGTATAAAAAAGTCACATTCTACCATTTCATATACTATAATTCTCTTTATGTTTAGGAGTTAAGTGTAAGTCTAACCATTTTTAAAGTCAAATACAGTAGTTTTTCATTTATTTAAGCTTTCAAATATTCGTTTTTATTAATTGCCTTTTTCTTTTTATTTTTTTAAATTAAAAAACAAGCCTTGTAAAGGTCAACTGCTGTATTCATAAAAAATATTTAAATTTATTGAAGGCTCATTTGACAAATTTCTATACAAAATCTGTCAAATGAGTCTTTAATAAATCTATAATATTTAATTATGAATAAGGAAGTAAATATTTTGAGTGGTTTTGATTAACAAATACGATTTTAAAATACATAAAACTTGCGAAAATATTTAATAAAAATATTAATCTGTCAGAAGCAGAGAGATTTGTTTAATTGATTATCATATTATCAAACGAGTTGTATTACCTGTTAATCACTAATTACTTGTTGTTGTTATCATTAAGCTTCAAATATTTCTTGAAAATATCAGTGAAAGTACTCTTGTGTAGTAGTTGTTGATATTTTTCGTTGATATTTTACGTAAAAAAATCAAAGGTTTTTTCTGTAGAACATTTAGTACTCAATGAAGCAAAAACATTCAAAAACATTTATGTAAATGCAATTCGAAATACAATGACAAACACGTACATTTACACATTGGACGATTTTTGTCTTAAAGCCACTTAAGGAATGTCACGGGTAGAAACTACTTAGCATTTAGAATATCATAAAGTGGTAAACAAAAATAAAAATCTGTAAATGCACATAAATGAGCATTGATATAGACTTATATATTTTATAATCATTTTGAAGTTAGAACCAACTTAGGACACATTTATATTGTAAACTTTAAAACTAGAGAAATAGTTTGCAACGTTCAAGAGATTTTTACTTTGTTATTTAAGTTACAAAAATGCTGAGATTCACTGATATTGTACCAATTTTAAATTACATTTGCTCGAGTGTCTCTCAAATCGCTTTTTTGTATGATGTAATAACTATTGGAATCTTTAGAAGCCATTAAAACTCAATTACGTTTATTTATCCGCAGTTGGCGAAGAATACTAAAAGGGGAGTGTGGTGACTACTTTTAAACTAAAACCAATCAAATTGAAGAGAACACAAATAGCAAGTACAACAAAAACCGCAAAGAACCAAAATCATCTTGATAATATTTAAACTTCACATTGTTTTTTCTTTCTTGTGGTTATGTTTGCACATGCTTGTAAGTATTGGTGCATTTGAGAGTTATGTGGCAACCATGGAAAGGCAAATGATTACGAAAACATTTGCCGCAACTGATAATAATTATTTGGGTTATATCGAATATCGAATTCTCTACATTTCACTTATAATCGAATGTTTCGAGAACGATTTTTTATTAAACAAAATTACACATGCATGTATTGAATCTGTGAAAAGGGAACATTTTTCTATACTTAGAGACTTGAATTTTTAAAATAGTAATGCACTTGTGTTTTATTGCAGATTTAACATAAAAAAGATTAATATTTTTATGTGTTGTTCTAATAATTCTGTGCACCTCAGGGAAGGTTTTAGAATATTTCGGTTATTAAAAATTAGGATTACATCGCCTTGTATTTTGTTCCTCTCCGAAATGTTTAAAATGAAATTTAAATCATAGATAGGTCCATGTCTGGTAACAGGTAAGGGGAAAACTACTGCCCCTTCACTTGGAAGGAGACATTTTCCTTGGAAAAATTAAGACTTTCAAAGAGTTAGGGAACAAAACTAATTGTATGTAAATTCCAGCGGCAGCAACTCGCAAAATATTAGCTAGTAATTATTGAATTTATTAAAACTGTTAAAGAATATTTTGTTTATCAGGGATCTCATAAATTAATATTAACACGAGAATATATCGATAATTATTTTCGCTTAATTTAAATCATAAATTTTCTTGAACCATAATATTTTGAGAAATATTAGAATTTCTACATAATTTAAATTAAGACAACTTTTGATAATATACCTCCGACGTATGTAGGGAGACCAGTCAAATAACATTTTTTTGACAATAAGCGTTTGTCATCGTAAATAAACTTGAGAAAAGTAGCCGTTCACGATTACCAACACTACCACAACTCACACCATTATACTACTTGTGGCTTTACCACAAATGAGCGAATTAATTTAAAGTGTAATAAATGACTAATGCCCGCATAAAACTTTCAAGTTTACCATCGCCTTCATCAGTGAATTAATTCAAGTAAAAGAGAAGAAGGAGATGAAGTACGTATGTAAGAAGGAGACGTTTTTTTTTTAATAAAGTAGAATTAAATACACAAACTAAAACTAAAAATAATAAAAATTTACAAGGATATACGTTTCTACTTATAAAACAAACCATAAAGATAATAATGATGATGATGCGCTTCCTTTAATGCTGATGATGCCAAAGAGAAAACATTAAGTTTTCTTTATATAAGTAAACGTTATTCTAAAGATTTACATAACAAAAGAGTCGGAAGATGTAAAGTGTTTAAATAATCGCTTTTATATACATTCCAAAGTTAATTTTGTAGGAACAGAAATAAAAGGTAAATTGTGCCATATTCTTATTTAGAAACTATTTAACTATTTCTTAAACAAATTTAAAACATATATACACCAAATTAATTAAGTACTCCAAGCAGATACACATAACTTTTGAATTATTTTAATCAAAGATTATTTTTTTTAATTCCTGTTACAAGGGCAACTAAAAAATAAATAAAGCAAGTGCCTTTTTTGTTTTACAAGATAAAATATTTCTGATTGAATTGAAAAAAAATTAACTGAATTTGATAAGGCTGTTATTTTGATTGTCTTCTTATTCATATTATAATAAAACTCTCATTCACATTTGACAGTGATGTAAAATAGTATTTCGCATTATGCATCAGCCGAACTTTATCCGATTTCGGTTCGTTGCAATGTTTTAGCATTTATTTTGTTTGTAAATTATTTGTATAACTTCTTACAGTTATTTCTATAATTAAATTATTAAAATTTATTTTCTGCTCTTTCGTTTTTTTAAACAAAATTAAGCGAAATATTTTTTCCTAAATTAATATCAAAAAGAGTAGCGTATCGTCATCAAAAATGAAAAATGAAAAACGTTTTAACTAACAATTAAATGTGTGTCTTCTTTTATATATATTACTAGCCAAACCCGGCGCGCGTTGCTACGCCCCTTAATGAATCGAAATGCATTCTGAATTTTAATTGAATATCAAGTGCAAAAACCTAAATATTATAATTTTTTATGGGCGTGGCATTGCCCACTTTTCTAATCACGAAATTGTAAAGTCGTAACAGCTCAATATGTGTGCAAAGTTTCAGAAGAATCGTACCAGTGCAAGTACCTCAAAATTATAATTGTTTTTGTGGGCGTGGCTCTGCCCACTTTTCTAATCACGAAATTGTAAAGTCATAACAGCTCAATATGGTTGTGACAGCTTAGTATGTGTGCAAAGTTTCATAAAAATCGGTCCAGTGCAAGTACCTCAAAATTAAAACTTTTTTAGGGGCGTGGCCCCGCCCACTTTTCTTATCACGAAATTATTTAGTCATGACAGCTCGATATGTGTGCAAAGTTTCAGAAAAATCGGTCAAGTGCAAGTGGCTAAAACTGATAACTAATTTTTATGGGCGTGGCCCCGCCCACTTTTTTCCACCCATAAACACTCCCTGGTATGTGTACAACAACTTACCAAAGTTTGAGCCCGATCGGTTTTACAGTTTGGAGTCTATAGCTAACACACACACACACAGAGTTTCACTTTTATATATATAGATATACATATATATATTTAATTGATTTATCTGTATTATGTCTTGTGCAGACGAAGAGATGCTTTGCTCTACCGGCTTTACAACACAAAACATTATTGTATTGCGTGAGAACTAAGAAAAATACATCTTGAAGAATAATGCGGTTACAGTTTTAGTTATTTTGTGTGGGTTGTGAAACGAGCAGTGGACTTTGCAGAAAGAGGAATATAAAAAACTGCACTATCAACAATACAATGTTTATTTTCACTCTCTATAATAATGAAAATTAATTTTAATAATTTAATAGAAGTTGTTTTAATTTAAGTTTTAAAACTACTTGAACACGGTGTCACGAGCATAGATAAAATTAAATAATTATTTATAAAAAATTATATTTACGCTTATTTTGGCCAAATATTTACCAAATGTGAATATACCTTTAGGCAAATCGGCACTGCGGCTATGGAACATTGTTGTTTTAAATTAAATACATAATAATGAAGGTATGAAACCGAGTGTGTGTGTTTTTTTTTCCTATAAGAAGCTGGACTACTACGCGTATTCCTTTTGGCAGATTTTAATGTTAATGCAACAGCTAATACACATAACTTGCCATAACAAAAGTTAATATTTTAAGCTTTAAGGGTACTACACTATGGTTACGACATCATCACGACGGTCATATTATAGTCTCTATAACAATATTTGGTTGTCGAAAACAAGTAATAGTATTTTTTTTTTATTTCATCATATATTTTGTTACAATAATCAAGCATATGCTTGTATTGTATCATTTAATGTTTACTTTTCGTAAAAATTTCAAAATGGTTATCATTTTAAAATAGTATGATTTAAAAAATTTGACAAAAATAACATTATATTCAAAAGCATTAAAAATTACAAATAATCATTAAATATTAGGTGAGACAACAGTATGATTACAAATTTATCAAGCCATGATTTTTTTTGAATAATAATTTGACTTCAGCTGTTCTGTGATGTGAAAAAAATATACAAAAATTTTGAAAAAATTGCAGAAACTTGAAAATCAACAAGAAAATGTAAAAAGGAAATATTGATATAAAAGTTGCAATTAAAGAGGTAAATACAATCAATAAGTACATGTATGTAACTAACAGCAAAAGACAATAATTTGCTATGGAAAATGGTCAAATTCAATTGTCGTCATATATGTATATGACTATTGCTTCATACTTTAATTTAACATAATAATGATAACTGGTAACCATTTTATGCTTTAACAACAATCATTAAATTCCATCATAGTATGTTGCTCTTCGATTATGATTACCGCAACCATGTTCTTTCTTTGCGTGCACCTAGTTGAGGTGTAAATGTGTAAATGCCTAAAGAGTAAAAGAAGAGTTAGGGAAATTAGTATCATTTAAATGAATACCAGTGCTAAGCCGGGATTTAACCTTTCTCACATTTAACTCTTTCTGCTGTAAAAAACAATAAAACTCTAAATGAAGATAAATGTATGAACTATGTGCATGTATTAATTAAATCAAAGTAAGGTCATCACACTATTTTCTTAAACGAATGCTAATGATTCTTCTGATGCTCTTTTACTTCTCTTTTCATCCTTAAGTTTAATGGTAATTAAAACATCGTGGTTTATGTGTGTACATATTTGCAATTAGTGCAAGTTCTAAAGTCAGTGTGATTGTGGGTGAATAGTGTTGGCTTTAGCGTTGTTATGTTCGTAAGACTAATCTTGGTTTCATCTCTATTTTTGGTGTTCCTTTTTCATCTATTTTTGAATTTAATTTCTTTTTAACTGTGGGCAGAAACAGAAATCCAACATTGCCAACGATTCTTCGAAAAGAATAGAGTCTGTACAGGAAATAGGCGTTATTATATTTTCTGTTTAGTTTTTCATCCTTTCATTTTGTTGAGCGTGTAGTGGTGTGTTTTCTTAACACCCAATTGTCAGTTGCATGCGTGTTGTTTGCAAATAAATTTATTTTTTCATCGTTTAACTTTGTTCTTCGCTTATTGTATACACATGTACATACAAAATTGTACAAGCATTTAGCTGTATTATTATTATAATCTTTATAGTAGTTGCTATTGTTGTAATTGTAGTTATAAGTGTTTTAGCACTTTTTTAATGAATAGTTTTGGCTTCTGGTTGATATTTTTTATTTCAATTTTTTACTATACCCACTTAACAACAATTATATTGTCACTGATTTAGTTTTTAGATATGCAAATACATTAAGTTCATTGTAGTAACATAAATCTGATGAAATGTTTATGGATAAAATTATTATTTATACCTAAGAGTGTTGGAAAATTACCAAAAACCTACAATAGTGGTTACCTAGCAAAAATGATTTCTTAATTAAATTGCTGCTAAGATAAAATATATGCGTGCAGCGAATACATTATGTACGAACATATTAAAGAGCTGCGTAAAATGTTCTAAAAGTTATGTAATCTATTTCACACTACTTCCAATCACTTTTTTCAGTGTAAACATACATAAATACCAAAATAACACTCTCAATAAAAATAAAAGTAATAATCACTCGTAAAGTTTTCCTCTACAACTTTATTAGAGTTTATATTTTTACGCAAAGTACATAGAATATTAAAATAAAAAGCGACAGTGAAATAAAAAAAGGAAAATCATAGGAAAAACATCGAGTGCAATCGAACACATACAAAAAATATTACAGAAGTGTTACTAAATAATTAGATTTGGGACAGTTCAAAGAGAAACACTTTCTTATAAGTGATTTTTTAGTACAATTAAGCGAGAATTTGTCAATAAACGTCCAGGAATTTGGTCCTTAGGCCACATGTTAAAATTAATTAGAAATAAGTGGTTGGAAAGTTTTTCCTCAATGGCCTTATGGTGCAGACCTTGCCCCGTCTGATTATTACTTATGTCGATCAATGGTGAACGATCTCTCTAGGATACGATTAACTTCAGAATAACAATGCTTTAGATAAATTTAAACTGTACAAATTTTTCAAAATAAAAGTTGAAAATTCATAAAAATTTCTCATTAATACATGATGAGATAATTGAAATAAATCTTCAAACTCCTTTTTTGGTTGTCAAAATAAAATAAATTTTAAGCATTGCCTTTCATGTTTTTAACTATACTACACAAAATTTTTTTATTAAAATTGTTTGCTTAACACGGAATTAGTTTCAATGGTTTTTTTTTGTAAAAAAAATCCTTCTAGTCACATTAGAAACCTCTAGGAGCAACAGAGCTGAATGTTAGGGATTGATATATCCTACTAATATTTATAGCAAATGTGAATGTTTGTATGTTTGTATTTTTGGATGCTTGTTATTCAGTCACGCAAAATTGGCTGAATAAAGCTGAACGATTATCGCAATTATCAGGCGAATTTGTATTGAGTTAGTCGGCTGTTCAAAGGTTTCGAGTGTCCAAAATTTACAAGTACTGGCGAAGAGAATGTAGTTATCCAACGTCGTCTGTAGAAGTATTTTTTCTTAAATATTTGCAATAAGTTGTATTCTACTATAATAAGCAATAAGTATGAATGTTTATACGTTTATATGTTTTAATTTTTTTTTACTCAATAACGCGAAAAATGGCTGAACGTATTTGAATGAAATTCGCCACAGATTTATAACAACCTGAATAATCACATAAAGAGGCTACCTTTCATGCCGATAACTACGCAGACGAAGTCGCGGGCACAGACTACACAAAAAACAATATTTAATATACTCGCATGAATCTTCAAAAAAAAAAAAAAACTTTTTAAAAATATTTTTGTTTCCGGGTTCGCGGTCGGGGCCCGCTAGTACAAAATATAATTTTAATTTTATAAAATAAAAATATTCAAATTAGACAGAGAGCTGCTTTAAATTAAAAAATAATCTTTCTGCTACTCAGTTAAGCAAAGACCAGAAATACTGCTCTGACTCTTTTACTCAATAACTTATTTCCTTTATAACTTCGGAAACCATAAGATGTGTTTCTGTTAATTATTTCGTTTATTCACTCAGGTTGCTTAAAACATGACGAAATGCTAAAGTTTCTTAATTTTTTAATATTTGGCCAAGTCTTAAATACTTGAAAATATCGGCTTAAATAAATCATTGTCACAGTAAATAAGAGTTAAAAAATGAAATCTTGATTGTCACAGGTGATTGAGTCAGGCGAACAAAGTTTTCAGCACAACAAATAATTTTTTTTAAAAATTAGCTTTTCTAAAAATGTACTATTTAACCAACAAATTCAGTTAATTAGCAAAAGAGTTATTGAGCACAGAACATGATTTCAAAAGGGAAGAATTAATAACAAACGAAATGACAAAGTCATTTATACCCTTTTCCCCCTCGTAAGAGGTATGTGTAGTACATGCATGCAAACATACATATGAATTAACCATTTGAAAGAACAACACTTACAACCATTTCTCTATTAAATAGTTCCTCAAAGATGTTGAAAATGATAATAGAAGTAATTTAAGAACTTTTCCAAAAGTACTTGATGATTTTGTTCCGAAAAGAAGGAGGAACACAAAAGTTTTTCCTATTTAAATAAAACTCATTTTCGCGTTAAGTTCGTCCGTCACCTAGTCTGTATGCCTGCTTGCCTGCGTGTCTGTCTGCCTCTGTCTCTGTCTGTCTGTATGTATGTTTCGTTATTTTAATGGGTGTAGAGGTGGCTTCGTAATCAACTGACTGAATGCTGTCGTTTTAGAAATAAATTTTATTTTTTCTATTTTTGCACTTACAGAATCGTAATGTAAACTAAATGTCTACTAGAAATAGACTTTTTAAAATCATAAAAAGGGTAGGAGGATTATGAAGAAACAACATAAAAAAATTATTCAATTTTACTTATTTTATACAGTTTTATATTGGCTTTTAATGGTGTTGCTGGCTTAATCTTTTTGTTAAACTTTTGCTGCAGAAATTTGAGATAATCTTTTTTTTTTTTAATTATCTTTAACAATTACATATATCTTTGTATGTACATATATCTATTGTTATTGTGTTTGTAATTGTTTCCATTGAATTTGCTTTCTTTAACAATTAATATTGAGGGATACAAATATGTGTAGGTTTTGGAAAATCCTTTAAAATTGTCACTTTGGAGCCAGAATAATTTTGAATGTATAAATTACTTATTAACATCCTAAGTATTAAAGTAAAAAGTAAAAATTATTTAAATTTAGCAACCCTTTTGTTAAAAACAAAAGAAAAATTATACCGCGAAGTAAAACAGGAAAACAAAAGGACAAAAAAAAAACAAAAACAAAAAAGGTAAAAGTTGTGTAAATTACTTTTAGATTACGTCTCAACGCAGAAATATTTAACAACTGAACAAGCACGTGTACTATATGAGGCCACACCGAGTTGTAACGCATCCTTCAGCATTGTTAGAAACCAGTTTAAGAGTTATCTGTCTGCAGGCTACACATAATCGGTGTTTATGTTAAAATTATAATAAAGGAAGCTTTTGATTTCTACACAATTAATTGTTTTTAAATTATGGCTGATTCTATATGAGAAATTTTTGGTTCAAATTATTTATGGATTCAGAAATATTGAAATTTTTAAGAGCAATATTTATTTTTTTAAAAAATATATTTTTCGCCTTAATCGTTGTTGTCTATGAACAGATAGAAATGCGCTCTAGATTTTTGTTTGTATTTGTTTTTTTGAGGATTTTATGTTTCTGCAAATTATAAGGTCATCTGGGAGCTTCAGAAAACAATCACTGATATATTTGTTTATGTAGAAACCGTGTGCCCGCGAATTCGTCTGCGTATTTATCGCGATGAAAGGTAGCCTTTGTGTAAATCTGTGTTGTTGTCTGACTGTGTGGAACATTTTATTTAGTTACGCATAGCCGTTTTTATGTGATTGTGTAACAAAATTATTATTTTAGTATGTATGTATGTATGTAAGTAGGATAATAGATATGTATGTATACATGACGCTGTCGTAAGTGAATATCGCAAATGGATTGAGAAATATTTATATACACTTTTCTCACATGGTGAAGGGTATAAAAATACAAGAGTTTGTATTTCGTTGTCTTTTTTGTCGGTCCAATTGTATGTCAGTTTGTATTTAAATCTGTTCGCTGTTTGTTATTGTTATAATTTTGTTGTATTCGAAACAAAGTGATTTTTGTTTTTGTTTTAACTTTGATGTTTATTGATAAGCTTAATGCTACTAATAATGCGGTTTGAAATTATTTCTGCTTATTTTCCACCTTCTACATCGGGAAGGTAATTTTTCTTATCGCATTTACTTAATAAAGTAAGAAAAAAGATGACCGGAAAAGGCAATTAAACGCTTCAGATGTGCGACTTGCAACACCCTGTGGCTTGATTTTTTCACCTTAAAAACAACAGCAGCATTAACAACATTTTTCTTAAACTAACAAACTTGAAATAAGATAAAAAACAAGAAAAGTCGTAGATAAAGATGCAAAAGGACAAAAAAAGCTTACAGAAACGGCGAGAATAAAATCTTAAACAAAAGAATTCAAATAGAAAAACATACATAAAAGTGAACCTGATTGTTTTCAATTTAAATAATTTTTTTTTACTTCTTAAAACCCACACCCATTACAAAAAAGGACTATAAGATTCTTAGTTTTTTTTTATTTCCTTTTGTAAGATTTATTGCTGTTTGTTAAGAAGGGATTCTTTCAAATATAATATATGTATGTAGATGAAGTGTGCACATGTACACAAATACGTATGAAGGTATTAGTATGAATGGTTTTACAGGTCATGGCCACAAATTTTGGAAAATAAATTATTTTAATTAAAATTATATTAGATTTTCAAAAAATCTGTTTGCATCTGGGTTAACTCAAACCTTGAAAACACTTATCGTTGAGAACTCTAGTCCAAGTCTTCTTTTATTCTTATATTTTTATGCTTTTATTTATTAAGTTTTAATTATTTTTCTATTTATTCTTTCTATGGATTCATTCTATACTTAAAATAAGTTTGTCGCTCTTTCGGTCTTTCTGAACTCAGTTGGCGCAGGAACTACTTAATATTAAGAACATTAGGTATTGTGATAGTTTAATGTAAAGCAATTTTAATCGCCAGAAATGTCTCATTTCTGAGACAATTATATTAAAAAAAGTCAAATAAAATTGTATTTGCAATGGTACTAGAAGTATGAAAGGAAATAAATATGCGGACACTACAGAAGAAAGAATATAAAATTTTCACACCGATTAAAATCCTTTATTTCATCTGTATTTTTTTTCTACACAATCATCCCAGATTTATTTCCTTTACAGCGATATCAGAATTGGAATCCACACTTTATACTTTTCCTTATCCGTAAGAAGGGCATAGCATCTGATTTTTCAGTATTAGTGGTTCACAGCATAATACCTCGGTTTCTTTGTGTGCCTATCTCATATTACATAAAATGGTGTCCGCGATGTTACCACCAACCATATTTGCGACATTATCCGAATACTATATCCTGCCTGTTGCCTCCAGTCTTCTGAGAAGACCGTACACGGTTATTTTTTTTTAGACAAAGACTCTCTGCGCACAACCTTACCTGAGTTCTGGTGTATCCTTTCCTGGGATTCATTGTCCTACGTTTTTGAAAATGGAAATAATCTATTTTCCACAATGGAAACAACCCCTCAATAGGAGCATTTCTTAGTCTTAAAATAAAATAAAAATTTTTTTTTATCGGACGTTATGTTGGAAATGTTTAAAAATCCTTAGCAAAAAATTATTTAAAATATAAATTTTCACAAATTTTACATTAATTCTTAATTATTTACGATGCCTTTATAAAAGAAGCATTTGTATCCTTCATCACTCCAGAGTAAATATAAGCGTTAAAAAATTAAAGGATACAAAAAAAAAATAATAAAAGAAAAGAAAAACTGTTTTAATGTGTCACAACAATTGAAGAGTGGAAAATGCGAAGCAGAACCGAACAGTAATTCATAAAAATCTATATTCATTTTTATAAAATGGCAAATAAACCTTTGATTGTTAAATAAATATAACAATAGCTCAGCAAACAGCATTAGAGACAGTCAATTTAAAAATTTGATTGTTGTTGTTATTTGGAGGGGAGATTGCACTAGTTAAATATTTATGATTAAGCTATTTTCTACACTCAGTACCAGTGAATAGTGGGGTTGGGAGGTTGTTTATCTGTTAATTTGTTGTTTATTTTTTATGTACAATCGTTAAATAACAACGAAAGTACAACATTTTTATGAACTTACTACATTTGGTCATTTCACAATCTATCATTAGAGTTGTATGTCGTCCGACTTAACAACAGTTGTATATATTTTGTTGATAATTTATCAAGAACTATCTTGTACAACACATACAACAACTTGATGTACGTTTATTGTATTTTGAATAAATACACCAGCAATCGAGAAATTGTTTTGTTTTTTTTTTCAAATGTGTTAAAGTGAATTTCTTACAACGTACAACTACTATGATAGGTTATGAATTGGCAAACTTTTTCTGCATGTTAAAAATTGTTCCTTTAAAATACGAGTATGTCTGTGCATATTTATTTTTATCAGTAATACTAATGCATAGATTTACAATTACATATTTATATATTAAACTAGCCAAGCCCGGCGCGCGTTACTACGCCCCTTAATGAATGAAAATGAATTCTGAATTTTAATTGAATATCAAGTGCAAGAAGCTTAAAATTATATTTCTTTATGGGCATGAACCTGCCCACTTTTCTAATCACAAAATTGTTAGTCATGACAGCTCAATATGTGTGTGCAAAGTTTCAGTAAAATCGGTCAAGTGCAAGTAGCTAAAAATGATAACTAATTTTTTATGGGCGTGGCACCGCCCACTTTTTGCCACCCATAAACATTCCCTGATATGTGTACAACATTTTGCCAAAGTTTGAGCCCGATCGGTTTTACAGTTTCGGAGTCTATAGCTAACACACACCCACACACACACACACACAAAAACACACACACAGAGTTTCACTTTTATATATAAAGATAAATTTTCAATTATTTTTAATAATATTCTTTTTTTCTTTTAATTACTTCCAATATTAGCCGAGTGGAATGCATTTTCAAAACCAGCTACGATTGAATCATCAGCACTCCTTATCGGTATACTACTATGTAATTTAAAATTCCTATATATATATATATTTTACAATTCAATGAAATTTGAATTAGGAAATCATAGCATTGATTTTCAAATTTGTCTTTTTACTTCACCTATAAAATGACATTTTCTATTCCACATGTTCATATTCTTATATATTCGGCTAATATCGGAAATAATTTTAGAAAGAATATTCCTAAAAATGATTGCAATCTAATTTAATTTAATTTGATTTATAAAATTAAATAATAGAATAATTGAACTTAAGCCAAAATAAAGATGATTCACAATAAATTAAAGAAATTTAAATTAAAAAAAACTCTTAATTTCAAAAAAAAAAAATATCTGTTTTCGCCTTACACCTAAAATAAGAATATTTCCATACAAAGTAAAGAAAGTAAAAGAAATAATAAATTGAACTTAGGAAAGGTGATAACAAACATTAATTAATTAATAACCATAAACCAAGAATGATAGATATATAGTTTACGCCATGCTTATGATATTCCGTTAGATAATGAAATTGGTCCACAAAAAGGGTTGCCAAGTAAATATTTTCCGATTAAGACACAGCCAGATAACTTTTTTATATAAAAACATGAAACTAATTGTGTGCAAAACTATTGCTTGATGTAAATAAATCTTTGTTTTAAATTTAATTGTTAATCAATAAGTCTGGCTTTAGTTCATATCTTTTAGTGATTATACTTTAAAAAAGTTTTCTTAAATTATATTTTAAGTTCAAAGTATACTGAACAATTTATACGATATAAGCCGAGTAAAATGAATTTTTGGAAATCAGCTACGACTTCATAATCAGATTTTGTTTCAATTTATTAATTATAATTTTTTAATACCAAATTGGTAAATGTGTGAAAAATATCATGTCGTACAAAACAATGTTTGCATATGGTCAATATTCGATATTCTTGGTATCGATTTCTCAATTAACAAATATTCTAGGTAGTTGTAATGTTCGCCTGAAGCTGGTATATCCTTACATCACACTAAAGTTTTCATACCAATTTATCTCTCTATCCATTAACATTACGTATGTTTATACATGTATTTATGTATGTGTATGTACTTAAGGGTTATTAATAAGGTTTAAATAGAACAAAAAACGAGACGCAAAGGTTTAGTTCTACTTCATTTTCATATTGATTATTTTTCGTAGTTCTGACTTACACATAGACACATGTGTGCTTTGTGTATATATGTACATATTTACCCTAGATCGCAGCGAAAATAAAAGTCCGCTGTACACTTCCGAATATAAAATTTTTCCAGGGAGTTGGGCATAGGCGTCGTGATATATCGATGCTTTTGTCTACAGGGGAATAAGAAAATTGATGAAGAATATAATGAAAAGAAATCGTTTAGATAAGGAATAAAAAAACGAAATTTTCTTGCAAAAATATTTTATATTCGAATGTGTTCGGCGTACTTTTCTCTTTTTGATTATATGGTGGTACGGTCTATTGTTCACGTTATAAGTTTCTTGTTTTACATTAAAAAAAAGCCTTTGTAACAATAGTAAAAATGTGCGACAATTATTATTTATCACCTTTAATGCTAGGGATTACTTGTTACCTTGTTCCATTTTTAAAAATGTTTCCTTCTCGATGTATACGGAAATATGATGTACAAAGAAGAAAATATGTATGTCAAGGATTTTGTGTTTTTTTCTCATGCTTTCCCAGATTTTAATCTGGTGAAAAGTTAAACAGTTAAAAGCTTGAAATCATATTGTTTGTTGTGCAATTGTACAGGGAGTATAATTGTTAAGATAAAACACATAATAAAGTAACATTAACAGTTAAGATTAACCTTATAAGCCTGAATGTTTGTATTTAAATACGTATAAGTTATTTAACTTATTTTACAAAAAGGTGTTTTTCAAGCAAAATGAAAGGGTTCAATTGTTTATTTTGGATCAGTGACACAAAAGATCTCTTGTTGAATAATGAACACCTTTCAAAATATTTTTATTTTAAATAAGTATTGTTGACCTTTTTTGTTGTTTATATATTTTGTTGTAGATTTTTGTTTGGCTTTAGGTCATAAAAATTCAATTTTGTTGTTTTATTTTTAAAGAAAATATTTTAAATTTCTTTATTTATTTTATTCCAATATTTCGACCTACTTCGTAGATCATCATCAGGGATATTTAAAAAATATTTTAAAGATTATATTATTTTTATTCTGGCTCAAGTTCATTTTTATACTAAATTTCTCATATATTTTCTTTTTCATATACATATGAAGAAATCAGTTTTTATTTGTGGTAATGAAAGAATATACTGGAAAAGTATCTTATTATCCCGACACCAGCCGAGTGGAATGCATTTTCGAAACCAGCTACGGTTTCATCATCAGCACTCTTTTGATCGGGATGTCTTAGTGTTGATAGTAAATATCATCTATTTAACTCACAAGTTTATATGAAAATTGATTTTGTAAATTAATTCTTTTTACCTATAAACTCATATATTTGCCATGGTGAGTGAGAACGAAATTTCTTCAACACTAAAGCTTTTCCCCTTTTTCTTTGTTATTCTTTTCAATTACCACATTTTAATCGTAGCTTTAAACCATCAGTCTGATGGCAATGAAAGCTCTTTTTTTGTTGGTTGTTATACTCACAACTTTTATTTAGATCATACATGTTCTTGTATTTGTCTATATGATCTACACCGTGCCATGTGTAATTGTTAATTTTCCTTTTATTTAATTGTCGAACTATTTAATATCTTAAAGATTATATTATTTTTATTCTGGCTCAAGTTCATTTTTATACTAAATTTCTCATATATTTTCTTTTTCATATACATATGAAGAAATCAGTTTTTATTTGTGGTAATGAAAGAATATACTGGAAAAGTATCTTATTATCCCGACACCAGCCGAGTGGAATGCATTTTCGAAACCAGCTACGGTTTCATCATCAGCACTCTTTTGATCGGGATGTCTTAGTGTTGATAGTAAATATCATCTATTTAACTCACAAGTTTATATGAAAATTGATTTTGTAAATTAATTCTTTTTACCTATAAACTCATATATTTGCCATGGTGAGTGAGAACGAAATTTCTTCAACACTAAAGCTTTTCCCCTTTTTCTTTGTTATTCTTTTCAATTACCACATTTTAATCGTAGCTTTAAACCATCAGTCTGATGGCAATGAAAGCTCTTTTTTTGTTGGTTGTTATACTCACAACTTTTATTTAGATCATACATGTTCTTGTATTTGTCTATATGATCTACACCGTGCCATGTGTAATTGTTAATTTTCCTTTTATTTAATTGTCGAACTATTTAATATCTTAAAGATTATATTATTTTTATTCTGGCTCAAGTTCATTTTTATACTAAATTTCTCATATATTTTCTTTTTCATATACATATGAAGAAATCAGTTTTTATTTGTGGTAATGAAAGAATATACTGGAAAAGTATCTTATTATCCCGACACCAGCCGAGTGGAATGCATTTTCGAAACCAGCTACGGTTTCATCATCAGCACTCTTTTGATCGGGATGTCTTAGTGTTGATAGTAAATATCATCTATTTAACTCACAAGTTTATATGAAAATTGATTTTGTAAATTAATTCTTTTTACCTATAAACTCATATATTTGCCATGGTGAGTGAGAACGAAATTTCTTCAACACTAAAGCTTTTCCCCTTTTTCTTTGTTATTCTTTTCAATTACCACATTTTAATCGTAGCTTTAAACCATCAGTCTGATGGCAATGAAAGCTCTTTTTTTGTTGGTTGTTATACTCACAACTTTTATTTAGATCATACATGTTCTTGTATTTGTCTATATGATTACACATGGCACGGTGTAGATCATATAGACAAATACAAGAACATGTATGATCTAAATAAAAGTTGTGAGTATAACAACCAACAAAAAAAGAGCTTTAATTGCCATCAGACTGATGGTTTAAAGCTACGATTAAAATGTGGTAATTGAAAAGAATAACAAAGAAAAAGGGGAAAAGCTTTAGTGTTGAAGAAATTTCGTTCTCACTCACCATGGCAAATATATGAGTTTATAGGTAAAAAGAATTAATTTACAAAATCAATTTTCATATAAACTTGTGAGTTAAATAGATGATATTTACTATCAACACTAAGACATCCCGATCAAAAGAGTGCTGATGATGAAACCGTAGCTGGTTTCGAAAATGCATTCCACTCGGCTGGTGTCGGGATAATAAGATACTTTTCCAGTATATTCTTTCATTACCACAAATAAAAACTGATTTCTTCATATGTATATGAAAAAGAAAATATATGAGAAATTTAGTATAAAAATGAACTTGAGCCAGAATAAAAATAATATAATCTTTAAGATATTAAATAGTTCGACAATTAAATAAAAGGAAAATTAACAATTACACATGGCACGGTGTAGATCATATAGACAAATACAAGAACATGTATGATCTAAATAAAAGTTGTGAGTATAACAACCAACAAAAAAAGAGCTTTCATTGCCATCAGACTGATGGTTTAAAGCTACGATTAAAATGTGGTAATTGAAAAGAATAACAAAGAAAAAGGGGAAAAGCTTTAGTGTTGAAGAAATTTCGTTCTCACTCACCATGGCAAATATATGAGTTTATAGGTAAAAAGAATTAATTTACAAAATCAATTTTCATATAAACTTGTGAGTTAAATAGATGATATTTACTATCAACACTAAGACATCCCGATCAAAAGAGTGCTGATGATGAAACCGTAGCTGGTTTCGAAAATGCATTCCACTCGGCTGGTGTCGGGATAATAAGATACTTTTCCAGTATATTCTTTCATTACCACAAATAAAAACTGATTTCTTCATATGTATATGAAAAAGAAAATATATGAGAAATTTAGTATAAAAATGAACTTGAGCCAGAATAAAAATAATATAATCTTTAAGATATTAAATAGTTCGACAATTAAATAAAAGGAAAATTAAAAAATATTTTAGATATAATTCTATATCGAGTTGAACAACAATCTTATTTATTTATAAGCTAATTAACAACTTTTTCGAATTCTATTCTGTTCAATTCAATCAATAAGAGTAACAAAAAATTATATTTAAGGTTATTATGTACTACACACATACTCCCCTCCGCGATGGGTCTAACTATGCGGAGGCTTACGTTCAATGGTGCTTAACTAAGAAAATTTTCCCTGCCTGTCAGCTTTTGTTTCTATATGTAGGGGAAGCTGATTGACTCAGCTACTAGGGAGCTTTTTCTCTCTTATAGAGACTGTAATTGTCCGTATGGATACCATCTGTACTTTACAACTTCACCAGGAGATTCGGAGACTTTGATGAATTCTACCCAAACCTACGGTTAGACTGCATATGCATATGCTTAATATCAAAGGTTTGCGAAAAGGTGGAGAAAATCTACTCTCAAGTGGGGAGCGGTAGACAAAATTTTGGTGTCACCGACCTGTAGTTAGAGAAACCTCTGGAGGAACCGCATCTGATTGTTTAGAAAAATTTCTGTTGTGTGCTCTAGACAACCTTTAGGAGGATTGGGGGGAAATATATATTTCCTGGGAAACGCTAAACTATTTGATCGCTTAGTAATAATTATGTACAAAAATCTGTCGATGAGAGCTGGACTATAAAATCATTGTGATCCTTGACCAATTTATCGAAAGGGCGATGGCTAGGATTGATAATTTAGGGCGTTATATAACGAGAATACCGAGGAAACATTTATGGTGGCATCGGCTTAAGTACCTTACGACGCGTGACTCTTATCCTTCAGAGGAGGTGAGAATTATGCATCTTGTTTCCTTGGGGGGATGTTAGCTTGGAGAAGTGTCCGCTCCTTGGTGTAATTGCTTGTTAGAGTTATAGAGGTATTACAAGGACCTCTGACTGGGGCAAAGAATAATCTAGACTTTGTACATAAAGAGTTTGGAAAGGGAGAGGAAGGTAAGTGCATTAGGGTACCAAAAGATACGGTTTATATTAATTACAACGCGTACCTTTCGGAACTTTCATGAAGTGTTCCGCATCTAGAACTTTAGAATACAGCAAATATTGAGCGGATAGTGGAGAGGGTGAACTCCACTACCAGGCTGTTTTTAAAAATATGTATGTGACAATGAATACTAAATATTTTTTTGTCAGGATATAAACTCCTAAAATATGGTCGTAGTTCAGATTTGGTTTTCAAAGTACTTATTAGTCTTAAATTTGCTTAAACTGGACTTTACATTTCTACAATAAAAATTGAAAATTTTTTCTTCTGGAGCTTAATTCATTTCTCTTTTTTTTAAATTGGTTCAAGATTTCGAGGTGTGCTGTTATATCCTGTTACTGTTATGTTATATGAAGTTTTTGCATCTTTAAAAACTATATGT
Source organism: Phyto melanocephala (assembly GCA_941918925.1). Classification (NCBI taxonomy): domain Eukaryota; kingdom Metazoa; phylum Arthropoda; class Insecta; order Diptera; family Rhinophoridae; genus Phyto; species Phyto melanocephala. Next base: position 136,467,275 of record OW799235.1, on the reverse strand, counting down.
GTGTAGTTATTAGGAAAGTGCAAATTGATTTGGTGAAATTAAAATATATAAATATTTTACCTTCGGTCTAATGCTAATTTTCTAGTAAATACCTAAATATGCACATACATTGGGGTGTGTGTAACGAAAATGCTTTTTTTTATTTAATTTAATCAAATATAATTTCCCGGGGCACTTTTGGAAGAGCACACACTTCCCAATGCAATAAGAGCTTCTCTTTGGTTTGTCTGACTTTGGTGTAGTAGTGTGAAACAGAGGCAAAATTACAGTTATGTGTATATGCATTTGTAATGTTCTCTGGCGAGATATCTGTAGTGCTTTTATGTGAGGGACATGCATAAAAAATAATAATGAACGACACCAAACAATTAAAAGGTTTGAAAAGAGCTAAATAATGAAATAATAAAGCCATGTTATATCTTGTTTGTTGTTTATGCAGTAAATGTTCAGGAAGCATCAGTATGGGGCGCCACGACAAAAATATGACCGAAATAGCCATGGCGTATTGTTTACTTGTAAAATACATTTTGTCAACAGACACAGTTATACGCACATACATCCATACGTGAATATATACATGTGTTCAAATGTTGTTGTGTCTGTATTTACAAAACTATTTTTGTAGACTAATGTGGTTCAAATTTAATAATCTTTAAGATAATTAGAACTTTTAAACCTGAGTGATATCTAGAAGATTTGAATTGACATCTTTTTTTGAAATCTACAAAGATGAAAGATTTTATTTTCATAATGGCATATTAATTGATATGGTGATATTGAAGTCTCTCTACAATCTAAGGTTCGTAATGTTAAAATTCATATATAAAATAATCTACCCTCTGCCACTTTAGAAATTATATGTGTATATAAATTATGATTAAAGTTTCCCTTGTGGGCTTAGCATAGTAATTTAAAAGACCAAGCAATAAATGAACATTTTGTATAATTAGAGTTTAGGAAATTTTGCAATAATATAAAGGCAAATTTGATAGAAAAATAAAATAAAATAAAATATTTTACATAATATTGTAGTTTGTATTGCACTGTAATTATGTCCTTAAAACCCGGTAAAGCTCCTGGTGTAGATGGGCTTCCAGTTGAATGTTTTAAAATCGATCCCGATAGTATGTCAAATCTTCTACACCCTGTTTTTTTGCGAATCTGGAGGGATGAGGATATCCCGGCCCAATGGAAAGAATCTGCTATTGTAAAGATCCCAAAAAAGGGAAATAGAAGAAAATGCTCTAATTGGAGAGGAATTAGTCTTCTACCCGTAGGCAACAAAATTTTTACTTCTTTAATTTTAAATAGAATATCTGATCACCTTAATAATGTCATCAGTAAGAATCAGGCTGGCTTTCGCTCGGGTCAATCTTGTATTGATCACATTAATACAACCAGAATGATAATCGAACAATCAGTTGAATACAATGCTCCATTGTATTTAACATTTATTGATTTCGAAAAAGCATTTGATGCAATTAAACGTAACCACATTTGGTCATCATTACGGGCAAGAGGTGTCCCAGACAAACTGGTAAACATTATTACAAATAGTTATAACGGTATTACAAGCCAAGTTCTTCACGAAGGACAGCTGAGTGAGCCTTTTCATACATGTAGCGGGGTAAGGCAAGGTTGTTCACTTTCACCTTTACTGTTTATAGCTGCACTCGATGTTATTTTGGCTGCAGCTAATATTAATCCTAGCGGTATTGAATGGGGGTTTCGGCGTAAGTTGGATGACTTAGAGTATGCAGACGACATCGTCCTCTTTTCCCATAGATATAACGATATGCAAAGCAAAATATCAACTATTGTATCCGAATCAGCAAAGGCGGGTCTAAAAGTCAATGTGGGAAAAACTAAAGTTATGAGGATAAATACCAATAACGACTCCACATTTACTATTAACGGAACAGCCTTGGAGGATGTGGAGAAATTCGAATATCTGGGAAGTGTGCTTACAACAGATGGTGGTGCTGCTGCAGATGTCGAAAACCGAATGAGAAAAGCGAAAAATGTATATGGGTCCTTAATGAAAGTTTGGAAAGCTAGAACAATTTCTACGCAAACTAAGATGAAAATTTTTAATGCTTGCGTAAAATCTGTGTTGTTGTATGGTAGTGAGACCTGGCTAGTTACAGAAGCTATTTCAACTAAACTTCAGACCTTCATAAATCGTTGCTTACGACGTTTACTTGAAATATGGTGGCCAAATACTATAAGAAATGAAGAACTTTGGAGAATATGCGGTCAAACAAAGCTAGAACTTGAAATCCGTAAAAGAAAATACCAATGGTTAGGCCACACTCTTAGAAAAACTGTCGATGATGCAGCACACTTTGCTTTAGAATGGAATCCACAAGGACGTAGACTTCGAGGTAGGCCAAAGCAAACTTGGCGTAGAACTGTGATGCAAGAAACGAGGAAATCTTTTGGTCAATTGAGAGCTATTGCACATGATAGAGATCTGTGGAAGTTATATGTTAACAACTTATGCAATATTTAATATGTATACATACTTTTTTTTCTTTTTTTCTTTTATTTGTTTTTATTTCTTTTATGATGTATGTGAATAGACTAAGTTCTTTAAGAATATGTCATTAATAATAATAATAATTGTAGTTTGTATGAATACGAATACATAGGCTTTCGAATGCCTAAACAAAAAGATCTAATGGATACAAAATTTTAGCAGCCCTCAAATATGTATATTTATCTTCTTGGAAATTTAAAACTGAACCACTCTAATGTCGATATTGGTTATTTAAAAATAAAAGTATTTATACCACTTCTACATGATGACCAGGTGTTATGGTCAAAGTGGGTGGACTTTGGTCAATGTGTGTATGCGTATGGCAACTGAATTTTGTGTTAATTTAAGCTTGTGCATGTAGACGTGCAAATGATACACGTTTATGTATGCGTATGATAATTTTAAATTCCGTTCATTGTGTCTGTGTGGAAATTCATGTTTAAATGTTTAAATTATAACAATTGTTTATTTGAATATCGTTGTAACCAAGTGCTTGGTGGCATGTAAAACTGTATGCCTAGCAGTAAAAGTCAAGAGGACTTTATATTTCAGCCCTGTTGGCAATTCTACCCTGCCTGCCCTTAAAAGTTTTCTAGAAAGATTCTGAACTCCGTTCTAAATATCCGGTAGTAATTCTAACTAAGTAACTTCCTTTCCTAAGAATGGAAGAAAAATGTTCACTCTTCAAGGTATTTTTGTTTAATTTTTGTATTCTTAAAAACAACAAATAAATGCAAAAACCTTTACTACAACTAAATTAAGTGTAAAAGAAATGAAACATAACATTGATTCAAAGATTTTAAAGAGTGGGCTTAATAGTGTTGAAGTCTTTCCTCTTCATTCACTCGGATAGTATCGGCAAAACATACGTTTCCAGATTATAATAATAAAATAAATAATGTTTAAAAATGAACTTAAGTCTATAAGAAAATATTAATAAATAATTACGAAATGTCATTGTGTCTGCTAAACAAGATTAAAAAGGGCCTTTCCCTTTTGCCGATAGTTGACTGTTTTATATTTACATATACATACATATAAAGTATATGCAGAAGTATACATATCTACATATATTTGTTTATTCATTTAACACTGTTTGTGCATTTAATAGAAGCAGGTGTGTTGCTGAGTAGCTTGAATTTAACTGTATCGCTCTTTAACTGATGGTTAGAGCAGGACAGAACTAGTTATAAGATTAAAATTAATCATAAGGAAAAAGGATTGCTGTTTGCAAATTTCATTATAATTTGCTTAAAATCTGGAAGTTTAATAGATGATATTTATATCCAACCGTTTATGACCGATCAGCGGGTTTTAATGATGACGACATTCTACTCTATCATTTTTTTTATTATCAAATCAAATATCTTTATAAAAATATAAGAAAATCTTTGCTCAAGCCTTAATAATTAAAATATTGGTTAAAAATTAAAAGTCCAGCAATAAAATTATTATTTTATTTAATTCTCAAAAACTAACTGCAATCTTCAATGAGGAAGCAAGCGAGAGATGTAAACGAAAGCCGTTGAAATTATTTTTGTATTAAATGCAAGAATAGATTTATTCGAAAAAATTGTCCGCAATAACAAAATCTACATTTTTCAAATGCCTTTCAACGGACATATATCGTATCTCAAGTCATTTATTATTGGTTTGCTTACTTGTCGCAGTACCCGCGTATGTAACTAAAATATTTGTTTGAGTTTGTTTTTTTACAGAATACCTCCAAAAAATAAAGAAAAAAATCTGTTAAGTAAAAAAAAATTGATGGAAATGAATATATAACATTGCGTTGGCATTTAAGCGAAAATTGCTGGCAAATGTTTTCATTCATCCCTGGTTCTGCTGTTCGTTGCTGCGGCTGCATGCTGGTTATTGGCGGCCAAAACACAAATATTGACTAAATATGAATAAAAAAAAGTACCACAAAAAACAAGAACAACATAAAGAACTGCAGACCGACCGCAACGGTCAGTTGAACGTTTGTCGACATGTAACTACTATAAATGTAACACATTTATACATACATACATATAAACATGCAAACATAGTAGTGACAAAGGCAGCAAACAAACTCCATTTTTATATGGTTGTTTTAATAATAATGATGATGATGATGATAATGATGATGATGGTATGTGCTATTTGTATTTATGTAGTACTTATGTATATGTACATATAGACGGAGCATGCATGACTATCTGTGTACAAAATTGTGTTATTTACATTGTGGCAATTCCTGTATTGCCACAACGGAACATTTTGTGGATTATATAGACACAAAAAAGGGAAGGAAAAAACTAAAAAAAGTTTTTTTTTTCTTTTATTTTTCAAATATATTTTTTACTCGAATTTGAAGGAAATGTGCATCCAACAAATATGCAACACCTATATGATGCATCATAGCCATAAATGAGCAGGCAAATATCCTTTTATGTACATATATTAAGAGATAGACAGTATTGTTAAAGAAAATAAAATGTTCCGGGTCCTTTATGTTTGATAGAGCATTTTTTGTATGATATGATTTTACGACTACATGCTTACACCTAATTTACATGATGAATTTGATGACGTCATTTTTTGTTTGCTAGCAAGCGGTGTAGAGAAGAAAGAGGGGTAGAAAAATAGAAGTGATTTCTGTTTTCATGGTTTTTCTTGACACTTCGCTTTACACTTTTTTCTGTTTTCTGTTACGTTTTATTTTTATATTCTCATCAACTGGATTGTGCTTTTTGACTGATAAAAAAAAAATATTAAACAGTAATAAGTTTTTTCGACATTCAAAATAAAGAAAATAAAAAATATTAATAAAATAAATTTAATAGTCTACAATACAAATTAGAAACTAGACGTCCAAAAAAAAACATCGTATAAACTTGAGTAGTTTTTGGTAGCAACTTCAAAAGGGAATTAAGAAAATTGGACGTCATAAAATTCATCATGTAAATTGTGTGTTATACGCAATTGTGTTCAGGCATAGCAAACACTTAGTGTGTCCATTGATGACGACAATAAAATTATTTTTTTCTATGCTTTTTTTATTCTTAAATTCAATCCTAATTAATTGGCGCGATCTGTTTCTACGTTATGTAAATTGGAGCATTAACTATTACATTGAAATTTAATTTTTATTTACTAATTTGTTTTAATTTATTTCGGTACACACACTCATAAGTTAAATGCAACATAAAATTTCATTACTTTTTTCCAAGGAAAATTTATTCATCAGGTACTCCTATTTGAGCAGCTGACTATTTTATTCTTCACTTGTTTTTAATTTAAGATGTCAACTTTGTTTACGTTTGTGTCTGTAAATTCATAGTAATTTTTGTTGTTTTTTTTATATAGTAGTTTGACAATTAAATGTGATATGGAATTTAAATAATTTTTCAATTATATTGTAAATTAACTTTATATGTCTTTAAAAAAAAATGGAATAATAAATGTTAAGATAAAAATAGTTTAATTGCAAATTCAATTTGAACCTATAAGACTTCGCAGATCAAAGAAAAGCTACCTCTAGCCAAACAACCGCGAATTCATGTTTTCCAAGACCTTATAACTAGTATTAATTTATAACACCACAATTTAATAATTAATTATTGATTTAAATTATATATAAAGAAACATTTTTGTATTCCTTTCCATTTTTTTGGTTGAAACAATTTTAAAAATGCTAGTATTTGTGCAATAACTCATTGGAAAATAAGTAAAATACAATTTATAATTAGAACAAAAAACATTTTAATGTTTTTAATTCTAAAAATGCAAAATTCGTGTTATGTTTAGCCTAGTGCTTTAATATGTGAAAAATTTGAATAATGTTTTGAAAAACACAAATGTGTAACATAAACTAGCGGAAATTTATGAAATAAAAATTAAAACAATAATTTATTTAAAAATTTTCGTGCAAATTTTTAAAAATAAAATTATAATTAAAAGTAAACAAGCAATTGTTTTTTTTGTGTTTTGACCTTTTTCAGGCCATGTTGTCACCTGTGCTTTTGCATTATTGTATTTATTGTAGAACGGCGATTACCTGATGAATAAATATGCCTTGCTTTATTTCAAGGCATATCCATAAGGCATATGCATCGAGGCAACAAACGCAACAATTAAAAAACACATGTATTTTGTTTTTGTATGTATGCCGGCATGTGTCACACAACTTTTTTATTTTTATCTTTAATTTGAGTAATTTTTAAAAAACTTTAAAGCCAAAACTTTTTATTCGTGGTTTTGTAGTTTTTAAAAAATTTTAAACCAAAATTAAAAAAACTAAGTTTGACAAATGCATGCAGACTTTTAAGAAAAGTTGGTAACGCTCAAGTCGAATTCATACAGGTGAAATTATCAGCACATGATGATGAGGAAACACAATGTCTAAATTCTTTGAATTCTCCTTGACTACATGTTGTAATGCAGGAATGGAAAATTAGATTTGTGATTCCAAATTAAAAATTTAACTTTATTGTGTTTTTTGATAATAAATTTTTGAAATTTATGTATATTTGTTGTTCTTGCACCATTTGAAATGTGCTTCACAAGCACATATCCTTTTTTAAATAAAATTTTATTGAATAAAAGATATAAAAACAAGTTTTTTACCCCTGTTATACGAATTGGTTTTGACAGAAAAAATCACCTAAAAGTTGCTTTGTTGAATATGCCTTGGTTACGCTTATAAAATGTATTTAAAAAAAACAGTCAGCTGATGGAATGCGAGTACCTTATAGAACAAAAACAGATAAATAAATACATTTAGGAAACTCTTAATAGCTTAATTGATAAAAACTGGATAAATACAAATTTGCTCTATGGTTTTGGCTGCACAGTAAAACCCATGGAAGACATTTCAAAATACTGCTATTTAAAGGTGTAACTAAAAAATAAAATCATATCGCTACAGTTTATGATGAAACTGGCGATACAAATGGTAAGTTTAACTGCATATATACAAAATAATATTGTTAAAGTTTTTCCCGTATACGACGAAAATGGTTAATATTACTCATAGAAGGTTTAGATCTTATAGTATTCGCCTTCAAGTCAAATTCCTTTATCGTATTTAATTTTAGTTTAAACGTCGAAAACGATACAAATTGGCTAATTGTTGGAAAAAAATTATAAATGTTATAATTTCTCCATCTCTGCATCACTTATCTTTTATAACATATTTTCAAATTTGCTCAATCTTTTCTTTAAGGGCTATAATACACGGCATGTTTTCGACATCTGACTTGTAAAATTCCACACTGATAAATACGAGCATGTCGTGTGTTACCTTTTAAACATTACTTCTGTAAAAAACATGTGTAGAGACACTTGACAAAATTCCAATTAGAGTGCGCTCTATTTTCTTCTGTCAAAACATGTGAAGCAGTCAGCGACGGTTGCCCGTGAAAGTACGATCTTGACAGACATGTAGATTTACGTTTACAAATTTTAAAGTCAAATGTGATAAACATGCCGTTTATTATAGCCTTAAGTGATTCGAAACTGTCGTTATAAATATACATATGTCTGTATGTGTTTAATAGAACAAATCCTATATAATTCATCTTTTTTGAAATATATTTACAAAAATGAATCTGGTTGTTTTAATGAAAAACGACAACAACACTGCAATAAACATTTTGAGCAGTTTGATTTCAATCAGAATACAAAACATTGTCCGTTGTTTTAGTTTCTTGGGAATACAATCAGATCTCAGGAGCAGTTGTGCTTTTTGCCTTTTTCTTTTACATGTGACACAAAATTTTTAAAATTAAATTACTTCTTTTAAAAACGGGGATCTAATATTACGTATGTTCGAGTAAGTAATTTCAAATAATTGCTCCAACAAAAAGTATTTTGGGCAAAAAACACGTAAACGGATTGAAAACGTTGTGTTGTATTTAGGGTGATTGTATTCGACTGGTGTCAATCGGTTTTTTTAGGTTTTGTCGAAGCGGAATATTTTAAAAGGCCCATTTTTCAAATACCGACTAAACCGGTTATCGAAATAAATAAGTTTTGTGTGTATTTCCAGTTAAATTTCAAAATTTAAAACCTACTCGTATATAAGAAAATAAAAAAAATAAAGACAATAATTTTTTAATAAACGATTGTAATTTTGTAAAAAGTAAATTGCTGAAATGTTTAGTTTTTTTTTTAGATAAATATGTAAAATTGAAAAAAGTTCAACTGCGTTTTTTATTTGCAATTATTTGAAAATAAAATGAAGGCAATGGGGAATATTAGATATAATAATTTCATAATCTTAACGCATGGCGAAGTGGCAGGTGAGCGCTATTAAATACATACTTATATTCTAAGAAGGGATACCATTTGGTCTAAGAAGTGATAGAAAAATTTCAACGAGCTTTATCAACTCAGTTTATAGTTTGGCTAATAGTTTGCATAATATTTTTATTTTATTTTGTTTTCACGTGATTATATTAAACGTACATTTACATATATTTATTGTATGAATACTGTGTTCTATTCATAAAATATTCCTTTCATATAAAGAGTATACAGACAACTATACAAACACTTACCAACAATAAAGTCAATGTGTGAAGCGGTGCAGTAAATCAACTTATTTCTCACAGCTTCCTGTAACAGTCAGAGACAAGAAGAAAATGACAACGAAAATATCGCTAGCAAAATGTTGTCATAATCCTCAAACGATACTGCGTAAAAAGTATTGAAATTTTTTATTTACCAATACATGCGTAAATTTTATTGTTATTTACAATTTAAAAGCCACAACTCTAGTCTCTTTGTTTTAAAGAACATTTTCAGTTCCAATTGTTTTTAATTAATGGTCGCTAAAGGCGGTTGTTTGCGGCTACCTATTGTGGTTCACTTTGCCTTCAATGCCTACCGAACACTTGTTGGTTTTTTTTATTGAATGCAACAGATCGGTACGTAAATAAGATACAAGTCTGATAATTATAACATAAATACGAGGATTGCCTTTTATATTTTGGGATTACAGACAACATATCATCGACAGAAAAATCATAAAAAAAATATAAATTTTATGTTAATATGAATATTTATTTTAAACATCATGTATATTGGGGTATTTAATTTTTTTTTTTTGGAAACATTCTCCAGTTTCAAAATGAAGAAAATAAAAACTAAAAACAGAGACTTCACTTTTTTGCGATTTGTGGAGAAAAGTTTTGTCGAAACTGCATTCTTATTTTGAACTAATCAACATCAATTTGACAACCTGCTCAGTTCTTTGCAATTATATTTAAAATGGTGAGTAACGATTTCGTAATTAAAATTATATTTCCGAAATAGCTTAATCGTAATTTTTAGAAACAGAAACTTATTTATTTATCCACTTATTTGTTATAATTATATATAGTTTATTCGTCCGATTTAATCAAACCGTTTCCTAACGTCAATTGGTAATAATAACGCTCTTAGCAAAGGAAGTAATTCGATAATATCAGAGGAACTACTTTAATTTTTTTTACCGAAACTGGCTTGCAACAATATTGTTTTTTGCTCCCTAATGTACATTGATATCTTTTCATGGTAAACATCGTTACATTTAAATGTTTTAATAGAGATGGACTTGCCCATATGTTCGAATAAATTGTTTGCCCGGACATAATTTCTTTGTGTGCTTTTTTGACTTTCGTTTTGAGAGATATAAGGAGATATATTTTTTGGAAAAACTCCCAACTTGAATCAATTTAATTTTGGTTTTTATACAATCGAAATTATGACGACTGATGATATCCATTAAAATGTATTAATTTATCTTCCAATATTTGTATAAACGTTTATTTATTCACGAATTTTCTTAACTAAAACCTATTATAAACAATATCAATATAGTGTTATATTATTGTACGTAAGAAAAATCGCATAATAATATAATTATTTAACAAAAAATGGTCAAGCTTAAGCAAACATTCGCCAACCTTAGCATTGAATTTTCAAACGATTTTTCGATAATGAATGGATCGCACTGCGGAAAAATCTCAGAAAAATGTTTTCTCAACGAAATGGGTGAATTCATCTTAAGTAAATTGTAATTCTCTACAAAACGTTGTTTTTGTATTGAGATAATTTCATGTTGGCTTAGGTAAATACGTTTAAAAAATGTATAAAAAGGCATGTGACAGGTGTGCAGCAACTAAATATAAAAAAACCCTAAGTTTGGCTTAAAGATCTTCAAAAGGTTCATTCAGTCATCGCTACTTATCGATGACCTAGACACCATTTTCTTTTTGTGGTGAAATCGTTCTCTTACAGGTACGAGAGTGATATAATGCTCCATTTATGGCAAATAGCAAATTTTTATTATCTCCGAACTAACAAAACACAATTCTAAGGGTATTTATGAATGATCGAAATTAGTTGGCCTTTTTTAAAAAATAAAAATATTTCACAAAATAAATATTAAACAATATTAAATTAAAACAAAATTTAATTAGTCAAGAGTATCAGTTAAATCATAAAACAATATTTTTTTTAAATCAATTTAAACATTTCTTGGCCATATTTTTGTAGCGTAGATTTTAGTATTATTAAATTTGTATGTGTATGGATGTACATATGTACGTATACATACATATGTATATGATTTTGAATTTCTTAGTTGTTGCCAACATCCATAAATTATCAACGGTTGTCAATTTATAATTGCTTTCGCGCCAAAATAGAAAATTACAAAACGTGCTGTTAGAAAAATAACTTCTTTTTTAAGGGCGGCTTCCTTTAGAAGTAGTTTTTTGTTGTTGTTTTCATTTTACTTCTTTGAAAAAGTCACAACTTTCTTTAATTTCTCATCTTTCATATTTTTTTTCCTTTTGTTATCTTGGTCTATGGAGAATGTATAAGAAAAAATATGGTGAAATATATGCAAAGTGATTTGAAGGAAAAAAAATCTTTTGTTTTCGAATCTTCTGTTGTTCAAAGTAATTTACATTTGAAAATGATAAGGTGAAGGCGGCGAAAAGTTTAAAGGCGGGATACATACTCGATACAACTTGAAGTTTAAAAGAAAAACCAAAAATAATTATATTTTTAAAACGAAATAAATAAAATCGAAATAAACAAGTTATGATATTTCTATAATTTTTCAAATGGATGATTAAAAGAATCTAAACGTTCTGCCGTATTCTTGAAAAATATTTTAGATTTACCAAAGGCTTATTTGATAGATGTTGTACAGAAATTTGTCAAATAAATTTTCAATAAACTCAAAATATTTTTTATGCAAACGGCAGTATACGCGTATTAAATTTTTTAAATTATTTTAAGTTTTGAAAGGCAAAAAAAAAAAAAAAATAATAACGATTTTTTCACTGAGTTTTAAAATAAATTTGATTACAATTTAATACCCTGTTCAGACAGATATTTTTAATTGTTTCAATTTAGTGTTAATTGAGCAATTAAACAAGTGTTTACACATACTCAATTTATCTTACTCCATTAGCATTTGATAGCTGTAAAAATACGATGTATTTATACTAAATAAAATAATGCCTTCTATTCAGTTTTTCTTCTGTTTATAAAATATATTTACAATTATATTTATATATATGTTTTATTAAAATTACCATTAATCTTTTACCATTTTCTTACTTCTTCTTTTTTGTATATTTTTGTTTGTTTGACATTAGAAATGCCACCTATAGAATTTTCTTCTCACTGAACATACTTCTCAAGAGTTGTATTTCGAGGTTTGGACAATAAGTGAAACAATAAAGTATATATTGCTCAATTTTATAAGTAGTTTTTAGTATGGTAAATTGAGCTCAATAAGGGCCTTTAATTGCGAGAAAATTATAAATTGACAATTAAGGCGCGTGTGTGAACGTAGTATAAAACAACAAATATTAAATAAACAAAATATTTTATGTTGTTGTTAATAGAACAACATTTGATTATTTTACCTTTCCTCGAAACAGTTTTTCAACTTTATTGTGCATTTTGAACTAAGGTGAGGAGGATAAATAATCAACTAAAAAAGGCTTAGGTTAAGCAAGAACTTTAAACAGGCCTTTGTTTTTTAATTAAAGAAGGCATATGAAGTATTCGTTTGTATGAAACGTTTGTATTTTGTGACAAATGTAATTTAAATATCTGAGGATATCTCTTTTATAATTGTTAGTACTTTTATGCATACAAATTTGAACTACTCCAGATAATATTTTTTTTGCACAGAAAGTTTAAATTTTAAATTGTAGAATTAAGTATTATAATGAAAAGTTATACCTTGTATATCAGGTTATTGATAAATTAAATGCAAATTGCTTATACCAAAATTTTGATCAAATTTAATCCAATTGATAAGAAATTAAAGAAAAAAAGTATGCCGTACTTATTTCAGAGCTTCGAAAATGCTCAATTTAAAGGTAGTGAACTGTTTTGGGTTTCTATTTCACAAATTATTTCGAGAATGTGCAATATGTATTTGAGTGCATTTATGAACTTTTATTGATATGATAGTGTTAACGGGTTATCCGTTTCATGGTCAGGGCTCAACTATTTTTTTTACTAAGTATATACGTAATAATCTATATTATAATTTTAAATAATAAGTGCTTTGTTTAATGTGTTGTAGAATAAACAAATAAAATTCATTTTTAGAATCGTGTGGAAGATTGAATTAATGCAATGGGCCCTTCATTTCAATTTTATTGTCAAATCATCCACAGCTTTAAGGCAAGAAAGTGTTTATAAAAATGAATTCATTCATAGAGTCACGAACAGAGACAGGATACAGTAGAGCTTTTTATATTTAAGTTTAACAAGTGAAACAACAATAAAAACAAGTATTTCTGATAAAGGAAAAAGTAGAAGAAGCTACTGAAAACATGTTTAAGTGTTGGAGTGCCAGACAAACACTGAGACTGAGAACATTTTAAAGACTCAATAACATTTTGTTGTCATCGTTGTCAAGCTTAGAATTGTATTGTAGTTGGTGTTGCACACTTCCTGTAACCTACGAGTTATATGATGCAACACCTCTTTGGCGCGTATATATTTTTCTTTTCGTATATTTTAAATAAGTATCCTTAATATTGTCAAGTGTCCGACAAGCAATACAAATGTCAGTAACAATACAAGTAACACCAACCAACATCATTTGCGTTTGTTTCTATGCACTCACATGTTGGTTCGACAAAAACATAGTAGACGGTTTCATAGGAAAAAATGAAATCTTAACGAGTTGTTTTCATTGTTTTACGTTGTGTCGCATGTAACATTCGTTTGTCTTTCCAAGTACAGAAAGGGGGGAGAATCGAAATGTCGACATAAATGACGGTGCACGAACATACAGAAATGAAAAGGTGTTTCCGGTTCGTTAAATATGTTGCACTTAAAAATAAAACAGAAATCTTATGAAAAAGACAGAACAAATCTGTACACATACAAGCATAGATGTATTAAGTTTTAGATATGTATGTATGTTTTTAAGTGTGTATGTATGTGTGTATTTGGAGAAAGGAAGATAAACTTGAAGAAATATTTCTCATCTGGGGTCCTGCTAATGTGTAAATAATTAAACGAATTTTGAACATCCTACTACTTAATATTATTAACTTAATGCAGACGTATAACTGTTGTTCTAAGGTCATCCCTAACGATGGGTAAGAGGCAAGATTTAATCTTGGAAGACATATTGAGGATTTAGAAAGTTATGCTGAAAGCGCTCTCAAAAATGGAAAAGTGTTCAGACGATAAAGTGAACATAATGTGTCAACGATTCGAAGAGTATTCAGTAAGACACAGTGGACATTAACACGCCTGTGCGATACCCTACCAGTCGGTCTCTTTAAAGCATTGCTGTTTTTAACGAGAGTGTCACCGAAAACCCAAAAACATCAATTCGGCATCGATCTCAACAACTTCAGGCTTCATGAAGCACTACGGAGCAAATCTTGACAAAAGATTTTCACTTTCATAAGTAAAAAATGCACTTTAGTCAGGAACTCAAACCAGCAGACCATAAAAAGCACCGGTAATTCGTTTCGTTGGGTAATGAAGCAAAGGGAAGTCAATGCCAATATTTTGAAAAAGTTATCTTCTCCGATAAAGCGCATTCCCATCTCAATACACAAAATTGACGAATTGGGGTCTTAGAAAATCCTCACGCAATCTATGCAAATGCACCTACAACGAGCACCCGCCTGCTACGGATTAGGTACTGTACTTATATATTTATGTTCATATATATGCACATATATAATCATATTAGGTATTCTTATCTTCTAACATTTCTACTCCCTTGTCTATAGACAACTAAACAAAATGCGTATTTATTTTTAAAGTTTCTACAGTTTAATGTTTCTTTTTGTATACATATACGAAAATTATGCGGACTTTGTCGCTTATGTAGTCGTCAAAACATTTTAATAGACCATAGTGCACAAATAAATCACCAAATTTGTTGCTAGAATAGTATTTTACGAAGGTTTCCTTTATCGCATCTTTAGCGAACAGTTTACTAAAAAAATTTCGTACATGTAATCGAAGAAAAGCAAGTAACACATCGTAATATAATTTTTTTTTGTATCTGCAGTATCGGCCCGGTTTGTTTTAAAAAGAAAAAAAAGGATGTTTATATGAGCTTCGTATAAATTAAAAATATCTTCTATTAAATCGCTTCGACGTAGGGCAGTATAAGGAATGAACATTCATATGCTTAAATCTACAAAAGACGGTGTGTCAAGGAATTAAGTGTTTTCGTTTTCTTTCTTGTATTTGGTTAAAAAGCACACACACATACACACAGACAGACAGTTAACCCAAATGCAGAAAAACGTAACAAGCAATAACTTAAAACACTTTACTGGGGTATTTTTTTTTTATCACAATAAATTAATGTTAAAAGATAATGCATCCTCACATA
Organism: Phyto melanocephala; assembly: GCA_941918925.1. Taxonomy (NCBI): domain Eukaryota; kingdom Metazoa; phylum Arthropoda; class Insecta; order Diptera; family Rhinophoridae; genus Phyto; species Phyto melanocephala. The sequence goes on along the minus strand of OW799235.1, from coordinate 136,451,859 downwards.
TTTAGTTGTTGTAATAGACTGACTACACATACATGCTTAAAAATTAGACTTATTCTTGTAGCCGTTACCTGTACAAGCAAAATGTAAATCGGCAAATTTGAAGAAAATAAAAGTACTAAAAACAACACCTGGGCGTTGACAACAGCATTTTATCATTTTTATTCAATGGCAGATTGCAGCTTGTTATCTACTTCTATGCATACAACAATATACGAACAACAATTCCTTCTGTCGTTACAGTAAAAGTGATGAGTACATTAATTTTCATGTAAATGTAATAGATATGTATAAACAGACATACACTGTAAGTAAATTAGAGTGACCAGATCGCAAAAAAGAGAACAACATTTCGGAATCTTGTTTGTCTGGATCCCACAAAACGATTCCCCTTTCCAGATTTTGAGATATTGATATTGTGTTTTTTTTTAAATCAAACACAGTTAGAACAGCTTTTGACCCCAAAAACGTTACCTGGTACCACTAAGTGCCCCTCTAGTATACAAAATATTTTGTGTTTTGCGGGATATCTTAATATTTATTAAAAAACTTATAATAAGTATATTTATGTATAAGTAAAAATATATGTATGAATTTATTAATTTAGCATTAAAATTGACATGGCATAAAGTAGTATGCCTTTTTGAAAAATTTCACAAGCATAGTCTTAATGCATTGTATGTATGTATGTACATGCATACATACATCCATGTATATGAATGTGTGTTTTATTCTAGAGATGTGTCAACTCGAAGTTCGATCGAAAATATATTTCAATATTTATTAATATTATTATTCAATATTTATTTACAATATTTATTTAAAAATTATTTTAAATTTTACAAAAAAAAAAAAGAAAAAAAGAAGAAAAATAACATTTTATTAAAATAGTTTTATTGTCCACTGTAAGTATATCCAAAAATAGTATTTTTTAAAAGCTTAAAAACAACTTGACGAGGTACAATTTGCAAATAATTGGTGTTTAGTTATTTTTTTTATCATATATCGCTTGTTTTCGTATTTTCTTTTAAAATTTAGAAACAGACAGCCGTTGGTAAATTAAAACTGGGCGGTTGGTAAAAAACAGTTAGCAAAATCCTTACTTCAACTTATAAAAAACCTCTTTGGAAATTTGTTTCTAAAAACTTTTCAACTGTTGTACTTATCGTTTGGTTATAACCTTTGCATGCATATTTGCAGGAGTTGTTATCGTATATGTATTTATTATGTGTCGTATATACATAAGAAAAATATTTACGGCACTGATAACATTTGCAAGAACTCAGAGTAACAAGAACAAAATGATTTAACATGTCTTAGCATGATTACAAGTTTTTAGTTGTTGCAACGATAAGATTTTTTTTGTTACATCTTGTAACCTAAAATAGTCATACATCGAAAAAATTCCGCCGTCACTCTAAGTTAAGAATCGAGAATGAAAATCAGTTCACATACACACATGCTTTTCACAATGTCTTAACACGCCTTTCTTAAGTCTCATGTCTTTTTTACTTGTCATTATTGTTGCCGTTGCATGTTATCACCGAAACTACATGCCACACATTTATTCAACGCGTGAATGATGCTAATTTTGCATTGCATATGGTAGTAACTATAAAATTGCAACCTTAAGAGCAAACATAAATTTATTAACAGAATAGAGTAAGAGGGAAATGAAGGCTGCTACTTAAGCAACGGAAATGAAACAATAAACTAAGATGACATAACGGAAATTGTTTTACAGACTTCTTTTATCACAAATATGTCTCACAAAAATACGGTTGCACAAAATTTGTTAAAATTCTCATGTCTGCGACTTCTGAAGAAACTTCGTTATAATTTTTTTGTTCTAGCCTTTGCGCATTAAGATTATAGTCCTTAATATATTGTGCGTAAGCTGGCTTAAGCCAATGCTTATAATCTTATAATCAAATGTGTCCAATTATAATATACTTAAAAAAATTCGTTAAGAAATAGACAAATGTTGTTTCCAAGGCGAATTCAATTCTCAGGTGGTGATAATTCAACAACTACAATAACAAATACAACATTTAATATAACATTGTTTTTTATTATTAATTTAACTTGCAGATTTGTCATAAACAAATTGTTTGTGTTTTTCTTAAAGAAATTTAAGAAGAAAGAAGGAACCTGCATACATATATACACATGGATAACTTCTGACAATCCAGCACAGATTTATAAACCACCAGTTGTAAATTAAATTAACAGCAAAATCCCTATGGAAAAAGCTGTTTTGCGTGTATATTGTTTACATACATACACACACACGCACACACACACACACACATACACAAACAGAAAACTTAAGTTATCGGCAAATTTTGACAGCAGATTAGTCAAATACAAATAGTTTGGCCCAATGACTATTCTGCAACATCGAACGTCGATTTTTTGACGCTTAACAAAATTTCCAACTACAACATTGTCAATAATGTTTACAATATAACGAACTCATAAATAATTTAAATTTAAATTTAAACAAAAGCCGTTTTTTATTGTATGATCAAAGAAAAGTTTTTAAAAAATCCTGTTAATTTCCTGTTTATCTGTGGCAAAGGATCGTTAGTACTTGCAAAAAGTCATAAGCCGGATACGAAGCAAAAACGCATCCACCGACATAAGCCAATCTCAGAAAATCGTTGACTATACCGACCGGTAGGATTAATTGATTATTATAATTAATTAATTAAAAGTAACATTGGAGCTTTTAAGATTGAAGGCAATTTATCTGTTTCAGGTGCAATTAAATACTACTACGAGGCTTCATGAGCCAAAAATTTGGTTTACTAACACCACATGATACAAGTTACACCAGCCAAAAAGTCACCTGCTTGGCAAAGAAGAGCCGAAGTAAGTCAGATGCCAATACATTAATTACACTATGCAACCTGCGCAGACCGTGCAATCGGGCCAGCGCCCAAAGGGAAACAAGAATGGATGACCGATGAAACGTGGAATATAATTACAGACCGACGAAAACTTAAAGAAGAAGTAACATCAGCGGATGACCAAGAAGTAAAGACCAACTTGGAAATGAATTACCGTAACCTGCATAAAATAGTTCAACGAGCGGTTCGAAGAGATAAACGAAACCATATTGACCGCATGGCTGAAGAAGCCGCAAATGCCGCACAAGCTGGTGACACGCGAACAGTATTTAAAGTCACAAAACAGCTAGCAGACCGTAAGTTGCGTATAGAACACCCTGTAAGAGATTTGCAAGGGAACCTGCTCAACACCGACCAAGAACAACTCCAACGATGGAAGGAGCATTTTTCTACTGTGTTAAACTGTGTTATAGATGAAACTCTTGAGCCACCTATTTTAGTTAATCCGCAACCAGTCACAAATTCTGGAATAAGAATAACACCCCCTAGTATATCAGAAACTATTGCTGCCATAAAACAACTCCCAAATGGAAAAGCTGCTGGAACTGATGGTATACCAGCAGAAATCTATAAATGTGATCCCGAACTCTCAGCACAACTTTTATACCCTCTGATTACCGAAACCTGGGAAACCGAATCCTTTCCGGAGGAATGGAAAGATGGTATCATTGTGAAAATCGCGAAAAAAGGAGACCTCAAAAATTGCGCAAACTGGCGGAGTATTTGTGTATTGCCAACTGTAGCCAAAATAGTTGCAAAAATAATATTAAATCGCATCAAAGAGCATTTGGAGCAAACCATCAGCTCATGCCAAGCCGGATTTCGCAGTGGTTCCTCGTGCGCAGACCATGTTAACTCACTACGCATTATTATAGAACAAAGCGTTGAGTTTAATTCCAAATTACATCTTCTATTTATAGATTTTGAGAAAGCGTTCGATTCAATTAATCGAGAATGTATTTGGTCCGCCCTGCGAAAGAGAAATATACCCGAAAAAATAATAGCTCTTATAAAGGAAAGCTATAACCGTGCAAAATGCTTTGTTCTCCATAAGGGAAAACTTTCTGATCCGTTCGTGGTAGAAAGCGGAGTCCGTCAGGGCTGCATATTATCACCTCTTTTGTTTCTTGTCGTTATGGAAGATGTTCTCAATAGTATTGAGAATAAAAGACAAGGAATACAATGGAAAATCAATAACCAATATCTTAATTACCTGGCCTATGCTGACGATATCTGCTTACTTTCGCATAATCTTAATGACCTTAGACACACAACTAAAGAACTGCAAGAAAAACTGCGATACACAGGACTCAAAATTAACGCTGGCAAAACGAAAACACTAAGTGTTGGTACAACAGCAGTTCCAATGACCATCAATAACCAAACTTTTGATGCATGTGAACAATTTTGTTATCTTGGATGTGAAATCTCACCTAATGGAGGGTCCGAACTTGATGTTGGTGCTAGAATTAACAAGGCAAGAGCGTCTTTTGGCATACTAGCCCCAGTATGGCAAAGTAATAAAATTTGTCAATCCACTAAACTTCGAATTTTTGAGGCAAATGTCAAGTCCGTCCTATTATATGGGTGTACAACCTGGAAAGTCACCAAAAGCATCACAAAACGTCTGCAAACATTTGTCAACCGCTGCCTAAGAAGGATATTACGTATCTTTTGGCCTCAGACAATAACGAATGCCGAGCTGTTACTAAAGGCAAGGCAAATGGAAGTAGCAACTGAGATACGTAAACGGAAATGGCAGTGGATTGGACACGCTCTTCGTCGAAATGATGATAATGTATCCAAGCAAGCTCTTAGATGGAACCCATTTCATCAAGATGGTAGAGAAAGTGGTAGGCCACGTATAACATGGAGACGTTCAACAGAATCCGAAATGAATCAACTGGGTGTATCTTGGAACGAATTAAGGTCTATTTCTCAAAACCGAGTCAGATGGAGATCTGCAATTATTGGCGCCCTATGCTCCAGTGGGAGTTAGAGGAACATATATATATATATATATGCAACAAATGAAAAAAATTTTTCCCCCCTTAAATTACCACTATATTTTTTTTGATCCGCATGATACAAAGTCCCTCCTTGAAAGTCCGTGTGATATTCCACGTAGTGACGTTTTATCATCACCCCAACCGTCGTCTTCGAGCATGTGTTGTACATCAGATGATCTAAGACCAAAGCTTTACAATCAACTTAATCTAAATTATCATATAAGAGACCTTGCGCTAACAAAAGAAAAATCGAAGCTTTTAGCATCTCGCTTAAGAGAGCGAAATTTCTTACAAAACGACGTCAAGTCAACGGTATACCGGAACCGACATAAGCCATAGGCCAATTTTATACAACAAAAGATAATGTGTGCTTTTGTGATGACATAAATGGTCTTTTTGAGAAGCTTTACTCTGACACTTTTCAAAACGTGCATTCAACTGGTGCCTGGTAAGTACTTATACTACAAGTGATCAAGTCCAGGTAGAGAATTTGTTTTACCCATCGCAGTGAAGGCGTAAACATCCTCTCATCTTGAAGGTATGAAGGGCTTCGCTCGCCACCATACTACTATCAATAACAATGTCGACATCCTAAGTAGGTAGTACATGTATATATATATAGTATTTTCTTACTTGCTAATTAACATATTTTTCTTATACAAGATACTGTATTTAAAACTACAGGATCTTAAAATTTCTATCATATAATTTCTTAGTTGTAATTGAATGTTAAATTTTTTTATTTCTTTTGAACATGTAAAACTTAATTAACTTTATCTATGTACTGAATTTTAAACGTGTATTTAATTGGCAATAATTTTATTTCATATCAATTGGCGTATGAAATTCAGTTTACTGTGAATAACTATTTGGTATTTATTTAAATTCTAATATTAAATTGAATGTCTTTGTTAATTAAACTGTTTGTAATGTGTGACTTAGATTAAGCGATATGGTAAATATCTGTGTAGATATGTGATTTTGAGAGTAAGAAGTTCCAACTTCTGTATTACACAAGTAATGTTTTAGTATTTTCAAAATATTTCATAAACACTAAACAACGTCTTATCTTTTAAAATTAGTGTTTTCCATAATGTAGATATACTGAACAGTGGTGCCAAATTAGTTTTCTTACGTAACGGTATTAGTTTTTAATTTTTATACTTATTTTAGGAGCACTTTGCTACTTTAATCTCAGCGGATGACCAAACGTTCATATACAAAGTAAATTTAGTTTTTTAAATCTACCAGCAACTAAGTACTTAATTTTTTTATTTTTCTATCACTTAAATCTAATGAAATTTGTGCTCATTTCCTATTTACAATATTTACTTGATAACATTAATTATTCAGAAAATACAAGAAATTATTTTGATCCGTTTTTTTTAATACAGCACCATATTACAACTCATGTTGAAGCCATTGTTAAATTGAATTTTGCTCTCACTTGGATTTTCTTACGAGCCCTGCGTTAGTAAATTGCCTTTCAGAAATACTTTGCATTCGAGGATGCATTGCACATTTTTTTTTTTTTTTTGTTTTGAAGGTGGTGCGGTCTAGTGTGCATAAAAAAAAATAAACAGAAGTGCATGTATACTAAAGAACTTCCTTTTTTTCCCTGATAAATACGAGTATAAGTAAAAGCTTCAAGCGAAACCAATAAGCCTTTTCATCTCCAGTTTGTATCTTTAGCAGTAAAGGTGAAATGGGCTCAAGTGCTTTATAAATTTAAATCTAGTATTTCCATTTTGAATTTTATTTCTGTATTTTATTTTTTTTTTGTGTATTTTGACATTAACTTTAAGATAAACTTTTTAACAACCTCAATAAATATATAATCTATAGACAGATATAGATTTAGTTTTATTTAATTTTTGTTGAATAAAACTAGCAAATTTCATGCACGTATTTTAGACAAAAGAAAGAAGTTAATAAATACAGAATAGAAATGTTTCGCAAAGTTCTATTCAGTTGGCTTTGTTTAAGTGCAATCAAAAACTATTGGCACAAGAAACACATCCGACAACAACACCAGCAACTGTATAAGCGACAAAGACATAGACGGTAAAGACGACAACGGCAATTAACAATTAAATTTAATTAAGATTTTGCTGCACAACCAAGAGAAATAAAACAAAACTTAGCGAACGATTTAGGAAATTAAAACTTTTTTTTTTTGTCAGACACATTCACACAAACAAGCAAGCGTGGAACTAGGGGTAAGGAAAAATTGATATTTACAATCACCATACATTTTTTTTATTTGATAAGTTATACTTTTTGTAGCCATTAAACAAAAAATTCATCCCCTACAGCCCCCCAACGCATAAACTGGATCCGCGTCTGATACAAATATATATAGACATAAGAAGTTCAATTTGCAACAAAATTATTCTCGCAGGTCTCAGCTTATCAAAGGAAGATTTATTGTAGCAAATTGAACAACATACTGAAACAACATCCATATTAAAAATGATAAAACCACGTCCGTAGTTCAAATTGAACGTGTAAAAAGAAATGCTCATCACAGCATCTAATAATGGCGACAACTTTTAATTGAATATAATTGTTAAACATTGCTGAGATTTTTTTTAAGGTGAGTTGTGACTTATGAGTACAAACTAGATGTTGGTGAATTCAAGCTATTAACTTTACAACAAATACATATATACGAAATACGCGCAGTGGCAACTACGTGTTGAAAAAATTCAATATAGATATAAATCAATTGAATTTTTGTTACATTTATATTTATTTAAAGTTTTAATATTTTTTCCTTTTAGAAAAGAAGTTGTATTTGTTTGTTTTCCTCGCGAAATACAATTATTATTTACTGTGCCATATAGTCTTCTAATCATACTATACTCTATTAGGCCAAACAAGTCACCTAATTTTTGTTTAATAGTAACTTCCACACTACATACTTATTAAACTGAAAAATTAACGACGGAGATTGCATAAACATCCAAGAAAAAGAAAAATATAATCAAGTTTCGGATGTTAAACAACTAACTTGTATATACATACTAGCCAAGCCCGGCGCGCGTTGCTGCGCCCCTTAATGAATAAAAATGCATTCAGAATTTTAATTGAATTTATTAAAAATAATATTTTATTGATTTTTATTGTAACGCAAGTGGGTATACAATAATTTTATTTTTCTATTTGCTGTAAAAATGAACAAATTTTTTGGTGTTTCCACTCTGAAGCATGCGACGTACAGCTGGCCATGTGAAAAGCATGGATTTTCAAAATTAAATCCTGCAACACGCAGATATTGTCCTTGTGCTTTGTTAAGGGTAATAGCGAAGGCAAGGCGGACAGGAAACTGTAGTCGCTTGAAGTTGAAAGGCAAATCGGTGGGAACCATTGGAATGCGTGGAAAAAGCTGAAAATAATAACTTATTTTTAATGGGAGTGGCACTGCCCACTTTTCCGTTATTATGTTTAATTAAAGTATAATGCAATAATCATATTATGAAACGGATAATCTTTGCTCTGTTCTAAGTCAAATTGTTGGTTTTTTCTGCAACAAGTTATAGATAAAGATTGTTCTCGTACTAATTGTCTTTTTGTTTACTTTTCATATAAAAACTTTTTCTTTTTTTTTTTCATTCTTTTCGTAAAATATTGAAATTTTAATATAAAATTCCATAAAGTATATATTTTCTGAGACCTGAGTCGTTTAAGCGCATTGATGTAGGGTATTAAAAGTTCAAAAGTAGGTTTTTTGAGTAAAAAAATATATTTTACCATGAAAAGTTTTCAAATTCGTATTAAAAATAAGGAGTTTAAGATCAAAATTTACAAAAATATGTATACCCCGCACAGTGTCTTCTATAGTATTTTATTTTGATACTAAATGGAACATGGAAATTAGTTAAAGACAGCAATTAATTTTAGTAAAAAAAATATTCCATACTGATCAGAGATGTTAACCAAATAATAAGTTTTGTGGTATAAAAGTAGTCAGTCAAACTATTTCAAAAAGATAACCGTAACAAAGTGTTTGTGAATAGTAAATATTTGATAATAAAATTCAAAGCAATGCTTGATTATCGTGAAGAAATACGTAATGAAAAAGTAACTGTAACTTGTTTGTAGAGAATATAATATGAGCGTCGTGATTATGTTATAACGTTAGTTTAAGGTTTTCTTATATGTGAACAAATTTACTGGAAAATAAAATTCTTTAAATTGATCTAAGATTATATTCTATCAGTTCGTTTTTCAAAAGCAAAATTGTTACAAAAAAAAAAAAAAAAAAACACAATAATAAATAAAGACGCTAACGAGGAAGGAAGAAAGCTCTTAAAAACAAGATTGGCGGTGAGTAATGTTAAATCAATTCAATTACAATGATTACTTAGTTTATTTCTATTTTTGTTTTACAAAAAAAAGGCTTTTGATTTTGGCTTTACGTTTTACTCATTTACACAAATAAGGCCACAATTCTGATCTGAGTTCAAAATATATTTTTTTTTTGAAATTCGTCGAATATTTAATGTTAAAGAAATGTCAAGTTAGTGTTTGTTGGTCGGTTGAAAATAAAATTATTTATTTAATTTTTTAAGAAACACCTTTTTTTATACTACAATTTCTTCTTAATTTTAATTTGTTTTTTGCGAATCCTATTAATTATATAAATTTTTATGTGAAATTTGATACAAATACAAGCACTGCAAGAGTAGTTCATGTAAAAATTTCTATTGTCATCGATTGCTTCTAGATACAAAACAAAAATTGATTAATAGTACGATTTTAAAATTTTCTAATTTGGCTTTGTGGCCAATATTATCTTAATTACAATTAGTCAAAATTTAACGCCCTCCTCGTGCCTTTTTCCTTTTTCCTAAATTCATATATTTTTTTGTGTGAAATATGTATAATGAATATAGGACGCTATGCCTTAATGTACTAGTTGAGATTATTAGCAGAAATTTTGTAGATCCACGTAATTTGGCACCCAACCATTTTACTATTTATATTTTTTGTGTTGATACATTTTTATAAATTATTATAGAAATCTGTGGAATTGTTTGTTTGTTTTAGCTTTTTTTTTAACTGCCATTTCAATACTATTTGCCTTTATTACTTTTTTTTGTTTTCTGTGTATATATGTAGACAGAGACATCTCTAGTTCTTATTAGTTTTTGCTGACAATGTGAACAATTTATATTTTTTGATAAATTTTAAAATGCTAGAAATCTTCAGTAACATGTTGAATAGACACTTGCAAAAGTAACGGAGACAATTTTAATGTTTATAGAAAGAATGGATGAAAACACACAATATTGACAGAACTCAAACACACAACTAAATAGCAGCAGAAAGTGGCACCTGAATGAGATAAACGTCACGCGTGTGTGTGTATGTATTATTGTACTGTTTTTACATTTCTTTTATATTGTTGATAAAAGCTACGATTAATTTAAATTTTGTATGATTTCAAATCCCCGATTCCAATTCTTCATATAATTGTGTATGTGTCATCATTTGAGGGTTCTGTCATATAAGGATTGCTTCTACACACAAATGAAAATATGTAATATGTTTGTACATGTGTTTATATGTATATTTGTGCATATTTATGTGCGAGACAGATCTAGCAGCTTGTAAGTTAGTGTCAGTGTGTCTTTTCTATTACTTGGTAACTGTTGACGATTGAATTGTTGCTACTCGTTGATGTAGTCATCAGCATCGTCTGCTACAATTGTTCTTAACGTTACCATGATATCTCATAACTCTCCAGGTGTATGTATCTACCCGCTAGTAATTGGCAATATAATGTCAATTTTTAGTAAATAAAGTTTCTTATTTCTGTTTTATTTTTTATATAGTAATTGGCGTAATCTATTTTTTTTTATATACATGACCCGATAACATTACAACTAGTTGAGTTCCTTACCGAAAAATTATACCTCCTCTCCTACAACTATGAATAATTCTAAATTCGAATTACATTGCTAACAGAAATGCAGTTGTTATACATATTAATATTTCAAAACTGTTGGGTTAAATTGTAGTTCCTTTAACATGTAGTTTATATATGACGATACATACCAACGCACAGTGGACATAATTTCAAAATAATTATGAATACATAATTTTACATTTGGAATAATACACTAAGGCTTCGAGCAAATATCACATGTTTTCTTTTATTGTTTATTTTTCTTCTAAAGAATCTTTGTAAGTTAAGTTAGTTTTAAATGTTCTTTACACTTCTAGAAAATATCATTGTCTGATTGAGGGTCTGATTGATTAAAATTTAACTTATGTTTTTATCTAAAACAAAACTGAAAATGCCACAACTAAAGTAACTAAAAGTCAGATCGAGATGACGAAGTGAAACAAGTCAAAATCCAAACATGATTATCAAAACAGGATAAATTAAAGAGTGCAACTATTTTTATTTGATTTTGCAAACTTTTGTTAATTTACACAGACGAATGTAGTGGAGACTTCCATACATATGAAGTGTACAAGTGTATTTTTGCCATAGTTTTTGAATAAAATTTGCAAAATTATGTGTTTGTAGCTTAGTCTGTGTAGTATTTCGAATAGGTGCTAAGTCAAGAATGAGAGGATCATAGATCATAAACAATTTAATAATGGACATTTCGGCAAATGTGTACTGTTGTAATTCTTGCCGATTATTAACTTTTCGCCTCATTTATTATTTACCTTCAAAACATTTTCTGGATAACGATAGAAAAAGTATTCGGCATGCATGGTCAACAAAATTATAATTTAGTGTCTGATACTCTTTTTTGTGAGAAAACAAAAATTCACTGTTAATTTCGCCGTAACTTTATTTACAGATTAATAGCATGCAATGTTTCAAGTTTGAGTTCTAAGATTTTCGATCCCACTGTGGATGTATGAGAGTTTTTCAATGTGTTGTTATAAATGTGTAAAATCTCGTTTATTTTAGTGAAGGTGAGTGAAAATTGTGTATTTGTCATGGCGCTGACAACTCGATTGAAATTTGTAGCTTTTCACCGTTTGAGTGTCGTCATATAGAAAGATCTGGTTTGAATTTGTGGCAGTTAAGGGAATTTTAAAATTACAAAACACTTACCCTCGTTGCATGTCACATATTGACAGGTGCGTAATGTATTTTTAGTTTGTTTATTTTTGTACGCACATGCATACACGCTTATGTTAGCTTGTTTGTCTGTGTGAGGAAATTTTAATTTGAACAGTGACTTAAATCGTCGTTTTATTGAAAAAAGTTACGAATGAATATGCCCTGCAGTTCAAAAAAAAACTCAAATGCCGATTGAGTTCATGTTTTAAAAATTATTATTAACACAAGACTGAATAAAAATATAACAAAATAATAAAAGGCTGCTTACTTTCTATAACCAACCAACTGACCAGCATTAAGAACAGAAATATTTTATTGTGTTATACAGCTTACGCCAGTTAAGCTTGTTATTCTCGTAAAAAAAATTTGTACTGAAAAGTGTTGCACGTATCGTAGTTGTTAAATTATGGAAGATCTGCAGGGTTTCACATGTATCAAGCAGAAAATGGAAGTTGGATCTCGAATGTAATAGCAAATGAATTAACTAAAAATAAAAAAACCAGCAAATGGTTCTCAGAGTTTAGCCTGCTGTTTTGCCGATTTTTAATATTGTATTTTTATATTTATTTATTCGGCGTAAAATGTGTAACTAAAAGATTGTTGAAGCCTTTTTATTATGTTTTGGTGCTTTCCTACAATTATCTTAAATTTAGCCAAAAATCCTTTTTTCAAAACTCCCCAGCGACAAAACACTAATTAGTGTACACTAATCCGCCCCTTCATACCAGTTTAAAATAAGATATCTCACTTCAAAAGTCAAATTTAATTTAATATTATTTTTCTTAGATTTGTTTTTCGTTTTTTCTTTTTTGGCGCAATAAATAATTTAAAAAATCGAAAATGAGTGTTTCGTCATAAGTCCACAGATATGCACAAGCATATGTATGTTAAGCTTTATAATTAAAAAATTGAAATATTTTTATTTTATATTTTAATTTTGTTACAAAAAAATTAATATGGCAGCACATATTCGTTATTATCTTCATTTTACAATCATCACACCATTGCAGGAAGACGTAATAAGACTACTAAAATGGCTGTGTGTTTATATGTATGTACATAGATATATTCTGTTGACTCTATAAAATATCTTTAATTTTTGATTAAAAATAATTTGGACTAAAGAATTGATTTATCATCTATGTATATTCTCAGATACGTAGATTTAAAAAAGAAAAAACAAAAATAAACTTAAATTTTTTGAACATAAAATCTACAGTCATTCAAACATTATTTTTAGACACAAATTAATTTTACATATGAAAATGGAAAGGAAGAAATTTTAATTGAAATCAGACTCAGTTTGTACAACTTGTTATTAAAAATCGAACAACTTTTCATATATGTAGTTTAAATCGTGTCTTTACATAAAAATTATGAGCAATTCTGGCTGTTAATTTTTTTTAGACAATTGTTTTTCTTGTTGTGGGTTTCTAAATTAAGAAAGAGTTCTGAAATTTAAAATTAATCTAACTAAAAACTGACGGTATGGTTTTTAAAGAAATTATAAGAATTGCAGGATCAAAAATTAACTTGTGATTTCTGGGACACGAAATTCTTATCAGTTTTGCTTAAACGTAATAAATCATGTTGTTTTTAATGTTTGTATAGCCTGGCCGCAACGTTACTTACATGCACAATATAATTAAGTCATATATTTGGTTAATTCATATAAAATCGCTATTAACTAACTATGCAAGTATGTCGATTAATATACTTGCACACACATAAATACACACATATAAACAAATGTTAGCTATTTGATACTCATAGCCACCATTATCGTTGCCTTTCTAAAGCCAGTCTATCGTTGCTAACCCTCATACCATTAGGCCTAACAAAATGTTATCTTTGATTTCCGCACTAATTCCTTAATGTTTTACTCGCCAAATAAATGTTTTCATTAAAAGAAGTTGTTCTATTTTTGTTTTAATCTATTTTCTTTTCTTTTTGCTTATTCTTTACAAATGCTGCTCGTAATAAATCCAGAAGCGAATACATAATTTTGAAAACGCTAATTGTAAAACCATGTATCTGGAACAGAGTTCATGAAAAATTCGGACATTTGACGAAAGTTGCTTTAAGAGACACAAGCCATTATCATACAGTTATATTCGACGGCGAATTGCTACAACAAAGTGACTTTTAAGTAAATGTTTTCTGTCGAGGGGAATTTGTTTATTAGAGACTTAAAGGTTCTTATGATCAGTTAAATTATTTAAAATTTCTTTAAATTTGTAAAACTTATGACGAGGGGTGTTAAAACGACAAATATAAAAAAAATTATTTTTTCATCCCTGCATAATTAAATGAAATCAAGGAGAACTGAACAAATTTAACTGTTGCGACGAGGTCACCTGATTAATGCGAGTAATTCTTGAAGTAACAAGAGTAAGTGAAAAATTAAATTTTAAATTTTTTTAAAATATGTTTACGAATCATTAGGAAATTGTAAATTTCCAAAAAATTCAGCATTCTTCAATATGAGAAACCAATTAACAAAAATAGTTTAAAAACAACAAATTAGTTGGAAATTGTGACCAAAAAAGGACACTTCCATGGTTTGCAAATGTATTTGAACCGTTTTTCTTTAAGGTCGTAAGACCTTAAGCCACAAACAAATTAACCAAATTCATATAAATATAGCCGCTCCTTTATTCTTTTTTTCATTTTAGTTTGAAGATAAGTCGAAATCTATCAACTTTCACTTCGACGTAAATTGGAAATTGTGAGCGTTAGAATTTAAAATATGGCCTATTGCACATACACCCACCTTCAGAATATTTAGTTGCTTTCTCGTCATCATGGTTCTTGTCTACATCATCAAATGAAATATTGTCATCCTCCCAATACTCCCTTCCCAAAAAGAAAAGCAAAAAATCAAATCAAATGAATGAATAAAGGACAGGAGGTGCGTATCGTATGCGTGAATTTAATTTTTTTTAAATATTTTTCTATTATGTTGAACATTTTGAAAGAGCAGGATATGATAGTGCGTGTTTAAATGTCATCATTATTACAAGCTTTTTTGCCATAAACAATTGTATCTGTATCTAGAAGGCTTTTTTTTCTTTTTTCTAAAATACACATTCATAGATCATTGACTGACTTAACATGAATTGGTGGTATGGTTCGGTTGTAATGCAGAACCCGGTCCGCATTGCTGGTCGTAACAATATTTGTGTTCCGTATTGTATTTAAAATAATTTTTTTTTTAGTAAAATTTCTTTTATATTCCTCGCTATGTTGTGTCCGTGTATGCATCAATTTTTATTACTAGTTGCCAGCAGTGTCGTCGGCATGTTATTCGTGATAAATAATTTGATCATTCTAGGCGTCCTCAGACGAACTTACCAAAGTTTCATCACAATCTGGTCAGTGGTTTGGAAGCGTACAGAGGAGAAACAAACAAACAAACAAACATTAATTTTTATATATAAAGATGGGTTTGGTTAGAATGTTTGTTGTTGTTTCTGACAATTCTAGTACATATGCACGTGCGAATATATATTTATTTTTGTATTGGTATGTTTGTGAGCTTGTATTTATTATGTTTTGTTTGATAAACAACAGAGATATCAGTAGAATGGAGCATAATCAATTGCATTTATTTTCTTTGGCTTTAGCCATTATTGGTTGATGTTGTTTTATATACTTTTGGCTTTTATGCCTTCGGTGCGTGATGTTGGCCATTAAATGTAACATACATACTTACACTTTTACATTCTTAGTTGTTGTCATTCACACAACAACTTGTGGATCAAAATGATAAGAAGGAAAAAAATGAAATATAAATTTGGTAAATGTTTTATTCTTAGTTAAATGAAATTTTAGTGTTTTCTGATATTTTTACAACATAATTCTTTATTTTTGCGCTAAACAAAAAATGAAAGCAACAACACGACATGGCATTGAAATATTTGGGTGTGAAATAGAAAAAGAAAAAAAAAAAACTATAATGTTCTGAGTAGACATTTAATAATTAACTTTATACGTACATACATATATATTTTTATTTTATTTTAGAATATCTTCATCTTAATAAACACATATAACTTGAATTTATTTGAATTTGTTTAACTTAGCAAGAACTTAATAAAGAATATTTTCCTTCTGTTAAAAAAAATATATAATTTTGTATATTTTTAATTTAAGTGCGTGGAGCTACCTATTGCAATTATCACTTTTTAAGCAAAATTATTTAAAAAAACAAATTAAAGAAATAAGTTATTTTGTTCAGTAGTTAGGTTCAAGAAAGAAAAAACTAAATGGTGGCATAGACTCAGAAGAAGAAAGGTGTTTATTTGAGGTAAATAAATAATAACTTATTTAAATTGTTCCATTGTTAGATTGTCTAAGACAATAAGTAGGTGCTTGAGATAGCAAAAACTGTACAGCAAACTTTAAGAGCGAGAAAGTAAATGACAGACTAGGTACACAAAGGCGCAAAACAACAATATGTATTTGCAACACAAAAGTTCGTTATAATTTTTGACTATTTGACAAAAATTGTGTCATAATTTGCAAAATTCACTGTCTGCATGGCTTTCATGCTTTGTTTCACCAAATGTCACCATCGATAAAGTTAACGCGTTTATTTACCGCTGATGGTTTGAAATGCGAAGCCATAAGATAAAGTTATTATCAGTATTTTGCAAAAGAATCTTTGAGTTAAACCCGTTTAACAAAATTAATATACGAATTTTCCATTGACTTATGTCACCTTGATTTTAACAAAAACAAATACGTACAATAGTATGAGATATAAGGGGTATAATATTAAAATGAGCATAAAGATAAAGCGCGTTAATTATACGGCCCCAACTTTTTAATCATCTGTACAATTTGTAGCCTTTTATGTCACACACAGATAATTCATTGAAGCAGTCAGTCAGTCCATTCAGTCAAATGAGATTGTTATAATTGTTATTGTTCTTAGACTTGTTGTTATTCCTATCGTTAATGTTGTAGTTATTATTTTTGTTTTTGTTGTTCATGATAACATTGCTCTTACTATCGCCTATTGTCGTTCTATTTCTATTGTTTTTTGTTGTTACTGCTTCTACTGGCTTCACACTGGTCGACTGTAGAGATTGCTGGTTTGGGACGCCATTTAAAGTATGTATGCGGCTAATAACGACATTAAAAAAAAGAAATAATAATAAAAAAGCAAACAACTACATTAAGTAATCATATGAACAAAAAGGACAAACATAAATATGTACACTGAAATATAAATAAAACTCAAGAAAAAGACAAACATCACTTAAATGTAAGTGGAAGTAGTAGCCAAAGGTACAAATGCCGAAGCTTTATTGTCATTTATGGCATTTTATGTGGTCTTTTGTCTAATACTAAAACCGCATTGTTATTTTCTATATAACACTAATCAACCATGGAGTGCACTATACAAGTGCTAAATGGTTAAAAGTGATCTTCTTTAAATTTACATTTTTTTATACAACTAAAAGATGCACATTTGTCTCTCAGTTCATTTACATGTGCATTTGAATAGACATTTTTGAATTGCTATTTTGATATCCTTAAAAAAATAATATACTTGCCAAATTCACAACCTGTTATTGATAATTTCTACGTTAGTTGTATATACAACTCTTTTTACAATTGCACATGCATATGTATGTTTATATAATGTTGTACATTTTAGCTAAAAATACATGTAGAAGTGAATTACTCACAATCTACGACTTTATTTCATTTTTTAAATGAAATTATTGTATTCAAAACTGTGTTGCACATGTTTATATCAATGAAATAGTATGTGTCATTCATTGGGTTCTGTGCCGCTAAGGGGGTTTTCTTTGGACTAGAAAACTATTGTCGGCTGGTGATTGTCGACAATCCTAAAAGCGGAGTCCTTCGTAATCGCCGGAATCTTCGTTAGACTGAGTTTACCCACAATATACACACTTAATGTGTGCCTACTTGTGATTCTTAGCTCCTTAAGTAGTTAATTGCTTATCATTGTAATTTATTTTGTTACTGCCCTTTCGAATTCTAGAAGACAATACTGAAAGCAACAAGTTTATTAATTAATGAAAACAATAACTTTTGAAATGTTTTAAATTTTAAAAAACGTAAGAACAATAAATAAAAATCTTTTAGTTGTGATGCTACCATCTAATTGTAATGAAAATATATAAATGTAACATTAAACAATAAAATTCGAACTAAATGCAAAGACGAATTAACTGTTATCTTAAGTGGTGACTAAATATATAAAATATTTTAGAAAAAATAAAAAATTGCTTTTGAAATATCTTTTATATTGTCAATGTGGTAGCAGAGTATAAAGAGTAAAAAGATAATAAATATTAAGCGTTTGTGGTAAAGGATATCGTTGCTATAAAGAGAGATCGAATAAATTTAATAATTTTATTTTTAAAATTAAGTTAATTAAAAGCTTTCGTAAACTAAAAATAAAGCAAAAACTTCAACTCCGATTTAAGGCAAAATCAAAGCAATTTGAAGAAAATTTTTTTTTTGTGGACAAACCATAAATTTTGAGTATTCCTGTAATTGCAAACGATTTTATTTTTTTTTTTTTAATATGTAAAAAAGTGAAGAAATATTTGTTCCACTATTGGAGAGCGAATGTTTGCGGCTATATTACTTTTACATTCGCAACACACATTTGCCTACCACTATTATAAATACCACCACATTATTAGGGCATGCAATGAAGAAGTATCAACCAACTTCTATTCAACGATATTGAAACAAGAAAAAAGTATACAAATTTAAGCAAATTTTATAATAATTTCGTAGAAAATATAAAGCAAATTCATTATCTGCTGTGTCCAAGGCGAATCCACACCAGGTGATGTTAGAAAGCCAGCTGATGGTTTTTTGCTCCTTTTTTTAACGGCACAATGTCAAAGTTTGTTTACATTTAAATAAATTTTTGTGTGTGTTGCTTGAAAAAGTTTATAAGAGTGGTAAAATCTGTGAAAAAATTATAAAAACAATAAACAACATTTTAACGTTTTTAATTCTAAAAATGCAAAATTCGTGTTGTGTTTGGCCTAGTGGTTTTAATTTGTGAAAAAATTGAAGAATGTTTTAAAAGACACAAATGTATAATATAAACTACCAGAAATTTACGAAATAAATTAAAAACACTAATCTATTTTAAAAACTTTTGTGCAAATTTATTATTCAATTTAAATTTAAAGAAATACGAAATAAAATATATTTTCTTTTATTGCAAATTGCAGAAAACGTTCGGCTTGAAGTATGGAACATTAAAACTTTTGAACATTTTAATTTCTGTGTTCTATCTACCTTTAACACATGTAATTCTAATTTAATGTAATTCACTTGATACGCTGCTACACGGTTTTTCGAAACTTTACGTATACTGAAAAAGGTGGAATTTTTATATTAATACTTTTGTAAAAAGAACTTGTTCAATTGGTGTCGTAAGTCCAAAAAAATATGCAATATATAGTAGACTATGTTTATCATATTATGAAAATAATAATTTTTTATGAAACTCTCTGGCAACGCTCCACACCGTTACAAAACTTTTTAATACCTTTTGTAATATTTATATACATACTTATTTGAAATATATTTTTTTGGATTTTCGTATTCACATTCACATTTTTTTAATTCTGTAGCCGACTAGGTGAAAGCAACAGCAGCAACCAACAGCATCCTTTAGATAAACAAGTGAAACTCAAATATCAACATAAACATAAATGTCTTCAAAGCAGTGTTTGTCAGTTTGTATTACTTTCTTTGTTTTTGGAATCTTTAACTAATAACGGTACTTTTTGGTTGACATTACGTTGTTTTTAGATTGTTGTTAAGATACTGTTGTTACTGTCTCTTTTTTTTTTTTGTTTGTTCTTTGAATGCTAATACTGATGCTGTCTCATGGACTTTGTTGCTGTTCATTAGAAAAGTTTACTTTAGCTCATCATTGTCAACATCATAAGCAGAAGTAACAGCAACAGTAAAAACAAAAACATTAAACATTAAACAGCATCTAAACCAAAAACGACGACACACAACAGGAGGTCTTTAATATCAGAACCCATAATATCTGTACTTTACGTTACATTAAAAGGCTTATTTCATCAACATCTACCAACCAACATACACTCGTATACCAAAGTATTTACGTATGCTTGTACACCTATAGAGTTAAATACATTCTTAGTGACTTGTCATGTATTTGTATGTTTAGCACTTTAGAAACAGTTTTGACAAGCGAAGAAGGTATTCCGGAAATAATATTTACGGTGATTAAGATCAGATAAAAAAACAAAATTTTACAAAAATCTTTACAACTTATTTGTTTAAAACACAAAATATAAAAAAAAACGTTTTCAAAAAAGAAAATACTTTAAAAAAAATCGGTTGTAGTATTTAATTTCGGCAAATGCTTTTTAATATCTATTTAAAAATGTAATTTGCAGTTAATTTATAAGTTAAACCGTATAAATATTTCTCTTATAATATTAGCTATTGATGGTGTGACTTATGTTTTTGAATTGCTTCCCAGCAAAAAAAACAAAAATACAAAAAATTACAAAATAATGGGGTGAAAGTACTAGAAAACCGTTCTTTACTACTTTCAAGTTGGCATCTAAGCCCACTATTTTAACACGGCGATGTTATTGGAGGCAAGTACTTGCCAAATATGAACTCAAATAAGAACTTACCACCCTCGCTTAAAAATAGGGATTCGAATAACTACTAATAACGCTCACTTATAAATAGAGATAAAATAAGTATTTGATTTGGATAACCTAAATAACCCTTTAATAATATGGGCTTACAGAAGTCCTTAGAAAATTAGGTTTGGTTATTGTGCGATACGTTATTTTGGAATTTAAAAATTAGTTAAATCTATAAGTCATCAGTTTGCTTATGAACTGCTTTGTCAAAACATTATTACTTATACTGTAAGTGTCTTAAACTAAATGAGAATTATAAAAAGTTATGTATTTGAACGGCTTCTAACAAATTTCGCAATAAGAAATTGTATTGTGTGTGTATCTAAGCAAATGTCTGAAAATAAGCTCTTGTATATCTCAATATAAATCACTAAAATAGTTTTTAATATTACTGGCCACTAAGAAGAAATAGCTGTTCTGTTGAAGTAATTTTAAAATTCTATTATGAAGCTTTTTTTCACCAATTATGGGTCAGACATTATGTCATATGATTATGATTTCTTCGTAATTTTTTAATTAAATATGAACACATGTAAGTATTCTATAGTATAGTTTTTTTTAAAACTTGTGTATCTTTAAAACGTGGTTAAAAATATGTTTTATAAAATTAATTTAAAACAAGTTAGAGCACTATATTCGGCTGTGCCGAATCTTTTATACCCACCACCAATTTTGTGGACATTTAAAGCACAATATTTATAATTTTGTTAATCGCTATGGAATAATCTCTTTATAATAAAATATTTATCACTTTCTTTGTAGAGGGTGGTTAAATTTTAAGGGCCCATGTTAAAGGTGAGCCACACAAGCAACAAGTTTTTTTTGCATTGTATTTGACATTTCTCAATCTCAGATTAACTTAATTTTAACAGTTGAAAGATACGCAAATGAGCAACGCGATAAAGTTTTTCAGGTTTTTTATAAAAATGGGCTTTCAAATCAAAATGCATTTTGTGCACTTCGTAACTCTTTTGATCAACATAATCGTTCAAATTCGTCCACAATCGGGAGAATTGTAAAAAATATTTAAATTTCTGCAAAACAGGTCTATATAAAATGTTAGAAAATCTGTGAATGTCTTCTTAGTTCGTTGAGTGGGAACCATTGCTGTTTTTTCCGATTGTGTGGCAAAACTATTGAGCATCAACATTGTCATTGAAAATTTGGACAATCAGAAAGAGGAAAGGCGCCAAAGGATGGGGGGCGGCCATTTGGCCGATATTTTATTAAATACATAATTGAACCATACAAATATTATCATTACAAAAAATAGATAATAATAATTTCCTAAATAATTTGTGTTTTATTTAAATTCAACATCGGCCTTTAAAACTTAACCACCCTTTATAACTTCGATATGTTTTCGTAAATTTAGTGTTTCAGTGAAAGTGGGCTTTAAAGTAGGCGTGTCAATAAAGTTTTTGCTAATAAATACAACTTAGATATTTCAATATATAGTCCTTTATTTTCCCAAAAACTTTGTCAATAGAGAAATTACATGAATTTAAGACAAACCGTTAGATGGGAGGTAGGCGTTAAAGTGGGCGTGTCACTTAAACTTGTTTGCACAACAATTACATTGATTAGAAGGATATATATAGCATAATCATACCTCTAATTTTGGCGGTTTTATGAGCTTTTAAATTTTATTAACGGTAGATAACGTGAAAAGTGGGCGTTATAGTAGGCGTGTCAAAATTGTTTTTGCGAATGAGTACAACTTAGATGTTTCAATATAGCCCTTTATTATTCCAAAATCTATATTAATAGAGAAATTATATGAATTTTGGGTAAAACGTTATATAGGAGGTGGGCGCAAAAGTGGGCGTGGCACCTTAATTTTCTGGCACAGTAATGATATTGCCTAGTAGGATATATGTAGCAAATTTGATCATCATACCTCTAATTTTAGCGGCTTTATGAGCTTTTAAATTTCATTAACGGTAGATAACGTGAAAAGTGGTCGTTATAGTAGGCGTGTCAAAGTTATTTTTGCGAATGAGTACGACTAAGGTGCTTCAATATAGCCCTTTATTATTCCAAAATCTTTGTTAATAGAGAAATTATATGAATTTTAGGTAAAACGTTATATGGGAGGTGGGCGTAAAAGTGGGCGTGGCACATTGATTTTCCGTTACAAAAAGCGTCTTACCAAAAAACAAAGTGTGCAAAATTTCAGAGTCGTACATTCAATTTTGTTGCTTTTATGACGTTTTTGTTTTTAAATATACCGAAAAATACACTGTGCGGTATAAATTTTCGTACATTTTGATCGATAACTTCTCTCCTAATGGATAGATTTTGATAATTTTTTGGGGAGAAATATTGTTTTGACTCGAGAAATATATATTCGAAGTTTCATGACTCTACCTTAATGCGTTTGGACACAATTCCATTTTATTCGGTGTTTGAAGGACACGGTTTTTTCGACCTACTCTTGCTTTTCGAGCTATAACTCTCTTCCTAATATTCCGATTTAGCCCATTTTCAATACCTTGTCTATAAGAAAGATTCTGGCAAAATTTGAGCCCCCTAGCTTTTTTGGTGCGACCTCTATCGTGCTTTCAACAGACGGACAGACGGACGGACATAGCTAGATAGTCATCAAATCAAAGTAACAACCTAATATATATGTACACTGAATAAATGATGAGAAAAGTATACAGAAGATGAGGTATTTCGGCATACAGTGCAGTAAAATAATAAATATATTTTCAAACATTATGAACAAACTAAGATTACGTAGTAATACTTGCTGACGAAAATAAATGTTTAGATTATAGACGAACTCGGCAATAAACTCGCAGAAGTTTAAAAAATAGCTGGATTTTATGTGATGAAAAACTTAAATTACCTGGGGTTATTAGTTCCCTGTGTTTAAAAGAAATAAGGTGAAGATTTTCTATAGATAGATCAGCAACATAATAAGTAATAATAAGAGATGATAAGATATTTTTAAACATCTGATTGCAACAACCCTCAGTGAAGCTTTACGTTACGCCGATAATACCGAAAAGTTCTCCGACTGACAAACTTATACAATATATTTAAACATTATTACTCATTTTGTACCTAATAACTTTAGAGAGAGTAAGTGAAATACGTTTGCATTCATGTAACTGAGTTGACAAAATTTAATTTAATTTATGGAAATATATTCAAATATACACAAATTTATTTATTGGCTATCTTTCCCTTTTGCATGTGTGCATGCATGTGTTTTTTTTTTTTATTTAATACCTTCACTTTAACAACAGCGTTTTTCATTTTCTTTTGCAATTTTTCATTACCAAATTCTTTGACATTGTTTTACAGCTCACCTCTTTACTGTTTTCGCTTTTATGTTGTTTCCTCCCTGTTCATTCTATTAGAAACTGCATGAGATTTTGGAATATTTTTAGCTTGTGTCATGTTTGTTTTCAAAACTCATTTATGTCAAGCAACCTGTTAGAACAATAAACAACAACAAAGAAACTAAAAGTTTTTTGTTAAAAAAAAACAGCACTAAAGCAACAACTAAATAGGAAAGGAGATTCTGATTTTTTATAAAATATTTTGGGAAATAATAATTAAATTCAATTCAATTTTTTTTTAAATCACAACATGTAAGGATTATAAAGAATGTTTAGAAATATTTAAATTTTTAAAAGAACAAATATTTGCTTTCGTTTTGATCTCACGAAAAAATATACATATAATGCATTATTATTGAATTCTTTGGATTTTTCCCCTTGATGTGGAGCAAATATTGCAAAATTATGTAGAACAATGGTGTGCACATCGTAGTTAAGCTTAGATTTTATATTTCATTTTATATGCCATTTTCTTTATTATTTCGAACGCCATATTTTATTATGAATTTTTATATAGTTTATTGTATTTTACTAGTCAAGGCCTTTTATTTGATAGTCATAATGTTGGGATTAAACATATTTTTTCGGCTTTTAATTTTTTTGACGCCTTTTTGGATTTTAAATTTTTCAATGTTTATGGGGAATGAGGCAGTCGTGTTTGTTTGCTTATATCTCTGAAAATTATAAGGGGATTGTGTTACCGTTGAAGTTTAAAAGACTTCTCTTGTCATAAGCTTTCGGAAATACATACTTTGTGGGGTCGAAAATGAATGCTGTAGGCACCAAATAAGAAGGGTATAAAAATACATTTTGTATACGCAAAGAAAAAATATGGTTGTGGTAACCATAATCGAAGAGCAACATACCATGATTGAATTGTATGATTATGGTTAAACATAATAATGGTTTCCAGTTATCATTATTATGTTCAATTTAAGCATCATTCAATAATCATATATATGACTGCAATTGAAATCGACAATCTTTGCTTTTTACGCAAAATTATTGTCTTTTGCTGTAACACACACATGTTGATTGTACTTACCAATTTAATTGAAATTTTTTTAACCCATATTTTTTTACATTTTCACGTTTATTTTTAAATTTTCTTTAATTTTTAAAAATTTTTGTTCCTTTTTTTGACATCTTAAATTTTTAAAATAATAAAATTTTATTCAGCAAGAAGAATAGTTGAAATCAAATTATTATAAAAAATATCATAGCTTGATTAATTTGAAATCATACTGTTGTCTCACTTATTATTTAATGATTATTTTTAATTTATAATGCTTTTGAATATAATGTTATTTTTGTCATCATAATTTTTTTAATTCATACCATTTTTAAATGATAACCATTTTGAAATTTTTACGAAAAGTAATCATTAAACGATACAATTCAAACAAATGCTTGATTATCGTGTCAAAATAATGATAAAATGAAACAAAAATACTATTACTTGTTTTCGACAACCAAATATTGTTTTAGAAAAAATAATATGACCGTCGTGATCATGTCGTAACCATGGTTTTTCTTTGCGTGTACGCTTTCAAAAGTAAAAGTCCTGTATGGAAAAAAAGTGAGCAGTTAATAATAAACTGAGAACCTGGTTACGCTATGTTTAGTATTTGTTAAAACAAATACAACCAAGGAAAGCCAATCTAAATCTTTTATCCACCATTTCTTTGAGATATGTGAAAGATGGTAATTCTTCTGTGGTCTTTAGTTTACTTTTGGGTTCGCCAAATGATAACGTAAACGGTAAGAACTACGTTAATATATGCTTTAACGGTTGTGTTAGCAAATTGTGTATATTATCAAGATCTTATAAATCTACTATATCATTTGCATAAGAAGTAGGGGTGTTCTTATACAGCCAGAAGAGCCTGCATGTGTGCAAATTTGAGATCGTCTCAACATATCTTAGTCGGTGCAGATTTTTTGTATTCTTCATTTAGCTTTTTTCACTAGTGAAACCTACGTTAGTAGTGCGAAACATGCAACGGTTTTATTTAATAAACAACAATGACAAATTAAAACATAATAATGTAGCAGACAGAAGCCTGTGTTCCTGTTTGGCAAATAAAATTTATTAAAAAACTTCCCAATTTATGAATTACAATTGTAAGTTTTAACCCAACACATATGAACTTAAATCTACGTTTTGTGTAGGTAATTTAAAGCATTTCTCTAATTCATTATAAATAAAGTGTGAGAATACTACTATGTTTGACTGTTTAAAATCTAAAACAAAAAAGCTGCATCGGCGCTCAAACTTAATTCGTTTAAGTAAGCTAAACTAATATGTAAAATACTAGGGTTAAAGCACTGGGTAATTATTTAGACTAAAGTTTTAATCTAGTGCTTCAATATGTGGCAACATATTTAGTTCTACATGTGTGTATTACGTCTATAAAAGTTAATTTGTATGTATGTATGTATGTATGTACAATGACTTTAACTAAAGCTAAATAAAATAAATTTCGTTTAGACATGCCAGTGACTAAAATCTACAGATAAAAGTCATTTCGGCTATAAGCACCGTCAAAAAACAAAAAAATAA
The DNA here is from genome assembly GCA_941918925.1 of Phyto melanocephala. Lineage (NCBI taxonomy): Eukaryota > Metazoa > Arthropoda > Insecta > Diptera > Rhinophoridae > Phyto > Phyto melanocephala. The sequence continues at coordinate 136,425,224 of OW799235.1, read as the reverse complement.
AAATAGAGGCAGTTAAGATGTTTTTTTTGTATGTAAGTATGTATGTATGTATGTATGTATGTGTGTATGTTGCTAAATCTATAAAATGGTTTGTCAAATTAAATTTATGGCTTTATTTGTTGATATAACAATTTCAAATTGCTGTTGTTACAATTTTTATATACAAAATTTATGTGTTATTCTTTTTCGGTATATATTTTTCGTCATTCAGTCAGTCTTTCTTACGCCATTAAGATAATCAACACAACGACCAAAAGATTGAACAAACTACCAAAAAACAACAACTATTATACAGCAGTATCAAAAAAAAAAAAAACATATAAAAATAACAAAAACATTCAATTCATCGAAAGGGAAAGAAACCCCCACTTTAACAAAATGTGAGAACAAAAACAAAAAATATTATATTAGTTTGAAAATACATACATGCAAACATCCATCCATACAGACAAATAAATAAACACGGCCAGCAGCAAAAGTTGTAAACGGGCAAAATAGAGGCGGCAGCAACAGTGGCTGTATAATAATAAAACTATGCATTAATACACACATATAAATAAAGTATACCAGTTGGCCCAGCCTTTAAGATGGCTACAAGACAATACAAAATAGTTGGCGACAGGTGTAGCACATCCGGAACAAATCATCGACAATATTTTTAAACAAAATGTCGCCAAAATCACGTAAGACAAAATATTGTCGTTGATATATTGAAAGTGGTCGGATAAACATATGATTGCCATTGTATAGATGAGTTGTACACTTTCCCTCTCACAACATACTGGAAGAAACATACGCATATACGTTTTACATAATTATTCATATAACAGGCGTCAACGAAACCTCTTTGCTGAAAAGCAAGAAATTATTTGAATTTTGAAAGCAATAAGAACTTTATTCGTTTAACGTATGGCATACACTGAAATGCTAAAATTGTTTGCATATTAAAGCGCAACAAAGTATGTGTTCTGTACTGATTTGTATCTGATTAGTAGAAATGGAGAAAAACAATTTATTTTCACGGTATTTTTTTGTATTTCTCCTCCTTCTTAATGCAAACAGGAGACATCGTTTATAAAAATAATTCTTTCTACAAACGCTCTACGGCTATTTGACCAACTGGGATGTTACAGATTGTTTGTGTCTGTGTATGTGCGTCCATGTAGTAAAAATAAATTTTACAAGTATTTTATCATTTATGTCGAAGCAAAACAACAATCAGTAAAAAAATCGACGATTGACAGTGTGACCTTAATAAATTACAGGGAAGAATAAGCAACAAAGTAGACTCTGAAATTATTCTACTGCTTACGCTCAAGTCCCTAAACAGCGAGTTTAGCTTGAAACCTTCTTATGCATTTTTCCATAATTATTGTTTTTATTTTTAAATCCACCTAAAATATTTGTAGAGTTTTGATAATGAAATGTTTATTAAATTTGCATTAACAAATTGAGTCAGACAGGGGAAAGAGTATCAGTTTTGGAATTGCTGCCAAATACAAGATGTAGTTTTGAGAGCAATATTATGGTGTTTTTTGCAGAACTACAACACATAGTTTGCACCAATGAATTAAAGAATATGAAATTGACAATGAACTCGATTGCCAAAACCAATTTGGTTTTTGTGTGCATAAGCTAAGCATAAGATAAAAGGCAAACAGTATTTATAGATATCAACCGTCTACTTACGACTTTTTCTACAAGTTTTAAGATAAAAATGTCTATCCTATGAGCCGGGTGTAGGTTGTTATCAATCTGTGAGGAAAATTAAATTCATTCCGTGTAGCTCTTTTTCGTGATTGAGTAACGTACAAACGAACAAACATTAAAACAAATCAGGATTTTAAAATATTTTGCACTCTGAGAGCAATTTGAAGGTGTTCAACACTGGCTACTACAAATTTTTCCTTATTTGCCCCACTGTCCAACCTCAAAAACCATAACATTGTAAAGATATACTTACATGAAAAAAGAGCTGAAAAAATAGAAAATCAAAATCATCTTTTAAATCCTTAGTCAGCCATAATGTTGAAGCCCATGCGAGGCATCATCATCAACAACAGGCAACAACGCACATGCTGAAAATGAGCCATAGAAATTTTTTAAGCAAGGGTGGAGTATTTTGATGATGTATTTAACTCAATGTGTATGTATGCCTGTATATGTGCGTATGTATGTATGTGTGTGTGTAGTTAGATATTGTAGTTGTAATAGTTATAGCAGCGAATCTGGTGGCAAAAGCGGTTTTAATAGTGAAATATATTTCATGATTTTTTTTATTGTTGCTTTTAACTTTTTTTTTAAGTGGAAAATTACGATCTTATTCTATAGTGTTTTATTTTGTTCGTTTGTTTGATATTCTGCAACTGCAACAACTTGGTTTTCGTTTTTCTTTCGTATTAAGTTTGAGTGCCGCTGTTGCTTTTTTTTATATGGGAATAAGTCAAACTTATTTTCAAATTGCTAGAAATGTTTATATGAATGTTGAGTCGTTTTCTGCTGCAAAAGTATATTTGTGTCTGTTGTGGTACTTAACGATAAAAATAGCAACAATTTATTTTTTATTGGCAGCACAGATTTAAGTGTATGTCATTTTCCACTTTTAATATGAATGTATGAGTGTATGTTTGTTCGTTGCGAATTTCATTTCGTGTTGGGGTTATTTACATCCCTGTAAAATAGCATCGTGATGTTACAAAAAATTGGATGCCACAATAAAATAGATAAAAATTTAAAAAAAAAAACACGAGCAACAATGTTATTTACACAGAATTACTTTAACTTATCTTCAGTCGATTTTATTCTTAACCGACATACATACATACATAATTCTTTAAATAAAAGTTACTTTTGAGTATTTACATTTACAACTGTACTCGTCGTAGATGTAGCTTTTTTTAATTAATAGAAAAAAAATGAACGATATTTGTCAACAAGCAATAATAACAAATATTCTTCTTGTCTTCGTGTGGATTCTTGTTCGATACCAGCCAGCAGAATGGAATACGTATTTCCGCAATCTTAGTGTTTTTTACTTAATTTTTTTGCAACATTAAAATGCCATACTTCTTGCATTATGCTTGCTGTTTAATTATTTGAACACCATTACTGTCCGATACTCATTTCAGCTCAAAATGGAAATAAATTTTATTTTCCAAAAAAATAAATGCGTAAGAAAGAACCTTGTTTTAACCATAAAAAAATGTAGTTTGTAATTAGATAGACAACAATAAAATACTGCCAATCAAACGTTTTTTAAAATGCTGCTTAAAATAACAGTAAGCTCCTAAATATAAATTTAATGCAAATGCAAAGGGATACAACTACAATGTTTTACCTTGTATCCTAAAAACATCAATAAGTTTACTTGTTCAAATACACGCACTTGGCGTCACACTCTCATACATTTGCATATTTGTTTGTGTATAACGATAAGGTGTGAAAAATGTGCGTGCAAGATATAGGCGTTACCGCATAATTGCTTTTAAGCCAGCGATTTGAAAACGCATGAAATGTAGAAAGCTCTCAGCTATTAGCAAACAAAACAAAAACAGCATTAAAAAACAATTTATTTTAAAAGAAGCCAGCGATGGATTTAGTTAGATAAGAAAAAGCGAATGTCGGTATGTTAAGCATATTTGAGTATAAAGAAATATGTGAGTATTTATGTCAGTTGAGGGCAAGCAAAACTCTTTCGCAAATCAAATTAGATTAAGAAAAAAAATTCAAAACAACTGTATCCGTATTGAAGGGAAGAACAGTATATGGAGTGATTAGTTATTTTAAATTTTATAAGGGTTTTTATTATAAAGGGTACCTCTTAAGTTGTAAAATATTTTTTGTGTATCTTGAACATGACTTAACCAAAGCATGAAATCAACATGAAAATTCGGTGAATAGGCCAAAACAAGATTGACATTGATCCTAATTTTTATAAGCGAGGTTTGTTTATCGAGAAAGCTCACTATTGTTTGAGTTAATACACTAACAAAAAAAAAAAAAATTGGCGTATTTGAAAGCGATAATAATCCTCAAGACATCGTTACATTCAGAAAAGCTGACTGTTTGGTGTGCTTTATCGGCTGGTGCTGATGCTGGTCCGTCATTATGGTCATTACAGTCAATGGTGACCGCTAGAAGGCCATTACTTCCGACTTTGTCTTTAATCAGTTAAAAACCCATGATGTGATGGAGCTGTGGTTTTAAAAAGATGGCATAACTTGTCACACAGCTTATGGCACAGTTGATTTTAACCCGTAAATTGGCCTCAAACATCGTTCGATTTGACTCCGCTAGAGAGCTTTCTGTGGCGATATGTCAAGTCGCTAGTTTACGCCGATAAGCCCGAAACGATTGTCATTTTGAATGAAAGCTTAAGAAATCTTGAAAATGTTATTCACTTTGCACTAATTCCAACTGGGTTTTGCTGGCTACACAAATAATATTTCCAGTTTTTAATGCATACTATTAGGTGCAAGACAACAGCACGTATACATTTATATCAGTCATGTGAATGATCATTACGTATACGCCCTGTGCGTAAATTCAATTTTTGAAATAGAATTATTTAACCTTCTGTTAGTCGCAACTTATCCGGTTAATAGAGCGTCCATGTTTTTTTTTTATTTTATTTTATACAAAAATATTTTTGCGTCGTTTTTCTTTCCAATTTTTGGTGTTATGTTTATATAATCAAGAGTAATCTATTATGTATTCTACATATGACAAAATTACAATTATAAATTTTTATTCCCAAATTTATTGTAAATCATTTATTCTGACTCAAGTTCATTTTCCTCATATAAGACTTTATAAAACATTTTTTAAATTAATTAAATGGTAATCATTGACAAACTATCCCAATAAAAGCCGAGTGGAATGCCTTTGCGAAACAAGCTACGATTTCATCAACATCACTCTGTATCGGTACACTCACTACTATTTGTGTTACAATTTAATGAAATTAGAGTTGGAGATGTAAAGCATTCATTTCTAAACTTGTTTTTTTTTCTTGTCTTATCAAATGACATTTTCTTCATGTTCGTATTCTTTTATATTCTAAACACATTTTTAGAAAGTTCATTTAGAGAAAAATGATCTGATTTAAAATAAATTTGATGACAAAATTACTTGAAATTTTTCAATTATCCCACGTACTACTAAAAAAGGTGTTAACATATAAACATTTCAGTGTTTGGGAGAATAAGTAACATACAAGAAAGACTTAACTCAAAAAATAACTCTGACGAATATTCCTTTAATTGGCATTAAGGGCAAAAAATCTTCAGTATATACTAGTGATGCAAGTCCCGGTTCCGTATTTCTCAATATCGTTATATAATTATCTATCCTTTTTACATAAAATTAATCTAGCAATTATTGATGTTTTTTACATCGCATTTAGTTGTGCAAGTGAAAAAGAAATATCTTCATCAGATGATGATAATAAAGAAAAATACGACTTCAATGAGTTTGGGATAAAACATATAAAAAAGTTGTCCAATAAATCCCGAAAAATCCCAGGACTTAAAGTTATAAAATACCGAATCCAGGGATTCGCAAAATCAGTCTCAATAAGCATCCGTAGCATATACCTACCAGTTGATTTGTAAATGAATTAGTATTCTTTTGCATCACCGAAATCGCCATTTTGATATTACTACTATTTCAATGCAAAGGAGCAAAATGTGTATATTTTCACTTCTTTCCGCTATTGCGTGTGAGTGCATTATAAAAAACCGGAAAACAGAAACATTCATCACTACCACCGGCATTATAAACATAGGCAAGCATTTTGTAAGCATACGGACGTGCTTCTATTGCTTTTTTGTTTAACAAAAAATTGCATTAAATTTAAATGATACTAAATTGAGAAAAACCTTACGCAATTTTCTATTATACTTGTGTGTATGTATGTAAGTTTTTTACATTTAAAGTTGTTGTTACGGTTTCGGCTTTAAATTGAATTTATACACTCTATTGCACTGATATGAATATGGGTGCTATTGGTGAGTATTATCATATACACACATACTGAAGTGTATAGAAAGACGAAAAGTTCGGCTGAATTGAACTTTACCTTCCTGCATAAAACAGCAAATTCAATAGCCAGCAGAGAAATAACGGAAGTGTTGCATTAATGTTTAAGACCATCGGCTTAAAATGTTAAAATTTCCTCTTCATTTTTAAATCAAAAAGAATTTTGTGAGGGTGCGCATGTCTTTTACAAAAATTACAAAAAATATTTTTCAAAACGACTCATATTTATCTTTATGATCAAAATTAAGTTTTTATCAGTCCACTGGCAACTGTTGTCCGATATTACAGTATGATACATCAGGTTTTTTTGTCTGAAGATGACTAATATTTTACACTAAGAGTTATAACCCTAAAAAAAAAACATTTTTTAAAATCAACCTCAACGTTTGGCATCAACAAAATAAGTACTCAATTAACTGTTTTATAATGGTTAAAAAAATATATAATTAAAATGCTCATATTACTTTCGAAGCAAAGTTTACAACCTGGTCACGAACTTCACTTCTCTAATATTATAATGGTACACTAAGGTGATACGAACTGAGATCTGGTGTGTACTTGAATTCAATGGCATTTAGACTAGTACACTGCAAAAATTATTAGCAAAGCAGGTAAAAAGACAACGTATGGAAAAAAGTTTCTTTATAAATATTCGTAGGTGTCGGTGAGCTTTTTTATTTTTATTAGCATTTAAGGCGGAATTCTTTATTATACATCTTTAATGGTGTTGTTGTCGATGGTAAGATTGTTTGTGTTAATGGTGTTAACCATCAGTCGTTTTGTTTTAAAAAGTTTGATACATGGGCTCAATTTAATGGAGTTTATATGTAAATTTTTCCTTATTTTGATTTTTAAAACTATTACAGATTTGCACTATTATAAATCTTCTATATATATAAAACAGGATGTATGTATGTATGTATGTATGTATGTATGTATGTATGTATGTATGTATGTATGTATGTATGTATGTATGTATGTATGTATGTATGTATGTATGTATGTATGTATGTATGTATGTATGTATGTATGTATGTATGTATGTATGTATGTATGTATGTATGTATGTATGTATGTATGTATGTATGTATGTATGTATGTATGTATGTATGTATGTATGTATGTATGTATGTATGTATGTATGTATGTATGTATGTATGTATGTATGTATGTATGTATGTATGTATGTATGTATGTATGTATGTATGTATGTATGTATGTATGTATGTATGTATGTATGTATGTATGTATGTATGTATGTATGTATGTATGTATGTATGTATGTATGTATGTATGTATGTATGTATGTATGTATGTATGTATGTATGTATGTATGTATGTATGTATGTATGTATGTATGTATGTATATATGTATGTATGTATGTATGTATGTATGTATGTATGTATGTATGTACCGTATGGACTCCAAAACGGCAAAACTGATTTTAATAAAATGTTTAGGGAATCTTCATAATATTTAGGCGGGCAACACTGTGATGTCTGATTTTTGGTCTGCGGGCGGAGGGGCGTGGCAAAATCCAATTTTCATATTGCACCACTAATGACATATATATATATTTATTTTTTTTTTTTTTTTTTTTTAAAGCCTTTGTAATGTTTTTCAAAACGAGATATCAAACTCTTAAATCGGTTATGTAGTTCCGAAGATATTTACAAAAAACCTATGTTAATAATGATCCAATGTCAATATTTTAAAACTTTCGAAATGTTGCATTAAAAAATCCGAGTTTTCGGTTTATTTACAAAAAATATTTACAGCTCAATGAGCAAATCCAATTGAAACTGTCCAGCAAATTAATCATATACAAATCGATCGACACAGTAATGGATGAAGAACAAGCCGACCATTATCCCTAGATCACCGGTAATTCTTATTTGCAACTTAAATGGACCAAAGTTATGCAATGGAACCAGATTGACCATCAAAAACTGTTTACCAAATTTAATCGAGGCTACAATCATCGGAAGATTCAAAGGCGAAGGCGTACTTATTCCACGAATTCCGATAATTTCCAACGATTAACGATTCCAATTCAAGCGGCTCCAATTCTCTTTGCGTCTTGCCTTTGCTATTACCATTAACAAAGCACAAAGCCTATTGACTATTGCTTGCTCTCGAGTTGGCACGCCAAAAAATTTATACGTTTTTACACCAAATAAAAAAACCAAAAACATTGTCACTTCGCTGGCCTTATGATGAAGTAATATAGTAAATATAATTTCCAATTTGCCTTAAATACATGAATTTCTTTTAAGATTGAGCCCATACCTACACCATATGTAAGTTATTCTGTAAAAAAAATTTATGATCCCTGGATTATTATTTAAAGGCCTTAAATTTCGTTAACAGCTCAATTAAAATCATGTGGTAATACAACACTAATGTTTGCTTAGGGCCAGCAACACGGACCGGGTTAGCTAGTTTCATATATTTTTAAGAAAACAAAATTACTTTGAGATGCTGAGTGACGGAATGACACTGAAAAAGTTATAAAAAAAGAAATTCATATTCGATGCCAACTAAAATATTCTCATCGGCAATCTTAATCGGCATATCTTTATTCGATTTGCAGTATTAATTTATTGGATTAATTGATTAAAATTTGTATACAAAGAGATCATATTTTATGAATTCAATAATTTGAGTTCTACTCCTAAATACAGTATAATTAAGTTTAAATAAATGAACAAATGTATTTAGTTAAATTAGTTCGAACATTCTTAAGGCTAGAATTCTCCTTTTAATATTCGTAAATTATTATCGTTGTTTAAGAGCAATTTATTCGGCTTTAAGGAAATAAGATTAAATCCCATTTTCTTTATTCAAATCAAATTTTGAATGAAACGCCCTACATGTCCGTATAAAATTACATGCTAAAGGAGTAACTTACTCACACACTCACATCATATAATGTAACTTGCCCGCATATCTATTTTCAAATGGTAGAAACGAAATGAAATTAATTTACGTATCATCTACACACTTTCGTATTAGAGGTCGTCCGACCACTAATAAATTGTAGCAACAATACTTCAATAAACCAAATGAAAAAAAAGAAAACAATCAAAAATATTTCAAATAGAAAACAAAAAAGAAAAACTTGCGATTGTTGTATGGAAAATTATTATTGTTTTGTGAAAAATATTTTTTTTATTTGTATCTCAAAATTTTTTGTTCTTGCTAAGTCCAAAAATTTCTGTTCAAATTGTGTGCTTTTACACATCGCACAGACATACATACACATGTACATAAGCATGTTCCTTCTGCATGATTGTATTTTAGTGTGTTTGTTTGTATCTTATAGCCACAAGTAGTTTTAATTTCACAAGGTAAAATACTAAAGTGTATCAGTTCTGCTTAGTTTATACAGTTTTATAGTCAGTCAGTCCTAGATAAATTACCACAGATAGTAACTTGAAATTATTACTGTAGTGTAGCAAATTGTTTGGCTATATTTATGGCAAAACATAAATTATTTTATATGAAAGTTTGTAACAAAACCAGCAATCATGTATAAACTATTGTACCAAATACGTACAATGTATGTGTGTAATTATGTATGCGTATGTTTGTACGATAATTTATGCACATGGAATACTTTTGTTTTTATGTAAATCGCAAATTTTATTAATTTCTAAAATGCGTTGAGGTTTTTTTCATTAAGCTGTGACGACTTTCGTACACCTTCCACAAATTATACAAAACCAATATAATAAATAAAAAGATTGAACTAAATTTCGATGATTTGCAACAATATTTTCTAACTTGAATATTAAGGAGAGACGAAATATTTTTAAAGTCAGGAAGAAAAAAGAAGAATATAAAAATATAAATCAAGCCGTGTGCTGTTCTATTTTTCTAAATGATAAATAACAAATTAAGCAACTTTTTTTTATAATTCAGATGGTCCTTTGCCTTAAAATAACAGCGTAACGTACGATAACCAAAAGGACAGATAATTGTCTCTGCGATCTATTAAAAGAATGTCAACTTATTTTCCGCCTAAATATAATATGCTCATATAGACAAGAATTAATTTTGATGAGAAGCTTTGCTATTTATCATAATAAATATGTCAGCAAGAAAACCTCTTTATAGTTACCAATATTCTATTGAACCTGTGGAGGGCCTCTCTGCGCACAGTCTCTTCTAACGCACGCGGTCTAATCATTTGGCCATTTTCGTACATATTTCATTTTTTTTCACTGTCAATTATCATATCTGATTTTAAAAATGTTTGGAACTTTTATGCTTTTTTAACTTTCTAATTCTCTTGAAAGTTTAAAAATAAATAAATGGCTTCAAAAACATCAAAAAATAACCCGATTATAGGAAAATTTTAAAATTAAAGATGCGAAAATAGGTTACGCATTTTAAATGAGAGGAAATTTTGTTCCAAAATTGGAAAAATAACTTAAATAATCTAAAAATATTGGCTTAATGAAAAATGTTTTCATTGAAAATTTTTTTACATTGAAGGAAGTAACACGAACATTTTGGGCCATTTCTCATTTTTGAATTTATAATGTTTTTATAAAAAATTAACTTGCGGGAAAAGATATGTGAGAAAACGGTCAAATTTGGACAGATTTGGCCATAGACAGCCATATCTTCGGCTCCGCAATAGTCTTTGGCCGGGCACAGGAAATAAAGTTCTTATAAATTCCAAACGGTATCTTTGCAAAATCAAAACTTTGCTGGATAAAATTACTTATTGCGTCCTATAGACTTTATAAGGTTCTATTCATTTCAATTTGTACTATTTTATGCTATGAGACTAGACTATGAGACTAGTTAAGCGAAGCTTAAGTTTGAAATTAATCAAAGTTAAAAGTTCCTGCTCTCGGTCGAAGGCTGTAGCGATTCAATCCACAAATGTTTAAATTTCCTGAGCACGACGGACGGTTGTCTTCAGTAATTTTTTCAGCGAGATCTTAAAATATTTTGTTGGGAGTATATTTCTTATTTATGGATAAGAAATTAAATGGCCTTCGACTTTTTTTATTTAAGAGTTATTCTTCTTCTGTTTGGAGTTTTTCAATCCCTGTTGGGACGTTTAAAATTAATGGCAAAATTTTGCTTTTCAAATGAGCTTTTTTAATGTCTGTTGGGACTAATTTTATTTGCAGATATTTCATTATAACTTTTGACACCGAATTTCGTTTTAATATTGACATTAAATATTAAATGCAATCAATGGTTACGATAAATGTTTAAATGTGAATACGTATGTACGTGCTTTAATAAAAGTAATTAAAAATATACGATTCAAAGAAATAACAACAATAGCAACAACTAGATGATAATCAAAATTTTACAATTGACGTTTATTTTCTATTTCATCTTAAAGTGCGTTCAAAATAAGATTATGTGTTTATGGCAAACTGCTGTGTATACCCACACACACACACACACACACACACATACATTTACACATACATACGTATTATGCCTTTTAAATGTGGTATAAGTGATTTAACCTTGTACATGTGTAAAGATATATACGCGTTTTGTATTGCTACAAGTAACTATGTTTGTTGCTACTTACACTTATACGAAGGTTAACACAAAAGTTCTCAAAATATATTTCAAATTGTTATTTTTAAAATTTTTTTAATCATTAATATATAAAACAATATTTTTTAATTGCGCTCTGATTTCTAGTTTATCTCATAGATTTTTCACGGTGTAATTACCTTGTAGCTAGATTTTTAACTATTTACGTTTTGAGCCAGTCATGCAGCTAATTGTCACAAGACTGTGGTATAATCAACAAGCATTGACTGAAAATAAAAAGCCTCATCATTCACCCATGGCAAAATTTAAGATTACTTTGTTTTTCCAACAAAAACTCTTTAATATCGATTAAAAATAATAATGTACTGGTCAGTTATTTAGTGGCAAGAGCATTTAATCTTAAAACCAAAGAACATTGGTTCAAATCCCGGCTGAGACAAGAAAAATTTCATAGCGCGCTTAAATTGCTATGTAAAATGTCACTCACCACTCTCTAAAAAAAAAAAAAAAATATTTAACTAGTATAAATCTATATACGAATTGACTAGTGAGGCTCCTAAAACAACCTTGTGTTAAGATCGATAGTTTGATATATGAAAAAAATTAATATTAAGTGTTAAATATTATCAAATTATATTAAAATTTAGATGTAGCCTGCCAACGTAGATTATTTTTACCTTAATTCTACATACAGAAAATTTATTTCTCAGTTACATTAATGCTATCGTCAGCATTTCTAATAGTTTGCCCTAAAGTGAGACTGCAAAAATACGGTTACTCACGGACTTTAAAGGAGCAGTTTTATTTATTTTTTGGTTTTCTTATTTTTATTAGAAAAAACGTTGTCTTAAGAACGTATATTGAAAGTCAAATGTTTCAGATTCACTTGGTCAAACTCTAATTAACATGTCAAGACAAGTGTTGGAATGTTTTGATTTTTATTCGTAATTCCTCAAAATTTATAATTCGCCATGAGATTTTTTAGTCGCGCAATTAATTTCTTTATTATATTTACGTGAGTGAGCAAGAACAAGAACGTGCATTAGTAATATTTTTATCGTGACGATCATGTAGATCGTGAGTGAAAAGTTGTTAATGGTTCGATCTCTAGATTAGAAACAACTTACAGGCACTAGTTGCATTATGTAAATATTGGCTGCTCCGTATAATTAAGTCATTAGATTATTTTGTTATTTTTTCGGTGAACCTCACATTTTTTTATGTCAGTTACGTCACAATAAAAGTTTAATGCCGTTTACGTTAAAATTAAATGGTCACAATAAAAGTTTAATGCCGTTTACGTTAAAATTAAATGGTTTTCGTTTTTATAACTGTTATTACTTTCGATTCTATATTTAACCAGATGAGGTTTTGGAAGCTGGAAAACAAATCTGCATCAAAAAGTCAGTTTCAAGGTATATGCCAGTTACGTTAGTTTTACTGTAAGGGTGCGATATATTTATTACAAAATGTATAAAACAAACCAGACCCATTAAAGTAATGAAAAATCTTGGCGTTATTATATACAACATTTTACTTTAAACAACGACTGAAACAGCAGCAACAAATATAACAACAATTGTTGTTTATCAATCCCCATGCATACAAATCTGTATACATGCTTAAGTACAAAGTACAATGGCACAAGTATAAATATTGTTTTACACATCTCCTTTCATTCAATGCTTGACAATGATAATGAGTGACATGACATTACATTTTACATTACTTTTTAAATGGCAACATTTAAGCACACACCCTTAAAATATCGTATGTGAAGAAAATTTCTAAATTATATATTGTATGTACGAAAGTACAGTCGAATTCTGTTAAGTGAAAATAGAAGAAAAGAAGAAGAGAATTAAATTTTTTTTAAAACGAATTGTTTACTTTTTATATTGTAATTTTGACTTTTCTTATATTTTTACAATTAAAATTCTTTTTAGAAATAAAAGAAAATTACAAGAATTTGTTTTTGTTAAGCGGAGTGCGCTTATCCGAATCCGACTGTATGGTGAGGATGGCTTTAATTGTTACTGTAAGGGAGATTGTTCCATTTGTTGTTTTATCAAAAAAGTTTAAGTCAAAATATAAACCCAGCAAAAAACGGACATGAAAAAAGCATTAGTAAAAGCACAGGTTTAACTTACGACAAACTGGATTGATTTAATCGAATTTATCATTTTTAAAATTAGCATGTCTCTTTAAATAATGTGTTTTTATAAATATATTAATAACATGCACTTTATTTTTGAATAAAATTGCACATCATTTATAAAAAAATTATTATTTTGCTAAAAATTTTTAAAGAAAAATGGTCGAATAAAGATTAAAATCTAATTAAAACATCATGAAACTTGTAATTCACTTTTAACTGCTGAAAGTTTTTTTGCTGGGAATGAAAAGTTTTTTGTTTTTGTTTTTGATTATTTACACTCTTGTGAAGAAAATTGTTAATAGAAGAGTCAGTTGAACATGCAATACATAAAAAGACACATACATACTTACATACGTATTTAAATACAAACAAATCACTACAAAATGCAATGCAATTAATAATCTTCTTTAATTATTAGTTTAACATTTGTAATTTCTTAATTTAAAAAAAAAATAATTTTGAGTCTTTTTGTTACTTGTTTGGAGGAGGAATATTTCTAAGTTTTTTGTTTAACAATTTTCAGATAACTGTATGCATTAAACCAATTTTAATGCACAATTTTAAATTCTCTCATAAGTTTTACTACAAAATAAATACAAATAATTAAAAACAGTTGCAAACTACTTTCTATTTATTGGTGCTGTCAAAGCCGCTGATTTAAAATTTAGCGATTTTCGCGCAATATTTAACGCATTTCAACAACCCAAAAGTCGTATTTTTTTGGTCATCCCCTTTTTTAAAGACGCGCTCGAGTAGCGCCATTTCTGAAGTGAAGTGATGTGATATTTTTTTTATCAACATTTACCAATTATGAAATAATTGTATTGATAATTTTCGGTTATTACTAAAAACATTATAAAACTACAAAACTTTACCTCAATATACTTATTCATACGTTTTAATTCAATATTAAACATTACAAAGCGTGTAAAAATTTTAAGAATGGTGCCACTTGCCACACATCAAGAGAAGAAATGAATCACTTAAAAGAAAGGTTTAAAACCGTAATTTTTTTGGTAGCGGACAAATAAACAAGCCACCAGGATAGTGCAATTTGACCTCATTATACTATTCTTTGTGGTTTTTTTTTAAATAATATTTTTAATATCTGAAAAACCTTTTTCTATAAAATTAAAATGCTACCTCACCTTTTGCACAACCTTTGTAAATCTTACATATTATAAGTACGCTAAAGACATTTTGTATTCTCATTTATGCTTTGTTAATAACTTAATATGCATTAAAAATCACCTTAACTCGCGCTAAATTTACAAATTTATCTCTGAAAACGAAAATGTTAACGAAAATCCGAAAAAAACTTAAGCTCTTTCTAGCGCGCTTTCAGTTAAAGCTTTACGCCTAGTGGTAAAAATTAGTTGAAATCGCTGTTAAGCATCCTTTTGTTTTCTTATCTTGGCCAGAGATAAATAAATTAATTGGTTTATAAATTATTATAAAATATAAAAAAATAATTTTTATAACTTCTTCTGTTAATTAATCCGAAATGTTTATGCAATTAGCAATTCCTTTAACAATATACGATCGTAATCAAAAATAAATTTTAACCGTAAATTAACCAAAATGTACTGTGTAGAGCACGGTAAACACATTAATCAAAAAGTTTCTTTTAAACATAGCTGAACAAAATATCCTGGATAAAGGCTTGAATTAAGAAAGAAAAGAAATTAGAAAGCCGGCAGAAAATATCAACTTTTAGATTTTTAAACTTTAAAAGTGTTTTTTGGCCAATTTAAATTATGAGGCACTTAACATCTGCTATGTTTCGTTTGCTTAGCTTTTGAATTTGTTGTATTACTAACATTCATGTATAACTGTGAACTCGATACTTGTTTAATCCTGCAACATGCATAACATTTGTTACTTGTTTGTTCCTGCGCCCCACAACAGATTTATTAATTTGTTTATATAAAATTGTAGAGTTGATTCTCTGCAATAGTTAAGGCAATGGTAAATAATAATATGTTCCTGTTTAATGAAGACGATTTTTGAAAAAATCTATATATATAAAAGTGAAACTCTGTGTGTGTGTGTTAGCTATAGACTCCGAAACTGTAAAACCGATAGGGCTCAAACTTTGGTAAGTTGTTGTACACATACCAGGGAGTGTTTATGGGTGAACAAAAGTGGGCGGGGCTACGCCCATAAAAAATTAGTTATCAGTTTTAGCTACATGCACTTGACCGATTTTTCTGAAACTTTGCAAACATACTGAGCTGTCTTGACTTTACAGTTTCGTATTTAGAAAAGTGGTCAGTGCCACGCCCATAAAAAAAGGTATAATTTTGAGGTACTTGCACTGGACCGATTTTTCTGAAACTTTGCACACATATTGAGCTGTCATGACTTTATAATTTCGTGATTAGAAAAGTGGGCAGGGCTAGGCCCATTAAAAAAGTTATAATTTTAAGGTACTTTCTCTGGACGGACTTTTCTGAAACTTTGCACACTTATTGAGCTGTCATTACTATACAGTTTCGTAATTAGAAAAGTGGGCAGTGCCACGCTCATAAAGAAAAAGTTATAGTTTTTAGCTTTGCACTTGATATTCGATTAAAATTTAGAATGCGGTTAAAATTCATGAAGGGGCGTAGCAACGCGCGCCGGGTTTGGCTAGTACTAAATAAAAGCAAGAAGCTTAAACACATAAGTAAAGGGTCCGCCTAATAACTTTTTTTTGTTGTGAAAATGCTTTAAAAGTGTAGGTTTGGTTGTGTGGCACGTAGCGCCGTCCTGTTGAAACCAAATGTTTCAATATTTGTGAAAAAAAATTCGTTCAACATGCTCGTTCCTTGCTCATTTTCGAAGAAAAATGGCCCAATTATACCTCTGGACCAAAATTCGCACAAAACAATGACTCGTTTTGTTGGGTGTATCGGCTTTTCAATGTATGCGTGTGTCGCCCCAAATGCGACAATTTTGCTTGTTTACATACCCGCCAAGATCGAAAAGAGCTTCATCTGAGAAGTTGATTTTTTTTTTTGACAAAATCGGCCAAAGTAATGTCGCAATATTTCCCAGCGTTGTTCAAGCGTATACACAACCATATTCGTTCAGCGGAAGGATAAAACTAATTATCCGTCAAATCAGACATGATCTAAGTGTTACCATTCGGACCCTTTATTTCAAGGCTAAAGAACGACGAAAGAAGTTAGTTAAGATAAACCAATTTTAAATATTTAATTACGATCTTTCCGTAACACCTGCTATGCTTTGTATTCAAAATTGAGATGAGTTTTTGCAAATTAATTTTATGTTTGTATTTTAGCGGATTTATCTACATTTGACATCACCTAAATATAAAATTTTTTCAACTTGCTTAAAATCCAATTAAAATAAAACAAAGAGAAAAAGGATGATGCATTTAAAAATTAGAAGAAGTAAAACTAAATAGATATTTTCGGTTTTAAACAGTCCAGTTCATATAGAACTTTTTATTCTTGAGTTTTTTCATTAATAAATTTAAAAATTCGCAAACGCGAAAACCTTTGGTTTTATTTAGTCTAGATTATCATCGGAAGTGCTCTAGAAAAAAACTAGTTCAGCTATATTTCGTGAATCAATAACAATAATGAGCAATAATAGATTTTAAAAAAATTATTTATATTTCAATGCTTTTTTATTAATAACAATCATGTGAGGCCTCATATTGTTTTTTATTTTTTGTTTTGTACCAAATTGGATTTTATGAAAGAACACATGATAAATTCTAACCCTAATGTTCATAATAATTTTTTAAACTATTGAATAGGTTAAAAAATTTATTTTGTGTTAAAATTTTGAATTTAGATGTAGATTTTTATAACATTTGCCAATTTTTTTAGTTACTGTGTTTAAAATTTAGACAGACGAAATGATGTCATCACTTTTAGGGTCAGGTTTAACTGTTTATGATAAAAGCAGAAATTAAAGAAGAAGTAAATTAAAACTTTATCATTAATTTAGAAATGTTTATTCGGACTTAAAAAACTTATAAGTAGATGCAACTTACGACACGCCATAAGAAAGCACGCTTTTAAGTGATTCAACTTCCACCGCTTAAAGTTAAATATTATTAAAACCAAATATGATGGGATACCAGAATAAAATAGTTTGACCCACTGTAATGTATATTTATATGCATACTACATAAGTTGTGTTTGGTTTTATAGTCTTTATGTACTTTTTAGCATTACCGTGACTGTGGTTGAGTTAAATACGCTTCAATGCTCTCGGCTAATTAATTATTTTTAAATTAATTGTGAATTGTAAGCTCAGCAATTTCCACCACTAAACGAACGAGTTAATAAAAATACAAAAGTCATCTCTAGTTCACATAAGAAGGGTAACTCTAAATCAGTAAGTCAGGCATTCAGCCTATACGTTTTCTAGTTGCTGGTATAAACAAACACACGCACATACATATGTATGTTGACGTTTAATATTTTGTAACTTGTATCATTTAATGGCACGATTTAACTTCTTTAATTAACATTTCCAAGGGTTGCAATTATTACAGCACTAACAAATTCACACAGACATACACACTCACTATAACATTTACCACCATTACTAGAATAAATACGACACTTGTTCGTGTCGTATAAACATGTTGATGTCGTATTAGAAAATGTAAATTTGTTATCAAGTAAGAGGCATTTGTGATGTAATACCAAAAGCAAGTGAATATCTGATGAGAGGATGCTTATGATATTTAGGAAAGCTGCAATTTCGCACGGCAGCAATAAAATAGAGATTTTATACATATATTATATTTGAATATTTTGAATTTGTTTGAAATTGCAATTGTTTAAATTTTTTTGTCATTATTTCTTGTTCTTCCTAAACTGATTTATCAACTGCTCTCTCTTTGACCTAAAAGAGTTATGCAATATTCATTTCTAAACTTTATATTTAATTTCAATTCCAGTGAATCAAAATCAGTATCACCATCATTGCCAGCCATCATTATTGTCATCATCACCATGACCATCATCATCGTCATCGTCATCATCATTTGTATTAAAGGTTGTCACTGATTATTTTCATCTCATTGAATTCAATTATATATACTTGAGTGTTTTAGTTAAGACATTCAATAAATTTGCTTCAGTATATTTAGAGAAAAGTAACAAAAAGGAACACTGGAGCAGAGAAAGAAAGAGTTTGTCATCTCATATACATATATTTATGAATGCGTGTATGTGTGTGTGTGTGTCTTTATCATAACGATTAATTCATGTTGGCTTATCTTTAAGACATAAATTTACTTTTAATTCCCTCCTTAAAATCCCTTTTGATCTTATAATGTTTATGCACGAACTGTCAGTTACATGTAGTTAAGAAAACAATTTGTTGAATACTTAATAACAGAATTTACTTAATATATTTATGTTTGTATGTATGTATATTTCCCAGTATGCTTGTACTCTATTTACATTTCTACAATAAATGGTTTTTATATCCATGCACTTGTACGATTCTTTTTTTTTTAACGCCAATGAGTGCTTGCGAGTGGCTGCCATTGCTAATATGTTAATAGAATGTTTGTTGTTTTTGTTAAAATAGTTCGTACAAATGTATAAATTAAAAAGGAGCAATTCCTAAAGAATAGTACTTTTTGTCCTAAAAATATTAATAATCAAAATAATAGCCCCACATATGTAGCTATATACATATGAAATCTAAAATTTATTTTAATCAAAAGTTGCCCAAGTTGATCAAATTTAATACCTAAATAAGAAAATTGGTTTGTGCTTACAAAGGCTAAGAAAATATTTTCAGAACTTATTAAGCAACATGAAATCTTATATAATATTTGAATTAATATGAAAAAGAAAATAAAAGACTTTTTATATTATTGTAGACATGATCGTATGATCTTTAGGCATTTTCAATTATAATTTCTTAAACCAGCTGGTGGATCGAAGCAATTTTGTTTAAATTTTTGACATGGGTTTAGATGGTATTTTTATTGATTTAAATACGTTCTACTGGAAAACGATAGAAAATACTAATATTTTGCTTGAGAACAATATCAAGGTTATTGCTGATCAGTGTTTAGGATAATTAATTGTTAAATGTTGTCTATAGTTTCACATATATTTACACACTTATATTACTAATTTACATTAAATGAAACTCTTTAACTTAGCTCGGATGTCATTTCAAACTAAACAACTTGTATTGCGAATCTATCTACTGCTTCTCCACTGTAGCTGTAGATATTACACCCTGTTGCGTGTGAACATGGTGCCCACAAGGAGAAAGGAAAGCACTCTACTAAGCCAAGATCGAGTGGAGTTGACCTATAGCTACACATGTTGCTAGAGTAGTTGGAAGATTACACAGTCCAGGAATTATTTCGTCAATATTCAAAGACTTTAGATTAACGGAAATATATGTAAATAGAAGGGTTCGATGTACTGCAATGTCAGCCTCAATGGCAAACAAAATAAGGCACAACTAATTGTTTTATTATTATTGTGCATAGATTTGGCAATGTAGTCTAAAGTCTTATTCGATTAGCTGAGTAGGGTGACAAAGGGCACAGTTTTAAGCTAGAATAAGATTTAATATTATAAGGACACAAAGAGTAGTTATAATATTAGAGAAACGAAAAAGAGTAATTATTTTCCCTTTTTTTTTTGCTTAGGTTGAGTTTCGGGTGACTCTTAACTTTTGTAGGGTAACTTATAGGCGAATGAATGCAAGTATTCCTTTTTTTTCAACTTTATTTACATGAAAATTCAAGGCGCACAAGTGCTTGCGTAAAAGACTGAGTGTTAATTAAATTTTTGTTACAAAGCAGATTACAATTAACCTCGGTTTCAGTTTGAAAAATATACTAATTATTGTTCATCTTATGCTACTGTGGTAAAACTATAATATTGATTTTAAGGTATACGTTACAATTCAAATAAATAAATTCAAATCTATAATTTAGGTAATTATAATTATTTAAAATTCGACACTTACAATTCAATATATAAATAAATATAAAAACAAGTAACAGTGCTATATTCGGCCGTGCCGAATCTTATATACCCTTCACAACGTGTAGTCATGCAATAACAATTGTTTGCATCACCATTCATCCCATATAAAATACGTGCATACGTACACGTTAGAATAAATGTGGCATCGAATCCCAGCTGAGCCAAAAAAATTTTATTTTATTTTATTTAATATATTATTTATATTTTATTATTTTTTTTTATATTTTTTTTAAATTTTTTTAAAAAAATTTTTTAGAAAAATTTTTAAAAAATTTTTTTAAATTTTTTTTTAAATTTTTTTAAAATTTTTTTTTTTGTAGTTTTTTTTATTATTTTTTTCTTATTTTTAATATTTTTTTTTTTGTAATTTTTTTTTGTTTGGTATGTTTTTTACATGTATCTATGTATGTATGTTGTTGTTGTAATTGTGAAAAAAAACGAGGTGGTCGTGGTTTTTTGCTCATATCTCAGAAAGTTATGGGGCGATTGTGCTGAATTTCAATAGCGATTCATTCCTGGATATTTCCAAGAGATTGATACCATATACAGATCTGAGGAACATATAGTTGCTTCTAAAAGTTGATTTCAACCAACACACGGACAGACGGGCAGACGGACAGACGGATAGACGGACAGACGGACAGACGGTCAGGGCTTAATCGACTCCTCTATTCATAAGCTTTCAGAAAATATATACTTTATGGGGTCGGAAATGAAAATTGTAGAAATTACAAACGGAATGACAAAGCTATATATACCCTTGTGCACCACAGGTGAAGGGTATAAAAAGTGTTCAAATGTTGTTTGAAAATATTGTTTATTTTTGTTAAGTCATATTTTACGTAAAAAATCGTTTCTGAAATATTTGAAAAATTTAAAAATAATATCCATTTTGATTATTTCGTATAGCGAGCACAAATTCAAAATTTCTATGATGATATTGTTATTATTATTATTTTAATTAATTGAAGTTTTATTTGATTTTGATCCAATCATCAAAATGATACTGATAAATAATGATAATGATGATAAATAAATGGAACGTAAAAGTTTATTTAAAAAAATATGGTTGATAAATATCAATTAACAGAAATAATTAAAATTAATATACATTTCGAGAAATGATTTTAGTTAATCTAATCACGGCTATGCTATAAATGAAATGAAATACTTAACGCATCAGTTCAAGCGCGGATCGCGGGGAAGGAGGAAACAAGGTCATTGAAAAACAAAATAATAATTATCGAAATTGTGCGTACGTTTTGGTTCTTCGTATTGTGAAATGTGGAAATTTTATAATTTTTTAAATTTATTTTAAGCAATAGCATTAGATTTATTTTGTGTTTAATTGTTAAGAAATCAGAGCAATTGAAATTTTACTAAAAAATTAATGAATACTTCTTGATTTACTAAGTAATACAACCGAGTATACTTTAAGTAGAGAATTAAAATAAAAAAGGAGATGAGAGAATAAATAATTTTTTATTTTATTTTCCCCCATAAATTCATTGTTTCGTATTGATAACTGTTGCTGCATTAACATTATTGGACAGAGAAATGAAATAATCAACAAGGAAACTACAAAATAGTAAATTGTATAAAAAAGAAAACGAATGGAACGTAAGAACAACAATAACGTTCTCTAAGTTAAAATAGAAATGAAATCTTAAACCACAAAGCAATCAATGCGTAAATCGAAATATATAAAAACCCATTAAAAATGTTGATAATATTATCTAGAACAAGCATAATCACATATACACACACAAACAAAACAGAAAATACTTTTCTATATGCTTATAAACAGTTAAAGCGTTTATTCGAAATAAACTATTCCTTTGGCGTCAGGCAAAAATGTCTTAAGTCAAAAAATGTCTCCTTGAGGTTTTAATTGGGTTTTACACAATTTGTTCTTCGCTTCATTTGGTTAAAAGTTGATACGTAAGACTAGTTCAATCAAAAACATTGCAACTGTGGCATCATCATTTCGTCATCGCTCTCAGGAATTTTTTCATATCCGATTCAAATTTTATCTTTTAAGAAAAAACCAATCAAATGTGAAAAAGCAAATAATTTTGCGTGAAAAAATTTTAACAAACTTTTTTTTGTAACTTTAATTTCGTTCATTAAAACAGCATACTTATTGTTCACTAAAAGTTTCGGAGTGGGATAGTTTAGAATTTAATATAATTTAATTTACATACATTTGGTAATTCACCATCTTCATCTTCATCATCACCATAATCATCATCATTTTTTACATGTAAAAATTACCACAATGATCTTACAGCGGCATATTCTGGATTAACTTTACTCCATTTACAGGACACGGAAGCTTCAAATATCATCCGAAAAGGATGAATATCAGGATAATGATTGTAGACAATCACCAGTCGGCAGTGTGAAATCTAGTCCAGAGTATATGTCGGTGTTGGTTCGAGATCCAGTAAAGGAAGTGATATCGATCGGTAGTGTTGAAATCATTAAAAGGCGAAGCGGTCTGCTTCGGTCCTTTCACTACATATGTATAAGTTTTAAATGCTTTTAATTGCAATGTTATTCTTTCAAAGGACATCATATTATTTTAGTCATAATAACAATCCAAATCATAGTATCTTTAAAGGATAACTAAATCAAAGCTTTCATAAAAGGTAAATAAACGAAATGGATGATGAAACAAAATAGAAGCAACTACATCTTGTTTTCGGTAACCAAATATTGTGATGGAGAATATAATATGAGCGTCGTAATCATGGATTTTCTATTCGTGTACTTTATAGGCTATAAAATTACAGATGTAAATTCGCAGATGTAGCTTTCATGGGCAACCGCGTATATTCATTTTATACGTTTTTGAGTTAAGAATGCCATATGCTTGATTTTAAACGCCCTTTACTTGGTTGTAAAAATTTCTGAAATAAGATGGACCCATTTCGACTTTTTTAATGAAATAACAACGTAACTTCCATATGTATTCAAAAGGCGTTCAGTACTAACGCAGTATGTTGTCTTACGTTTGCTTAATGGCAAATTATTTCCTTTTTAAGAAGCAGACAACCACATACGTTTTTATTATACCCGCCACCAAAAAAATGGTGGGGGTATATTCATTTTGTCATTCCGTTCGAAATATTCATTTTAGACCCCATAAAGTATATATATTCTGAAACAGGGTTTGATTTGATGACGATCTAGCTATGTCCGTCCGTCTGTCCGTCTGTTGAAAGCACGATAGAGGTCGCACCGAAAAAGCTAGGGGGCTCAAATTTTGCCAGAATCTTTCTTATAGACAAGGTTTGTTTGGTATTGAAAATGGGCTAAATCGGAATATTAGGAACAGAGTTATAGCTCGAAAAGCAAGAGTAGGTCGAAAAAATCGTGTCCTTCGAACAACGAATAAAATGAAATTGTGTCCAAACGCATTAACGTAGGCTCATGAAACTCCGAATATATATTTCCTGAGGAAAAACAATATTTTTCTCAAGAAATTATATAAATCTATGCATTAGGAGAGGAGTTATCGATCAAAATGTACGAAAATTTATACCGCACAGTGTATTTTTCGGAATATTTAAAAACAAAAACGTCATAAAAGCAACAAAATTGGATGTACGACTCTGAAATTTTGCACACTTTGCTTTTTGGTCAGCTGCTTTTTTGTAACGGAAAATCAATGTGCCACGCCCACTTTTACGCCCACCTCCCATATAACGTTTTACCTAAAATTCATATAATTTCTCTATTAATAAAGATTTTGGAATAATAAAGGACTATATTGAAACATCTAGGTTGTGCTTATTAGCAAAAACAACTTTGACACGCCTACTACAACGCCCACTTTTCACGTTATCTACCGTTATTGAAATTTAAAAGCTCATAAAACCGCCAAAATTAGAGGTATGATGATAAAATTTGCTAAGTAAGTCCCCCTAGGCTATGGCATTACTGTTCCAGAAAATTAAGGTGCCACGCCCACTTTTACGCCCACCTCCCATATAACGTTTTACCAAAAATTCATATAATTTCTCTTTTAATAAAGGTTTTGGAATAATAAAGGGCTATATTGAAACAACTATGTTGTACTTATTCGCAAAAACAATTTTAACACGCCTACTATAATGCCCACTTTTCACGTTATCTACCGTTAATGAAATTTAAAAGCTCATAAAGCCGCCAAAATTAGAGGTATGATGATCAAATTTGCTACGTATATCCTTCTAATCAATGTTATTGTTGTGCCAAAAACTTTAGGTGACACTCCCACTTTAACGCCTACCTCCCATATAATGGTTTTTCTTAAATTCATGTAATTTCTCTATTGACAAAGTTTTTGGAAAAATAAAGGACTATACTGAAATATCTAAGTTGTATTTATTAGCAGAAACTTTATTAAGAGATTATTCCATAGCGATTAAGAAAATAATAAATATTGTGCTTTAAATGTACACAAAATTGGTGGTGGGTATAAAAGATTCGGCACAGCCGAATATAGTGCTCTTACTTGTTTTTGAACACATTTAGGTTACTAGAACCTATAACTAATTGCGTACAACCTAAGTCGATATAGGCTGCTTTATCTGCACACACTTTTTGTCTTCGTGCCACTTTGTTTATTTTGGTCTTCGCTATGATCTAATTGTAAAATAATATTTGTCTGAAATTTTTATTAAGCACATTGTAAGATTTGTATGGTAAAAAAATTTAAAAATTTCAATACCAAACCCGTAGTTTTATATAAAACGCTTGTACGGCTCTCCTGAAAAATTTGACTTTAACACATACGTGGTTGCCCATGAAAACCACAGAATTATAACTCCCCGTACATCTTTTTGAGATTTCTTATTACGTACATCGAATTAGATAAAGTCGTTTAGAACATTTTTTATTATTTTTTAAATTTTCCAGTACTGAAACGAAAAGGAAACGGTTTATTCGATGTAACAAAAATTAAAATTTGGACATTTGAAAGAGTTGCATTACAGAGTCGATCCAAATGATAAAACTCACAAAAAAAACTAATTAAAGCTTCCTTTGAAATCCATGAATTTCGAATATATTATCATTAAAATTTTCATTTTTTTTAATGTTTTATTCATAGCCATTTAATGTTTTATTTCATCGTACAATATAAAAAGTTTTTTTTACAATTTTCTCTACGAAATACTTGAATTATGCTCTTTCACAGGCTTTTTATGCCTACTGAGTGAATATCCTAGCAAGTTGGCTTGGGACGATACATGCATCAGTTGTATATTAATGATATAAAAGATTTTTCAAATGTGGGTCAAGATTGTGAGGTGAAGAATGACTTCAACATTGATAACTTAAGCAATTTTTCTGTTAGTGCACAATATTTAAAGTATTTTTATTTCAGTTTTTAAGAATATTTTTATACAAAACAATAAAAATTTTAATTTAATTTGAAAAAAAATATATAAAAAGAAACAAACATTGCACAAACAGAATAAGCAAACGAAGAAAATCGATTCAAGAAAATTCAAGAAACAAAAAGAAAATACATTTAAAACTCTTAAAAATAGTTTTTTTTACTTTTTTAATTCTAACAGAAAAAGTGGTCGAGTGGAAAAAAAAAATCAGTTGATATAACAAATTGACTTGTTTTGCCGGCCATTGTAATAAACCATTAAGTGCCCAGAGCCACTTGATATGGGTTACAAATGCTAAGGCCTCTATTTGACTAATGAAAAATAAAAATCTATAAATTGATATAAAATTCTATTCTTTCAAATTGTTTCTTAAAACCAAAATGGTTATAAAAACAATAACAAATGAAGACGGCAAAGAAGAAGCAAAAAGCTTTTAAAAGCAAGAGTGGCAACAAACAAGAATGGCAGTGAGTAATTTTAATTCAATTCAATAATAATGATTACTTAATTTGTGTCTGTGTTTGTTTTACAATAAAAGTTTTTGCTTTCGACTTTGTGTTTTAGTCATTTCCACAAATAACGTTACAACTCAAAATGAATACATCCTGATTTGACGTTGAATTTTTTTTTTTTACAAAATTCGCCTTATATTCAATGTTAAAGAAATGTTTAGTTAGTGTTAGTGCCCAGTGGGTAGAAAATAAAATTAAGTTGTTGTAAAGATTAAAACTCTGAAATACTGCATTTGGAGATACCCTGTGTCAGCGCAGAACAACTTTAAAGGACTGCTTTAAGTAAGAGTTGACGTTTATATCTTTAGCAAATGTAAACCGATATGAACTTGGGGAAATTTCTGTACCAATATAAAGGATGAACCATGACTTCAGTGTTAATAATAAATTAATATAATTTTGAGCACTTTGAGTATTTTTTTTCTGTTTTTCCCTCCGTTTTGATAATTTTTTTCAGGTAGTGACAACTGTTTACGAAATGATGTAAATTACTAAAAAGGTTTACTACCATCTTAATTTTTTCTGCCGTGCTAATGCAGGTTATCTATTTGCATAAAAATACTTATTTATTCTGGGACACGAAATCCCTTTTAACTGGATGGGCTTGAAGTGTATTTTCGGATTACTTTCAAACCAATTTCAAAGTTAGGACTTGATTAGGGACGTTTTAGAAAGTGTGTTTTTTTAACTAATTCGTCCAAAGCTTACGGCTAAGTAAAATTTTTAATACTTTAAGGCTTCGATTATTAAATACTAGAGAACCGACTAATAAATCTAATAAATGTAAATGTCATAGAAAGACTTTAAGTAATTTTTGCAAACGTAGTAGTAGCGACACGTAGCCTTTAAAATATATTTTCTTTATATTGGGGATAACGTGTCCAAATTTCCCATTGTTTGTTTTGTTTAAACCCTGTTCTGCTAATTTTAAAAAAGAACACAAAAATAATCAGCAAGACTTACTTAATTGATGTATTTTCAAACATGCAGTAATTGTATATAAGAAGTAGTTGCTTTTCATTCGATGTACCGTGCCCACTTTTAAATCTTTTTTCATAAAATTTATGTTGTGTTTATTACAAATCCAGCACAAAAAGAATCAGCGGAATATGTAGAATCCTTTGCAAGTTATGCTCTTACATACATACTGCAGTTGTATCTTATACTTTTATTTACAAAGAAGATTTTATTTTATTTAGAATTACATCGAAAAAGGAATCGGCGAAAAACGCCCAGCCGTTGTCAATTTATGCTCTTGTAAACATGCAGAAATCATATAGCAAATTTATTCTCTTTGTATTAGAGATATACTTAAACAAAATCAATGGAATATCGCGCCGTTCCATAGTGATGCCTTTACAGCCACTGTCACTTTTTAAATTTTTTCTCCCACAAACCTTGTCCAGATAACTGCGAATACAACAAGTGTTAAAGATGGGCTCTTACATACATACATTCTGCAATTGTATTTTATATATAGGGAATATGTATATGTATGTATGTAAGTACGGATCCCTTTTCCCATAATAGCATAAAACAAACAATTTTCAAATTTAAATAAAAAGTCTTCAAGTGCGCTGTTGTGTAGATTTATAATCAAACTTCCAGTAAAATAAAAAAGTTTAAGCAAATTTCACCGTGTCATTACAAGTATGTATGTCCAAGAATACGCATCAACATTTTCTGTTAAGAAAAGTAAATAGTAAGGCGTGTTTGAAAGTTAAAGTCTGTCTGTCAATATCTCTGTAATTATTAAAATATTCTGTTGAAATTTTAAAATAAATTTTTAATCTATTAAAAGACTTTAATTTTCATTTTCCTTTTATATGCTGTCTCTGCTCTTAAACTAAAGACATATAAATGCTCTTACAATTTACTTAATTTAGTAGTATTAATATAGAACGACATATTTAATGATTATCCTTAATGTCCTTTGTATCGCAAGAAAAAGGGAAGGAGATGTTGGTGATGGTTGTAAATTTAACTGATGGACCATTTGCAGCGTCAGAGTGATGGATTTGTGACACAAATACGTTTAACTTCATTTCGTTTCATTATTATGTCTATAAACAGCAATTTTCCAATATCTATTGTTGTATGTATTTAGTAATTTTATATTACTTTGGTCGCAGTTTGCGTCAAATTTCTTACCAAAATTACTTTTCATGATTATACTTATTATCAGATACAAACGCACATACATTTATCCATACAAACAACCATAGAAACGTCCATACAAACTGACATATATATATACATACATACATACAAACATACTATGAAATGGGTAGACTTTTTGAAGTAGTTTGTTGACCACAAAAATTAGTTGGGGGAGACGGAGATATATGAAACAAAAATTGTACATAATGTCTAATGTTTTACACTTAATTTACTGTTTTGGGCTATAAACTAAATAAAGATTACATTTAACTTCACACCGCTACTGGCCACGTGACCATCAAACTTTATTAGTTGTCGTTGCAGTCGTACAATCTGTATAAGCATTTTTATGATGATATTGATATGAGACTTTTGAAATTGATGAACGCAAAGGAAACAAATTGGAAATATTAAAAAATGAAATTGATTTCTCTTTTCTTTTCGAAAATATTATTTATTTTATCAACAATTTTGTTCTTACAAATAATTTAATACACTTTCAATTTCATTCAGCTACAAATTGATTTGTATTTCTATTCTTCCTTAAATGGATTTCAAATAGCTTGTATTTGTCATTTTCTCTACAAATGAAGAAGACTTAAA
This sequence comes from Phyto melanocephala, assembly GCA_941918925.1. Taxonomy (NCBI): domain Eukaryota; kingdom Metazoa; phylum Arthropoda; class Insecta; order Diptera; family Rhinophoridae; genus Phyto; species Phyto melanocephala. The sequence continues at coordinate 136,395,831 of OW799235.1, read as the reverse complement.
ATTTCGTCAATTTAATTAAGCAGAAAATACCTTTCATAACTGATATTGATGGCTGCTTGTAATGTAGATAGATATGTTTGTGTATGTCATAAATTCTTAGAGAAATACAGATGAGTATGTGGTCAACGGGAATATTGAGAGACAAATTTAAATATTAACAGCTCGAGTTTCTGAGTCGCAAATCAAACAGATAAATTAAAAATATTTTTATACTAAGCAATACAGCAATAAACATAAGTACGTATTTGATTTAAATTCCGAATCATGAAATAGAATTTGAAAGGCAAGACACTGCAATTAAATTGTATATGATTAGATATTCGAAAACAAGTCTCACAGTCTGCCTTTTACGTTTTTGAATTTAACTTGTTTTTGAAATATTACAGAATAGATAAATTGCTGACTATGACAGTTTTCACTCTTACTAGTGACGAAGAATAATAAAAACAACAACATTTTTAAAGGAAATAAACAAAATATGTACGCTTGTATGTGTGTACGTAAAGCATAAGCAGATACAAACATACATAAGTCCTCTTAAAATAATTGATTTATGTGCTGACCGAATGCCACTACTCAAAATAAAATTAAATTGAGTGAAAAAGTCTTTTATGTTCTCTTAATTCTCATACTGTTGCAGCTACCAATAGCAGCCAGACATTGGCCACTTCTATGGCTGCAACAATATGCATTTTAAAATGCACACAATCACACATGTACATTTACAATCACACGAAAAATGTTTACTACGTGTTGATAAGCTGTTGAATACGGATCACATCCCTATAAGCAATATAGTAGTCGGCTACGAAAATAATCCACTTTAAGTTAACTTTTATCAACTAACTACAAGCTAACTACAAAGTAATCTGCAAAAGTCATCAAAATTTAAAGAACACGTAAGAGCGACCTTAAACGATATTTTTGATTGTTTGGAAGTCAGTAAAGTTAAAGAAGCAAAATGAGTGAGCAATAGGTAACGAAAGAAGCATGTAAATGTTTTAATAATTTTCTACATGTTTTTAAAAAATAATTAAAAAAAAATTAAATATATTTCACAAAAGATTAAACAGTGTTTTTTTCAAGTCAACTAACTTTAAGTATAAAATGGGTAAATTTTAACTTACTTTTAGGTAGATAACTTAAAATTAATTGCAAAGTCACCCAGAGTTGGACATCACAATGCTTAATTCGATCACTATTTGCGAAAAAGTTAACTTAAAGTTAGCTGAAATGCTTATAAGGTCCACATGAGATGCAATTATAACATTATTGTTAAAAGGTTTGGTTTTTTCGTTTAACAACCAACTGCCTGTTTATTAATTTAATAGTTAATTCCCTATAAATAGTTTAAAGTTGAAAATTTTCGAACTATTCAAAAAGTTGGACAACAATAAAGAAAAAAAAATAAAGAAATCAGTTCTTTAAAAGAAACATTTTGGAATGTATACCTTGGGACCACCAATGAAATTTACTATCAGCTGTACAGTAAATAGAAAAAGGAGGAAATAAATAAAAAACAAAATATTCACACAAAATAAATTTTGATATTTATATTTATATTTCAAATTTTTGTTTTTAAATGTATTATTTCAAGCGGAAAATCAATAAGGAAACGTACGTATGATTGGCAAACTTGAATTAAATTTACTTTAACTAACCTATCGAATTGTGCACATAGTTATTTACATATAGCAACTGTAGAACACGTTTGAACATTTCTATTGCAAATCATGATGCAAATCAGCTTACAAATGCACTTTTTAGACTCTCTGTAGGTTTTTATTGTTTTGTGTACATTCGGAATTTGTAGCAACACTACATGTGACATTATACATACATACATTATATTTCTTATTTTATTTTATTTTATTTTAGGCAAATTTTTGAGTATCCTTCTTCAGGCTATTTTTAAACCTTCATAACACAAAATCCTTTTTGAAATCAAAAGTACTATTGAAAGTTTTGATTAGCTGTGGTAACATACATAGCAACTACATATGCGACTACGATACAAGTTCAAATGAAATTTAATAAATTTGTTTTTTATTTTCCACAAAGAATTTAAGAATAAATACAGAATTTGCTAGGTGAAAGTGTTGTGACAGAAAAGGGTTAAGTTTTATATGAGAACATATATGTGAGAGACGCAATCCGTTTACCGCAATAAAATCGGCAACTTAATTGACCGAAACGAGAAAATCCAATGGCAGTCAATGGGGCGTGTAGTGTGGTTTTCTATAGAAAATGTATAGAAATTCTATAGAGGATTTTGTCCGTAATAGTCATATGCGTTGGTTCAGTTTTTTTCACTATAGTTTTTGTTTCGGTTAACAACATGATTGTGAAATGCCAACAAAGCGAAATACTTTTTAGTTAGAAGTTTAAAATTGTAGAAAAATAAAAGACATTTTCCAATGACAAATAAAATCATAGAGAAATTAAAGTCAATTTTCTTTCGAATTTATTTAAGTCGCAACATATTTGTGTTGTTTGTTTGTCTGTTGTCTGCTTCATAAATTGGATTATATTAAAGTTTTATTTATTTTCAAAATTTATTGCAATAAAAATAAAACGCGTATTTTTATCAAAACCATCAACGGAAATAATGGCTTAATAAACAACATTACATAGAAAAAAATTCTCCCTCCTTCCACAATTTGACTTTTCTTACCAAAACACATAAAACTAAATTGTAACGAAACAAAACTTACGAAAATGTTTACTACCCCAGTCAACTAGAAATATCCCGGAACAGAAAAAAAACTCTAAATAAATTCCTAGTAAACGAATTTATTTTGTACTCTTACATATTTATAAATTATCCTTCTGATAGTTAAGACAAGATAAAAAAAAATAAAAACATTAAATTTGCGAAACGAAAAATAGTGTATTTAACAAAACAAAAGTACAATGTAAAAAATAGAAAAACAACAACAATAAGAAAAATAAATTGCAAAAAAGTTTTAAGCAATTTGAAGGATCTTTTGACGTCCTATATTCTTCAACTTTACAAATGGATTTGAAAAATTATATAAAAAAATTACTTCGTAAAAACATACCAGAAAGGGAGGAGTAAGTAAACCTGTTATTCTTGTTAAAAGATGATTTGGTTGACTCTTGTGGAACTTCTAATCTCAACCCATAATGTGGACCATAATTTTCTCGCAACTCCAGTACAACGGAAAGGATACTGAAATCTGATATAATAAAAATTATTTGGATAATTGAATTTAAAATAACAAAATTACACTTTCTCAAGGACTTGTGCACATTTTGAAATTTTTAATAAACAAGTGAAAATGTTATTTTACTTGGTAAACAGATAAACATTGCAATTAATGACATCAGTTCCTTCCAGTTAGACCCTTTCAGAATATACATTCCTTTGGATATGCTCTATCGTAAGTGTATTTGATAATCCCAGTTTATTTATTCAGAAGTAGAAAGATTTTACTTTCGTAATAAGCAATTCATATTTGGCCCATAATTTTTTCTTTCTGTGTGGCTAAAGTAAATTGACGCGAGATACAAATGCTCATAGATACATACATACATACATACATATATAAATACATACATATATAAATACGTATAAATCTATTTACATACACATATAAATGGGGGTAAGTATTTCATATTAATAGACGAAGGATACAGTTGCTTAAGACTGAGGACAAAATAACATCAAGTAAAAGAGAATAAAAAAAAGCAACAACAACAATTTACTAAAATCTTAAAATATATTCAAAAGTTAAGAAATGTAGGAAAACAACAACGACAAATGTGAAAGGAGTTCCTCTGCTTTTCAGTTAACGAATTGTGACCATTAAGTAAATTGATTCAACTTAAAATTTATCTTAATAAGAATCACAAACAAAAAAAAACAAAAAATGGAAAAAAACGTACGAGCCTGTAAGCTTTTTTCTGTTCGAGAATATATATTTAAATGTTTCAAATGAAAATTGTAAACGACAACAAACAAATATGGGTTAATTTACAATTTAAATGGCGAAGGAATTGCTATAAAATTAATAAGACATACTCATTTATAGTTCCTAACGACGCAACAGCTAAGAAAATCAAAGCTTTTAACGATTTATTTAATGAAAAAGAAATATTTCTTATTCATTACTAATCGCAGCGATAAGATTTTGCTGACATACTTATTTCATCAATATTTTTTTTGGGGCTCTAAATGGCTGAAAATATCAAAATATGAAGAGATCCTTGACTTGACTTGACTTGACATGGATTCACATGAGTTTATGAAATTAATAATAATATTGAGAGATACATCTATAACAATTATTTTTTTCTTTTCCAGATAATGATATAGTATAAATTGAAAGAAGAATCATCTGCATGCCCAAAAAAAAAACTGGTTCTAGTGTCAGATCCAATTTCACCAATTCCTAATTAAAGAAGTATCATTTCCATGTTTTATACTCAGATAACATTTTAGGAAAAACAAACCTGAAAAATAATTTAAAATATTAAACTTTTGTCTATTTAATTAACTTTGCTAGACCTTCCCTACAGTGTTTGATTAGTTAAAAATATGATTTTTTTTAAATCATTCCCCCACAGTGTTTTTACTTGCAGGAGGAAGGACATTCTTCTGATGATTATTATGATGTGAAGAACATTTAATTTTTTCTGTTTCTATTTTATCAAGTGCTTGCAGCTGTTTGGTGCAAACTGTAAAATGGTCGTGTAAACTTGTAATAAAATATTACTAAAGAATTGAACTTAAGTATTATTGCAGATATATGTGTACTATACTCGTATGTGTATTTATGTATGTGTGTGTGTCAATAGTAAAATGTAAAGAATAAATATAAAAGAGTATTTTCAAATAATTTTTAAATTTTTTCTTCTGAGATTTTTTTTTTATTTCAACACTTGTCTGCTATTGGAAATAAAATAAAGAAATACACATGCACATACTCGTAAACCAGAATCCAAATAAATTTAAAGTAAATTTTATGTTTCCTTCTTTCAAAATATTTCCCCTTTAAATAGAGATTTTGATTCTTATTCATTTTTACTTTATTTGGATATGAGGGAGAATAGTAAGATTAAACAAAAAAAAAAACGAAAAAAATAGATTAACAAATAAATTTGTTATTGTCCTTTTCGTTTCCTTGCTACAATGTAAGCGAAAAACCCTTCGCCTTTTCTTGGATGCCTCCCTTCAAAATTCAGTTAGATTTAAACAACACCGAAATAAAAATAAAAAAATAAAAATTGTCAAGTTTTAAAATAGTCAAAAATTTACGACGTCCTTAGATTATAAGCCAAGGCCTAATACTTGCAGACAAATAAAAAAAATTAAAAGAAATCAAATCGTCTCAAGTAACTAGTTGCGAACTGACTTTCCAGAGATTAACAGTAAAATATAACTTTTCTTTAGGTTGCCACTGATGACATCAGCATTTCAATTCATTTTAATGTTGTTTTTCATCAATAAAAAAAAAAAGAAAATTTTTTTGACATTCCACCCCAGCTATCTAGCCGTTTTTACCGCTTCTAAATGTGTATTTATGTATGTACACTGTTTGTTTATGTAACTTTTTGCCGCTACAGCCAACGGACACAAACACGCTTCCATCTAGACATACATACATACATACATTTGTTTCTATGTACGTTTGAATGTACATATGTATGGTTGTATGTGTGTGTAGATATTTTATTTTTTTTATAACATAATAAAAACTTATGACATGTGAAGAATCATTGAAACATATAAAATGACAACAACAACATAATACAAACTATAACTACTATTGCTGTTAAAACTCATACATGTATCAGTATGTATGTATGTGTGTCTCATATTCTTATTTACGTATTTGAATATTTTAAAGTTCGCTTCGATATTAATTTATGCCATTTCGATATACATATGTACTAGGGTGATCGACTCGGGTTTTAACCGGTGAAAACCCGGTTTTTTACTCTTTCAGCTGGCGGTTTTTTCCAAATGTTAATTTTTCGAATATCGAATACATCGGTTTTTTTTACCCACAGAAGCCGGTTTTTTCATTTTTCGTTTTATGTTCTTTTATCTTTGTAACCAAATGTACCATACTAGTTTTATTACTCTGAAAATGTTCAAAAATCAGAAAATTTATTAAATACTCTTCCACAATATTGTAGGAAATTTATTTGTTGTTTTAAAAACAAATGTAAATTATGAGAAATAATCAGTCTTTAATATTATTTGTTTTAAATGGAGAGCAGGTATCTTATACGTTGTTGCGCTTATAATTTACTTTGATAATCAACTGTTCAGTTAAGTTTTTTGACCAAATTATTGTACTTTGCATTACTTTTTGAACTCATTTTCGAATTTCATAATATTTTGCTTCTACGAAATCTAGCGACTTGTACTAAAGACTACCCATAGATTTACTTAATAGTTAGTTAGTAAAAGGTAAATTTGACTACGGTGAGCAGAGAAGTGACTTTTAAATATTTTTCATTACAACAACCTCCATGTAACAAAGTTATTTGTTTTTAATATGGCAGTACCAGAGCAAAACCGATTACTTTTAACAAATTAATTTAGTTCTTAAAAAAATTTACAAAATAATGAAATAACATTTTTGATGATTTATTACTGTTTTGTGTCACTAATATTAAAAAATTAAAACTTAAAATAAAAAAAATTAAAAAGGTCGAAGTAGAAAAAAAAGAATAAATTACGACTTAGTTGCCATATATTGTTTCATGTGGAGAAACAATGGCATTTCTAAATTTATAAATCTTACCTTAAAAGTTAAAAATAATTAAAGCATAAACTTAACTTTGCGGTCACTTTTAGGTAAAAAGTGTCTGTCCTTTAACATATTTATTTTAAATAACGGCATTTTATAATAATGCCATTGAATTTGTGTCAACTTAAAATGCAATTAAACCAAAAAAAAAAAAAAAAAAACAAATTTATACCTATAGATGTATCTCCGTTATGGGTATAAGAATAAATTATATTTTATGTATTCGACCGGTAAACCGGTTTTTTCTAAAAAAAGCCAAACGGTTTTTTTTTATTCTAAATTTTAAACTATTTGAAAACCGGTTTCTTAAAAATGTCGAATAATTGATCACCCTAATATGTACGTAAGCAATCATGCAATGTAACAGCTTTATAGATATTAAATGTAAAGATTGCGGATTCAGTTTAGATTTGAAGCTAAAATTGTTCTCGAAAAACGCTACGCCAGAGAAAGTAGATTCGGTTGTAATAAAAAAAATCGTTGCTAACAGTAAAATTAGGTTGTAGTTCGTATAGTTGCAGAAAGAACAAAAAAAAAAGTATGTATGTATGTATGTATGTATGTATGTATGTATGTATGTATGTATGTATGTATGTATGTATGTATGTATGTATGTATGTATGTATGTATGTATGTATGTATGTATGTATGTATGTATGTATGTATGTATGTATGTATGTATGTATGTATGTATGTATGTATGTATGTATGTATGTATGTATGTATGTATGTATGTATGTATGTATGTATGTATGTATGTATGTATGTATGTATGTATTTATGTATGTATGTATGTATGTATGTATGTATGTATGTATGTATGTATGTATGTATGTATGTATGTATGTATGTATGTATGTATGTATGTATGTATGTATGTATGTATGTATGTATGTATGTATGTATGAATGTATGTATGTATGTATGTATGTATGTATGTATGTATGTATGTATGTATGTATGTATGTATGTATGTATGTATGTATGTATGTATGTATGTATGTATGTATGTATGTATGTATGTATGTATGTATGTATGTATGTATGTATGTATGTATGTATGTATGTATGTATGTATGTATGTATGTATGAATGTATGTATGTATGTATGTATGTATGTATGTATGTATGTATGTATGTATTATTATTAACGAGGTGAAATCATCGAAAGACCCTGGTACTCAGGTCAACCAGGAGTGCGTGACTTTAACACGCTAAAACACCTCGGTACACTAGCCCAAAATCCCTGCGGAACTACCACAAAGCTATACATCGCAGGGGGGGGAAGGTACAACACCCAAACTATAACATCCTATTACGGATTTTCTCAACCCTACGAAGTTCAGTGAGAACCAATCTAGCATATTCACATACATACTCCCAACTGCGTGCAGAGGACAACATAATTCCCACTATATTACTGTGATCAACACTACGGCCTATCATCCCCTCAAGGTGTATTCTCTCCCTATCAAAACGCGAGCACGAAAAGAATACATGTTCAGCATTCTCCTCGACATTACCATCACAACTCGGACAGAATGGAGAAGTATCATGACCAAATCTGTATAAGTAAGACCGAAAACAACCGTGTCCACTAAGCAACTGCGTAACATAGAAGTCCAGATCCCCATGTGTTCGCCCGAGCCATGGGACTAAGTCAGGAATAAGAGAAAACGTCCATCTACCCTTCTCTGACAAGGACCATCGCCGCTGCCACCCAGCAATCGTTTCAATATCTGAGAAGCCTCTGATCTGAAGATCAATTGGCATCATTCCTGCAATCACCAATGCTGCATCATCTGATACAGTCCGGAAAGCACAAATAACTCGCAAAGCAGCCAATCTATATACTGGGCTTATAATTCCCCTATAGGTCTTCAACCCAAGAGCCCGGGACCAAATAGGTGATGCATACATAATCACACTCTTAACTACTCCAGCCAGAAGTTTCCGACGTAAGTACTTTGGGCCCCTCGTATTTGGCATTATACGAGACAGAGCAGTATATGTTCTCGAAGACTTCTCAGCAACATATAGCAGATGATCCTTAAAAGATAAACGACAATCTATCATAACCCCAAGATATTTAAGCGAAGGTTTCGTCTCAATACAACATGATCCCACATTCAATTTCACAGACTCCATTGACCTACGGCTGGATATCAAAATCGCCTCTGTCTTTTGGTCAGCGAGCCCCAAATTAACAGATTCCAACCAGGAGCGCACAATTCCTATGCTTGCATTAGCAATGGTCGTAATCTCCACTAACTCCCTAGCGACACATATCAGGGCTATGTCATCGGCAAAACCGACAATCTTAGCCCCATCGGGAAGAGACACACGGAGTATGCCATCATACATCACATTCCACAACAACGGTCCGAGAACCGAACCCTGTGGGACCCCACCTGTGATATTATGCTGTCGCATGCCCTTGTCGGTTTCGTACAGCAGGATTCTGTCACGGAAGTAATCCTTCACTATAGCCAACAAGTACTCAGGAATCGCTAAACGCGTGAGAGAATTCACTATAACCTCCCAGTTCGCCGAGTTAAATGCATTCCTGACGTCGAGCGTTACCACTACGCAATACTCCTTTGTGCCATTCCTCCATCGTTTGCCCTCAATCGCCGCAGTGGCCGTATGAACCACTACGTTCAAAGCATCCACAGTCGATCTTGCCTTTCTAAAACCAAATTGATTATCAGATAGACCTCCTACGCACTCAACATATTCCTCTAGTCTCCTACAAACTATGCTTTCCAACAGCTTCCCAAACGTATCAATCATACAGAGTGGTCGGTAGGAGGAAGGATCCTCCTGAGGTTTTCCCTGTTTCAATAACAAAACTAGCTTTTGCCTTTTCCACATACTCGGAAATATACCATGGCGTAAACACGAATTGATCAAATGGATAACCTGATCAGGGCAATACTTGAAAGTCTCCCTTACTACCGCATTCGGTATGCCATCCAAGCCAGGGGTTTTCCCGTCCCTAAATTTGCTCATGGCAGCTTCAACCTCAACTGTCGTGACAAGCGGAAAGTCAAATACCACATGAACAGTATCAGTCTGCCAAGATGTCACACCTTGGTAAGGAAATAAGTGATCCACTATGCGCCTAAGTACTTCAGCATCCTTAGGTGGTGGAGGATTTAGACACTTTAGCCTTTTTGTTACCAGCTTATAAGCCAGACCCCATGGGTCGTTTTCAACCTCTTCACACATCTGTATGAAACATGCCCTCTTACTCCTACTGATCGCCATTTTCAAGGATTTGCGGATGCGCCTATATTGGTCACGGTGCTCGTCATTCCCCGGCCTACCTCGGCTTCTAGTATACCGTCGTCTAGCCCGGATACATTCCGACCGTAGTTGAGAAATTTCCCCGTTCCACCAATATACCGGCCGCTTGTTCGCACTCATCCTCCTTTTAATCATAGACGTATCGCATGCCTCCGATACCCTACTTATGAGTTGCGCAGCCATTGTCTCAGGCTGCCCTTGCAACCTCATATTTTCCACCACTACCCCAAATAATTCCCTATCAAGGCTATCTGTTTTCCATCCCGAAATTCGTTCCGGGTGTATAATCATTGCATCCTGGCGCAATTCCTCCCTAATATCAATCAATATAGCATTATGATCGCTATGTGTGTATATCCCGGGCATGCTCCATCCTACCCTTCCCATAATATCAGCGCTAGCAAAGGCAACATCAATAATTGACCCCGCTTCGCCTCTTGAGAAAGTGTGCTCAGCTCCGTTGTTTAACAGAATCACATTAAGTGTAGAAAATGACTCCACTAGTATCCGACCCCTAGAATTTGTGTATGGGCAGCCCCATTCTATCGCCCACGCATTGAAGTCGCCGGCAATAACCACGGGACCTCTTGAGCATGCATCAGAAACGATATTGTGAACAATTCGTTCAAACTCCAATAAGGAATATCTCGGGGGAACGTAGCAGCTATAGAAGCAAATCCCATGCACAATAGCCCGAGTAAAACCAGTAAACTGTAAGGCAGGATCTCGCAGCCCCAATTCACTGATTAACCATATCGCCGGAGTCTTGGTAATGTCCGATAACCAATTAACCGAGTCCCGGCATCGATACGGTTCACTTAAGAGTGCTAAGTCTATATTCATCTCCCGAACACTCTGTTTCAGCAGATCCTGTGCCGCCTGACAGTGATTCAGATTTAGTTGTAAGACTCTCATCCTCGATGTCTAAGGCGTTCGATCGCTTTCTTGTAAAACGGACAGACAAAACAGCCAGTTACATGATCACTCTTTACCCTAGGGTTTACACAACTACACAGCACACATGATGGTCGGTTATTACACACCCCAATCCTGTGACCAGATACGCCACACTGTAGGCATTTGTCAGCGTAATCATTCTGACTTTTGCACCTACTCGCAGTATGACCAAAGTCCAAACATTTGTAGCACCTAATTGGTGCCATTTTCCCTCGTATCCTACATATCACCCATCCAATACGTATCTTAGCGGTCTCAATAAGGTAGCCCGCCAACTCAGAACTCAGACCAATAGTGGCAGTCTGTGTTCCCCTATACGATTTCCTCAAAGACTTAATCACAGACGGTTTCAACGCACTAAATTTATCGGAAACTTCCAAAAGAGAATGTAATACCTCGTCTTTCGTCGTAACCTCATCTATATCCCTAATCTCCAAGAGCACCTCATGCGTCAAGGCACGTACCTCAGCCGTCTCGCCCAGCACACCCTCGACAGCTGTCTTAAAATCGGCCGTACTATTATGTAGGGGTTTATTTAACTCGAAGAGCAATTCACCCCTACCTGTCTTCCTAATGTTTCTAACACTCTGGCCAAGTTCACTTAACCTTGGGTCACTCTTAACCTGCTTCAAAATATCCGCATAAGATCTTTCCCCACAATTTCTGACAACCAATGCGTCCGGTCTCATTGGTTTCCTTCTTCTATGCGCTCTCGGCTGTACCTTCCTCCATTCCGATCCCTTATCCGTCACTGAGAGTCCCTCAGTATCGGCACGAGGATTAGTTCCCTCCGTATCGGCACGAGGCTTAGTTCCCTCAATATTGGCACGAGGCTTACTTCCCTCAGAATACGCACGAGGCTTAGTGCCTAGAATCTCTACCCCACTATTAATGACCTGTTCATTCATAGTGGACTTTTTCCTCTTCTTCCTGTTCCCCTTGGGACTCTGAGTAATTGGTCCCCTTTTAGACGATTGGGTTGGAAGAAGTGTCAACCGAGGTTGCTCCGTCTGGGCTTCCTTATCAACCATTTGAGCCTTTGGTGCACTATCTTCCGTACCAATCACCTCACACGTAGCCTGCATATACAATGCCTGGATTTCCCGTGTGATCGTCTGAATATCCCTATGGATATTGCTTCTTGCCTTTATAAACTGCAGAAGCTTTTCTATCCTATCACCAAGTTTTCTCATCACTTGGGTTTTACCACTCTGAGCCACTTCCGTAAGTGGCGTGCTCTTATCAGCATCAGAAGTAGAAAGTTTCCGTGGTGGTGATCTTACCATCACAGAGCTTCTCCTAAATGGGTCCGAAGCCCCTACACCCTCACTTTCACCTCTTCTATGTATGTATGTATGTATGTATGTATGTATGTATGTATGTATGTATGTATGTATGTATGTATGTATGTATGTATGTATGTATGTATGTATGTATGTATGTATGTATGTATGTATGTATGTATGTATGTATGTATGTATGTATGTATGTATGTATGTATGTATGTATGTATGTATGTATGTATGTATGTATGTATGTATGTATGTATGTATGTATGTATGTAGATGTAAAATTTGTGTATGTAGTTTTTGTCACATTTAAATAAATACTCAGTTCATGGTGCAGATTGGGCTTCAGCGCTATATTTCTTTTTTCAACGGATTTTGTCAAAAACACTCTTTGAAAGAACACAGACATTAAAAAGTTAAAATTTCAAATATTTTCTATAATTTTTGGCGACGAAACAATTATATTTTGGTGAGGTGTTTTCGAGATTTCTTAATTAATATTTTTATTTATTAAATAAAATTAATAATAAAAATTAGTAAAAATTTATCAAAAAAATACAATGATAAAAATAAAATTCTCTTATATGTTAATTTTATTATAAAAAATTTTTTAGAATAACAAATATTAATATAAAAAATACCCTGATTCCTCAGTAACCAATTTTTTGTAAATAATTAACTTTAGTATAGAAATTGGTTTTTTTTTTTAAAGGGAAAAATTTCTAAATTATTATACATTATCAATGGAAAAATATCAAATATAAAACTTTGATTTTCGTAATTTTCACAGTTAAGGTTAAGCTATTTCTCAAACTCGCTTTTTCATCCAGAAGTTTTAAAAAACTTCTTCAAGTAAAATAAACAACACAAATAATCTTTCTCCTTCCAAAAAAGAAAATAAATATTTTCCAAGTTCCTGTTATAACATAGTTCGTGTTTTACTTTTAAAATTGACGCCAACATTTTTTTGTTCTTTTAGGTAAATCAGGGCGAGGGTGTATTGTTGTTTTTGGTATTTTATGATATGTGTGTTGCCGCAAAAGGTGTCGTCTCTAGTCATAAATGGAAGTGGCATTTTGTGACCAGAACTCAAAATTGTTTACAAACGTTGCATCACATATTTACTTTTTTTCTTATTTACTTTTTTATTCTTATTATTTTAGTTGTTTGTTTGTAATTCGGTTTGTTTGCCTTGGCTCCTTGTGGTTGATGATGTTGTTAAATCATAAATAGTTCACAACACTTTACGGCTTATTTACGGCCAAAGTTTGTTTACAATATTTGTCTGAATGTGTAAGTTTTGCACATAAAGCTAAACACCAGACCATAAGTATACACTTGAGAACATACATTAGGGTGTTCTCAAACATGCAGTTTTTTAATTTTTGCAAAGAGTCGTCGAAAGTCAAATTAAAAAAAAAAAACATAATTTTATTAAAAATTGCCAGCCTGGAAATTATTCAAAGAGAATCTTAAATGTCGACTTAGATGATTGCTTAAGTGTATGAAACTCAAGTTAGATTAGTTTTGCAAATTAGAAGGTAACGTAGGCATAACTTGCAACTTTGGACTTTAAGATAAAACGTCTATAAGTAGAGTTTTGTTCTTTAGAATCTTTATACCCAAAAACGTACATAATTAAAAAAAAATACAAAATCGAGTTGAAAAACATTTTTTTAAAATTTAAAGAAAATCAAATTATATGTTTTTAGTGAACAAGAGGATTTCTAAATACATATTCTCAAAGTTCATATATTTTTACATTCAAATCTATGTATGTAGCCATTCACATTAATATATGTGTGTGTATAAAGTCATTTACCTGTTTTAAACTCTGACATTTGAACTGCCTTTTCTTCCATATACTTACATATTTAAGTTTTATGTGTGTGTGTGTGTGTGTGTGCGTATAGGTGTACATATGTAATACTGTTGGCTTTGACTGAACCTTTCTAACGACGAGAACAAACAAGACCTTTAAGCAAATAATAACAATAAAAACAAAATTAATGTATCTTGTCTTATAGTCGTTTAATGGAAAAACACTTGTGGCATTTTGTGTTTAAATTTTTAGTCGTCGTATTTAACAATTGGTTGTTTTGCAAAAATGAAGAATCAAAATTTTTTTTTACTTGTTCTGAAAAGTCTTTAAAGCCTGTTACCCCCAAGGAATTCATAATTTTATGCTTAGACGGGAATTACGATTTTAAATTTCTCAGACTAGTATAATTTAATTCAAAACAGTATATATTGCACATGTTTCAGTACACATATTTAAAAAAATTCGTTGGGCGTTGGAAATCCCAAGGCCCAACATCAGTTGGAATTTTCAAATTACAGAAAATGTCGATACAGAAAGTGTCTGGCTGCCACATTACTTTAAAGGATTTTGTCAAATTTTCAATTTTTATGTGTAAATTAATGTTTAACTTTTGCCTACACTAACCGAGTAGAATGCGACTTTGAAACCAGCTACAGTTTCATAATCACCTCTTTCTGATCATTGTTTAAGAGTTGGGCGTAAATAAAGCAGCTCAAATGTTGTTAGCTACATCGAATTCGGAAACTTAATAGTTAAAACGAAATTTACTAATAGAAGCTCCTATTTTCAGTTCATTATTAATTAGATGCATGATAAAGCCTGAAACTTTATAATAAAAACTAACGCCCAAATAGAAACGTGATGTGGTGTCGTGAACATTTCAATAATTTGATATGGTAACGATATTTGTATGATGACAGATTTTATAAGATTTCAGTTAAATTCGGTTTCTATTATTATCTTAAGCATAGTTTATTTTAAAATGGACTTAACCTTATTGAAAAGATCTCTTATAAATACAACTTTAAACAAAACCCTAATGCAAGTTTCAGTAACATACTGTATGATTTGCCGAAATATATTAGTATATTAAAATATGAATATTTTTTTGCCAAAGTATGAATATACCGAAATATTTCTTTCAACATATCGATATATCAAAATTTTTATCTAGCAACTTCTTTATTAATTCTATTTAATAGAGAAAACTTGGCCAATTCAAAAAATTCACAGCACAGATAAATGGTATTTGTTATGTGACTTTCTGTTAAACCATTCCGATAATGTGTTTGGTTTATCGAGCACTGGAAAACACAAACCTGTCTGCGAGTTAAGGACTTAAAATAAATTACGATCTTCAAAATTAAAAGTTATACAGATACTGTGCCATTTGGAGAAAAATTCGGTTGGAGCAGCATTAAGCCTGATTTTTATGTGATTTACTTTATTCCCATTCTAATACAATGGCCAAAATCAACAATGACATTTGAAGAAAAAAAAAACAACATAGAGATTAACACATTCCTGAAAAAACAAAAAACTATTTAAGCAACAATAGCAGAACAAAATTGCTAGAAGTCTTTAATTTTATCGGAATGGAAAAAAGTCTTATGTCTGTTGCCAGAACATCCCTCCTGGTCCTGAAATTAGAAATGTAAAAATAACAAAGAATATAAAAATAAAGAAAAATGTTATTTGATTTGAAAACAAAAGAAAAGTTGAAAAATAAAATCTATTTATGCTTCTTATTTTCTGATGTCATTAAAATGCTGTATAAATAGTTACTTCAATTCAAGTACGAGTATACCGATAGAAAGTGCTAATGACGAAGTTATATTCCCTTCCATACATTTTAAAATATCGAATTACAGAGATATACTTAGTTTTAAACACATATGTATGTAAGTATCAATACTATTAAAATATAAATTAGGTATCGGAATGTTTTTTTTTCAGTCTTCCATTTCTAATAGATACAGATTTTAATATTAACTTAACTTTGGCAACAATTTAGGCTCGATTATGGACACTTTTTATTAATCATTTTTAATCATTGCTGCATTTAATAGTATTTAAATAGTTTTTATTGGTTTTTAATTCATTAAAAATTTTTAAAAAACAAAATCTATTGGCGTTTTTTTTTTGTAATTTATATGTACAATTTAACATGTAAATAAAAAGCATAAAAAATAATAGTAGTAATTTACTAATAAATGAAAAGCAGAATATTATTTTTTTATGTTAAATCTTTTGTGTGAAATAATTAATTTTGCCGATCGTAGATTTTTTGCAAATTCAAACTGCGTACCGCCCATAATTCAAGTGTCTCATCTGATATAAATGTATGTACTTACGTATGCCCTATATGAGACACAGTGTTGTCTGTTGTTGCACACAAGAATATAGATTTTTCTTTTGATACAATTCTTATCACTTTATTGTTTTGTAATTAAAAATGTTAGAATTTTGATCAATGGTGTCTTAATCCAGAGAAGTTTTTACTTAACCCATAAAGATGTGCGTTCAAAGCACATATACTTGAATACAATTTTATACTTGAATTTTCTATATGTCTCCCCTGATTGGTTCACTTTTATTTGTAAAAGGCATTGTCGACCTCAAACGTAATGTCATTGTCATTTAGTCGCATTTATTTTTATTTGCTCTTCAATTTTCTACGCAAGCAAATTCTGATGTTAGACTAATTCCGCAACATATCAATGTATGTGCAGTATTACAAGCCCATGAAATATATGTATGAATGTTAGATTATTAGACTGCAATGACGAGTTTTACTTATTCTCTCTGAATTAGGGGATTTGGTAATTTAAGAATTGTATTTGTTTTTTTTTTTTTTTTTAAAGGTTTTCTTTCTAAAAATTGTTAGACATAAATAAGAAATTTTTGGAAAATATATGAATTTAAAAAGTTATCTGCAATATCGAAAAAGTTGACATCAATATACAGAATTAGAAAAAAACATTTAAAATTATTTTGATAGAGAAAATTATAACTACAAATTTTGTTGCATTATTTTTTCTATATATTATTTTATATGACTTAAATTTTCTTGATATTTTCGTCGCCGAACACTGGTGGCATGCTCTTTTCTTTTTGTTTTTTGTTCACTGACATTTTTAAAATTGTCATTGCAACTGTTGCTGTTGGGCTTCGGAAAAATGTTTTTCGTGATATTGAAATTTCTTTTCATGTTCATTTTAATTTTTTGTCCTTCACTCATTGGGTTTTCTTATTTTGCTTTAGTCAAATTATTCATTGTGTTTTTTGTATTTCAAAGCTGTTTCGTATTATGCAAAACTATCAACGTCCAGATATTTAGAATAATAGAAGCAACAACTATGACTGATTTTCTTTGAATTATGTAATAAAATATATCCATACACATGCATGTATGTTTGTACCCAGCAAAAAATTGTATAAGTGGTGCCAAGTGAATTAAATTTTCTCGTCTTCTAAAACAACAGTGCAAAAGAAATTATTTTTAATGCCTCCGGATGGAAGGCCTGTTTTCTGCTCATGTTATCTTAGTATTAGGTAGGTAGTAGGTATATTTAGTAGTTCTAAGTGAGTAAAATTATATTGTATTAAAAGTATTCTTCATGCATCCATAAGTACAAAATGGCATGTTATATAATTTGGTAAAAAATACCTGCAAAATAATGCGTTCTTTTTACTTATTGAAATGAAGTGCATGCATTCTTTTGCTGGGAGTTATTTAAAAAACTTAATTGTAAATTTAAAAAGTCTTTTCTAAATAAAAACAAGAAAAAAAAACACAATAAATAACGCTTATAACACTGGTTTACAGCCAAAAAATACCAAGAACGCCACATGCCTAGATAAGTTAATTGGGACCTCCTGAAAACGAAAAACGTTGTAATTTTTTTTTCTAAGTACGGTTTTTAAGATAACGGTACTTTTGTGTTTTTCGGTGTATGGTCTCACTCAAACCCTTGTGGAGCCCAACTGAAAAGTCTGATCGAGATAAGTGGCGTATCGTTGGAAAGGTAATTGAATGCCTTTTCCGTCAATATGCTGCAAATTTCTATCTGATAAGAATAGAAATTTAATTTAATTTTTTTAATTTACGCCGAATATAGTGTGTGAGCAATGAAGATGAAAATATTGTCGTTCCACAAAATCCTTTATAAAAACTTTATTTTTTATCCGATTTTTTTAAATTACGCTTAAAATGTTTATAATTAAATAAGCTATTTGGTAAAAAAATAAAACTATAACGGAGAAAAAAAACAAAGTAAAAATGAAAAATTTTGAAAAAAAACGTAAAAAACAGGCAAATTTTAAACTTTGAGGTGCCATAACTCAGCCATTTCTTATCAGATAGAAATTTGCAGCATATTGACGGAAAAGGCATTCAATTACCTTTCCAACGATACGCCATTTATCTCAATCAGACTTTTCAGTTGGGCTCCACAAGGGTTTGAGTGAGACTATACACCGAAAAACACAAAAGTACCGTTATCTTAAAAACGGTACTTAGAAAAAAAAATTCGGTTGGGCTCCACAATGGTTTGAGTGGGACCATACACCAAAAAACACAAAAGTACCGTTATCTAAAAAACGGTACTTAGAAAAAAAAATTACAGCGTTTTTCGTGTTCAGGAGGTCCCAATTAACTTATCTAGGCATGTGGCGTTCTTGGTATTTTTCCAAATTAAAAATTTGTAAAGCAGTGTAATATACACAATAATTTATTTACGCACTAGTATTTATTTTAAATTAGATTTTATGATGCTCTCTGTTACTTCTTACGGAATGCAGAACTTCATCTTAAGTTCATCTCATCTCTACGTTCCTTTTTTTTTTTTTTGAAGTTTTACTAACATATATTAACAAACGCATCCTCGGAAGTGCATTAAGACAATATGAATATATTTTACTGCTTCTTACGACTTAATAATTATCTGCTGGGTACATAAATACAAAGAACACACAGACATACTTATTGGGGCTTAGTATTTTAAGGTTAAGGTACGTACGTACGTACATACATAATAATATTAAAAATAAACTTGGATTTCTTGAACTGGGACGCATTCTTACATATAATATGTACAAAGCTTTCTTAATGCATTACATAAATACCTAATAAAACATCTATTTATATTCAATGTAATTTAAAAAACAAATATTCTTAGTGTCTTTTATGAAATTGTTTTAAACCACAATAACTTCGATTCATAATTAAGCATTGCGTGTTGGTTCTGTCGTTATAAATTCCATTAGGAAACTATTAATAGCCTAACGAACACACTTTATTTTCTATTTTTATACCCGCCACCAAAAAAATGGTGGGGGTATATTCATTTTGTCATTCCGTTTGTAACACATCGAAATATCCATTTTAGACCCCATTAATTATATATATTCTGAATCAGGGTTTGATTTGATGACGATCTAGCTATGTCCGTCCGTCTGTCCGTCTGTCCGTCTGTCCGTCTGTTAAAAGCACGACAGAGGTCGCATCGAAAAAGCTAGAGGGCTCAAATTTTGCCAGAATCTTTCTTATAGACAAGGTTTGTTTGGTATTGAAAATGGGCTAAATCGGAACATTAGAAGGAGAGTTATAGCTCGTAAAGCAAGAGTAGGTCGAAAAAACCGTGTCCTTCAAACACCGAATAAAATGGAATTGTGTCCAAACGCATTAAGGTAGAGTCATGAAACTTCGAATATATATTTCTCGAGTCAAAACAATATTTCTCCCCAAAAAATTATCAAAATCTATGCATTAGGAGAGGAGTTATCGATCAAAATGTACGAAAATTTATACCGCACAGTGTATTTTTCGGTATATTTAAAAACAAAAACGTCATAAAAGCAACAAAATTGGATGTACGAAATTTTGCACACTTTGTTTTTTGGTAAGACGCTTTTTTGTAACGGAAAATCAATTTGCCACGCCCACTTTTACGCCCACCTCCCATATAACGTTTTACCTAAAATTCATATAATTTCTCTATTAATAAAGATTTTGGAATAACAAAGAGCTATATTGAAACACCCAAGTTGTACTCATTAGCAAAAACAACTTTGACACGCCTACTATAACGCCCACTTTTCACGTTATCTACCGTTAATGAAATTTAAAAGCTCATAAAACCGCCAAAATTAGAGGTATGATGATAAAATTTGCTACGTATATCCCCCTAGGCAATGTCATTACTGTGCAAGAAAATTAAGGTGCCACGCCCATTTTTACGCCCACCTCCCATATAACGTTTTACCTAAAATTCATATAATTTCTCTATTAATAATGATTTGGGAATAATAAAGGGCTGTATTGAAACACCTAAGTTGTACTCATTCGCAAAAACAACTTTGACACGCCTACTATAACGCCCACTTTTCACGTTGTCTACCGTTAATGAAATTTAAAAGCTCATAAAACCGCCAAAATTAGAGGTATGATGATAAAATTTGCTACGTATATCCCCCTAGGCAATGTCATTACTGTGCCAGAAAATTAAGGTGCCACGCCCACTTTTACGCTCACCTCCCATATAACGTTTTAACTTAAATTCATATAATTTCTCTATTAATAAAGATTTTGGAATAATAAAGGGCTATATTGAAATATCTAAGTTGTACTCATTAGCAAAAATAACTTTGACACGCCTACTATATCGCCCACTTTTCACGTTATCTACTGTTAATGAAATTTAAAAGCTCATAAAACCGCCAAAATTAGAGGTATTATGATCAAATTTGCTGCGAATATCCTTCTAATCAATGTAATCGTTTTTGGGAAAATAAAGGACTATATTGAAATATCTAAGTTGTATTTATTAGCAGAAACTTTATTGACACGCCTACTTTAACGCCCACTTTCATTGAAAGACTACATTTACAAAAGCATTTTAGTAGCATATCGAAGTTATAGAGGGTGGTTGAATTTTAAGGACCGATGTTGAATTTAAATAAAACACAAATTATTTAGGATATTATTATCATTTCTTTTTATAATGATAATATTTGTATGGTTCAATTATGTATTTAACAAAATATCTGCCAAATGGCCCCCCATCCTTGGCACCACTCCTCTAGCTGATGGTCCAAATTTTCAATGACAATGTTGATGCTCAATTGTTGGGCATGATGATGAGTCGAGGTTGACTGCTCTTTTGCCACACTATCGCAAAAAACAGCAATGGTTCCCATTCAACGAACTAAGAAGGCATTCACAGATTTTCTAACATTTTATACAGGCCTGTTTTGCAGAAATGTAAATATTTTTTACAATTCTCCCGATTGTGGACGAATTTGAACGATTATCTTGATCAAAAGAATTACGAACTGCACAAAATGCATTTTGATTTAAACACCCATTTTTATAAAAAACCTGAATAACTTTAAAGCGTTGCTCATTTGCGTATCTTTAAACGGATCAAATTGAGTAAGTTTGAGATTGAGAAATGTCAGGTGAAATGTAGAAAACAAAATTAAAGACTAGGTGTAGTTCACCTTCAACATGGGCATTTAAAATTTAACAGCCCTCTACAAAGAAAGTGATTAACATTTTATTATAAAGAGATTATTCCATAGCGATTAACAAAATAATAAATATTGTGCTTTAAATGTACACAAAATTGGTGGTGGGTATAAAAGATTCGGCACAGCCGAATATAGTGCTCTTACTTATTTTTTGTTGTATGAGTGATATGTAGAGGATAAACATATTTGCTGGAATATAATACATGTAACTCATACGCCATACCGGCCATGGCGGCCTTGTATTTGTTGTTTTTCTTTTGGAATTCTGTTAAAGAGCCATTATTGTTTTATGGAAGTGAACTTCAACAGAAACACTTTAAAGTTATTTTTCGATTCTTATTAATATTCGATAAGTTGAAGGAACTGTTAACACGAACTATCCTGTGTGAGCACATCGACAATTAAGTGGAAAGCTGTTAGAGAAGCAAAAAAAAAAATTAAACAGATTTTATTAAGAATATCGGTACAACCTAAAAAGGATACTTACAACGAACAAAAGGGTATTTCATATGGCTTATGTCTGAGTCCGAATTAGTTAAAAGCTCAAAATTAGCTTGTTAAACTACAGTAGAACTGAATGGGATAAAATTTTAAAGCTCAAACCCTAAATGGATCAGATCAGAAGAGAAACAACTATTTTTTTATTTTTGCAAACAAAATATGTCGAAAACCTAAAATATACAGTAATATCAGTTACAAATGTTTATGCAGCCTACAATGCATGGAAATGTTCAGACTAGTTGAGTGGTGTGAAAAGTTCATGTTTATTAAGACTGAAATTTTTGAAATACAATTGAAAAATTCTATTAGAAATCACAAATTTCGATATAAAACATAAATAGAAATTTCTGAAATACAATTGAAAAAGTTTGAAAAATTTTTGGAAAATTTCGAATATAAAACGTTTTAGTTTTTTTAGTTAAATTTCGACCGCAAACTTTTCAAAACTGTTAACAGTTTATGGCTATCTCGTCTAGTTAAAGAGTTGTTTCCTTTTTGTTTTATATCTTTAAAAAAAAAAATGTTTGTTAGATTTGGTTTTATATGTCCTTCAATGGCTTACACACACAAAGGAAAACCATGGTTGCGACATGATCACGATGGTCATATTATAGTTTCAATAACAATATTTGGTTGTCGAAAACAAGTAATAGTTATTTTTGTTTCATTTTATCATATATTTTATCACGATAATCAATAATTTTTTTAATTGTATCATTTAATATTTACTTTTCGTAAAAATTTGAAAATGGTTATCATTTAAAAATAGTATGATTTAAGAAATAATAATTTGACAAAAATAACATTCAATCATTAAATAATAGGTCAGACAACAGTATTATTAATCAAGCCATGATTTTTTTTAATAATAATTTGATTTCAACTGATCTTCTTCTTGCTGAATAAATTTTAAAAGTTTGAGATGTCAAAAAAATTAGCAAAAATTATGAAACGAGGAGATTTAAAAAAAATATTGATATAAAAATTGCAATTAAATTGGTAAGTACAATCACTATGTGTATGCTACAGCAAAAGACAGTAATTTGCCGTAAAAAAGCAAAGATTGTCTATTTCAGTTGTAGTCAGATATATGATTATTGAATGATACTTAAATTAAACATAATAATGATAACTGGTGACTGGTGACCATTATATGTTTCAACCACAATCATACAATTCAATTGTAATATGTTGCTCTCTGTTTACCACAACCATATTTTTTCTTTGCGTGCAGAGCCAAATTTTAATACAAATTCTGGATAATATGCCCTACGTGCAGTTAATTTTTTTGAATGTTAATAGTTTTCACTACATTTTTCTATTATAATGAGTAACTAAATTACTAGATTATTTAATTTTTCACTGTAAACGTATTTAAATATTTTCATTCGTAGTCAGAGCAGAGACTTTGTGTGCTACGTTCAACAAAACGCTTGATTTGGTTTAGCTCTTGCCGTTTTGGCAATTTAGAAATCGATCGGTGTTGAAGATGCGCTTAACAATATTTAAAAAAAGTTTATTAATTTTATTTAAAGTGCAAAAGGAACAATCCCTGTTTTGTTAAAAAACATTATAAGAGATAGAAAGAGTTATGAAAAAAAGTAAAAGAAATTAAAAAAAAATTAATTCTATATAATATAATTTTACAGTTAAACAATAAAATATGAAAAAAAATGATGATGCAGTAATGTACAATTTCAAAAGTTCCAATTTATGATGTCGTCTCTGCAAAAAAGAAAAGCTAAAATACAAAGAAAAAGTGATAAAGAAACTATTTAATGTATTTTAAGTGGTTAATTCAAATAATCAACAGTGAATTGTATATAATACAAGGTGGACCATTTAAATAACTTTTTGTTTAAAACTTTTTTATTTCTGGACAGTTGATTTCACAATTTTCGGAAATTGTTCACTCTCAAAAAATTATGCTTAAAATGGCCATTGTGTCTTGGACGGTGATATTATCATGCTGAGGCCACATCTCAGCTCAGTTTTGAAGAGCAGGACGTAAAATATGTTCCATCGTAATCTAAAACTGCACTGTATTTATGGTTACAATTTCTATCTTCATTTTGAAATAAGTTAGACCCAACGATATTTGTAGATTTAATGCCACACCATTATACATCTAATGGGGTACAATTGGCGTTGGTGAATGTCTCTTGGATTTGAAGAATACCAGAACCTATAGTCCTGCTTATTAGCAAATCCAATTAAGATGTTGCCGTTGATATAAGGACTTTAGTTCATGCACCAATTGTGGCGTACGAGCCATTCCTAGCTAGGCAGAATGTATTCTGATAGATGTTTATGACGTTCTATTTACACTTTCATCTAAACTTTTAAAATTTCTCGCTGTACAAACTTAGCGTGGTCTACCTGTTTGAAGGTAATTTCTTACGGTGCCATGTTGGTGGCGACGATGAACTAAGCAACGAATCATTGTTTCCGATGCCGAAACTCAAATGTCGACGATATGCTCTTTGTGTTAAAATAACTGATCTCTAATTTTAATAATGGTTCGTTGTTCAGTTGTAAATCTCTCCATTATTCATTCTTCATGTGTTATGTATATAATAATGTAATATAATGTAATATGAACAAAAAATTATTAACTTTTAAACTCATTGTGGATTTTGGCTCACCCTGTACTTACAACGTACATATCTATCAATGATAACAATAATATTTTTAGGTGTGTTTTATGGCTTTGTTAATGCTACTCTGCTTTATGTATGTTTATGCAAGGAAAAACGCTTAGGGTGATGGATGTAAAAAGCAAACATTATTTTTATTACCGTCAGAAAATATCTGTTTAAAGATGCACCTGTTTAAAACAAATATACCATATATATGTATATGGTATAAAAATCACAAAATCCTATCCTAAAGATAGCACCTAAATTCCCGGGCGACGGAATGTAATTTTAATTCTTCATATTATTATACAACGGATGATTTTTTTTTATACCTATAGAACATCCGGTGAAGATATCTGCCTAATGAATTCAGTTTGATCTTTTATCAGCATACTTTGACAAATCACTATTCAAAGACATAAACCAGAAAAAAAATTACAAATCGTGAAAATTTATTTCCGAACTCGAGCTCTGTTTGCAAAATATGTCATGTATGTCACACGTGAAATTTATGGTTTCATGGCCACATTTTTTTATTTTTGAAAAATATTTATTTAAATCGAACCCGCATCGTGTAACTAGAAAAAATCATGGCTGCTGTAAACTCGAGTCTGACTCGAATTTACCGTTTCCACGTCTGCCTCAGCAACACGGTCTCGTGATTCATATCCAAAAAGAGGGTAAAACCATCACTTTGCTGAGTCAAACGTTTCAAAATAATAATTTATATAAAAAAAAAATGGAGTTGTAACGTGGCCGTGATGAGTTTGTATGATTCCTTTGATTTTACACTTAATGTTTTGTGGGAGTACGTCAAATCTCTGGTCTATGATGATAAACCAACACTCGTCGCACTATTGACTAAGTAAATAAAACTGGGTATGCTTGATAAAGTGGTGCAAAATTGGACTACCAGGATGGCGTTCATAAGGTGCAGTATCGAATGCCATATGCCAGAAATTATTTTTAAATTTTAAATGCCATAAAATTTGTGAGCTAAAAACTATTTAATTTTGGTAATTACACTGAATTTTTTTTTGTTTATTTAAAAAAAAAAAAACTTTACCTCTAAAAAACACTCTATACAATAATAAAAAATTAGTTTCAATTGCATTATAAATGGAAGAGAATCCAAAAAACAGTATGTACTCTATCACAATGCAATAATTGATTAATGTAACAAAATTCTAAATAACTGACAAAGCCATTTGATTGAATCTTGCAGATGATACTTTTACAATGCATCTGGAGATGTGAACACTTGTATTGATTTGTTTATTCAACTAAATAAATAAATCAGTGTTAACTGATGACCTAATATTGTTTTGCTTTTTATATAAAAATGCAGAATGTAGTTAGACTCAATATCAATAATGAATATGCAACCATAGGAAATCTAGTGCATGCAACGATCTACATTTCAACACGAACTTTTGAAAAAAGTATGTTTGTTAGATAATTTCTGATACAACTGTGGCTGAAAACGTTTTCCACAAAATAATACTACGCTGCACATAGAAAAATTCTGCCTTAAGTCATGAGTTGGTTGTTTTAGCGGGGAGAGCTTTAAAGACCAATGATGTTAACAAATTTTAACTCAAATCTAGTAGATTTTGCTTAAGTGGGAATTCAGTATAATTGAATTATTAAAACCAAAATACTTGTTGCGCCCTAATAAAAGTGTTACCCGCTTATTATCATGTTAATTTATGCGAAATTGCACATACTTTCACCAACAACTAAATAATAGTGAACATAAGTTGGAGGTCGGAAGAGTTTATTTGTTTTTAAATTTTTCCTTTTCACTTTGTGCTGCTTTCAGTAAATTAAAGAAACTATGGTTCTGAAAAGGCGTTTCTAATCCGATTTATAGTCAACATATATTGTCTATCATTTGTCTTTGAATACGTGTACCACTAACGTTGGTTGTTGTTTTTAAACGTTTTAAATATTTTTGTTGATGTGTGTATGTTAGATAATCTATGCTGTGCAATATCTGTTCAATTCAGTTTTAATTCAATTAAAAAAAAAAAAAGACTTTTCATACAATTTTATATAAAATGTTATTTAATATCTGTAAGATTTTGCTTGGGATTAATCAATGAGGGAAAATGAAAGTAAATATTTGTCGTAGCACATAATTTATACTGAAGTAAGGTACACATAAATAACAGTTTATTACAGTATTTAAGATAACTTTATAACGTACTAGTCGCTCGGTACGTACTTCGCTATGTAACACCAAATTTCAAAAAAGTGCCATTAGCCCTTTAGGATCTCTTTGAATTTTTGTGCTACATGCATTAGGTCCGAAGATACAATATTACCGATTTTACCCGTTTTTAGCCCTTTTCCCCCTTAATTCCAAAATTTCGAAGAAGTACAAAAATTCATTATAGATTGTTTTAAGATAAATAAAGATAAATGCTGTTCAAAAAAGTACAAAAAAATCAGTTTTTATCCGTTTTATCCTTTTAAAACTCAAAATTTCCAAAAAGTACCAGACGCCTATCGAATTATTTTTAACAGGCTATTAGGTCCTTTCTGAATTTTTGTGATATCTTTATTAAGCCCGGAGATACTTGGAGATCGGTAAGATTTTACGCTTTTTTACCCGTAAACCGCTCGATGGACTTTTTGCAAACTTCACATACATAAAGCATCTACTAAATAGTCCGAACAAAGCATTTGCTTTGGATAGGTGAGCCCGTTCTTGAATTGCAACGAAGAGTGGCATTGAATTTTATATAAATAGATTTAAATAACAAAATAATAAATAGATAACTATATTGACCAGTTAGTAAGAAAATTCAAACAACTGAAAAAGCCGGAAGTTAAATAGATGATATTTACAACCAACACGTAACCACCGATCAAAACAGCTTGCTGACGATGAAATCGTAGCTGATTTCGAAAATGCTGATTATTCTTTCGTTTATCACAATTAGAAATTCTTTGTTATAATAAGAATGTTAAAATGAACTCGAGCCTGAATAAAATCTGAATATTAGATAACTATTCAGTTTTGACCAAATTCACACTTATAAAGCGATCGTATTATTTTGAATGTTAAATCTTTAGAATTCAAACTGAACCTTTTAACTTTGTTAAATGTTTTTGGTCGTACGTTTAACTAAAGTTTTATGAATTTTAAGTACAAATTTAGAAAAAGGTTTCCCTTATTCAAAAATATAAAGTTTTTCTATATTTCGTTTAACAATGTAGAAAATTCAACCCCAACCCTTTTTTCTGTTTTAGGAATTTTTGTCAGTAACAGGCAATTATTTGTTACTGCCAGAGCTGCTACTGTTGTTATTTAAGGGACACTTAACAACTTCTAAAACATCCTCTAGAAGGTCTGTTGCCAGTTTAACTGTCTGTTTTCGTTTCTGTTTCGAAAGACATGAAAGATTCGTTCTGCTTGTGCAAAAATTTTTTCAGTCTAAAATGCGCATTATTACGTTAATGAGAATAATATTTAGTTTGTGTGTGTGTGTGTTTTTTTTTTAAGTACACATATTTATTTATATATTAATAAAAAGGAAGTTACTGAAACAGCAAAACAATATAAGAAAGTGCAAGGATGTTTTTTTTTTTATAATGCTCTCTTTCATTTGGGTTTTACTTCTAAACCCATATGGCTTAATATGGTTGTACAACATATTTTAATGGCAGAAGGATGTAGAGGAAACAGCAAATAACTGAAGAGTAAATGTGTTTCTTTATAATGATTCTACTGCACAGTGACACGATTTTATTGATTTTCAACGAAAAAGATTTCCAGGCATCGGAAATTACTGGAGCAGCAGAATGGGGAAACACAATTTCGTTGAGTAAAATTAGAAATAGCAACAAAAAAAAAACAACAATATAAATTTTAATAATATTTACCTGAGCCTAAACAACATTAGTTTGAAATATGTGATATTTTTTTTTATTTATTATTATTTTTGCCACTGTTTCTTGTACGTGAAAAGAGAACTATTTAATATGAAATTGTTAAAATAAGTTTGTAGCAACTTGATGCTCATACAAGTTCTTCCATGTGTACACAGAAAGGTAAATTTTTCGGTTTCAGCATACAAAAGTAAAAATAAAATAGCAAAATAAAAAGAGTTCAAC
The DNA here is from genome assembly GCA_941918925.1 of Phyto melanocephala. Lineage (NCBI taxonomy): Eukaryota > Metazoa > Arthropoda > Insecta > Diptera > Rhinophoridae > Phyto > Phyto melanocephala. The sequence continues at coordinate 136,366,874 of OW799235.1, read as the reverse complement.
TTTGGCGTAATTCGTGCTGCCACAAAAACAACAGCAGGCAGGATAAGCCTCTTGATATTAAATATTGTATTCACACAACATTCAACTTTTATTTATTTGTTTATTTTAATAACTTTTTAACGCTTTCTCGATTTGGATTTTTGAGAAATTTGGTTGCTGTTTTTTATCGCATACTTAATTGTTTTTTATCTGTATGAGTTGTGTTATACAACAGATATTCACATGTCTACATTCATGGAGAGAAATTTATTTCTTTTTTTAAGCTTCTAAATTGTCTGCAAAAATGCGCCCCACACGAATGCTAAGCAAAAGACAAACTCCTGTATTCCTGTAACGTTTTTATTTGAATCTTTTTATTTCCTTCCTGAATCAGCATCCAGTATAAGGGCATCATAATGTTAATGCAGATGAGCTTAACAGCTTTTACAGGAGTTGAAAGTGTTGCATGTGTGTAATCGCAACATAAAAAAAATATATCAACTCGTTTAATATTTTTTTATTTCTATTACAATATTTGCACATACAGTCATAAACACATACATTCATATACACACACATATATGTATGTACATAAATAGTTATCTTTAGTTATTTTTTTGTTGTTGTGCGTGGTAGAAATATTGTGCCAGCAGACTTTGCGCTTGATGTTACTTTTAAGTTATTTGCAAAAGAAAGATAAAAAGAGTTGAACTAAAAACGCTAAGAAGCGTTTTTCTAGTAAATGGATGAATGGAAAACATGAAAAAAGTACCAAATTAAAAGGAAATTACACATTACTTAGACTAATGTTACAACTAATGCATTGTGCTCTCTTCTATTTTTATTTTAGTTCATTGAAAGGATGCTAAGAACTAAAAAAGGTTAAACGAACACATACTGTTTACGTTGTTTTTTATTTCACATTTTTACAAAAGAAGTGCATGTGTACATTCAGAACAAAAATGTATTAAAGTCAAGGCTAATGAAATTGCATTTAAATGTTTTCGAGTTGCAAAGTGTGAGTGTAGGAGTGGATGTATGTATGTTCTCTTTTATTTTTCTTTCTTGCATTTATACTGAAGTTATTCCTTAATCGCTGCAAGAGTTCTTTCCAAATGAATACAAGAAAAATTAATGTACTTTCCTTGCAACAGACAAAGAAACAGGAGCATTAAAATTATATCCTGAGCATTTTATTGTGCCAATCAAGCGAAAAAGAAACCGTTATTTGGAATGTTAAATTTAAGTTTTGGCTTAAAAAGATTTCCTTTTGAAATGCAGTTTCTAAAAGATTTATGCACTAGAAGACATAATTCTTTCCAATTACGCTGTTTCATAAAATTATATGTAAAAGAACTAGACTTTGTTAGACCATCTTGGAATTACGCAGTAGAAACTTATTTTCACTTTAAGAATTATTAAAATACAGTTTCATTAAAACGTTCGTTTTAATGAATTTAATTTCAAGAAATTTATTTCAATGTAAAATGTTTTTTATAAAGATGCCTGCAAAAAGTCATTTTCTTTTTCAAATACGCACTCATTGAGAGTGTGAACGAACAAACATAACAAGTATTGAAAAATTCTAATTTGTCACAGATAATTGTTTCTATTTTTATTCGTTATAGATTGAATCATCGTTTTCGTTCTTTCATTTATTTTATCCATCCACTCCATTATTCCATTATTTCAGTCATTCATTTAGACAGTCAATCATACGGTTTTTTTTTTCATTCATATATTCATTCGTTCATTCAACATCATATTTCATGTTTATTAAGCTGTTGTGTCTATTGAAATAGACCACATAAAAGTGTTTGTTTGTATGTAAGTAGTTGCAAGCTTACACATACATAAATAAATTACAGTGTTTTGGATAATACAGTAAACGTAATATATTTTACTGAGGACAACTCGCACAGCCGATAGCTTCTTATTGCAGCTCATGAGGATTTTTTTGTAGGTGAAAAATTGCAAGCATAAGCGACTTTTTTTCCAAACAGAATGTTAAGAAAAGAAAAAAGATAATGATGATTAACATTTAATTTTAAGAACACAACTCTTAATATATTATGACACATAAAAATTGACGAAAAAATAATCTTGCGTAATAAAATTTGTATACGTGGTTTAACTTTAATAAATCGTTTTCAGCCAGAGAGAAGCCAAAAATTTTAACTTTATCACTTAGGAAACACTGTAAACAAAGTATTAAACAATGGTGGGCGAAATTTGAGTAGACCTTTTGAAAAAGTGATCGGTTGTGAGTGATTCATGCTATCGTCGTATCTACAATGTCCTTTTGCCATTTCCTATCAAATCCCAGAAGTCTCTAAGATCAATTCTAGACGATATCATCCTCGCAATATTACACACAGAATTATTCATCCATCTTGTTCGAGCCAATCTATGCCATTTGAGGATCTATGCAACAGGTGGTCCAACCAAAATGCACTATGTTATTTGTAAATAACATAAAAAGTTCTCAGATAATTGTCTTAATATGTTTTATTATGATAGAAGGATCGGGGACAATTATGTGTGAAATAAAATATCGGCCAAATACTCGTCATGGCTTCGGTGGTATTCTTCTATTCCATATACCATATTTTCAATGACACTGAGAGATATTAGAGGTTCACTTGTGTGCCAAATTATCTCATCTTTTAACTCTTGAATTGTTCTTGGCTTATTGACTTTTATACTTTTCTTTTAAATATTCCCAAATAAAGAAGTCAAATAAAATTATCTTGGCGGCCAGTTAATATCGCAACGACGTACTCCATTATAATCTAGCGATAGCGAACACAATTTTCCGCGACTACTGCGCCGACCTTGTTTTCGAAGAAGTATGGTCCGACGACGCCGCCAGCCTATAAACTAGACCAAACACCCAGTCCTTGTGAATGCATAAGATTTTAAACAATCTCCCGTGAATTTTAATTTACCCACGGAGGTAAAAGTGTGCCGATTATGCTGATAAAAAAGGCTTCAACAACCTCAACGCGCTGATTAATTGTATACCTCTCCATGGTTGAGTTTGTCAAAGACTGAACTAAAGAAATGTCAAATGAAGTGTGGAAAAAAACTTGACGTTGCAACTCACAATTATTATCGTGCATTATGGATGGACCACCCTTAAGTATTGAATTGTTTTAATTATCTAATTGATGATATTAAATGACATATTTTAAATATATTTTTTCTGTATCGAATATTCCGTTTTACTCTATACAATATGAAATCACACAAATCATGCAAAGTACTGGTAGTGGTTTTGATGAGTTATACTAGTGTGTATCTGTGTATAACAAATGACAAAACTCTGGATATGGTGGTAGTGGTAGCACTCTTAGTGGAATTGATACTACAAGCAGTAGAAGCAGAAGGACAATGATTTTACGATGGGTACAAGTAGGAAGGAAAATCTGAGAATTTTAGAAGGGGAAAAGTTTTCAAAAACAATAGTTAGTGCAAGCTATTTTCAATTTATTTGACGTGCAAATAAAATTTATGCAACACTTCATTTATATAAACAGTTATTTAGTTTTTTGTATGAACAAATGAAAGTTATATGTATATGTATATGTGCGTGTATGTATGTTCATGTAATACTTATTTGAATATGTAAATTGACTGTGTCTCTTCCATCTTTTGTTTTGCTGTTTGAGTGGGTTGGAGTGGCTGTATTGTGCTAAAAGTTTGTACAACAAATTTAAATTATTATTTACAAATTGTTTAAGGTATCATTGCTGAGATACTCTAAATTTTGTCCTTTATACTCTAAACGGTTAAGAGAGTTCTTTTCTATTTTTTTTTAACTGTAAACTAGATTAGGTTGATGTGAATAGCTTTTGGCAATCTCCTAAGGACTTTTATTATCATAAAATATTTCTCATATTAAAATAGCTAAGAGTTTAATATGTTAATTTCCCAAAAAATAACTTATAAAATTGGATTCACTTCTAATTTATATTTTTTTTTTAACTTTTAACGGTCTAATTTATAAAAACTAAAAGAGCTTTATAAGAGGTATATTACTCAAATTTTCATAGAAAATCAGTTTAACAAACTCACTAAACTCAAGAAACTATGAAAATTTGTGTAAAATTTTGCATTTTCTTACTGGAGTTTGTCTCCGTTCCACTAATATTTTAATGACCGATGGCGACAAAACTGTTCTATAAATTATTTTTAACTTGATGGATACGTTTCAAAATTTTTTTTTATATTTAAATGTACACATACAAAAGGAAGGTTAAGGAGCTAATACACGGCATGTTTTTTTACATCTGACTTGTCAAATTCCCTACTGCTAATACAAACATGTCGTGTGTTACCTTTAAAACATTACTTCTGTAAAAAAACATGTGTTGAGACATCTGACAAAATTTTAATTAGATCAGCCGTTGGCAGAAAATTCTGCTGCTGCAAAGCAATTTTGACAGACATATAGATTTACATATGTCTCACAAATGTTCTATGTTTTTGAATTTAAAAAAAAAAATATATCTGGTGAAAATTTAAGAGTCCAACACAGGTCTTGCTCATTGGATTACTTCAGTTCAGAATATGCTTCTGCAACTACAACTAATTGATTCATCCTTTTATAAATCGTATAAATCAAACGATCAGATGCCGGACCGCTCTGGGGGTCCCAACAAATTGTTTGCTTTGTATTTATTACATATAAGGATATCTTTCACCTTTCTCCCTTTTCCCAGATCCAATTAGAAAGACCGCATGTCGTTGTACTCATAAGACATTACAATACATGACTTGGGAACTTTACAAGTGACAATAAAAATCATAATATGATAAATGGAGGGAAATTAAGTTGATATTTGTATGGGAACATATAGGAAAATCTAAATGCCATATCTCCGGAATCTCTGAGCCGATTTCCTGCACTCATCACATAAACCATCTACAGATTATTCACAACGTACTCTGAAATCAGTCGACCCTTTTCCGCAGTAAGTGGGGACATCAAAGTATACACTTCTTTTTATATAATCACAAAAAAGAAATAATAATAAATTTTCCAATGACTTCTTTTTCAATTACTCAAATATTTAAAGAGCAAATGAGTCACAATTTTCTTGTAGAATTTGCAAATGAAGTGCAAGATACTTTTAATTGCAATAATGTTGATCTGGAAAACTATTTAAATTCATAAACTATACTCGTATATATAGATTATGTACGGATTTAACTAACAGTCAGAAAAGATAGATAGATAAATAAATTGTGTGAAAATAGAAAAATATTTCCATTTCCTAGATGTAATCTAAAGCACGATTCGTACGTGTGTCAACTTTCATTGATAGTATTATCACTTTGAAAAACATCTGATTTTATTATATCGCCATAAATTAGCTATTCTTAGCTGTTGTATTTGATGGAATAGGTCTTAAATAGTCAACGGCAAAACGGCGGTAGTTTTTTGAACACGTCTAAAACAAACAAAATTTAAAAATCTCAATAAGTACTTTTTATTTTATTTTAAATTCTTATTTATTTCATACATTATTGATGACCATGTTCTGCATTCCGGGTGAAATTAAAACACTCGTAATTGTCGTTTAATTGTTGTTATAAACAATAACACTGCAGCGACAATTCCGAATGATTTAACTTCACTCGCAATGTAGAATATAGGCAAGTTTGTAATTTTTTCCAATTCATATTGTTGTCCTGTTAGTTGTGTTTTTTTTATTTTTTTTTTTAGCTTCGATTAATTTTAAATGTCTAAATCATCTTTGGAAGAAGCAGTAGGTTTTTTGTTCAAAAAAGTTTATTACTTTTAACAAATAAGTTTGAGTAAAATGTTTTCTCATACTTACAGAGAACAAGTTATGTTAAAAGTAAGTAAACTAAAGTAGTTTATTATGGACATGTAAAAGAAATATTATTATACTTTCTTTAGATGACTTGCGTCATTCATGGCAATCGAGTAGTGTGTCAGTAACACGCCCAAATCTCCATAAATCTTTGCTTTCTGTTTTTCAAAAACATTAAAGAATATGAAGTCACAAAGACTGTTGCTGATATTGGAACTTTCCTTTTCAATTTCTATACATACAACTGATGAACAAGTTCTTTCTTTTGCTTTTCTTTCGTTCATTGATTCTTTCTTCTTCGTCATTAGCAAACAAACAAAAAAAAAAAAAAAAAAAAAACAATAACAAATTGTGTAGAAAAATAAGAATATTTCATTTTTGGCAAAGTCTATAGGCGCCTGTTTTGACTTAAGCCAAAAGCAAGACAAAAAACCAATGAAACTATATTGGAGTGAAGGCATTTGTGAAATATTCGTAAGAGAAAAATAGGTGTTTCTGATTTTCGAAAACATTTTTTGGCAACGTATATGTTTGTCTGTACGGTCATTTAAAGTAATAGAGCTGTTATAACATTTGGAACTACTGGGGTATAGCAAACAAAGAAAAAAGAAAATAAAAAAAAGAAAGAAAAGTTGTCATAGTCATTGTAGAAGTGTATAACGAAGAATGAAACAAAAATCATAAATCATTATTTTGCAATCACATCCGGCACAAATGTGTTATCAAGCATAAAGCCAAGTGTACGTCCGTATACTTATACAAAAATATACACAAAAGTACAACTAGTATATATCGCTCATTTACTTCAATAGTGTTCTAACTCAAACTCTAACTCTAACTCAAAATATAAAATAAAAATATTTTACAATAAAACAATCTCGTAAGCTCTAGAAAAGTTCATTATTTTTTAAGTAGTCTATAAAACGTAATATAAGCAAAGGAGGCTCATATGCAGAATAATTAATTTTAAACCAGGTTTTTGATATTAAACGTAAGAAAAATGTTAATTTTCAAATTGTACGTCTAAGAAAAAAATGACTGCGATTTCAAAAGTATAATTTAATAAATAGTGTAATAAAGTAATCATCTTAAATAGTTTAATCTGAGGAATTTTTCTAGCATATTGTGACTTATGACACTAGTGAAGTAAATTAGCGATATATGTGTGTATGCATGCATACACAGAAAAAAGTCAAATTATAGATTCAATAACGAAATTTACAAAACTAAATAAAATTTTATTTGATTAGGATCTACGACTTAAATTGTAAACTCAAACAAAAAAGTGTGTGAATAAACTGGTATGATTTCATTTATTCAGGCAAGTGTTTGTCTCTGTGTACATATGAATTTAAGTATACATACACTGAAAATAATCAATGAGTTGGTCCTCTTTTTATAGTGTTTATACAAATTCTTGTAGAAAGCATCTTATTATCTTTTACCCATTTGAGCGCTATTCGTTTTTTTTTTGCAGAAACTTTGGTTAAAAATCATAAGCAATTTTCTAGGTCATATTCAATGAAAACTTACTAAAGTTGCATTAGCTTGTAACCCTTTTTATATTACATATAATCAAAATTGGCACTAAACGTTAGCGTACGTAAATATAAACACTGTCGGATGAATTTAATAACGAACTTTTACACACATTTTGCACAAGACTGTGAGCTGTTGACTCTATATATGTAGGAATATGGATATTAGTTTTAATTCACTTACTCTGCTAGCTCTATGATCCACGATTTTATTTTGGAAGCAACCTTGAATTTGGTCTGAGTTCTTTTCAAGGCTTTTCCATTGATAAAAATGTTAAAGGGATTGCATGGCTTGCAAGCTTGTGTTACGCCCAGATGGTCGTAATGAGCTTTATAAACATGATTTATTGAAAAAAAAAAAAAAATAAAAATTCGAATTCGGCCTTTACTTGGTTTTAAAAATTTCTCAAATAAAACGGACCCATCCCGATTAGTTTAATGGCATAACAACGCAACTTCCATGTATATTTAAAAACCGTTCAGCACTAACACGGTTTTGTAGCTCTCCTGAAAAATTTGATTTTAAGACTTGCTTGGTTGCCCATGAAAAAATGTTTTTCCGTAGAGCTTTTTTATTTTTCTAATAGTTTTATTATTTGAAATAAAAATAGAAAATAATTAAGAAAAAACTTTTGTAATAGTTAGATTTGTGGTAAATTTTAAGGCAAATAAGTTTAATAAGAAAACTAAAATTACATTCAAAGACTTCAATAAATTGTATCCCTCAATTTGAAACTCATACATTTTTTATTTTTCCGTTCTATTAAACAGTAACTGAATGTGTTGTGTCTCGGCAGTCCATCACAATGTAATTGAAATCAAAATTGCACTCAAACAGCAAATCACAAAGCCAATGTTTTGTTTGTTATTTATTGTTGTTGTAATTGTTTGCAATTAAAGTTTTTTTAATGGAAATTTAGAAAATGCTTAGAAAAACCTACATTGCTATTTTGGTAAATAAGTAACATTTGATTTTAAAGGCACACAAGACATCAATAGAAAGGCTGGAAAATGGAAGAAGAGTCACAAAAGTTTTATTTGAATTAACAGTAAAGTTGCTTTATCAACATTTTTCAACTGAAAAGTACTTTGTAAAGCACCAAATATGATTGGTAATCATTGTTATATGTTTATATTTTTCAGCAAATATCTTACACCTTTAAAGTAAATGTTTGTAAAATATTAAGCCCTTAATTTGCCCTCGTGGATCCATTTATTCCTCGACTATCTTGGAACATCACTGGGGGTCGTCTTCGTTCGCTATTTCCAATCGAACCTCAAAACATGTTATCTTTTTGTATTTTTTAAGAGAACAATTTTATGCTTCAAAGACCAAAAACTTCAAATACCCCATTCCAGAATTTTTAATATTTATATTGTCGATAAAACCACATCCCTAGGGGACATATGTGACCTTGGCGGCGTATCCACGCCTTGGTGTTATTGCAAGCTCTATGTATACAGATGTTAGCAATAGCTCTGGCACCTGGGGACTATAATTTTATAGAGCAAATTACATTCAGAGGACCTCAATTCGTTGTTGCAGAACTTGATAGGCAGGGTCAGGTAGTCGGTCGCCCGAAACTCAACCACCATTAGATTATGGCACTTGGTACCATAAATAACTATTTCTAATGTTTATTTTGCTGCATAACAACAACATCCATCCATCAACCATCCTAATGAATAATCCAAACATAAAAAATATAACTCAAGCAAATGAACTGACTTTTGCCAATGAAGTTGTGCGATATCTCTGATAATTTTATTATATAGTGTTTGCTGCCGAACATATGGGTCACCTTTTTATATAACTATTTCTTTTAACGACGCTTGATATTATCGAAATATTAAATATAAACATCGATGTATCTACTTTTCTACAAAACTTTAAATAAATTGACTTTTTAAGAAAATACGTTTAAATATTTACACTATGTTAAAGCAAATGAACGATTCGAAATTTACAGGTGCATTTATTCAAAGGTCAGATTCTTTTTTCTTTTTACAACAACAGCAAATCAAACAAACTTATAACAAAAAAAAAAACAAAACCCCACTTTACAACTCGTTCACATCCAACGTACAACGCAGCCAGCCAGACGGATGATTTTTACCCTCCATGTTGTGTCTGTCTATTCTGCCATTCCATTCTACTAGAATTTCAACAGCGGTTCAATAAATGTATGAACTGGTGTTGTTGACAACCCACCAACACCCTCAAGTACATTGTAAAACATTGTACAAAAATATTGATCATGATCATCACTATCATCATCATCATCATCATAGTAAACATCAACATTGCAAATGCATTTAGATTAATTTTTAATTTTTCAATCAATTCTAATTCAATTTTGTCCAATTCGACAAGGCTTGTTTTGTATTTTTTCTCATTTCTTAGACTTTTGTTTTTCCAAAACACAGTGATACATGAACAGGAAAAAAGGCAATAGAGAAAAAAAAAACACAAGTTATAAATAAACAAAAACATGCATGTATCCTTCAGGTGTAGGGGAGTAAAAATTAAATGTATATTTGGTGCATTGGGACATATTCTACAAATGGAGTTTTGCTTAATATGTTGCAGTCATTACACTCGATTACAAAATGTTGATAAAACCAAAAACTATTACAGTATTTGTGATTCCATTAAAAATGCTGGAATTTGTATTATAATTGCCATAAACACTATTCATACGCAGACAACAAATAAAATTTCTAGGAAATTAAAAACCATAATAAGGTGAGTTAAAGTCTTTAAACGTTTTACGAGCTAAAAAATTAACTCGTAGACAAATTTTCAAAGCAAAAACATTTCAGAACTCGAAATTATTCGACTTAGAAATAATTTTCTAATTCAATAGATCCACATTAATATGAATGTATGTGAACTATAATCGCTAAAACTTTTAAGAGTTGCAAAACTGTTTTATCTGCTTTTTTTCTTTGTATTTCAAACAAGTAAGAGTGCTATATTCGGCCTTGCCGAACCTTATATGCCCTTCACAACGTGTATTTATGTTTGTATCACCATTCATCTCATTAATATAAATACGTACGTTCATATATAAAATAATTAATAAATAATAAAAAAAATAAAAATATATAAAAAATTTTTTTGGCTCAGCTGAGATTCGATGCGACGTTTACTGTGACCAGCATACCACGTTTGTATGTATATATCGTATGTTGTAGTTGTGAAGAAAACGAGGTGGTCGTTGGTTTTTTCTCATATCGCAATTGCTTATGTACCGATTTATCTGATTGTCAATACCGACCTGATCCCGATATTTCTGACATTTTAAAACCTCAGACGGGTCCAGGCGATGTTAGGGGGCTTCTAGAAGTTGATTTCAACACACACACGGTCAGACGGTCAGTGCTCAACCAACTCCACTATTCATAAGTTTTCAGAAAATATATATTTTTTGGGGTCGGAAATGAAAATTGTAAAAAATTGTAAATTGTTCTGTACGGTCTTTAGTTGTAAACGTTTCAAAGAGTCTGTCCTTAAGTAACATTTCAGTAGAAGTGCCCATATCGACTACTTAATTTCCGACGCCATTTGAATTATACCCTTTACTTTTTACAATTACAAAAACAACATACATATATACTGGTTAGAGTAAATGTAGCATCGAATCCCAGCTGAACCAAAAAAAAATTTTTTTTATTTTATATATTATTTACATTTTTATTATTTTTTTTTTGTAATTTTTTATACCCTTCACCTGTGGTGCACATTGTCATTCCGTTTGTAATTTCTACAATTTTCATTTCCGACGCCATAAAGTATATATTTTCTGAAAGCTTATGAATAGAGGAGTTGATAAAGCCATGACCGTCTGTCCGTCTGACCGTCTGTCCGTCTGACCGTCTGTCCGTCTGACCGTCAGTCCGTGTGTTGGTTGAAATCAACTTTTAGAAGCAACCATATGTTCCTCAGATCTGTGTATGGTATCTTTTGAAAATATCCGGGAATGAATCGCTATTGAAATTAAGCACAATCGCCTGATAACTTTCTGAGATATGAGCAAATAAACACGACTGCCTCTGTTTTTTTCTATATTTTTACCACCAAAATTAAAATTGTTCAGCCATTGAATAACTCATGAGTACCTTTGCTACTATTTGTAGATATAACATGATATATTCGTGTAAAATTTTGGATAAATCGGGCTCTTATCGGTAAAGTTATAGGCAAAAAAAAATTTTTTTAAATATATATTCTAAAAATCTGGTATTTTAAAATGTAACTTCTTGAACCCCCTCAATATTTGTATCAAATGAAAGGGCTTGACCAGTAGAATACAGTTAATTATTCTAAAATGTAAAAAACAAGCTGGCGTCTAAAACAAAATGTCGGAGAACATTTTTTAACCCCATCAATATGGGTATCAAATTAAAGGGCTTGACTAGTTGAAGACACTTAACTACCTCCAAATTCAAATTCGAGAATGGCGTCGGAAACAATAAAGAAAAAAGGGGAAAAACATGAAATATACTTAGGTAAAGCTACGATGTGAGATTATACCAATGTACATGATGGTGAAGGGTATTATCAGATTCGGCACAGCAGAATTTAGCACTCTTACTTGTTTTTTTTTTAAATTTTTTTTTAAATTTTTTAAAATTTTTTTTTTATTTTTTTTTTTTAACATACATACTTAAATTTTTAATTTTGCAATGGGATGTTTTTATAAATGTATGTTTTTTATATATGTATGTACGTATATCATATGAGATGAATAGTGATACAAACAATTGTTATTGCATGATTACACGTTGTGAAGGGTATATAAGATTCGGCACGGCCGAATATAGCGCTCTTACTTGTTTTCTATTGTTTTCTATATTCAACAGGTCAAGTCTTTGTCGAAAACTTTCTGCGAATACAGAAGCATATCGATATTTAGAAAATAAGACTGTTAAAATTAGAATCTATTAATGAATTCGTTTCTTAATTTTGAAACTAATGTATATAGTTGGAGGTAACTTCACGGTCTGGCCACTGGTATGTAAATGGTAGCAATATATTTGTAAGTTACAGTAAACCTGAAAATTTTTATCTTCTGTGGCAAAATATTGGAAAAAATTGGTATTTGGCTTTTTTCTTATATCTCAGCAAGTTATGAAGCAAATGATCTGATTTATAATAACGAAACATTTCCTAATATTTCTAAAAGAATTATACCACATAAAGATTGTGCAATATATGGAGGCCTTTAGAATAAAAAAATTATTTAAAAATTGACAAAAAACGTGACAAGGCATTGGTCATTATGTAACCCTTGCCACCACATACGTGGGGTATAATTAATTACCAATACTTACATGAATTTAAATTTTAAAGATATTATTTTTGTCTTTGTAAATAAAAAAGATAACTCTATTTCGTTGGAGAGTTTTTCAGTTTTACAATATTTGTGAAGGTATGAAATTTTTTTTAATAAACCATCAACGCACAAACATATGTAGTATGTTGAACTTTACTATTACTTTGCAAAAATTGATGTTTTCCTATTTTTTCGATCAAACAATTAGACATATAGAAAGAGAGAGAGAGAGAGTAACAGAACATTTATTACAATATGTGCCAAACCCAATTTAGTAAAAACACAAATAAGAGCTGTGCTGAATCTTTTATACCCACCACCAAGTTGATGTACTTTTAGAGCACGAAATTTATTATTTTGTTGTTAACTGTCATCGCTATGGAATAATCTCTTTTTACTAAAATATGTATCACATTCTTTGTATAACTTCGATATGCCAGGATATTTTCTTAAATTTAGTATTTCTATGAAAGTGGGCTTTAAAGTCTGCTAATAAATAAAACTTAGATATTCCAATATAGTCCTTTATTCTTATATAAACCTAGTTGATATAGAAATTATATGAATTTAAGAGAAAGCGTTATATTAGAGGTAGGCGTTAAAATGGGTGTGAATTTAAGATAATGCGTTATATGGGACGTGGGCGTAAAAGCAATGTTTGCAAAATTTCAGAATCATAAATCTAATTTTTTCAGTGTTCTTTTCCTTATATTAAAAATTAAAAACGTAATAAATCTGACAAAATTATGTGTACTACTTATTCTGAAATTTTGTGAACATTGCTTTTTGATAAAAGGACTTGTAATTATGGAAAATTTAGGTGACACGCCTACTTCAACGCCCAATTCCCATATAACGTTTTATGATAAATTCATATAATATCAATATGGACAAAGAATAAAGGACTATATTTTAAAATATCTAAGCTGAATTTATAAGGAGAAACTACTTTGACACGCCAACTTCAACTCTCATTTCTTACATAATTTACTGCCCTTTCATTTGATACCCATATTGCTGAGGTTAAGAAAAAAAATTGTCTGCTGTTTTGTTTTAGACGCCATCTTGGATTATGAATTTTTACATAGTTAACTGTATTCTACTAGCCAGGCCCTTTCATTAAACACCGATATTGGTGGAGGAATAAAAAAATAATCCTGAAATTTTCTTTTAGATGCCATCTTAGATTTAACACTTTTTTAATAATTAACTGTATTCTACTGGTCAAGCCCTTTCATTTGATACCAATATTGAGAGGGTTCAAGAATTTACAATAAGTTACATTTTGTAGTGGCGGCCGACATGAATTTAAATTTTTTTATAGTGCTTATACATATAAAATAAGTAACAACAAAAATCGTTTAAATCACTATTGAATCTAAAATATTTCTATTAACTCTTGCAAAAATAAGTGAGTGTATAAACGACGATTACTTCAACAAAAAAAAATTAAATTCTTATTTATGCAAAGAAAAAATAATATTCAAAAAATAACAATTATATTATTTTTAATTTAGAAGTAGACCATCGTGTTTGATGGTTTATGATTTCAGGAAAAAATGTAAAAGCATCCACCGCATGTGCACTCGTAAATACATGTTGCCATCTCGTAAATATGTTTCCATAATTTTAGGAATTGATGCCTTGATGGATAACCGCTTTAACTTACCACTTTTAACTTATAAATTTGTTTATTCAAATACATCAAGACTTCTTTTAACTATGTAGGTAAGGTAGAACAGGCAGCTGCTGTGCAGCTCACTTGGGTCCATTATATTGATCCCTTTGTGATACCTGAATAGAAAAGTAAGAATAGGATAGAAAGGAAGCAGACAAGTCCGGATTCTCCGGCGGGAATAGAATCCGCAACCCCCAAACTAGCAGAACAGCACACTGCTGACTAGTTCATTGGTGCACCCGATCTAGATCTAGCATTTATTTGAATTTATTTTAAATCATTTTTATTTTGGCTTAAGTTCCTTTTGTTTCCTATTAAACTTTTTCAAACAGTTTTAAAATAAGTTGTAATTATTTAGGAATATTGCAAAATATTAAAAAATTATTCCGATATTAGCTGAGTAGTATGCATTTTCGAAAACGGCTACGATATCATCATCAGCACTCTTTATCGGTATACTCATATGTAATTTGGAACTGCTATTTATGGTAGAACTTAATGAAATTAGAAAGTTTTTCAATATTCCTAAATGATTACGATTTTATTTAATATAAATTTTTTTAGGAAGTTTAATAAAAGAAAAATTAACTTAATGCAGAATAGAAATGATTTACAATAATTTAAAGATAAAAAGTTCGAAAAAATCACATTTTTTTAAATTTATTTGTTTACTTTTCTATTATTTATTTAATTTTGTCTCTTTGTTTTTAAACTACTATTATTTATATATATTTACTAAATTATTCTGGATTTGCTACCAAAATATTCAATATTTTTTATTTGGGTTCTAGCTGGTGCTTTCGCCAGATCATCCGAAAAAAATCTGGGTAAAAGGTATAAATGCATATAAACCAGCTTAAACCAACTATTAAATAAATAATACTATTAATTACTTCTCAACCTTTGCTAACTTATTTGTTTAATTTTAGAGAATAAGGTAACTTATGCTTATTTTTTTTAAATTAAAATTTTACTTTTGTTGTAACTAAGACACAATTGCAAGAAAACTAAAAATACCACAAATTATATTTGTATAAAATCTTAAAACAACCAAAATAAAAGGCAATAAACAAATTTATATGAATATACATATTTTTTCAAATATTTTTTGCCTATAACTTTGGCGATCGTTATCTTATTTTAAGGATATTCGTATAGTTAAAAAAAGTAGCAACAATTTCATCGATTTCAATATTCGGTAACATTATTTAACGACAGTTGTTATTGTTATCTAACATAAACTTTGTTGTTTTTTTTTCTATCGACAAAAAATTTAACTTTATACCGGACTCAAAAACCTCTTGGTTAAGTCCCGTTTATGGCGCGACTATCTGTGTGAGGGATGTTAGTGGTAAAACTTTTATGAAAAAGGTGCCACTATAATATAAAGTTTAAAAGTATGTACTGAATCACAAAATTTATAGTGCAAACAATAACAATAACGATTGTCGGATCGTTAAAAATTGGTGCATCGCATCACAGTGATCAAATTGTCCTACTTTTTTACGAGCATCGCTAAAAAAATATAAATATAATTTAACCCTATGTCAAAGCAATATATCGATGGTCAAAAGTAGAAAGGCCCTAAATCAAATTATTGTAACTTTTTAGAAGTTAAAAACGTGACAGAAACTGCATCGACAACAAAAATATCGCCGATGCAAATATCTATAAAACATGAAGTATCGCCGCTATATCGGTCTAGGATGCATCGCCTTATTTATAGTTACTTTGAAATTGGGTAAATCGTATTTTTTAATTTTTTTTAAATTAAATTAAAATATTATTATATTATATTATGTCTGTACTTTTGTATATGTTTAAAATGTATGTGGGAAAACTTACCGCCGTATTTATAATTAGTTTTTAAGTTTAAGAGATTTGTAAAATAAATTTTTATATACACATTTTATTTAGAAAACTTTTTTTTTTAAATTTTTAATTTTTAAACATGATTTTTTTACAAATTTTATTTATCAATTTGCTATTTAAAAAAAAGTCAAATTCAAACACTGGTTTTTACAAACAAACTGAACCAAGTTAGTGAACTTAGCCAAATAATACACACACACATTAATGTAATTTTTTTTAACGCAGCATCTAATGCATTTTACCATCATTAACGCAATAGTTATATATTCTAAAAATCATTAATTTTATTTAAACACAACATTTTATTACATTTTTACTTTCTAGTACATTTATTATATTTATTGCATTTATTACATTTTATCGTTCGAATTGCAACATTTCTATAACAAACGAAAGCACTTCTTGATCCGACGGAAATTGCGCGTAAACTGTAATTAATTTACTAAAATGTAGAGTTGTAGAGTTGTTTTCAAAATATTAAGGCATTAGCAAAATCTTGCAGTGATCGACTTTAAAAGAGATTAATTCAACGCAAAGCTTGCAGCAAGAAGAAGATAATTTTATCTAATTCAGCATCTAGTATACACACATACATTAATACATATTTATTATTTCATTGTATGA
The DNA here is from genome assembly GCA_941918925.1 of Phyto melanocephala. Classification (NCBI taxonomy): domain Eukaryota; kingdom Metazoa; phylum Arthropoda; class Insecta; order Diptera; family Rhinophoridae; genus Phyto; species Phyto melanocephala. Next base: position 136,350,001 of record OW799235.1, on the reverse strand, counting down.
AGCAAAGAGATAATTTTATTTCACGCAGCATCTAGTGCATTTTACCATTATTGACGCGATAGTTATATTTTCTAAAAAATTATTCATTTTATTTAAACACAACATTTTATTACATTTTTACTTTCTAGTACATTTATTATATTTATTGCATTTATTACATTTAAACGTTCGAATGCAACATTTCTAAAACAAACGAAAGCACTTCTTGATCCGACGGTAATTGCGCGTAAACTGTAATTAATTTATTAAAGTGTAAAGTTGTAGAGTTGTTTTCAAAACATTTAAGCACTAGCAAAGTCTTGTAGAGATCGACTTTAAAAGAGATTAATTCAACGCAAAGCTTGCAGCAAGAAGAAGATAATTTTATCTAATTCAGCATCTAGTATACACACATACATTAATACATATTTATTATTTCATTGTATGAAGCAAAGAGATAATTTTATTTCACGCAGCATCTAATGCATTTTACCATTATTGACGCGATAGTTATATTTTCTAAAAAATTATTCATTTTATTTAAACACAACATTTTATTACATTTTTACTTTCTAGTACATTTATTATATTTATTGCATTTATTACATTTAAACGTTCGAATGCAACATTTCTAAAACAAACGAAAGCACTTCTTGATCCGACGGTAATTGCGCGTAAACTGTAATTAATTTATTAAAGTGTAAAGTTGTAGAGTTGTTTTCAAAACATTTAAGCACTAGCAAAGTCTTGTAGAGATCGACTTTAAAAGAGATTAATTCAACGCAAAGCTTGCAGCAAGAAGAAGACAATTTAATCTAATTCAGCATCTAGTATACACACATACATTAATACATATTTATTATTTCATTGTATGAAGCAAAGAGATAATTTTATTTCACGCAGCATCTAGTGCATTTTACCATTATTGACGCGATAGTTATATTTTCTAAAAAATTATTCATTTTATTTAAACTCAACATTTTATTACATTTTTACTTTCTAGTACATTTATTATATTTATTGCATTTATTACATTTAAACGTTCGAATGCAACATTTCTAAAACAAACGAAAGCACTTCTTGATCCGACGGTAATTGCGCGTAAACTGTAATTAATTTATTAAAGTGTAGAGTTGTAGAGTTGTTTTCAAAACCTTTAAGCACTAGCAAAGTCTTGTAGAGATCGACTTTAAAAGAGATTAATTCAACGCAAAGCTTGCAGCAAGAAGAAGATAATTTTATCTAATTCAGCATCTAGTATACACACATACATTAATACATATTTATTATTTCATTGTATGAAGCAAAGAGATAATTTTATTTCACGCAGCATCTAGTGCATTTTACCATTATTGACGCGATAGTTATATTTTCTAAAAAATTATTAATTTTATTTAAACACAACATTTTATTACATTTTTACTTTCTAGTACATTTATTATATTTATTGCATTTATTACATTTAAACGTTAGAATTGCAACATTTCTAAAACAAACGAAAGCACTTCTTGATCCGACGGAAATTGCGCGTAAACTGTAATTAATTTATTAAAGTGTAGAGTTGTTTTCAAAACATTAAAGCATTAGCAAAGTCTTGTAGAGATCGACTTTAAAAGAGATTAATTCAACGAAAAGCTTGCAGAAAGAAGAAGATAATTTTATCTAATTCAGCAACTAATATACACACATACATTAATACATATTTATTATTTCATTGTATAAAGCAAAGAGATAATTTTATTTCACGCAGCATCTAGTGCATTTTACCATTATTGACGCGATAGTTATATTTTCTAAAAAATTATTAATTTTATTTAAACACAACATTTTATTACATTTTTACTTTCTAGTACATTTATTTTATTTATTGCAGTTATTACATTTAAACGTTCGAATTGCAACATTTCTAAAACAAACGAAAGCACTTCTTGATCCGACGGAAATTGCGCGTAAACTGTAATTAATTTATTAAAGTGTAGAGTTGTAGAGTTGTTTTCAAAACATTTAAGCACAAGCAAAGTCTTGTAGAGATCGACTTTAAAAGAGATTAATTCAACGCAAAGCTTGCAGCAAGAAGAAGATAATTTTATCTAATTCAGCATCTAGTATACACACATACATTAATACATATTTATTATTTCATTGTATGAAGCAAAGAGATAATTTTATTTCACGCAGCATCTAGTGCATTTTACCATTATTGACGCGATAGTTATATTTTCTAAAAAATTATTAATTTTATTTAAACACAACATTTTATTACATTTTTACTTTCTAGTACATTTATTTTATTTATTGCATTTATTACATTTAAACGTTCGAATTGCAACATTTCTAAAACAAACGAAAGCACTTCTTGATCCGACGGAAATTGCGCGTAAACTGTAATTAATTTATTAAAGTGTAGAGTTGTAGAGTTGTTTTCAAAACATTTAAGCACAAGCAAAGTCTTGTAGAGATCGACTTTAAAAGAGATGAATTCAACGCAAAGCTTGCAGCAAGAAGAAGATAATTTTATCTAATTCAGCATCTAGTATACACACATACATTAATACATATTTATTATTTCATTGTATGAAGCAAAGAGATAATTTCATTTCACGCAGCATCTAGTGCATTTTACCATTATTGACGCGATAGTTATATTTTCTAAAAAGTTATTAATTTTATTTAAACACAACATTTTATTACATTTTTACTTTCTAGTACATTTATTTTATTTATTGCATTTATTACATTTAAACGTTCGAATTGCAACATTTCTAAAACAAACGAAAGCACTTCTTGATCCGACGGAAATTGCGCGTAAACTGTAATTAATTTATTAAAGTGTAGAGTTGTAGAGTTGTTTTCAAAACATTTAAGCACAAGCAAAGTCTTGTAGAGATCGACTTTAAAAGAGATTAATTCAACGCAAAGCTTGCAGCAAGAAGAAGATAATTTTATCTAATTCAGCATCTAGTATACACACATACATTAATACATATTTATTATTTCATTGTATAAAGCAAAGAGATAATTTTATTTCACGCAGCATCTAGTGCATTTTACCATTATTGACGCGATAGTTATATTTTCTAAAAAATTATTAATTTTATTTAAACACAACATTTTATTACATTTTTACTTTCTAGTACATTTATTATATTTATTGCATTTATTACATTTAAACGTTCGAATTGCAACATTTCTAAAACAAACGAAAGCACTTCTTGATCCGACGGTAATTGCGCGTAAACTGTAATTAATTTATTAAAGTGTAGAGTTGTAGAGTTGTTTTCAAAACATTTAAGCACAAGCAAAGTCTTGTAGAGATCGACTTTAAAAGAGATTAATTCAACGCAAAGCTTGCAGCAAGAAGAAGATAATTTTATCTAATTCAGCATCTAGTATACACACATACATTAATACATATTTATTATTTCATTGTATGAAGCAAAGAGATAATTTCATTTCACGAAGCATCTAGTGCATTTTACCATTATTGACGCGATAGTTATATTTTCTAAAAAATTATTCATTTTATTTAAACACAACATTTTATTACATTTTTACTTTCTAGTACATTTATTATATTTATTGCATTTATTACATTTAAACGTTCGAATGCAACATTTCTAAAACAAACGAAAGCACTTCTTGATCCGACGGTAATTGCGCGTAAACTGTAATTAATTTATTAAAGTGTAGAGTTGTTTTCAAAACATTTAAGCACTAACAAAGTCTGTACAAATCGACTTTAAAAGAGCTTAATTCAACGCAAAGCTTGCAGCAAGAAGAAGACAATTTTATCTAATTCAGCAACTAATATACACACATACATTAATACATATTTATTATTTCATTGTATGAAGCAAAGAGATAATTTTATTTCACGCAGCATCTAGTGCATTTTACCATTATTGACGCGATAGTTATATTTTCTAAAAAATTATTCATTTTATTTAAACACAACATTTTATTACATTTTTACTTTCTAGTACATTTATTATATTTATTGCATTTATTACATTTAAACGTTCGAATGCAACATTTCTAAAACAAACGAAAGCACTTCTTGATCCGACGGTAATTGCGCGTAAACTGTAATTAATTTATTAAAATGTAGAGTTGTAGAGTTGTTTTCAAAACATTAAAGCATTAGCAAAGTCTTGTAGAGATCGACTTTAAAAGAGATTAATTCAACGCAAAGCTTGCAGCAAGAAGAAGACAATTTTATGTAATTCAGCAACTAATATACACACATACATTAATACGTAGTTATTATTTCATTGTATGAAGCAAAGAGATAATTTTATTTCACGCAGCATCTAGTGCATTTTACCATTATTGACGCGATAGTTATATTTTCTAAAAAATTATTAATTTTATTTAAACACAACATTTTATTACATTTTTACTTTCTAGTACATTTATTATATTTATTGCATTTATTACATTTAAACGTTCGAATTGCAACATTTCTAAAACAAACGCAAGCACTTCTTGATCCGATGGAAATTGCGCGTAAACTGTAATTAATTTATTAAAATGTAGAGTTGTAGAGTTGTTTTCAAAACATTAAAGCATTAGCAAAGTCTTGTAGAGATCGACTTTAAAAGAGCTTAATTCAACGCAAAGCTTGCAGCAAGAAGAAGACAATTTTATCTAATTCAGCAACTAATATACACACATACATTAATACGTAGTTATTATTTCATTGTATGAAGCAAAGAGATAATTTTATTTCACGCAGCATCTAGTGCATTTTACCATTATTGACGCGATAGTTATATTTTCTAAAAAATTATTAATTTTATTTAAACACAACATTTTATTACATTTTTACTTTCTAGTACATTTATTTTATTTATTGCATTTATTACATTTAAACGTTCGAATTGCAACATTTCTAAAACAAACGAAAGCACTTCTTGATCCGACGGAAATTGCGCGTAAACTGTAATTAATTTATTAAAATGTAGAGTTGTAGAGTTGTTTTCAAAACATTAAAGCATTAGCAAAGTCTTGTAGAGATCGACTTAAAAAGAGATTAATTTAACGAAAAGCTTGCAGCAAGAAGAAGATAATTTTATCTAATTCAGCAACTAATATACACACATACATTAATACATATTTATTATTTCATTGTATGAAGCAAAGAGATAATTTTATTTCACGCAGCATCTAGTGCATTTTGCCATTATTGACGCGATAGTTAAATTTTTTGAAAAATTATTAGTTTTATTTAAACACAACATTTCTCGCAAAACGTTTAGCTCATAATTGGCGATTTTTTCTTAAATGTTAGCAACAGCAGATATGGTTGAATGATAAACATTTACTAGGGTGGTTACTTCTTGTGACATCTATAGTGATTAAAGATTAAACGAGGCACTCAACTAAAAGCTAAATTGTTCGAGAACATTAAGTGACATTTGGCGACTGCTTTAAAAATTATATCTTATTCAGTTTGTTCTAAAAAATAAGACATAAAACAAATTTTTTCGAACATGAAAACAATTAAATAATATTTTAAATCTAAATAGTCATTAAGACATGATTCACACAATTACTCTTTGAAAAGTTTCTATCAGTTTCTACCAATAATCAAACTATAACTTAAGTCTATATATATTTTTAATTCATTATATCATTTGGCCCCAACACCCTTTGCATTATAATTTATAATACTATCGATATGAGCATTTCTATTAATGTAATTATTTATTTCATAAGGGTATCAATAGTCGCTTTGTGAAATTGTTAGATGAAGGGTTTCTGTAGAACAATTTAACCTTTTTTCATTGCTGTTTTTCGACTCATCATCGTGCCCAACAATTCAACATCAACATTGTTATTAAAAATTTGGACCATCGAATGGAGGTGTAATGCCGAGGTCGCGTGGGCCATTTGGCCGATATTTTGTTCCATACATAATTGAACCATACCAATATTATCATAATAAAAAGAAATGACAATTATTTAAATATAATTTATATAATTTATTTAAAATCAATATCGGCCCTTAAAATTTAACCACCCTTTATAAGAAACGAGTATTGGAATCTGAACAACTAAGAGTGTTATATTCGGCCATGCCGAATATGATAAAACCCTTCACCATCATGTACATAGGTACAATCCCACATCGTAGCTTAACCTATATTTCATGTTACACGCCATTTTTCTTTATTATTTCCATCCTCGATTTTGAATTTTTACGTGGTTGGGTCGGAAATGAATTTGTAGAATTACAAACGGAATAACAAAGCTATATCCCTTGCACACCACTGGTGAGGGGTACAAAAGATTAACTGAAGCTTAACGAATACTTTCTTTATTTTTCTCCTCTATAAAAAATTAGAGAATTACAATACATCCAGACCACCGTTTTAAAAAATATTACAAACATTTTCACGATTTGTTTTATATTAATTTATTTCATTTACCCATTTTTGCATTCTTTTATATACATTTTTCAGAAATGGGGAAATAACAAATTTTTGCGCTATCGTTATGGAAAGGATTTACGAGTGTAAATCGTTGCTTGCAAACTACTTTGTAGATTCTCGTATGTACAAGAAATTGCTGTTGCCGTACAAATCGTATATGTGTTTGTATAAATTGTGCTTCAGTCAAAGTGATAAGAGCATTCTGCCAAAAAATATATGGAGCATTGATTGGTGGTGTTGTCTAAAATATTTTTCTTGTTTCAAGTATTGGCTTACATTTGATTGCTTTTACTTATAAACAACAATAGTAAATTTATTCATCCTTGTGCAGCGAAACACTGGTCCAACGACTTTACTTTAAAGCACCGCAAACTAATAGAAAACCACAAACAAAGTTTCTGGAACCATATGGTGCCACCATACATTTTACTCTGCAAATACTTAAAGCAAGACTATTGGGGCGTTTAAATGCAGTTTGACGAATTTAGAGCGTAGGAAGTTCCTTGGGTCAGCCGAATCTGTTTTGCTACTAAAGCTCCTAAATTAGGCATTGCAAAAGTAAAAAACTTGTCTAACAAGATAAATTCTATAATGACTAAGAATATGTAAATTATTATTGCAGATTTTATCGTTTTTACTCATTATAAATGTCATACAATACAAAGTTATTTACCTCATCATTTTGACGCCTTTAAGTACAAATACACTATCAGACAAATGTGTGTATGCATGTATTTGATCCCCCAAGGGGGGGATATATCCCCCCGAAATGGTTAAAATATAAAATTACTTTTTTGATAAACAAACGTTTCGACATTTGTTTTTTTTTTGTGCTATTCCCACAAACTTAACAACTCGATTTCTTAAAGCTGCAATGTGCCAATTATACAAAAAGTTTTATTGTTTGTTAAAGAAACGACAAGATTTTCTAAAAGTCATCATCCCAAGCGAAATGCGGTCTTGGCAAAGTACTTAGGAGCCAAAGTGTCACCATTGTGCGAAACGAGATGGGTTGATCGTCATAATTCCATTTTACAATTTAAAGTAAATATAGAAAATATAATCGCGGCTATGATAAAGATATTCAAGGGAAAAGACAGATATACATTTTTAAAAACTTTTTTACTAAGAAATTCATTAGGCACATATGAATTTTTGTGTGGATTATATATTCTAAGTGATATACTTACTCTCAGACAATTGCTTAGTGTATTGCTACAAAAACAGGTCATAGATTTAACAAGTAAGAGCACTATATTCGGCTGTGCTGAATCTTTTATACCCACCACCAGGTTGATGTACTTTTAGAGCACGAAATTTATTATTTTGTTGTTAACTTTCATCGCTATGGAATAATAGCTTTATACTAAAATATGTATCACTTTCTTTGTATAACTTTGATATGCCAGGATAATATTTTCTTAAATTTAGTCTTTCGATGAAAGTGGACGTTAAAGTAGGTGTGTCATTAAAGTTTTTGCTAATAAATATAACTTAGTTACTTCAATATAGTCCTTTATTCCTCCAAAATTTTTATTCATGGAGTAATTATATGAATTTGAGATAAAGCGTTATGGAGTCGGGCGTAAAAGTGGGCGTGTCACATTTATTTTCCGTTAGTACAAAGACTTTGACCAAAGAGCAATGGTCGAAAAATATCAGAATCATAAATCTAATTTTGTCAGTTTTTTAAGGTTTCAAATTTTGAATGTACAGAAAATTACACTGTGCGGTATACATTTTCGTATGTTTTAATCTACAACTCCTTTCATAATTCATAAATTTTGGCAATTTGCAGGAGAAAATATTGTTTTACTCAGGAAATATATATTCGAAGTTTAATGACTCTACGTTAATGCGTTTGGACCATTTTATTCAATGTTGGATAGACACTATTTTTTTCACCTACTCTTGCATTACGAGCTATAACTCTCTACCTAATATTCCGGTTTAGACCATGTTCAATACCAAACAAACCTTGTATATAAAGAATATTCTGGCAAAATTTGAGCCCCCTAGCTTTTTCGATCCGTCCTCTGTCGTGATTTCAACAGACGGACATACGAACGGATATAGCTAGATCACCATAAAATGAAACCCCGATTTAGAATTAATATACTTTATTTGGTCTTAAATAAATATTTCGATATGTTACAAACGGAATGACAAAATGAATATACCCGCATCATTTTTTTTGGTGTCGGGTATAAAAAGAAGTTTATATCTCATACAAAAAAAATTTAATTATGTATCTGGAACAAAAAAAGAATTTAAAATAATTCTGACCCATATATTTATCCAAATTTAAGAAATATATTAACCATTTTTGTTTCAATGCCGATAAGTAATGCTACGGTCGAAAGATCATTTTCTACTCTTCGTCGAATTAGAACGTGGTTGAGATCAACCATGAGAGAGGATAGGCTAAACGGGTTAGCCATGTCACATATTCACAACCAAATCGAAGTTGATACAGCAGTTGTGCTTAATAAATTTGCTGCAACAGGAAACCACAAATTAAGTTTTTAATATAAGTAAGTGTTTTTGCTAAACTGTATGTCAGAAAATTTTTAATCTTATTTAATTTTTTTTTCGTTGTTGTTAACTAAATAATAATTTTAGTTGATCTTTTAAAAATTTTTGTTTCAATTATACTTGAATTGTAGCAGGGAAGATTTAAAAGCTGAGGTAAAAAGAAAATATTTAAAAAACATTTAAAAAAGCAATGGATTGCAAGAAATTTTTCTTTTCTTTCTGAAGAGCGAATTGAAACTCCATGTGTAGCTGCTGGAAGGAAGTTCTTTAGACGATGACGTTCGAGTGGAAAATGTTTTAAAACGTTGTTGTTTTTTGTATTTTATTGTCTTTTTTCTTACATGGATTTAGATACAACAACTGTATAAAACACCAAAAACTTTTGATAACAAAAAAGAAAACAGCAGAGCATCGCCAACGGTGTATACTATTCGCTTAAAAAAATTTCAAACAACATACGACCTTAATGGTGGCTAAGGTATTGGCTTAAAAAAAAATTGAAATTATATAGAGATTGTATAACAACAGAAACTAAAAATTAAATTTTTTAATTGAATTTTTATTTTTATTTATAGTTTTTCGTTAAATTCTGTGTAAAGAATAAGTCAGAACTGAAGTTTTCCTTTGGTAGTAAAGCGGAAAAGATATTGGTTTATGTGAAACTAAAGAATAATAAAGAAAAAAGTGTTAGCAGTTAAAACTTCAAAAATTGTTTGTTTACGAAAAAAAAATATGGCCACTTGGTCCCCGTATAAATTTTGGTTTTAACAAATAAGTAAAAGACTACTATAATTTTTAAACGCATTTGGAATAATAAAAATTATTTCAGTAGATCCTAAACAGCGAAAACAAATAAAACGGAAGAGCAAATGACAAAAAGAGTTGTCAGACAGCAGACAGGAACACTTTGAAGAGAGATCATTGCAAAGAATTGAAGTTTCATAATTATTTATTATTAATTAGTTTATTATTAGTTTAAAGCGTTATATTTCTAAGAAAAGCCTGCTGTGGAGTGAGAGATCAACGTTCTGCCGATGGAGATCTTACAGAAAATAATATGTATGGCGTCCTTATTATCAGCAGCATCATCCAAAGTTCAGGTGGATGTACTTTCAATATGAATCAGCATTTATATAAAAATATAACAGAAACAAATCAAGGATGCAAAACTTGCCTCTACAAAGGAACTTTGTGATCCAAAACACATTTTACGACTTGTTTGGGCATTGCTTAGGGGAGCAAAACATAAATTTTTAAAAAAGCCAGCTCAGTCCCCAGCTTGAAAGTATGCCTAATATATGTGTTAGTATGATAAGAAATATTACAAATTAGTGTCAGTTGCATTTAATGATTAAATTATATGATCAGTATTGTAAAAATACACCGAGGGCAGACGTTTTATGACATTTTCTTTTTAAAATAAAATAAATATTTGGTTGCCAAAACAATTAATTATTCAAAGAAAAATTTAGTTTTTGGTAATATCCTACCCCTTTGATAGTCTTGTTGTCTTAAAGGTACCATCGTGCGAACACCATGGACCATGCAAACAAAATCGAATCCAAGAAATAAGAGGAGATTTTAAAAACAGCCAGCATGAACTTAATTTTTATGTTAAGACAAACGAATGTTTAAAATATATTTCCTTATCTACTCTGTTTTTATTTATTTTATTTTATTTGGACAAAATATACATGTACTTATGTATGTAACAGAAACACTGTTGCTTGTTTGATTAAATTTTTTTTTTAAATTTCAAAAAATACCTAAAGACGATAAAAAGATTACCCACAAGTTTATAATGTTATTGTGTTAGGAAATAGGTGCGTATGTTTGTCTGTGTTGGATTTTATTGTTGTTCTTGCTGTTTTCATTTTACTTCATTATTTTCTTACATAACAAAATATTTACAAAAAAGAATAAGTTAATTTACTTAAACTTTGTTTAAAGGACCTTTTCAAGTTATTTACCTTTTAGCTACTTTGCGCATTACACACTCAAACGAAATCATACACCCTATTTCACACACACAGACTGGATCATTCTACATCCAAACAACAATAACAAACTGCTACATCCGTTACGGATTTTTCCTAATGTTAGAGCTCCTCTTTTGATTTTTTGTTATTTTTTTATTTATTTATTTTTTTTTTTTATTTTATCGGAACGCAAATAAACATCCATTTGCACACATACTAAAAGAAAAAACAAAAAATTATATTGACAAGAGTAACTTCCAGTATCGGATTTACAGTCAATGTAACGCATTGAAAAATAAAATAATATTTAAAGGAATATTTGGTACCTACGGTATGAAGCAAAGTATAAATTTTATGCAAATGTTCAAGTCAACTTCGAAAGAATCACAAGAATATGCGGTTGAAGTAAGTCCTGTTTTTTTAAAAACACATTCTCATATTTTTTTAAGTTTATTTTCTATTTTAAATTTTTTTATTATAAAACAATTAAAATTTCTATTATAATTTAATAAACGAAATGGAAGAATGAACACCATTTGACCGTTGTAGTGTATTAGCTTTCCCGCTTTCCCAGTATTCTGTTAACTAGTTTACCGGGGCACCCAAAAATATATTTTAAAGCCCTTGTTACAAAGGCAGAAAGAAGTTTTGTGTTAGTAATAGAAAAGATTTCTTCATTACTCAACTTCAGTCATATCCACTGCCATTCATTATTTTTGGGAATTTATAAATAAGCATAGACTTTTTACAGTTTTCAGTTATTTAAGAAAACTTTGGCAACAGGAATAATGGCATAACAATTACAAAAAAATGCAATTAAACTATTGAATATACATTAGACTGGCCATAGCGTTATATAGAAAAAATTAAAAATGTTAAATCCAAAAGTTTTCGCACTGAAAAATATGAGGTTGGAGATAGATAATTAAAAAAAAAAAAAAAAAAAAAATATGCATAATTATTGTTATCTCCAACCTCATATTTTTCAGTGCGAAAACTTTTGGATTTAACATTTTTAATTTTTTCTATATAACGCTATGGCCAGTCTAATATACATATGTATATTCCTTACGTTTTCTTTAAAGTTATGATTATATTTAGCAGACTCGTGATGAGGAAATTTTCAAATTTCTTAATCATTGAGGTAAAACCGCTCTAATTACCATTGATTGGCATCTCACGTAAAAAGAAAACAACTAACTTTATTTATTTATCTATTTGATGTTTTGGCTTTTCTAAAAAAATTCTTTAATTAATTTAGCAATTTTTGTCTGCAAAATTCTTATTCGTTAATATATATTCGCAACTTGATGGGACTTATAATACAAGAGCAATCGACTCAAAAATAATAAACTCAAATGAATTAGTTTTTTTTTGCACTCCCGAAATATTTGAAAACTCAAAATAACTTGTTTTTTAAAAGTCTATTAATGCATGCAAATAAAATTACTATTTAACATGTCCGCTTTAACTTTAAAACCTAAAAACCGCAATTAAAAATCTAGCAACAGTCAATTATTAAAAAAGTTTTTATACTTATTTTCATAATTTGTTGGAAATTTCTTTAAAATTATTTTTTTTTGTTAAATAAGATGTTAATATGATATTAGAAAATTAGAAATAGAACATTTTGAGTTCAGTTATGGTTGAAATAGATTAAAAAAATTGACAATCTTAAATGAAGACCCTACTAATTATGTATCCCAGCAAAAACGGTCATTACAAAATAATGCTTTGAAATGTTTTGTTTATGTTTTGACATCTTAACTCATTATTTTAACACTGCGATAGCATTGGAACCGAATACTTATCGCGCTCGCTTACAAATGGGGATATAAAGAAATACATTATTTTAATTATCTAATTAACCCAGTAATTGTACGAACTTAAAGAAGTTTTAAGGTGTTTTAAGAGCGAAAATTCGGTTTGTTTACTCTGCGATACGTTTAAGTGAAAATAAAAAACCAATGATAATCTGTAACTGAACTTCTACGCCCCTATAGTCGAAAACGTTTCTATATGCACTTTAAGTGCGTTAAACTAATTGAGAATTACAAAAATGTATACGAAAGGCATCTCAGCAATTGTATTTGCTCTATTCACAATCTGTCGTTGGACTCGTAGGTTGTAAGAAATTTACTTTTCCATATTAGAGAAAAACGGCGATAGTATTTAGTTTTCCAACTATGATGTATTTATACAACATTCTATTAACAAAGGTAGAATTGTTTGTTAATGTTGTAACTATAAAAAAATCAGTGTAGAAACTATAAACAATATGTGTGCAACCAACCACTACCATGTACAACTCCTACGACAGCTTGTGTATTGAGCAATTGTGTTTGACTGGAAAATGAGTAATAAGGCATCACATGTATTTTAAGAAATTTTTAGTTAGACAGACCAGTGACTTTTACATTGAAAAGTATGTTGCTCAGTAATAGCATGTCATTACACGGTTTCTGTTAGGTAATGGCTAAATATTCGGCTGTGCTGTCTCTTATATACCCTTTACACAGTTTATGCAATAATTGTCTGCAAATGTTGCAAAGAGTACATATTTTATACAAACGTGACAAACGTTTCAAAAAGTTTCGTAGGGGCTGCAAAATTTTACTTTGTTTGTGTAAAAAACATTGGCTCTTCCTTTCGCTCTTCCTTTCGTGTGCACATAACTGATTTTCAATAGCATAATTCCAGAAAGCGTAGTTGGTCAATGCAGGCTATACAAGAGTCTGAACATGGACGGACATACAGAAGGACTTTGCTAAATCATTTTCTCTATCCATAGGGATTCAGAAAATATATTTAGTCTTTCAGGGGGGATATAAAATGAATATTGTAGAAATTACTTACGGTATGAGAAACTTATATACACTCTCTCACTGCTGCAGGGTAGTACTAAAATCAGTTGACAACATTGAATATGAAATCTTTTTTTCCAATATCCTTTCATTGTCTGAACGATAACTCAGTAAAATTTTTGTATATTTAAATTCAAAATGTATACTCACTTTACAGCTTTATGGGCATCAGATGTGAAAATAAAGTTTAACAATAAAATGTTTATGTTTAATACTACCACTATTTGTTCATGTTTTATTTCGTTGTTTATTTGTTGTATTTTATATATGAATTCATATATGTATGTATATTCATTTCTTTCTTATGTATGTAATTCTTATAATAATTTGTTTTATGAAAATATAATTTACAAAACTTGCGTTATTTTTGTTTTTCTACTTTAACATGTTACAGTTTTTTTTTTTTTTTTTTGTGTAAAACTATGTATACAAATTTGATAACAATTAAGATAATCGAAAAAAAAAACCAACAAAAAGCGTAATCAATTATTAATTACAGGAAAAGGAGAAAAAAAACCCAAGGCTATCGAGGAAAACTTTATTGAAAATTGATTTACTTTATGGACATTTAAAATTTTTTAAATTTTGCTGTTTAAGTTAATTGAATTTTGTATGTTTGCTTAAATAAAATTGTGAATACTGTTTTGAAATTAAGGATTTGTTAGTTATAAAATTAATTTATTCATTCACACATTAATTGATTGAAAAGAAATCTTTGAGTTAGGAATTTTGTTTTTAAAATTGACATTTTAAAATAAATTCTAAATTATTATTTTATCCTTGTTGATTGGATTTATGTACGTATGCAAGTATGTTTGTATGAATATTTAAACAATTTGCATTCATACTTCGTTAAAACTTTATGATTTTCTTTTAGATGTATAATGGACTCTTTTAAATTTTATATTTTTTGCAATTATTTTTGTTTTCTTTTGCGCTCACACGCACTTGTATGTAAGAAAATATACGAATGGATGAAAATATTTGTTTTTCATTTTGTAGTATTAAGTATTAAAGCTTTTCTTTTTGTTTTTTAATTCAAATATTAACGATTATAAGTTGTTCGTTATTTAATCTTAATGTATAATAATTTTTCAGTTTTTATTTTATTTATATTTTTGTTTGTTTTGTAATAAAAACGTTATAGGTACATAATTATTTACTAAAATATTAAGTATTAAAAGATAGATAGATAGATAGAGAGAGAGAGAGAGAATGAATTTTCTCAATAAAGAATAATAAAATTAAATAGTTTTTGTTGGCTTACTGCATGTATATTATATATAAATGTGTGTGTGTGTGTCTGTATAGTTAAAGTTTAGGATTATTCATACTAATATTAATTGAAGTGTAATTGTTGAAATTTCTACTTGTATTTTTATTTTTAAAAATTCTCATCATTTTTTTTAAGTTTAATTTTAACGTTTTATTAACTTGTCTCTTTTCTACAATATACTTTTGAAACATAAGTATTTTTTACTGATTATTACAATTAAAACAATTTAAAATTAATTATGCTTTTCTAAAAAATCAAAAAAGATATCGCTTAAAAATAAAGCGTTGCTACTTTTATTTCAAATTTTTATTTTTGTTTTACATAAATTGGTCGTTTTTGTATTAGGACTTAAAGGACTCAGTTCATTGGAAGGGGCCAAACCTAAAACAACAGTTTGTTTTCTTTTATGTTTATTTTTTTTTTTTATATAAAAAAATTTGGTACTCTGATAAATGTTAAGTGTGCTAATTTTGGTTTAACCATGTAACCATTTGTAATAACTGGCATATTGTTTCAAAAGGGATGTTTTGTAACAATTACGATTGCTCACAATCGCATTAATTGTGTGCTAGTGTAGTATTTGAAATTGAATATTTAAGATTGCGACAAAAACAACAATTTCAATACTGCCTGTTAGAAAGACCTTTTCGTCACTCTTGAGCTTATATATAAATTGAAATTTTGGAATATTACTTTGCGAATATGAGACGTTTTGGTTCATAAATATAAAATTTGTTAATAATTCGATAACAGCGTCACCTATCGTATTTCAAACTAAACTATAATCATTTGCAAAACGATACCGACATTTGGAAAACAAATAAAAATATCGGTTCAGTAGTGCGAAAATATTTTGTTGCTCTCTTTTGTAATAGTTTTATTTGTCAATCCCCTTTCCCTTACGATAAGTTGAAAGTACCTTTCACATGAGTCTGAGAAAGCTTTATATTTTCAAATTTTTTTTCCATCTTGAATTAGTTGGTTCAATGCACAACCTATACCTAAAAGCAAACACTAGCTGTGTGGATGGGAACGCAACTTACACATACAATTGCAATAAAAGTGTAGTATACGAATACGAAAAAATAAATTTTTAATAGCACATGTTCATATGCAGAGTTAGATAAAAACATTTTGTTGTAATCCGCAAATAAAATTAATAAATAAATACCTTTTTGAATCTAATTTACTTAAACTGATTCGAAAGTATAACAGCGAGTTATTACAATTTTATATTTTGTTTAACTAAAACAAACATTGAACTGAGTTTGGTTTTGAAAAATTTTAAGATAATGTAAGAACGAGAACATTGTGAAACGGTTACACAAAAGCTCATTCCAGAAATGATAAAGCTGAGCGAAGTGTAAACATTTTTCAAAATAAGTAAGTCAGAAAACTTTTTTCTTAAAAAAAAATACGACCAACTCGCAGAAATCACCATCTTAATATACATATTTATAATATCTGAAGTAGATTTTGTTTTAAGGCCAATCCCTGCCAATACTTTCCCACCATATTTAAATTAAATAAAAGTAAATTTATACACAAAAACTTTAAACTTATAAAATATTTTGAAAATGCTTATTTCTATTTTTATTTTTGTAATAACAAACCATATTTTTCAAGACCTTTTATCTCACAAAATTGCTCGTTCCTCAGAAGTTATTTGTAGAAAAATGCTAAACGATTAATTATTTGCTTGGTTTTTGAACATCTAATGACGCGACTGCATTTAACACTTTGTGTAACATTTTAAATTATTATTGGAAAAATATTATGTTTTAGTCTGTTAAGTAGTTTAATCCTTCATACACAGTTCATTTTTAAATTATAATTGATAATTTTGATGATGTAAAAAAGGAGAAAATATTTATTCTGTTTTTTAGTTTTAGTTTTTATTTCAAGAAAAACAATTCTACGGGTCATTTAAGAAAAATTTATTATTTTTATATATTTTTTTTTTAGATTAACAAAGTAGTTACGATTTTGTTTAACTACTAAACATAAAATGCATTTGACCAACTCACTACATATTGTTGTAGTTGTATGTTGAATGTTGTCGGTTGAATAAATTTTGTTGATATTTTATTTTGTACATCACATACAACAGTGTTGTAGCAATGAAGCAGAGATGGAGAAGTTAATACTATCTATGTGTGTTTTTTTTTTAAATTTTGTATGAAATTAATTAAGAACATACAACTACTATACTATATTCCATACACACTGCGTACGATAATTTGCGAATTGGGCAGTCAAGAAATAAAAAAAGAAAAAAAAATAAATAAAACTCGTATTTGTGAATATCTAATAAATGAATTTAGAAGTTGGATGATTTTTGAAAAACATACACATATATGTATGTACGTACGTACCTATCGAATGCATGTTTGAATGTGTGTGTATATATGTTTGAATGAATGTGCATATGCCACATTATGGGCCAGTTACGTATTGGATGGCCTTCATTATTTCATGTCACTTAATTGCACATATTTTTATTACATATAAATATTTAGTTTTTGTTTCCAATTTCTTTTGCATCGCAGTCGGTAAAGTTTCGTTGAGTTTTACAATTTTAAGTTTCTTGCTTAAATCAAATTTACTATTAATTTGTTAAGCTAGTGGCGATCAGTGTACCTGCTAATGATGGCGGTGATGGCGGCAATGACAATGGTTCATTATAATTTTATTATTTATCATCTATGAATATTTGATTATTTGTACATCAGTTGAAAATTTACAAGTTAACTTAGTTTGCAAAAAAAGTCGTTGTTCTTTTTCTTCATACTGCTAGAATACTTAGAGGATTTATTTTTCTTAAGATTTTATTGACTTAAAAATACGTTTTATTGCTTTTTTGATACGCTCGGCTATATTTTTCTATCATAAAACTGGTCGAAAGAGTTTTTTTTTTTTTTTGTTTCATTTTTATATATTTTAATTTTAGCAATTATTTACTTAGAATGTGTACCTAATTTGTATAACTTAAACTTTATTTGGTAACAATTTTTAATTTTCAATTGATTTTATAAAGTGAGTAACAAAAAATCAGTATCAATAATTGTTCGTTAAAATATCTTTTCTTTTAGTTATTGCTTGTCGATATAACACTGCTATAAAATTCGTTGTCAATACAATTCGTTGTATAATCAATTTGCTTTAACAATTTTTATATCACATGGTAGTCTTTTGGGCATTTCATTGGAGTCTTCAAGTCAATGGTATTGTTAGCCATGTCCAGTTAATCTTGTTCATCTTAAAATTACATAGTTTTTTTTTAACGGCAAGTAGTTTGTTAATCTAATGGCTCTAAGCTCCTTATTGGGAATCAAAGGAAATAATATAAAAATAAAATTATTTTTTCGATAAAAAAGTTAAAAAAAAAAAACTGTCCCGTCCAGTCAATGTCGTTCTGCCGCAGAACGCTGTTACCATCTATGTTAATTTATTGTTGTATTGTTTTTTTTTTAAATTACTGCGTGTTTTTTCTTTCTTAGTTTTAGTTTTCTACTATAAAAATTGTTAGCTTTTCCTTAATCAACATCTGAACTGAATAAATTTTAAATGTAACTTGTTCATAACGAACCAGTAATTATTAAATGAATAATAGTTGAACAAATAAATAAGTTAATAAAATTTAATACGCATAGAAAACAATTATAATTGCTGTATTCACTAGAGGTCCGTGGTGTCGCATTGTCATAATTTCCCAAAAATGTTTAAATTAATAAAAAGCTTTGTTTTGTTTATGTTCTTAAATCGTTTTAAAATTTAAAAAACGAATATATAAAATTATGGCAATAAGACATTAAGGACACCCCGTGCATTCACAGATTAGACAAAACCGAATATTAAGCTTCGTATCTGCATAAATCCAAAAATACGTATGATTTTTCATTTTTAGAGTTTTTAATTTATATGTATACACACGTTAGTAAAGTGTTGTCACTTATTTACTTATATCTTTTCTATTCTTTAGTTTATGCATTTCACTTTTATTAATATTTTCATAAGTCTTGGCAGGAAAAATTGTCAATCTGATTAAGCTGTGACTGTTCTCTATGCACACGAATGCAAGTACACAGACTTTCTAATATTAAACTTTCGTAACGAGGAAAGACGAAGACGAGCGTAAACATAAAATTTATTTAAAAAAAAGAGAAAAAAATACACCTTAACGAATACATTGACCTAAAAAAGTCTTAGATGTTTAAGCTGTAGAATACTCAGAAAATAAATATTCAAATAACGTATTGAATAATTATTCAATTTTTTCAATTCTTCTTTTCAATAATATTGTTTTTGTGATCAATTATTTTTTTATAAATATTATGAAAATGAAAATGATAATTGATCTGGAGCATGAAATAAAAGATATGTAACATTGAAATAATGTACTTGTAGAGTGAACTGATATTCGATAATGGATTGAAATGGTCACCTTAATTCCGGAGTTTTGATAAACAGAAAATGTCTTTCACATCAAAGATTTAAATGACTGAATACACCTTAAATGTTTGACAACGAGGTTAAAACTAATAAATAAAACAAAATGATGTTGTTTCTTTTTTCCATTTCATGTGTTCATAATTATTCAGTATATATTTTAATAATAATCGTTAAATATTTTTAATTTTTTATTTATTTATTGTTTTGTTTTTGTTTTTGTTTTTGTTTTTGTGTAACTCTTGAATCAATAATATTTAAATTAAAAATAAATACATGTGTGTTGTTTAATATAATTGTTGTTATTTTGTTGTTATAAATGCTTTTTATGTTTTGTCTTTTCTTTCTTTGTTTTTACTGATTTTTATTCTACTTATATACATATGTATGTGTGCATGTGTGTGTGTGTGTATGTTAATGTCAGTATGTATATTTATTTTTGTTCATTTGTAATGAATAATAATTTGTTTATAATAATCGTACTTAATGATAATAAATATTTTTTAACTATACAAGTGCATTTTGTTTAATTGCAGTTTTTGTTTTTCGTAAACTACAATAAATAAATAAACAAAATTATGTATGAATGTATACATTATACAATATTAGTATCTTGTTTAAATAATGTTCTTTTATTTATAAATAATTGTTTATGTTTTGTTGTTGTTGTTGTAATTAGCAAGTTAGCCTTAAAAATTTCTTGGTTAATTTCATTTACATATTTTTGTTAATTCTAATTCGTTGTTTGTTTTATATGGGTATGTGTGTGTATGTTTGTATATATTTAACAGTTATTTACAATTTTATTGCTTTTTTAATATTATTCTTCACTTGTAAGTTTATTAGTAAAACGATTGCTTTCAAATTATCCTAGGGAGTTACATTAGAATATGTTTAAAATTAACAATTTGTAAAATTGTTGTTTAACATTATTTTCTTTTTATTTATTTATTTATTATTTTTTTTGTTTGAGTATTGCTTTGGTACTTTAGCCGAGTTTTATTAAAATATACTTAAGGAGCTTTAACTTAGTTTTGGTTATGCTGGCTGTATGGGGAGAAATTTTTAATTAAATAATATTTAAAAATTTCTCTTTATTCTACATATTTAAAATTAGTTTGTTTTTTCTTTAATCACTTTAAAGTGTAAAATGAGATCCGCCTTTAAAGCTGATTTTAATTAAAAGTTATAAAATATTTTTTTTTTTATATAATAGCAATAACTTTACAATATGTAAAACCAAAGGCATTTGCGCTAGGGGTTCTAGGGACTAGAGAACACTCGACTATTCATGTGAAATTCTGAAATGACTTTCATAGAGAATAGTTTAATCAATATTAGCATGACGAAAAGGATAGGATAAAGAGAGGTTGTTAATTAGATTTAAGGGGGGTTTTAAAACTATTCACTTTAAAATACTGCGCTTAAGTAAAGAATGTCACTCAGAATTCCTAACGTTTTCACCTAGAGGTTTCAAGTCAGGCTTTTAATTTATCCTCTTGTAAAATATGAGTCTATCGTTAAGTAACTAAATTATATTTTTTTGTTAAAAAGAGATTTAATTTTTACATAAATGTATAATTGACACAATTTTGTACAACAACTGAAATTATAGAGAGAGAGAGTCAAAACTGTTTTGAGAGGGTAAAAGAGTTAACACTTTTAAGACTGTGTTTATTTGTTGGTTCTCTTTTAGTTTTCGTTTGCAGTTTTAATTTAAAGTTAGATCTTAAATATTAATTAAAATTACTCCTAATAATATTTCTTATTGGTTATAAAAAAATTAAGCTAGATTTATTATTATGAAATGAAAAAAGGGCAAAAGAAAAACAACTAGATTTATGGTAGTTATAGAGAAAGAATGTGAAAAAAAAAGAAATTTTAGCTAAGTGTACAGCTAGTTATGTATTTATGTACAATATTATTTTATTACTATTTTTCTATTTTAAATGTTTTTTTTTCTCAGAATTTTGTTATCTGATTGCCAAAAATTATTGAATTTTGTTTATAATTAATTATTGCACCCTTATCCCACTGTGCGGCAGCCAACTTAATTTAAAAAAGTCTGACCCCACTTAATTGAACTAGTAAACGAAAAAGTTTTTTTTTTCTTTAAAAACTTAACTGAAGCTTCTCAATTGAATTTCAATTTTACAATAACATTTAATAGATGTGCGGTTAATTAAAAAAAAAACAAAAAACAAAAAAAAAACAACAAAACAACAAAAAAAGAATAATAAATAATAATATTGTACCACACAAGCAAATAAAAAAGAAGTCTTCTACAACAGATTATGGCAGAGGGTTGTTTTAAGAGTCATTGGTTAAGTAAATTTTTTTAGGAAAAATGTTGAAGGGGTTAAAAAAATTTCACTATAAGTCACGATACATACACCATGCATGCATACCAGGGTTCGCTTATACAGGTAGTGGTACGAGCCCAGCTGACTATTTTTTTGTATGCCAGAATATGTCGAGCACCATATATGAAAACAGATTTCAGTTCAAAGTATTATCAAACTACATATAAAAAAAGAGAGATGAAGAATTCTGCCTGTCTGCTCTATCAGCTTATGTGATTGCATCGCTTACTCAGTGCTTACCTGCTAACATAGCAGTGATAAATATAGAAAAAAATACTATGGAAATAAAGCAATACAAATTATATGCATGCAAATAATTTGGCACTTCAATTTATGCAATGCGGCCAACGAATAAAGTCAGCTTAAGAAGGTAAGATAATAAATGTTTTTGCATTTTAAGCCCTTTTTAAAAGAATGGAGGTAAATTAAACATTAAAGAGCTAGAGCTACAGGAATATTCCTCGTTTAAATTTACATAAATCTGTGGATCTCAATTTTATCATCATAAACATTTACAAAATTATGGAAACTTTAACACCTGAAACAAATATCGGACGTAGACTTTTAAAACACTAATAAATTATATATTTTTTCAATTCCATTGCCAGACACTAGTTCTGTTGGTAAGACTTTTCGTACAGTGTAGTTAAAGGTTTGAGTGAAAGGAGCATAGAAGAAAGCAACACATTTAAAATAGAGTTAGAAAAAGAAAAAATAGTCAAAAGTGCTATAATAGGAGTAAACTAAAGTATGCCCCTTTTCGAGTCAGTCAGCAAAAGTAGAATATAGAATATTTAAAAAACCTTTTTTAGAGTCATCTAACCTAAATCAAGTGCAAATCACTGCTTCAAGCAGTTGTTTATATGTGAATATACATACATATATTATGTGTCGATTACATAGCTCTTGATCCTCAATAAATCTTAACATTTTAATACAGCAACAAGCTTTTGCAATATCGAAACAAATATATGTATGATTAGTAATTTGAATTATTATTGGATAATTGATTGAAATACACCCTTGCCTTGAGATCAGTGAAACGTTACCGTACTAATTCAAAACTGACAAATTTTGAGCGTCAAGCTAAATATCTACTTGAACTTGATATGTAATGGTAAAATAAATATGCGAAAATATTTTTTATTTTCTTTAACTAAAATAAAAAATGAATGAAATCAAAAAACCCAAAACTAAATAACTAAACTGCTGCAAACGATAAATGCAAAAGTAAAAGATCAAAAATACTAGAAAATACTTAAGCTAAGACTAGATATTTATTAATTAAACTAGAAAAGATATAAAAGAAAGCTTAGGACATACTTAATGAAATCTGTAGAATATAATCTTATAGCTTATAGTTGTTGTCATTATTCTTAATCATCGAGATCAAAATTGGCAGAATTTTAACTTGTCTATTAACTTAATAGATTACCAAAAAATAAAAAAATAAAATAAAAATAAAAAATAAAATACGTGAGTTATAACCGCTTTCAGGCAACGGTAATTGTTTTCTTTTTTAATCAGCTTAAGAAGTTTTTTAAAATTACTTACAAGTATTATGTGAAACACAAATTGTATTATATTATTTGGAATTGTGTTCTTTTAAATTATTAATCAGTGGTCTAATCTAATTTTTAAAAACTTTCTTCTAAATACTGGCTTGAATATTGTTTACTATTGAAGTCTATTTGTATTTCTAATATTCCGGGCGTTTTAACAAAATGAGTTTCAGGTCTCCCCTCAAAATTTCGAACTTTTAACAATTTTGAAAATAAATGAAAACTAAAAAGATAATAATATCCATATGCATTTAGTATCGATGAGATTAGCATATGATGTTGGGTTGTTGAATTGAATATATGTAATTAAAAATGGACTGGTTGCGGAATGCTAACTGGTGCATGACCTATAATATGCTAGAGGCTAAACCAGTTTTTATTTTCTCTTTTTTTTTTGGCAGACAGTTAATGCTTAAGAGTTTATTATAAGCGAGAATCAAAAAGGAGTGAAGGCAAAAAATAAAATAGAAAAATGCAAGCAACCTTTTCAAACTTGCATTTTATTTTAAAATTTTAATCGGAATGTTTAATTCCGAATTGATAATACACTTTTACCTTTTACATAAACAAACTAAAGCTTATGATTATGAAATAAAAAAAAATTAACAGCTGTCCTACAGCGAGTACGAGAGATTAACACTAATTAAATTTGTATTCAATTATTAGCTAATATTTGGTTTTGAAAACTAACTTTAAATTTAATTTGGTTTAAAATGATAATTGACTAGGTAGTGAGAGAATAGAATGAGAGAAACAAAATATGCACTCACTCGAACACATCGTTAACAAATAAGTTTAAAACTCAAACTATTATTAGAGATTTCGCATTCGTTGTTGTGAGGAGATATTTTAAATGACACATATAATTGACTGTGTGGTTTCAAGTAGTTATTTTCGATTAAAAAAATATTTGAAAAAAAAGAAAACAAACAAATATTAACTTAATGGTTTAGAGTGCATTTACCCTACACTGAAATCTATTGCATATGTGATTTCAAGTAAAATTGATACAAAATGAAATCTACTATGTCGAAAGATAATGGCAAAATCTACAAAACTCAAAATCTAGTAGTACTAAGTGATGCATCTCTGGTTTTTATCATATTGCACTATAAATACTACGCAGAACACAGAAATATTTGAGCATAATTTGTAGGGTGTTTGCAATTGGGCGAGTACCTTATTCTTTACATTTTTTATATATGGAGTTGCACATTTAGAACCGCAATTATTGAGAGCTTCTAACACAAGCTCAAACATAATTCCAGCTAAATGAAAACTTAATCGTGAAAGATGTTAAATTTTTTTATTCAAATCCTCTAGATTTCGGTACAATGTAAATGCACTATTTGGGAATGTTTTATAGATCTTTTTTGTTTTGGTTTGTTGTTAATTTTTGTTTTGTTTTGTTTTTTTGTGGCTTATTTTCATAAAATATTTCTATATTATTTTAAGGTTATTTTTACTTATGGTCTAATTCGTTGTTTGAGAAACATTTGCTTTTCGTTGATTTAAACTTTTAGATTTTCACAATTTCAATATTCGTTGTTGTTATTTTTAAGAACACTTTTTTTGGTTTTGTTGCCGGAGATGAAAAAAGTTTTCTTAGTAAATTGCTTTAAATGTAGAATGAAGTGTGAATGAGAGTATTTAGAATGAGATTATGATATGAGTTAATGGAAGCGAGAGTGAGAGTGAGAGTGAATAATGAATTGTTTGTGTGAGTGAATTTAATGACTAGATACACTAATAATAGGGATTGCTTTTAAGTCGTGTTAGATTTCCTAAGATATTGCTTTATCGAAAGATAACCCTTCTTGATCGAAGAACTCAAGATTGCTCCTGAGTATTATTTAAAAAGTTTTGCTTAAAATAAAATGGACGTTTCATGATGTCTTTTGTTTCATATTTTGTTGCAAATTATGAACTAAATTTAAAATAAATAAATTAATTTGCATATTTTGAATAAAGTAGACTAAATATAAATTAAAAAAAAACATATATTATACATATAAAAATAAAAATATTTGTAATTAAAATATATCCTATAAATATTGTCCTTTATTTTTTCCTTAAAGGATCTTCATTTTTGATAAACAAAATCGTAACTTTTTTTCATTGTTTTTACACTTGAATGCATCTATTTTTTCTATTTTTTATTTTTTTTTGGGGTTTTTTCGTTAAGGTTTCGATTTTATTTAATGACTACTTACAATATGTTTGTTGCTCTTATTTATCTTGAATGTTTATACAGCAAACGTGGCTTCTACTTTAACTACGGCCGCAGCTGGTACTGGTTGCGGTATATGACTTATTTGAAAGGTTTTTTGTGCTTGTTGCAAGTAACTTGAGTGATTAAAATCCTCAGTGGGAGTAGGAGATGTCATGCCACCACTATCACTAGTGCTGTCGAACTGCATATCAGCCTCGTCCTTCAGGCATGCTGACTCCAAATGCTTGTTGAGGTATGATTTCAAAGCGAACGATTTGTGACACCGTTTACATTCAAAGTTCTTATCCACGGAATGGGTTTGCATGTGAGCTCTTAGGTTTGAACGATCTGCAAACGCTTTACCGCAATGAGCACACCCATATGGCTTCTCTCCAGTGTGAGACCGTAAATGGCCTTGCAATAGCCAAGGTCGTGAAAATAGTTTGCCGCACACACCACAACTGTGGGAAAGCTTGTGCGTTAATACATGCATAGCTAAGGCCGGCATAGAAACATAAGCTTTGCCGCAGGTGTGGCACTTTTTAGCAGATTGCGAATCCAATGAGCGATGAGTCTGCTTGTGACGCGATAAATTGCTGGAAGTGGCGTACTGTTTGCCACATTCACTGCACGTATATTTTGCCTTCTGTTGTTCTTGTTGTAATACTGCCTGCGGATCTGTAACATTTTTACGTTTCGATCGACCATCACTAACAAAAAATGCCTCATATGTGTAGGCCACAGTTTTCACGGAAGCACCAGCAGAAACGTTTTTAGGAAATTGATTTGTTGTGTTGTTGTTTTCATTTTGAACACCACCAGCCGGCGAACTGGGCTGTCTTTCACTGTCAGAGTTGCTATGTAAACTATGCATGGAAGAATTTGAACGAGGACGATGGTCATTCGCTACACTGGCCGCCAACGCCAAATCCGCTATGGAGGGCGTTGTAGTGGCCAACGAGAGAGTAGCATCTTGCATCTGAAGATTCTGTTGCTGTTGTTGCATTTGTATAGCATGGGTTATATGATGCAAGGGATGCAAAGGCTGATGAGCTAGATGCTGTTGGGTTGCTGGATGTTGCTGCAACTGATGTGGCTGTGTGGGCGGATGAAATGCAGTGGACGCACTAAGATCAAGTATGGCGTGAGCTGCGTGTAAATCTTCTTCTGCCGGTTGTCTTAAACGCAACCGTCCATTTGAAGGTCTATCATCAAGTGAATAGGGTCGATAAATATCCTTTTTTTTAGGAGGCAAAGACAGAGTTGCACCTGTGCTCATATAGCATTTTCGTGACTCGGTACTGCTTGCATCGATTTCTTCATTTAAAGAAGTCTCTGTCTTTATGCGAATAATGGCCGGACTCAAACGTTCACACGAAGAAGACAAACTGTTGCTGCGTGTCGAGGGCGACGATGAAGGTGACGATGTATTCGAGGGCGGAGGCGTTTGATAGTTGTATATATGAGGGGAAACTTGTTGCTGATTTAAATTTGAGGTGCTTGTTATGACTGTAACTTCGTTTTCTAAACGAGGCAGGTACGCGGTATAATGTAGAGGCGAAATATCATGATTATAACCTAAAAATAAAAAAAAATACACAAAATTACAATACATTTGTATGCAAAGCTTGTTTGTAATGTTAAATTCAAGGCATATTTATTCGGGCAAAACGCAGTGCGGAAAACATTTTTGTTTAAATTAAATTTTTCATACTTATAAGAAGTCTGACTTTTAAATTTAATGAAAGAAGGAAGAGTTCCATGTTTATCTATGAAGTGTGGTGCTGATAAATCTAGCCCAACTAATAGGTAAATATGTCTTGCTTATACTTTAAACTGTGACAGGTTATAATTTATTTAATTAACGTTTTACTCGTAAATTATACAGTAAAGCATCAGTGAGACTTCGGACGTTGTAATAAAAATGTAAAAATTTATTTTTTGATAAAAAGTGTTAAGCAAAATATTATGGCATTTTGGCTGTTAGTATATATGACAACACTTTTATTTTTTTTTTTTTAAACCCGTAGAGAAATACATTTGTGAAGATAAAACTATCCAATCAAAAAAAAAAAAAATAGTTCTTTTAACGAGCATATTTGTAAGGGTGAAGAGTAAAAGTTTCACCTACAAACTAGCTTACGGAGGGCATGAAAATTTTATGGAAAATTTCTGCGAAATGCGAGTTTTCTACTACCTATTGCAGTATGTTAATAACAAGCTAACGCATAGAGTTTTTCTAATCTTCACCATTACAAATGTGCTTCGTATTAAGCGTAGAATGGATGCACTTGTTATTTTCACTTTGACAACTGCATCAAGGTAAATTTTCGTGCTTCCATCTTAAATTTGATATTAGAAATTGACTTTATTAACTGAGTAAATAAGTAATTTTAAGATGTGCTCCAACAAAAATTTTTATAATTTACAGGAAAAAAAGTTCTAAGCATTGGAATATATGATTGAACCAACAAGTGTATAGCGTGTTAAATTAGCAACAACAAAAATTATCTCGAATTATATTAGTTAGTTTTGTATAGAGAATTACAAATACTGTAAATGTCAATTATGTATGTTGTACATAATAGCAACAGAATAATTTGAATGCAAACATTTGTCAGCATTGAAATGGAATTAAAATACCCACGCCGTAATAATGGGGAGACGAAGATAAGGAAATACAACAATATTTCCTTAAACAGCTCGCTGCACACAACTTTTTGTAGCAGCAAGCAACAAGGCAAAATAAATGTATGTACATCAAAATAAAGTAACATAAAAAATGTCGCATTGCAGTCGAAAGACTTTGAAAATATAAAAAAAACACGTCTGGAGAATAAGTGCGACAGTAAGTCAATGAGTAAAAAAATAAATTTGGCTAAAAACTTCTGAAATGTAAAAGTGGTTACACAAATATCCCTCGACACTTTTTTTCTTGTCTTATTCCAACAGTTAGTTGTTGATATTCTTTACCAGTATTGCCATATCTTATTAACAATAATAAAAAACAAAACAAACGAATGTTTGATATAAATACATTAGGGCGTATACAGAAAACTTATCTATATACATTTTCAGAATCTTCTTTTCAGCTATAAATCCTTCAACATTTTTAGCGTTTAATACTTCATCGTAAACTTTAAAGTTATTACATGGCAGCACTGCATACAACCTTTAACGGTTGAAAATTACTTTGCACATACATACTACATACACACAAACCATTTAATTTTTCTATGTTTTAATGTATATTTGTATGTCTATTTGTGAAAGGGAGGGGGGGTTTATTTTCATTGAAAGTCCTTTAAATTTACAAAGAAGAATATTACAACATTGAAATGGATAAGAATTTTAGCCACAAAACTTTAAATTTTAACATTCTAAAAATATATTATTGTCGGTCATTTGCCTGAATAACACATGAATATGTTGCAACAAAATGAAAAGTTTTGCAAAATAGTGGAAAATAATTGAACAAATAACGTGAATGAAGTTCTTGTGTAAAAACAATAGCAATTAACAGTCTCAGACAAATTTTATATTTTTCGCTCTTTCACTAGAATTGGCTACAAAATATCTGAAGGCTTCGGGTGATGCAGTAATCTGGACATATTTTTGAGGGTCTTCTAATTATTTATTGTTGTCAAAAATATTCTAGGAAACAAAATCGATGCGCTTCAAGGGTGAAGTTTTCTATAAATAATCTGTACCGTACCACAATATTACTTCAATATCATGCATTCCTTAACTTTTTAATTCAATAGCTTGTGTAGTAAAGTTTGTCAAAAATGTATGCTGCTAATTTCGTAAGAAGATAAAGGGAAACATAAAAAATTATCAGCCAATAAGGGTAAGAACCTTAGTGCGCTAATAGCGATTATTTCAGTGCCCTTCCCGAGTTGTGACACTCACAACGTATGCCATTTTATTTCTTTATACTTAAAGACAGATATGGATGACATATTTTTTCTCTTCGTCTCACAAAACATCTCATAAAGTGCACAGTTCGTTAAAATGTAAATATTTGTCGGGTTAACGTCTGTTTGTTCGTTTGCAATTACAAACGCTGATTTTGATAATAAAAATTAATAATTTTATGGGCTGTGCAATCCAATGATGTAATATTCAATGGCTATTTGGTGTATATTTAATGTAGTTTCATTTGTGAAATTGACTGTGAAAGTGTGAAAGTGGATACTATTGCATTAAATTTTTGAGTCGAAATGTATTTGTGTGAAATGTGTTGAAATCTCTGAAAAACTTAATTTCGTCAAAATTACAAATTAGGGCCCTTCTACTTGTGGCCATCGATATCGCAAAGATTTTCTTTATGTTTTTTATGTATGAAGTTTGATATTCGAAATAAATGAGAGGAGAGCAATTCTCTGCTTTTATCTATGGATCATGACAGCTGAAGTTTATAATATACTAGCCAAACCCGGCGCGCGTTGCTACGCCCCTTAATGAATCAATTTGCATTCTGAATTTTTATTGAATATCAAGTGCAAAAACCTAAAAATTATAATTTTTTTATGGGCGTGGTCCTGCCCACTTTTCTAGTAACGAAATTGTAAAGTCATGACAGCTTAGTGTGTG
Source organism: Phyto melanocephala (assembly GCA_941918925.1). NCBI lineage: Eukaryota > Metazoa > Arthropoda > Insecta > Diptera > Rhinophoridae > Phyto > Phyto melanocephala. The sequence continues at coordinate 136,319,752 of OW799235.1, read as the reverse complement.
TGCAAAGTTTTAGAAAAATCGGTCCAGTGCAAGTACCTCAAACTTATAACTTTTTTTATGGGCGCGGCCCTGCCTACTTTTCTAATCACGAAATTATAAAGTAATGACAGCCCAATATGTGTTCAAAGTTTCAGAAAAATCCGTCCTCAATATTAAAAATTTTTTATGGGCGTGGCCCCGCCCACTTTTCTAATCACGAAATTATTTAGTCATGAGAGCTCGATATGTGTGCAAAGTTTCAGAAAAATCGTTCAAGTGCAAGTAGCTAAAACTGATAACTAATTTTTATGGGCGTAGCCCCGCCCACTTTTTTCCACCCATAAACACTACCTAGTATGTGTACAACAACTTGCCAAAGTTTGAGGCCGATCGGTTTTACAGTTTCGTAGTCTATAGCTAACACACACACACAGAGTTTCACTTTTATATATATAGATGAAGAAAAAAATAGTCAGGTGACCTGATGAAATTTTTGTATTTAATGTTTTTGAATTTTTAAACAAAACAAAAAAAAATAATCAGTAATATAAAATTCTACTTTTCGCTGAATTTTCTTCTAGCCATGGATTTTTCTTCATAAATTATTTTTGGCTGCAAGAGAGCTATTGTTTTAATTATTATTAATTAAATATTATTAATTGTCCTGGCCAATACACCAACATACGTTGTACATAGCTTGTGAAACATTTTTTTCTAAGTAAATATAAGTGAGACACAAAAGACAATATAATATAAAATAAAATAAGAAAAAACTTAAATTTTTTATTTTAATAAAAGACCAATAGCTATGAGAAGGAAATTTGTGAAACAAAAATATTCGTTTAAAACAAAAGTTTAGTTGCTGTTGTTTGTTTTATCAGAATATATTAAATTGAAGTAATTTTTAATAAAATATCATATAAATTTCTTCACTTAAATACTCAAGAATTTATTTACAATAAAAATAAGTAACGAAACTGGTTTGAAAGAATCTCTTACATACATACATACATACATACATACATACATACATACATACATACATACATACATACATACATACATACATACATACATACATACATACATACATACATACATACATACATACATGAAATATCCCTACATATAAAAAGGCTATATGCAATCATACAAACATATATATGTACATACATGCATGCTAATATGTTTACTTCGACAATTTGATACAATAATATGTATGCATGTACGAACATATACATATATGATGTATAAAGCAACAGCATTAATACAAAAAAAAAACAGAAAAAAATAAAAATATAAGTATGCTGGGGCGAAGGTTTTTGAGGGGGAAGTGAAAAGAAAATAAATGAAAAAAAAAAAAAAATACGGATGTAATAAGAACAACAAACATACACATGTATGCATATGTGAATTGGAAAAGAGTTGACGACGCTGGCTACAACAACAAGACTGTCTAGCATTCAGTGAAAACAACAAGCAAACATTCATTTATTCATTCATTCAAGCTTACTAGACGTAACAAGTACTTGAAATTAAACACCCAACACCCAATCCAGGCTGGTAGGAATTTGCTAGTTGTTTGGTTCATTTTCTGTTGTTGTTTTTCTTTTTTTTTACTAAAAAGTTCTACTACATGCACAACTTCCTAGTGATGAATTCATTACGCACACACTCACACACATGTTCAAGTTTAACTTCTATGGAAGCAACATGCTGACAACGCTTTATAACGTTTTTGTTTATTCTCTTCATTTGTTTCCTGTTCTACAAATGTGCAGATATGTGTATATAAATACTTGTGTGTATGCTTATTATGTGTGCTTGTGTCAGATGTTTTTATTTCCTATTAACAGTTGATTTGTTTGCGACGGTATTATTACGCTTTAATTCACAATACTTTTCCCTTTTTTTAGCCTTTTTTGTAATTTATTTTTGTTGAGTTTTTTTTTCCCTAAAATATGGAGGACTCTCACTTATCAATTCTTTTGATAATTTAGGTGGATCGTTGTACACTAATACCACACATCTTTATAGTCAAAAGTCATTGACTATATGGAAAACGTATTATTTATTATTTTCCTTTTAATCTTGACAAAACATTTAATTTTTAACAATTGTGTAGAAAAATCAACTTGAAAAAACTTGTAGAATTCATTCAGGAAATTCAATTTAAATATGTACCTTTAATGTATCCAAATGCTCTTCATACACACATATGTATACACTTAGCACATACTTATTTACATAAATATGTATGTATGTGTGTATGTGGAAAAGTTTTAGAAATTTAAGAATGCTAAAATGTTGAAAATGTTAACGGAAATGCGTGTTTTGACTTAGACAGCAAAAAAAATAACAATTTCAAAAGAATAAAAATTAAGTTGAAAACAAGAAAAGTAAAATAAAAAATACAACTTTAAGATGGAAATCAAATATTTAGTTGAATAAAGAAAATACCTAAGGGAAAGTTATATTACCTTGTGAGTGCTTTTCCAAAACAAAACAAAAGCGCTGGAATAAAGATTCAAAGTCAAGACTTAACACAAAAGAAATTTTAAATGATAAAAAAAATATTACAAATGTCCTTGCTTTTCTTCTACAAAAGAAAGCGACAGAGAAAAAAACAATTACAGAACTTAAAATGTAAATTCCAACATCGAAATTATATTGAACAAAATAAAAATGGTGAAAAATAAACAGGAAAGCCAAATCTAAAATTAAAAAATATTTAATATGTTTACAAAAACTACTAGCAATTACTTTTATTATCCAATAAACAAAACTTCAATAAATTTAAACAGGTGTTCGAATGGAAAATGTCCTTTCCCAAAATACGGACATAAAAGTTTTTTCGAGCTTAATGACTTGCTTCATAAAGTTGGTACTTAATTTCAGTTGGCCCTCCTTTTTAACGTCTTTTCACTAAATATATTTTTTTTTTTAATTTTTTGTTTCGTATTTATGAGTCCTTATTTTTCGTTAATGACTTTAAGTTTAATGTTGCTCACAAGTATATGTTAATGGGCATGTAGTTGTGCAAAAGGTTGCCTAGTTTCAAAAAAAAAAAAAAAAAATACATTGTGTGTGTGTGTGTGTATGTGGATAAGGAAATTTATTTCCTTTTTGGCTATGACCATAGAAGTTGCGGTATTGTGTTGCAGATGTATTTATATACAAACATACATATCTGTGTATGTATACAAGTGTATTCATTTTTAACCGCAGGCCATTTTATTGTAATTAACTCGGCCACAGTCTAAATCAGCTTAATATTCCTGATACTATTAATATTATTATTACAACTTGTATTATTTATACCAAAAACCCATCGCACACAGCCCTTTATATGAATTATTTATTTAAGAAGTTTATACCTTTAAATGTCTGTGAACTTTTGGCATAACATCTTAAGTTGAGATAAGAAAAATTTTCAAGTTAAAAAAGTAAAACCTTGGCAATAATCGGCGTCTCTTTACATGTAATACTTTTTGAAATGTCACATAAGAAAATAATATATTTTAAATTTTTTCCAACTCCAACATTTTTGTTTTTGTTTTGTTTATAGTAAAATGATTAGAATCTACAAATTTTTCAATTGTTGTTGTTTATATTTATTTTTCCTTCTTTTTGCTTGAAATATTTAAAAATTCTATATAAGTTGTTTTGTCCAATGTCCACAGATATAATTACCGATAGGAAAGTCAATAAGGGAAAATACTGAACTAGTATTCAAAGTATTTGAAATCAATAAAAGAAAATTAAACGTATGAAAAGAAAGGTCAACCATTTATTATTTCATGGCGTGTATATAAATACATGTGAGTGTATCCATACAAACATCAACTGGCCAACGCTCCGTTTAATGCAACAACAACAAAAAAAATTTAATTTGTATCAAGACATTTCAACTAGAAGATTATTAAACAAAACGACATGACAAAAAATATATAATAAATATTTTTTTTTTAATTATTTATTTATTTACAATATAAATATTATCTCAGCGCCATGAAGGCATTACTGAGGTCAGTTGGCAAATATAATGTTCTTATGCCCAGGTGTAAAAAAAAAAAGAAAATAAAAAAACTATATATATCTATATTATATGAGAAGCTGTTCCAAGTTCTTAAGCTTTCAGGTAATTTGTTAAACTCTCGACTACCCATCTATTCGATTGGCTGTTTGGTTATCTCCAATCTACACAAAGCAATAGCTAAATTCCTAATATTTCTCGTATTAATTAAATGCTAGTTTCTTAAAAGACACTGTTAAATACACTGTTATGCAACGCCATAGTAGAATACATTGGTAAAAGATTTGCAACAGCATTTAAGGCTTTATTCTGGAACCTGGATACTATTTTTGTATCCATATAAAAAGGCTAAATAGTTAAAATTACTTTGTATCAGTGAGTTATAGATTAATAGTATTGTCTCATGTCGAAATTTGTTTTTAAATTTACAGATACGACCAATAGCTTGTGTTGTAGTCGTGTATATTCCATGTCAGATTACTTTGCAAAAATACTGCTAAATATTCTACAGATCTTACTTTAAATATTTCCTCTCGATGAACAAACACACTTAAATCATTCACGCAATTATTTTAAGGTTTAAATCTTATAACCTTAGTTTTGCCAACATTAAGCACTAATTCATTAATTCTTGCAAATTCAAACAACCAAGTAGCATCTCGTTCCATGTACGCTTTACCAACTAATTCATATTTATAGGGATAAAATAAGCAAATATCGTCTGCATAAATAAAAAGTTTTCCAGTAAGGTTAAGATTTTTTATATCATTTAAATATATTAAAAACAGTAACGGCCCTAGAACACTACCTTGTGGTACCCCATATTTATTTAAACGAAGAAAACTCTTACATGAATTAATTTGGACAAACTGTTTTCGATTCTTAAGATAGCTTCTGAACAAAGCCACTTCATTGCCCCCAACTCCATAGTACTTGAGTTTTTTTTTAATAAGGATATAATTCAAATTAAGACATTTTTGTCCTTTATTGAAGACTTTGACGAACTTATCTAACATTGAATGCATTTTTGTTTAGCACAAAATTAAGGCAACCCACACCTTCAATACTGAAACCTTAATCAAGAACGTGTTGTTGCTTTTAGGGATTTTTTTTTGGAATTTGAATTGAAATTATTATTATAAATTTTTATGTATTGGAAGGACATTGAATGTTTTTGTAAAAAAAAGCAAGACTTCTGGCTTTGGCCGCTAAAATAACGTTAACAACAAATATCAAATTTTACGGAAAAGTTTTTTCTTTTTTGATTTTGTTCCAATTTGTTTATATTTTTGTTTGTCTTAAAATTTAAAAGAAGCCTGCCAATAATCTTATGAAACTTATAGATAATTTCTACCTTAATCCTCCATATAGACATTGTTTTTGTCAGTCACGTTAGTTTTGTCGTATACATTTGAAACAGTTTAGACTTAAATAAAGAATGTTAATGATGAAGTCGTAGTTTCGAAAATTGAAATAATTTTTTAAAATATTCTTGCATTGATTACAATTTAATTTTATTTTATTTAGAAAATATTTTAGGAAGTAAGATAACAGAATAAATGAATTTGAGCCAGAATGAAAATGATTTAAAATAAAACTAATTCACTTCTTTATTTCGTTAATTATTCACGTAACACAGAAATGTAAAAAATGTCGTTAACGTTAAAATTGAATGGCTTGTATTTAGTTCTAAGTATAACTATTATTACTTTCGATTTTATATCTTAGCAGACGAGCTAATCAGGCTGGAGAACAATTCCGCATTAAAAATAAAAGTATGTCAGTTACGTTATTTTCGCTGTTAGGGCTGGACTTGATTGAAAATAGTTGCGTGTTTGTAAAATATAGTTGAAGAACCGTATCAGATAAATTTCTAAATAGCATTCAATGATTGATGTTGAAAAAAAGAAATACAAGATTAGTTTTTCTTTTACCAACTTAATTATAGTGCAAACTTTTATGAAAAACTAAATGAAAATTTTGCGTTTATATACACGATGGATAACTTCTATAATTTGATTTTTTTTTTTTGCAAAATTTCAAATTATTACAAATTATTATTTTTAATTTTAAATCAATTATCTAGGCTGCCCTTTATCACAATATTCAAGCGAAGTCGTGATAATATAGGAAAATAATTGTTTTTTGCATTTAGTAAGTTGGTTGTTCGAAGGATTCGAGTGGCCAAAATTTTTCCGTAATGGCGAAAAAATAAACTTATCATCAAACGTCATATATAGAAGTATTGTTTCTTAAATATTTGTATTAAGTTGTATGCCGCAAATATAAAAAGGCTAGTAAAGAAATAAGTCGAAAAATGTTGCAACTTTGAATGGTCAAATAATAAGATTTTTATTCAGAATAGTTCAAAACAATCACAACCTTTAAGACGACACAATTAATATTTAAAATAATTCGGGAAATATAGTTAAACCTGGGCTGTATTGCTGGCCCCAACAATATTTTTGTATTTTATTCATTTTAATGGTCTTTTCTTTGTTGTTTTTGCAATATCGTTTGCACAAGTATTCTTCCCTCTTTCCTGGGCGTACATAAATGCACTTATTTGTTACCAAATACAACTTTTCAACCTACATAAAAACCCAGGTATCAGACAGACAGAAAGACTGACGGACTTAAAATAGTTTTCAAGAGTGGCGTTTTTTACTTCAGATGTTTTATTTTATTTTTATTTTAGCCTTCAGAATTTTCAACAAATATTTAATGCACAGACACGGTTTTTTACAATCTCATTATAAGTAGAGATAATGTCTCTGTGGTAAAAGTTTATGAGTGAATCTTGAATTGAAATTAAATCTCACTATGAATTCGTTCTTTCTTTTGTTGTTTTAGAACTTTTAAATGAAATATATGTAATTTTTTTAATGTCATCATATAAGTTTTTCTCTAATTCTAAAAATTTTTACCGTTTGGGAAGGAGAAAAAAGGAACTTACCGTTGTATAAATTAGTGGTACCACGTGTAGCTGCTTCTGGTGAATGTGGAGGCGGACTAGGAGCTGTTGCACCAGCCGTTGGTGATGAGGGACCCCAACACGTTGCTGTGGTAGATGTTGTTGAAGATGACGAGGACGCTGTTGAAGGCGAAGTAGTTGTCGCTGATTGTGAAGAGTGTGTTGAATTACTTGAGTTGTTTTGCGTATTAAATAATTTTAAATCACTGGATTTAATAATGACCGTAGCAGTAGCAGTTGCAGTTGCAGTTGTTGCAGCATTTTGTAAAACATTATCACCCACAACATCGATTTCCTCATCTTCGTCAATGGTAGATCGGCGAGATTTTGTTTCCACGTCTTTCTTCGGAAGTAACTGTATGCTTAATTCCGAAGTTGTGGAACTTGACAAAGAGGCTGGTTTTGTTTGTGTGGGAGTAGGTGTGGAATTGTTGATTTTGTCCTCACACCGATCCGGCCAAGGATAAGCCTTCCATTTTTTAGCCATTAAACAGCGCGGCATTTTGTTGTTGATGCTACTGATATTTTAAATAAAATTAACAAAAAAAAAAAAAACGAAGCGGAAGAATTTTCTTTTGTTTTTTCTATGGTTTATAATAGTGTAACGTAGTAACGTAGTGAGACTACAGAAATAATTCTTAGTTTTTAAATTTCCGCACGAGCAATAGTTTTTTAATAACAGACAAATAATATGAATATGTAGACATACATATGTACGTTTGTATGTACGTATGTATGTATGTATGTGTATATTAAAACAGTTAGTTTTTAATTTCGTAATTTTTAGGCATTTTTCTATTTATTTTTTTTTTTTTTTTTGTACAATTCTTTTGTTGTTAACTTAATACAGATGTAAATTTTTACGTTTGATTTGTAGATATTTTGTTATAAAAAGAAACGAAAAAAAATAAGCGTTAGGGCTCGCCGAAATCTATCACTTTGCTTTTAGGCTTTTAAGTATTCATTTTTATGGAGTTTGTTTATTGTTTTCATGTTTTTTTGCTTTTTTTTTTGCAGATTTACAGTTTCTCAGTTTTTAATAAAAAAAAGCTTATTAAAAAACGAATTTGCGTCTTCTTGTGTTTCCACTAAAATGCATTGCAACATTATTGATTTTTATAGTTTTCTGTCTTTCGTGTTTTTCTTTCTTTGTTTTGTTGTTTTTTTTTTTTTTTATTGTTTAGAGTTTCCGAAAGCAAATGTAAAATCGCTTTTGTTTAGAGAACGATATATTTAACGTTTAAACTTTGTACATGTAAAATATACGAAAAATTCACACCATTATGCAGAACCGAAAGTTTTCGTTAACCAGTGTCTTTTTATATTCCTTTAACACTTTTTCTTTATTGGTTTTAGTTGTTAGTTAATTTGTTGTTTGTTTATATTTGTGATTTTAAAAACCAGAAAGAATTAAATAAATTGGTAACGTAGTTTTAAATTGGAAAAGTTATAAATTTGTAGACAAGGAAAGTGAGTGTTTTAGGTGAAAAGAAGTTAAAACTTAAGGATCCGTTCAAAGAGAATATTATATAAGAAAGAGAGTATAGAAATGCGAACCGAACGTAAGCAACCCTTGGAGGTTAATGAAAACACCAACGTTAACTGTCAGCCCTTATATACTTCTGTAACAAGCGCAGCAAGACATCAGCTCTTCTGGCCATACAAAGGTGGAAATGAAACACATCCAGCGTATAGGAACGAAATGAAAAAATGTTGCTCATTTTAACCGTTTTCTATTGCTGAATTTGCGACCGTTACAAAACTACCCCTAATCATACTGCTCAATAAGGTTATACGGCGAATTTGTAAACAGACACGCTAAACAAGCAAAAAAAAAATAAACACATGTGTACATGTGTATGTATATGTAGCGAATTGTTGAATGACACTCGTACTACGATTATATTTATGAATGTATATGTATGAAATAACTGAATGACTGGCTGTCTGACAGGCCGACAGGATCTTTGTTTTGTAAATAACTCGTGCAATATACAACAGACTGACTGTTGCTGCTCTATGCTTTTAATAAACAATAATATATGTATGTAGGTAGTGAAGGAAATTTGTTTCTGTTATTGAAGACATTGTTGTAGTAGTTGTCTCATCTTTAAACTCGTGTTATTAAAGGGCATGTGCGGTGAGTGCGGAAATAAATTCTATAAGGATTGTTATGATTTGGGATAAAAAGCAACAAGAAATTAAATCACATGTTGATGGAACCCTTCAATTTGTGTGTGTGTGTGTGTGTGGTTTTTTTTGTTTTTGTGTGAAAAGGAAACTATCGAAAAGCAGAACTTTAAAGAGATTTTTTAAAAACTAAAAAAATATATAAAAAGAAATAGTGTAGTTTAGTTGTATTTAGTTTAGATGCAACTATACCTTTTAAGTTTATGTATTAATTTCATGTTTCACATGGCATTGCGTTTCGTTTCCTATAATTTCCCCTTCTTTTTAGTAAATGCAAGCATTTAACAAGTAACACTCTTTGAACTTTTTCTCTTATTATATCAAATCCCATGCTCGAAAACATTACCCTAACATCCCCTTACGACTCTAATGTCTCGTAACCAAAGAAACCTAGTGGGATTTGAAACACTTAAAGTAATGTCCTTTTAAACCCCTTTAGGGAATAATGTAACACTTGAGATTCCTTAACAATTGTATACTAAGCAATTAAATTTTAGCCTCAGGCCATTAACGAATTCTCCCGTCATCTGCCTCTTTCTAACGCTAACACTACTTTTAAATGTGTACATGTTCCTCTAACAAAATTAAAAGTTTCTTTCGGCCAAATCTATAAGAAGAACTGTTGCATGTGGTGCTTTCTTCTTTATCAAATACTTAGTGTATGTGTATGTGCTATTATGTCTATGCATGTAATGAAATAGATTTTTACTATTCATAATTTTTTGTTTTCTGTTTTGAAACATGCAACATTCAAATTAAAAGAAATATTATTTACTTTTTGATTGCACGGTGTGTCGGAAACAAAAATATTAAAGGCTTAAGAAATATGTAGCTTCAAGTGTTAATGTGATTCTTTTTTTCGTTTCAGTAAAATTTTGTCAATATCTACTACAAAATGTTAAAATTAATTTATTATTTAAAGATTTATTCTATCAATTGGCCACAATATTTTTTTTAATAGAAAAATTTTATTTTTTCGGCTAATTTTTTTAGTTGTTTTCTTAGTTTATGGGCTACCCTTTGTCAATGCATTAAGATATTTACAAATTTAATTATTTTGTTTTTGTATACTAATAGGAAATGGAAATAAATATTTTATTTTGTTGACTTTGTACGCTTTTAATGTCGGAAAACTAAAAACTAGAGCCTAAAAATATTTATTTTATTGTTAATTTAATTTTTTTTTTTTAAATATTTAGAATAACTTTAGGACCAGCAAAAGGCTCAGCGTTTACGCGACAACTTTTGTCATTTCAATGTATCGTTCCTTGTATTAGAATAAGAAATATTCTGATACATACATGCATATACACATTTTCAAATATAAAGTAATTCTAAATCTTTAAGGAACATTTTCTTTTTTTGACAAATTTTATAAACAAATTCGCAAACTTTATACTGTAACGGTACAGCCACAAATAAGCGACTGCATTTCATTGTAAACTATTTTATCTTCCTTCAGTATCGGTGTGAAAAAATTGCAGCTGCAGACAATATAAACGTGAAAAGAACAAAAAGTATATAAATTAAACCGAAAGGATTTTCCAAGGCATCCAAGCAAAATACTAAGAAAGTTTTAATCCTCCCTTGACTATAAAACAAATGAAACTTTATTTTTGAGGCATCGTGAATTTGCTGCTTTTCATTTACGAAAAACGCTCCGAGTTTAGCAAAGAAAACTGTGCGGAATGTGTTTGTTTTGTGTTTAAAAAATGTTATTGTAACTCGAATAAAAGAGAAAAAAAAAAAAACACTTCAAACCAAGAAAAGCATGAACAGGAAATGCGTATGCGGGCCATGTGGCGCGAAGTTTTATTTGCGAAATTTAACGTGTGTTGCTGCTTTACTTTGTTGGAAAACTTTTAAGAGGGGTTGTGCGCTTTTTGTTGCATTTATGTTTTATTTTACAACAAAATTGTTGTTTAATCAAACATAAAACAGCTTTTGTTTTGGCTCCATATTTGTTTTTTTTTTTACAATTTGGGATACAGTTGTTGCGAGTAAGATATATTCTAAGTAATTATTTTCATTCAAACATTTTCGATTGATATTTAATTATCATATTTAAGCTTGAAATAGATCTACATATACTGCTTGTGTACTTTAAATAAATAAATTTAAGTTAGCACCTCGATTTCTTTTGATTGACGTTGAAGTAAAAACTAAAAATAAGAAAACAGAAAAATTTTAAAAAAAAATTTGTGGGTAATAAACATACATACATGCTTTTGTTTCGTAAATAAAAGCTAAAAAATACGTTGCCAGCAATGGCTTTTCTTATCATATGCTCTTCAAAATCCAACATTGTCCGAATAGAAATATTCATAAAATTTACCAAAATCGAATCAGAAAATCTTTAACAAACTGTAATACTTTTTGAGCATAAATGATATTTTTGACAGATCTTAATTACCTAGTTAACATTCAAAATATATGAAATGTTTCTATCAACATTCAGGCAACTTTTTGGTGTATGGTGTAAATTAATCTAGGCCTTTCATACAATACGATTCAAAGCAAGAGCTGATAATCAATTTTCTCGATTTGAAGTTAGTTTTGTGTTCTAAGTTCTTTTTAGGTGAATTAATTAATCTTGCTTAGCATACTGAACAAATTCAAATATATTGCCAGGCTCTATAAAGACATACAGCATTTCTAATTGTGAGAAACAATTCACTCCAATTAACTCCAAATAATAAAATCTAGTAATATTACAACTTGAAATGAAATTAGATATGACCACTTGTAATTATTATTTATACCATCACTATTTTTGCTCTGATCTAGCCATTATCTTGATAACCATGACTACAGTCTGCTTTTATAGGATTTTAAAAATTGCTTAAGATCCTTCTTGCACTATAGTAAGCAAATGTCTTAACATTTTTGAAGCAAACAACTCCCTTTTTAAAATATAAAAAAATTTGGATATAAAAGCGAAGAAGTACGATGCCACTAGTCGAAAACTGTGCTTACGATAAAAGGTTAAAAAATATGTTACAGGAACTCGAATTGTCTTTTAAAATATCTGACAAGCAGTTAAAATGCTTATAAATGTGGTCATTGGTTGTGGAAACTGATTTGTACGCACTTCATTTCTTAAGAGAATAAAATTACAACTCAATAAATATTACATTTCAATTTAATTAAAAAGCGCCAGAACATCTAAACTTTGTAACTTTGGTATTTTACAGAAAAAATAATTTTCAATTTGATTTACATGCATATATAGATTTCAGAACACTAATCTAAATGCTCTTATTCAAATGAATGTTAAAATTTAAAACTAACTGACAGCATTGAGTTCTTTATTGCTAAGTAATTTTACCAATAAAGATATATGAGATTATAGCGAGAACTTAAACAAATTTAAATTAAAAAAAAAAGATGTGGTTATTTGGTAATCGCATCACATAATAACAGCTGCACCGATTTCGATCTTGTTTAATGTTTTTCATAATCCAACTAAGGTTTTCAGGGAGAGAAATATACAATGTAGCACTTTCTTTTACTTTCTTTAGACTTTTAAATTTTCATAAGATATATGACATATACATCTTATTTACATAGAGTCATTAGCGATTCATTAGCACTTAGACATGTTCGGAAAGGACTTTCCATAGTGTTCCTGATAAGTGAGCTGATTGAATAATTGTATTGGCTGGAAATCAATCAGCATCAGATGTCTAGGTTTTTGTTAAATTAATTTAGGTCTATAAGAAAAACTTATTTTTATTTTGATACTGATTTATTCGGTTCTCTTAATCAAAATCATTTATTCAACTGCAATCGTTCTTGTCATAAAACATTTTATTTTTATTTGAGTTGCTGTATTGATCTGTTAAAAATTCAGTCTGTTTATAATTTATATGCAGTAAGTTAAAAGCTGTGAAAAAAAAATGTTTCAAACTGTTGTACAAAATGCAACAACACATTTCATTATTGTTGTTGCAGTCTAAAATCAAACCTTTTAGTGCAACAAAGGCGTTCAAATGAATTTCGTTATACTTGCCCTTTGAATAATTCATAAAAATTAAACCGCACTCAAAATATACAGTACAATAGATAAAAAAACAAACATGAACGACCCATAAAAGTAGCTTTGTATGCAAATGCATTTTGAAAAATCCAACCAACATCATCAACGATACACTTGGCGAAAAGTCAAACAAAGTTTGATACGAAATTATTTACACAGAACTTAGAAGTATTCTAACTGCTGAATTTTTAGATCTGCACCCAATCAACTTTTTTGTCTAAGTGTTTTCAACAATCCTACCCTCCCTTCCCTCTTTCACTGATCTGTGACCCAACTTGGTAACAACACACTATTATTACCGCCATTTTACTAGTCGAATACAAATAAACTTTATAAAGAAACAACATGCATGTATATGTGTATGTAAGTATGTATGGAAAAGAAAAAATTTGACTGACTACAGTTTAAAATTGTATCGAAAATCAACAAATTGCTGTGGAAACACGAACAATTGTAAATACAAAAGTATGACCTCAGGCGCTCGTCTCTGTGATTGCACGTATACATTCATTTATTCCCTGCAACTTTAAAAGTACATTGATGTTAGGTCGATGATAAAAATTAAAAAAAAAGATCAACTTCAATTAGGATTTTACAGATATTTCGAAGGTAGTTAATGAACGTTTTTATTAAATGAGTCTTCCCAACAGGCATTTAACAAAAACAATTTCATATACATATTTGTAGTAAACAAAATATGATCACTATATTAAAAAAAAAAAACCAAAAAGATAAAGTCTATATACATCGAAATAGTGTCCAAAATTTGCACGTACTGGCGAAAAAAATTAAATTATCCAACGTAGTCTATAGAAGCATTTAGTATTAAGTATTTGTATTAAAGACTATGAATGAATGCTTGTATGTTGAAATACGGTTTTAAATGAAACTGGTAATTGTAACATGAAGAGGCTAGATACTTTTCGTCCTAATAACTACGCAGACAAAGTCGCGGGCACAGGCTAGTAGTAAAATAAATGCAACTATATGGAAATAGGGAATATGTGCGATCGACTATGTCAATCGAAATTCAACATATCGATGCCTTACTTCCTCAACCTCGTAACTTAAAAAATACGGTTTCGACTTTTTCATATCAAACGATTGTTTTATGCTTTAACTAAAAAAGATTAGTATATTATTGCTACTAATATACATAAATACAATCAATTCCTTAATAATTGCATTTAAACTTTTAACCAAACACCGAAGTATAAAAAAATCAACCGTTTTGTTTTTCTCTCCTGAAAATTTTTATTTTTTATGATACGAGGTTGAGGCAGTAAGGCATCGATATGATACTTATGCGTAAAGAAGCTGTAACCAATTTGCTTGTAAAATTGTTGTCACTTCAAGGTATAGATTTGGCATCGATTAAGTTTACGTATTGGAAGAACAAGAATCAAGTTTGCATTTATCTCTTCTGAAAGTTACAAGGATTTAAAGTTTGTGCTCAGACATACGTAAAACGGAAATATTTATAAAAATTTTGTCGAATAATTTTCAAATAAAATTCACAACATTCTCAATAATATTCATACTCAGAAATTTAATTATCCATCGATCGAAGAACCCACTAGATTGTGAAAATAAACTGGATTTACCATATACATAAATTAAAAAAAAATCGATTAACAAACAGAAAAACAAATCAACTTTATCGGTTAAGGTCTGAGAAAACTGCAGGGATTCATCTATTTACAGGCATAGCGATGTGTTCATCTATGGACGTGTGTATGTGAAAAGAATTGTTTCGTTGTTTTTATTTCACATGCACAACTAACGGTATACATCAAATAAATTTTTACAACTCTGAGTAAATTGTACCACCCATTTAAAAGTTTAACTCTAATTCTTTAGTTTTTTTTTATTTTTTTTTTCTGTTGTGTTTTATTATTTTGTTTTATTTTGCTCAAAAATATGAGCCGTTTTCTGAGGTTGTTGTTATCGTTGCTGTTTTTACAAATTCATGTTGCACTATTAGACACTACAATGTTTTAACTTTTATTTGTTTTTTTTTTTTTATAGACAATTCCTTTGGTACGGGTCTTGGTTTTTTTGAGCAGCACATAATTCGCTGTATGCGTTGGTTTGTTGGAGCACTTGAAAAAACAAAATACTTTTATATACAACTCGTGTTTCTGTTGAACTTATTTTCACCACTTTACTTCCAACATCAAATTACAATTCGTTTAAATAGGATGTGCTTAAAAACAACGTCAAGAAAAAACAAAAGTGATACAAAAATTTATTGATGAACATTAAATTAAAATTGACTATATTCCTTATTAAATCCATATTCAGTTTTACCAAGAAAAAAAATAGTATTTAATGCCTGTGATATTCATTATTTAGTTGCGTAATTATCTCAAAAAAAAAGAAAAAGAAAAATCGTTTGATTGTAAAGGTAAAAACTACTACAAATCCCTTTTGTTCTACATTCAATTGAATGAAATGTATTGTTTAGGGATGGGCAAATTGGAACAATCTATCGATATTTATTATATCGATATTTTATTTTACCATCGATATTTATTATATTTAAAATATCGATATTTCGATATATCGACTGAAACATATTTCCCTAGTTATTGTTGAAATGATTTACATTTGAAAATTAAATACACCCACTTATGTACATACAAACAAAAATATATGTATATTAGGCTTCGTAGTAACTTTTTATTCCAATTTTTATAATAAATAAACTAAATATTATAATATATATTAATAGTATAAATGCTTGCTCTTATGCGTGAGCTTATAAAAACGAAAATTAGAAAAAATATTTACGATTAAGGATAAGATCAGTTATATGACTAGATCAAACATAAAAACAAAAAATAAACCAAAAATTCATTAGACAATCTTAAGTTTTAAAGTCAACAATTAATGTATTGTTTACACCAAATCTATAAAATAAATTCTGAAAAAATATTTACGATTAAGGATGAGATCAGTTATATGACTAGATCAAACAAAAAAACAGAAAATAAACCAAAACTTCAACAATTGAGGTATTGTTATTGTATAAGTATATAATAAGTATCCTAGTATAATTGAAACTAAATTCGCCTTTGCTGCTGTACCTTCTTTTGGAAAACTTTGAAAAATATCGGCTCCGATATTAGTAAATAAATATCGATGTATCGATATTGAAGTATTTAAAATATCGGCGATTAATATCGAAATTTTTTTTACTAAATATCGATATTTTGATATATCGATATATTTTGCCCAACCCTAGTATTGTTACGTTTGTACCTTTTATAAACGTTGGCTTATTTACTTTAAATACACCTTAAGTTCTTCTATTGCAATTAAAAACACTTGAAATTCGTTATAAAATTAAAAGCACTTTATTTATTTAACTACACTCAGATATTGTATTTATAGCACTTTACTTATTTCACTTATTATTATACACCTTTATTATCATACACACTTTGATACGCACTTTACAAGCTCTACTGTAATATTGATCGTGTTAGCTGTGATGTTCGGCTATTTATAGTAACATAGTGGTGTTCTGAAATATTCGACAAAGTTCTCGTATGTACACACTAGTTTATTCTGTAAATTACTCGAAAGCCGTTACATTTAAATTGAGACGTAACATTACGTTAAGTAATATGCAGTAATAATAAAAGTGCCTAAGAGTATGCTGCACATAATAACTCACCTCAGCTGCATACAACTTAAGAACATGTTCGAACAACCAGCGAACCAAACGAAATTTAAAATGTACATAAACTAATCCAAACAAAACTACTGTAACTTAAACTACTGTAATATAACAAGAATAAAATTATAATGTAAATTAAGCTATTCAAAATAAATCAGTAACAATATGTATATGAACCATAAGATGGAATGGAATTTAATTTTTCTTTAATAAAGAAGAAGTATCTTTTTGCATATCGTGAATAATTTTTGTTAATCTATTATTATAAATTTATTTTAAAAAAAATTGAACAACATTTCGAAGATACTATCCAAGAAGGAGAAAGTTTAAAATTAGCTTCGCCTTCATCATCAGCACTCTAAATTTCTTTTAATTCGCTTTCGACCAACAACTATATACAAATAAATATACATAGATATGTACATACATATATACATATGTAGCACAATTAAGAATGAGGTCGTATTCGTATGAATTTATGGCACCTTAAAAATGTTCCAAATGTTTTTAGGCACGTTTTTAAAATAAAAGCAAACGGGTTTAGTAACTAACAAATAAGGATAATAATAAACAATAATAAAAAGCTAAAATATTAAAAACTAATTTAATAATAATGTCCTCAAATTAATATATGCTGAATACACAGGGCGTGCACGTCGTATTAACATCTTGCCATAAAAATGCTTTAAAAATACTTTAATGTTTCAAGCAATTTCGTAAAATTATAACAAAACAGCACACCTTTTGCATTGGAGCATTAAGCTCTATATTTATAAAAAAAAATTTTAATTGTTTAGCAAATTCAAAATTTGCAACAATTTTATTTGAGAAGTTTGGTGGTGGTATTGAATTTTTGACTCTCTGTTCATTTCCCACAACTCAATGTGCAAAAAAAAAATACATGAAACCATAAAATTCGAATATTAGCCGAATAAGTGAAACCCCAATATGACTTGCTTAGAATTGTTTCCCTGTTCACACATGTACTGGTGTGCTATACTGTTCTATTGTTAAATTTTCAAAATTCTAAAATGATTTTACAATTAACAATACAACAATGACAATAATGTCATAATTTCCAACAAAAAGTACTGTGTTGTTAATTGTAAAATTTTTTAATTTTTTTTTATTATGACATTTTGACAATACTCATGATGATAAATTGTGAATTAACCAAATATTTTTTAGTCATATTAAATTTTAGGAAATCATGACAATACGATATACCATGTGAATTGATCAATTGATTTGTGCCTTATTTTTTTACAGCCACTTAGGGTTTATGTAAAGGGTCCGCCAAATAACTTTTTTTTTTTTGAAAATGCTATAAAAAAGTGTAGCTGCGGCTGTGTGGCACGTAGCGCCGTCCTGTTGAAACCAAATGTTGCCAATATCCTCCTATTAAATTTTTGTGAACAAAAATTCGTTAAACATGGCACGATAACGATCGCCATTGACTACGGTCACTCCTTGCTTATGTCCGAAGAAAAATGGCCCAATTATGCCCCATGGGACAAAATCGTGACTGGTTTTGGGTGTATCGGCTTTTCATTGTATGCGTGCGGGTTTTCTGTGCCCCAAATGCGACAATTTTGCTTGTTTACATACCCGCCAAGATCAAAATGAGCTTCATCTGAAAAGATGATTTTTTTTTTTGGACAAAATCGGCCAAAGTAATGTCGCAATATTTCCCAGCGTTGTTTAAGCGTATACACAACCATATTCGTTCATCGAAAGGATACAACTAATTATCTGTCGAATCAGACATGAGCTAAGTGTTACCATTCACGAAATAAGCACTAGTTGAAAAGAAACGTTAGATGGCGGACTCTTTATTAAATTATATTAAGCAGATCTATACGGAATTAAACAATTCATTTTTTTCTCAATTTCCTATGTTGGCAATTGTGCTTAATATATGAGTCCTTCAAACAGATTTGACTTTTTTTTATGCTGTTAAGTTTGTCACTTCTTTACAAATTAGCTGACTGCTACTTTCTTCCTCTCTTTCTTTTTAATGTAAAAAGATTTGGATTTTTTCAACAAATATTAAGTCTTGTTTTACCCAAAATAGCAAGTATTACAAGATCAAGATTACAAATGGGAGTGAAAAAGTTTAGGCATTTCTGATGTTGGACCAAATTCTATATACTTTATGCTCAATGAATACTTCACTCTTAAGCAAGCAATACTTCTTAAGATAATGATAATTTGTCAAGTCATTCACGCAAAGAAAAAATATGATTGTGGTAACCATAATCGAGGAGCAACATACCATGATTGAATTGTATGATTATGGTTAAAACATATAATGGTTACTTGTTGTCATTATTATGTTTAATTTAAGTATCATTCAATAATCATATATATGACTACAATTGAAATGGACAATCTTTGCTTTTTTACTGCAAATTACTGTCTTTTGCTGTAACATACACATAGTGTATTGTACTTACCAATTTAATTGCAATTTTTATATCAATTTTTTTTTTACATTTCCTCGTTTGTTTGTAAATTTTCTTTAATTTTTCAAAATTTTTGTTCATTTTTTTCACATCTCAAACTTTTAAAATAATAAAAATTTAATCAGCATGAAGAAGAACAGTTGAAGTCAAATTATTATTAAGAAAAAATCGGGGGGGTGCTGTAATACCATGTGAGATAAGGCCATGATGGCTTTAATGCTCAATTGAATGGGAGATAAAGCCATAATGGCCTTATTGCCCAATCATTGAGAGGTAAGGCCATATTTTAAATTTTGCGAAATGAGAGATAAAGCTATATTTTTTTTCGCAAATGAGAGATAAAGCCATATTTTTTCAGAATATTGTTATAATTATTTTTATAATTAATTAATTTTTATTCTTGTGACGCACGCAGGAAAGCTTTATTCAGCGAAGCCACCTGCCGCGTCTAACTGAAGGAGAAAACCCGTAAGCACGGCCGCAGGCCGCCACGCGGAAAAACTTTAGTATGCGAAGCCAGATTCCAATAATAATAACATTCTGTAAAAAAATGTCTTCTCGGAGACACTAAAGTTAAGTATTGTAATCTGGCCTCGTATACTAAAGTTTTTCCGCGTGGCGGCCTGCGGCCGTGCTTACGGGTTTTGTTCTTAAGTTGAACGCGGCAGGTGGCTTCGCTGAATAAAGTTTTCCTGCGTGCGTCACAAGAATAAAAAAATTTCTTTTCCCGGAAACACTAAAGTAAAGTATTGGAATCTGGCTTCTCATACAAAAGTTTTTCACGTTGCGGCCTGCGGCCGTGCTTACGGGTTTTCTCCTCCAGTTAGACGCGGCAGGTGGCTTCGCTGAATAAAGTTTTCCTGCGTTCGTCACAAGAATAAAAAAATGTCTTTCCCGGAAAAAGTAAAGTTAAGTATTGAAATCTGGCCTCGCATACTAAAGTTTTTCCGCGTGGCGGCCTGCGGCCGTGCTTACGGGTTTTCTCCTCCAGTTGGACGCGGCAGGTGGCTTCGCTGAATAAAGTTTTCCTGCGTGCGTCACAAGAATAAAAATTAATTAATTATAAAAATAAGAAAAGTATTAATCAATGTAAAATGCAAAAGTTCTTCAAAACTGAAATGAGAGATAAAGTCATTTTCTAATATTGCTAATGTGAGATAAGGCCATGATGGCTTTACCTCTCATTCAAATTAAAAAAAAAATAAAAAGGTTTTATCTCTCTATTTAATGAGAGATAAAGCCATCATGGCCTTATCTCACATGGTATTAAAGCACCCCCCCGAAAAAATCATGGCTTGATTAATTTGTAATCATACTGTTGTCTCACACATTATTTAATGATTATTTGTAATTTTTAATGCTCTTGAATATAGTGTTAAATATTTATAATGTTATTTTTGTCGCATTAGTTTCTTTAAATCATTCTATTTCAAATGACAACCATTTTGAAATTTTTACGAAAAGTAAACATTAAATAATACAATTCAAACAAATGCTTGATTATCGGGACAAAAAATATGATGAAATGAAACAAAAATAACTATTACTTGTTTTCGACAATCAAATATTGTTATTAAAACTATAATATAGCCATCGTGATCATGTCGCAACCATGGTTTTTCTTTACGTGTTTACACCGTGAAGTTGCCAGAATATATTTTATGTGAAATTTAGATATGAAACAACATAATATTTATCAGTTGTGAAATATTGTTAAAAAGGATGTTCCACCAGACTCTGTAGTAGCAAAGTCCAATCATAGGCCACTAAAAACATATTTTTGCCCAAAAACTAAAAAAACTTGTTCACTGTACAATAACATGTTTCTAGTAAATCGGACATATTGCACAAGTAAATAAAAGATTGCATGGGAATATTGAAAGTTCTTTTAAGTTAAAAATTTTCATTTTACAATTTCACAAATCGACAATTGACACCCTGATGAAGTAAAAATTTACGTTGAAAGCAATGTTCATTTTGACTGCAGGCAGTCACTTATTTTATTTTTATGTTGAAAATTAAAATTGTATGAAATTAAGATAATTAAGATTAAGATAATAAAAGTTAGACATTTTAAAATCGTTGCTTCTTTTGAGAGTATCGTTATTTTTTCTCGATTTGCTTAAGGCGACCATCAGTGACAAATTTGAAAATTCCTTACGATGATTTGACTAACTGGAACCGAAACACATACATACTTTACCTCTAATAACTTTTTTTACAAAAATAAATACACATACACACACTTATGTATGTCTGTATGTACGTTTTTGTAAGCAAAAGTTCAATATGCAAACCCCTATTTTGTGATTATCTCTACTGTGCATCACCTTTATCTGTTCGGACAAAATTCATTTTTGTACAATTTAAAAATTCGCTGGGAAAATTGAAGGTACGAATCGATCAGCCTCATTTATGCATAACTGTTGCATACACATAGCATTGCGGAGGAAGAGAAATTGTACATAGTTGGCAGCATTATCTGTTTTAAATTTATTTATTTCTTTTATAAATATGTATTTTAGTCTTATTTTGAAAAAAAAAAAATAAAAATTTTAACAACCCTTGAAAAATTATTTGAGAGTTTTATACAAAAATTATAGAAAAAAATAAGAAATAAAATTAACAAAAATCAAGAAAAATAAAACTTTTTGCAACTTTTTAACAAAGATGATGCACACGAAAACAAACAAAGTTTTCGCTCTTGTTTCTTTTGCTTTTTTAGCTGCTAAATTTTAGTTTTTATATTTATTTTAGGACATACACACATACATATGTATGTACATTTAGAAGTAAATATGTATGTATGTGTGTATGTGTACTAAATATGTGTATAATGTTTTAGTTGTTTGTTTTATTGCTGATATTGTTGCTGTTGTTATTTTGCTATTTATCATGGAAAGGTTGTCTTCAAAATTCTTTTAATCTTTTGGATGGATTTTTAGTGTGTATAAATTTTGTTGGCCAAATGCCAAGTAATTTTTACTATACTCTGTTGTGCTGTCCTGAATACAGAGTTCCTTTCTACATTCGCAGAACCGTACACACATACATACATACATAACTCTTCATATGTACGTATAAATGTACATGTGTATTTTGAGTTGCAGAGGAAGAAAAAAATCATTGTAGGTTCCGTTCAATACAATAACACATACATACATTCTTCTGGAGACGACTGCCTAACAATCATTCATTCAACTTATTTCAACTAACAGCTATAGTGTATGCATCCATCTATTCATGCATCCGTAAAACCATCCATTTGTCTATTCATACTCTTGCTCTCTCCTTTTCGATTGTTGTAGTTCTAGTATTTTTATCGTTTACAGTCAGTGTATGAAGGCATCCATACAACATTGTGGCACGATTTACTTTTTTTTCGTGATTGAGCTCAAAAATATATTATTGTATTTATGTACTTACTACGTACACACATATGTATGTACATCGCTCATTTGTGACAAAAAGAACTTGACTCAAAATTCACATATTTTGAACTGAGTACAACACGGCCAGTGCAGATTTATTGAAAAAATTAATTTTTTACAAAAATTTTTTATTTGTTTGAAAAACCTAGTTTTACGTGAAACCTAAACATTAACGGTCTAAATCATAAAAAGTAAAACAGCTTTATAAGAGGTTTATAAGACACATTTCCATGGAAAGTCTGTTAAGTAAACCCTTTATAAAGCTTTAATAATTTTTATGAATACGCACGCATTTTTTGTTAACGATCTCACATCGGGTTTTATTAATATTAATGCCTAACGTTTTACTTAAAGGTTCTTAATAGAATAAGCAAATTACTTAAATCAATAAATTGAATTTCTGTTGAATCTTTTTTGAGTTGGATTCCTTTTGTCGCTACTGTTCCTTAAGTACGTACGAATGTATGTATGTATGTATGTATGTATGTATGTATGTATGTATGTATGTATGTATGTATGTATGTACTTATGTATGTGCAAATAGAACACAAAATCATACCAGTGAACTGACATAAATACACACACAAATATAATTACGAACATGTTCATCTTTTTTCAAAATAGTATTTTTGCAAAGAAGTTACTTGTAGCCTGGCTTCATACTTAATAACACAAAAGCGGCAATAACGTATAGAAAATTTATAAATTGTTCGGTGACATTAGGGTATACAATTGGTTATTCGCTTAAATTTGGCCAACCAATTGATTTCTGGCTTACGGGTTCCAAACAATTTAATCGTTAAAAAAAATTTAATGAAAATTACTCTTTTACTGGCTCTATAAATGTGAAAAATGAATTTTTTTCTTTGTAGAAAAAACGATTTATCCAAAATTAAATCCCAAATAATTTGTATCTATTTGGATGATTAAAGGAAACAACAGAGTAATAGAATACCCTAAAATATGCACGTACATATGTTGTTTGTATGCACGTACATATATACACTATTGTGTGTGCATCGAAAAACCTTTAAATTTCTGCCTAATATACAATGCCACATACATATTTATTACATGTACAAAAAAAGAAAAATTGGCAAAAGTTGCATACGTTCAAACATTTCACGACTACTTAAGTTGTGCAGCAAAAACAGTTCACACGAAATACCAAAAATAAAAATCAATAAAATCAAATTTAAATCAATAGTTCAGTTCTTTAAATTGCAGTAAATTTTAGCATCATTTACATCTTTAGTTTTAAGCTTCTATCTGTAATTTAGAATAAATAACTAATTCTTTTTCTCTTCGAGCCTATCAAGATGAGCATTTGAATGAAAGTTAAATCTTTAAATAATGAAATAAAGATCTAGTTTTAATATAAAATTTTTTATATTTCTAAAAATTTAATGTAATTTAATAACCTTTTTTTTTTTGTTTTTTGATTGATTTAGCGGATTTTGTATATGTACGTTTATTCTAGACATGTGAAAAATTCCATTCATACATATCATGTGATAAGTGTAGTTGTAATTACTGTCGGGTCGAAAGTGGTAAAAAAAGTTTCAATATATTTTATTTACAACGATTTTAAAACGGTAAAATGTTCCATTTAATTATAAAAAAATATTTTAAATTTGTTCTTAAGTCATTCTTGTAGTGTGTTGAAAATATTTGTGCATGTACAGTTTACTAACATGCATTTGTACAGAGACAGTCTCTTAAGTGGGGTTTCTTTGGAAGAACATAAGGTGAAAATATCAACAGTTTTAGTAGAAATTAACTTCTTACAAAACGAAAACTTATAAAACGTAACGTCCCTAACATCTGTCAAAGTATAAAAAAGGAAGACCTACAAAAAGACGTTACATGGAAATTAGGACTTGGAAGAAACCCCACAAATACGTAAATGTACGATGTGTGTATTATTAAAGGTCCTTAACACAAATATGCAAATGATACGATTTTAACCAGAGTAGGGTGGGTAAACAACTTATTACATCTTTCCCTTGGAAAAAGAATAACAAAACAAAAAAAACAACCAACCCGATCATGGTAATGCGATCAACAAATGTCATTCATAATAAAAAAATTCGTCTCAACGGCTAACTCCAGACAGCAATATGTTCAAGTTTTTCCTTTAGTATAATGAAAATGTTGCGCTTGGTTAAATTTTGGTTTAATAGCAATGAAAGTATCCTTATTATTTTTTAAGGACATAAGGAAATGTGTTCCAAGCGAACACCACCCCTAAATGTACAAACACTACCACCTAAATATTGCACCACCACCATCGCCACCACCACCAAACCACCTTTTCCAATAATATTTTTCCTGTTTGATATTCGCGTCTGTTTACCCTTAATTTTAAGTTCGGTTTTCTTAATGATCACTTAAGCATTCATGCATTTGGAGTAACAGGCTTTCTAAGTTTATTTATGTTTTTGTTTTGTTTTTTTTAATTTTCAATATCTTTCGTTCACATTTAAGTACGTAAGTAAGTATTACAAATTAGTGGTAGAACGTGGACTGCCCATATGGCCACATCAGCCACGCGTCAACATTAAATTTTTTTGTTTGCTTTATGTTTAATGTTAAAAAGAAATAAAAATTAAACATAATATTATACGAAAACATAACAACATAAAAAGAACCGACAGAAATTTTCATATTTGAATTAAAAACTGTTTTTAAAGGATATTAAAATACATTTTTTGAGTTATTGAATTCGTGCATGAATTGCACTGAAAAAAAACTTTTGTGTAAATGGTTTTTGTACATTGATTCTTCACTTTGAATAAATTTAAAGGAAAATTAAAGCTTAAAGTAATGCAGCAAATTATTGCATGTTTCATCTGTCGATGGCAAGAATGTGAAAGAATTTAACTTAAAGATCACGATTACAAATATTTAAAACTTAAGCATAATTTAATTCGTGAAAATAAAATCCTTTTGACTTGATACAACATAATCTTTCGATAATGCTACCAAGTACTTAGTTAATTTGCTTTTTGTGTATTGAAAAAGTTACAATTATTTTGTTGAGTGTGTGTTTGTAGCGTAAATTGTTTCCTAAATATAAACAAGTTTTGCTAGATCACCAAACCCAAAAATGTGTACGTAAATGTTTGTAATATGTTGCATGCTCTAATGACCAGTACGTTTTTATTCTGTTTTTTGTTGTTGTTTTATTGTATGGCAAACGAACCACCACCTTAATGTACAAAACTGTTGGCAGGTTTCCTTTAAACAAGCGCGTTTGAATAACCAAATTTAGAAATATTTGTATTTTATGTATTATTGTAGCACAAGTACCCTGACACATGTAATATGTATGTCTGCCACAAATGAGGAACTTAAGGGCTTGATTTATTTGCAAGAATTTTCTATGCATGCGTTTTGTGATTTTTTTCAATTTTTTAAGCTTCACCCTTAAAAACATAATAAAAAATTATTTATAGACGGCGAAAGGGAATATGATCCTCTTGGATACTATTGAATGATCATTTGTTATGTTGCATTGTGTAAACAGGATTAAGCTGAAATTTAAATAATTAAATCAAAACTTCCTAAAGGTGCACTGTTATGCTTCAGCACTGAATGCCTAAATAATTTCAACAACAACACCCTTTATTCGTTTTCAAAATGGTCCTAGTGATATACATATTTTTTTTTAAATTTTTATTTTTTTGTATTAAAGCAGCACGTGCTCTTCTTGTTTCAGTTTTCAACGGCAGACAAGAATACAGCCAAACAGAATGGTATTATATTGAGTATTAGGGTGCTTTTGTTTATGGGTACTGACTTGAAAGAGTGGCAGTTAGAAGGTAATAACCAACAATATTTTTCTCTATTTCTTTAAGCTCCTTCACATGGAACTAATTTATGTTACTGCACAGTGCTTTCCACTGTTTCTTACATATAGTACTAATAAAGCATACATTATTATTGTACTTTGTTATGAATTGTCAATAAATGAGTACCTCAGTCGTTAAGTTTCAAAACCACTGTTCAATATGCGTCAACATTTTTATTCAACAAACTATCCTTTTTGCACCTTTCCATCCAAAAATGTAACCATTAGCAACACAAAACGCTTAAATTTGGCGACGAATACCAGGAAACACATTCAAGTAGAACATCGACTAAGGCTGCCTAACAACAAAATAAATAAAAAAAAAAAAACTGAAAGATAACTTTTTTTTAAATGTTATATCGAAATGGAATTTTTAAGCAGACCACTTCCATTTAGGGTTCATTTTCAACCCCAGAATTAAAAAAACAAAAAAATGCAATTGTCGACCATTCTTATTGCACACTATTTTGTAATCGCCAAAACCTTCTGCAGACTCAGGTCTCCTACGGCATCTAAAGTTAATGTATGCCTACATGTGATTCTTATTTTACCGCAGCTATCGCAGCATCTTCCAATAACAGTCTAAAAACATTTTCATCCTTAATTTGCCTCTTTTTTTTAGATTATATTTGACGTTTCCCTGTTCCGTAAACTGCTCATCATACTCTGAGAAGCTTCACTGCTTCCCTATCTAAAAGAGGTCCTCTTGATCGACGTTTTTAGTTTTATTAAAAGGCTTTCTAACCACGCCTACTTAGAACAAGTCTGTCCTCCATTCACCGCACATTTTTATATCCGACTGCTTATAAAGTGAAATGACAATTTTATTTTATTTCCCGTTCCAAGACTTAAAACCTAGAATAAGTTAAGCTCAAAAGGATGTCTGGTCTCACCAACATCCTGTAAATCCAAACCGCAAAATCGTTTACGCTCACGTAAAATCTTGCTTGCCTTCTTGTTTTCTTGCTTTAACATTATCATTCCAGCTTAGTTTCGTATTATGTTTAAAAAAAAGTATTGAGAACTCAGCTATCCTTTACTTTGAGAAAGGCATAGCATATTTTTTGAGTAATGGGAAGGACATACTGACTGACTAAATTGTTTAAGGAATTATCTATTGTACGTTTAATTCAATATCTATTATGAAATATAACGAAAATTCAAAATTCTGTAAAATCACATTAATGTGTTTATAAAATATGTACGTAGATGTGTGATTAACGGCATATTTCGATCCATGCATTATTTCATCAGTTAAAACCTTAACGGCCTTAACTAACCAAAATCATTAAAGCGACGTTCCTTTATTAATTCCAGTGTATTTTGTCAAAATTCATCACCACAATACAATCAGATTTCCAAAAAATGGATATTATTAATCGCATTAGAGAAGTTTTCATTGAAAATCATAAAATAATAAAATTTTTGAATTTTTTTAAGTCTACTCAAAAACTGTTTAAATGCTAAAACTAGGTTAGACAGTACAGTATCTTAGGTAACGAAATGTTTGTATTTATTTCAATAATTTAAGCCTAATTTATCTCTATGCTTGATTACAGATGTATGGCAAAAGTCATTGAGCTGCACGCGTTAATGTTTTTGTTTTATGCAAAACCAAAAATCCTCTCATATCAGTAACCAACTGCACACTCCTCACATTACCACAAATAGTAAGCAGGACACGAATGCCAATGAAAATTCTTAATATAAGTTCGCTTAGAATGCATTTCTTTGTTTTCTAATAAATCCGAGATGTACAACAGACTACACTGGTCTCAACAGGCAATGGGAAAAAAAACCTAAAGCTACTTGCGGTTTCTCACATTAAAAACATGCTGTGTTCTTGTGTGTTTTGCACAGCGAATAAAAATATTATTTCAGTGTTATTTATACTTGAGCAGTAACTAAGGCACACAATGACGCAGTAAAATCCAGAGCTGTTTCCTGCACGTGTCCTAAACGGCGACACAAATCATTATCATCTTTCATACAAACAACGAGAAACACTCCCTTTTTTCCTCGATAAGAGAGCACACTTGTGATTTTCTGACACTTATTTGACAGTGTTTAAAGGATTCAAATTAATAAACTGCCTTTGAAAAACCGTTTTGAATCGAGCAACTCCCAAATGAAACTCAATAACACATGCTGACTGACAAAATACTTTTACTTTTAAAGTTGTTAAAGATTTCATTATATTTGCTCTCTGGTTTCCAGCCGTCAGATACAGCTTGTACAAAATAACTGCAAAGAAATACAAAGTCTTTTTAAGGATTATACAACTATTGTCTGATGATATTTGGTCTTAACACAAACCCACCTTGTGCATTGACCATTTAGATTTTAATCGGTAGCAATAATTTGCACTGATTCCGTTTTCTTAACACAACGTTTTGTTTTTTTTTAGCTTTTAACGTTTGCTGCGGAAGTCCTGCGTGAATTTCAGTATGTGTATGTGAGTTGTATGTATGTACATGTCATGTGGAACCAATTGTTGCATGAGTCATTGATTCATAATCAGTTATGTGAATGTTTTTTTTTGTTTCATTTATCTTAACGATATTTAATGTATAGAACTCTTTCCGTTTTTTTTTTATGTCCTTTTATAGCTTGGTTTAAATGTTTTCCTGTCTGTGTTGAGATATACCTATGTACATAGATACTTAAGTATGCACGTACATACGAGAATGCGTACATATGTACCAGAGTATTAAATATTGTTTTAACAAAAGTTTTGTACTCTTTAAGGAGGTGATTCACTAAACCTGATCTGAGTTTTGTGTTGGCTTTATTTCTTGCATTAAAATAAAATGGGAATGTGTTTGTGAATGACCGGATGTTACTTTGATCCACAAGGAAAGCATTATTTAGCAAATATAGTGTAGACACTAGTCATTGAGTGGGACTTTTTAATAGAGACAAAAATTACTATAAACAAATGCACGTTTTTCTCTTCAATACGGGAAGAAGGAAAAAGATTTTTATTTGTAAACGATCACTCATGTATTGCCGTGTAAAAATTTAAATTCGAATTTTTAAATTCTTTGAATAAGTTGTTTCTGTAGTTTAAAACTTCTGACGAGGCTGTTCCGTCAAACGAGAAAGACTTTTCTAATCTGCTTCATTGAATAAATTAATAAAATAGCCCAACACTTATGTTCGTATTGTAACTTTTTTTTGTCAATTACAAGCAACATGCATGCTTTGTTGCACATTTTTCACAACTTTTTGTCCAATTTGCAAAGTATTTAATTGCTAGATTCACAACCTGCCCTAGGAGTCGTATGTTGTAAGATATTCATTTTTCCATATGGAATAAAAAACGGCGATAGTGACTACTTTTCCAGCGTTGATGTATTTGTGCGACATTCTATCAAAATAGATAAAATTGCTGTAACTGTTGAATATATCTCAACAAAATGTGTACAATACAACACCTACGGCAGCCTTTGAAAT
The DNA here is from genome assembly GCA_941918925.1 of Phyto melanocephala. Lineage (NCBI taxonomy): Eukaryota > Metazoa > Arthropoda > Insecta > Diptera > Rhinophoridae > Phyto > Phyto melanocephala. The sequence continues at coordinate 136,289,644 of OW799235.1, read as the reverse complement.
GAGCAAATGACTTTGAGTTGATTATAAATATCGATAGTTAGTTGTGTGATGGAGATTATGTCACTTAACATAAAATACAATTGAGTGTTAATTTCTAATTATAAAAAATACAAGATAGATGTCATATTTTTGTGCCACCCTGTATTTAAAATTCATTATTTACCTTACAGTCTTTTGACTGCACAGATCAATGGCAATTTTTTCTTATTTGTGCGAATCACTTCCAATATAAGAAAAACCATTAAACAAATTACAAAATTATCACCCATAAATATAAAAAGAACAAAATGAAAAATGAAATCATATTTTCAACAGTTTGTTTAAATCAAATAATATTTTTTTTCCTTTTTCAGCTGTAGAATTTTATTCCCAAAGGACCCTTCTAAAGATATATTAACCATAAATTATAAATTATAAAACAAAGAGAAAAAAAAGTTAAAACAAAAAATCTCTTAAACACGGAAGTTTTAAATGTAATTCGATAAGGCTGCAAAGGAAAGAAAAAGGAACAAAAGAAATGTTCAAACTCGTACAAACTGGGGAGACTAATCCTTTTTTTGTTTTTGTTTTTTTTTTACTGGTCTGTTGATTGTGTACGGTGTACCATGTCCTGTGTGCTTTATTTCAGTTACAAAAACATTTTAACTTTATGATGGAAACTGCAGTTATTTTAAGGGGGTAGAGCACAATAAAACACATGGTATTGAGTCGTCGTTAATGGCGCCTGCTGGAATATTTAATAATTCTCTTTTCGATTGATATTTATGTTGTTGTTTTATATTCTAAATTAGAGTTCTGACACCAATTCATACTTTTTGCTTTGCGTGTTGCTTGATTGTAAATTCACGTTAAGGTTAGAAACGTTACAACTGCGTTTGACTAGATATTTTATTAATACAGTCGAACAACATTTTAACTACCTGAAATTAAATTAGAACAATTGAAAAATTTATCAGCAGTTTACTTTAAATATTTTTCCTTGTAAAAAGTTTTGTAATTCTATTTAGCAAGAAACCCCTTTTTATTTTCTGTATACATTTGAATGATAAATAGATGCAATAAATTATATCCGAAAAGGCACAAAAACATTTGCCACTATTTGCGGCTCATTTGTTAATTACTATTCGATGTTGGTTTAATGATTAATTTTTTTCATAACTATTTGCTAAGGAGCTTGTCAACGCAAATAAATTGTCTTGTGCAAAGTTTTGTATAGAACTTACCAACTCAATCAAAAGCATTGCAAAAGTAAAATCTTTTTCACTTTTGTGTTTTTTTTTTTTTATATAAAATAACTGTTTCAATAAATATAAGTGACAACATATCAACAGGAATTAAAAATATTTCGTAGACTTGAGGTTCCGAAAAACTTTGAAACTTTTTTATTTTAGTTTTCCTCAACATTTCATGTTTTTCGTAAAACTTGTATTATACTGTTCAAAGGGGAATAATGGTCAAATGTATACGAGTGTAGGAAAAATACAAATTTTGGGAAAGAATACAAATGTGATCATTTACAAGAAAATGAAAAACAGATAATTAAAAAATCGATTTTATAAAAAATAATTAGATGCCATATTGATACATATTTTATGAAAGAACAATTGTTTAATATTCTTGTATAAAAAGTGTGATGGCAGATGCACAACAGTTTGCTGAGCCTGATATTAAATTAAAAGAATTTTTTTTATCCAAACACTTTTAAAAGATTTAAGTAATTTTATTATAATTTCACTAAAGATCACAATTATTTAATTATTTACCTGTAATTTGCATATCTTTGAGTGAATAAAAAATAATTTAATTTAATCGACATTTCACACAAACATAATTACATGATGTTATAAAGTGGGAAAAAATTCAGTTCTTAAATAAAAGTATAAGTATTTCATTTGTACACAAGTGTGTGTGCATATATGTATGTACATAATAATAATAATAATAAAATTCTTATTGCTCTTATTTGACCTTTATTTTATAAAATTTTCAAATTGATTCTTCAAGCTCGAGGTCTTTATAATATTCGTTTTATTTATTATTCAATATTTCGCTACTCCTTTGTGTAGCATCTTCAGGAAAGAAATTGTGTGTTTTTACAAAATTTTTATATAATTTTCTAACATAAAAATATTTCATAAACATTTCAAAAAATTTTTTTTTTTTTTTTTTTTTTTTTTTTAAAACGTAGTATTACAAAAATTAACATAAAAATTATTATATTAAAAATGTAACATAACAAAATATTAACACAAAATATGTATTACTAAATTTAAAGCTTGTGGGAAGGAAGGAATCATAATAATAATGATAATAATAATAACAATAATAATAATAGTAATAATAATAGAAATAGTTATTCAGACATAACGGAACGGAAAATTTACAAGTCTATGACTTATGTGCCGCAAATTTCGGAACGTTTGAAGAAATCTAGAATCTTTGATTCTGAGAGATATGGAATAGCTTATAGGACATATAATACATTAGGTAGACTATTTAGTAAGACGAAAGATAGAATAAATAAGTGGGACATGTCAAATGTAGTATATAAAATACCTTGTAACGGTAATGATAATGAGAGTTGTGATAAGGTTTACATAGGTACGACAAAGAATAAACTTAAGACGAGAATAGCTGGACATAGATCGGACCAAAAGTATAGAGACAATATTAATTCACAGAAAACGGCTTTGGCAACACATTGTTCTAAATCGAATCACTATCCAAACTTTGAAAATGTATCAGTTCTAAACATTGAACATAATTACAAACGTAGATATATGTTAGAAATGCTACAGATAATAAATATTCCAGGAACACAAAGAATTAACTTTAAGGCAGACACAGATAATGTTGCTCAGAACTATAGGCATTTAATACACAAAAAATAACATTCCCACAAGCTTTAAATTTAGTAATACATATTTTGTGTTAATATTTTGTTATGTTACATTTTTAATATAATAATTTTTATGTTAATTTTTTTTTTAAAAAAAAAAAAAAAAAAAAAAAAAAAAATTTGTTTTGAAATGTTCATGAAATATTTTTATGTTAGAAAATTATATAAAAATTTTGTAAAAACACACAATTTCTTTCCTGAAGATGCTACACAAAGGAGTAGCGAAATATTGAATAATAAATAAAACGAATATTATAAAGACCTCGAGCTTGAAGAATCAATTTGAAAATTTTAATAATAAAAATAATAAAATGTCGAAAAGACAGATAAATGATTGAAAGAAAAAAGCAAAGGGTGGCACGACATTTTAACCAAACAGGAACCAGGTGGTATTATAACTCATTGTATTGGTTGCTTAGAGAAGATGAATTGTGTTTTAAATTTTGTCTTGCAGTTGCATTTCAGTAGGGTGGGGAATGGTTAAATGTCTGATTTGTATGTTCCTGTCCTATCGGTCTTAACTAGAATGTAAAACTTTGCCAGCGACAATCAAGTTAACATTTAAATAATAAATAATTTTATTTAAACTATAAATATAGGAGTACACGTATGCATTGCTATTTCCCAGTTCACGTTAAGGCAACTCATGCTTAATACGCATGTTCATTTTATTAAGTTGTTGTTAAATATCATTAAAAACATCGAAACTAAGAAATTTACACAAATGTTTAACGGCCTATAATTCTTCAAAGAGTAAACGCTAATACACGTACGCATAGAACGCCGATGTAGCAAATAATTTTGAATCGTTAATGAAAGCAGCTGAATTTTTGTCAATGCCACCACAATCACAATCTAGAGAAGGGTAAGGATTGATAAGCATATTGGCATTCTTTACAAACACTATTGCTATAGAGGATGCCTAGACATCACAACACCAGAAGTCACTACATAATATTAAAATCGGCCTTTTAAACACCTGTTTTCAATATACATATGTAGGTATGTATGTACGTATGTTCATCTGTGTATGTGTATGTTTAGTTTCCTACCACTATTGATAGCTTAAAGAAACGTTTATCCAGATTTCTCTACATATTAAATAATAATGCTTTCACATTTAAACATACATACATGCATATGTACATACATAAGTATGTGTGTATGTATGTGAGTATATCTATACGGATTTAAAAAACATGTAAATTTCCATCAAAGGTCAACGTTTTCTTATTCCATTTTTGAATATTGTTTTTTAACGAATTTTAAACTTCAACGTTATTTGATATTTTCATGAAATATACTCCGATATGTACATACACACATACATACAATGTATAAATATATTTGTTTATTTGTTTGTTTTCTTATAAGGATTCCCATGTTTCTAATATCAATACGTTTTATTAAAATTGTTTTTTTTTTTTAGATAAACAGCTGTCATTCTTTTTATTTTTTATTTCACTGGATGCGTCAAAAAAATTCAGAAATTAAAAACCACTTAACAAAATAAACATTGTTTCATCAAAATGACACAAAATATATTTAAGTGTATTTCTTTTAAAAAAGATTTGTTCGTGTAATTTTTCCATTCGCTGTTATGCTATAATAATTGATATGATTTTCAATTAGTAAATCAACGCTATAAATAGGTCAAGTATATTCATTTAATTCTGTATAAACATTAAATAACGCAGTTAATTTAGTAACAAACCGTTGAGTTTTGTATGACATTTCTTATGCCAATTAAAGTATATGGAAGGTACGCTGCTGATTGATTGATAAAATAACAAAGTAACAAAAGTGCTACGAACAACAGCGGTTTTACATTTGCTGACTGTAATTTGAATCGATTTAAAATGCAAAATCCTTTTAATATATTTTAAAAATGTTTACATTCACTTAAAGTTTTCACTGCGGGATTATCAGCAGAAATTACGTGAAAATATTATAATGATCATGATAATAATAATAATAAGCAACAAAATGTGATTTTAAAATCACATACCTCGCCTTTCGCAATTTATGTTTTAGGAACGGCACAGAGATTTCGCACACCAACGTACAACACCTATGAGAATACCCACTTAAAGCAACAACACACACACACATTCGAACATCACCAACTATTGTATTCATCAGTGATGGAAATTATTTAATTTAAAATAGTACCAAACATCAAAGATAAACTTAATTTATTTCTCAACATTTAGGGACGATTTACAAAAAAATAATTCTTTGATGACTGATAAATTTCATTCAGTTTCAACACCAACAATTGAGAAAAAATGGTTAAAAAAATTCTCAAAATATTCTTTTCGTACTTTCTGAGACAAGTGAATTTATTATTATCTAATAAAATTTAGTTATGTGGAATCAAAAATAGCTTGTGTGTTTGTTTTAACGCTTTAAATCGCTTTGTTTTTGTTACAATAACAAAACACATGTTAAATTTTCACGCAAAGCGATCTTTTGCATTCTAAAAAGAGTGTGTTAATAAACGATGGTAAGTTCCTTAACATATTTTTTAAGAATATTTATTTTATGTCTTTATTTCGACTGCAACTTTTAAATATGTAATTCTCGGATATCTGTCGATGTTCATATACGGCTCAGTCGATCAACTAGACTTGTATTACACTTGTACACTTCTTACCATTTGATTTGTCTTTACCTATACCCAAGAACGTAAATTGAATTTTGTATGATACGCATACGTACATAATCTAAATTGTCTTATTATAATTGAAGAAATAATTTTCCAAAGTATGAAATATGGATTGGCTGTTTTGAACTGAAGTCATGAGCGTAACTGGACCATTTTGGACAGAATTGTTTTTGAAACACCCACCTACACACAATTTGAAAAAAATAATTTTTTACATTTAATATATGTACACCCAGCTGACAAACATTGCACTAGTTTAATGTGAATAACTTTTTTCCTTAATTCTAATAAATAACTGAAGAAGGAGGCATGAAGAATGCCTTTTCCAAATACAAAAAATCTTGAATAATTCATGTGAAACAGACATTATTAACTCATGAAATATGGGATTCTTTTCACCTACTGTGCATGTGTTCTATGCACTTATAAGAATTTTATTAATATTTTTATATAAACACATGCTCTCTAATGACACGTTAATCTGAAAATCATATACATACATAAGTTTCATCCAAGTTGAACTCATGCATTCACTGTTTCTTTTGAATGTAGTTTTTTGCTGGGCATACATATGAATTAACTCAGTTTAAGATTTTGTACCTTTCGCTTAACTTCTCTGCATAAAATAAACTGTAGTACAAAAGTACTAAAAATTACGAGAAAGTTCTATGTTATTAACAGTATTACCAGAATATAAATGAATAAGCAGTAATAAAAATTAGACAATAATTTCATTCAAATATGTTTCCTTTTTATCCATTTATAAGTTAATCATACCGAAATCATCAATAATGGAATCAATCTTCAAGTAGAATAATTCTTTTAAACTTTAAAATACTGAGACTTAAGAAGAAATAAAACAAATATAATGGCAACACCATACTTCGATTTAAGCACAAATAGTAATCAACGCTTTATATCTCTCTTATTATTCTCTTTCCACTATATTAGGATTTTTAAACAGATTTTGATAACAACTAAAAGTCACATCAAGGTATTAGAAGAGGAGCAGTAGCAACAACAAAGCAAAACGTGCAGCAATTGTGTATAATTTGCCAAGTTTACGTTTTAGTTTTAACTCCATGGTAGTTTTTAATGTAGTTTTTGTGTGCACTCCCGGTAGTTTAAAATATTTAATTAATTATGCGCTTACATTCTATTTAAAAAATTAGGAGTTTTCACCAGAATTTAGGCAACGAAAATAACTTTAATTTTTCGAATCGGTATTTAACATTTAGTTACAAAATTTGAGAACGAGCTTGTGCTGATAGATCTAAAGTACACCTCGTCATAGTCGGTCACAAAAGTGTGGAAACTTTTATTGGTCATCGTGTCTAATAATTAAATTTGTGCAAAAAATCAAGCCAAGGCATTATGCACATTGTCGTGTATTTGTTTGTTCGAATACTTCTTTATATTCTTAAATTGAGTGGTATGTACGTGACAAATAACAAAAAATATCACCGTTAACCCATATTAACAAAATTACATCAATTTTATATTCGGCGCACTTGCTGGGACACACATTATAAGGATACTCACAGAGTGTAGTATTTTGCAAATAAGTGCAAAAAATTAACTGTTTTTGAACACAACATCAAAAAGTATAAATTTTTAATTTCATTCCCTTTACTTCATTTACCCTAGAACACAAAATAAATAGATGCAATATTTTTTTGACACTCAAAAAAAAAAAAAGATATCAGGCGAAGAAATCAAAAACCTCTTGCAATATTTGCATTGTATTATAAAAGAACGCTCACGATTTGACTCAATATGCAGATCAAATTCGATAAGCGCAAGTCAACTTAAATCAACTTTTAAACGGATTATGCATACGAGCATATATTTTTGTTCTTGTGTTTAATAAATTAACCGCAAATGTGTATTTTTTTTTTATTTTTTTATATCATTAAAATATTTTTTGTAATAAAATGTGGTAAAACTAAAAGTAAAATAAAAGTTTTAACTATTTTTAAATACCGATTTCCCGGGAAACGATTCAGTCCGGAAAAGGCAAAACTCTAATAGTAACAAGTAACAATGCTATATTCGGCCGTGCCGAATCTTTTATACCCTTCACAACGTGTAGTCATGCAATAACAATTGTTTGTATCACCATATCACCACAACTACAAAACATACCAAAAAAAAAAAAAAAAATTACCAAAAAAATATATTAAAAATAAAACAAAAATAATAAAAAAATAACAAAAAAAAATTAAAAAATATATAATAAAATATATGTAAATAATATATTAAATAAAATAAAATTATATTTTTTTGGCTCAGCTGGAATTAGATGCCACGTTTACTTTAACTAGTATGTATTTAGATTGTTGTTGTAATTGTGAAAAAAAACGAGGTGGTCGGGGTTTTTTGCTCATATCTCAGAAAGTTATGGGGCGATTGTGCTGAATTTCAATAGCGATTCATTCCTGGATATTTCCATACACAGATCTGAGGAACATAAAGTTGCTTCTAAAAGTTCATTTCAACCAACACACGAACAGACGGGCAGACGGACAGACGGTCAGGGCTTAGTCGACTCCTCTATTCATAACCTTTCAGAAAATATGGGGTTGGAAATGAAAATTGTAGAAATTACAAACGGAATGACGAAGATATATATATCCTTGTGCACCACAGGTGAAGGGTATAAAAACAATGTGATTTCACAAAGTTGCTAAAGAAAGTGTTGGAAATTTTGCATAAAAAGAAAATTATTTTTTAACGGCCTGCAGGGTTATTATTATAATTTTTTTTTTTTAAATTAACACAATCAACATTTTAAACATTTACAGACGATTCGATAAAGTCAACAGCAACAACAACATCGAAAAATATAAAAATCCCGAATACATTGTCAACAACTATAACAAACATTACACGAACCACATAAGCTAATATAAGCGATTTGAAGTTTTTATTATGTTTTGTTGCCACAACGCCAAATAGTAAGCAATTGTAAATGTGACGTGCTAGTGTGTGTGTAGTTGCAAGAGGATAGACGAGTTAGTATATTGAATATGCAAAATTTTAATACCAACACATTTTCCAACAAATACTGCACTCAACTAACAAACTCGAACAAGTTTGACAAGCTAACTACACTCCCAGTAAGAGACGTGACATGGGCGAAGTTACAAACGAGTACATACACATATGCGCCGGTTAAAATGCATTTGCAGAGATTGTCTCATGTGTGTTTGTACATACATATGTATGCATGTGTGTATATGCGCGTAGTTTAAATTAATATAAATGTAAAATTGTGTGTCTGTTGATTATACATGAATACCTTTCTGCATAAATAGAAATAAAAAATTTTATATTTAAAACTAAAAGCAATAAAAGCAACTAAACTCGCACAAAATAACTGAAGTATTAAAACTATTTGAAAATTGTATTGCGCTGAAAAGTCGAATTGGAAAGTTATTAATTAAGATCATTAAACGCCTAGACTCAGTTGGTAAATGATTGTTTAATTGATAACAATTTTCTATCGCACAAAATCTTAATAATTGTTGTTGCTGTAACAAAGTCAGTTATGTGTTTTTTTACTGAGTTTTCAGTAGCATTCTATATTGTTACTTAACAGTATAAAGCTTACGCATACTGACAATTGCTTATTTTTGTACCAATCAAGATATCCTTAATCGGTTTGGTGGATAGATGTACGGCCAATAAAGGTTCAAAAAAGAGCAATAAAAGATATTTTCAAAATTGTCGCATAACCGATTACGTCAGAGAAGCGACGAAATGTTTAGACTATGCATAATTAAATACTTTTTTTTTTAACGAAAAAGTATAATTTATATTTGTTTTTTTTAATTTTTCTTTACAAATAACGTAAGATAAAGCAGCTTTAATGTATTTGGCTTTCATTAATCAGTGACTGGCTTATTTTCGTACTTTGGTTCAATTAAATTTCTTCTTTAACATTGACTATAATTTTATTAAATAAAAGTTAAAATTCTTAAAATATATGAATCCTTGATAAGACATTTACACATTTGACATTGTGATTTGTGTTTCCTATTGGTTGCAGATGCATGTGCAGTTCTATGAAATAAATGGAATACGATAATTAAATATCGACTTTTCTATTCGTATTCCATAAGTGACTGAGAATGAAAATTCCCGAAATTGTTTACGTTTTCTCTTTGTTTTTGTAATTCATTTTGTTTTATTTAGCTTAAACTCAACTTCAGAAGACAAAAAAGATTAAGCGGACGGTGGAGTGTATGAACAATGTTAAACTTGTTTACTTCCTTACACAGCATAGCATGAATCGCACCCTACACACCAAAAAGAAGCAGGAAACTAAATTCAATACAAATAGGAGAGAGAGAGAGAGAGAGACTATAGCTCTTACATCTATGATATATGCCCGTAGTGGAGCAGGATTCAGTGAAGGAAGGTAGCCTCGAAATCACTAATCCTGTATAATTTACCCTAAAAAAAAAATCTAGTTGAAAAATATATTTACAAAGATCTTTGACATTTTCTTAAACAGCTCTCATATGCAAAAATTAAAGTTTGCAACTTCTTGAGTTGGCTGGTGAGAAAGAACGGCCTTATTCATAAAAAAAACTATTTGCTAACCAAGATAGCAGCTCGTTAGTTAGAAAATAAGTTTTTTATTTAAATGAATAACGCCATTAGTAAGTAACTATATGGTAGACATTTTATGTCTAAAAGATTATGTCGTCTTAGATGAAAAATAGGATACATACTCCTGATGTGAAAAATTTCTACCAGGTTGACTTTCGTGTTAAAAAAATATGTATAGTTTTATAAAAAGTTTTTATTTTCTATTTACCTAAAGTGTTATAGTGTGTGAAAACAAAATTTTTCTGATGTGATGTGATGTGTGTGTTCATAATGGTTAAATTGTGGACTCATTGTAGCTGTTAGATTTTGTCAAAGTAGTTGTTGTTATTGCTTGAATTGACGTTAAATCCGCGTTAATCGCTTTGGGCTTTTATAGATGTACTGATATGTATGTGTGTGTGAAAAGTGCAATGCATGTGTACAACAAAATATTGCTGTGGCTGTGAGTTATTATTGCTGACTTTATAAAATGTTTTTATGATGCGTCCTTTCAGTAAATAAATAATAATATAAATGAAAGATAACTATTACGTCCAATTTAAACTCAATGCAATTTTGTGCTTGTGTGTGACGACAGTCGTTCATAGACAGATAATGTCATTTGTGATTCCCACAATGCTGATGCAAAAAAAAAAACCAAAAACAAAACAAAATTAATAACAACAAAAAATTGTCAGCAAAAAGGAAACGACAACGAAAACTCAACAAAACTTTAGTAAACTCTTCGTGTTGTATGCGCTGCGCTTATACTGAATTATTAATGAAAAATATTTTGTTCGAGATATTTATCTCTTTCTCCGCATAATTTTTATTTTTCTTTTTTTTTTTTGCTGCCACTTAAGCTGTTGTTTATGCAATAATTCTCATTGGATGTATTCAAAAACGTATGTATGCATGCATGTGTGATGTGTAAACGGTGGGAATTTTAAATATAAAAACACCACATAGAACTGCAAAATATTAAAAGTATATATGTGTGTGTATGTATGTGTGTATGTATGTATATTTAGTATTGTGTATCTGACAAGCAATTGTTAATATTTATCTTGAATTTATGTGCATAGCACCCACCCATGACAAATTCGATTGCAGCTACCGTTTGCTCATCATTTACAATTTTTGATTTTGAACAGTTACTAACTGTCGGAAGATTTGTTTTTTTTTTTTTATTTGTGTGTGTGTGTGTGCTTTTATATACCAAAAAATCACTTCACGCTAAAAATAGTTTTATATAAGTAATGCAAGTAACAAGAATTATAAAGTATTTAGGAGATAAAGTCGACAGCCTTGGCAAAATAGAAAGTGTGGATGAAAGGTTTTATTTGAGATTTATTGCTAAAAGGGATTGGTGTTATTTCGAATATTGTTCACAAACAATACACGATTATAAATTTTCGCTTTTCTATATTTATTTAATATACTTTAGAACATTGAACAAGTAAGAGCACTATATTCGGCTGTGCCGAATCTTTTATACCCACCACCAATTTTGTGTACATTTAAAGCACAATATTTATTATTTTGTTAATCGCTATGGAATAATCTCTTTATAATAAAATATTTATCACTTTCTTTGTAGAGGGTGGTTAAATTTTAAGGGCCCATGTTGAAGGTGAACTACACCTAGTCTTTAAATTTGTTTTACTTTTCTTACTCAATTTGATCCGTGGAAAGATACGCAAATGAGCAACGCTTTAAAGTTATTCAGGTTTTTTTTATAAAAATGGGCGTTCAAATCAAAATGCATTTTGTGCACTTCGTAATTCTTTTGGTCAACATAATCGTTCAAATTCGTCCACAATCGGGAGAATTGTAAAAAATATTTAAATTTCTACAAAACAGGTCTGTACAAAATGTTAGAAAATCTGTGAATGCCTTCTTAGTTCGTTGAATGGGAACCACTGCTGGTTTTTGCGATAGTGTGGCAAAAGAGCAGTCAACCTCGATTCATCATCATGCCCAACAATTGAGCATCAACATTGTCATTGAAAATTTTGATCATCAGATAGAGGAGTGGCGCCAATTATGGGGGGGCCATTTGGCCGATATTTCGTTAAATACATAATTGAAACATACAAATATTATCATTATAAAAAGAAATGATAATAATCGGGCTTTAAAATTTAACCACCCTTAATAACTTCGATATGATAGTAAAATGTTTTCGTAAATTTAGTCTTTTAGTGATAATGGGCGTTAAAGTAGGCGTACCAATAAAGTTTCTGCTAATAAATACAACTTAGATATCTCAATATAGTCCTTCATTTTTCCAAAAACTTTGTCAATAGAGAAATTACATGAATTTAAGATAAACCGTTATATGGGAAGTAGGCGTTAAAGTGGGCGTGTCACTTAAACTTTTTGGCACAACAACAATTACATTGATTAGAAGGATATATGTAGCAAATTTCATTATCATACCTCTAATTTCATCGGTTTTATGAGCTTTTAAATGAAATTGCCTAGGGGGATATATGTGGCAAATTTTATCATCATACCTCTCATTTTGGCGGTTTTATGAGCTTTTAAATTTCATTAACGGTAGATACCGTGAAAAGTGGGCGTTATAGAAGGCGTGTCAAAGTTGTTTTTGCTAATAGGTACAACTTAGATGTTTCAATATAGCCCTTTATTATTCCAAAATCTTTACTCATAGAGAAATTATATGAATTTTAGGTAAAACGTTATATGGGAGGTGGGCGTAAAAGTGGGCGTGGCACATTGATTTTCCGTTACAAAAAAGCCTCTCACCAAAAAGCTATGTGTGCAAAATTTCAGAGTCGTACATCCAATTTTGTTGCTTTTATGACGTTTTTGTTTTTAAATATACCGAAAAATACACTGTGCGGTATAAATTTTCGTACATTTTGATCGATAACTTATTTCCTAATGCATAAATTTAGATAATTTTCGATAAAAAATATTGTTTTTACTCAGGAAATATATATTCGAAGTTTCATGAGTCTACGTTAATGCGTTTGGACATAATTCCATTTTATTCGATGTTCGAAGGACACGGTTTTTTCGACCTATTCTTGCTTTTCGAGCTATAACTCTGTTCCTAATATTCCGATTTAGCCCATTTTCAATACCACCAAACAAACCTTGTCTATAAGAAAGATTCTGGCAAAATTTGAGCCCCCTAGCTTTTTCGGTGCGACCTCTATCGTGCTTTCAACAGACGGACAGACGGACGGACATAGCTAGATCGTCATCAAATCAAACCCTGATTCAGAATATATATACTTTATGGGGTCTAAAATGGATATTTCGATGTGTTACAAACGGAATGACAAAATGAATATACCCCCACCATTTTTTTGGTGGCGGGTATAAAAAAAGAAACATTCATCATTAAATGATTGAATTCATATCTTTTAAATTTTGGCATTATCTACCATCTCTGTAATGCACATATACATATATACGTTCATAAGAAAGTACAGTGATGTTAAGCTTAACTATTAATCATTCGGTGGTTTTGAAAAAAAAAAAAAAAATCTTTTATTAATAATAATAGTTTTTTATTCGCTTATTCCTTTACATGCTTATATTCTGTTTGCATTCTTATGCTTACGATTTCTTTGTTATTAAATGTATTATTAGACGTTTTCTTATTTGTACAAAAAAATTAAAAATCATTGTTTTCTTATACATACACAGAAAATAAAAATTTTCTACGCCCCGCATTTAGGTTTGGCATTCCCGATTAGATACAGAAGATCAGATAACAGATTTGTTTATCAAAAATACACATTTATTAATTTCTAATACAAAGTTTTTATTAAATTTTGTATTTTTTTTTAATATAAATTTAGTAAATAAAAATTTAAATTTTGTAATGCATGATTCAATACATGTTTTATTAATTTTTAATATGAAGACATTTCTATGTCTTTAATCATATTGTAGAAAAAAATCATTCAAAGATATTCGAAGGTCACAAGTAGAAAGCAAATAACTCATAATTTTTACTACATTGAGATTTTCAGTGATTTCAATACACACACACACACACAAATACAATTCGTCGAAACAGTTTTACGCAATACTATCAGCAATCACCAGTTTTACATGCAATTTTTCAAAAGAAATTACATTATAAATACTAATGCAGTTTCTATTACGTTTTTACCTTCTCCTGCAATCTTACAATTATTTGACTTAGGGCCTTTCTACTTGTGACCAACGATATGTACTTATTTATATTTACATTAATAATAGTCAGGTTTTGATAATTTTAAAAATATGAGCATTTTTAGTTGACCCTAAATATCAGCCGTAAATATGTGTAGATAATTAGACAAAATTATGTGGAATTGCCAGTAATAGACAATAGTTTATTTGGCAATAGATCCAACTTTTCAAAAAATTCTAAAACAGTGTTGTCTACTACTGTGTGTTTCCACAATTTACAACCGTTAGTAGGAGTTTAACGTTGTGGGATTTAACAACAGTTTTACATTTTGTTTTCGTTTATTATATGTCTACTTATATTTTGTACAACACAAACAACAATATACTTGTGCCTTTGTTGGAACAATGAATTGTATCGTTGTTGTTTTCTAATATGTTTAAGTGAATTTCTTACAACGTACAACTACTATGATATGTTGTGAATTAAGCAATTTAGATTATTAGGAATTCAGTTTCTGAAGCAGTTTTATTTTTCAGCCGGGGTAGGCTCAGCCTGTCTAGGGATTGTTTTAAATATCTGTTTTCTTTGAGAATAAAATAAGAAGTTGGTTGAAAGTTGGTTTTGAAAAGAAACACAATTTTTTAGTAATGAAGCCTTCTTCCGAGGTGCAAATAATTACAACGACTATATGGAAAATTGGGAGGGCCTTGTATTTGGCTACGGCAAAGTTACGAATTACTGTTACAACAATAGTACTACATTTTGCAGTTAGCTGTGCACGACTTTGAAAAACAAATACCAGTACTTAAATGGCATTTAAATGGCCAAGTCAAAGTACAACACGAGTGAAGTCGGTAGCTGCTCTTGCATCATTTCCTAAAAATTTTACTGTTTATACTGAACCTAGCATTACCATGAGTATTTTGGTATAATCAATTTGTAATGGCACGTTACAAATTGGATTAATTTTTAGTTTTATATTCCAGGGTCACTCTTAATTTTTGTTGTTCTACATTCAAGAAAAGTAGAAATTTTTTTGGTTCATTTTTAACGCTTCATTTATTTAGCAATTTTGTAAAACCTTTAAACAAACTTGAACTTCCAAACGATTTTTTAAAGCATCTATAACTCAGCAAGATTATTTTGAACTTGTTTAAAGTGAATACAATTTCTAATGACTCCGTAGCCAATGGGGCAAGAGAATGCATTCCGCAGACTTCATAAATCCAAAATTGTTTGTCAAAAATTATGTGCTTCGAAATACTTGCGAGTTGATTCAAAATATCCTTAACAATAATTCATATAAACAAACATTAATAACACACGAAACATCAATTTCTTTTCACCTAATATTCATGATATCTTTGCAGTTATTGAAATCAAGTGTAGTTTCGTAATATATTCATATAAACACATGCTCTCCAATGACACGTTAATTTTAAAACCATGCATGTTTCACCTAAATTCAACCACTTTATTTTGAGTTGAGATATTAGATTTAGATTTTGTTTATATGTTCGACTATGGCGGCTTAAGCCATGGTGGATTGCAAAGAACGGCTTTTGTGAATTTTCCCGAACATTGTCTGCGTCTTAATAATTATTCCATTTTGAATCTACTCGTTTTCATTATATTTAATTTTATATTTTAAAAAATAAGGAACATTTATAATTTTATTTTAAATAATTTGAATATTCGACTATTTCTGTTCTGTGGTATTCTCTACACGGTTTAAACACAGTCTATATTTTCTTTATAAAAGTTTAATTGATCCAATTAATCACTCTTAGAAATACATTTTTGAGTGTTTAAATTAACATATTTTCGTTAAAGAATTTTTAAAATTTAAAATAATTCACATTCGAAAATGCGATCATTCGTTATATCCCCTATAAAAATGCATGCAACAACAACACATACATATACAAATGGAAAATGGGAAACAATCAAAATATTGTGTTCTTTGTCTATGCAGCTGGCGCAGTTGCAATGTATTTTTTGCACTTAAATGCATTCATGCAAATAGAAAATGATAAATGCATGTTTTTATTCTTATTTTTTTCATACAAACACATGTACATATACAACGTTTAAACATATGTATGTATGCATATAGCAACATTAGATGTAAATAGCTCGAGATCCTTGTAAATGTGCTTGTTGCAGATCATCAGTAAGCCTTTACCCAAAATTAAAACAACAAAAATTCTTAAATGTTATAAGTTTTATATTAAACTTCTTATTTGGTTAGTGAGAATTAAAAAAGAAAAAAATTCCAGAAACTGTAAAAAATCAAATAAATATCATTGAAAAATTATGTGTGAATGGGAAAGGGGGTGGGGAATTCATTGTAATTCGAATATATGAATCGCTTGTTTTGTGGCTACCAAAATGATTAATTTTCATACATACATACTTACATACATATGTTATTTCCGACAGTATTTGCTTTAAGTTTTTGTAAAACTAAAAGTCTCCCTTAAAGAAACTAGTAAAGGTCGTTCCATAATTGACTCAAATTTGGTTATAAATTTATTAAAGTTTTTTACGTCTTATAATCGTGATTAAGTTTACCACAATCAAGTGTTTAACAAATATTTTGGTTGTGCGGTTTTGTGTCCACAATTGGTCTAAGCTCCATATAAGACTTTCTCCTAAAAATGACCACAACTTAGAGAATTTAACATAAAGAAACGTTGCTTGATGAATGCTATACATACATTGTTGTCTGCGGTATAATATGACGCCACAAGAACAACTTGATTTTTTTGATGAAAGTGTTAACATGTATGTATATGCCTTATTGAAATAAAAAATAGTTAAACATTTATTTTCTGTTCTTTAAAATTTGACGTTTAAAATGTCAGCTGTAGAAAATAAGTGTCTCAAATGCAAGGATACATCGGACAGGCCGGTATTGTGTTAACAATGCGTGACAATCGCGTGGCAATCGCAGCAGATTATAATTGTATTTTAAATTTTTGTTGTTAACTGTTTATCTCTTTCTTATTTATGTGTATGTATGTACATATGTGTACATTCTTGCCTCAGCTTGTCTTTTTATACAATTTAAAGCATTTTGTCGTTCAAGTTGTCTACTGTTGTTATTTAATATCGTCACTGCACACACTTTCAATGTCAGTTTGTTAAGAGTTATTTTAAATTTGTTGAAAAACTCATTAGAAATTCTGGTTACGTTTTCTCCTTTACAAAAGGATAACAAAATAGGTTTTTGTCATTAAGCATTAACATACGATAAATATTTTGCTCGATTACAACTGCTTTACCTCTTTTTGTTCATATATGTATTTATGTATGTGTGTATGTATGGACGTATGTATGTATACGTCTATTTTGTTTTTTATTTCATTTATTTAAACATCCCTTTTTTGTGAGACATAAAAAAGAAACATATACGGGGAAGGTAAGCCACCCGAAAGATGTAGAATGATATATGTATTATTAAAATGAATTGATGATATATAAACTAAAGCTGTCAGCAGTGAATGAGTTGAAAATTTATACAAAGTTGTTCTCCTAAGAGGATAGATGGGACATATCATAGTCAAGGCGACTGCTGGTATAATAAAATGACTGTCCCATTTTTAACTTTACTTTAGATTTTCGTTGCATCCGGTGTCCAAGATCTTAAGGAAGGTAGTATGAAGTGTTACATTAATTTTTAACTGTTTTGTAAATATTATAATACAAAATGTTTATTTTATTCCAAATATTTGTTTTAATTTTTTTTTTATTTGCAAAGCTAGAATGAAATCCATCATAATAACGCATAAAAGAGGAAACAAATTGTAGACCTGTGCGATCAATATTCATCACAAATGCATTTGAATCAAACTAAAAGAAAGTGTTGAAAAGTTTTTTTTTAATATTAATACACGCGTAAATATTTTGTCTATAGAACCTTCCCCTCCTATATAAAAGTCGGGTGATAAACACTAAATGTCTACATAGAGACACATACATACACTCATACATACATTCGTACATTGAATACGCATTCGGAAAAATGTATGAAAATCTAAAAAATTTTCTTTGGAAAATATACTTACACTCAATAGAATATCTATTTAACACCCCATGTTGAATGAGTAAATTAATGCTTTTTCATCATTTCATTACGTTACATTCAGATTTCAAATTTCGTTAACTAAATACATGTATGTGTGTGTGTGTGTGTATAGGTGTACCCTTAAAAACTCGTCAAGAAGATGACGATGATGAAGGTGATGGCTGATGGTGAAACAAGTTTAATATTTTAATACACAAAATACCAAACAACATTAAAACTAGATTTTTTGTTTTTTTTTTAAAGACTTTTCACCATTTCTAACACTGAAATAACATTTGTTGTAATGGAAAACCTTTTTTCAAATGTATTCAAATGCAACAAATGCCAATCAAGTACTTAGCTATGGGTTACAAAAACTTGAATTTTTTAACGGACCTTCACTCACCCCACTGCAGTTACAACTACACACACCGATCGAATACAAATTAATGCTTTCTGTATTGGAACACATTGAAACACACTTACACATACATAGTTGATGTAGCAAAAAGTATAAGCCAGATGAAGGAAAATACAAACCGGAAAAAGGCGTCAAAACTGCAATCAAATGTTACATCAATTTGATAGAAATATTTAAAAAAAATATATAAAACAAAATAAAATAACAAAAAAAAACCGAATAAAAACTCACAACTTTCGAAAATTGCTTAAAACAAAACATTGATAGAGTATTTTAGTTTCTTATTTTTAATCTTTTGTGTGTTAGAGAACTATGTACTCGTATTAGAAGACTAGAGTGTAGTCACACCGAAATCGTTATCTATTACATGATAAATTCACCATCTTGTGTGTTGCTTCACCGATTAAGAACAGCCAAGGAAAATTTAATAATTTTGAACTTTTCACTGTTTTTATCAAACTAATTAAGATCTTAATCTTAAAAAGGAGTTTACGATTGCTATTTTTAGCCAACAGCCAAATTAATAAATTACTGATTTTAAATGAACTCAGCTAGTGTTTAATTGATCTCTTCAATAATTGAAAGCAAAAAATAGGGTATGCGTATTCTTGCCAACTCTGAAAATGACTAGATTTTATAAAAAAAAAAATAAATAAATAAATAGTTAGAAAAGACTACAGTTGTAAAATAAACATAAATGCTAAATATATAAATTTGTATGTAGTATTGAAATATGTATGTTGATATTTAAATCGAAGAAACCATATCAGTTCGACAAATTTTAATAAATTAATTAAAGAAAATATTAACTGGTATTTGTATTATACTATCTACTGTAAATCATTTATTTTGAACAAAGTTTCCTAAATTCTTATCTAGACTTTCTAAAATATGTATTTTTAAAATTATATTGAAACATTTAAAAATACTGAAAAATTATTCCGATATGAGCCGAGTGGAATGCATTTCTGAGACCAGCTACGATTTCATCATCAGCGCTCTTTATCGTATATAACTGATTTGACTGCAGGACAGGAAAACTGCAAATATTATCTGAGGAGGGTGCAGATCGAGAAAGATAATATTTGTAGAATGCGCCTGGAGGATACCAACACAACAGTTCATGCAAATGTTAAGCACTGGCAAGGTGAAGATCGCGGATCACAGCCGAGCACACATTAAGTGTGAATGCTATGCTAGCGATTACAATGGACTGTGAGATGAGGATTTTTGACAATCAGTAGTCGTAGTGTGAAATTCTTTTTCTCGCAAACGCCAGTTGTGGCACATGATTAAATGAAGAAGGAATACCGATTGGTAGCTCCGAAACTGGGACTCGCGATAGTAGTTGTCCGCTTCTATACTCCCCCTACATATGATTATATCTGTGGCTTGGAGCTAAAAGGGTTAATGTCACTTTTTTGCTCTTTTAAGTTAATCAATGCATTAGATTTGTTTTCTTGCTCTTTTTCATTATGGTTAAACAGCTAAAGTCATACTTAACCCAGAACAGCTTCATAAATTAAATGCTGGCCATTGTCCTTATGAAAGCATCTATAAAAGTTAAAGTTCAATTCCAATTTTCTCAAAAGTAAATATTTTGGCAAGGGCCCTTTTAGCTCCAAGCCACAGATATATAGATTCATAAGTTTAACGTAGCAATAGGTGGGTTTTTCTCGAAAAAGCTAAAACTAAGTAGCTTCTCGAAAATACAAATTTCAAAACTTCATAATTCTTAACAAAAGAAAAAAAACCATTTACAACTTTTTTTTAGTTTTTCTTCATTCTAGGCTTCAGTGTTCTTCTATACGTCTGTAACTGATACATTTTAAGTCTGGTACGCTTTATGTTTAATTTGAGTCTGAAAAAAGATGACACACATAGAGAATAAAATTAATGTTTTATCTTATTCCAACTTATATCTCACCAAAAAATACTTGTCGTTTATTAAGCAAATTTCCACATAAGAATCTGTATTCCATTTAAATTTAAAATATATGGCTATTCATCCCCCTGTCGATGTCAGATGACTCTGACTCTATGGTGACTCTGGAGACAATGTAAATAAGTTGCCAAGTTAAAAGTTGTGTTTGTGTGTTGGATTACAAAAAGAAAGTAGTGTTTGGGCAAGTTGTATAAAAGAAATAAAAAAATTATTTAAAATTCAAAAAAAAAATAATCGGGTTTCTGTTGTCTAGTTAGTATTTTTATTAATTGAACGGAACGAGAGAAAGTATGTACATAAATACTATGTGAATAAATATATATTTTAATATGACTTTGTAATATTTGTTAAATATTTAAATATTATTTACTTCCACGTTTTTATAATTCAATTTGCCATGGGAATTATGTTTCAGCATTTTAATATAAAAAATTATTATTAATTTAAAGAAAATTACTGATTACAAAGCTTTCAAGTTTGCAATTCTAATAAACGCTTTATTCTTTTTCCGTTATCAATTTTTTCAAAATCGTAAAGGGAACTGCTAAAATGTTCATAAGAATTAAATGGAAATTGAAAAATAATACATGAGCAGGATGTGATTATGTCAAATACCAAATAATAAAAGTGTAACTATTACAACTACTACTTATGCCATGATCACGATCAGTTTTAGTAACTCAATGATTAAGAAAAGTTGGGAGATATTATAGTCTCAGTTAACAGCAAGTACTGTAACCAAACCGCTTGCATATATTTTCTAAAAGTGCGTTTCAAAACTATTTTATTTAAAGTAAATTTATTTTTCAAGCAAATGCCCAAAAGATGTTATGATATAAAGAATAGACAACAAAAATCATAAACTATTTCTTCATTCTTACAACAACAAACTGAACAAAAAAAAGGTGCAACAGCTGGTATGATCACATTTAAGGGTCAAAAAGACGCGCACGCGCCCTTCACTAGCTCGCTGTTTATTTAATTCACCCTGTTGTAGACTCTGAAATAGAAGAGAGGTGTTGCATCAAGCCATGCATCGATCAAATTGTTGATATTCTCTGCATTCGACGTTTGTTTTGTCTACCTACGAAAATTACTAAATGCATACATCCTTTTTTGTTGTTTTTATTTTTGTAAATGTACCGATGTATCCTAGACACAGCATGTCAAATTTGTTGCATACTTTTTTATATAAAAATACACACACACACACATATAAAAATATGGGAAATGCACAACAATAACAAACACAATAAAAAAATTAAAGGTCTTTGAACTTTTATTTAGTTTTTGTTTTTGCTGTGAAGATTTTGAGCAGAGAACATTTAAGGGTTTCCTAAAGACCAATTATGCTCCAATGTATGTTGTCGAATAGAAAACAATAGAAAAACAAAACAAAAACCCAGGTAGTCGGCCGTATTTTACATTGGTTAGATTCGCTCCTTGTTACTTATTTATTCCTTTATTAGAAGTGAACAATTTTTAAATGCAATCAACCACACAACTGCTACATTGGCCATATGTACACATTTCAATTACATTTACCAGCAGTTGAACTGAAAAATGAAAAACAAAAAAAAATTAGAAGAAAAACCTCAAATACATTTTGACAATGGCAACAACGAATGCTCGTACGATGAGCGCGAAAACTATTTTGAAAGTATAAAAGTATTCAATTTTGGCAGACGATCTCCTTTTCAGTGTTTCACTCTTAAAGTGTTCTTGTCTACTTCTAAACCACTTCTATATTTATTTTTCTTCTTTATTTGTTTTTTTTTTCTTCAAATAGCGTTAATCAAATGAAAAACTAAAGAGTAAATCCATATGTATGTTCTCGTATGTTATTGTTGTTATTGCCCTTATATTGATATTTCATAAGGAGACCTTTTTGATTTGCGTTTGCAAAATACATAAAATAAAAATATAAAACAAAAAAAGAAGAAGAAAAAATATCATATTACAAAGTGCTAAAAGATGCTTAGCAATCACAAAAACTCTACAACATTTGTTTCTAGATAAGGGCTGAGACCAATTCAAACAAAATCGTATTAGCTCTGAATTGTACTTTTCCTTTTAATCAAATTTAATGCAGACCATAACTAGACTGTTGTCAGTCCTTCTTTAGTTCTACACGTTTAATAACAGGACAAACATTTTCATCTTAATGAATTTATGTGCATTTGTTGTAAATATGATTTGATTTAGTTTGATTTTGGAATCGAATTCACTTAAAATACTTTAACAATAAACCAAAGAAGCACTTAAGGTGCCAAACTTAATTAACGCACACAAACACCATTAAATGCACACACAATTTAATATTTCAATACAGACATAGATATTAATGATAAATCCCACTTGACATGAATTTTAAGAATTAGTAAAAGTATTGGCAAAATTGTGGAGAATAAAAAAAATGTGTCAACGATGGTTGCTTCTAAGCATTTTCAATGGTTCAAGCATTTTTGTAATTGTCAGGGGATGTGAAAAAGAGTAACGTTACGTATTTCAATATAATCTCCAACGAATTTTTTAAAATTTCAATTTTCAATTGTTTTTCTTTTGAGGTGTCTAACAAAAAAAAAAAATATTCAAAAATTAAATAAACATGACTTTTGAGCTTATTTGCTGCAATTCGCTTTCCATAGTCCGCAATAAAAGTTTTCTGCGAGAAATGAATGTCTTTATTAAAGTTTCTTTAATGTCTATGGTTAGGTGGGACACAGGACGGAGATTTTATTTACTGCGTATATAACAACAACAGCAACAAATGTATAAAGGTATGCGTGTAAATATGTACACAAGTATGTACATACATAAGTCAGAAGTAAACATAAATCAAATTTTGAATTTAAATATCGAAACGCACTTTTTATATTAATCAAGGCATATTTATTCAGCAGATTACCGCAGTTCAGGGAGATTTTTTCATGATGTTTGATATTTGCAAACAGCGTGATCAAACAGAGCATTATTTCTAATCTACGGAGTTTGAAAGCAAAAATTAACTGATTGATTAGGACCACCTAGTTAATAAATATGTACAAACATACATATGTATATATTTATTGTGCATATATGTATATGCATCTGTTTATGTACATATTTATTTATTATTACTCTTTTATGTACTTCAAATGTTATTTTGAAATCGTATGACGCTATGAAGCCTCTTCAACTGACATTGTTACCACCAGATCGAAGTGTCAAAGTATTAATGGCTGAAAAGTTTAAAATTCCATGAGATAAAGTTAATTTTTCATATAATTTCAAATCGCTTAACATGCATATTTATATTATTAGTATATAGCAGAGTTGTGATGAACACTCTCCGTCTCTCCTAAGACTGGCTTTCTCAACAAGTAGATTCTCGTTTCGTGAAAGAAATTTGTTTTTTGTTGGTTTACAACATCAAAACTTAATATCAACTTAATGAAAATAATTTATTTAAAAACAAACATTTGCTAGACTTTACAAATTTACAAATTTTAATAATTCTCTTTTGCAAAATTTAAATTAATGTTATAAATACATATAGTATATACATACTGTCCAAGTTTGATTGGACATATATTTAAAATTGTTATTTTTATAAACCTTATATGTATTTTGCTAATTATACTTACTACTTTGAATTATCTATTATTGTAACGTATAAACTAAAATCTACTTACCACTGTAACAAACCTACCATTGTAATATACTCACCATTATAACATACATATTATTGTAACTCACTCATCTTAAGTTTAAGCGATCGCAAATATCATAAAGTTGCTCACGAAGAAATAGATTTTTATGCATGTAGAATTTCCAATAGTTCATAAAATTTTCGTTAAAAAACAAATAATTTTATGGTATAAAATATTGTAAAAGTACATAGGTAACGTACTTCCTTTTGAATTTTTGAATAGTTAATTACACATATCTATAGTAAATTGATTTTGTATGGAGCAACTTCCTTCAATTTAATTTATATAAAATATTTGTTGAAATCCCATCGTAGAAGGTGAATTATAAATTATAAAATTATAAATAAAACCCACTCATTGAAATAATAATTCTAACTCTTTGTATTTTTATGTACAAATCCCTACAATTATAATAATTCTCTGAGAGTTATTATAATGATAATCGCTTTAGAAAACCACCCCATTTATTCCCTAAAGTTTTGGTGATCTAAGGCAGATTATTTGTAATTTTGTGTGTGCCCAATACACACAAAACTACACATACATATATATATTTTTTAATTTAATTTATTTTATTATGGTTGACATAACTAAATGCATTTACATATATATTTTATTTTTAATTAGTCTGTAAGGAATATTGTTCCTTAGACTTAAATAAATAAATAAAATTCTAAGAATTATTAATTATATGCTTTCTAATTTCTTCAAAATTTAAATGTTTAACGGTTAAATATTATTGAGAAATAATTCTTTGTTTTATTTTTCAATACGGAAATGTAATAAAAATACATTTCAGTAGAACAATATGTGGAACGTTATTATTTGTCGACAGCTCTTATTTCTTTCAAATTGTTTTCAAATGATTTTAATGATTTTAATGAACTGCTTTTGGCTATTTTTAAATGAAAGTCGCTTGGTTAACGGCTTCCTCTTGTAATGGTATTGTTATTGCTAATTTCTATTGCTTTTAAGTTCACATCAATAAGAATTCTTTGGTGCTTTAATTAAAACTCTGTTTTTTTTTCATTCTTTTTTATCAGACTACTATTTATATTCGGCACTAAAAGCAATTTTTTGTTTAAATTAATTTTACTTTTCGTTGTTGCTTTTGATTACCATTTAAGGTTTCCTGTAAAAAAATATTTTGTTTTTAACTCATTTAGATTTGTCCAATATTATTTAATACAAAGATAATCAACAAAACCTTTGTTGTCTAAGCTTTATTGAATACAATAAGTTTTTCTAGAACATTTTCAAAAAAATATTTTTCTAATAAAGCTGAAAATCCTTAACCCCCTGGATCATAAACATACATACATACATACATGTATGTAGATGCAATATATGTCTGTACTGTATATAAAAAAATTGCCGACAAACAATATTCTAACTTAGCAGAAATGTTTCAAAATGTTGAAAGCAAGAAAACTAGAAGAAAACAAGACTTTATTCATATGAAAGGGTATAAAAACTAACACATGTTATTTTGTATTTTAATAATATTGAGATCTTTGTGTCACATGTCTCCGTTCTGCTTAAACAACTTGATTTTCACAATAACGAGTTTCAATTGAGGCTCGACAGCAATGTATAATCACATGCTAGCTCCCCTTAACCAAATAGTGAAAAGCATCTCCAAATGCCGATTAACATACTCATTAAGCTAAATCGCTTTCAGCGCTCTCCAGACAATTAAAGTCAAACAAAAAACTTGTGCCGTTGGTTGACCAATTTCGTTCTAACTCACTAATAAAGACAAACATTAATAAACTTGAACAAAAAATTCTAAACTTTAGGCTTCACGATATTCACATCGTACACTACTAAAGAGTGCTATTAATGACACGTTGGCTCGTTTCGAAAATGCACTCAATCCGCCGGAGTCGGGAAAATTAATTTCACGTGGAATTCTTTGATTGTTATTTATCTAATCAAAATGCAAGTACGTTTAATAGCTGACAAAATTTTATATTCCAACTTTCAACAGTGTAAGTTTTTTTTTACCAAATGATGAATTTCTGAATCAAAAGAAACCTCAAACCAAATGAAATCTGTCAAACAAGATAAAAGTGTTGCAAAAAATAGAAGTCTAAAGAATGAAAACAAAAACACAACAATAATCTAAATAGAAGAATCTTAAACCAGATGCTGACATGTGCCGTACAAATTGTTTTTTCCTGACTGCGAAAAAAATGAAATTGTACTTACGAATTCCCTGCAGTTTAATGTTTATGTTCTGTCTCTTTAATCCAAGTGAGCGTTACAAGTGAAAATTTTACGTGTATTTTGTAATTGTTGCACCCAAAGTTTTTACTCAAAGCGTTTACCATGACATTTCTCATTTAAATTAATTTCTCAAATCCAATTCACAAGGTGTCAGTTTACCGTTTTCTGCATTCCACCAATTTCACTACCAAGAAGCGATTATTGAATCGCTTACTTATTGCTTATCTGCTTCCAGCACCACTAATAGAATAAATGATTTTTATATGCGGTGTTTCACTTTTTCTTTTTTTTTCTCTAATAATTGACCGCTAATAGTATTAATTCCTACGCAAAATCTCTATCATTCAAACTCTTAAAAATAAATTTAAAGATTTTTGGCCAATATATATTTACTAAATAGAAAAGGTAGAATCACGAAAGGGAGAAATATAGAAAAATTTCTATTGAAATAAATTTGTCTACTGCTGAAATAACAAACAGAACAGAAGACATACTTAGTTGCGCTTTTTTAGCATTTCCATGTGTGCAATACGGTTAGCGAATGAAGCCTGATACATGTACATACATGTTAACGTATCTAGGTTAGTGAAAATATAAAGGATATTATTGGACTAAATGCTAAATGCTACAAGGTATTTAAGGGCATGTATTTTAGGGGTTTCTTTAAAATTAAAATCGTATGACAACAAAAAAGCGAACAAACAAATAATATTTGTTGAACGAAAACAAACAAACAAACAAACGAACAAATAATCATATTCATCATACAACAGAAAGTTGTAACCCAATAAGAATTTAATCAATTTCATTTGCAAATCTGCTCTTTCTTCCTCGGTGTTTGTTTGCAACATACCAAAAACAGTTTATCAAGTGAACGAACAACAAAAGGCGATTTGTTAAGGGAAATACGGCATCATCTGGTAAATTGTTATTTTGATTTTTGAACAAACAAGAGGTGAAATTTTGTTTCACTTTAGCAATCTCAGTTTAGGCCATTGTTCAAATGTTGTACGCATTTGTTTACTAAGAAAATGCAAAACAAAAATATAAAATAAAAGATTTTTATATTTTGTGTCATTTTTAATCCAAAAAAATGAAACGTACGTATTGAACATAAAACATGACACCAAAATTTTAAAAAAAAAAAAAAAAAAAAAAAAAAAACAAATAAAAGCAGCTACAAGACAATTTCAAATTTGTTAAAAACATTTTTTGAAAATATCTGCATATTTGGTAAAAGTGAAAAACTGTTTTCAATTTCTCTCCTCTAGTTTTGTCTTGATCTATCAGGTTTTATAATGTCTTTGCACCAGTTCAAAAGATAATATTATTCAAAGCAACGTTAAGTGCTCTTTTAATGTACACTATTAGGTTTGAATGTGCATGCTTCGTTTATGATTTTTTTAAAAGAAACAATAGTTTGATATTAAGTTAAATGCATATGATAAGTAAAAATCAAACAAACAAAAACAAATTAACGAACACAAACCAAATTATTCAGAGTATCTTCACGAGTTTGTAGATAAGAACACCTATCCTGATCAATAAGTAATTTTTCACACGACAAAAATCGTTAAAGGATGTCTTAGCAAGTTTTAATCGTAAAGAGACTCTTGCGACAATATCAATCAAGTCCAACCAATTTAGAGGAGCGGACTTAGCCAGAATGATGAGAATGAGAAAGTATTTCAAATGAAATACTAAAATGAAATTATTACTATTAAGTGGTGGAGAGAGTAGGATAAAATATTTACAAAATAATTTTACGTAATTTTGAAATTGAGTGAACGAGAATAATTTTCGGTTTTTTTTTTGCTTAGTTTTGAATTATAAATTACTATCGAAGAGATCAGGTTTTGCACGGGTAAAATTACTAACGCAAAGGCATACATATTTATATGAAATTAGATCTCTCGACATTAATTTAATTGCAAAGTCTATTGGTATTAATCGCATGATAACTTGTTCTATTAACTGTAGTCTTGCGATTCTCATAGTTCTGAAATTAGTTATCAATGAAGAGACAGTGACAGACACACCATAATGCACTCTTCACAAAGTGGTTGGCGGATTTATATCAAATACATTGAAACTTGTGCTAAATTTTGTCACAATATCTACATGTCTGTTCGGCAGATCGATTATGAGTATCATAAATGGACGTTTATTTCTCACACAGCATGAATTTTTGTAAAAAAGAATTCAATGATTTACAAGCATTGCTAATTTGTTAGTCTAATCATGGAGGAATGACAAACTTTACGAATCTTTCTCTTACATTTAAAAAATTAAGACTAAAACCCTATAATTATAAAGATGTCAATTACTTTATTACACGGCCCGACGAAATTAAAAAAAATTTTTGCTTCTTTGAATTTGTAAACTGATTCTAGTTAATTTGGGTGCGCTGAATTCAAATCTGTAATCAGCTTGTCTCTATCAGCTCATGATATAAGTTTTTTATACCCTCCACTGTAAGTGAGGAGGGTATATATCAGTTTGTCATTCCGTTTTTTCCGAAAATATTATTTTTTGTGTAATTGCTAGCTGAATAACGGGAATTTTGTTTGTGTAATATTATTCAGAACGTTTTTTTTTCTTTTTGCACTCTAATTGCATATCGGAAGTTAGTTGCTTGTAAGAAGTGGTTCATTGCAGTTGGCAAAGTTTATTAAAAAAGTGTTGATCTAAATAGAAATGACTTTCAATAGAAGATGTTGTAAAAATAACGCTGACACATTTTGTCATATTTGTGGAGAATACACCTTTAAAGAAAACATAAGACCTATTTCGGAATGTGTTAAAAAATCGTATTTAGATTACTTTGGAATTGAATTTTGTGACCAAGATAAAAGCTGGGCTCTACACATTGTGTGCAATACTTGCTGTGTAAATTTGCGACAGTGGACTCACGAAAAACGAAATATGCTTAAGTTTGGTGTGCCGATGGTTTGGAGATAGCCCAGAAATCATTTGGACGACTGTTACTTCTGTTTAGTGAGTATTAAGTGATTTTGATAAGTCAATGACCGAAACTGAACGAAATGCGTGGACATCATTCGTGTAAGTTATAAAAAATTTCTTGGGAAATAATAAAGCTCCAAATTATGTTCAATTAGTGGAGAATATGCTGGATAAGTTCAGAGACCTTGGCTGCAACATGAGTATTAAAATCCATTATTTGCACAGTCACTTGAACCGATTTCCCGAAAATTTGGGTAATTTAAGCGAAGAACAAGGAGAAAGGTTTCACCAAGATATCAAAATTATGGAGAATAGGGAAGGTGGGATACACATATGATGGCAGGCTACTGTTGAAATTCGCAAAGAGACTTTAATCCGGTTGTTCATTCTAGATTTCTTCTTTGTTTTTTTTTTAATTCCTATGGAAAAGTTTTACTTTTTAAATACTTAAAAAAGCTGTATCATGAAAACTAGAGCTGATAGAGACAAACTGATTACAGGTTTGAATTCAGCGCACCCAAGTTAACTAGAATCAGTTGATATAAAGAAGCAAATTGAGTGTTGTCCTGTGTTATCTTTTACTTTTTATTTATTAACTGAAAAGTCAACATCGACTTATGGTTAACGATTAAATATAATGATTATTGATATTAAAAATATCGAAATAAAACTGTTTTATTTATAAAAATTAACAAAGTTTTATTAGGAATTTATTTATAAAGCTGATTTGTAGGAAAACTGGACTTGAACATCCCCAAAAATTAAAAAATTTGTATTAATAATGTCGGAAGTGTAAGTCGTAAATAGTATGTGTTCTTAAAAAAAAATCACATATTCTTTTTAAAGTTTTGATATTCTTACTGTTTTTTATGACAAATTTTTGATTGGAGCTATTATTTAATCGTTAAAATCAACATATCCGATCCATTGACTATTCTTCTCAAGGCTACTATTTGCTTTTTTATTATTTCTTACAATAAATACTCCGATGCTTGCT
Organism: Phyto melanocephala; assembly: GCA_941918925.1. Lineage (NCBI taxonomy): Eukaryota > Metazoa > Arthropoda > Insecta > Diptera > Rhinophoridae > Phyto > Phyto melanocephala. Next base: position 136,259,005 of record OW799235.1, on the reverse strand, counting down.
AACTTGTTTAATTTTTTCATTTTCGAAAATCTTTTCGAATATTTTTGAAAAATAAATAAAATACATAAATGTATTAAGTCCACATACGACGGCTATGACGTCCGTGCCACTCATTGTTATGGGTATAAAAAAGGAATAGAGACGCCAAATGAAACCGGTGATAACAAAATTCCCTTGGACTGAATATGGATAATTTCGTTGAATTGGCATATCAGGAATGTAATGCCAGTGGAAAATAAACTAAAAAAAAATATTATAAAAATTAAAAAAATGGTAAAAAAAAGAAATGTAGAAACATTTCTGTTAGGAAATACTTTTAAGAAGAATTTTTTGTTTCTTAAAATATACGATAGGGGAAACCGACAATTGCTTTGCTAAGTTCAAATTAACAATGTTGTCCTCAAATCTTGAGAATGTTTATATAAATTGCTTTCTTGTTCTGCTAAAATTGTACTAGTAATGATTTTGTACTAGTTTTATTGAACTTTGTTCACACTTGGCAAACATTTAACGAAATAGACATAACTAATGCCTGTTATATGATATTACAAACAAGATGATTGCCATCTCCCAACTTTTTATATAAATTAAGAAAAACAAAAAGAAAGTACATAAACAGCAATAAATTATTATTATTTTTGTTTTTGATACTTGACATTAACTTTCTCTTAGAGAAAAAGTAATTAATATTAAAATCACACCAAAAACAACTTAATTTTTCAATAACTTTTACTAGGATTATGTAACCGTCACATTATTTCGTTATTTCTTTTGCTTTCGAAAAGCCTAAAAAAACATAAAAATACGTAGAATCATTAATATTGCGTTTGAAACTGAACACGTCACCAGAAATTTAAACTTTCATCATAAATTCAATCCAAGAACATTTGACTAACATTGACTTTCTATCCCCACTCCGTCACTATTTTCACTTTAACGCTAGCGTCAACGAGACACAAACGAAAAACTTCAACAAGTCTCACAAACTGGATGCGAGATGAGGGACAGACAGACTTTTAATATACATACATACATTCATACATACATACACATACATCGTAAAAATAAATTCTGAAACATAAAAGCAAATGTACTAGAGTCGACAGTGTATTGGTGCGAAATCCTTAATATAAAAAATTTAAAAGGCTGTTTAAGTGATAAATGACTTTGTAAATATTCGCGGACAAATTGTTGCTAGTCGACAGTAATTATAAGACAAAAGATGTATGTATGTTATAAAATGTGTCAGCAACTCGCTAAAGCTACATGGTGTAATGAGTTCAAAATTTATTTGAATATGAAAAACTTTATTCAATTCTGTCATATAAGTTTAGATAAAATTGTTAAACTTAATTAAATGAAAACATTTACTTTAACACTGCAATGAAATTGAATTTTAAAATGAAAAAATCCAATAAATATTTAAGCACTTTGCCAAAACATCTTAAGTCGGCATCGAACAATTTTCAAGTTACTTAACCATAAAAGTGAAATCTTAAGATACTAAATAAAAAACAGTTTTATATATAATTTAATTGATTCGATACATAATACGAGTCCTGGCATTCTTGTTTTTGGTTTCTTTATGCATTTGACTATTTCGTATAATTCATGTTTAATGAAATAAGTAAACCCCACTTTAAGCTAAACGACAAAAGCTTGACATTGATGCAGATATTGTAGTCAAAACTGAAACATAAGTAACAAATAAGAATTCTATGTTAAAGCTAAAAAACAAATCGATTATCGTCTGTAAATTTTAGGAATAAAATACAGAGGGTCTTGTCGTTTATTATTTCAAATCGATTTGTTGCCTTTTCTCTGGAATAATTTGCCAGACAATGCCGTGCAATTTGGTGTCACTATAGTGTCTAAAAATTATTTAAAAGCTTCATTAACTTGATATATTTACAGCAATAATATATTTTTTCAATTAAGTTTTACCAATGCCTATGCCGACCAGTCGTGGATTTGTCTACTACTTTCTACGAAAGGCTCTGAAAACATATAGTTTTACTAAAAGCTGACAAATTTCGATAATTGTGTTAATAATATGGTTAAAAACAGAGGCAGAGAGTGCTTTTTTTTGATATATCTTAGCAGATTTTGACCAAATTTTGATGGTGGGCAACACTTATTTTCTCCTGAATATTTTTCAAAGATTGATAACGCATGCGATTGTGTGCTACTTACGTAGGCTTCAAAAAGTTGATTTAATCGGACACACAGATAGACGGACATTACTCAATCGATTTCCTATTCCCTATCCATAAGATTCTTTATGTGGTCGCAAATGAATTATGTAGAAATTATAAAATTAATAATAAAGCACAGCGCAAGTGGAGGGTATGTCGCCAGCAAGTCCTTAGCTGGTAAATTTCTTTACGTATTCGATACGTAATGTAAGCGCCACGATCACTATTCCGATTTAATTTGTGTGCAAAGTTCTACAACAATTGCGTCAGTAGAAGAAGCTTTAGCAAGATTTAAAATAATTAGATGAACTAAAGCGAAATAAAATAAAAACTTAATAAAAATAACAAGTCATTAAGCTCTACTTTAGTTTTAGTTGTTGGGTGCCCAAGTGAATTAATCCAATGTTTGGAAGTCTTATTCATTCATTTCCATTCATATTTAATAATCTATTTAACTTTTAGCTTTTTGTGGTTTTCACACCAGAACAACAATTTATCAAGGTAAGGGATAGATAAATTGGTATGACAGCATACAAGATCATTCGTACAATCATTCGTTAGTATGTGTATTTTGATGCATTCATTTACACTAACATACAAATTTAATTGACACTTTAACTGATGTTCGTGTAAAACTGCATAAACACAGGTGATGTATTTATTATTTGCTTTTTTGTTGGGAAAAGTGTAACTATTTAAATGCTACAAATTGCTGTATTGCAATCTGAGACACATTTCGGCTATGCATGTATGTTTGTATTTTTGTTTGTACTTATGTATATGTGCATGTTGGTTTGGGCCGTTTTTTCAAAGGATTCTAACTTGTGTTTTTTTTTTGTTTTCTTTTTTATATTTTAATTAAAGTATGACATGTTGGTCGACATAGTAAAAACACACACGCACACGTCATTTTAAAAACTTATATAGAAATGGCAGTTGACAGTGTTACTCGAAGTTTATCTACTTATGCAATGAAATATACGAAACTAAGATCTTTTAAATGGAATATATAATATTTTACATTGTATATCTTACCGAATGCTTCTGAAATTGTTTTGTGCTTTAAATAAAATCGTGCCATATTGTCGTAATGTCCATAACGGTTTAAACAAATTTTTGTTTGTTGGAATTTTTCTAATGTGTACGGAACGTTTTTCGTGATGAAACAACCATTCACACGCAAACCTTGAGCGGCTAAGAGCCTGCTAAGCCAAGCAATCAATAAATATTGGGAGCAGCTGTCACCTACATGAGTCTAAAAAACCACAGAAGACGTTTACACAAATCATCGCTACTGGCAAAGTTCGTTGGCGTAGGATTCTGTCAATGTACTTTCAGTTCAGAATTTATTTTTCGCTCAAAAAATCTAAAGAAAATCTTGGTGGTGGTTAATTTCGCAATAACCAAAATGCATTTTTCGCATATATCAGCTATTATTTTACTTAGTGTTTCAATTATTTTTGGCAATTATAAATGCAGCAAATATTTTTTGTAATAATTTCTTTATATCTGATTTAGATTATAAATATTGCATTTAGTTATGAGGGGTCATTCACAACAGTCGTATTTTTCTTGTTTTCCATCTATAATATTTTGATTTAGGACACCCTGTGAAATTTCAAATAATAAATTAATGTTTTTCAAAAAAGTGGGTTTTGTATTGACAATCGATAAGTTTGAGAAACACGGTTTTTATCCTTTATTGAAATACATGTTCGAGTTAATTTGATCTGTTTTACTTAACAAACGTAAACACAGTGACACTCATTTGACACTTGTCTACGTATGCAACAATTTTAATTTGTTTTTTTTAACCCTGCTTTTTTATAAAATATACAATTTTATGTGCAACAAACTACAAAAAAAGAAAACTGGAAACAATAGAAAATCGCAGTAAATCATGAGTTTATGGCTGAAAAACACATTCGTATGTGTGTGTTGCATGCAGCCATACATGTTCTATGTATAGATACACACATAAGTAAGTATATAAGGCTGTATTCATTCATAACAATGCATTGTTGAAATGTCATTTATTACACAGGGGTACTTGGTTTGTCCTTTTGTTTTATTTTGTGAGTCGAAAAATTAGGGTGATGTTGCTCGTGGTATGAAAAGTACCAACAAAACCCAATGAACACAAGATTTAAAACGTATTTTATAAAGACAGAACAACAAATCTTTTCGTGATACCTTGAAAAACAGACTTCATTATTAGTAAGGATATGTTCAATATTTGTATTATGTTTATTTATTGAGATTATGTGCATAAATTCTCAATTGAAAATATGATTAAAATATTACAAGGACCTCTAGAGTAAATACAACTGATATGAAATTAGTTACTTGAATCCTTTTTTATACATTAAATGATTAGGATTAATGCCATATGCACTTAATTATATAATTTATATAATATTTGATATTATTTTATAATAAACGAAATAGAAAATTTAATTGTCAGTCATTAATAAAACCTTGTTTCATAAGTCACGGGCATTGGGAGAATTAATCCAATTATTTTGAATTAAATTTTTATCCGGACAATTTTTTTTGGCTGATACTTTTCTGAAGAGCGATTACAAAATCAAAGTTGACATATGAAATGCTTTCACGAATAAAAAAGCGTATTAATTTAAAAAATTTACCATTTAACAATTTTACTATTCAACCTATTTTGCAATTCAGTTCGGCATTTTACGGAAGAGAAATACAAATTTATCAATTATAGCTAAAACTTTTCCAAACAAGAAGCGACTGAAACTTATAAATAAACCAAATAAATGCAACCTTTTGGAATGCCCTGAACACTTTGACCAGCATTGCCATGTAGATAATTTTGTGCACAACTTGAGATATTTACTTAAATTTGTTTTTTTTTTTATTGGGAAAGATATTTAAATAATATACTTATATAATTTATTAAAATAAATATGCGACTATTAAATCTTGATCAAATTACTTTTAAAATCTTACAAGATTTAAACCAAATAATATTGTTTGTTGGGTGTACATTCAAGAAATTACTTGTAGCGTTAGAGGTGTTGCTAATAAGTGGTAGAAAAAATATAAAGTTTGAATAAGTTTTTCGTAAATATACTTTTACAACAACTGTTGACTAACAATACGAATGCATGGCAACTGGCAAAAATAAAAGAAATAAACAATAACAACATTTTGTATTGAGGAAAAAAGTATAAATAATGGAAATTTTGGTGAAATTAAATAATTAAATAAATAAATAATCTGGAATCAGAATATTGAAACAAATTTCATAATGAAGCAATCATTTTTGATTGCACATTTCAGAATTTGAAGGCAGCTCTATTAAATACGGCTGTTATAAAATATATGCTGCACGATTAAAAACTTTACGAAGTACAACAATGACACACGGTTTATAACAATTGCAACAACTGCATGAAAAGAAAACATTTAGTTTCTTCAATATTATTTGTAACAAAAGCTTTACTGTAGGGCTTATCTAAATATTCTTAGTTCATATACTCTCTCGTATTTGGAAGCAACCCTCTAACGCTCTTCACTAGTTGCACATTGTCAAAGCGTTTTTCATTATTGATTATATCAGAGAACAGATTCAGAGATATTCTTAAATAGGTAATGTATTAAATGCTGTTTTGTATTATACTGTAAGTAAATTGAGAAAATACACACTGTTAGAAGAATTTCAGTTCCTAGTCGACTGAGTAGAATTTAAACAATTTTGTTTTGTTCCGAACATTTCGTCCAAAAATTTTTCTTTTGTATATCGTTTCCCTCTCTCATTAAATATTGGAACAATATTTCCTTATCTCTTCTAAACAGGTAGTGTATCGAAAGCTGAAAAAAGCATAAAGCTATATGACATATTTTTGCCACAATTAACTAAGAACAATCACTTCTGACTGACATACTTAAACTATATTTAAATACAACTAAAAAGTTAACGAAATTTAACTAAATCAGTGTAGTACGAGTAATAATATTTTAACAAACTTAAATATTGTAACAATTCACAGTTCACATTAACTTAAAAACAATTTAAAAGAAATCGCAACATCTGTCTGAATATTTTCTTTGTTTACGATTTCTCTTTAAATATATATTTTTTATACAATAAAATTTACCTTTAATTTATGTTTTATTTTTGCGATAAATATATTTTTATATTTACATAACGAAAGGCTGTAGAGGGCGAGTCCTTATAAAAAAAAAAAACAAATTGCTGAAATCGCTTCAAATAAAAACCAACACATTTATTTTACAAATTAATATAGAGAAAAATTCAAAAAATTATTATTTCTATTCTATATCTAAGACCCCGTTCAATATTGCTTGCACACAAACATGTGTTACAATTAATAACTAATGTGCTGCTTTTATAATCCAAGAAAGCGCTATGAGTGGAAATTAAAACGATCGCTTTAATTGAAAAAATTGCACATAAAATCATCCAAATCTGCCGCACTCAGTAGCCACTATCTGTGTCATAATCATCCATTGCAAATGACAATGTCCCAATTAACTTTTGTCCTATTACAGTGTATTATAGTGTATTATAGTGTATAATTGTAAAAAGGAAAAAATATCGTAGAATGTCTTTGACATTATCTTGTATTCATCTTATATCCATTCTAGTCGAATTTTCGCAGATGTCGTTTTGATGGTGTGGGGTTATATTTCGCTTGTCACTACGTATATTTTCTGAGTACAACTTAAGGATGATCATCTGTCTAGAGCATAATAGAGCTCTAGACGTTTTGAAATGATTTCTTTATATTTTCCTGTTTTGCATTTGCAATTTATGATTTAATTAAATCCAAAAGAGGATGTTCCATTTTATCTCTATTATTTTATATTTGCAAAAAATAATACGTACGAACAAAATTTTAATTCCTTCCATGCAAAGGAATATCAATTCCTCCCTTAATTTGTTAAATGGTCAATAGAGAATTTATTTTTCCATATGTTGTCACTTGTAATTGTTGAAGATAATAATTTTTCCTGCGTTATTATTGACTTGTTAAGTTGTGATTTATGAGATAAATGACAGTTGCATCTCAATATTTATTACTGACCGTTAGACATAATCATTATGTTTTTCTACTTGTTTTTAGAAACTACATATTTAAGAATTATGTACATATGTATGTATATATTTATAAAAGTCTGCTGTCCTTTCTACTCGAAAAACCCATATACATTTATCCCAAATACTTGATACTCAGTCACATGAAAAGATACATTCTTCTGTGTGTTTGTTTATTCTTAATTAGTAATAATGAGGATTTGGTAGTCAATTGTTGATTATTTTTGTGTTCGTTGAGCAAATAGATGGTAGAATTCTGTATATTCCTAGATCTCATGTGCAGTCGCTGTTTCCTTTTATTACAATTTGCCAAATTTATGATAATTGGCTGTGCTTTAGAATCATTAATCTTCAACGGCTGACATCCTTATCGTATTTTATACCACTGGCATAGTCACGAATAGTGGTTGTTAAAGATTTGCATAATTTCTATATTAGACTAGATACAGAACTACCGCAATGTAGAAATTGATTTGCGAGTACCCGAAAAACTAATTTATACAAATTGTGATTCACTCAAAAGTATTAAAACTTTTTCGTAAAAGATATTCGAAATTAAATTAAAAAAAAATGTCTATTGTTTTTCATAATGCGTATGCATGCAAGTAAGTATTTTAAGTATTATATTTATATACAACATAATTTATTTATTTATTTATTTCTTTGGATTCCTACACAACAAGGCTAAGAGTCTTATAAATTATGGGATAGGATTTGTATCATGTAGACACAATTACTGATTGAAGACAATACAAATATTTAATCGATATCATAACCTAAAGACACAACAAAAACAAACAAATAATAATATTAATAATAATTATTACAATAAAAAGTATAAAGAATATTTAATCTTTAAAATTATACGTTAGTAGTACAAAAATTTATGGAAAAAAAATATTAAAATTAAGATTTCAATTAAAAAAATTAAATGTTAATAAAAAAAGTATTCAATGCATTCAGAATTCTAAATGATGTACGATTTTTCATTTGACCACAGTTGTTGTTTAGATAATTCGATATTAACTTTTCATATTTCGGTATTCGAAGAACAAAAAACTTTCTCGCCTTTAAACAAATAATGAGAGATAGATATTTTAACGCAATGAATTTAAATCAACGTAGTTTTCTTCTATCGAGATCACATTTTTTTCTTGGGCATGCCTAATCTATCGCAAGAAATAACACGGTTTTACAGATACATTTTATCGTAACTTGAACTTTATCAAAATTCTAGCAAATGGTTAACAGTAGAATTTCCTTAAAGTCACCTAAATAACTTTTATTTATAACTCCGAATATTTTCATGTTAATTTAGTTCTTTTTTTTTTTCAAAACGTCATTAACAAATTATTAGATCACAAATTTTACATTCCTACAACTTATCACAACGTTACAAATGTTGCAAATAAATTAAGCTACAAATCAAAGAATTTGTTGACAAATGTTAATTTTATTCACGATTAAATGAAGACACTTATACTATTGACATTGTTCCTAATAGCTTAAACTGAAACGCAATGTTAAATTAGAAATTCGACATATGTATTTATAAACATATACATATATTGCATAAATAAAACTAATAAAAAAACAGGATATTTTTAGTCCAGTTATTTTGTCTCCAAGCATTCCTTTTGAGCATTTTTTTTAACGCTTTTTTATATGCAACTAGAAAAGCCCGGCGCGCGTTGCTACGCCCCTTAATGAATAAAAATGCATTCTGAATTTTAAATGAATATCAAGTGCAAAAGGCTAAAAATTTTAACTTTTTTTAATGGGCGTGACACTGCCTACTTTTCTAATAACGAAACTGTATAGTCATGTCAGCTTGAAATGTGTGCAAAGTTTCAGAAAAATCGGTACAGTGGAAGTACCTCAAAATTATAATTTTTTATGTGCGTGGGCCCAACCACTTTTTACCTCCCATAAGCACTCCCTGGAATGTGTACAACAACTTGCCAAAGTTTTAGTCCGATCGGGTTTACAGCTTCGCGGTCTATAGCTAACACACACACACACTGAGTTTCACTTTTATATATGTAGATATGCATGCATGTACATATATTTCTTGTAATAATTTAGTTTTTTCATTAGATTTGTATTTAAAAGTCTTTTTACGGAAAATATTTTCGATTTTATTTCCTGAATATTAAAATTTCAGAATAAATTGCTCTGCAAACTGACACCCGAATATTTTGCTATAAACTTTAAAATAATTCCTTACAATTTACAAAAATACTAAATGGTTTTAGATGATTTTTTCTTATTCCAAATTTAATCCAGCATCTCTTTCCATGTACACTTTTAATGCAGTCTCGTATTTGTTAAGGGTAAAGTAGAGATATATCATCGGCATACAAAAATAACTTTTCCAGAAAGTCCAAGATTATTGCATTCATTTATATAAATTGTAAGTAAAAGTGGGCCCAATATTCAGCATTGCGGTACACGATATCCAACCGTTCCAAAAAAAATCCTTATAGTACTATTTAGTTCAACGTATTGCTTTCGGTTTTTCCAAATACTTTTAGTTCGCTACCACTAACTTCATAGTATCGAAGTTTTTCAAACAATGTGTCATGATCCACAAAATCAAATGCTTTTGAAAGATCATAGAAGATACCAGCAACACCATTCAACTCTTTATCCCAGTCGCAAAATATAAAATTAACAACATTTATTACAGTATTTTCAGTACCTCTGCCATTCCTAAAACCATATTGAGAATCATAAATTTAACTATTATTTCAAGGTAAATAAAAAGTTGTTGGTGAATAATTTCCCCACAAATGTTATTTATTATATTGTTTATGTAGCTTTCACCGAATTCAAGATGTCTGATTGACTTGAAACTTTGCACATACAACGTTCAGTTCCTCTGACAATACAGTTCAAGGAGGATAAAACTTGAACAGTGCAATGATAGTACAAAGAAAAATAATATTGTTTTTCAACCACTTTTTTAGCAAAGATGTGAAGACGTGAAGATTTTGCCTGTAAGTATTTAGACCCCTTTCTGACTAGGCAAGTGTAAACTCAATTTATAATATTACAATGGGATGCTTTTATATATGTATGTTTTTTATATGTATTTACGTATTTCATATGAGATGAATGGTGATACAAACAATTGTTGTTGCATGACTGCACGTTGTGAAGGGTATATAAGATTCGGCACGGCCGAATATAGCAATCTTCTTTGTTTTTAATTTTTTTAACATTTTTTTTGTTTCTGGTTTCTCAATAAAAACTTGCTCGTGCTTGCCGAGTACAGGCAACTGGGTGTACTCAAATATGAGCAAGTTTCTTCCTATTAACCCGACCTTACCCCTTTTATCTATAAACACAAGATTTGCGCAAGTCTCTTGCGCAAGAGACCAATATTATTATAACCTTGGCAAGAGAATGCAAAAGTTGAAAGTTTATCATTCCGTTTATAATTTCTACAATATTCATCGACCCTAAAGAATATATATATTCTGCCTCTTATGTTATAGAGGAATTGATTTAGCTAAGTCCGGTATGTTTGTGTATACTTTAGACGTTTATGTGGTATCAGTTGATTACATTAAAAGCTAAGATATGGGCGAAATAACCCAAACAAAGTCAGATTTTGTAGCTCCAACGGAATCCCATACAACGTTTGTTACGTACATATAAATATATGTACTCTTGGCAGCATTTACTGAAGATGGGTCAATTAAAATTAGTAGTTCAAATTATTAATTTCCTTAATTAGTTTGCTCACAGTTGCATCATACAATTTTTAGTTACGGTCATAACATGATGGTTCTAACTGGGTGGGGGTCAATAAAATTCTACACAGTCGGAAAAAGGGCTCTCATTTGTTATTTTTAAAATTTTTTTACTAAGTACTTTTATACCTTTAGAAATTCTAAAAAATACACATTGAGAATTTTATGTCACTAAATGCATATGAAGATATTTTGACAAGCAACGCATGATGTCTTTTAGTAGTTTTAGTCCGTTAAAAAATACTTTTAACATAATTGCTCAATTCACAACCTGTCGTAAAGTCGTAGATTATAGGAAATTCACTATAATATGTTGAAGAGTAATTACTCTTCCAGCTGCGATGTATTTATACGACATTCTATTAACATGGGTTAAAATTGTTGGAAGTGTTGTATAAAAAATTAATGAAGAATCTATCAACGAATTTCGTACAACTACTACGACGTACAACTTCAGCAATCGGTAGTGAATCGGGCATATAATTACAGCTAAATGTTGTAATTATATAACGGCGTTTGTGGACTATCATATTTAGATCAACCTCGTCACAACAAACATACGCATACATGCATACGTAATGTATTGTATTGTATTGTAAAACTAACATACTTACTAACTTTTATTTAATTTTGTATTTCTGAACAGTAACGTTTTTCTTTTGTTTTTTTTTTTTTTTGTTGCACACGTATGTACGTACGTAAATACTTGTAAATATTTATGTACACATCAAGTTGCCGGTACATTCAGTAGCCCCGTAATTTTTCGCTCATTAGCTTTGGCTTTTTTTACACACATTTACTATATTAGTTTGTAAATCTATTGTCGTACTACCACCCCTTAAGCTATCTGCCATATTTTCTGGTTTTATGTTCGACTTTAGGTGATTGTTTTCATTCCTCCCGTTAATTTTTTTTGTTTGCTCCCGTGAGAATTTGTGTTAAGCATCTGGCGTCAATCATGTGTAAACCACAGAAAAAATTTTACTGAATTGCTTAATATAAGTTCTACTATCAATATCAATACAATAAATTATCAATATATTATTCTACTAGCCAGTATAACCCACCAGCTAAACAAAGATTCCATTGGCCATGTTAGCATTCCAATACTTTCTACCCTTTTACTTGGAGTAAAGCTTCTGTAGCAGGGTATTCGAATATACATATGTATGTATGCATGATATGCTATATTACGACAGCAAGTTGAGAGGTTTTCGGATAAAATCATATTAAAGGTTTCATTAACTGTAGTACAATAGCTCTCTCTTAATGCTTTTATCAAATAGAAAATGGTTGTTGCAATTAACAAAAATCCCTTCTTTCTTCCTTCTCTCAAAGAAAAAATAAACTCTTTTCGATTTTTTAATAACTTTATGATTAATTTTATGAATTTAAAAATAAGTCAAGTTGAAAGGAACATGTGAACGATATTTGTATTATTATTATTTTGACTGTTCTCACATACAATTAATAATATATCAATTTTGCCATTTACAAAATAAAGTAATATTTGTTTGTACATACAAACACATGTATTAATTTATATATTAACTCCTTAAGGCTCCTTTCAGCGATATTAGAGGATCAGACGGCCTTAAATGAAATATACTTAACTTGCAGCGTTACTAGTTCGTTACGTTACCGGATTAGCATAATAGCTTGAACATTAGCGTAAACATTTCAAAATCACAGACGCGTGACGGTACGTGATTTACAATAGTCACGTTAGTGGTACCATTTTGTAGTTTAAAAGTTTCAAAAGCACCTCAAGCTGGACAAATATATTCGAATTGAATTTTCTGATTTCAACCAAAAAAAATTCTCCGTTGTCAAGACCAAATTATTTAATTCATCTCTATCTTTTTTAAACTTTATGTAATTAATGTGTGTGAAATATTTGTTGGAACTTATGACGCAAAAGATGAAAATAAAACTTTAAACTGAAACTAAAAATAAAAAATAAATAACTGTTTTCGTTTATCTTACAAACAACAATTTGTTACATTACCGATTTCTCCCCTTTGGAGAGAGATGAATCTAAACAAGATCCACAACCAAACACTTAGTAAAGGGACCGATACATAATACTAATGCAACAAAAATGCAGAAAAATGAAAATAAATGAAAACAAGTAGCAACTCAAACAATCAGTGTGTAGAAGCAGTTTTGTTTTCTGAACATTTTCGGCTTTTTGCATTATATGGATTGCACAAAGCTGTCAGCAAATTTCATTATGTACTTTAGAGAAGCTAACAAGAATATCCTTAAACACACAGTCACACATTAACATACTTAAATACTTATCTATGTATATACTTACACACAAACATACATACATACATACATACACACATTTATACAATGTTTATTGGGAAATAGTTACAAGGGTTAGAGTAGCAATAGTAAAATGTTTAAAATTCTGCCAACGAAGTAAGCTTTTTAAAAAGTTTTTTCGTTTTTGTTTTTTATTGCTTCACGAACAGTGTCAGTGTCGGAGAGGTTTGCAAAAATATTATTGAAATAATTTATAAGCTTGTCAAAAGATTTCCAAATATGTAGGTATACACAAAACCATTTCAGACTGAACTAAACATTGCCTACTAAGATGGAATCACGTACTTTAACACTCTTATAAATCATACGCCAAAAAAAAAAAAAAAAATAATGGTAAATGATTTATACACAATTGTACGATTTAACAACAGTTTTCCGGAATTGAAAACTGATAATTATTTCTGATTTTAGCTTGCAATGCTCTTAACACTCGATTCGTTTAGTTTTTATTTTTTTGCAAAGTTTAAGTTTTAATTTTTAACAAAATTCGATATTTATTTATGTTCACTCGTACGGAGCATTTATGTAAAAGTTTGCTTTAAAAAGAAATAAATTTAATTTTTTTTTCTGAATTTATAAAAATGTTCTGCATGTTAACCACTGTTTTTTATGACTTTAAGAAGGATTTTTCTTACGTAGGCACCATAAAAACAACAAAAATGTTTTAAAATCCTAGAAGAATAAACTTTTTTGTTTCTGTTTGTTTTCTATAAAAAACAATAACCAAACAAATGCAATTTGTAACAAATGTTGCTTCTTTTACTTTTTTAACACTAAAACAAAGTAGAAAAATATTTTTGTCGGACTTTTTTATTTTATTTTTTTTTTAAGAAAAAAAAAACACAATAACAACAATAGCAACATAAGGAATAAACTTTAAATTTTCAGTTTAATTCGTATCCAGAGGTACATTTTGGATAAAAAAATGTACACACTGTCGTAGTGGTAGTCGTAAGTGTTGCGGTAAATATTTTTTTTGCAACAACAAAATTACAGGTGTTCATATCAAAACTGCATTCTGCAGTAACAAGCACACGGACGAGCTTTTTGTTCCACGGAAAAAAGTTGCAAGTATGGATGTTTGTAAGTGTGCAAAACCCATACAAATTCGTGCCTATCAAATATTGTGCATAATCGCTCATTTATTTCCACAGCGTCATAACTTAAAATTCTCACTTTTTAAGCCGATTAATACACAAAAATGTTTAGGTAAAAGTGTTTAAGATTATTTCATTATTTTCCTTACTTAATATTCCTTCGAAAGTATAACAATTTTCATATTGAAAGTGAGATTAATAAACCTTTCTTAACGGAAATTATAAAATCTATGCATAAATCTTGTTTAATTATACCAATAGGTATTTTCTAACGCTATGTTTTTAAAGTAACTGAATGAATAGTGAAATGTTTTTAAAATATTTAAAGCCATTTTATTCACATCTACGTTTTTTGAGTTATGGCACTCTTAAAGTAAATCAGCGATATGTGTTGTATGTATGTTTGTGAAAATATTGATGATTACAACGAGCATGAGAGTACGTACAAGCTTAAAAAATTCTGCATTTCATGTTAAGAGATATTACAATGTGCATTGTACATACATTTCAAAACTTCTTAAATATTATATTATTATACAAAAATGTAGCCAAGTTTCTAATTTTGCTGTTTCACGGAAACCTCCCAGCTGAAAACAACGTTTAGGCTACAAGGAAAATTATAATAGGAACAGCTTCAGCCGAATAGGTAAAACGACTTCGATTAATGTGTCTTGAATTTATTTCATTTTAATACTAGAACAAATAAATAAGTCTTTTATTATTTTTATAATTCCTAAAACAAGTTTGTCTCTCTGCATATAAAACCTTATCACTTTTGAGTAAAAAAAAAAAGTGTTTCGGACATATGCCAGCCAAATTTTGGCACTTTCTCTTGCATACTATGAGTGCTAAATTAGACTTACATTGTTCTAATGATGTTCTAATGTTTTGTATTAATTAAGAAAAAAATAAATCAATGGTTTCAAAACTATAATTGCTTTTCGTTTCTATAGACATGTGTTACAAATATTGATACATTTTTCACCAATAGCAGCGAAATGTACTTCATATAATGAACATTTCCCTGTATTTTTACTTCAAGGGCCAAATTTCGAAATTCGATTATGTGCAAGCGTAAAACTATTACGTTTGAGTAAAATTTCGATAGCTTCCCTAACCTTTTATTCATCGTTTTAAATAACCGCACCTTAAAGGGCCATGGCTAACTAAAGTTACAAAATGATAACACAACAAATAACTTGATCTCTTAATCAAAATTTTAGAAAACTTTAAAGTGTGATGAAAAAATTAACATCCTTATAAAAGTTAAATAAATCATGTAAGTAATAAAAGAAATGTATAATTAATAATTAAAATGCAAGTTTAATCACACTTACATGCAGTTTAAACTGTAACAGCCAGGAAAACTTAAGCAGGAATATAAAACTAGAGAATCTGAGAGGGAGATGTATTTTAAATACATGTGATGAAACCTATTATATTATGTAAAACAAATTTTGTCGATGAGTAATGTGTGAGTACTTAGCGATATGAAAAATAATATTTACTTAAAACAATTGCTTGTTCACCGTTTCACCTTTTTTACTTGTATTAAATAATAAAAAAAAAACGTCCTCTACTTTTATATCCTTCATTATTTTCATATGAATTTAAGCTTGCAACATAAAAATGAAAAATGAAAATAAATTCAATCAGTTACGCTAAAAATGTGTTTTTCAATTCGATTTGTGGATATTTATTCATTTAAGAAAATATTTAAATAAAGAGAGGCAAAAGAAATTTCCCATAAAACGTCGTCAGCAAATCTTTACATTCCAATCACGACTTCCTTTTAACAGAGATAATGAAACGAGTAGAGGATGATGATGGAAAATGTATGAAAATGGGGAAAATATATACTGCATATCGGCGGTCACAGGTGGAAAGGTCCCAACTCGTATTTTTTACGAAATTGAGTTTTTCAGTGATTTTAATACATTTCACACAAGCACACCTCGATAGAAAAATAAAAAATATAACAGTTTTATAAGTAATTTTACAAAAGAAATAAGCATTATGATTATACAGTTTCTATTACGTTTTTGCCTTCTCCTGTAAAGTTAAAATTATTTGAGTTAGGGCCTTTCTACTTGTGAACAACGATATAGGCCTACGATGTGCTCACATTTATTTTAAAATAAATGTTTAAATGGCTGAAAGAAAATGAAAGAATATAATCGTAAAACTTTTAGAGTTCTAATTAATATACAATATATGTATGTATGTGTGTAAGGATGCATGTAGCTACGAATATCGTGACAAAACATCGGCACGTTAACTTTAGACGGTGCGCAAATTGAAGGAAATTAAATTTTTGGCCTGTTGTCATTGTCAGTACTTAAACATTTCCATACATGTGTATTAGAGCATACCATCTCACGAGTAAAGAAACGTTCACCATACACTTTCGAATAGAAAATATTTGTAAAAAGCTGCTGACAAAAACAAGATTAAACTATTGCTAAAGAAGTTTATAAATACTGAAATAAATTTGTTTAAATATTTTTTTGCTTGTTTTTGAACATACGGATCGGATCGCGCCTTTTAATTTTGCAAGTTTTTGGTTAATTTTTATTTATTTTTTCTTAGGGTACAACAGTGAGTGCCCCTAGAAAAAACATCGATATGTCCCCGTCTCATATTCGACTGCAAAAACGAAAAATGTAAAAAATGCGACCCCTGCGTTTGGCCAAAAAAAATAAAAAAAATGGAATTCGTTTTCAAACTTCATACTCGAAGGTGACTTCGAATGTTTTTTTCCGGTACACTTTAATGTGTAGTTATGTGTGTGAGTGGAGTCGAGTTGTCTGTTTCGAAAACACCGCAAAGTGTACGTATACTCGTAGCATGTTCTTGTTGCTTTTGTAGTACATGTGTTGCTGCCACTAATTAGTAATCGATACATTCATTGCTACGTAATGTTGCTTATACATATATCTGTTATTGAAGTGTGTAAAGTTCATTAAATTTTGGAAGCCATAGCCGTATTAAAACTAACAAAAACAACAGTAATACCAACCCAGCCAGGATTCAACTCTTGGTTAGCATTAACGTACATTAAAACAAATGTATGTATAATACACCCAGCAATCATTTTAATTTATTTAGATATTATATGTGCTCTGTTACAAATTTTTTAACTATTGATTAGGTAGTGTATAAAATTAAAAGTTTTTTAGAGAGTGCTCCTGTTCCGTTACGATATTGTTTTACTATAAACCTATATTTTTAACAATTAAATTATTAAGAAATTTGTATGTATATGTGTGCACTTAGCCAAAAAGCTAAACCTAATTTAAAAAATAAAACCAGCTTTCCCAATCCAAAAACAAGAAATTTAATTTTTTTTTTAATTTCTTTTGTATAAAATTCATTTGTTGCTTGGATATTATTAGCAACTATTTTAGACACAAATATGTCGATATTGTAGGAATTACAAACGCAATAGCCAAGCTCTGTATGTATGTATACCCTTGACACCTGAAGTGGATCAGCTGTGTCAGACTTAAGTTGTTTATACTAAATAAAAGAGAGAGCAATCGGAAATTTGTTTCACCAAAAGCCTTTTTACCTTATTTTTATTTTGGCTTTTTTATGTATTTAAAAGAATTCAAAATAGATAAGTTAAGTTCGACATGACTTTTGAGGACATTTCGAATTTAATAGCAATTAAAAATTAAATCAGCACTTACACCGTGTAACAAAAATCAATTTTCCCATTCAAATACAGTCGAAATGTATCAAAACTATACTCAGTACAAAAAAGTACAGCAAAATAAATAAAGTAAGTTTTTTAATATAAAAATTAAAAATTTTGTATTAACTAAGTAATATGTTCTGCGATCGACACATTCGACCGTTATAAAGATGATTTAAAAAAAAAAAGATTTAACTCCATTGTAACAATATATTTATGTTTAAGGCTGTTTATTTATTTTGACTTGACTTTCTTCAAATCTAAGGCAGAAGAAAAGAAAACAAGCAACTTTAATTGTTTATAACTCCTAAAACACTGAACCTGTTTTAATATGATTGAGATTGTGCAGGAGCTGATAGAAAAAATCCTTTTAAATTATATTGATAAAATCGGTTGTATAATGAAAGCGTTAACTGCGTAACATAAACATAATATACAGGTAGTGGATAGATCTGCATATTATGAAAGAGAATAGTCCATAAATTTAAAAAAGTATTAATTTTTGAATTTTTGAATTTTTTAAAACTAATGAATTGTTTTGTCATTCAAAAGAAAAAATAACTTTTTGTTTTCGATAAATTTTTTTTTTTTTTGTTAAATTATTTGAAAAAAGATTTTTGATTTTTATTCATTCAAATAATTGAAATAATTTTATAAATTATATTTTATGAGAAATTGAAAATCAAAGAAATTGTCAAATCAACTTAATTATTTAAAACTTTATGCGTTAAAGCTTGGCAACGAGAGTAGATTGCTTTAACAATTTGGAAATTTGGAATCTTTTGATAAATACTTACAACACGGACCATTAAGTCGAAAATCTAAGAAAATTTTCATTACACAAAAATTGCAAATCATGATCATTATTACTTTTTTAAAAATATATATCACATTTAAAACATTATAAAATTACAGATCAAAATGTAGGAACTACTTTTATTTGACTAATTCCTATTCGTAAGAACATACAAGTTTTAATATTTCAGTCTGATATTTTATAACACGGATTCATAGATGACGTAGCTTTGATTGTCGGGGTCGATTAGTAAGTTACAGTTTAGTTTACACCGTTTTTATATATATTTTATACACACATGTAATAGTGATTGTATGTAATAGTTCGAGCACTCATACTCAATTTTCAACTGGTTTTTAGTTGAATAAAACCTGTGGTTTACTAAAAAGAACTAAATAGTTAAGGGATGATGTGGTACGAATGTGCCAAGTGTTTGTCTTAAACTCGTTACTTTTATTTTTATTATTATTTTTTTTGTTTTGTTTTGTTTTTGACAAAGATTTTTTTTTCGAGTTTTTGTACAATTATGAGTAACAGCGGAAGATGTATTGGAAAAAGGGCAAAAAGGGTTCATGCTGTTCAAGTTAAGTCTGTATCGTTTTAGTCGTTTGTTGTTTGTTACTTTAGCAACCGTGTCCTTTTTTTTATGAAAAGTTTTTTGGCACGTATTACAGTATCGAATTACGCTATGATTTCCGTTCACTTCCTCTAACAGACTACAGTCTTAACTTTCGTTTACATTTTTTTATTTTTTTTTTTTTGCTATATTTTGTATGTTCTCCATGCACTACTGAAACATTTACTAACCTCAACCAATATTAAATACAGCAACGAAAATAACAAGTGCCGTCATGTATCTGTTGTTTGAAACAAAAAAAAATCGAAGTCTTCTCCATTCTAGAGGATTTTGTGCGTATTTTGCATGTGAAAAATGTGTTACAATTTTCAGCATTTAAAATACAAAATAAGTAAAAAGTGGGGAAAAAACCGACATGCAATTGTTATGTAATGATTTGTTCACTTATACACGCACATCTTAATATCAAACAACACATCGCAATGTAAATGTCTTAACTAGAGTTATGTGGGTTTGTTCGGAAGTTGTGTACTTCTTTTGTTACTTGTTAACGGGGAAGTGGATGTGGAAACGGAAGATGTCATTCGTGATTGAAGCTATCACATTGAAATCGACATATACGTGTCACTGTTAAACGTAAGAACCACGATCAGATTCGTATGTGATTTTATTCTACACTGACTACAGTTGACATCGTATTATTTGTACACTCATAAATAACTAACGTGGGATATTCTTTAAATTTCTGATTTATTTGAAATCGATACACTTCCGGTTGCACTGATAACGAATTAAAGTCAGTAAGTCCGGAAAACGAATTTTGTGCATTCTTCGTCATGTAATAAATATGTATAAATATATTTACCATCAAACTGTTATCACACTTTTTAAGGATCGCAAATAAGCAACGTACTACATCTTAGCCCTTTTGCCTGGCTTACTCTGTTAAAACAAGAAAAATTAAATATTCGTAAAAAGTGCAGAACTATTTAGTTGATTTTTTTTTTTAATTTTGACGTATAAAAAACTTGATATTTAGATAAATAAAACACTTATTTGCAATTCAAAAATAACTTTGTTTGAATATTTTTCAAATAATATCTCTTCTCTCAATTGATTTATTGTCCTCGTAGGGTGCGCAAACTGACGGTAATATTTTGTTTAACTGTCATTTCATACAGCATTTCCTCAAAGTGTATGAGTTTTGTTTTTGATTTATCATGGGAACATGTAATATTGACAATTGGTTTTCGGCTGGCATTGAATTACCAAACATAAAAAACAAACACTTACATACGCTAAGATTTAGTGGCGTTGCCATGAGAAGCTCATTTGGGAAAAATCAAAATAAAGGTGAAAAACTGTTTATCAAGGTATTTAGATAAATTTTTATACGTGTATGTAGCTATGTTGTATGTATGGCTGTATGAATAAATGAAAAGATAAATTTTGAAGATTTACATGCTAAATTGAAATAATTCTGAAGCACACATATGCACACAAACAATAACATGACAAATGAGAAGGAATCGAACTGAATTGAAACAGAGATGGTAAATATTGTTCTATATTCCTTTGGCTTTTTGATAAATTTCTTATTATTATTTAAACATAAATGGAAATTAAAAAAGTATTTTTTATTTATTATTTCGTGAAACCACAATATATTCGCTAAATTCAAATTAGGGCATGTCTTTTTTTTAAGTAAAATATGGTCTACCTTTTAAAAAAAGTTGATTTAAGTTCAAGTTTTTGTATATTTACAAGAGAACAAAAATCTAGCAAGTGCCATAACGCATTTTCATACATATGTATGTATATTATATATTATATTGCCTTAGAAAGACAAATTGAAATAATTTTAAGTGAAAACCTTTTTAGACACGAACACTGTGTTCCGGAATAAATCATGTTATAAGATCCAAGGTATCGGTATAGAACTGACTTTTGGAAAAACTGAAGTTTTTATTTATTTATTTATTTTATTTATTCGAGTCTATTGATTCTAGATCCTTACAGACTATAAAGCAGTACAAACAAATTGTTTAAGATTTGTTATTCAAAAATAAAATTATTTTACATTTTACAATATTAACGTTTAATGAAAAATCTATATGTCGATAAAGTTTATTGAACTCGATGCAAATCCTTAAAAACGGATCGAAGCTGGCATAATTCGTTCTGAAATTTTTAAACGAGATGGTACGTTAAAAAATATATTCGCTATTAGGAAAGCACAGCACACATATATCCTTCTATTAAATTTGGAACAAACGTAACATAAAGCATTGTTCTTCGACTCTTTAAAGTTGACAGCTTCACAAGTGCAAGCTACTAGTACAAGGCGTTGGGTTTAATGAATTCCACTGTAAGACACGAAGACAAAATAACAGAGATTTGTAGGCTTCTTTAGTCACTTCAGATTTATTGTGCTCCCTAAATTATGGTTAGCGACAAGATATCGATGAATCGAAAAACATCGAATTTTTTTTTTGTCGCTACTCCCATATTCAGTATTTCAAAACTATATTTTTGTATATTACGCTGGGTCTTCACGTAAATAGCAATTTTCATTGCGAAGCATAAGCAAAAACGTCGGCAGAATAACGGCACTTTATTGCTAAAGTATGTTTATTTTTATTGGGTAGGCGGAGAACACAACTAAAATAATTTATTTATAAAATTTAATATTTTTGTTTTAATTTTTATGGTTTATTTTAAATACTGGACTCTAAATTATTATCAGGTAAAACTATTTTAATTTTCCTTTGTCACATATAGCAATTTGCGGTCTGCACGTCGCAATCTCTATGTACGCAATCAATTTTGACAATTGCGGTAATAAATATTGCTAGGTGGAGACCGCGGGTTATGTTCGCTGCTACTTGTTTTTAAAAACTATCAAAACTTCCAGATAAAATATCATTAGAAATCTTGTCCCATTACAAATGTCATAGCAAAGATAAGTGGTGCTAGTGATGTGTCATTCAATTTACCCGTTCCAGTAGCGAATTTTATTCGTCTTTTTTTATTTTTTGACTAAACGTTAAAGTAAATCGGATGAAAATGATCAAAAAATTTTGGGTTGTTTAGATGAATCTCGTCTCAAAATATCGTCTAATAAAGGGATTAAAATTTTAAATTTTTAATTCGCTTTTGTTTCACAAATACATAAAATTGCATTCGCTACATCATCAATATGATGAACATATGTTTGCTTTATTTAAAAATAAAAAAATAAAAAGTTGTCTGTCTTCGCATACATGTAGACAATTCTTTATTCTGAATCATATAAAATTATTAAGGCATCGTTAAAATTTTCCATCCCTGAATTGACGAGTAATGATTGTTTACCTTAATTTCATACTTTACGTACGTAAATATAAATACATGTATGTAAGCACTTGGGTATATTTAAATATAATACATCGAATCCTATTTTTACACGGTAAATACGTTTTAGGGGACACCATGTATTAATAGGAAAGTATCGAGTTGACTTTAAGAACTTAAAACTTAATAAATCTGATAAAAACAAAAAATTTTCTTTTCTTCAGATAGTGATTTATTTAATATTATTATTTTTCTTTTTTGATTTTTCCGATTTCTAGGAATTTAAAACTTAACATTGCACGTCCACATTATGAAACGAACATATGTTGCAAGGAGGAAAAACGGATGAGACTATTTGTCAGAAAATGTCCTGTAGATTTATATTCTCCGTGCATGTAGGGTTGCCATCCGTCCTCCTTTCCCCGGACACCGGGGTTGTCCGGCTTTTTGCACCTTCTCTGAAGTTTTTCTTACATTTAAACTTTAAATCACAGGTCACAAAATGTATAAAATTAGTTTTGAAAAAGTACAATTTTAAAACTTGTCTTTGTACAAAATTAGTTTTATTATCCTTAATTGTCGCTATTGATCGAAGTGGCCTATTTTAACTTGTCTTTTATTTTAAAAAAGTTCGGCATATGGGTCTGCTTGTCAGCTGTGTGTTTTTCATAAAGTTTGTTTTCCAGATATAGAAGAACAAAAAATATAGTAAGGGTATATAATTTTGATATGGATTGCCTAGAGTTTTACAAATATTTGAAGAGATGCGATGGAGTATATTGGCTCAAATTGGAAGTGTTGAAAAATATATGTAAAATTTTTAAAAGTGTACATTCCCGATAATAAATGCAATGAATTTTTGTTGTTTTTTTTTATTTTATTTTCAACCATTAAATCAGAATATGTTCAGTTTGTATTTTTGTAAATAAAGTTTTTTCGTAAAAACAAATTTTGTTTTTGTATTTTAAATGGCGTCGTAAATTTTATCAAATTTAATTTTTTTTAAATGTGTCCTCTTTTTTTTGGCAAAAGTCCTACATTTTTATGCTGACGTCCTCTTTTTTTTTAAATAGAAATGGCAACCCTACGTGCATGCAAAAAAAACCGTGTAAAAACAGTATTGGATGTAACACAATAATAGAATACACATACTCACATGTACTCACAAATTAATATATTTGTATGTATGTATGTATTTATATAAGAATAACAGCCAAAATGTCAATGCTTACACTAAGAGAGAAAGAGACAGAGAGAGAGAGTTGACTTTATATCGTCAATTGATTTTTGGTACCTTCAACTTTTTTCATACATACATACACACATACATATGTACATACTTATATAAAAATACTTTTTATGAGGTAATCAAGTGACTACTTTGCCAATAATAAAGAAAAACAATATACGGTGGAAAGCGGATTAAAAAAATCAAAAAAAATCTTAACATCTATCTATATACATATATAGAAGTGAAACTCTGTGTGTGTGTTAGCTATAGACTCCGAAAATGTAAAACCGGTCGAACTCAAATTTGGCAAGTTGTTGTACACATTTCAGGGAGTGTTTATGGGTGGCAAAGAGTGGGCGGGGCCACGCCCATAAAAAATTAGTTATCAGTTTTAGCTACTTGCACTTGACCGATTTTTCTGAAACTTTGCACACATATCGAGCTGTCATGACTAAATAATTTCGTGATAAGAAAGTGAGCGGAGCCACGCCCATAAAAAAAGTAATAATTTTCAGGTACTTGCTCTGGACCGATTTTCGTGAAACTTTGCACACATATTGAGTTGTCATGACTATACAATTTCTTGATAAGAAAAGTGGGTTTTTAGCTTTTTGCACTTGATATTAAATTTAAATTCAGATGCATTTTTATTAATTAAGGGGCATAGCGACGTGCACCGGACTTTTCTGGTAATATATAAAAACCAACAACAAATTTAAAAATTTTAATTGAAATTTTATCTTTAATTTAATGCAATTAAAAAAATATTTTTGAAAAGTTATTAAAATGATATTCATATGTACATATCGTAACTCGATTATTTACGCTTTTGTGTTTTCTTAACGGGCAAAGTTATTATTAAATGCCGCCGCATAAATCTGATAAGAAATGATTGGGAAGTTTAATGTGATTCTTTTAATGATTTAACAAAATGCCACCACATACCTCAACGAGTAGTATGTGCAACCTAGTATCTTAAAATAAGCTTATCTTAAGTGCTGGTTTCCTACCAATTGCACTTAAAGAAATTAGTAAAAGTGTTTTATTTCATTAACTTTGGCATTTGTCATCACCAGGAATAAATGCTAATTTATATAGTCTGAGAAGAAATAACCAGTCACAACCGTCAACGTTGATCGGAAATTCTTTTACGCTTAAACACATTTAAAGAACAAATTAAATTTTACGTTTAAACATTGATAGAATAACATTCCTGAGAACCGGCTGATATATACGGAATTTTTATTTTACTGAGATCCGGTCTAACTAACCAACATTTGTTGCAGACTAAAGTCTTAATTATAGAATTAATGATTAATGTAGGTCTGCTTGTAATGCTTAGTTTGATGCCACCCAGTGCGGGACATTTGCACACTACGGGTACTGCCACCTCCATGGTCAGATAAAGTTTCCATGTTTGATCACTGATGCAATAAAATACAAAAAGCTTAATTTTATGTTCTGATTTAAGTGTAATGCAATCTTCTGTGATATCGCTTTTTGCAGCGAATATATAATAATGATGATGTAGTTTTCATAAAACAGTTTTCTTAAAAATTAATCGAAAGTTTTATTGTTTTTTTGAAAAAATTTAACAGACCAGGAATTAAATATTCTTATTCGTCTTGTTAATCGATTGTCCTACTGTGCCCTAAACACTTCAATATAAACAACAATGTATGGGAATGTTAATTTGTGTAAACATTTTTTAAATTGATGACAGCGAATAAAGAGAAAAGCAAACAGCCAAATATTATTAGTATTTGTTGTTTTGTTTGTCTGTCGTATTGAAAGGCAATCGAAGAAACCTTAAAGACGATGAATGAAATCAACAATAAGTTGTTGATTTTACGAAAAAGGTTATTCCCCCTGTCCCTTTCTACGTGTGCAACTTTCATAATGTTAACATCAATTCGACAGTAAATATTCAAATAATTTCAAGAATCTTTTAAGTTTTCATGCATGCGAACTATTTGGGATCTCATCTTATGTTTCACACATAAATACAGAAAAGTGCTTCATTGTTAGAAATGTTAAGCGTATTTGTTTTCCTAAATAAAGTGGAAAGAAGCCTTTTTAAGGATTCTGTTTTAAAAACAACAATAGGTAGTCTCATACCCATTCATATTCAGGCAATATTAAATTAAGGACACACCAAATACCAAATATAACCTCTAAACTACCCTAAATGGGCCAAAGATACAAAGAAGATGTTTGTTTGTATTTGAGTATGAGTTAATGGCTGTCGTTTTATTGTACTGTATTGTAGTATTGTAATAAAAATATAATACTATAATAATAACTTAAGACATTTCCAAATAAACACTGTGTTGAATGGATAACCCCGTAGTTAACTTTATGTCCTTTTTCCTTTTTTTCCCTTTCTTCCATTTTATGTTTTATTATGTAAGCGGGGATTCATAAACAAAGATGTCAACAATGAAAACACAATGAAATGTTGACGACGAATTACAATTACTGACTTTGATAGAATAAAAAAAAAAAAAAAATACAAGTATAAATTTATAATAAGAATCATAACCGCACCTTTAAAAGTCAGCAAAAATTTCCAAATCAATTTCTCCCGGTGCACACAAAACACTCTTACTACTACACATATACATATTTGTAAATTGGCTCTCTTTTTGAATACTCAGTCAGCAGTCAATTATACAAGCCATTCTTAAGAAGGTGCTTCACTACAGTAAAATAATATTTTCTCATAATCTTATTTACTCAAAAGGACTTTTAATAAATCCATAGACTTGAATTTTCCAGCAAATTCTTTGTTTCGAAATCCATTTTAAGATTCTCTGATAATGTATCCATACACTAAAAAAGGAAAAAAGGGAAAGCAAACGTGGGAATATGTTGCTTTACTAATTCGTTCTGGTTACGCTTTTGTATATAATTCATAAATTTTTTAAGTTTAGTCCTCTGGCACGTTTCTGTTTTTTATTTTATCGTACTGCTTCAAAACAATGAAAACTTTATTTTTACACAAAAATCAAACTTCTAAAAAAGCAACTCAACAAATTAAAAATTACTTGTCTGTTGCGCCATTTTAAGGAAAGAGTGTTCCAAAGAATCGTGTACGAAAAGTGTCTGTTTTTAAATAAGTGACGCATGTAACGCAAATATTCAGTTATTCACTGCTAGTTATTTGGCGAAATCATCGGATGTTTCGTTAATTAATTGTAAACAGAAGGGTATGTCTTTTAAACGCAAACAGGCAACTTCCCACTCATTTTAAAAACACGTATTTATCATCTCTAAAAAAAACTTACAAAAATAGGAAAACTAAAATGTTTCACTACATCGCTTTGTGGTTTTAAAGTAAAGCTGTTGTAATTTTTTTGCAACATCCAATTAAAGAAGTGAAAGGTAAAAAAAGAGCATATGATTTACAAAAAGCTCTTAAATACATATGTATGTATGTATGTATGTATATAATATATTGCATACAGTTTATGTATGCATTACACCTGCAAACAAATGAAAGATATCGAATAAAATAAAAGCTTAGCAATATTCGTTAATTATTATCTAAAAGAAAATAAGACATCTTCTAATGTGTCATAAAGCTATACTATATATATACTATATATATATATATATATATATATACTATAAGTTGATTGCAATTCGGAAAAGGTTTTTATATAAAGTTTGACAATTTATGTTACAAGTTACCAAGGCGAATTCATACAGGTGAAATTATCAGCCCAGCTGATTGTGAAACTTCTTGTCAAAAATTGGTTGAATTCGCCTTGATTTCATTTATTAATGCAGGGATAGGCAATGTGATTTTGGTTTCGGTATTAAACAATTAACTTGAGTGACCTTTTTAAATAATAAATGTGCTAAATTTATGTATATTTGTTGTTTTTGCGTCATTAATAATGTGTTTCAAACATTTAAATCCTCTTTTTAATGAAATTTTATTATATTTAATATGTAAAAACAACTTTTCCATCCCTGATATACGAATTGGCCTTGACATAAAACATCCCCCGAAAAGTTGCTTTGTTGTATCAATTCGCCGTTGCATATACCTTATGGATATGCCTTGCAAGTTACTATTTACTATTCATGCTACAATTTATTGGAATTAGAAAACGGAAAGCTTATATAAGTACGCCTGACATAATCTTGTTATGTTGTTATTTATCTTGTATACGTTTTTGTTAAAATTAATTTGTTCAACTGAAGCGTGTGAATAGCGGTTACTATATTGTTTTTTTTTCTACGTTAGCTTTATGTTGTGCAGACTAGTTGCAGCGTTCCATATAAAACAGCGTACACCCTAATTTAAATTGGAGGGCAAATCTCGCACAGATATCAGCAAAAAAAAATAAAAATTTATTTATATATTGAATCGTGGTTTCATTTATTTATGCTGCCAAAAACAGTTGGTATCAGTTGCCTTGTCAGGCCGAAAAATAAAAATAGAAGCAAACAAATAAAGATGCTCTAATTGAAAATTTGTCATATGTCTTTTACATATGTATTACACACAAGCAATATTTCAACTGGTTTACACGACACGAGAATTTCATACTCATATGTAAAATACATGCAAGCACTTGTGTGATGAATATTTCAATCTGTTACATGTTTTTCGATGGTGGGTAAAAAATATTAACATAACACGATCGACTGTCAATAGTATTAGTATCAATTTTTTATGGTCTATCAGTCTATCAGAAGTCACATGTAGATTTTTTTAATACATACATATCTTAAGAAATTCACCCCGGATGCATGTATCCTTGGCTAATCCCAAGCCTTAGTGGATTGTCAGTACGGGGTAGAGAGGTGAGACTTACACCTCTGACTTCTTGGAGACATAAATTGGGTGAATGAAAACTCTGGTTAGGGTGGAAATTGGGAACCACGGGAACATGTAATCCCCCAGAACTTGTTTTGAACTGGTTATTGATAAGGACTCTTTGGCGAGCACGTGGTGGCGGCACTGTTGACTTCGGTCAACCATATTTTTCTCGGGATGCTGCTGCCTTTCAACAGAAGCAATTACATTGATTTTTCACATTCGTGTGCGTGAATATTGTTACATTGTATTTGCGACATCACTAATATATATTTAGTTACAAGATGCTTAGGAATCCTTCAAAATATTTTAGTATATTGTTTTGAATTTCTTTTAATTTGTAGCAATGAATAACGATTCAAATAAAAAAGGAACCAAGAAACTTTTTTAATTTTATGTTAATCTAGAAAAAGTTAATGACAACAACAACTGCTATGAAAAAGACAAGAATTAAATAGAAGGAAAAAACTGTAAAGGATGACGAGGCAAGAAAATTTATTTGGCACCAGTTGCATGTAATTCCCTTAAAAGTTTATACTTTAAGAAAAACAAAATATCGCTGACAACTTAAAAAAAAGGAAAATGTATAAAATTTCTCACCCTCAAAATAAACGAAGTAAAAATATTTTAATGTTTTTATTATTCTTACCTTCAGAAAGAATTTAAACGTCAGGAACCACATTTATGGGAGGAAAAGCAAAAACTTTTCTGCTGTTCAAAATCATTTAAATTAAATTGCCTTTTATGACTTGACTGTATGAATAAAACGGCCGTGTCACATGTAACAAAAACAACACAAAGACAGTGGCAAAAAATTAACTAACAGCTTTAGCATTCAGTCCTTTTGTCACGTTTGTCGTCTAAATTCCTGACACTTCTCACTTCTGTATGTTGTTTCCCAGCAAATAATTTCACTAACACTAATAACATACATTTTTAACTCAATGTCTAAGCTATTTGCTAGTCAATTCAAGCAATTGACATAAATACAAATACCAAAAATGATGGGACCAATTTATTCCACTAATTAGTTTTTTATCATAAAATGTGATACAAAATATTTATTTATGCGCTAAACAATATACTTAATAATGTTGGTGAAGAAATCATAATAGAGACTAAGAGGCTTTGCTTGGATGCATCATGTACTCGTGTTTGTTTTGGGGGTTTAGTGTGAAATATTTGCCACTTATTATAACCACTACGTTTTCTTGCCGCTGTTACATCTTATACTTGTTGTTCCTGTCATTGTTATAGTTCATTACATCAACTGGGTTAAGTGACACATTTATCAAAAAGGATTTGTCTTTCACAATCATCTGCAAAAAGGCATCAAGTAAGTACCAGACGATGGGCAATATACATTCTTGAATGCGGCAGCGGCAGCAGCAACAAAATATGTCCAAAATTTAACATCTATAATATGAATGTGTGTGTAAGTGAGTGCCTGCATAAAATACATCAAATTATTTATGTAGAAGTATATTTCATTTTCGTTGGAAGTGTAAGTTAAGTTAAAGTCTAATACGAGTTGTTCATTAATCTTCGTTTTGCATACGAGCTGGTAACGTCACTCTCACTATGACTTTCGGGTATATTTATGTCACAAGTAAATTTTTAAAATTCTAAATATGTTGCGAAATATATTTTATGCCCCCCCCTGCAGCAATTTCTCTTTTTGCTCTAGCTTTGTCACAACTTTGTACAGTGCTTACGTAATATTATTAAATACCTTGTCACTTTTTATTACTTACAACACCGCCGTAGGTTGTAACGGCATATTATGCTTTTATGCTAATGTTTTTAATTTATAGACAAAAAATAGTCAATCACAAACTTTTAAGTAAACGGTTAACTGTATACATACTTGTTTTAAAACCGCCGGTCTGGCAAGGCTGTAAGCTGCTTAGTATATATCATTCGATGTGTCATTTATTTATTAAAATGTTTGCAATTTACGAATACAACTGATTTAACAACCGAAGAACGAATAAATTTGTTAAAACTGACTATAAAAGTAGTGGTTTCTTTGGTGTTATAATATAAAGCATAATTGTAGCGGCCATTTTGTAACATCACTATAAAATAGCCGCCACAATTATGCAGGAGGATTTTTTATACAAGAACGTCGTCGATAGTTTATTTGTTATTGTAAACAAATGTACTTTATGTATGTATGTACATTATGAGATGCATTATTTAATTGTGAATAAAATTAAAATTGTGCATAAATATCTCAAGAAATATTCAAATTAATAGTAACGCTTTCTTTTTTTGCAAAAATTTATTTAGGCAAGAATATACCATTTTATTGCCCAATACTTGAACTTGAATATGGTTGTTCTTTAAAAATAGTATGATTTACAAAATTTTTTTGACACAAATAACATGACGTCATCGCTAAAATAAAATTAAAAATAACCGGTAAATGTGAGATGAAACAATAGTTTAATTACAAACCAGTCAAACTTTAATTTTTTTTATACAAAAATAATTTGTTTTCTGTTGTTTTTTTATTATTTTAAAAATTTGACATGTGAAAAATTTACAAAAATTTTATATTGTGATCATATCCGAATGATTTAGTAAATTAATTAAATTAAAACATTGAAATTGTTAAAAAAAAAGATTGGCTAAATGATTACAAAAATTACGGATGTTTCGAAGAACTATGGGTATAAAAAGTTTAAATTGGAAAGGTTAGTACTACTAATGTTATTAACAGCTAAACAATATAATTTGTCTTGAAGAGGGCATTGGCGTCCATTTCATTTGCAGTCATAACACGATTATTACAAAATACTTTAATCTATCTATCTATCTATCTATCTAGAAGTGAAACTCTGTGTGTGTGTGTGTTAGCTATAGACTCCGAAACTGTAAAACCGATCGGACTCAAACTTTGGCAAGTTATTGTACACAATCCAGGGAGTGTTTATGGGTGGAAAAAAGTGGGCGGGGCCACGCCCATAAAAAATTAGTTATCATTTTTAGCTACTTGCACTTGACCGATTTTTCTGAAACTTTGGAAACATACTGAGCTGTCATTACTATATATAATCGTGATTCAAAAAGTGGGCGGGGCCACGCCCATAAAAAAATTATGATTTTGAGGTACTTGCATTGCACACATATTGAGTTGTCATGACTAAACAATTTCTTTATTAAAAAAGTGGGCACAGTGCCACTCCCATAAAAAATAAATTATCATTTTAAGCTACTTGAACTTCACCGATTTTTCTGAAACTTTGCACACGTATTGAGCTGTCATGACTATATAATTTTGTAATTAGAAAAGTGGGCAGTGCCACGCTCATTAAAAAAGCTTTTTGCACTTGAAATTCAATTAAAATTCAGAATGCATTTCTATTCATTAAGGGGCGTAGCAACGCACGCCGGGCTTTTCTAGTTTAACATAATAACGATAAAACATGTACATAGGAAAACTTATACGTTTTAGACACAACCATGCAATTAAGTCATGGTATGTTGTTCGTAGATAACGATTAACACAACCATGTTTTTTCTCTGCGTGTACACACATGAATTTATATGAATTATTATTAATCGACTTTTTAAAATACCATAATTAAATCTCTTTTCAGTAGAAGTTATATTTTTTTAACAAAGTACTAAAGTCATAAATAAGTGCTATTAAAGAAGAATGTCTTTCTATTTAATCTCCTCGATTTATGAGAGTAGATATCGCGAAAGTATCTACAACGTCAAGTCGAACTGAAGATAAAACGAATATGTCTATTAAATGTTATCTGGTGTTACTATAGATATAATTTTGTCTACTTAAATGAAGTTTATAGCTAAAATTAAGTCGAATTGTGTAAGTAGAAGAAGACGAAGAAGAAAAAAAAAAGAAGAAATGAGCAAAGACAACATTACTAAAATTCCACACATTATAATCATGATTTGCAAAATATGTCAGCTTTTTCATAAACACCCGCAAACAAGAAGGAAAAAACAAACAAACAAAAAATAAATCTACATTTTGTTTCGAAACTGTTTTATTTTATATATGTATTTGTGCCGAAAAAAAGAAGTTTGAACATTTACATACATACGTACATACATACATATGTACATATATATTATTATATGATTTTTTTATGGTGTAGTCATGGAAAGCTTAAGCCACCTCAAAGAAGCAAAAATAATAAAATAAAAACGTTTACTTTTAAATACAGTCAACACAACCACAACTCCAGCCACAACAAAGAGAAAGAAAAGTATTTACGATAAATCCACAAAATCTACAAATCTAATGATTAATTATATAGATGTGGTAGCAAAAATGGCGGCAAGTTACTTCTGATAATTGTAGCACAAGGTTAAGGAGCGGTCGGGCGCTCGATGTAGTTAGTCTTAAATATACGGAGAAGAGGGTGTCTTCAATATGTAATATAGAGAAGAAAAAAGATACTATTAACATACATACTAACATGTATTTATATCAAGTGTATACAGACATACATCTACACATATTAGTCCTAACTAAGTAGTCATATGTATCTTTTGAGAACAAAGACATAATTGAAATTACAAAGTGGAATATATCTACATAGTATGAGACTGTAAAGAATCCGACGTACACCGTCCACAACCTAAATGAAACAAATAGAAAAATGCCAAAAACAACTGGTTTTCTAAGCCCGATTCCTTTTCAGAATGTTTTCTCAATATCTCAAAGGTTGAGCTTTAAAACATTAACTATTGGGTACAATTTAGAATAACCTCACAATTTGTTTTTTTATTTGTTTCTATTTGATGTTACATTTAGGGTCGGTAGTATCAAAAAGAAAATATTGGCCAACGTAAACTACCATTAACTGAGGCAAGAAACACACACAAAAATAAATTGAATTGAATACATTTATAATTTGCTTCATACCCGTAATATGATGTCACTGTTACTTGTTCCACACAGCCCCCATTGTAGTTCTAAATTGAAAACTAAATATGTCACAGTGACTGATTTATATAAGGGGTAATGAATTGTGTTTTTTTTTAAGGCATTCAATATGAAATGAATTCAAAAACGAGTCAATTCACTATGAATAAGATATATTCCAATATATTTGTATCAAAAAAAAAAAAAAATTAATTATTAAATTAATTCATTCACACTTAAGGAGTAAGGAATTGTAATTGTTTTTTATTTTAAATATTTTTTTTTTTCAGTTAGGCTGAAAACAATGAAATAAACTCTACAACATAAAAATAATTTTCTTTAAAGTTTTAATCAAAACGTTAACTATTTGTGCCAGTTTGATTGGAATTATCATGCTGTGTTGTTGTGTCTAAAACGAATAAAAATTTCAGGACAGGCACTCTGTTGAGTTTAGTTTTTTTTTAATTTTAATTTGCAATAATTTATATCCTTATCAAAAAAAAAAGGAATAAAAAAAAATAATTTCATTTAATTTCTTTTTTGAACAAAAAGAATACATTCGAGAATTTCTTATATATAATGAATTCTTTCATTCTAGTTTTATGAATTCATAGTGCATTATAAAAAATAAACAGTTATGGATCATTCGTTTACATAAAAGTTTCTTCAAACCTTTAAGAGACAAAAATTTTTGTCATCACCAAAACTGCAGGGATGTGGTAGATTCTTTCCGAGTATGTCGAAATGTTATAATGTGATGGCATTGGCGCTTATTTATGCTTATTGTTTCAATTGTTCAGAGTATGGGGATTTTCGTTGATAGGAATTGAACCCGCCTTAGGCTGTTAACCATAAATTTTGAAAATGTCACACGAAGGCCAAACCAAAAGCAAAAATATAAAAGTAACAAACATAACAGAAAAAGTCATACACACATACAAAATAGATGCTTATGTACATGTGTATTTACATACATATGTATGTGTGTATGTATGTATGTACGTACATATTTTTACATAAATATATTTTTTTACTTTCACAAGTATATAAGTTACAACTTTTGTATGTGCTTACAGATTACACACATACACACACACATACATATGTATTATTTATTTATTTATTTAGTTTAAATAGTTTTACTTTAGAATAACTTTTGCGTAAATACATTTGTTAAAATACATGTCTATGTATGTACATACATAGAATTTGTTTACATATTACATATTGCGGTAGCTGGTGGCGCCCCCAATGACAGCTATAATTTCCCTCATAACAAATTCGAACGATTAAATACAAAACAAAAACAGCGACAACATGACACTAAATTTTGCAATTTATTTATACTAGTTTTTTTTTTAATACAATATTTGAAAACATTTTGATACTTTGTCTAAATGAAATAAATGCTGCGACCAGTGATGCCAGATTATTCTTTGAGGATTTTAAGTCTACCAATATTAGATGGTAACTTAGTCGGACCAAAACCTTTGCTTAAAATTTTATATTTTTCTTAATCTCCGTTCACATTTGTCCAATACTTGACCAAATAAGCTTCGGTGTTATTTTTGATAAATTTTCATTAAATTGTTCTTTTTTTTTTAAAGAAACTAATGCTAATTAAGGGGATTCATCTTCCAGGAAAAAAGGAAATATTTCATGTTTTCCACCCACATGTAAAGCAATTTGCAATTTTCTCTCTAATAGTGTTAAACCTAAAACAAAATAATGGATGATATCAGTAAAAATTTACATACATTTCATATAGAACTAAAATTAATTTAAAATCTACTTCAAGAATATTTTGTATTAAAAATTGTTAATAAAATACTTTTCAAAGTCATTTTAAATTTCATGAATATTGGGGTTTAAATTTGATCAAATTTGTGGTGATAGAGTAATTGCCGTTTTCTCTTGCCATTAAAATGTGCAAACTGCAAGCTGGCATATTTAATTTCAAATAACAATTCACTTAAACTTTACTTTAAATAAAAATTTTGGGCAACACTGCTAGTGATAAACATACATACAAATATACGCATCTATGAGGGGTTTTGGGTAGGTGGCACTTGTAATGTTTTGCTTTTTGCTGGACTTTTTACTTGGGTTACCGTACCAAATTTATGCACAAACATAAATAAAACAATAATTTATGGTTTACTTGAACAAAAACTAAAAAAAAACACACAAAAAATCATACTATACCATCAGCAAAACTTTGTTCAGTTCTATTTCCGTTTTGGATTTGTCTTGGTATTACGCTACAGATACTTTTCTGTTTTTATTCGTACGAATGTTCAGCAAAGAGAAATACATGCGTATTTATCTTATGTAACTTTGATGTGACTGAGTTCAATGAAATTAAACGTAAATTTTATGTTTTGATTTAAAAAAATTTAACCCGCTGTTTTTAATAAACTAGTTCTTTAGAATTGTTATATTTGTACTTTAAGTTTTATAATTCTTTCATTTTTTGTATGGTATGTAGTTACCAAGTGTTAAGCTATAAATTCTGCATAAAAAATCTATCAGTTCCAAAGAACTTCACTAAGAAACGACTTGAAATTTTATTATTAAATCTAATGCAGAAATTGCATTTTGCCAATAGTATTTTAATTTGTAATTTACCTGTTTTGTTTTGTTTTCAAATGTACCTAAGTTTCAAATGAAAACTAAATTTTTTTACGTTATTATTTTTGTAAACCCTTCACAGAGAATGAGGGCAAATGTATATACATGTGAAATTTCTACAGTATTGATTACCGACCCCTTAAAGTCAGCACTTTTTGTTTGTATGTTGAAATCGGTTCTGCTAAGCTCCCCGATATCGCCAAGATCCGTGTTGTTTCAAAATATAAAAAATAATCGATCGACGTAATCACCCAATGACTTTCAGAGATATGAGCTATAAACACGACTGCTTCTGTTTATCCCATATTTTTACTACAAAAATTAAAATTTTTAGCCCTAGGATAACTCATAGACGTCTAGAGATATCGCAAAGTTGAGGGCAAAAATTATTTAGAAAAATATATATTGAGATATAAGTACCTAAATACAACTGCTTTGCTATTTTTCCCAAAATTTACAAACGAAAATAAATTTTTTTTTCAGTTTCTAAACCACCGCAAGAGCCCATATAGATATCAACTGAAAGGGCTTGACCAGCAAAATACATTAAAATATTGAAAATATAAACTAATAGATGGTGTCTAAAACAAAAGGATAGAAATTTTGTTTAACCCCATCCATATGGAAAATCCAAAACTTAAATCTTGAAAGTACCATTGAATCTCAGGCAAGAGCTCCATCCTGCTAAAACCACATCTCAGGTCTGCTTTTAAGAGTAAGAAGTAAAAAATGATCTATTATAAACCAATACCGCTCTCTATTTACGCTTACAACACTTCCAACTATACTTTGGAGCTAGTTAGTCCCAATGAAATTGTCAGATGTAATGCCACACGATTCTGTACACCTAAAGGGGTGCAATTGTTGTTAAAGAATGGCTCTTGGACTTTTAAAAAATTACAACATACAGTTCTCCACTTGGCACTCATAATTAGATTTTTAATAAAGTTGATTCCATTTCTGTCTAACTGTTTACTTCAAAATTTGGACGTTGCCGCAGTGACATATGAGCCATTCATAGCTAGGAACTTCTTCAGGTATATGATTCTGGCTTATCATCAGTAAGTATTAAACGTAGTCTAGCGATTCGAAATTTCTTATGGCACTACCTTATACATATACTATGTATAATTAATGTATTCTTATATATGTATATACTAATCTTTAATTCAGATTAAAACGAAATAGTATTATAAATAGGCTCCACGAAAAGCCCCCCAATGAAATAACGCCCAAACGAGAAATGAAATATTCTCCAAATTTTTTTCATACATTTTTGGGTGTTATTTTATATGAAATAACTCCCAATTTTTTTGGGGCCGTTTTTCATTTTTTTGGAAATTATTTCATTTCACATTTGGGGTTTTCAAGTTATGAAGTTTTTGGGGGTGTTTGTAAATAAATTGTATAAAAATAGGCCATTTACAAGAAAACTTTATCCTGTGAATATATTACAATATCTTTTCAAATACATAAATGTTAACGTTCTGGATTTGGATGGTGCGACCTTCGTGACAGACTACGAAATTAGTCTACGGACGGTTGTGGGTTCCACTTTTGCCAAGCAGTGAGGAGGTACATAATAACGAAGTGTAACCAACTGCCAGCATTTATACATACAACGTATATTTTCTCCATCTTGAATTCATGAGCACCATTTTGTTTTTTTACGATTCCTTACGTAAGTTTATTATTTATGTATGTACATGAAAATAATTTTTTGGTAGTTGGGTTTCAAAAATAAATATATTGGAAATATTAAACAATTCTTTTTCCATACTTCCTCACATCTCCATTGCAGAAAATTACTGCCTTCTTTACAATATTGTAACTATAATAACTTCTCCCATGAGTTGGATTTTCAAGCCATTCGAAAGTTTTAGGATAGCTCGTTGGTGGCTGAGCTGAAATTGCTTCCATCGTATAAGGGAAAATAACTGCACTGGACTTAGTCCATTTACAAAACCAAAAGTAGTCACTATTAAACGAGTTTTGTATGTTGTTTCACCAAAAAAAATTAATTATGAATGCTGGCACACTTTCGAAGTTGCATATATCTTTATTATGAAGAAGACGCCTGCGGGCCTCCACACGATTTATATCAATAAATTTGCGATTTTGCTGTTGGTCCATATTGACTTCATGAAATCCTTAATGAAACTGACTCTTTCATGAATTTTGGGCATAATTTCATTTTTGTTGCTGATTTATTTCATTGTTTATATCATTGGGGGTTATTTAATTTTCATCATTGGGAGTTATTTCATATGAAATAACACCAAAATATTGCGGGTTGTTTCGTTTTCGCTTTGGGGTTTATTTCATTTATTTTTCAATGTTATTTCATTCGCTGTTTTTGGGTGTTATTTCCAATTTTTTGGGGTTTACTTTATTGGGGATTGTTTCCTGGGCGTTATTTCATTGGGGGGCTTTTCGTTGAGCCTATAAATACATATAGGGAGAATATCGAAGCAGACCTCTTCCATAAACGGATCTGTTTTCGATCCCCTTCGATACCCAGAGATTACAAGGTTACCCCGACCTCACTGAGTCCCATGTCTTCCCAGCCACTTGCTCTACTTTCGCTTTTGTGACTTCACATTACAGACTGATGTTTATCTACAATCCTCATCACAGAGTCCTTTGTAATCGCCAGCATCTGCCCCGGAATAATTTCCGCCATAGCACTCACATCCAACGTGTGCCTGCCAGTGGTACTAAGTCTATTGCCAGCCATTGCCGGACATTCGCATACTACATGCGCCGCTATCTCAGCAGTCTCAAGGCACATTCTGCAAACATCATCCTCCACAAAACAATACAAACGATACAAAAAAGGATTAAGTAAAAAACCCTTACTAATAAACAATTTGTAACTAATTCGCCTTACAAGCTTTTAGATTAAGCACTAAGGAAATAAAAAAATAAAAAAAGTGTAAAAAGTTCTCATTTGTTTTTGGAATATGTTTAGTTATTACTTATTCGAAAAATGGGTCGTGCAAGCATAATGTTTTTTTTCGGTTTCCACGAAAAAAGTTAATAAATTAAAATTATTTTACAAAGCATAAAACAACAAAGACGAGTGATAAAAACGTATAGCATATACTAAATGCAAAGAACAAAAAACACAATTAGTTTTCACTTATTTTGTCATTGAATTTACTAAATCAAAAGCTAAAAGCCAAAAGTGTATGTACGTGTGATGATAAGACATTCCAATAAAAAAAAGCAATATTATTCAAAAATAAACGTTAATCAACAATAAATACTGATCATTACCATATGAGATGAAGAAAGAAAACCAAACGAATTTATATTAAAAAACATAAAACAAAAATAAGCTTAAATATATGTATGTTTATCCATTCATGCATGCATATGTATAGTACACATATACATATGTAAGTATACTAACGTCCGTACATATAATTTATAAAAGAAAATTTATATGCTTTAGTTGACAGCTGTTGAATGATCGCCACTTACAAGGTTTATTAGCAAATTTAATACATAAGCAAATACAACAACAAAAACGTGAAAACAACAAAAAACGAAATAAAAATCTCTAAAATGCTTAGCAATTCTTGTTAAATGTACAACAAAAAGGAAAACATGTTATACCAATATACCAATATAAATAATGAAGAAGAGGAAAAAAAAAAGGAACAGTCATCATAAAACAAATTTCATTCAATGACACATATCAGCAACAGCTGGTCAAAAGTGGACATTGACTGACTAAATTCTCCTTCCAAGTTAAACACCTCCAACCTCTACACCCATATCAACAACACACCAAAGTCACAATAAACATTCGACACACTATGCAAGTTTGAGCGACTAAAATTGTATGAGCTTGACCAACATATGGATGGTTTTAAGCCAGCAAAGCAAAAATAAAAATATTCTATATGAAGAACAGAAAAAAACAAATAAATACGTACATACATACATACATACGTAATATAAGCACGTACAAATATTTACCACCCATTATAATACTAACTATATACTTTTATTTTATTTACCCCTACACCGAACTTTCATCCCACCACCTCATTCTCTTGTATGTTCATCTGATTCTGCCAAACGAAAGTGTTATGGTCAAAAACAATTTTTTTTTCTAGTTTTTCGATACAAAAATTATCGTTTGGATCCCCTTGACCATTGGTTTTAATGCTTGTACTCGTATACTATAAATATTGTCAACAACAACTATGGCAACAAATCTAAACATGTGTATGAGTATTATATTATTTTCAATAGTTGGTTCAATCCCCTCATTGCCATCAAAAAACTGGTGACCATGGTGTAGAGCAAGAACATCAAACGAGTGGGATTAAATTGGTAAAAAAAAAAGAAAAAAATAAAAAGAAAAAAATCTCATTCAGTCAAGCTGCTGAATCAATTGATTTGAAAATCCATTCAAACACAAATCACCCAATATTAACCTAAATGTTTTTTATACGAACCCCACTTATGTATTTATACAACACATATGCATACATACATACATATGTACATACAATATACATACATTCTTATTTTTGTATCAACAGCAGAGTTTCACAATAAACTATTAGGTTGGGAAAGTGGTAATTTCAGCATATCACTAACGAAAATAAAAACACCATTTACAAGACATAAGACGCTAAGTCATGCTAAATATCTACTTTCGAAAAACGTTACTACTATGAACTTGGATTTTGAAAATCATTCCACAAGCACGGTGGATTACTTGAAATGAAATTTTAAAACTTCATATTGGTTCTGATCAAAAAGCACGAGTAAAATAAATTTATATACATTGGAGGAAACCGATTTGTTTGTGGTGTGAAAAACTTGCTACTATTCAAAAATCTTCGTAGTAAGTAATCGATAGCTGATAGCTGTTCGAGTGCCTTCAAAACTAATCAAATTGCCACGCCTCTACAGAGTAATTTTGGTTTTTTAACTTCATACTTCTAAATAACCAATTCGTATAAAACGGCAATAAAATTGTTTGTTAAGAAAAGTAGACAGAGCCACAACAAAAAAAAATAAATAATCTTATCTTACTACTATTTCTACCAAACTGATTTCCCTTTTTCATTTTAGAGGTTAAAAAACTCAACAGCGCCACATCCAAGCAAATAGAAAATTCTTTACAACTATTTTTTTTTTAACCAAATTTTTATAAAACTTTTCAGACACAAAGTATTCCCGTAAATGTTGCTCATATAAGGTAAACATTTTTTTTTAACAACGCAGACATTAAGTTTACAAAGCAACTCAAAAATTTATTTATTTACAAAAGCGGAATTAAATGGGACTTTCTTCGCAAACAGGTGGCTACCTAGATTAATAGATATCGTCGCTGCTCGGACGTGACAGTTTTAAAAATTTTTTTATTGCTCTATTTTGATGGTTTATTGGCCCTACATTAATCCTCCAAGCCGTTTAAGGATATCTTTGTTGGTTCAAAAAGAAACAAATGTCAATATGCGTACGTTTAGTACTGTAAAGTAACAAAATTAAATGCTTTTTTAATCTCTTGAAAACTCAGTAAAAAAGATATAAGTAACTGAATTTGTTAGAGCCACGACGATATGATTACGCAAATAAGCAAAAACATTTTATTTCACTCTACTTTTGTACAGTTAACGTAACGGTCAACTTTTTCCAAACAAATCATGTTGATTTTCTTACATGTTAGAAAGATGTCTTTACACACAATACTTTTAAAAACCGAATCTAATAAAATATGTATTGTGAACATCTCTAAGAAAATGTTTTTTTTTAATATTTTTGTAAAAATAAAAGTAAAGAAATTATTCCTTCCCTTACCTAATATTCCAAATAGTAAGATTATTTGTGTTAAAAAAAGAATAAATTCTCATTTACATGTCTGTTTTTAGGATTTGATTTCTTATGTTTTTTTTTTTTTTTTTGTTCATAACTCCAATTTGGAAAATTTTTCCCGATTCGAAATATGTTCTCAGTGCAACATCTTTATTACAATAAAAAATTTATATATTAAATTCCCCATAAAAATGGATTG
Source organism: Phyto melanocephala (assembly GCA_941918925.1). Taxonomy (NCBI): domain Eukaryota; kingdom Metazoa; phylum Arthropoda; class Insecta; order Diptera; family Rhinophoridae; genus Phyto; species Phyto melanocephala. The sequence continues at coordinate 136,216,493 of OW799235.1, read as the reverse complement.
CCATTGATAGATGACAGTTTTATCATCAACTTTGTGCACATGTATTTATAAAAAATCCAGAAAAAATTAATTAATTATTTGTAATGAAAAACTCGCTTTTACTTTTTACATTAAACTTTTAAAAATTTAAATGTTTCTTTAAAAACAATATAAAAGTCGTAAAGACGGCCAATCGGACAGGCAAACTAGTTAATGTTTAAATATATTTATATTTGCGCTTTCTTGCTGTTATTTTTATTTAATTAACTTTTGTATAATGTTAGATTTCCATGATCCGTTCTGTTAGATGATTTTGTTGTCAAAAGTTTTTCTATTTAACAACTGTTACTTTATAAATATGTGTTGGGGGAATATTAAACCACTACTACTTTGGGTCCATTTTCAATTCCCAATGCTGCCCAAGGCTACCAATCGGCATTCTTTCATTCACTGAGTCCCTCGCCACTACAGACGTTTTCTTTAGAAAAGTAGACTAGAAGATAATTTCATATTGAAGAGGATTATCATATGTTCTATAAGTAAATATACTGATGTCACTATTCATTTCCTTATTGTGTATAGATTCATCCACTATGAGCGTGCGTCCATCAAAATCTGAGTCTCACTAACCTTTCGATGTACGAGTTTTAGGATTCTCCTACGCCACAGCCAGAGATGCTGGTAATACAGCTATTTCCTGAAACAACAAGGCGTCGACACTTCAACAATGTAACATGCCCCAGAGGGGAAACTTGTCATTCATAGTTGTCGCTAATAATTTCAGAAAAAGGTTGTAAAAGGCAAAAATTATGTGAATTGAAATCTACTTCTAATAAATAACTAAAAAATTTTAAGTAATCAAAAGATATAAGTAACTATACATTATTTTCGATCCGTGTTTATCTTCATTCCTTACAAATTTAAATGTACATCTATTGTTCCGACGCCTCCAACAAACTTTTTTTGGATTATAAAATAAATTCATTTACCGCAGCACCCAACCAACCAGGGCAGTTCTAGGTTCTGAACCAGAGAATGTTGGCGCACATTCCGATCTCGCAGGTAAGTCTTTGTTCGCAATATCCTCTGCATTACTTGTTGTGTGTGTAATCATTGCTTCCATTCATCTGAGGAGACCGTTTACTGCTATGTTCCACAACAAAGATGATTGATTTCGCTTTTACGATTCCTGGTGATGCACCATTTCAAAGATTCACTGCTCTGTCTTTTAGCATAGAGACGATCTTTCTTATCACGATCAAATCAGCCCCTCGTTCGTTAAGAACGTTTCTTAGTTTATTTTCTTATTCATATTGTAATCTAAAATCTTACTTTCTGTAACCGGCAACCTATTCACCGATCTATTATAGTTTAGATTGCTTATCATCCTTAGTACCTTCAGAATCTTACTCTGTCCCCAGTTACACAAAATTCCAAACTGCATATCCCCGTGGTTCGAGATCGTTATCCTTTTCACAATCCCTCGCTCTATTTAATATACAGATATCCAGCATATCTTTTAAAACCGGCTTATAGATAGTTTAGGCCGTATGAACCGATTTTAGATCACAACCCATTATTACCACCACGAGAAAAGATGAGTCATCTGCACAGTCCCTACACCACAACGCCCCAGGATTAATTTAATTTACGAGATCGGATGTCTGACGATACATGATATTACCCCAAAAAATCCATAATTTTATATCCAAGAATGTGCAATCTATCCGCCATAAATTACTGCATAACTATTTGCATTACCAATCATTTTCTCTGCTATGATGAACATTCAGCTCACATACATTCAGTGTTTTCCCCATTGGGCAGATGATTATTTTTAGAGAACGACCTTTCCATCTCTGGCGAGGCTTAATTGTCCTTTTCCCTTCGAACTCTCTATTGTCCTAGCCTAAGTAACCGAAGTTTCTTTAGAAACTGACCTCTCTACCTATTAGATTTTGAATACATTTTTCTTCGTTGTCCGTCCCTTTTGTTATTTTCCCTTTACTTATCATTCCCTTTTTTATTACTATTTAAATTCAAAAAATGTTACAACGAGAACTGTAGAAAGGTAGTAGCTGCATATACGCAGACAAGTCTTCCACCGTTCATTAGAGTAGATTTTATTGCAGCACCACTAGATAGTACGATATCCATTAGAGTTGTATTTATTTCTCACAAACCTTTAAGTACCATTTGAAATCTGTAAAATAGTTTCTTACATTATTTTTTGCTTTATATTCTCTGTTATCCACGTATCAAGGTATGGAATGAAGAAATTTTATTAAAATTCATTTAGTACGTGTAGAAACACTGATTTTTACAATTTTATTATAAGTACATATAATCGGGGCTTCATTTGTGTCACTATACCCAATTTAGTGTATAATAACTTTTTCTTATTTAAATTTTAACAGAAATATAATAATCGAAAATAATAATAATAAAATGTGTTTCATAGTAAGTAACATACGTACGTACTCATACATATAAATATGTATTGATGTGTCATTTTTGGAAGCACCTTCTTTATTTTTAAACCATATTCTTTTTGTCAAATCAAAACTTTTAAATCGTTCTGTGGAAATATGTTTTAGAAAAAGCACATCTCTGTGTTACATTTATTTCATTTTCGATTTAAAAAACTTTAATTTTTTTTCAAGTTTTTTGGTAAAAAGTCTGAAAAATAAATCAAAAAACTGTAAGTACCTGTTATTACCAGTAGCAGGAGGTTTTCAAAGTAAACTCTGAATATTGGCCACAAATATAACGGCAATTAATCAAAGGATTGTTTTAAGCGACTACAGTCAGAAGGATTTAATAGATTTGCTTTTAGTTTCGAACATAAGTAAAATTAATATAACCACCCTATGGCCACTCAAACAGACAGAAATTTAAATTTTTTTATTTTGAATACATTCTACGTTTACAATTTGACATTAATTTAAGTGTACAAACAGTGACTAGTTTGCACGATTTACACAAACCTCTACTGCGGGAAACAGAAAAACTTGCAACTGTTACGTTTTACCACCAGAAAACAATAGCAAATACAGCAAATACAAGGAACCCGTATCGTGATACAAGCAACGTAAAAAGGAAGTAATGTTTCCGCTTTGAAAACAACAATTTGGAAACCAAAAGCCTTTGTATGAAAAAGCCACCCAAGTTTTAATGTTACTTATTCATATAAACACTAACTAAAGTACTTTACTGCTATGTTACCTGGACAAGGCAAAATAATTGCTTACAAAAATAATACAAATAACCCGAACATATCCTGTTCTTGTAAATAATTACTGTTTAAGAATTTCTTATTCCTTTTTGTTTATTGTAATTCCTGTCCTTTTTATGATTGTATTAGCAATCGATCGTGTCACTGATAGCCGATCATTATAAAAACTATTCACTGTAACACAGGTGACATATGAACGTAAGTGTGTGCAGTTGTGCCTACAAATACACAGTTGAATTTTATAATGTCTGGTGGGAAGCAGGTGATATTCATTCAATATTATTTAGTGTGGGGTGGGTGGTTGAAATAATTAAGGGTGAAGTGCTTTTAAAAAAGTTCTATTTTTTATTTTGTATATCATTTAATTATATTTTAATTATTGTATTTAATTGAACAAATATGTTCTCATATTACATCTTTGTATTAGAAATATTTATGGGTAAGAAATAATTACAATGACAGCTAATATTCCGCTATAAATAATAATATTTTTGAGAAATTTGTTGAATTTGGTGAAGTAAGTCTCCCGTTGGCCTTAAGATAGTGAAAAGGTAATAACAATAATAATAATAATATTAATATTAACAACAATAATATGTAGTTATAAGAAAAATATTTATAATAAAAATTTTTAATTTCAGTGTTAATAATTTTTCATATTATTTGGACACAAAATTTGTTTTCACTTAATATTATGTTCAAGTACTAAAATAAAAATACTAATTAACTAATTGTTCTTTCTCTTTGTCTTTTTTGTAGCTAATGACTTAATATTAAGCATTTAAAATACAAGACAGTGCAAATAAGTTACATATAAAAAATTTCAACATAAGAACCATGAATTCCTAATAGTTACCTAGATAATACATATCATTTATATCAAGATGAATGACCAATTGCATATATAAATAAATACTAGCGTTCCTGATGGGCGTTATCCCGCATGATATTTTAAGCGATTGCGATATTAAACAAAGTATGAAAGCCGTTTAGTTGCAGAATAGATAAATAACCTAGATACCGACTGCAGCGCCAACTGCCCGGCTTATTTGTGAATCTAAGCTATCCATGGCGCCACCCAAACGCATAGGAAAAATTCATTCAAATCATCCAGTTGAATTATACTTATATAAAGACATAAACATTATAAGATAATTTGCAATATTTTGTTTAATTTCTAAGATAATAAACTATTTATCCCTCAAAAAACAGTGTTGGGGACTTTACTCTGTGGATCTTCGTTTACAGGGCATCTAGTTTTTATGGCTGAATGGAAAGCGCCACACCCACTCTGTAAACCACAAACATACATACAAACAATGAATTACATTTTAAGGAGTTAATGACCCTAAATGCACTGCATAGGTTTCAAAGTGCAAAAGATAGTGCATGCGGTTCAAAACCAAAAAAGTTTGAAAACCGTGAATTGAAATAATTACTCCATTAAGATTGTTTTCAAATTCTACAAGAGGCGACAAATCCATTGAGAGCTACTCAAGTACCAAATTTCAAAACGTTTTCGAGCTGTTGGATTCATCCAACAGAAGAAGAAATTGAATACCATACAAATTAAAGCCAGAGACCTTAAAAGAAGATTTTTTATGCCCACAATGCTGCTTGAATGCTATAAATGAAAATCATATTTACACCGCATTATTACTTGCGATAAAAAATGAAGAATGTATGTGAAACCAGGCCAACTAGCTTAATCGATATCAAATCCAAATATATTCGACGCTATGGTAATGCTCTGTAGTTGTTGGGAGCAAAAGAGTCCTTTTTATTGTGGCGTGCTAAAACCTGGCCACACTTTCACAAAGAACCTGTTACGAATGCAACTGAAGCGAGCATTGTCTGTTAAACACCCAGGATATACGGACAGATATGAAATCTCAATATTTTATTATGACAACGCTGTCCTGCCCAAGTATCACTTGTTTCGATCGATGTAGAACGCTCTCTCTAGGATGCTCTTCAATTCAGAACAGGTTATCAGAAAATAACTAGATTTATTTTTGGCCGCCTCAAAAGTTAATGGAAAATTATCATAGACAACAATAGTCAATAATAATTTAAATAAATTTATATTTTTATTTATTTAACACAAATGCTAAGTGGTAAGTTGAGCTTCAACATGAATTTCAATTAATTAATGAAGCCATTGATCAGCTAAAGAAGCAATCGGGATAGGCTGTTTGTGTTTCTTACCTTTAATGTGGATCTCAAGTCTTACAACAATAATTTTTTTATGATAAAAAAAACATCACAAACTAGAAAAATGAAAACAAAATTCTCCAATTTAGCTGATTGTATAAAAAAACAAGTTCAAATGGGTAAAACATAAATATTCACAGTTACAAATAAAGTTAAATGCTCTTTTGATAAAATTGAAGAACTAACACAAACCAAACAAGAATGCTGAAGTCATGAGGTTTTATCTCTTCAAATACACGCACATTAATAAGAGATAAAATTCAAAATACTTTGAAGAACATTGGCTGCTTAAAAATGTTGTTCTAATATCCCCAATGTTAAAATATTATACCTCTAATATTCATACGTATAAACGTATCTCCATTTATTAAAGCAATTTATGTGGTTTAAATTAAAAAAAAAAAAAAAAAAGCGTAGAAGACATGTTTGCAGTTTTCGATTTATTTATTTCTTCCTAAAATATGCAAAGACACAGAACATCAATCAGTATGCAGGATATGTCGCCAACGTTTGTTACTTTCTTGCCACTTTCGTGTTGTTACATGCCCTACAAAATCAGAAATGATGATTCGTTTGAGGTAGTTGATAAAAATTTGTATCATCATTTTGGTAACTGTAGATACAGAAGAAGCACAGTGGACTGTTTTCAAATAAAAAAGAAATAATTTTAAAAACATTCTCAAATAAAAGGAGGAAAAAATGAACGTAACTACTATGCGATAAATTTAATACTAATTTATCCATAGACCGGGTGGTTTTTAAGCATTCGGGTTTAGAAATTTGAAAAAATGCCTTCGACTTAGTTTTTAAAGGTTATTTAATGTAAATATTTCCTGCGACTACACTGTAGTCGGTACTTGGCGGCAATTGTCTGCTTACCAAGCTAGCTTCTTGATGGACTCATGGTACCGCCTGTCGTGAGTCATTGTCTTGTTGCAAACACATGTCACTCAAAATCCAATTTCTGGCAACCGCAATGAATTAACATACCGCAATCTTCATTGATACTGGCTGATACAGCAGCAAGATTTTCCTCTATGGTACAATAACGTACTAGTCAAGGTCTATTAAATAAGGTCTGTGCAACTCTACAAAAACAAAAAGTAAAAAAAATATACGGGCATTTTGTTAGTGTAAAATTACTCTAAGGTAGTCAAAAACAGCTGACTAAAATACCAAAAAATTCATCCAGGTGAAATTATCAGTCCATCTGATGGGAAACGTTACTGTCAAACTCTATGTATAAAAAATTATTTTTTATGAGGTATTTGACAGAGAGCATCACAGCAAATTCGCCGTTGCATATACCTGTATGAATATGTCCAACGCCTATTAAATTTTGTGTTTTCATTTTGTTTAACAATTTTTTCAAGACAACAAAAATAAATTGTGTTAATAGTAAATATTTGCTAAAAATATGGCTGATAAAGATAAAATAGAAGTCTAGACGATGTCTTGAAGAAGCGTGCTGTTTCACAAGGTATGTTGGGCCAGAAAGATGCTCGTTTCGCTGCTGGTGTTGTACAAATGGTGCGTGAAGGCAAAATAGCCTTGTATTTGTATTTTCTTTGTATTTGTTGTATTTTATTGGCCTGTGAGCCAAGTAATGGCAAGGCTGCTATAGCTGTTGGTGTGGCTCAGTCCTTGGGTACAGAAACGCCTTTTACCAGCATGTCCGGCTCGGAAATATAAATCATAAGTTGAAAAATTATCAATCATAAAATTGAAAAATTTAAAAACATAAATGTCGCCCTAAAAAGGTAAACAAATTTTGACAACTTCGAGTAGTAAACATAGGGGAGCAAAAAACGATCAGCTGATTAGTTGAACAGACCTTATTTAATAGACCTTGGTACTAGTTTGCCTTTAGTACACTCAGCTGCTATTTGACAGTTATCATCACATTGCAACAATAAAAGGCACTGAAGTTTTTTTTATTTATTTTTATTTATTTTGTTGTATTAATACGACCACTTTGTATTTATTATTGTATAATGTTCTCCTCTGTAGGTACTTTTAGCATGTGGGTTGTTAGATCAATGTCCAATAAAGTGAAACTGGTGCGAAATTCGGCTACAATATTTACGAAGCACTTTTCTCGCACAGCAGGAATTTTAACAATAAAGTTCATCGATTGCCAAGTGTTGTTCGTTCGAAAGTCTACTCATAGAAAAAACGACAAACATTTCTGAGAATTTTTTTCATTTTTTACACTGCAAATCAAAACACCTTATCAAGTTCGTACTAATGCATGAAAATTTTAAATCGAAAAGGGTTAACGTCAGAATGCAGCTAGCACAGTTAGTGTAACGAAATAATTTTAGCAGCAAATTGCCCAGCCTTTAAACACAAATCAAGTTCGGGTGCAATGCAGTTGTTTAAGTTATTTGGTGATGGGGAAATTTTAATTTAATATCTGCTCTACTGTGCCTCATAAATACATTTATTAATCCTGAGAACGATATTTTGTTTTTGTCTTACCGTCTCGTGTATCGTTAACAACATTTTGATGATGTTAAATCATTTAATGCTTGTAAAAGTATTTAAATGAAAATAAATATTCAACATTATTTATATACTTGCATCATACACACACATTTTCGTACACCTAAAGGGAGAAGAAGATGAAAGGGATGAGTAAAAAGCTAAACTGAAAATTATTACAAACAGATCGATCAAAAACACATTTTTTATTTTCCTTTTAAACTTCTGTTGCAAAGCGTTTGACATTTAATCCTAGTGCTAGGTTCTATCTCTCTACCATCTCGGTATGTAATATTGGAAACCTATCAAATCGCATGACACAAACTGGGTTAAAAATATAAATAAATTCATAGATTCAAGAGTGTCATAGTGTGTGGTTGCGAGTAGTTCTATGTACACACACACACACATAAATAAGCATTTGTTTTTCTCTTAGATTATCCTCTGTTTACAAAATAAACAGATGAACATACTACGATATATGTTTATGTACTTATTTGTTTTTCGTTTCATTTTTCTTTAATTCGGTGTGAGTTTCATTTGTTTTTTTTTCTATTGTTGTTTTTAGCTGCGGTTTGTTATGTATGCAAAACCATAAATTTTCAAATTACAGCAACGCAAATCATTATTCAGCACAAATTTACAAAGGCAACATACACGAACGCAATTCGTTTGTTAAATATCCCAAAAGTTCTGTGTTTCTTTTTTTAATCACCGATGTATACTTAAAGTATTTTTAATTTTAAACAACATGCAACCCCTTGTAATCCAGGATCAAGTACATCTTCAAGTAATAAATCCTTTTACAATTTTTCAATCGATTGAATTCCGAAATAACTAGCTAAATTACTACTTCGATGACTCTCTACAGAACTGTAGGGAAAACCATACTTTAAGTAGACGAATAAAATACGTTTATGTAACCCATCTCCAGAAGAACCCTCTACAGTACTTTTTTCCTTTAATTTTGTGTATCAGTTTATTGCAAATATTTCATACAAGATAGTTACGATGACGATGATTAAGATTAAACTTCTTCTATTCATTTGCTTCATACTACTATTTGCTATTTTTAAGTAAATTTATATTAAATTTACACACGATTTTTAACCGCACATTAAAAAACAAAAAGAAAGTAGAGAAGATTATATATCATTTTTTAAATACCCACCTTATAGCTAGTGAATTTTGCTCACAGTGAACTCAAAGTCTCATCACTGAATACACGGTATAATTTCTTAAATGAACTGACAAATTCAAAAACCACCGAAAAATCAGCCATCACTGAAAATATTGTTGTTAATTCCGATAAGCGAGCTGCAGATAAGTTTTGGCCTTACTCGCTGATAAAAATAATAGAAATAAATAAAGGATAAATTTATTAATCATTAACAATTTCATTCGATTTTTCTGTTTGTTTTTCTACTGCTAAAATAATTTTGCTTTCATATGCAAACAATTTTCGAATTTTTATGTGTGTTTACCCCGCATCATTTTGTTGTGATGCAGACTTAAGTACATTAAGGTAAATATGACTAATAACTATTTTCCTCCGGCAAACAGACTCGTTTCAGCTTGAAGCTAGAGACACTGGACGAGACTAGTTTGCAAGCTACTGGCAGCCAAACAACAAATGCTGAAAGAGGTAAAGAAAAACCTGTGCAAACAGGATTCACTAAAAATATCAGGGAGGTGCCTCTGAATAGCAAGCCAAGCTCTTCAGGTCTTGATTGGAAAGAGCTCGGTGGTAGCTCCCTTTTGGATCACTCGATCATTGACTGTAACGTTTTGAACGGCAGTAATCCGGCTGAGATACTACAGGGTATACATAGATTATACTTGTGCTTGTATTTCTTAACAGTTAAGTTGTTATAAAGTCGCCAGTGGTTGTGTATACAACATTAATGTAAATAAGATAGCGAAACATTCCACTGTTTAGCTCAGATGGGTAAGTGGAAAGATGGGAGTATCAGGTAAGTGTATCGCCGACGAACTAGCGAGGAATGAAACGCTTTTACACTCGCGGTAGATTGAGGCATTCAGAGGTTCACTACTGCTTTTCTACTTGAATGGGGTGTGCAGACTACTACTTGTGAAATCGCATGACAGATGTGACCGTCGAACGAGAGTACTTCATCTATCTAAATTCTGGGATCTTGCTGGTGTTCCAACAGGACACTGTAGCATAGAGTTATACGCCAGGAGATTAAGTCTCCTTTCCAAAGACTTCTGCAGAAGTTGTTACTACAAGGAATAGGTAGAGAATGTGCAACACGCTCTTTGACACTGCTCAGCTCTGGCGGAACTTATTTACCGACATTAAGGGAAAAGTTTTCTTCGCGATTTTTCGAGTGTATTTCACGTTTATGTTATGAAAATACGCTCTTTTATTCGTGCGTAGGGCTGGCTTTCAATTGCAAAAACTGTTTTTCCCTAGATATAGGTAGGAGTAGACGCATGCGATTAAAGTCATTCCGTGGGTTGTAGATATTACTTTGTAATACAAAATATATTCTTAAAGTTGCGAAAGTAATGATTCTTAGTCAGGAGCTTGGAACGACAATGAAATATTCCATGAAAAATGCATTCCCACGACGTTCAATTATATTATGTGAAGTTGACATACATCTGTTTTGTTATTTATCGTCTCTTGCTTTAAAATGCAACCCAAAATCATTTAATTTTACGTTTCGTAACATAAAGCATTTATAGTTGTAATAATTTCGAAAACAAAATTAAAGACGTGGAGTAGTGATATATCTAACATCAGCACTGCAATTAATTTCTAGTTTCCCATTACAGTTATGCTTGTCATCATAGTTTAAGATTTTGTTTATTTACTACAGCATTAGCCAACGGTAATGCAGAGAGGAACCAGTTGACACCATCTATGTTATGAGCGACTTTTAAACTGCAGGGACAAATAAACAAGCAGATTAACAAATTTCAAATTGTTGTTTAACCTCAATGAAGATGTATGTATGTTATATTTTAACCTCTTGTCTACCAAAGTATGAAAAAAAACACACACAATACTAAATAATTCAAAATATTTTTGACTCAAAATGAAAACAAACTGTTTTCATCCCATCTAAAATATATATTTTATTTCTTTCCTTACTTGTTATTTCTTTTATTTTTAGATTAAGCCACATTATTATTATATTTTTTTCTTCTGTTGTTTTTTTTTTTTTTTAATTTCACTTTGAATAATGTGGGACTCATGGGTTGGTGTATAGTGCGTAAACAAATGTGTCCGGGTTAGTGCATCTTTTCACACCACTGCTCAAGCTCTCACTACTCCCGTAGTAATGGTAACGTTTATATAATGCGGTTGTTATTTTTGACATTTTCTTAAATGTTTAGGGTTTTTCTTATTCTTCTTCTAATCGGAATGAAAAAAATAAAAATAAATAAAAAGCACAAAACGACAGAAAACAAAATGAAAATCACCATTTGTGGCATTAGAATTTATATTTGAATGTTTTGTGCAAGTGTGTTATAATATATGTAGTATCAACTCATCCCACACATCTTCACACCGTAAACCAGCACCCAACCAACAACATGTGTACCTTATATCCTCCATAGTATTTTCATAACGGCATTTGAATTTAAATATTTTTATGTTTTAACTCCTCTGCTATATACGGCTGTACTAGATTATCCCCATACACATGCATGTGTATGTATGTCTGCATGTGTGGAATACTATAAGTTGAATATATGGCGTAAATTAAGATTTATGATGCGTGCGAATTTGTAATAAGAAGCCATAAACGCTTTTTTATTTTTCAACACTTAAATGCAGGTTTATTTTATTTTACTTCACAATTTTTTTTTTTTTTTTTATTTTTCTTTTCAAGGATTTACCTCAAGTTCTAGAATTTTTTTTTATTTTGAGAGCGATTGCGATTGCGAAAAGAAGAAACACACATGCATGCATGTGTATATAAATTCGCCATTAAAACATGTGTATGTTCGAATGTGTTGACATACTGATAACGATTTATAACTTTTATGGAAATATCCAGCATAGAATGCATAAATTATTGCTAAATTTATTTAAAAATATAAAAATAAAATTATTTATTAAATGATCAAAACAAGAACCGTGCGCCGGTAGTTCGTACTAAATAGATATTTTGGAAAAACAGAAACTCACGTAAATTCAATTATGAAAAATTATTTTATAATCAAATGGAATTATTTAAATTTTTGCTAAACTCAAATTGCATACATTTCAACAATTACATAAATATATATAAAAAATATTATTAAATAAATTGCTAGAGTTTGTATACACATGCGAATATATTAACAACGGTTTAGCAGCTGTTAAATCAAGTTAAATTTGTAAGACCTTTAAGTTGCCGTCATAAGAATGTCATTCATTGATCATAGAAATTCCATCCGCAACTAACTATTGAAATCTAATCCAATCAGAAAAACATTATATACATATTACGTGATAAGATTGTATTTATGTTTATTATTAAAGAAAAGAAAACACTATTCCGTTTTTGGTATTCCTACGTATTTGTATTCATCACAATAAAAAATTTAGGTACAAATCAAAGGTCATAAGACTTGAACGGTAACTAATAAAAACAAAGACTAAAACAAAAAATGACATTTGACAGGTGAGTGATTGATTGAGCATGGTAACATTATTTGGAAATAGACAGTTACACTATTGCTTCAGAAACATACAGAACTTGCATACAAACGCACATATAAAACTAAGAAAACAAACATACATACAATATAAAAGTTATCAAATACACTTACACAGAGCAGTAAAGAAACGTAAACGAAATTAGCAATTTTTTTAAGGACATCAGAGAATAACAAATAAGAGCACTACATAAGGCTGTGCCGAATTTTTCATACCCACCAGCAATTTTTGGTGCTTTTATAGCATTAAATTTATTATTTTTTTATTAGCAGTACTCGCTATGGAATAATCCCATTCATACTAAAATATTCATTAAGTTTATTAAATTGATTCTAACAATGAAAACTTAAGTATTTCTACATTAGAAATGATACTACTGACCCTTTTCTACTACGATATTGTATTTTTATGAAAACTGAAGAGTATAATTTGGTAGCTAGAGGAAGTTAAACTCAGCTTTGTGTGGGCATGGCACCTCCTACTTTTAAAATTATAAAATAAATAATTGAACTTAACTCAGGTAATCCATTATAATGTTCTTTTTTTCTGTATAGAAATAATATGGGGTGGAAATCAACAAGAAATATTCGGAATTTCATCATCATACTTCTAATATTGTCGGTTTTATGAGCTTTTGAGTTTCATTGATAGTGGTATATGTGAGAAGTGGGCGTTAAAGTAGTCGTATCGAAGAACCTTTTGCTAATGAATTCAATTTAGATAGACTCCTTCATTTTTCCAACAACTTTTTCCATAAAGAAATTATTTGAAATTAAAACATATCGTTATATTGTAGGTCGGCGTAAAAGTTGACCAAAAAACAATGTTTGCAGAATTTCAGACTTGTACATCTAATTTTGTCAGCTTTATTGCGCTTTAAACTTTAAATAGACCGAAGAAACTCTTTCGCAATGTATAGATTTGAACAATATTCAGCTTAATGATCTCAACAAAACTATCTGCAAAGTTGTATCGCTCTATGTCAAGGCGTTTAGACGCAATCGCATTTTATTTAAAGTTGGAAGGACATTGTTTTTTTACCTACTCTCGCATTACGAGTTATAACTCTGTTTCTAATATACCGATTTAACCCATTTTCAATACCAAACAAACTGTGTATAAAAAATATTCTGGCAAAATTTGAACCTCCTAAGTTTTTCGGTTCGAGCTCTATCCTACTTTTAACAGTCGGACTGACATACCTATATCATCCTAAAATGAATCCAAGACTCAGAAATTATATACTTTATGGAGTCCAAAATGGATATTTCGATGTGTTTCAAACTGAATGACAAAATGAATATACCCCCAACACCATTATTTTGGTGGTGGGTATAAAAACTTGTTTCACATCTGAAATACATTAAAAATCCTAAAAACATTCTCTTTTAATAAAAATCTTTTTTCTCGAACAAACCTTTAATGGTTTGGTTAATTTTTTCGTTCGACATTACTTGATAATCCAATTTATTATTATTGCAAATTCAAATTTGATGGATAAAAATATTCTATTCCCTTTTTTTTTACTTTTTTTTAATTTTTATTGCTTTTTTTTGTGTTTTGTTTTAAACCAAATATGGAAATAATTACTTCTGATACTGTATTAAAATAATTTTGATTATTTAAGTCTCATTTCATATTGCTAAGCATTAAATTAGCTTTCAAATAGGAGTGCAACTTTTGTGACTTTCGGAAACTTAACATTTTCAATTTAGAAATTTTCAATCAATTAGTTGTTGTTTTATTGATTGAGATCAGTTTTTTTTTTTACAAATTTATGTATAAATTATTAATTTACAATATTATTAATTATTTTTATTTGTTTGAACTATCACTGAAGAAGCTACACAAAGTGGTAGCAAAATATTGGAATAAAATAAAATAATTTTTATCAAAAAAAACTGATCTCAAGCTTATTTATAAAAAACAACTAATTGATTTAAATAAAACAGATCGAAGTTATTTACATATTATTTAAAAATTTTAAATATAAAACAGAATTTTTAGAAGAAAAATTATCAAAATATCATTAACGAGCTTAACATTTTGGCGTATCAGTTTTGATACCAGTATTTTATTATTTTTTTTAACGGCCTCTTAATGCGAAATACTGAATAGTTCAATCATGCCACCGAAGCGAAATCCTATATCAGTACTCTGTGGGTTGAAGGGAAAAAATAACAAAATAACAAAAAGATTATCCATTTAGTGATTTCAAGATCGCCGGTCTGGCAAGTGGTTTTTACGAATGTAGATCTTTTACTGACGAAAGAACGTGTAAAAATAGGTCAAACTAACCAATGGCCCATATGCGACATACATTATTGCTTGTTGACGTAACCACCGAATGAGCTTCAACGCTAAAGAAAAAATATCATCATTGAAAGCCCGTTGTTGCAGCCACATTGAATCTATCATTTTTATACTAAGATTAAACGATTTTTGTTTGTAAATGTACGAAATTTACCAGCATCTCTCTGAAAGAATTTTCGAAAATACGACTTGTGATTTGACGTTACGTTCGCGTCTTAAAATTAGTCAGGAGTTTTACAAACTTTAAATATGATTTATATTTATATAGTTTTACAAACTATTTTTCTTGAACTTTGCCGATTTGTGAAAGTTTTATTTAAAATATTCTAGAAATATCCCTCGAGGGATAACGTAATGTAAAACGTAAAAAAAATGTTACAAAATTGTCTTTAAATTATCTGAAATCAAAAATGGTTATTTTTGTGTTCAAGATCTGGGATTTCAACAGACACTCTGACTGACGGACCCACTTTATCGACATTCCTATTCATAAGCTCTCTGAAAATATAAACTTTATGGAAACGCAGATGAATATTGTAGTAATTAGAAACGGAATGACAAAGCTATATATACCTATACCCTTGGCATCACAGGTTAAGGGTATAAAAGACGAATAGATTAAACTGTATTAAGATACACAGTTTGGGGCAAAATAGCAACAAAAAAATTAACCAAAGAATGAGAAATGGGGTCAACAGTAACAACAATTGCTACTGTCATAATGTTAAAAACGATAATAAAAAAATGTTTGTAAATATGAATAAATAAAAGCAACAAATAGCCGCAGCAACAGTAAAGTCAATGAGAACGTTTGTTCTGAGTTTAGTTTGCAAATACGGATCCAAAAGCATAATTGTAATTCTTTTAGAATTTTTTTGTTTTACTTCTCTGTTTAGTCATTGTAGGTTTTTTTATTTTTTCATTTTGTTATTCATCTTCTGCCAACCGTAACAAGTTGTCGCAATAAATATTTGTTGGTTGCCCTTCTGTGTCCTGTTCAGTATTGCCACTGAGGTGAACGTAGACAACGAATAAAGAGTGTAAATTTATTTATAAAAACATATTTTAAGCTGTGATATACTCGATGTACACCGTACGCCATCGTACGAAAAATTGCTAACCTTTTCTGGTTAGAAGGCTGCTTTCTCTCTAAAATTAAAGTAACTTTTTTTTTTTTTGTTTATATCATTATTTGACATATTGAAATATAAATAAAGTAGATTGGCAACACTTGTAATGCTCTACAGGGGGTGTCTCCACATTTCTACATCTACATAGAAAGTCGGGATATATCTGTGTTCGTATACATATACACACATACATATATACAACCAAAGGACCGGAGTGAATAAATTGTTCGTTACAGCGGGAGATTTCTCTTGGGTCGTTTGTGGTTTGACCACTGGCACTAACTACAAAAGTGGCGCAACTGTGTTGCATATTCATTTTATATGAATTTATTCACTTTTTTTTGTGATTATTTCTTTTCACAAATTTTCTTTTTTTTTTGGGGGTTTTTGTTTTCCTGTTGGGTTTTTTTTTCTTTCCTTTTTTTTAACAACGACAGTTAACGGAAATAAAGTACAGCGGTGATTCATTGTGCGTAGCTGTTTTGTTTAAACAATGATGTTTGTTGTTGCTGACGATGAAGCAAAATAATCGTGAAATAAAGAACGGTAATATTAACATTTCTGATATTTTTCTATTCTTGCTAAGTGAAAGAGCTAAAAGTTTGTAAAAAGAACACAATAATATAAAGTTAGAATTAGCATTTGAATTTTTTTTTTAAATGTTTCCAAGCCACTTTTAACAAACCCTTCTTCTCACGATGTTAAATTTATAAAAACAAAATTAAACATAAAATTCTAAAGAATTTACTCAAAAATTTTAATTAATATCATGGTGTTATAAGAAATAAGTAAATAAATATCAATTTCGACTAGAAATTAGTAAGAAATGTTATGCAGACTTTTCCCAATTAAAAAGTATTCTAAATGATAATGGTGATACGTTCGAGTACATTCTTCAGAAAGTAATCCGTTCAACGGTTGATGACTCTAGCTGTAACAAATCCCCATATGAGCTATTTCTAAGAAATAATCTTACCTAAAAATCTCTACTTAAGCTGGAACTGCAAAACAATTGATGGTTTTATTCTAAATCAACTGTCAGGTGATTTCTGGCGATAGCCGAACTATTGGCGTAGAGCTCTGCTGATTTTTTTAAGCTGAAGAAGAAAGAAAGTTGAATGCAGGAGGAACCCCCTGTACTTTGAGGTCAAGTAGTTTTTCAAAAATATTGCAAAAAGTTTTGCAGATCATACAAATACAAAAAATTTATTTAAAATTATATCATCATCAATCATAAACTGATTTTCCACGTCAACACACATCAATAACAATTTTGTCATTTGACGGTATTTTTTAGTATTAAAAGTAGTTTAAAAACCGTTTATTTTCTCAAGTCTAATTATAAACTCCGCTTAGGAGATAACAAGAGCGATTGCGGTTTTTATTTTTAAACGATCCTTTGATTGCATTCTAGGTTCCAATCCTTAAGATTCTCCATCAAAATCTTCATTCGCCGACGTTTATGTCTCTAATATAAGTTTTCATAAAATCGTTGTTATAGTAAAACAAACTTGTAGTTATTGTCAAAAACTTTACAAAATTTAGTATTTTTCGATCTTTCGATTTTTTTTTTTTCAATAATATTTTATATTTTACATCAAGGCATATTTATTCATCAGGTACTCTTGTTTCGTCAGCTGATTATTTTTTTCAACACTTATTTTAAATTTCAGTTGTCACAATGCATAAATAAAAAACAATTTTCTCTCTTTTTTTTTAATTTATTTCAAATGTCAAACTTCATACATAAAAAATATAAACAAAAAAATTCTCTCCGAACTGCAATTACCTGATGAATAAATATGCCTTGATTTTATATATAGAAAGTTTTATAAATGATATAAATGATAAATGTAGTTTCATGAAGATAGAGAAAATGTTTTTGAATTTGTCTTCAACTGTTCATTTAGACAACTTTTTCTGCTGGGACTGAACCACCCTAATACACATACAAATGCATTATGCATTACTAAGAATAAAGCTGTAGATAAAATAATCAACAATTATTAAGCATCACCAAAAGACGTGTCACACATACAATACAGATTACGTTCATACATTTATACATACATACATGCATTTATGATACGGAACAGACATTTTTTTTTTTTAGCACGGAAACATTTCGTTATTTTAAAGTAATTTATCTTAACCGTCATTATGACTGACACAGAACATTCGTACTTTTTATAACATCCGTTTAATATAGTGCCGTCAAAGACGCAATGAGCAACAACTACAAAAATATTAAGAAACTACTCAAGTTTATGTAATTTTAAAATCTTACTCATTATTCGCATATATACATACATTTGTATATATTTTTGTAGATGTTGTCCTTTACAAATCCTCTCAAGAAACACATTTATCTTGTGGTTTATATTCCACTGCACATAAATACTTTTACTACATACATACATGCATACATCCATACATACATAAATTGAATATAAAATTTTTACAAACACTAAAAGATTTTTATATATTTGCTAAAGCTTCATAGTTAGTACTGTGTAATTTCTGTGTACGTGTCGTCCTTTTTTTAACATTTTTTTTTTCTGCATTTTATCGAAAATCCTCTCATTTTTCAACATACACTTTGAATTTGTCAAAATTTTATTAATGCAGAAAAGCGAAAAAAAAAGAAACGAATAAAATTATATAAACGACTAGTATTCAACATAGTTAGATAGATGAATGGTTTGTGTACAAACAAAATCGCATAAAAAGGGAACCCAGAAGGACTAGTGCAGTTTTATTACTTATGGCATGGCATAACATAACTGCATACACTTTATCTTTCAGTATTTTTTTATTGTGTACTTCCTTACTATTTTTTGAACTCTGCCATATTTTACAGTAAATTCGCGAAATATACTGCGGAAAAATAAAAATAATAAAACGACGGTACGATGGGTATACACGAACACACAAAACACCTACACCAGACTTCGAAATCAATATTAAAACTGTTATTTTTTACATAAATTCAATGACTTTTAATCGTTTATATGTATTACTTTAGTGATCAATTTTGAAAATTTACCAACGAAGACTGAGTTTATTTTGAAACAACACCATTCTTGTGTTTTGAGAATAGAAATTTGTTTCAATGCTAGTGTTGCCACTGTGTGGGCAACTGTGTGTAATGTTGGCTGTTGCAAAAAGAACATGAATAATTTTATTAATGTGAAATTCAGATGAAATTAAAAATCCTTTCAATTTAAAAACCCATTTTTTATGTTACGGCATATGCAGCTCTTGTGCCATAAGACACAAACAAACCAATTCTCATAATTTTTTTTCTTTTATGCCTCAAAACTGTAGGCCATATCACTTACGCAATTTTTGTATCCCAAATGTCAATTTGACGTCAGGTGTAATTTTATTAATTCAGTAATCATCCCTCACCTCAAGTGTAATTCTGAATTTTTGTAGTAGTACAACTCATTGAGCTATTTATTGACAATAGTATTCTGTTATTATTCAAATTGTAGTTATTAAGCAAAATTGCTGACTAAAATTGTAAAATTTACTTAGGAAAGAGTTCTAAATTAAATAATTAGATAAAATGGGCATGGAGTTATTATTAAAAATACTAGCGTCAACATCAAATTCCTTCTCAACCAGATGGTGTAGGGTATAATAATAACATGAATGAATCAAAAATTGTGTTGTTAGCAGTGAACACATTCAACTACAAATATTGTATTGAGTGCAGTAATATGTATTATGTTCTGCTGTAATAAAATGCCATCGCAAAAATGTCGATTTACTTTGCTATAGTTTGACAGTCTACAGTGAGGCAAACATTTCACTTTTAAATAACTTTTATGTTTTAACCCAAATTAATATTTGAAAAATGAAAAATTCATTAGTTCTAAAATTTCCTTGCTCAGGTAACGTGTGTTTTTATTTTAAATAAAATTGGTAAAGAATTATGGCAGTACATGTACAAAAATGATATTCAAACCTGAATAGGAAAAATTATTTTTTTTTTTAGACAATAAAGACAACATAATGCTGTAGACATGTTCTTCATTAAGACATTGATGGACCGAAAGATTTCTATCACCCGAGGCGGTCAACTTTTTCCTACAGCAGTGCCATCTGTGGTTTGCACTTCACATTCTTTAAAGCATAATTCCTCCTCTATGTATGTTCCAATATTCAAACAGATCTGATAAGTTGTTAAGAAATTGAATATTACCAAATATTTTTCAATGGATCCCACTGCCTAGTTGCATAAACATCTTGTTGTTGTTGCTTTAAAATTGAAAATCCTAATTGGAATAAAATAAAACAACCAATTTATGAGCTTTTGGTGAAACATTTTCCTGAAAATAAACAAATTTATCTAAAAAAACTTACTGCCTGTTTAACGATGTCGAAAGAAAACACAAGCGAACTTTCATTCGTACAAATACGTTGAAAACAAAAACAAATTTTTAGTTTTTGTTGTTGTTTTCAATATATTTGTACGAATAAAAGTTCGCTTGTGTTTTCTTTCGACATCGTTGGACAGGCAGTTAAACTAACAATTCTTGTTTTCTTTCTGCACTGCCAATTTAAAAGTTATTTCACTATTTCACTTCCGATAATAATATTGTAATAAATATTAACAAGTAAGAGCACTATATTCGGCTGTGCCGAATCTTTTATACCCACCACCAATTTTGTGTACATTTAAAGCACAATATTTATTATTTTGTTAATCATTATGGAATAATCTCTTTATAATAAAATATGTATCACTTTCTTTGCAGAGTGTGGTTAAATTTTAAGGGCCCATGTTGAATATGAATTACACCTAGTCTTAAATTTGTTTCCTGCATTTCAATCTCAAACTTACTCAATTTGATCCGTGGAAAGATACGCAAATGAGCAACGCTTTAAAGTTATTCAGGTTTTTTTATAAAAATGGGCGTTCAAATCAAAATGCATTTTGTGCACTTCGTAATTCTTTTGATCAACATAATCGTTCAAATTCGTCCACAATCGGGAGAATTGTAAAAAATATTTAAATTTCTGCAAAACAGGTCTGTATAAAATTTTAGAAAGTCTGTGAGTGCCTTCTTAGTTCGTTGAATGGGAACCACTGCTGGTTTTTGCGATAGTGTGGCAAAAGAGCAGTCAGCCTCTACTCATTATCATGCCCAACAATTCAGCATCAACATTGTCATTGAAAATTTGGACCATCAGATAGAGGAGTGTCGCCGAGGATGGGGGGGGGGGCCATTTGGCCGATATTTTGTTAAATACATAATTGAAACATACAAATATTATCATTATAAAAAGAAATGATAATAATTTCTTAAATAATTTGTGTTTTATTTAAAAACAACATCGGCCCTTAAAATTTAACCACCCTTTGCAACTTCGATATGCTACTAAAATGCTTTTGTCAATGTAGTCTTTCAATGAAAGTGGGCGTTAAAGTAGGTGTGTCAATAAAGTTTCTGCTAATAAACACAACTTAGATATTTCAATATAGTCCTTTATTTTCCCAAGAACTTTGTCAATAGAAAAATTACATGAATTTAAGATAAACCGTTATATGGGAGGTAGGCGTTAAAGTCGGCGTGTCACCTAAACTTTTTGGCACAACAATTACATTGATTAGAAGGATATAAGTAGCAAATTTTATCATCACACCTCTAATTTTGGCGGTTTTATGAGCTTTTAAATTTCATTAAGGTTAGATAACGTGAAAAGTGGGCGTTATAGTAGGCGTGTCAAAGTTATTTTTGCGAATGAGTACAACTTAGATGTTTCAATGTAGCCATTTATTATTCCAAAATCTTTATTAATAGAGAAATTATATGAATTTTAGGTAAAACGTTGGGCGTAAAAGTGGGCGTGGCACCTTAATTTTCTGGCACAGTAATAAAATTGCCTAGGGGGATATACGTAGTAAATTTCATCATCATACCTCTAATTTTGGCGGTTTTATGAGCTTTTAAATTTCATTAACGGTAGATAACGTGAAAAGTGGGCGTTATTGTAGGCGTGTCAAAGTTATTTTTGCGAATGAGTACAACTTAGGTGTTTAAATATAGGCCTTTATTATTCCAAAATCTATATTAATAGAGAAATTATATGAATTTTAGGTAAAACGTTATATGGGAGGTGGGCGTGGCACATTGATTTTCCGTTACAAAAAAGCGTCTCACCAAAAAGCAAAGTGTGCAAAATTTCAGAGTCGTACATCAAATTTTGTTGCTTTTATGACGTTTTTGTTTTTACATATACCGAAAAATACACTGTGCGGTATAAATTTTCGTACATTTTGATCGATAACTCCTCTCCTAATGCATAGATTTAGATAATTTTCGGGGAACTGTTTTACTCAGGAAATATATATTCGAAGTTTCATGAGTCTACGTGAATGCGTTTGGACACAAATCCGTTTTATTCGATGTTTGAAGGACACGGTTTTTTCGACCTACTCTTGCTTTTCGAGCTATAACTCTCTTTCTAATATTCCGATTTAGCCCATTTTCAATACCAAACAAACCTTGTCTATAAGAAAGATTCTGGCAAAATTTGAGCCCTTTAGCTTTTTCGGTGCGACCTCTATCGTGCTTTCAACAGACGGG
Source organism: Phyto melanocephala (assembly GCA_941918925.1). Taxonomy (NCBI): domain Eukaryota; kingdom Metazoa; phylum Arthropoda; class Insecta; order Diptera; family Rhinophoridae; genus Phyto; species Phyto melanocephala. The sequence continues at coordinate 136,193,861 of OW799235.1, read as the reverse complement.
CAGACGGACGGACATAGCTAGATCGTCATCAAATCAAACCCTGATTCAGAATATATATACTTTATGGGGTCTAAAATGGATATTTCGATGTGTTACAAACGGAATGACAAAATGAATATACCCCCACCATTTTTTTGGTGGCGGGTATAAAAAGTAAATCAATAAAAGCTTTCGATTTTTATAATTAATAAATATTTCAACACACACGTGGTGCACAGACAGACGGGCATGTTGCGTTTATATAAGGTGATTGCTAAAGAGATAAAAAAACGGTTTTCGGTTATTCTGAATTGCTGCTGTTTTACAGAAACCGGGCTTCGTGCTTAAGCTATAACCGATAAACCGGTTTTATAAAAATAAAGAATAACACAACAATAAAATTAGTTTTTAATAATAAATAGTTTATTTGAAAACAAAGCAATCACAAAGGTAAGAAGCCGGCAAAATAATCCAAATTATTTACTAATTTTAGTTAAAAAAAAAACACTCACAATATGCCCATTACACTTTAGAGGAAATCTGTATAAAAAGATATTTAAAATACGATCACAGAAAGCGATTTGTTTTAACACCGTTCGTTATGTTTTTTGACTTTTACTAAATTTTATTGTTTTTGCATTTTTCAGAAAACGTGTGTTGTTGCATTTCGGATTAAATTATTTCCTAATTTTTTGTTTGTTTTATATCTCAAATATGTAGTCTGCTTGTAGTACCATTCTATTGATGTCAAAAATTTTCCAATCGGTATTGCTCAATTGATTCACTGTTTGGTAGTATGCTAAAATTCAAGAAAAACTAAACACACTAAAATAGAGTAAAAAAAAAGTTTAAAAAAGTGGCGAAACGTGAAAAAATACAAATGTCGATATAGAACAAGTGTTGCTTTTCTTCAAAGAAATTTACACTTTAACACTTTGAAATGCGAATATACAGAATCTTTCCTTCGATGAAAATGTAGATGTGTGTTTGTATGTATTTGTGATTTATTTACACCATACCTCTGTAGCTCTGCATTTGAGTGCAGTTTGCAATGTCTTTTATTTTACTTGAATTTTAATGCAATAAATCACACAAAAATGATGGATGAACAACGAGTTGAACATGCAAATGCCATTTGCAACAAATTCACGCCCGACTAATTTACTCCTACTTGTGCAATAAAAACAAACCACTGGCATTATCACAACTGTTTGTAGAAAATGCTGAAATCGTCTTACACTTTTCATGCACTATTTGTCCCATAGTCAGTACGATGCAAGTGTCAGTAAGAAACAAATATACACTGAAAAACAAATTAAGTAATCCGTACTTAAATCAAGCCGTATCGTTGCCAGAAGTACGCTTTTTCTTTAACCAAATATTATAAACTTGAAATAAGAACGAATTTTCCTAACACAGATTTCTTTATTTAAGAAATGGTTAAACCAAAATAATTCATTTAGTCCTAAACGAGATTAAATTTATCAAAGAATTTTCTGGTTGTTTTAAGAAGTCAAACTAAGTTTTTTTTTATCAATGCAAAATCGACAATCAGAGACTAGAGTTGTGTGCCTAAACTAGTCAAGTCGCGAACGAGGAAACTAAATTCTTTTAAATGTGTTAACATGTGTATATAATTTTATGCAAAGGCATTTTCAGGAGGTCAACAGAAGTCATCATACCATACGATATTTATGCAAAAGTCGATATCCGGTCATATTTTAATAATCCGAAAACACATCTTACAATTGCATTTCAAGCAACGATTAATTTTTTTGAAACTAGTGGAATCACAACAACTAAAAGTTCCGTATCCATACAGCAGTGTTGGCTGTACTGTGTTGTAGAGTATTGCAAAGCATTGAGTCTCCATAGATTTCGTTGGAGCAGAGCAGCTTATGGGTGAAGAAGAGAATGGCAACAACAACATGTCAAATGTGTTGGGTAAAAAGTTCCAATTTCGGGAACTGAAATTTCACTAAAAAACTGAATTTAGTTTTTTCTATTTTTTTTTTTCTTTCAAACTTTAGTTTACATGAATAAAATGATAAAAAAGTATTTATTTATTCGCCAATCCAACGATCACAGGAAGGTGGAAGTATGACCAAATGCAAATCCGGAATAAGTACTTTAGTCAAAAAAGTTTTCTTTACTACTTTACAAAATGTATTTACAACTCTTCATTTTTTTTTTCCTTAGAATTTAAATACAAATAAAATCTGAATGTAAAACTACATACTTTTGTAAAATTGCCAACTTAATGCTTGGGAAAAAAAAACATATTTCCTCTATAGGTCTTATAGATTAACAAATTGAAAAGCTCTCTTAGTTAATGCGCTAATTAACTAGTTTGCAAAGAATTGTTGTCTAACTTGCAATTTTGTTTTATTTTGTGGTTTGTATTTGTGTACCCTTCACTTGTGCTGCCAAGGGTATTACATGAATATATAGCTTTGCCGTTCTATTTGTAACTTCGACAATTATTTAATTTCAAAAATTATATATGCATCTTATAAAATCTTGTGTATAGCGAAGTCGATTGAACTAAGTATGTCCGCCTGTCAAATTGTCTATTTTTCCTCGTATTGATCGAAAACAAATTTTTGAACCATAAATACGTTGCACAAACTGTATGAGATATTAAGTTTCTTTAAATATTTGGAAAATATTCGCTTTTGAAATCAAACAAAATCGCTTCATAACTTGCTGAGATATAAGAAAGAAATTTAAATTAAAAAAACCTTTTTAAATCTCTAATAATTAACAAGAATATTTGTTTTTTTTTAGTACAGAAACCTTCAATGTTATTCGTAGAAAGTTTTGAAAAAATCGATTACAAATCCGCAAGAATTATTTGAAAAACATTTTTTCATACATAAACTGTCCTAATGCTGCTCATTAATTTTTCAGCATAATGATGAGACAAAATTCCCAGCCGCGATCTCTAAAATCGCTGTAGAAAAAAGACGCAAAATACATTTGAAAGTGTCTGAGATATAAAAGCCAAAATTAAACAACGTTCATAGTATTTCGAATATTTATAAAAATATGGGACAACTTTGCATTGGGGCCATTGCTCAAGACGTCCGTTTGTCAAAAAATTAAAAAATTGAAAATAACCTTAAAATTTAAAAATTTTGTGGTAAAAATGGCAACAAAAAACACGAAAAATATCTACAAAATATCGTGTTTTCAATTTAGAGCCATTTTTCATTGTGACCATTTTTTTTAATTATTTTTCATTTTAAAATTTTTTCAATATTGAGGCCATTTTTCGTTAAAACATTTTTAATAGTATCGCAAAATAAAAGATGAAAAAAAGTAAAAAATTGCCCCAACAACATGTATTGTTGTCTTTGATGTACAAATCTGTGGTTTTCATGGGCGTGGTTGCAAGTCTTAAAATCAAATTTTTCAGGAGAGCTACAAAACCGTGTTAGTGCTGAACGATTTTTGAATATACATGGAAGTTACGTTGTTATGCCATTAAACTAATCGGAATGGGTCCATCTTATTTTAGGAATTTTTAGAACCAAGTAAAGGCCGTCTAAAATCAAGCAATATGGCATTATTAACTCTAAATCGTATAAAATGAACATACGCGGTTGTCCATGAAAACCACAGAAATTTCAGGCAATAGGATTTGAGTAAAAAAATTGCAGTTTGAGTTTTACATTGTGTTCCTCTCTTTCGATTGGTTTCAACGACTAACAAAACCCGGTTACAGCACTTTTCACACCTAAAATTTATTTTCTTAATTAAGAAAACTTCATCAGATCCCCTAAGTTAATAGTTAAATATTTGTAAAACTTAAGTAAAGAAACTAGCAAACAACACCGGGGATTTTCTTTTTTACAATAAAAATAAAAGCAGAATTTCTTTATTAACTCCTACAATTAAGTGCTATAGGCCTAATGACAACCTGACAATAAATTTAAAAAAAATATATATTAAAAAAAAAACCGCTAAAAGTTTTTTACACTTTTCGTTTTGTTGAAATCTTTTAACATAACTTACCATTGTTTCACACACACACCCACAAATTACTTTGTCCTTTATTAGATTAATTTCACTCTCCAGACGTTGGTGTAAATTAACAAATACACAAGCCGCAATTGCAATAGCAAACACAACAAATAATTGCGTTTATTTGTAACATTGTTACAAAAGCAATTTTTTTTTCTTACCAAATCATTCTCTTAATGCCATTTCCATTTATTTTCATGACGCTCATTGGTAGATGGCAATGTTTCATACAAAACAACAATTAATTTTGATTAAAAAAAACTTATTGTATGATGATCTTTAATGCCCCAACAGTTCTAGTAATTGCTGACAAAATAATGATTTTAATAAGTAATTCAAAGAAGCAACCGGTTACGAAATATCCAACTCACTTGAGATTTTACAATTTCGTTCTCTGACCGACAAACAACTCCGCACTCTAGCACTACAAATTACATACACACATGTTCTAGAAATTTAAAAGTAAAGAGTTTTTTAACAGACGCGGTTAGATGTTGTCAGTTAGTTGCAAAGAAGTAGTGTCTCTTGTTATCTGCTTTTTATTCTTCATTATTAAACTACTTGTTATTAAAGTAAATGTTTAAGTGCAATCGTAAACTACTAACGTCAGGTGGCCATCAAAATTATGTGTTTTATATTTTCTTCGTTTGATTTAGATACATACATATATGCAAAAGATATTCTCAAAGTCAACATAATCCAGGATATAATTTGAACTTAATCCGATATATGCAATTACGTCATTGAAAATTGAATTTATTTGATCCTTAGTACCGTACATAGACATGGCAGTCAAAAATATCTGTTGGATTTTAGTGAGTGCATAACCAATAACTCAGTTTATTTTGTTCATTTTATCGCCTCGACCTTATTGGACAACCCCTTATATACTTAAATACAAGCGCGCAACCAGCTAACGCGTTTAGAGGCCGTAACTATTACTTACCAAGAAAAACAATATATTTTTTAGCTAAATATTTTTTAGCAACCCCCCTCTCATGTCGATCACTGTTTGGATACGTATAAATGTAGTAGACGTATAACGTAGTAATAGAGAGTAAGTTCTACCAAAAAACTGTTGGTACAAGTATTTTCGTGTAAGAGTTTATCTTTATGTGTTTACATTTGTCTTGTGTAAGTATTAGTTAATGTGAGAGCCATTTCAAATAGTTTACCACTACAGTTTAATCGCTTTGTTTACGCAGTCGTAATTTATAGTGATTGTCAAATAACGTTGACAAACTTCAAATTGATTAGTAAAATACGGCAGCAATTGTTTCTGATCCCGTTGGAAATTCGGTCAAGTTGAAATACAAAAAAATATTTACAAAGTAATAAAGTTTATATGAAAACTGCATATGAATGTGCATGTGTATTTACAACGTCAGTTAGTATTACAAATTGCACAATTTCAAAAATCTAAACAAAAAATTTAATGGAACATTTGCCTGCACCATTTACATGTTTTATTTTCATATGAAAATTCCAATCGGGATCCTTTAGACATACCGACTTCGACATAATGTTTGATATGGTTGATTCTTAAGCATTTCAGATAGTTTGTAATGTTGCATGTTTAAAAGTCACAGAGATTTTGCAGCAAATATGTTTAATGTTGCAATTTAAGTTAAACTGCTCAAACATACAACAGTGAGTTCAACATTTTTTTATCGCGTGGTAGTGTTGATAACTGATCAGGGACAATTCACTGTTGTTAAATTCACAAAATAATAAAAAATAATAAAATTTACTTTTTTCGACAAGAGCTGCCACGTAAATTTTATGGCAAAATCAGCATCACTCATATATCACATACTACTTGTGTCGGCAGAGGTGAAAATGACACAAATAACGAAAAAATAACTAATTAACAGCATGCAACAATAACATCCAAGTCATGGCAATGCTCTATGATGTACTAGTGCACTTGTTTTAAGGACTAAGTATAACTTCTAGCTTTATCATAAAAACGCAAATATAAGTGAAACAATTAAATGATAGTCCATGGCGAATTCCATTTGACATGATGGATGGATAGACAATATTACTGTTTTCTACTTTCTAATGTATTTGAAGTAATAATTCACAAATTTGGCGTCTTTGGTTATAATTATAAATAAGCAGCCACTTAGTAGTGTTGATGGTGGAATAGTTCAGTGTAAAAAGTTGACGGAGGGAATTCATGCTTGTTGACAGTTACATGTGAATGTATGGAGTATAGCTTGCGTGTTGCAAGGGATAAAACAAATTTGTTTTTCTGATATTTTTCTACCATTTTGTTGTTTGCAGGTTCTTCTTTTATATTTTACAGCTGAAAAAAATATATAAATAAATTTCGACAAAACACTTTGTCAAGCTGAGATAATAAATCTATTTATTCGTTTTCTGTTTTACTTTCAAGGTTTCTAATATCTTCTTCTTCTTTGTTAACAATAACGACTAAATGCTAAATAAAAACGAAATCCAACACAATATTTATTCGGGTACAGTCGAGTTATTATAAGAGCACGCTCTTTACTGAAACCCCATATACGCACAAGCTGATTTAATTTGCATTTTATTCGAAGGTCCCTATTCTCCTCATAGGATCAAAAGAAATTTACTATAAATATTAGGAAGACTGAACAGTTTTTATTCGATCGATCTGAAACGTTATTTTAGTTTAAAAAAAATTTATTCACGTCACCGAGGTAGACCGAACAGTCGGTCGGTCGGTCGTGCGTCTTAAACGTTTCTTATTTAAAAATTAAAAAAAGGTATTATTCACGTCACCAGTTTTAGTTTTTGGAACATTTACAATTGTTGATGTGAGCACCATTTGTAAAGAAATTGGCTGTTGTAAAAATTTGCTGTCGCCTTTCGCTTAATATTTACGCACTAGGTTAGCGGTAGTGTAAAAGTAAAGTCCAGTGTGAAAAAAACTTTAACATATATGTTATATTTCCACAATTTCGCAATTCTAAAACAGGTGTCGTAAGGCTGTAACTACAAATGGCTTGCAACAACGTGCAACGTATAAAGAAAATAAGAAAGCGTTGAGCTTAAAGCTTAACAAATTATTTCTGCAAGACTATTCGAAATATTAAATATATATTTATACAGATATCCTCTGAAGTGAGGATTATTTATTATTTAATAATTCTGAAAAACTAAAAAACCGGTTCGAATAATGGATGCCGCTAATAAAAATGCAAAATATAAATTTGTTTTATTTTAATTGTCTCAATGTTTGTTTAATTAATCAAAAGTAGAGTTATTTTGGGTAAAAATATGGCATCTATTTTCTGTTTAACCGAATTCGACTGTATTCTTATGTTTTAATACTAAAAAAGACCAGACAACCAAAGCAAACGCAAACGGATAAACTGTATTTCGTTAGATGGATTGTTTTGTAAAACAAAGTGAAAAGGGTATTTTTAATGTTTGAGAAAAAAGAAACCAACCAAAATGTTTTAATACCCAACACAAGTTTGACAGTTGAGATTTTTCGTTCCCTCTTTTTCTACTTCCCCTTAAAAAAGAGATTAAAAGGTTTTACCTCAATTTAGATGGAAAAGTTGTATTAACTTGTTGATGTCACATCGATTAATATGAAGCCATATACATATACAATGATATATGTTTTTATATTTATTATGGTACAAACTGCTTTTAAAGAAGTGTGGTTTTTCATATCCTGGCAAAGCGCACGTTTGTTGCTTACAATGTCAATTTAATTTATATTTATATTTTTTTTTAATTACATCCTCGTCTTGCCACCATTTTTTATTTCTTAAATCCATACGACCATCTGAGACTGTATTTGCAATTCACACATTTAAATATATTCAAATATATATCCTGCAAATAGTTTTTATATAAAATATATGTAACGAAATATTATACTACAAATTACGAAAATCCGCTTTTAGACAATTTGTCCCGCGTGGATTAGGGTGGTTCAAAGCGATATTTGATTGAGAACTAACATTTTTCTCTGATTTGATTTTTTTCTAACCCATTTTCTTTTTTATTATTTTATTATCCCCAACTCTTTTTATTTTATTATATATTTCCGATATTACAATAACACATAAAATAGCTTATTCGGGGGAAAAAATAACATTTTTAAAAAGTCGGAAAATTTCCTAAATTTTCGTCTCTTTTTTTTCTTGTTTTTTCTTTTAATTTTTAAAAGCCAGAAACATTTGGTGAGAAGAAAATATAGTTTTTGTGATGTTAAAAAATCTTGTACAAATTATTTCCAAAATATTTAAGAAGCAGGTTGTATTATTTAAACTTCTAAATTTTGTACATAGCGAACTACATTAATGATATATGTACATATATGTAAGTACAGTTAAACGTAAAAAACTAATCTTATTAATTTCTGACGCCATATTTGATTTCGAATTTTTGCATAGTTAAATGTGTTTTACTAGTCAAGATGGGGCTATATTTGTTTTAGCCACCATCTTGGCAATTATGCTAATTTTCCCAAATATTTCTAATAGTTAATTGCCACACATTGGTCCTGGTTATGTTGCGTACAGACAGACGGTCATCTTTTAATCGACTCCTCTATTCATAAGCTTTCAGAAAATATATAATTTGTGGGATCGGAAATGAATACAAATTAAAAGAGAAATTAAAATTTTACCAGGTTCGCTTGCATCGCACCAACACTTTTATGAAACAGTTTATTCACAAATAAGTTCCTAAAGGAAAACGAATTAGTAACGAGGCCTCAAGGCATTCAAATAATACAAATTAATCGGACCTTAAAAACAATATTCAATGCATACATATACAAGAGCTGTGTGGTGAGTTGGTTCGATTTTTCCCACATTCATATGCTCACTACTTTTTTTGTGTTATCACCCAGCAAAATCTTTACTTACCTAGTAAGTTAGCAAGTAATATTGGAGATACACATAAACTAGTTACTTTTCGACCGAATAACTACTTATTTTTGTTGGAGTTGTCCCAGAAATCTTGACCCTCGCTTACAAATGAACTTACAAAAAGCAATAAAATAAGTAGTTACTAATAAAGCTGAATTATAGCTGGATATTTTTATACTGTTGCAATACAAAAAAATATAAAAATTATAATATTGGGCATATTATAATATTTATGAAGTTAATTTTAAGTTCATTGTTTAAAAAAATATATAAAAAGTATTTACGAAGGTCATAACCAATAGGCCATTGCTCCGAACTCTAAAATAATGATGTTGGTAACGACCCCTCATTACTATGTAATATATGAAGTAATGACAAGCTATTACACAATTTCAAAAAGATTTTGCTGGGCATCTATCAACAAGCGCTTTGCAGTGTTTACGCTTTCACAGTTGATTTCCATTTATACATTCCTTCCATAACCAATCATTGCACATCTAACAAAAAGTTTCAACAAAAAAACCTTTAAAATTTCTTAAATAGCTTTGGTATTAATGGATGAAATTTAAATTGGCTTACGAAAAAGTAGAATTCACATTCTAGTGATGCTATAAATATAAGCTTTGCAAAGAATATCAATTTTAAGTTTTTGCGAATGCGAATATCAAGAAAATGCGATTATTCGTTACATCAGTGCACGTACAAACACATTGTTATTTACCCATTATTTATATGTAATAGAAAACATCTGCAATAACAAAGCTTTGAAATTACTGATCTTGTGGTTGCGAATTGTTTAAAAACAAATTTTGTATCACCATAAATTTTGTTAACGTTCAAATGCTTAACATCGTCATTAATAAATATTCACAATTAATACATTTAAAAATATTAAAATATAAAAATCACATGACTTATCTGAAATTACTAACGATTAAAAAAATTTGCACTGAATTAAACGCCTCACAAAATAACGGTTATGTCAGTTTTTCAAAGACAACTTCTTGTTTTAGTGAGTGATGGCCAAAAAAATTACGTTGAAAACCAATGTCCACTGGTATTTAATATCGTAGCATGATACAAGTTTCTTCTCAATTAAATGACATTGCATGCACGACATGCACGAAAACATTTTAATTATTGCAAGAAGCATATTCGTACTTATTCTGTTCATATACTTTATCATTTCAGTTGAAAGTATTTCCATCTAATTGTGTGATTTAAAACCATCAGATTTCTTTAAAGGAAATTTTGAGGAAGCCAATAACAAAACTACATATATTTCTTATATAATTTAAATTACATATTCTTTAATTGTTATTATTTTATTATTTTTGATGTCAATTAATAGAACAATTACAGCAATTGTGAAAAAATGCGGTTGGAAGCCTAATCGAAATACTGGCTTAAGATCAAGCGCAAAAAGCCAGATACAAAGAAGAGTATTAAAATGGACAACAAACACAAGCAATCAATTTACAGAAATCACTGAAATTTCAATACCAAACAAAAAATATTCATTCACATATCGAAACCAGAATAAGCTGACTGACCAGCTGCATTAAAGTTCTTACTTAAAGTTACTAAAATGTTTTTTCAGCTTTAATTAGTAATTCATATCAACTTAATGATATTTCCAAATCGATGTTATAAATTGTACTTGAATAATAAGTGTTCTTCACTTTTATAAACTTTTTGACGAAGAACAACACAAAACAGTCATAAGAAGGAAAATTCGAAAGAAAAACAGAGTAACTACAAAAATGCATGTGTATAAGTGAGCATATTAAAATTGTGTGTAATAAAACAATCCACAAGTGTGTGTGCGGGTAGACACCCGGAAGCGTACAGGTCGCAGAAAAAAGGCGCATGTCACAAGCACATATTCTGAGCATAAAATTTAAAACTATCAATAGAGAGAACCTTTTTACAATAAATACAAGGTATTTCGAAATTCTCTTTAATTTAACATGTGGCTTATTTGACAATAAAAAGATTTTAACTTAACGTTAAGGATAAAGCTGCCATATTCATTCAAATATTCCATTTAATGATGTATCAGAATAACAACTAAAAGAAACAAGACTAATTTATTCAAATAACTAAAGGCTTATCAAATGCTAATATATGAAGTTTTCATAGAAAATCCGTTCTTTAACTATTGATTAGCTTTTGATAATTTTTAAAGGTATGGCAGAAAGTATTTTAAAAAAAATTGCCTGCTGCAACAGCGAAAATTCAAGCATACAAATGCCGTTTTTTAATTTCCTCTCCACGTACTTGTTTCGGTAGATTTGATGTGAACAAAGAAATTCTTATACCTTGGACTTTCTAGATGGTTCTGTGTATGTGCGAATAAAAGCATTCGCTATTTATATTTCATTCAAAAACTTATTTCGTTTTGAGATGGTTATAGAAAAGTTTTTGACTCTGATAGGTGGCGCTGTAGAATAATTATAAGCAAATCCTATATTAATATTCGAACAAGCAATATGATGCGGGATTAGCTAGTATATATATGTTCGAAAAGAACTGTGTGCAATTGTTGTTTTTATATCTCAACGTTGCATTTTTTTTTTTCTTTTTTCTTGAAGTTTACTCCAATACATGTATTTTCCAAATGTTTTGGTAGCAACTTTTAACGCTTTTCTGTACGAATACAGTGTACTGAATCTTAGTCACCACTTGTATCAGTTATTTTTGGTTACATTGTAAACTAAGCGTATGATCATTTTATTTTGTCTTTAATACGTACATATATACTATTGACATACACATTAGAAAAACACTTGATTAAAAAAACCTCTGCCATGTAAGACTGCAGGCTATTAATGTCAAACAAAAAAGGCAAAAGGCAAAATGTAATATAAAAATATTTTAGTACCAGTACCAAAAGCGAGTTTGAGTGTTTTGATTTAATATACAAAGCTTAATCAATTACAATTTAAAAAAAGAATTGAAATGTTTCAATTACTTTACTTCGGAAGCCTCTGGCAACGCTAACCTGACGTGGTTTTCCTTTTTGTTTTGTTTAATACACTTGTAGCTCTTTCTTTCATTGAGGGTGTGTTTTTTTTTTAATAATTTTAAACTTTTCTCCATTTTGTAACATTTTTGTTCTTTCCCTTTCCAATGCAAATAATATGTTGCTCGGCTACTTGTTGTATGCGAAAAATTTAATTGCAATTTTGCTTTTAGTTTTTAGTTTAATTTCGAAGGGTTGTATTTTGCAGAATCTTTAAGCATAAACGCACCACAAAGGATTACATTTAAAGAGTAGAATAGTGCATATTGTACGGAGTTGGGTTAAGCACACAGTTAAATTAAGGTGAGACGAAATATCAACGCTTTAGTTTTATAAAATCATTGAAATTAATATATTTAGAATGTTTAGCCATTCAGATATGTATGTGCATTATTTTGTAAATAATAATATAATTAAATATACGCAACGAAATCAAGAAATGTGCTAAAAAAAGACACTATAAAATTCGGGTAATTCCTGTGTCTTATTTTATTATTTTTTGTTTTTCATTATTAAATAACAGTGGATGTGCAAAAAGTTAAACACACGTATTGTTAAAATTAATTATATATTAAATAGAAACCCATTTAAAATGCTTAAATGAAATCTGTAAGGGCACAACTTTTAAAATAAAATTAAGAAAACACATCGATATATGTGTATCAGATAAGAGAAAATACTTATTAAGCTTATTTGCAGCCATCTTTGTCACTATTCAATGACACTGAATTCAATAAAATAAAAAAGTACAATTATTTGTACGCTCCACTGTAAAAATGAAAATAAAGATATTTTTACCACCCCCTTATAAACCAAAACACCCTTTTGAATAAAAAGCAATTTAAGAAAGAAAAGCAATACATACGTACACATACATACATACATATAATACTTACATGTACTTTGATTTTAAACATGTTGAGCTTGCAACCATAAGAAACTCGTAAAAAATACACTCTCTCTTATATATTGTATGAATAGGAATCGTCTCTCATTTTGTTGTCTTGTGATACAAGTGGTGTGATAAAATTGATAGAAATACTCTCTGTATCGTTTGTGGAAAGTGCGTAAGCCTTTAATGCAAAACGAAAGCAACAATAGCACAGATGTATGTGTACATACATATATACCACATAGACAAACGAGTCCATCGTCATATATAGAGGAGGTTGGAACGTTATTGTTTTGACGACGTAGACTTCAGCAACGACCGACGACCAACAGTTGAAATCCATTTTGTTATTAAACAGTAGAAGGGAGTGGTACGTTAAAAACTGACGCACATCAGCAGAAACTGTGCAAAAAGAAAACAATTTTAAAATTTTTCTACTACTAAATTCTGTTCTTCTAACCTTTAAGTTGATCACCAATTACTAAAAACTACAACTTTAAATAATACAACCAAATAATTTCTAATAATTTAAAAAATTCTCGGTAGACTTTGTGAGAACTTCTAGGAAAAAAAGAGAAAAAATCTACTTAAATTTTAGTAAAAGCTAAGAAACCACTTATCTACTATTTTTATTTTTACTGTTGCTATCCAAACTGAAAGAAAAATTTATGTATTTATATGCATATATTTAGAAATATATAAAGAAAATTGTAATTAAACAGTTTTTCGTTTGTGTGCTTTTAAAAAAGTGATGATGAATTAAAAAAAAATATTATTAAATACACATACTCACATACTTGTATGTATTTATGTATGAAAACAAAGTAAAGTACAATCTTACAAACATTTAACAAAGATAACGAAGAAAATAAATAAAATGGTCATAACCTCAAAAGAAAAAGAAGAAAAGTGTATGAGAAAAATTATACAATATAACGCAAAAACTACTACAATAGGTGTAATGCATTATAAAATATCAAAATAAAGTATGTGTTTGGAATCTTGAAAATTAATTTAAATAAACAATATGCAAAAATGAAAACAAAAAAATCTGAAACGAATTTTTTCTTTTTTGCTATTGAGTGATTACTTAATATCCTTTTGATTTTTCCTTTTTTATCCTCCTTGTATTGTTGTTCGACGTACTTGTTGTGTTGTACTTTAGTTGTTTTTGTTACTATTGCTTTTGTAGTGGTGTATATTTTAGTCATCACTAAAGCGGTGGGAAGTTCGGTAAAAGGCGGTTAAACTAAAACAAACAAACAAACAAGCTAACTACAATAACAAACAACATAGAATTTAAAAAAAATCTCAGCGCACGAATTGATGTTGACATGATATCAGTATTCGTGTTTCAAAACTCGTCTAACCTCGTTCTTAAATAAAATATTTCTTTAATTTAGGGATTATTTTTATTTTTTGGAAAAAAAAATCGCTAATTATAAACAAAAATGTAAAAAAAATTAAATATGAAGCAAAAATAATATAAAAGGATTAATTAATTAAGTGTTTTAATTGTCTGTCAAACATTCAAAACAATGCAATTCAAATAACAAGAATTGAAGAAGAGAAAATACTACATAGAAAGCAAAGTGTCAATAATGGAACATTTTATCTCTCTCTCTGTCTCTCTTTCTTATATTTCCACTTGTTATGACTACTACTGTAAAAAAAACACACACACTGTAATCGAAATAGCACCATAAAAACTCTTGCCAGTGTTACCATGGAACCTTTAAAAAGTTAAATTTTTTTCTACATCCATAAATTGTTCTTAAATGAAAACTATATGAAGCCTGAATTTGAATTTGTTTCTTTTAAACTATATTTATAGTCAGTCAAATAATTAAAAAGCGCATTGATTGATTCATATTTTATCAGTTTATATTCATTTTCTGGATGTTATTCTTTATTCTCCTCACATACCTCTTTACCTTTTCGATATTGAGGAACACGTTTCCACTAAAAAACTTCATTACCCAGCAGCGCTTCTTGAATTTTTTTTTACTAGATTGGTTTATTCTTATATCATCCCAACCAAAAAAGGGTAAAATTAAATACATAATTTAATTTAAATAGATTTTTTTACTCTGTTAACTGTTGAGACAATAAGCAAAACAAAATAATTTTAGCATTTCTATAAGTATGTGTTACACAAGAAGCAAATAAAGTTAACACTTAAGTTGGCACTACTTCCAAATAAACAAGAAACAAACAAAAAATGGGTGCTTATTACATACATAAATCTTAGATCGTCTCATTAAAGTATGGACGACTTAAGGTTTACTAATTTAACAACAGTATTTAATAATAATTCAGATTCCTGTTTACATATTTTCTTATCATTTGCGTATTTAATAATTAAAAGATACGAAAGCACAAGTTTAACTTTATATTTGTATATCTCTACATATATATACATGCATATACATATAAAGAGGCCTAATAAATTGAAAAAAAAATGTGTCAAACAGTATCACTGTATATAAGTAACTTGCCTTGTAATGATTGTCTAGTGATTGTTGTTATTTTTACTCTTTTATATTTTAATAGCACACTTGTTTGCTCTGCATGAGTGCCAAACAATAAACAAAAATAACCAGTATTACCATACTGTTTCTTTTTAATCGTATACAATATGTATATTAGACCGTAAATTATTTTTGGAAAGGAATTTCGCCTTTTCAATTATTCCGTATATATTGAGTATTTTTAGTTGGATCCTAAAGTGTGATACATATGTATATCGGTTGTCTTGTACCTATCGCCATACAAACGGAATGCCAAGCCGATTGTAGCACTTAAAATTTGTCTTTCGAACAGCATGTGATAGCGTCTAAACGAAATGACTTAGCGCGATAAAATCTCACGTGCATTACAAAAGGAGTTATACGTAAAAATGCAGAAGAATTTACTCCTCACGGTGTTTCTTATTTAAAAATTTTACGATTATAAAACTGAAAAAAATAGATGTGAGATACAGAAATATCGCACCTTCCATATAACGCCGTATCCTTAATTCATATTATTTGTATATGGACAAAGATTATTAAAGAATAAAGTTGTATTCTTTTCAATAAATGAGTCGATTTTTTTGCAGAAATTACTTTGACTTCTTGCTCCATATAAAGCAAAACAAAAAAAGAAATATAAAACAACCAAAAATAATTATACGGAACCGAAATTTCTTAAGTGAGTATTTTTGGCTCATAAAACCTTCGAGCCAGAAAATGAAAGAAAAATAAATTAATGCATATGTACGTATGTCGTTATAGCTTTTCCAAAGAGCGCAAAATGCATTACACGATTTCTGACAAAGTTAATAAAATCAATATTTAATAACCGATTTTTTGTAATTTTAAGTTTTTTTATTCACAATATTCGTACATTTCTAAAAACTTTATAAAAACATAAAATGAAAAAAAAAATTGTATCCCTACTTATTTCTAAATAACTCCTTGAAAATAGAAAAAAAAGGAAGAACATTTTATTGTGAACAATTTGATAGTATTTTTATCCACATCGAACTAACTATTCTCAAGTTATGATGAAATGTATCAGCATAACCGCCTTCTTTTGCATGAAATATTAGGCATGTCCATAATAAAAAAATCTGAGCCCTAATAAAAAAAGTGAAAACGGACTCGAATTTCTGCTGCAGACCAATGTTATAGGTGACTGTCGCCATAACAATAGAAACGAATTGAAGTTTAGTTTCTTACAGCAATGGCACGTCCAATTAGAGCTTTAAAGTGTAACGAACAACCACGCGTTTTGGATATAAACATTAATCGAAGACAAAACACTGATAAGATCCGACTGTAAATTTAAAAAGTAATTTTACAGTTTCATTAAAAATGTATTTTTTTTTTTTTTGCTTTTGACCACAGATCTTAAGAAAACTTTAAAAAATCACAAAAAAATTAAAAGATAAAAAAAGCAACATTTAAGTCAATCGCATTTTGAGATTCGTATAAACAAAGCATCCTAATGAATTCACTTTTGTGATTGGAAAACTTATAAGTTGCCTTACCTCAATTTAGCATGTTTTGTTAGAAGTTTACAGATATTTGCATAGAGCTGTGCCAAATCGTAGTTAGGATTTTGTTGGAATCATAGCAGTTTGTGATTATTACCTTTTTTATACACAAACAATAGACTGAAACACAAGTACATCCCGATGGTGTAATAAGTGTTAACCATGAACACAACCTAGAAAACACATGAATGAAAGAAAATTTGACATAAAAAGACCTGAAGAAACAACCATTGAACGGAACACTATTGAACCAAAATCGCTTAATAAAATAATCGGACCACCTCATTCAGTTGGCCGATTCAGTATGGGATGAGAAAACTAACTTGTTATACTTATGAAAATATGTATTCAAATTTAGGGAATGACACTCTTCTATTTTTATCCTCACCACAGTTTTCTACTACATTTTAACTTAACAAGAGAAACTGTCTAAATTACTTGAGGATCACCGAAAATTTATTTTAATTACTTCTTAGTACAGAGTGTTGTTAGCAGAAAATTAATTTTTATATCCCAATATTTGTTGTCTGATTTTTGTTTGCCATGTTATTATGGCCTTTTAAAAAATGGTCGTAATTGAAAAGAGAATATTAAATTGATCGCTTGGTAAGTCAAACATGGGACTTAAGAATGAAGTAACATTTACGTTTACATATTTATTTTATTTTATTTTTAAGATTTTATAAAAACACTTGGTAAAGAAATAATGTAGAGACTTTCATCTGAACAAAGAACCAGAATAATAGAATTTTATTATTTAAATCAGCCATCAATTATTTTAATACACAAAAAATGAATGAAGAAATGATTCCTTCCTTAGTTCGTGTCGACCAACATGGTACCGTAAGAATTTTGCCTCGATCCGGTAAATAACATCTACCAGAAATCGTTCTGCTCAGTTATGAATGGCTTGTAAGATGTAAAGGCTCAATTGAGCATAGATTTTAAATTCATTTTAAAGGTTAAACTAATGAGCATTATCCGTGAAAAATTTAAGATGCGCATCGGTGCGCCTCAGAAGTTAAGTGCAAATTAGTAATACCCTCACACGTTGAGTTTACCAACAAAATACGCTTCGCGGCTTCTGATGATACTTTTATTGCTGTTGTTGTCATTGTTGTATGTGTTTTTATTAGAGATGTGCAAATATCGTGATTAGTTGCGCACAAGTCACGCGTCATTATAGTTATTGTAGTATTTAAAAATCACTAAAAAAAAATAGCGTTCGTGATTTAAAAAAATTGATTCTTACGCACATACGAATTAACTTTCTTAAGCTTCGTAAAAAAATCTTTTTTTGGTTAATACTATCCGAAGTCATTCAATGGCAGGCAATGAAGCGAAAGCGTGTGTAAATAAAAAACGGGTACCTGTCTGCCCCTCCTATACCGCCAATATTTTGTAGGAACATGCAGTTTATTCTAATAGTTACCCACATTAAATTTGTTGTGCCTTACTAATGTTGTTATTGAGATATGATTTGAATTGAATTGATCCGCGAAAAATGCCATTTGGCCTCACTGTGCGGCGCATTTAAAAAACGATTGACTATCACTCCCATATAAGGTGTAATTGGTACCAGAACCAGCCCGCAGATCATCGACAGCATCTAAATTTTGTAGCTAAATTTTAAATCTTTATTGAATATCTGAATATGAGTGATAACACTCGCTTTCGTTTGAAGAGCTTTGTCAAATACTAGATATGTAGGTTCTGGAGTTCTGAAAACCCAAAAGCTATTTATCAACATAATTTTTACCTCATCGAAAGTGGAGAGCGCTATCGGCTTATGAAAGTAAACGCTTTCGTTAGATTTGTCAGTTCCCGACTATTTTTATAAAGTTAAATTCAAGGTCAATATTGCAAAAATTCTTTAAAAAATTAATCAAATTCTAGTCTAATGTTTACTTGTGGCCTACTGTCTAGTTATGTGTAATAGTGTGTAAATTCGTTTTTATTTCTTAAGATTCTATTTTGAAACTTGTAATGTATTTTAGGAATAATTTCAAGAAAATTAAGAAAAAATGAAGGGTAGAGCTTCTTGGACACATTAAGTTTTGTACTAACAATTCTTTTTTAATTTGATTTTATTTTCAAAGAGATTAAACAGTTATATTATTATTTGATAAATTTCATATTAATCTAACTACGACCATTCTTAAGAAGGCTCCAATTTGAAAAATAAACTTCAGCCACTATTGCACGTGCTCTTTTACACATACTAGAATTACATATTTTCAGAATTACAGAAAAAAAAAAGAGTTTGTTGTCTGCTTCACGTGAAATTTCCCATATGTGGTTTGTTTTTTTTTTTTTTATTGTAGTATTTCTGTAAGTACGTATGAGTGTGTGTATATTTGTTTATATTTTGTTATTAATGTTCATTCAAAATTCAACTAAAACAATGTTTAAACAATCAAAAGCCTAAAATCACATTCATAAGTTATTATTTCATTTTTATACCCGCCACCAAAAAAATGGTGGGGGTATATTCATTTTGTCATTCCGTTTGTAACACATCGAAATATCCATTTTAGACCCTATAAAGTATATATATTCTAAATCAGGGTTTGATTTGAAGACGATCTAGCTATGTCCGTCCGTCTGTCCGTCTGTTGAAAGCACGATAGAGGTCGCACCGAAAAAGCTAGGGGGCTCAAATTTTGCCAGAATCTTTCTTATAGACAAAGTTTGTCTGGTATTGAAAATAGGCTATATCGGAATATTAGGAAGAGAGTTATAGCTCGGAAAGCAAGACTAGGTCGAAAAAACGGTGAATGTAAGACTCTGAAATTTTGCACACTTTGCTTTTTGATGAGGCGCTTTTTTGTGACGGAAAATCAATGTGCCATGCCCACTTTTACGCCCACCTCCCATATAACGTTTAAACTAAAATTCATATAATTTCTCTATTAATAAAGATTTTGGAATAATAAAGGCCTATATTGAAACACCTAAGTTTTACTCATTCGCAAAAACAACTTTGACACGCCTACTATAACGCCCACTTTTCACGTTATCTACCGTTAATGAAATTTAAAAGCTCATAAAACCGCCAAAATTAGAGGTATGATGATCAAATTTGCTACGTATATCCTTCTAATCAATGTAATTGTTGTGCCAAAAAGTTTAGGTGACACGTCCACTTTAACGCCTACCTCCTATATAACGGTTTATCTTAAATTCATGTAATTTCTCTATTGACAAAGTTTTTGGAAAAATAAAGGACTATATTGAAATATCTAAGTTGTATTTATTAGCACAAACTTTATTAACACGCCTACTTTAACGCCCACTTTCATTGAAAGACTACATTTACAAAAGCATTTTAGTAGCATATCGAAGTTATAAAGGGTGATTAAATTTTAAGGACCGATGTTGAATTTAAATAAAACACAAATTATTTAGGATATTATTATTATTTATTTTTATAATGATAATACTTGTACGGTTCAATTATGTATTTAACAAAATATCGGCCAAGTGGCCCCCCCCCCCCCATCCTTGGCGCCACTCCTCTATCTGATGGTCCAAATTTTCAATGACAATGCTCAATTGTTGGGCATGATGATGAGTCGAGGTTGACTGCTCTTCCCATTCAACGCACTTAGAAGGCATTCACAGATTTTCTAACATTTTATACAGACCTGTTTTGCAGAAATTTAAATATTTTTTACAATTCTCCCGATTGTGGACGAATTTGAACGATTATGTTGATCAAAAGAATTACGAAGTGCACAAAATGTATTTTGATTTGAACACCCATTTTTATAAAAAACGTGAATAACTTTAAAGCGTTGTTCATTTGCGTATCTTTCCAAGGATCAAATTGAGTAACTTTAAGATTGAGAAATGTTAAATGAAATGCAGAAAACAAATTTAAAGACTAGGTGTAGTTCACCTTCAACATGGGCCCTTAAAATTTAACCACCCTCTACAAAGAAAGTGATACATATTTTATTATAAATAGATTATTCCATAGCGATTAACAAAATAATAAATAATGTGCTTTAAATGTACACAAAATTGGTGGTGGGTATAAAAAATTCGGCACAGCCGAATATAGTGCTCTTACTTGTCATTTATTTATTTCATTTATTTCATTTCATTTATTCATTTTCATTTCCTGTACAACAAGACTTATGTGTGGGCATTTGTAGTACATTTTATCGATTGTTGCAAGCCATTGCAAGCCACACAGAAAGAAATTTATTTAGTTGCAAGCGATTCAATTTTATATCTGTCTACATGTATCACAAATTTATATTTAAACAAACTTGCGGCACCTGTTTAATGAAATGCAAACTCAGTTTATTAAAAAATTATTGGTTTTATCTCAAAGAAAGTAGAACTTACTGAACAATTAATTTACCTACTGAACCAACCAACTCAATTTTGTTGAATATATTTCTGAATGTGCTTTCACACTTGCATATGTAATTATGTCTGACATAACCTCATTTTCTTAACAACAACTGACGTCGTACGCGAATTACGCTTTATCAACTTTCAATAGTTCGTTTTGTATGCGAATTGTATTCTTTTATATATATATATTCTTTTATGAATAAAGTTTGTGAAATGGCTTCAGCAAATTTTATTATAGAATCCCAGCAAAAAACCAAATACGACAAAGAAGTAATTTTGCAGGGGATCAACTGGTGACGAAGTAATTGAATTTTGGTGTGTGATTTTAACATCAGTATGTCATTGGAGATCATGTATTTACATGAATATTTATATATTCTAATCAGTGCAAAGAACTCATGCATATTTGGCGAAAAGAATCGGATGTTTTAAAAGTTGATTTTTTTCTTTACACATATTGTTTAAGATATTTTGCATGATTTTGCATTCATTTTTAAGCACATCATTTATGATAATTTTTTTTCCATAATATGGGAGTCATTTTAGTTAAATGTTTTACAACTTTGGATTTAGAAGTATTGAAAATGAAAATTCGCCGTGCACTACTTAAATTTTTCTTTGCTGGGATGTATTATCTACAAAAATTTTGCTAAACTAGATTAAAACTATTTTTCTGTTTTTTAATCGACAAGCAAATCTTAAAAATACCAAATGCTGTTGGTAACTTATTTAGTTTTTCCTTTGTTTTGCCGCCGAAAATAGTTGATATGTTGTAAAAATCAATTGACACACATACGTAGAAGAAAGAAGATCGGTATTGTTTCCTTTAAATATAAGCCCTTTTATTGTTATTGTTTTTGATGCTTTCAGTTCATATTATATGTTGCTAAGATTAAAAAAAATATTTATATATAAAATATATAATCAGTAACTATTGAATATTTAACACTAAATTGCATAATTTTTATTTTTACTTTCAGCTAAAAATGTTTGACGAGAGGCATTTCTCAAAAGTATTAATTCACACAAAACTACTAGCAATTTTCTAAAGTCTATTAAAAGCTATAATATGTAGTTATTTGCAACACTATAATGTTATTCATTAAATTAAACTAAATAAAATAATTTTAAATGTAAGAAAAAAAATTAATTTATAAAAAATTAAACAAAACATTAATTGATACCCTAGTAAACGAAAACATCGAAAGCAATACCTAAACCTGTGAAATATATAACTTTAAAACGTAAAGAAGAAAACGCTAAAGAAAAATTCTTAATAGCCCAAATATTAATATAATAGTTTGACTTTTAAAGTATATGATGGCAACATCCCTTAAAGGATCAACTTGAAAGATCAAAAGCTATAAAATTTTATGTATAAATGTCGGCATATTTATTTACACTATTGTTCTAAAAAGAAAACGTGAATTAAAAATAACAGAGCCATGCGGGAAGAAAACGAAATCAAGTAACTGTGAAAACATGAATCTAGATCAGATAACAACATAAGCGGAATAAAAGAAAGTTGACTTCGGCAAGAAGAGAGATAGAGAAGCAAAAAAGGTTTTTATCAGAAAAATGTCCGTTGAGTGTATGACGCCTGCAAGTCAAATAGTGTTGGCAAAAAAATCTACTTACTCAGCAAAAGCTGTACCAACATCTGCTCAAGCCAATTATCCTAACCATCAAGAGCAACAATTTGAACAAAAATCTCACATACAAAGTGGGACAACGCCTAGCATTATCGTCAACCAAACGCAACGACGTACAGTGCAAAATGCAAAACAGTTACCGTTACGTCAACAGCATACGGTGGTGGGTCAACAATATCACCAACATCATCAGGAACAGCAACAACAAAAAACACAACAAACCGCTACCATATATATTGTAAAAAAATCAACGGATTTAAATAATGTCAGACGCATAAGTTCTCTTACTCCTACAAACAGCAACACTAACAACCACACTAGTAGCATCAGAGCCAAAAACAACACAAAAACTGGCACAATTTCTTCTACCGGCATTTTGGTGAATGACAACAATAATAAAAATGCCGCATATCAATCTATGGAATACGATTTACCAGTACCAGTTCCATTACCATCAACATCACTTGTAACGGCAGTTGCAGTATCCACTACAACCCCTACACCGCTATCAAGTTTAGACTCATCAACACAGCCAGCTGTAGCTGAATCATTGGCCGCTGACTATGGAGACAATATTTGTGAGCGCTTGGAATGGTCAGCTGCTCAATCCTTGGTGGAAATGAATGCAAAAGACAAGCAACGTCGCTACAGCAACTTTGCTTCAAATAGCAAAATCAACTACACCAATAATAGAATCAGCAACACCAATAGCAGTAATAATATGACCCCAAATAATCAACAACATCATATGCAACTGCCAACAACTACTTTAAGTAACAAAGTCGGTAAGTAGAATTGACCAATAATGACTACTACTGCTTAGCAACATTTGCAAAATCAATTTTTAAATCTACCTAACACGTTCATAAAAAAAATAAAATAAATTATTTATCAATAACATTATTTCTATGGTGCTTCGACCAAAACGCATGATGTTAATTGTGAATAAAACAAAAAGTTGAGAAAATCTTCTTATTATTTATTATTAGAAAAAAGAGTTCTATGACAATTATGTGTGAAATAATATATCGGCACATTACTTGCCACGGCTTCAGTGGCATATTTAATTCTACTGGATGATTCATATCTTCAATGACACTGAGACATAATTGACGTGCAATTTCGTCAATGTGCCACTCTTTGTGAATTAATCGGCCTTTCAACAATCACTAGTGAATTCTTATTCGCCCAAATGCAGCAATTGTGCTTGTAAACGACTCCACTGAGGTGAAAGTATGCCCCGTCGATGAAGATGATTTTCTTTGTAAAGCTACCATTCACTTCTGTTTGTTCAACCAACCCTTCAGCATATTGACAACGCTTGAAATCGTCCATAGTTAAGTTTGTCATACAACAAAACACAGATATGTCAAATAAAGTTGGGAAGAACTTTACGTTAAGATGTGACTCACAACTAACATTGTGTATTATGGTTGGAGCCCCCTTTATAAAGTTTTGTGTAATTTGAAAATTGTTTTTGAATAAGCGGGTATTTTCTTAAGGAATATTTGCTAAGTCTACTTATTTATGTTATTTAAGTACTCCAATACTACATACATTCTTCACATAAGCTTAATATTTACAACATATTGTGGGAGTTGTACGTCGTAGTAGTTGCACATATTTTGTTAATAATTTCTTCGTCTTTTTTTTTATACGACACTTTCAATCATTTCACCTATGCTTGTGGAATGTCGTATAAATACAAGTCAGGTGGAAAAAAAGGTACTTCCGCCGTTTCTCTTCAATGTGTAGAAGAAGATGTCTTACAACCTACGACTCCTACGACAGATAGTGAATTGAGCAAATAAAATTATGGATTTAAGTATCAGTAAAGCAATTACAATATTTTTGTCTAACACGACAAGCGATTCGAAAGATGCAAAATTTTACCTGTTCGAATATCACATCACGCGTCTCGATTATCTTTTTCAACAAAGTAGCAGTCTTCAATAAGTTTTTAACTATGAAGAATATGAAAAAAAAATAAAATAAAATCTATATGTTTAGTTCAATTATACGATTATGCTTTAACTGATTTACTATTGATTTCCACTTTGAAAACAAGACGTTGCATGAGTATAAGTTTCCCTTTTTTCTTCTTTTTTTTAATTAAACATATTAATTGGTTTAATAAACATTTCTCCTTGCGTTAATTATTTTTGAATTTATGTCTAACAAAACAAAACACAGGATAAAGGACAACCGAAAACAAAAAAGCCTTCAAATAGCCTTAACTACATCTACAACGTACATACATGGGAATGCCGACAATTATTATCACGTTTATAACCCTTTAGACTTTATTCAGAGTCTTAAGTAAACAATGCTGGTATATTATTTAATACGAATGGGTATAATGAAATTTCTTTCCGTATATGTGTGTGTATATGTGTACGTATGTATTTCTTTCTTTCTAACCATCATTCATTCTCAATTTAAATCATTAATGTTTGTTATGTGCGAGACTTGTGCAGTCACAAACTACAGAAACAAGAAAACCCCCCTTTTGACAGCACAACACGCACATTTACGATAACAAAAATTGACAAACTACAAACAAAAATAAAGAAACGTGTTATAGGCCACCTGTTCAACCAAGTTTTTTACTTTTTCTTTTTACTCGAATTTTGTATTTGTATTTGTCTTTGTCCTTTATTATTTATTTATTTATTTATTTAAAGAAACTGGCTAAGAAGTTTTAATTCAAATAAAAGCCATACGAATAAAGAAGCCCATATGAATAGAGCTTGTTGCATGTAATATTTGGGTGGTTGTTGCTGGGTGTCAACACAAGAAACTGCTGTCTATATAAACAGGTGATTTCGACATTTATATGAACATACCAACATATGTATGTAGGAATGTATGTGTGTGTGTGTGTGTGTTAAGACCTATTAATACCATTGCGTGACTTTCAACTACTATTTTACACAAAACAAAATAAAACAAAACAAAAAAAAAAAAAGAATTAAAAATGGCATAATGAAATGAATCTGTAAATCCATTTAGGATTATTTTGCTTGGAGAGGTAGAATTAGGGTAAGAGACTCCTCATCGAGCTCAAAAAACTTTAATTTTGCATTCCGACATATTTCCCAAGCATCCCTTTTTCTTTCCTTTTTAAAGTTTAAAATTTTATTAAATTTCAAAAATTGACCGCCACATCTCAAGAGTGATCTTAGAAACGCGAAAGTTATGACCGACCCCTCTTAATTTTTTCTTTAAAAAATTTTTCTTCTCAAATACTTACTTTTTAGTGAAATCAAGAGGTCTTATTCGGGTTTAAAATGTTTATTTTTAAATATTAAATTGGTTTGTTTTTATCATGGGACTAAAATTTTTCTGAATTTTAACAAAATATTTTTTAAGGCACAACAAGTTGCCACAATCCTCTATTAGTATTACAACGTAATTTACTCAGTATAAGAAGTACTTGCAAGCTGTCCTCGCACTCTTTCAATATTTCTGGACCCAATAAAATCTGTGGACAGGCTAGAGTGTAAAAGAAGCTTTGCTTTGCTTTGCTTTGCTTAAAAAGGCCAAGACTTGTGAAAATTTTTTATACCTGAAATTGACTAAAAAGCAGACATCTACCGCTGTAAACTCGCCTTAATTGCAATATACTTAACACTACAGGTTGACTTGCTTAATTCATAGTTTCAATCAACATAAACAACGTACAAATTAGGCAATTTTGTATGTACTTTGTTGCTGAGTTACGAATGAGAGAACAACAAATTGATTGAGATTGATGAACCTGCATCCTAGTTTCTTCAATATTGCCCAAATTTGTCTACTTTTATTAAAAACTTAATATCTTAAGCTGTCACGCCATACAAATTTAAACTAAAACTGCGTATATTTCTGAGTTAAGTTTTCAACCACAATAGTGGCATAAACTGCAAATGAAGCCGTAATTAAAACATACTATAAGTAGGAGCCTCCCTAATAAATAGAGAAAGTAGGTAGTAAAAACCAAATAGGATTTATCCTAAATTTTAGACATTTTTCATGGTTCTTTGCTTGGCAGAGGCCAAATGTAATAATTTCAAATAATCATCATAATTGTTTAACGGGCGAATATAAGGAGCATTTATATTTGGAGAAAATT
This sequence comes from Phyto melanocephala, assembly GCA_941918925.1. Taxonomy (NCBI): domain Eukaryota; kingdom Metazoa; phylum Arthropoda; class Insecta; order Diptera; family Rhinophoridae; genus Phyto; species Phyto melanocephala. Next base: position 136,166,883 of record OW799235.1, on the reverse strand, counting down.
TTGGGGGTAAAAAAGTAATCAAGACCGTTCATACATTTCAGCCTTAGTAGCGGACACACTATATATTTCGAGCCTGTAACGTACAATTTTGGGGAGACAGTTTTTTAAATTTTAAATATTTTGAACCTTGTATGAAAATACCACTTAGATTTAAGTATATAAAGGATACGGTATGTTCAGAAAAAGAATCGGAATGGAAATATTTTTTGAGTTCGATTAAAAGTCACTTGCAGAAATTCACAAATTTATAGAGTCTAGAGTTATGAATTCAAAAAGTCGTGCACTATGCCATAACTAATGTGCATACATATGTACGCTGTAGCTACATCGACGGATATGTATGTTTTATTAGGTAACTCTGTTAATGATTTCTATAACAAGTATTTAATTGCTACCTGTTTGCGTTTCGCTTAAATTTCAGAGTACAAATCTAATTATCCTCAAATAGTCCTTCTTCACGTACCTAGACATACATTTTCATTTATACTATTTCAATTTTGTAGGCTCTTTGAGTCACTTTACAACTTGGAAAATTTATGACTCTTTTGTTATAGGAAGTTATTGCAACTTGTAGTACGAGATCGAACTTTTAAATTTCTTATTAGAATCTCTATACCAAAAGCACAGCGAACTCAAACATTTGAGTAAAATTTTGATAGTAATTCTATTGTTTATTTGGGGCATAATAAGTTAAAAAATTAATTAAAACAAATTTTCAAATCATAAAATGTTTCCAAAATTTGTCGACTTGATACTTTTTCAACAAATTTGAAGCTACTGCAATGCACCATCGCTATTCTAAATTGAAAATCTTTGATGCTCCTCTTCCATTTAAAGATACTCATATAATTTCCCTTTTTTTTAATTTCAATACTTATTTCTTTATTCCTCTGGTGATAACTTGTGTTTCTATAAAGTTCCATTTTGCTTAAATTTTTGTCAACTGGTTGGTAATAGTTTTAAAAAAGCCAACTATAAATATTTTTAAAAAGTTATATTTTTTAGAAGCTGCGCTTTGTTGGACCAGCATGGCTGCCCAATTTTAAAACAGAGTAATTTAGACGACAAAAAGTTATTCATTAGATTTTTGTATAAAAGGACTTTTCTTCATTATATATATGTCGACTCATGTCTACGAGACTCAACTAAACCCTGTGTTTAGCGTAATCGAATAAAAATAAAAGTATCAGGCTCGAAAACGTTGGTTTTTTATATTATTTTATTTTACATTCAAATTATTCTATACCAAATAATTTCTCATTCCGATTTGTTTTATTTCTTTTACAAAATCATAACTTTATTCACCTAAATTTACTTAGTTTTTTGTATGTTACTGCTGCTGCCGCTATTATTGCTACTCTGTGATTATTATCTGCATTTTCAGGGATGGATAAATAAACAATTCATATATTTCATTTATTTATAAAACCTTCAACAATCAACTGACGATATAAGTTAATAAAGGCTGATAATAATTAACATCATTTTCTTTCCCAAAGAAAAAGTTGTCCCTTTTCTGTTGTTATCCTTTGACTATCGCGAAACAATATATTATTCTAGTTTCATTTTGACACATACATATTTTAAACTTAACAAATTTAAATATAAGCGTAGAAAAGTTACTCATTAAAAGACCATAAAAATTAGCAGAAAAACTGTTGCCTACATTTTCAGTATGATTTGTCAAACATTCTCTGAAAACGCAAAAAAATTCTAAATAAATAAATATACGAAATACTCAGGGTGGTTTATTTATTTTATAATTTATGTTGACACATTTGAAACTTTAAATATGGTTTTCATCCGTCGTTACCTACACACCAACACATACACTCAAACTCCCGTTTTGCAACACAAATTTTCCACCTTAAGACACTCAAGCCAAGAGACACAATCTACCATTTGTTTAGATGAAAACAAAAATATACGTACATTATGGAAATGAATGGATAGAACCGAGAAAGTTGAGTGAGATGGGGTAATGTTGGAAACATTTCATGTTATTAACAAGAAAAAAAGGAAAAATAGTCGCACCCGCATGAAAATTGCTTTATTAACCAAATTTAATGGCACTTTTCTAATACAAAAAATTAAAAAATAATAGAAGAAACAGAGAATATATTTAAATATAGAACACCACGGAATTAATTTAGTTTTAAATTAAAAGACAATCTACTAAAACGTAATAAAAATTTAGATGATAAGAATCTATGGAATTTAAAAAAAAAAAGAATTGAAATTAAATTTTCCTTAAGGCGTAGAGCAAAAAAAATATAAAAAGAAATATAAATCATTTTATTTATGATTTTCTTTTTATCATAAAAAAATAGTTCTCCCGCACAGCTACGGACTATTTTAACTATTCCTGTTACTCTATAACTTTAAATGGTTTGATAAGTGAAGGCACACTAGTATTAAAGTTTTCTTATTTAATAACTATTGTACGATAGACTTCCGCTTAAGTTGACGACTTTAAAGATCATAATACTACTTGCAAATATATTTTATAATTGGACATCATTACATTCGGAAAAATATAAAATTGTGAACACACAATATGATAATTTCTTTCAATCATTCTTAACTTTAATGTTGCTCAACTTAAAAATTCCATTTAAAAGCAAATACCCTAAGAGATTATGTAGCCACTTAAATTTTATTGTCATTTTGTGAAAAAAAAAAAAAATCTCACAAAATGTAACCAAAACTAAATTGGATTAAACAAGTTAGTTTATAGTTTGGCTTCATTACATTTAATGCTAAAGGTAAAACAAAAAGCAATTAAATTTAATTCCAATTTTGTAATAAAAAAAATTATATACAAACAGACATACATATGTACTTACATACATGCATGCATGCATTTACACATACATAAATGTATATTAAAATCGCAAAATAGAAAACTCGATAGCTTAAAGTTCAACGCATACTCCATATTGGAATTTTGTATTAAATTTCTTTAAAAGATTAAAAAGTTTTCAAAACCAAATTTTAATTAACTTTTTAAAAAGACTTATAACGCCTATGTTAAGATCAATAATAATTGTGCTTATTAGCATGATGCATGAAATCGGGCTTTAGTATTATAACACTGATCCATGTATCTACTCCAAAAAAAAAAAAAAAACAATGCTGTAATTAGAAGAGTTAATGGCATCAATTCGAAAATTTTGTTTTATATTCACCTGCTGTCAATTCGCTATGCATAGGTTCTACTGTATGGAATATATCTATATGTTATTGAAGATCATAACAATTTTAAGTATATTTTTAATTTTTCTAACTGCAATTTAAGCCAGCTCCTAACCTTTTGCTTAACTTTTTGATTTTTTTTTCTAATCGTAAAGGATTTTCAAACAAAACACAAAAAATTTAGAAACACAAATTTTATATAAACTGTTTCAAAAATGTAGCAGTTGTGGCATTAAGTATACTAATAAAAGCCTTAAATGTTATTAGAAAAAGTTAAAGACGACAGGATGTTGAACTGAATGAAAAAAAATCTAACTGACTGTTTTACTAACACACACACATACACAAGTTCGTATAAAATAGAAAAGCAGATTTGAAATAATATAAAAATGGTCATTTACGTTACACTTTAAACCATTTTGTGCTTGGCTCAAAGGATACTTGGTAATTTAGGGGATTATAAAGGGTGTTTTTTTAAGCCCGATAGAACTTGAAATTGTAAAAAATAACACAAAAAATTAAATTGTAATCAAAATTTTTTTTTTATTCGAAAGATCAATACGTGACATTAACATTTGAAAATGATTTCGGGCATATGGGCACCGCGGCTGTTCTTGACGAAGCGCATTCTGGACGTCCAATTCTATCGCAAAATTGTGTTCAGCGATGAGGCGCATTTTTGGCTTAACGGGTTTGTTAATAAGCAAAATTGCCGCATATGGAGCGAGACCAATCCACAAGAGACCCTACAGACTCCATTACATCCAGAAAAATGCACCGTTTGGTGCGGTTTTTACGCTGGTGGCATCATCGGACCTTATTTCTTCAAAAATGAGGCCGGAGCTCACGTTACGGTCAATGGAGATCGTTACGGCACCATGATCAATGATTTTTTGTTTGAAAATATGGATGACATTGATCCGGAGGAGATGTGGTTTCAACAGGATGGCGCTACGTGCCATACGGCGAACGCAACCATCGACTTATTGAAATCAAAATTTGGCGATAAGTTGATTTCGAGAAATGGACCTGTCAATTGGCCTCCAAGGTCGTGCGATTTGACACCTCTCGATTATTTCCTGTGGGGCTACGCGAAGTCACTGGTTTATGCTGATAAACCAGCAACAATTGACGCCTTGGAGGCCAGCATTGTTCGTGTTATTCGTGACATACGGCCAGCAGTGCTCGAAAAAGTGGCCCAAAATTGGACGTCCAGAATGCGCTTCGTCAGGAACAGCCGCGGTGCCCATATGCCCGAAATCATTTTCAAATGTTAATGTCACGTATTGATCTTTCGAATAAAAAAAAAATTTTGATTACAATTTAATTTTTTGTGTTATTTTTTACAATTTCAAGTTCTATCGGGCTTAAAAAAACACCCTTTAGAAGGCAGTATTGTTATTACAACAAGTTTTAAGGCATAAATGTGAAATATGGTCAAGTTTAAATATTTACAAATACCAATTTAAAAAACTTTCAACCAACTACAGAAATTACAACATATGGCAGACAACTTATCGTTTTATTTAATTTTCTTTTTCTCCTCCTTTACCAAAAGAGATATTATTTATTTGAAAAGGCATTTAAATCAAAACCATGTACATACATATAGCGATAAATAAATGTGTCGAGAAATGTATAGTTTTCTATAAATAGTTATATTTGATTAAAGCAAACTGTTGCAGTCAACTACCGACAAACTCCATCATTTTCCTCACAACTAATGTGAGCTATTGAATGTCACATTAGTAAGTAAAATGAATAATTTATAATAATAGAATTTAATTACTTAATTTTGAATTGTAAATGGATTAGATTATACATATGTATGTATGTGTGTGTGTAAGTATGTTCTTTATGATTTCTTTTTATTTGTGTATAAACTTTTATAGACTACAATAACATAGAGCACACGATACAGATACACGAAGCACATTAAATTATTAAATTTGTATTTGAATTTCATAATAAAACAGCAACAAATCAAGTTTAATCGAATAAAAGGTTTCAAGAACAATCAAATGAGGGCGAAATGTTCAAACAGAGCCATTTCTTTACTAGGCCATTATTTTGTTGCCATTTCAGCTTTCTATTTGCGTTAACTGCACTCGTGCCTGTTTGTACCACCTTTCATTCGCTTAACATGGCTTCAGACAATACCTTTACAATGACTACATACATAGCGAACAGCAAACCCAAATGCAGTTTTCCTCTTTTTTTTCAGGAACAAAACTTTGTTTTGGCAACAGAAGCAAAATGTTTTTTTTTTTTTTGTTTCGATGTGAAATAAACCACCTTGACTACAATGGGGGCACGTGTTTCTAAGTACCGTTGTGTTCTTTTAGCAGACACCACTACAGAAATTGGTAATAATATTTTATGGGATTTTTTAAGTGATTTTGAAAATTGAACGAGATCCTTTAGCAAAAATATGTAATCGAACAAGGACAAGGGCCCTGCAAATAAGAAATTCTAAAGAAATTCGTAATTGGTTAATTCACCAGAAGTCCTACATATGTATGTGTCATATTGTCATAATGTCATAAATTTCCTAAAGTTTTACTACCAATAAAAAATAGTTCATCTATTTATTAAAAAATTTTCAAATCTATTAAGAATGTTGAAACATTATGACAATATGACTTTTACGACACCTTGTGAACTTACCAAATGTATAAATAAATGTATCTTATACTGGCGTTAGGTAAAAACCTAGTTGTGACTTTTCTTAGCAGTTTCTGCTTTTTTGAACAACCGCCACCCGTTTCTTTAAGAAGCACATCACAACACGGACACACACCAATCCCCATCCCCACCCCCATATTTTCATTTTTTCCAATGAGGATAAACATTATATAAAAAATTTGATATAATTAATGAGCAAGTAGCGTGTCTCAGCATAACATGCAGTTTTTATTATAAAGACACAAAATTTATTGGCGCCATCCAACAAGAAAAACAAAACTTATCGAAATAAAAACTCAAAGCAATGAAAAATGGGAAAGAAAAAACAGCAACAGTTTACTATTGGCCAAAATAAAAGATGAAAAAAATTTAACACCAAGAAAAAAGTATCTCAATACCCTGTAGGCCCTTTTTACATCATCGATGTTGACAAATACGTTTGTCACTTAATGCTACAGCTAATCTTATAAAAAAAAAAAAAACCAAATTACTTTTTTATTTATTCATATTTACAAATGGCCAAGTTTTGAAAATGTTTAACCAGAATCTTGAAGCAACTAAACGAGCTGTTACTAAAGTTTTGTATATTAAGGTTATTAGTTTGTTGCATTGTTTCTCTTTTTCACACTCGCAGACTCTTCAAAAAAAAAAAAGAAAAATACAAACAAAAATTAAAACGTTTATAGACGAAAAAATGCACGCATTATATTTTGAGTTGTAATTTTATTTCAAATCATTTCTTTTGTATTGAAATGTTTTTTATTAAATTATAAAATTTGTAAAGAGACAATAAATGCTGAAACAAAATTTAAATAGGTGAATTGCAATTTACCAGAATGAAAATTATTTCAATTGAATTCATTTGCACACATAAACACACTAGCAATGCACACACTCACACAAGTATACACAGACACACAGAGAAATATAGATTTGACTGCTGCAGTTAAAGAGAATTTCAATAGAATAATTGAATATCAAATTAATCTAATTATTCAAATTAAATCCTTTAAATCATTAAATTGTTGTTCTGGTATATAACGTTTAAGCTGGACTGAACAAACACTCAACCATTAAAATTACCACATTGTAGAAGTGCCTCTGTGATTCATAAACGTCCCTGCAGATTGTGTAATCATTTCTGATTGTTGGTAATTCATTTTTTTCTTATTTTCTTATTTTCACCAGCTTGATGTATAAGCTGATGACTTTTTAAAGGTAATTATTAAGTTAGAAGTTGCGATGCAGCTAATGAAAAATAAACAGTTGATAACATCTTTACTGCAGGGAAGATTTATCCTGCAAAATACAAACAACAGATTATGGTTTTCGTAATGTATTTAAAGGAAATTTAATATGCACAAAGGTATGCATGTGCGTATATTCTACCGCTTAAATTATTATTTAATTTTTTTTTTTGTTGGGCAAATTACAATGCAATATATTATACATTAAACATTAGTATTTGGCACGAATGTGTGTATTATAGGAAGAAAGTTGTTCATGAAAATACCTGAACAGTTTTTTACCTAAATTCTCTAACGTTTAAAATAGTAGTTAAAAAAAAAAAAACCTTTTTCTAAATCTTTAAAAATTTAATTTACCATTTATACATATGACAACCAAGTAGAAATAAATATTTATGTTTTGTGTACAGCTACACCGTGGCGTATAAGTGCCCATTATTTACTAGTATTACTCATACACACTGTAGATAAAAACATGGCTTTCTGCTCCGAATTTAAAAAACAAATAAACATTTTTTAACTCTCAAATAATTTACTTACAAGCTTGTTATTACATATGATTAGATAAAGATCGATCGGTTACCACTCATAGCCTTAAGAATTATGTCTGCAAAAATTTTCAAAGTCGGTTCTTAAATGACCGAAATATAAACAGCAAAGCACAAATGCCCTTATTATTTTTCATACAACACAGCCGAAATATTAGTCACTTAAATATCAAACAAGAATAAGACTTCGAGGATATACATGAATGAACAAAAAAACCACACAACCCCTAAATAATATTGGCATCAAATGAAATTACCTAATTAGTCGAATACTCTACAACGTGTACAAATACCAGATCCAAAATGGCGAATATAATCAATATGAGTAATAAAAAGCATAATTATTCAATTACATTTCACCACAAAACAACACCGAATTTCAAATGGCTGCCAGGACAAAACTACATTTGTAGTAATCAAGTCAAAGTAGATATTTGAAATATTCAAAATTTCGGTGTGTATGTATGTATGTTATCCTAGAAAGAGTATATCCGCTCCTTCGATAGCTTGGTTCTTGATATTTATTCAATACGCAAGTTTTTTTTTTTAATTACTAATTAATCTTTCTTTGCACTTATCAAAATTCGTCACTACGATTATTTATCTCTTTTTATTTTATTTTATATATTAATATTTTATTTAAAGTTTTCTATATATTAAATTTTAATGTGAATAATTTTTATTTTAGTTCAAGCTCATTAATTTTATTATTTAATTTTATAATTGAAATTAAATCAAATTGCAATTATTTTCAGGAATATTCTTTTTTTCAAATTATTTCCGATATTAGCCGAGTGAAATGAATTTTCAAAACCAGCTACGATTTCATCATCAGCACACCCTATCGGTATACTACTATGTAATTTAGAAATCCTATATATATTACAATTCAATGAAATTCGAACTACTGAATCATTGTATTAATTTTCAAATTTGTTGAATTTTTACTTCACCTATCGAATGACATTTTTTATTCAACAAGTTCATACTCTTTTATATTCGTAATACATTTTCGTTAGTTAAGTTTTTTATTTTTTATTTTTTTTTTTTTGATAAAAATTAAAAGTAAAGGGGAGACATAGTGAGAAACAATTAACTCCTTTCTATAAATATGTTTCATAGTTTCATCTACTCACTTAGCCAAGTTCATTGGTTCTCATAACTTTCAAACTAAATTTGGGTTATTAGTACCTAAGTGAATAATTCTATCTACATTCCACAACATAAAACATAGAAAAACGTAGCATAAAAATAAGAAAAAGGAAGTTTTTGGTCGCCCATAACATTTTAAGTCTACCCCCCACCCCCTGAATATAATCACTAGTTTAAGAATCTATGCCCACAAATGTAGAAATTACAAGGAGTGTAAAAAAGGAAAAAGTACGTTTTTGGTCTCAGACTTTTTAAACCGAGCAAATATAAAAATTACAATAAAAAATAAGAAAAAATAGATTTCTAATCACCCATAACATTTTTAGTCTATTATTTTTTTTTTTTTTTTGCCGAATAACAACTATCATAGTGACACATAATTATGCATTTTGCATAACGCTCTAATGTTTTTTATGTTTATGTGCTTGGAAGTTACAAAGGGTATCACCAACAAAATATCAAAGTATAGCTTTTACCCTTATATCTCCTTATATCCGACAATCCTATTCCGATTGTTTTCACTTTACTGTAATAAAGTTAAACATTTCTTGAATTCCATTGAATATTAATTGATTTAAAAAAGCAAAAAACAATCAGACAATAGCAAACTCTATTTATTTTACACGCAATCACTCCTCCCTCCTTCTGGCAAAAACATTATTACCATTGATACAATTTTTTAAGAAAAAAAATAAAGTATTCAGAGTGTTTTTATTAAAAATTTTTATCACGCTTCTATTGTTGTGTTTATGCATCCTGTTGCTTTTCGATTGTTGGCTGGCTTTTAATGCTCGCAATAGGTTTTATTTTCTTTTCATCTTTTCACTTTTTTCTCTCTTCATTTACATGAGACAATAAGGACAAAAAGACTAACAAATACAAACACAATATTAATGACAACACGTTTATGTATGCAATAACAACAACCACATGACTGAAAAATTAACAGCAAACCAAATTTTACATGGAATTTTAAGTCATTTATTCATTTGTCACATGGTGGTTGACTGTTAAAAGTTACAGATTTTAAAAGCTTTCAATTTTTCACAGGAAATTTTAATTTAATGCAAAAAACGTTTTCTAGTCAACAGTTTATCTTGCTGTTTTGTTCTTCTTATAATTTTCTATGTTGCCATAACGAGGTAGATTATAAAAGTAACAAACATAACAATAATAATAGCAATAATAATTCAAAGACTATTTGGCAAAGAATATTATACGCTAGTGTCGAGGGTATGCATAGCTTTATTAATATTTGTTTTTATTTTGAAAATTTTCATTTCCGATCACAAAGGTTTGAGCGATGTTCTTCTTAAAGTGTGTTGGTTGAGATCAAATTTTTGAAGACATGTTGCACATGTCCATATGTGGTATCGATCAATCAAAAATCTTCCGCAAGAAATAAATAAATCTATTTCCTACATCTCCTTAGTAATTTGTTTACCTGATGTTGACATCAGATATTTCAAAACAAGAAAAAAAAACAGACTAAGACTAAAAAACTAAGTTAATTTTTTTAACTATCGACTACTGATAGATTCAATATGCATACGTTTTAAATAGACACACACAGCTAGACTAGTAGAAAAATTTCAAATCTAATCTAAATTTGGCTAGTTGAGTTTATTACAACTTGAACGAACCATAGATCCAAGACGAAGTCCGAAACAAAACGATGATGAAGTGTAGAATCATCTCCACATTTGCCTTTTGTCTGTCTCAGGCAAAATATACCGATCTTTAATAAAAATTTCTATGTTTAGTTCCATTAAAGTATTATTCTTTTACAAAGAACAGCTTTCACTCTTTATAACGTTACAAATACATTCTGCGAATCTTCTTCACTAACATCCAGGCAAAGAGAGGCAATCAGTACAACGCTTTTCGGACTTAAGAAAATGTACTGCAATGTAGTTACAACATCTAAATGATAACGCCATTCACAAATACAAATTTACAACAACAGATTAATCAATAAAATGCAAATCTAAGTGCGTTTTGCTATTAGTGTACACAAATTTACGCAAATACAGTCGTACGACTATATTTGGAAAGTGTACAGATGTAGGATGTTGTTGTGTTTGCACAACACTTAAAACTTTAGTTGTTATTTTTTTAACTGTAGTGATGTGTTGGTGCAACATTTCCACAAATGCTGAGGTGTTTTAAATTTTTGAATCCCTTATCTTATTGTTTAAATCATTTACTTCTCTCTTTTTTAGTTTTGTTCATTCTCAATATGTATTTCTAATAAAGTTGAAATTAAGTATTAACATTTGCCACTAAGAGTCAAAAGGCAAAAACACAAAATCAAAAATTAATAGTTAAAGATGTCCTTAAAACATTTTACCGAAAGAATGTTCAATATTATGAGCAAGGCATATTTATTCATCAGGTACTCTTGATTCGTCAGCTTATTTTAAATTTCAGCTGTCAAAATGAATAAATCAAAAAGAATTTTCTCTCTTTTCTAATTAATTTTAAATGTCAAATTTCATATATAAAAAATATAAATAAAAAAATTCTCTCCGAACTGCAATTGCCTGATGAATAAATATGCCTTGATTATGAGTTAGAATTCGTATGTGTCAGGTAAAATAATTTACACTAAAAAAATACCACAAAAGAAAGCACTTTTGTTTATTTTTAATTTAAATTTAACTAGTTTTTTAGGTTTCAAATATCATGATCATGCTGTAGGAACTATAAAACAGCGCACAGTGAGTCAACACCTTGAAAGAATGAAAACCTCGAAAAATATCATTTAAAAAAACGTAAAATGTGTTGTACGTGTCGTACTATGATAATGATAACATTTCGTGTATTTTAAAGCTTTTGGGTTCTCGTAACATTATTACAATACGACTCTTCTTCTAATACAATATTATACTTCTTCCAAATACAATAAGCCAAATATAAAAAATTACTTTAAAACGACAAGTAGTGTTATATTATTAATTATTCTTATTTGTTTAAGAAAAAACAATCACTTGTTGGATTTTGATGCATCGAAAACTAATTTAAAACAAAACTTAATTCATTTTTATTTTTCATTTATTTTCAAATTTAAATGAAAAATTGATATTCAGACTTAAATAAATAAATTTATTTATTCAAAATTGTACGGCAAAAAAAAACTAATAATCTTTAAGGTTTTATTTGAGTAGTATGCAGTGTTGCCAATTTAGCGACTTCTTAAACATTTTTAAACGCGCTTAGCAGAAACATTTTGCATTAGGCATTTTTTAATAGTTTTCAAATATACGTCTCTTAGTTAAAGACCTATTTCATATGTTGCAAATGGTTTCAAATTTTACATTTTGTATTTAAAATGAATTTCAAAGCATAAATTTGAATTAATTTTTTTTAATTCCTGCTATTCAAGTTCTGGCAATGTTGGCAACATATACCTATAAGTATTTTCAACAGTAAAATTTCCTTTAGGACGTTTGTGTACAAATTTGCACGCATATTGCACAGAGTAACTTAATTTCGTTAAGTATTCAATGCGATTTATTTAAGGGTATTTACCAGTTTTATTAAGCATTATTATGGCCTAGAACTGTTTACATGAAAATCAATTTTATTACTACTTTAATGTTTCTCTTTGATTATCCCTTCTCAGCAAATGGTGTTTTTAGTTTAGTTTAGTTTTCTATTATCAAGGATTATTTATCCAGGAAAATAAAATTTGCTACTCGCATGTGAACGTTATATAATATTTAATCAGTAAATTTACCATTTGTCGTGACTACAGTCACGCAAATAAGTTTGGCCACATCGATACTTTTTCATCACAAAAACCAAGTCGTACAACTATAATTATAACATATTGATTCAACTGTATTAATTAAAAAAACATTATCTTTTTAATAAGGATATTGGGGAAGTTGAGGTCGTAATACCCGCAGAAACTTTGTACTGCTACATTACAATGGTCAAGTGGGATTCTTTTCTTGATTCCTTTCTCGGTAAACAAATTTAGTAATGTCGTTATTTGGTACTCGCATCAACTACAAACAGCTACACAGATTTCAATTATTTTTTTAAACTTTGGTTGGTTGTTATGAAAAAGTAAAAAAGTAAAGCTAAGCGCATTACCGCTATAGATTTTGGAAATTTTTTTTTTTAATTATAAATTATTCCTACGGCACCTCCCATAGAAACTAAATAGGTTTGGTTGCATATCCAGAATGCTGTTACGCCCAAGTCTTAACAAAACTTCTTAAAATGTGCTAGAAAACAACAGTTGTTTCGTTTATAACTTTTATAAACGTTGGTTTATTTGCTTTAATCAAATCCGGATTCTTTTATTGCAAATTGTTTTTTTTTTTTTATTTATATAAATAAATAAAATAATATAAAATTGACATATAATTCAATGACAATAGTTTGTCTCAGCGCCTATAAGGCATTGCTGATACGAGTTGGCAAGAATATTTTTACTTAAAATTTATATGCTACAAAATAAGAAAAAAAATATTTAAATATAAACAAGAAATGAATTTAAATTATGAGATCGGTTTATAGAAGAGATCATTATAAAAAATTTTCATTTATATGTTGCAAAATGTGTTGTTTGAGAAGTCTATTTTTGATTTTTTAACATTTGAGGCAAACTATTGTATTCACGACTACTTACCCATAAATTCCACATGCTGTTTTGTTGTTGTTTCGAACCTACACTAAGAGATTCTTAAATTTTCATTATTTCTTGTATTTATCATATGGTTACATCTCATAAAATTAATAGTATGATGTCCAATACTTAAACAAACACTTAAAAACATATATTAGAAGTTGCATTTTGTAAATACCATGTATCACAATATAGAGAAATAGTGGGATATTTTATTGGTAGATTATATACAACCTTTAGGGCTTTATTTTGCATGCGTTGAAGTGACTTAAAGTCATTACTCTTCTTGTAACCATAACAAATGATTAAATAACTCAAATGGCTATGAATTAAGGCATTATAAACTGAAAGTTTAGTATCTTTATCAAACTTGTTTTTGAATTTATATAAAATGCCAACAGCTTGAGCAGTTTTAGTTCTCAAAATTTGACGGTGTTCATTCCAAACGAGACTGTTTTGTAAAATTATACCCAAGTATTTTATAGAGCTGGTTTCAACAACTTCTCTACCATTAACATGTACTGAAAATGTGTTATTATGACGGCTAGACTTAAGTCTTTGTAACTGCGTTTTATTTGCATTTAAAACAAGTTTGTTTACTCGCGCAAACTCAGATATCAAAGCTGCATCGCGTTTGTATGGATAAAATAAGCAAATATTATCCGCATGCATAAATATTTTACCACTAAGGTCAAGGTTATGTAAATCATTAAGAAATATGGTAAACAACAACGACCCAAGTACACTACCCTGAGGCACACCATATAAAACTGAACGTAATCTGTACAAACTGTTCCCGTAAACACCATAGAATTTTAATTTTTGAAGCAAAATATCATGATCAATGAGGTCAAAAGCTTTACTAAAATCATAAAAAATGCCAGCTACGCCGTTTTGTCCTTCATCCATCCAAACATTTACAAATAAAATTAATAACGTCAACGACTGCTTCTTCAGTTCCACATCCTTATCTGAAACCGTATTGAAAGTTGCGAAGTAAATTATTATTATACATGTATTATGCAATTTGGCCACATAAAATTTGTTCAAATACGTTGTTTATTATGGAAAGTACTGTTATAGGTCTGTACATATTGGCTGTTATTTAATTTGTATCCTTGGCTGTAGGAGAAACTTTATGGATTTTCAGGATATCCGGATATGTGCTTGTGCACATTCACAAGGTATGGTGACACTTCATTCACACACTCTAATAGTATTTTTGGTGAAATATTGCCGTGACCACAACTTTTGTTGGGCATCAATTGTAATATAACTCTTTCCGCCTCAACTAGTGTTGTATAATTAAAGTTAAATCTTGTTGTGCATCGAATAAGTGATCTGAGACAATTTATCGAATCTGTTGGCAAAACTCGATGTTGTGACCTTAAACTGGTTACCGATTGAGTGAAATATTTATTCAGAAACTCAGCTTTTTCCAAATCATTAGAAATTTCATCACCATTATCATGAATAACTGTTAATGACCGTTGCGAAATTCTACCAAGTGTTTCATTTATAAAGTTCCAACTTTTTTTTGGATTATGTTTTACATTTCTCAATTATTTCTATAAAAGTTATTCATGGATTCTCTACATGCCTTTTTTATTATGACGCCGATTCTTTTTAATGTTTTTCTTGTATATTCATTATCTGGTCTTTTTCTTCTAGTCCTCAGCAGTTTATTTTTATATATTTTTAATTAATTTTTGCAGATTTCCGTTAATTCAGGGTGTTATGTCATTTTTATACATCTTTTTTACGGTTTTCTCCTTTGTAGAAATTCTTACAGCACTTCAAGACACGAAATTAATAATGTCGTATCAGTGGATGGATCACCGGATTGCTGTAGCAGTGTCAATTCCATTTGAACATAATTTTTGACACGTTCGTAATCACAATATAAACGTTTTTCTTCACAAAAGTTATGGCTACTTGTATCTATTCCAATACGACAAGAAACCATATTATGATCAGATAATTTACACTTAATCGATTCTATATACATACATATCACTGTAAATATTATTACATACATATATATGTGATTAATAGAAGTCCCACTTCCTGGGCGTGTTATCGATAAAATCATACGATGTAAGTAAATTTAATAGATCTTCTGATATTTGTTGGTTTAAAACATCACTATTAGAATCACCAACAAAAAAGCAGGGATTACGGCCATATTTTTGAAGAGCACTGTCCAAGAATAACAAGAAGCTGTTTGAGTCTTAACACTCGAAACTTGTGTTTTAAAATAGTTGAGACTTTATTTATTTAAACATACTCGAAAATTACTTAGACAATTCTTAATTAATTATTTCACTTCCTGTTGTGTACCTTTAAAATCAATTTCAATTTGATATTCGTACCACAATCTCTATTATTATATTACTACAATTGGCTGTGCTGGTCGATTATTTATAGGGGCAGTGGCACCTAATTGTCACTCTTTAACATTTCACATTTCTCGCACGTACACACCAGTACATTCTGGTTCAATCAGAGGTCGTAACAATTAAATTATGAAGTAGATGGAATGGAATATAACTACTCATTAAAGTGTGCCGCACATGAAACCGAATTTAGGCTGTGTATTACTTGACATGTTAGTCGATTACTGTAAATAAAACGACGGTAAATTAAACTAATGAAATCAAAATGTTAATCAAACTAATTGCAATGTAAATCTGTAACAATACAAATAAAATATATTTTATTCAATACCTAGAAAAGTAAGAAAACTATTCCAAAAAAATTCATTGTATGACATATTGCAGAAACTATAGATGTTTTAATCAAAATTGTATAATTCATTTAAATTATTGAATATAATTGGCTGCGATATCAGTTTACCAAAACACACATTTGATGTCATTCTGAAAAATTTTTATATCTGAGTGAGTGATAAATACCCTCGTAAAAATATAAAAAAGAACTAATGACAACTTTTGCATATTGAACAAATGGTGGCAAATAATATTCAAATCTATCTTCAGATAAATACAATCCAAACACATTTTCGGGGCCAGCAAAGCAGTTCGGGTTCTGCCAATATTGCAATTATAATACAAAAATTAATAATAAAGATGTTAACACGTTCAGTATGCTATAATACTTTTATAATAAATAAAATAAATATTAAAATTTAAATAACAAAGAATTGCGGAAAACATTCTCTTATATATTCTACTTCATACTACTTCCAATCTCTATATTTTAGTAAGAATATAAGTGGCAAAGCAAACATAACAAAACATTAGTCTCTCTAAAACAAATCAATTATCACTTGAAAAGTTTCCAACTACAGCTTTGTGAATGTTTGTCTTTTCTTTATAATGAGAGAGTAATATAAACACACTATTTTAAATTTACTAAGAATGCTTGTAAGCCATTTTTCTTATACTTGTGCTACTCTTTAGTATTGTCGCCCTTTGAAGTGTTTTGAGGACAGATCTTTAGATTCGTGTGCACACTCGTACAAAAACGAATACTAAAAGTTACGTTTTTTTTTAAACGGCAAAAAAGAACACGTATTATCAAGCATATTCAATTCTATTGCTAACTGTAAGATTTGTTCTGTTTATTTGTATATTTAGTTAAAATGTAAAAATGTGCATTGAATATTATTATTTGCTGTATGGGCTATTGTATGTACATATGTACTATATAGTACATAATATATGTATTTATTAAACATAATGGCCAAAATGTCTTTACATCCACTTAACGAATAGAGAGACAACAAAAAGTTGCCCCAAAGGATAATGCAGGCTTGTTGTGCCGAATCAGTCAACTATAATGGAAAGAGAGAAAAAAAATTAATTTTCTACCTTTTTGTTTTGCTTGTTTATTGTGTACAAATATCTTATTAACAAAATTTCATTTCATATAATAATAATGATGATGATGACTGAAGTTTTCTTATACAAAGATTCTGATCAAATAAGTTTTCGTTTAATTTTCTATTACAGTTTGCATGCTAAAGCAGAAAACATTGTTATAAAAACAATTGCAAACTAATATTTTACTCATTACCCTTCAGTTACAAATGTACTTGCACAGTAATAAACTTCTAAAACACTTTGGATTTACTTATAATCCGATAAAGAAATTAAAGCACTATAGCTTTCGTTAGTAAACAATTTATTTATTTGACATTTTATGTTGACAAGCTAAAAATAATAATTCATCGGCGACATATCGATAGGATATTTTTCTAAACAAATAAATAAATACTTAAATAAGAATTCCATATAAAAGTTTTGACTAGAAAAAGTTGGCAGGTTCTACATACACACAGTATCCGATCAATTAAGCAAAAATATTTTAAATTAAAGACTGATTTGTATTCTTTCTTATAGATGCTAGCATAGACCAAGTTATCAGTGGTAAGACACCAAACGAATGTGGCAAATATTTCGGACGTAGTCCAACCGAAGATGGTAAAGTGATATTTTATGCACCGCCTGCTGGTGGCTTGAACTCAAATCCTCAGTGTGTGAATAATAACAACGATAAGCAGAAACCAGTTTTAAAAATGGAAAACACCATCACAACACCAACGACACAAGTCTATCGTGAACGCAGCATTGAAGAAACAGAAGCAGCACATGATTTATTATCATTGTCGCAAAGTTTACCACCCCTAACACCACCCTGTGTTGTAACAATAATGCATCAAGACCCGCCATCAAGAGCGTCGTCCTCTCAAAACTGTACGCCGAACTGTACACATAAATCGAAAATGCAAGAAATATCAAGCTCTTCCAGACAGCAACAACAGCCAACACAGTGTGCAGGTATTGTTCAACCTGATAATTTTAGTATTTATATGGATACAGATGAAAGTCACAATCACAATTACAATAGTACTTCGAAAATTCGATATATTAGTTCATACGACTCGCAAATGCAACAGCATCAAATCAACATCAGCGGCCACCATATCCATCACCAACATCATAATGGTGTGAGTAATTCAAACAATTGCTCACCCTTGACACCGCCCAATTCTGATCATTCATCGGATATTGATATTGATATGTCCTCCTCATCAGAATCCGGCCATTCAAATTTTCATCAACCCATGCAAACATGGCGGACCGATTTCTCAGATCCATCTCTGAAAAATGACTTGAAAATCGCTCTTAACATAGTAGACGGTCGAACGAAGGCATGCAAGAAAAAGGGTGAACAGATTGATAAATCAAAGAAACCGAAACGCGGCTGTTACAAATGTTCAGAGTGTGGTAAACAATACGCCACCTCTAGCAATCTTTCTCGCCACAAGCAAACTCACAGATCTCTAGACTCCCAGTCGGCTAAGAAATGCAATACCTGCGGCAAAGCATATGTTTCCATGCCCGCATTAGCCATGCATTTGTTAACGCACAAGCTTTCGCACAGCTGCGATATTTGCGGTAAACTGTTCTCAAGGCCATGGTTACTACAAGGTCACCTACGTTCTCATACAGGCGAAAAACCATACGCATGTGTTCACTGCGGCAAAGCCTTTGCTGATCGTTCCAATCTTCGCGCTCACATGATGACTCATTCGGTTGATAAAAATTTCGAATGCAAACGTTGTCATAAATCATTTGCCTTAAAGTCGTATCTCAACAAACATTTAGAATCGGCCTGCATCAAAGAAACCGATCAGCCAGGTGACGAAGAGGGCATTGTCGTCGATGACTCCGATACGTATAGCAGAATCCATGATAGCTTAAGTTGCAGTGTAGAGTCTATGGATTCGGGAGATGAAAATGACGAAGACATTATTGTAGCGTAAGAATTTGCACATAGCCATGGCAAGTAATTAAAATAAAAAAGAAGAGCAAGAAGAGCAAGTAAGTTTGTTAAAAAGAAAATGTTAATTAAATAAACCCTACAAGTATTTCAATTAAATAGAACAACACTTTTACAATTTTAATTTTATAATAATTATTGTAGATTAGTATGAAATGAGAAAGACCGACACCGTACGAGTTTTGTCATCATTATAAGACACATTTTCGATTCGCACCTACAATCTCAATTAAACGCTTCTTTTGAAATATTTTCGCAATTTTTTCTAGTGAATGCAGAATTATTATTATTAAATTTATTACATTTAATATAACAATTGGTGAAAATACAAGAAGTGCTATCATAATTTCATATGTCTTCAAAACTTCGAAAGTGTTTCAAATTTTTACCATAAGAACTACAATATTTTTTTCTATTTTTGCATGACAGCACTTCTTTTGAAACGACCTATCGTAAGAGTTGATAATTTTATATAAAATATATTTTGTACAACATACTAAAAACAATTTTACCAATAGGCCATTTCAATATAGACTCTCATATTAACTATGTCGCATAATTTGTGATGAGGGGCTTTGAACACATACATTCTATCAGCGTTGCTGAGTTACACGTGATACGTTTACTATTTTTGTTGTGTTGTTGAGATATTTTTATATCTTAGAATTTCCAAGAAAACTAAATCAAAAAATAGTCTATTTTCTGATATAAAGTCGATTATAAATTTTGTATTGTTTTTTTTTAACCATTTTTGTGGATAATTTTAAAACGAAAACAACTTTTCCGTAATTTTTACAACAGAAGTTTTTAATAAAATTTCACAATTGTTTAAAATATTTTTTATTTGTTTGGGTATATCTTTTTATAGTGATTTGATGTGATAAATTTTATTACAAAATGTTTTTTCTTACTGTGGCAATAGTGCATGGTGTAAATACATAAGGTGATAGCGTAAAGGAGAGAAATTTTTGTCTCCCTTTTTTATGTATGAAGTTTGACAATTTCCTGAGTTGAAATCATTTTTTTAAATATGTAGTTTGACATTCTCCAGAACACAAAAAAATAGTCGGCTGGGCTGGCACCACCACCTTGTAAATATAAGTGTACTCTGCAAGAGTGTATTTGATAACAGATAGAAGGGAGATTGGTTGAGAATATTAAATACACATGCCAAGCATACCCGACGTCTTCATACAGTCATATTATGCACACTACATATCGTGCTGTCTCAGCACTCTCCAGGCATATTCTACTAACATCTTCATCCTCATTCTGTGTCCTCTTCAGGTAATATTTAAAGTTTCCATTTCACGTAACCTAATTGCGTTACAAATTCATAATCTAAATATTCGATTAGAAGGCTTCGGCCAACAGACAATAGATGTGTCAGTGATTTTTGGTCTCACAATCACCGTGTAAATCCATTGTATATACTTAAGCAAGATACCTATCTGGCTTGTGCAATATTGTTTTAGTAGATCTTCCAGTCTTGTATGTGTGCCCAGTGACCTGCACGTAATCCCTCGTATCGCTGCAAGTCCTTTGAATTGGTCTAATGCTTTTTTTTTTTTTTAATATCTTAAAATGAGTCTCTTATAATGTACAAATGTGAATCAGGATATTGTTTGGTTACTCAAAAATAAAATAACTATGTTGAATGATGACAAATCTAGTTTGTGTCTCAAGCCAATTTGAGAAACTTTCTCAATTTTGAAACTTAAACCAAAAACATTAACACATACATATATTTGTTTTATAAAATAAAATCTTAAAATTTAAATGTAAATATTTCAGTACTTATATAATAGAAAAAAAAGAAGAGAAAACACCTGTAGATTGTTAAACAATTTCATGATTTATTAAAAAAGAAAAAAAGCAAATATTAACTTTAGAAGAGTCGTATAAGAGAAAAACAATTTTTATAATATTAACAAATTAATAACAATGCAAAGCAATTTCTTATTTATATATATAAAAAAAAATACATTTATTTACAATACAACAATAAGTTAAGAATTTAATTTTTTTATTATTAAAAACTTGAAAATTTAAAAATCAAATAAATCCAAAGCAACAACCAACTTAAAGTAAAAATCCCATGCAACGAATATTATGGAACATAAGTAGAAATTCTATTTATACAAAATTATTACAATTATTATTATACTATTATTATTAGGAGATATAAGATACTCATTTGTAATAAAATATTTATACTGAAGTTATAAGAAATCAAAAAAAATATTATAACTTTACATACATATTTTATTTATACTCGTATTATAGAAGAAAAGAAAAACCCAATGAAATTAAACAACAGCAAACAATTTATTAAAATATCAATACTTAGGTCAGAACAATAAACTCAAAATTGCTCGAAACACTTAGTTATACTGAAACACATTTCGTTTAATACTTACATACTTTAGAATGCTTTTATGCTTTTTAATAAAAATTACAACAAAAAAAACAACTCACTTGAGTAAAGTACTGAGCAGTTGAAATGATCGTTTAGCCGGCAAAAAAGATGTGATTTGTTTATATGGATAAGTACTTTTGTTTTTTGCATTTGTTATATTGTTACATAGTTTTTCTTTTTTGATATCATCAATGATTTGTAAGAACGTCGTCTTTGTGTCATGTGATATGCCGGCGAATCGAAGAATTTTTATTTGAATTTCCTCTTGTAATTTTATGGATTTCAACAATAAAAGAAAACATCAAAGGTACTGCCCAAAAAAATTTAAAATAAAATAAAGAAGAGATTACTTAAAACGTTTGCCATGCACAAATACTTACTTAGTTGCTCATACCTAGTTTAATCAGTTCACAATAAAACGAACTTAGAAAGTAGATTTGTTCACAATTCGCAGTTACAGAGATATTTTTGAAATTTTCAAATAGGGTCCAAAATATTAGCAACAATGAAGAAAATAAAATTAAAAAAAATATAGAACCACATCAAAATAGAAATTAGCAATTTAACAAAAAATGATCCATAAGAAAAACAAAAAAACTTAAAGAAAATTCGATAAGATTAACAATCTTAGAATAAAATAAAGGAGAAATTGAAATAAATAGTAAAACATAACGTCCATAAATAGTGTAGAAATTTGTACTTAAATAATAAAATTACTAAAAAGAAATGAAATCATTAATAATAAACCCTTAATATAGAATAATGTCAATAGTTTTTCTCCAAACAACTAAGACTCTTAATTGAAATGCGGCTTATTACTTTAATCAATCACAATTTTCAATAAAACTTAAAGAAACGAGAGCAAAAAAAAAAAAGTTTAACCTTCAAGAAATACCAAACCTATTTCAATTACTAACTTTCAATTAAATATATACACTTAGCAAAAAATAAATCTTTTAACTTAGCAACTAATACAATTTTAATTTTAAAATTAAAAAATTATAATTAAAAAAAAACATATCAAATGGACAATACTACTTGTATAATACAGAATAAAATTATGTTAAACACATAAGCGTAATCGTATAATAAAATAGATAAATGATATAAGAACAAAAAACAAATACCAAATTATTTTAGACATGTTATTTAATTCGATATTAATTATTTGAAAATGACTATAGAGATGACGGGAATATGTTAGATAAATCAAGAAAGAATTTTATACGTTATTTCACAAAGAAAGAAATGGAAAGACAAGCAACACACTGTGCATTTCATTAGTTTTGGAATTCCTCAAAACCTTCCTTAAGGTTTTAAGGTAAAAATCATTAATTTTTTGTTTAAGCATATGGATTTTTTCTTACTTTTGAGTTTGCATACCATTTAAATTGTAACATTTTTTTAAGCTTGAAATCACGTATAAAATTCTGCTAAAAATCACTTATTACCCAGGCAGAAGAAAAACTGACTAACTTTGTCAAAGCGATTGCCGTTGTTAGGCACGACATTTATAGAGAAAAAATATTTTTCGCACAGGATTTTATATATTTTATTAGATTTTTATGTTTAAAGGGGCTGTAGGACCACCACCCCTCAAAACAGTGGCCTAAGTACGTCAATGGGCAAAGCATGTAATGGAGTTCAAATGTTAGTAAAACAAAAAAAATCCTTTAAATTTTTTTTATTTTTTTAACCACTGTATTGCTCCCATATATCAAAAATACACAAACATTTGTTTCTAATTAAATTTGTTAACCATAAAGCTAGTGGCAAGGTTTTTGGGTTAAACCTTTAGCCGTAATTTATTGAATTTTTAAAATTGAACTGCATCAAGTAAGTTTTTTTATACCCTTCACCTGTGGTGCCAAGTGTACATATATATTGCTGTGCCATTCCGTTTCTAACTTCTGCGAAATTCATTTAGGACCCCATAAATTGTATCTTTTTAAAAAGCTTATGAATAGGGTTGTCAACTGAGCGATATATGTCTATCCGTGTGTTGAGGGAAATTAACTTTTAGAAGCCCTGACATGTTACACACTATGCAAAACAATTTAAATCCATGATGGTCGCCACTAAGAGATGGCGTACAAAAAAATGTTTATATGGGACAAATCAAGTATTGAAGGAAGTTATCCCCCTTCAACCCCATTAATATTGGAATTAAAATAAAAGGGCTTGACTAGTAGAATACCGTATGCTATGAAAAAGTTAAAATCAAACTAAAAGACGGCGTCGTAAATAATAAAACAAAATGACTTATAACATTAAATTAAAAATCTAGACTACGCTGTAACGAGGTCATCTTACCAATGTACATCATAGTGAAAGCTGTCATCAGATATCGCACGGCCGAATATAGCACCATTTCCTATTTTATTAAAAGTTTATACATAACAAATACAAAGTCCATCGTCGAAAAGTGCTTTTTTCTCTATGTCTCTTATAAAAATGTATTGTGCCAGTATTAAATTTACTATACCTTTTGATTTTTGTACTAATAAGAAAATAAACTGTAACTGAAAGCAATTTTTCTTTTTCATAAAGAAATACGTTGAAACCTTTGGCAATTAAACAAATGTGAATATAATTGATAAAAAATTCGAAAGCAAATTATTAAGAATTATTTTTAATGACTAAATACAACAAAAATTATGATAAATTGTCAATTAGCAATAAATTTTATTTATTTATTTATTTTTATGATAATTTCAAAAAACAATTTTCAATTTAAAGAATATACTACTCGTATTATAAGAAATTTTAAACTTAATTTAAAACAAATAATAATAATAATAATAATATTAAACAAGCAAACAAAGACAACGATTTAAATGATAAACAAAAATAAATTTATACAAAAATAATGTTTTTTTTTTTCATAAAAATGTTAATAGTAATATTACGTGGAAAGTAGGAAAAGTGTAATTTTTTTAAGCAGAAAATCTTAATACATATAATGTGTGTATATATTCACGTTAATAACTTAAGTATTAAAGAAAACATTTCAAACAACAAATTTATATACGAAATGTATTCATATAAAAGAATTTTGACTTACTATAAACCAAATTAAAAGTCAGTGAACAAAAACAAAATCTTTAATACAAAAATGACACTTGACGATGACGGATATAAGAAAGAACGAAACAAAAACTGATTTAAATTTAATTGAGAGAATAGTGCAACAGTTTTGTGATTGAATTGAAATTTATTTCAAACAAGTAAAATGCAAATTTAAAAGGAGAATAATGAAAAAATTGTTTAAAACAAATTTGAATACTGTACGTATGTTTGTTTATAGTATGTATGTATGTACATATATTTACCCTGCGGGAAGCCTGGAGTCAAGTCTTTCCAAATCACCACTTTCGTCGACTATTTTGGTGATATTGTCACAAACAATGCGTTAATACTTTTTACATTTTAAAATAATAAACAGACAAACTGACAAAATCTTAATGAAACAGTATTTTAGATGATAATATTTTATCTTAATCAGTCAAAAAGTTCCAAAATTATAGACTGGCTCCAATATTGTCAAATAGTCCCACAAGAACAACAGAGTTAATATTTCTAACGTCACTGGTAGATTTTCAATGACAATCGAATGTTTAATGTTTATAGCAAACAAAATTGCCTGTGTCAGTAGTACCGTTTTACTATAAATATTTCCTGCAGGGTATAAACAGCAATAATATCTTCATACACGCAAAGAAAAATCATGGTTTCTAAAACAATATTTGGTTGTCGAAAACAAGTAATTGTTATTTTTGTTTCATTTCATCATATATTTTGTCACGATAATCAAGCATTTGTTTGAATTTTATCATTTAATGTTTACTTTTCGTAAAAATGGTTATCATTTGAAAATAGAATGATTTAAAAAAATTAATGCGACAAAAATAACATTATAAATAACACTATATTCAAGAGCATTAAAAATTACAAATAATCATTAAATAATAGGTGAGACAACAGTATGATTACAAATTAATCAAGCTATGATTTTTTCTTAATAATAATTTGATTTCAACTGTTCTTCTTCTTGCTGATTAAATTTTTATTATTTTAAAAGTTTGAGATGTGAAAAAAATGAACAAAAATTTTGAAAAATTAAAGAAAATTTACAAACAAACGAGAAAATGTAAAAAAAAAATTGATATAAAAATTGCAATTAAATTGGAAAGTACAATCAATAATGATAACTGGTAACCATTATATGTTTTAACGATAATCATACAATGCAATCATAGTATGTTGCTCTTTGATTATAGTTATCACAATCATATTTTTTCTTTGCGTGTAATAAAACTAATTTCCATTTTATTTATTCAAAATCAAAATAAGATCGTTCATTTTATAAACGATAGGAAGATTAAAAATTTAAAAAATCACATTTTACTGATCACTTACCACCAGGATTTCTCCCCAAAAATGTTTCTCAATCCTAACATTTCTTTTATACTAAAACATATAATAAATACAAAAACTTATTAAAAATACATTTATTAATAACTAGTACCTTTAACTAAACTTCCAATTCATAACCTAACTATTAAAAAAAATAAAAAAAAAATAATTATAAAAATAAATCCCTAAAAAAAACAAATTAAGAAGAACAAAAAAAATTAAAAATATGAAATAGAATTTTAAATTATTATGGAAAAAGTATATTCCAGACAGATATTAAAAACAAATTATCAGAAAAAAACTCGCTTTCAAATGTTGCATAAATGGCATTAAGGCATTAAGTAAGTATTTTCGATAAGAGAATTAAGTTCAGAATTGAAAATCCAATTTTTTAATGGTACAACGAAGAGGATTTGTGTAATAAAAAACTTGTATCGGTCATAAAAGTTACAATTCATAAGAATAAGTATAATTGCTGATTAAAAAATCATAAACTGAGGCTGCATAAGGGCTACGGAGTTGTTATAAGCAACAACAATTATAAACGACGAAAACAAATTTATTTCAAATCAAAGGATTTCGTTTTTGTAATCAAGTTTTTGATTTGTGCTTATGACTTAGTTCTGACCATGGTGTAATCACATAAGATGATAGCGTAAAGGAGAGCAATTTTTGTCTCTCTCTCTCTTTTTAAGCATGGAGTTTGACAATTTCCGGAGTTGAAAACATTTTTTTTAAATATGTAGTTTGACATACTCCAGAACACAAAAAAGTAGTCAGCTGGGCTGACACTGCCACCTTGTAGAAGTGTACCCTGGTTCTGACTGCACACTGAAATTCCGAAACGTAATTTTGTAGCAACAATTACAATTTTCTAGGCTGCTTTATAATTTGTAACAAATTTTCCTCAAACACATGTTGTAAATTTGAGTCAAAGTTTTTATATATTTTTTTACAAAACTTGGTCTATACCTATACGAGTGAAATATGGGATATTATTTCATGTTTCAGAGCCAAATATAGCTCTTTTGTTTCTTTACAATTTATTACAATTAACGTTGCCAAAATATAAATAATGCTAAATTTTGTAATCAACATTTAATTTCCTACGACAATTAAACACGTCGTCTTATAAACAAGTCATCAAAATGTGCCTCATTTCCACTTCATTTTCATTTTAACATGAATAATATTAAAAAAATCTTTCACATATTAAAACTCTTCTAAACAATTCTTACTTACAATATCTATTACACATTGCTTGAAATCTTTTTCAATCGATCAATAGTGACGTTAAACTTGTTGACACAATGTAAAAAAAATTTCGGCGAGTAGTTATAGTTGTCCTTACATTCATTTGACTATTTTACTTACAAAATATTTAAATTTTACTAAATACTTATGTACTCAAACACTTTGCTTTAGTAAGAAAAAATAATACTTAGTAGCTCTTAATTACACTAGTACTTCTATTGAAATAATCCAAAATATAAATAATTAGTAAATAATAATGAAATTAAAAATAAAATCTAGTCAGTAGCGTTAAAAAATTATTTTTAAGAAAAGTAGTTTTTAATTTGTAAAAAAAAACTCAATTACCAAGAAAAGACACCAACAAAATTTCAAACATTTTTTACTAAAATATATTATTATACATTATATTGTATATTACATAAAAATACATACACACAATTATATTATATGTATTATATGAATCATATTTTATTATATTGAAAATAAAAAAAAAAAAATAGTAATAAAAATAATAAGAAAGACAGCAAAAGACTTACTAAAGCTATTGAAGAAGAAAAATAAATTCCAAATTATTTGATAAATATGAAATAAAAGAAAAATAATAATTAGTTGTACACAAGCTTTTAGCTTTAAAAATTTAATTAGAAAAACCAAAATGTTTACACCTAAAGAAAACCATTATTTATATTATTATTAAAAATAAACAAATAAATAAATAAATAAATACTGCTAGAGAAAAGAACACAAACTTATACAATTTTTAAAATAAAAGTAACAAATAAATAAATAATTTAGTAATTCACAACGATTTTCACAGTACAGTTGAAGTAAAACAACAACAGCAATATAATAATATTAAAATTATAAATTATTTAAAAAGAAAAGAAAATAAAAGAAAAACAATTATAAATGCGTAGAATAAAAGTATGACAACAAAAATGTTGATTTTATTTTAATAGTACATACTTACATATACACACATACATATAATTGTAACAACAAAATTTAAAAGAACAAAAAACAAAATTTTTTTAAATTATTAATCAAAGCAAATCAAAATATTGCGAAACTTTAATTAGCGAATATTGAGCAAAAATACGTAAAAATAACAATTGAAATATTTTCAACATAGCAGAGCGATACTTAAGACGAATCCCGAATTATGGTTATACAAAAAGCAACAAATTTGAATTTAAAACAATTAAAATTTAAATTGTGATACGAACTTTGCTAAAATAAATATTAATGAAATCTGTGATAGATTTGTTTTTACGAGAACTCTCCATTATGAACTTCATAATAGAATTACGAAAATGTAATAACAACAGAAATGTTCCCGAAAAAAAAACAAATAATTCCTCTCGAAAAAAGTCTTAAAAGTATTTATGTGTGAAATTCAATCAATACTCTCATCTCCTCGCTTAACGAGCTCAACAAAATGTTTCTGTTTACTTCAAAAAAATTAAAAATATTAAATAAATACAAAATACATACACATAAACGTATGTGTTTATATGTGTGCTTACAAATTTAATACAAAAAAAATACAAAATACAACAACTCATGGGAATTAAAAAATAGACATCAATCTTCTATACTTACTAAAATTTTGTTAATAAATTGTGTCTACAAAACAAAACCAAACAACGCTTTTTAGACTTTTTGTCTGTCTGTCTGTCTGTCTGACTGTCTTTCTTTCTGAACTCAATTGGCTCAGACGTTAACTCTGAAACTCTTTTCCGGACCTTGTTTTTTATAAAAGTTTTGATTTTGTTGCAAAATGCAATTAATTGAAATAATGTAATTTTTACACAATTCTAAGAAAAAATTAATTGCGACACGTTCAAAATCAAAATTGAATAAAGCTTTTTATGACAAATATACAGATATTGAAGGACTACATGCTTTGTTCATTAGCGAAAATTTAAATAAAAATTGTTAAAACATGTTGAAGCGCGACATAAACATAAAGAAGAAAAGTTACGAATTCCGGTAATTTTCAGACATAACTTGTATACAACAATATAAAAAAAACATCTTAATACCTTTTGTGCGCATTAAAATTTTAAAGGTTTATTTCTTCGATGTACATTTTTTATTAAACCAATCTCTTATACTACACGAATGTATTTTGAGAAATACATGCAAAAAGTAAGTTATACTTCGTATAAGTATATATTTATTCCTTCCTATTCCTGTAGCGATTATAGGGCCGTAGACATAACATAACTAATATACATACATCTGTACTTTGAAGATGAACGTATAAAATAAATTTTAAAAGCAAAACACTTTTAAATCATTAATATTAATTTAATAAATCCCACTTTTGCAATTTAAATTTTAATTCAATAAATTCAAATAGTGGACAGGCATTGCATATTTTACAAATAATTAACACACACTTGTGCATACATACGACAAACAAATATACACTCATAAAAATTATGATTAAGATACAGGACAGATCTACACAATTTTATTTATGAAAAAATTTAAAATTTATCTAACGGATATTGTATGCAAAACGTACAATATAAACAATAGTAAAATTTCCAACGTAAGAAACATTTGTTGCACCTCTTCTCAAATGTTTAATAAACCTGCAAATGAAAAACGCCCTACTTTAATTCGACAAGAAATAATTTTACTTTTTGTCTATCTATTTTTTTTTTTTTTTTGTTCGCTTAGTAAATAATTGTTTTCATTTTAAATCACTTGAAAACTGCACATCCTAAAAATGTCAGCTGCACTGTTTCATAGAGCGAAAATTCATCTTAATCAATTCCACGCAAAATTGTGATAATTAATTTCAATAAAATATTTTTGTTTTTTTTTGTGACTATCGACTCTATACAGATATTAAAAATATATTTTTCTTTTTATTAATCAGAATCAACACACGAATTACATGATAATTTAAAAAGTCAAGACGATTTTTTTTGTGGGCAAGAAGGGCAAAGAAAAAAGAGTAGTAAAAAACCATGACATTTTCTGAATTTGACGATTTTTTTTTTTAACGCATTTGTGTTTTCTTATTATGCTTTATTATTTTTTCTATTTTCATAAAAAAAGAAAACATCGTTTAAAAAAATTGAGATTTTAGTAGATTCTTTAAAAGAGAATTGAAAAAAAAAATCCAGATTTCAAATCATCGCCTGAATTGGGTGTAAGTTAATAAAAAAAAATCGATAGAAATGTACCCGCGCATTAGGTTTATTAAACAAAGCACTTGGAATCATATTGCCAGATAATTTTATGTATGAAGATCTATTTGAACAAAAATTGTAACAATAGAATTTAGAAATTTATTAAAGAATGTATTCCATTTTATTTAAACAATCTGAATATTGACAAGTATAAATTTTACCTTAGGAGTCAAAGATATAAAGACCACATCTAATTATATATTATTTTTTTAATTTACTTGTAATTAGATTCTTCTTAAAAAAATATCTCATTTTGTAGCACAAGATTTTATTTTCCCTACATGCATAGTTATACAGTGTTAAACATACAGTTATAATTTTTATTCTGCCACACATTTATGCACAAACTCACTGGCCCACATGCATCCATTGTACGAAAGAAATATAGCAAAAATAGAAAAGACAACAACTAACCATATAAAACAGATTAAGAAATATGTTGAAATTCAAAATAAAAGCAATGTGACAAAATTAACAACAAAAAAAAATTAATAAATGAACAGTAATAAAATTATAAAATTAAATAATTATACCTTAAAAATATAAATAGTTATAATGATTAATAATAAAACAAAATAATAATTATATTATATTACATGAAATTATACATACTTACATACATACATACATATATACATACATATTATATATATAAATATATAAATAATTTATTATATCTACATTTTTAGTGGAACCATGTAAACTATTTTTAGAGCCTTGAAACAGCAATGAAGAAAGAAAAATAATAAAGAAAAAACATTAAGAAAACAACAACAAAATTAATCATTTTTAAAATACATACATACGAGTATTTGTTGCTAATAAATGCTATAGGACTGGTAAGTACAGAAATAGGCATGCCAATATCTTAATTGTTTTAATGTCATTTTTTACAGCAAATCTTTTGTCTAAAGAAAACTTAAATTATGTTACATTACATAATACGTAATTAAATTTGGCAAAATTAATGAAATTCACAAAATTATTGCTCAATATTTATCTTTTACTTAATAAAAGTACCGAACAGTATTTATGTACTCGCAATTTATATATTAAAATGAAATTGTCTCAAAAACACCGTATTTGAGTATATTAATAATCCCTTCACTGAACTGATCATTTCAAGAAGAAGTCAGTTAAACACGTCTCTTATAAAAATGAATATTAAAATATTTTAACAAAACTGCTGCTAAAAGAGAATAAATCGTTTTTTTTTTTATTGTTTATCGAGAACAGTAGCTTAATGATGTGGCTAAAATGAGACAAAAGAAAACAGCATCTTATTTTTATATTTTTAGACTTAAGCATAATCATACCTATAACAGGCATTTTACATCACTAAAGATCTACAGTTTACAAATAGAAGTCGATAGAAGAAGTGCTCAAATAAATCTGCAAAAATAGCCACAAAAAAAGTATCATTAAAAACAACGTTGAAAGCAAATCAAAATGTTTATAACAACAAATTTAATAGTTATGTTGTCAGTGTTTTGTGTATTGGCAATTGGTTAGTGAAAATAAATGTGTTAAAATCATCTGAATGACATTTGCTGTACTCACAAGAAGACCTCAGTGTCGTTAGGTCATAAAAAATTGCATTAAAAATGCTTTAAAATACTATGACAATACCACACCTTATGAACTCATCAAATATATTCTACTGAAACACTTTATTCTAAAAAAAAAAACAATAAATTATATAATGTATTTAATTAAGACGCAAAGAGATAGAGAAAGTGAGAAAGCTTACAGTATTACGAAGAAAAATATGTGTCATTTCATGAAATTGAATTTAGCAAAACTAAGTAAAAAAGTTTCCAAGAAATATAAATGTTGCCATCTAATGTCACAAACATTTCAATATAAAATCAAAAAAAAAAAAAAACACATCTAGATAAAGCTGAAAATACATACATAGATTCTGCTGAGAGATTAATTTACGACATTTGACGACTCACTTACCTTAAAAACAATTTGCCAATTGCATAAAATAGTTTCCAGTCACAATTTATCATATTTTGCATATATTTTCAGTTGTCATTTTAAAGACTGTTATTTCCCTTTAATCATAGTTCTTTTTTTTTCGAATCAAAAGTACAGTGAACAAAAAGTTCACATAACATAGCATTCACATTTGTTAAATATTTTTTAATAGAAATGGATCAGCTTGAAAAATTAAATTGATTTTTTTCTAGTTGTCATACTTGTTTTAAATATTTGCGATCATAGCTGACAACTACAGCAACAAATGTTTAGGGTAATATTTTTTTTTCAAAAATGTTCATCATTCAATAATACAAAACTGGTTTAAACAATATTTATTTTCTCTTTTTTTGGTTGTTTACTTACTTGGTTGATTTTTTTTTACATATTTTAAATAAATGATCGTACATTCATAAGCATTACAGATTAGTTTACAACAACATAAAGTTTAATAAACGATTATTGAAATTGAATTGAAACGAAAAAGAAAAATTATAACTAAAAGTGATAATAAAATAAGAAAGAATTACAACAATGGAAAAAAGTAGTAAATTTCGTTCTCAGTCGCATTTGGTGGGAAATAGAAATACAATAATCATTTGATTATCGAATTCTATTTCTTAACAGCTTGTAAGTTAAATAGATGATATTTGCAACCACCGATCAAAGAGTTCTGATGATGATGATGATGATGTAGCTGGTTCGAAAATACATTTCACTCAACTAGTGTCGATAAAAACTTACTTATACGAACTTGAAAGCCTGCATTGGAAATCTAATAAACATTATAAAAGAAATTATTGAAATTTATTGAAAAGAATTAATACTATTGTTAACCTGCAGCCATATTCTGTAACTCGCTAAAGCTAAAAATCTATCGCTAAAACTCTAAAAAATATATTTAGAGAATATATGTACTTATCTTAGCCCAAAATCTCTAAATATATATTTAAGACTTTTAGCGATTAAAATTTAACATAAGCAGGTTACAGGATAAAACTGCAGAGGCCGTTTACTTGAAGACTCAGGCTACAAAAATCTCTAAATATATTTTACATATACAGCATGAGACTGCTGCTATTAGTTTTAAGTTTAGATAGAACCTATTAATTTAAATAAGTTAATAGTTAATAATACATGTCCGTTTACAAACTTACAAACTGTACGACAGTATTTATGTGGGCAAATGCAAAGAATAAGTATGTATATGTGTACATGCGAATATATTTTTGTTTTCATATTTCGCTTCTCATCTTCGCCCTATTTTTATATACAATCTCTATTATTTTTCTAGATCAGAAATTAAATTAAGCGATTTAGATTTTTTTATTTTACAGTATGTATTTACATTTGTTGTTTTTGGCTCCACAATAAAAAGGTTGTGAGTTAAAAATAAAAAAAATCAAACATGAAAACTTAAAATCAAATCTTTAAGCCATATCTAATTTAATAAAATGGAAATAATAACATTTTATAGATCGGTAGATATTTTCGAAAATGGCAAAGGCCAAAACAATTTTTTTTTACCCGGGAGGGTTACTTTGCCTTAGTGCCATCTGAGGACAAACTATACATTTCTGCCTTCGCTATATAAACAAATCTGATAATTATTTTGAAAATTATTTGAAAATTATATGCAAGTAATAATGTGATTAAACAATAACCTCGGCAAATATGATATAGAACTCAACAAGATTACAAAATAATACGCAACCTGATCAATTGTTGTTAAGTTATGACAAAGCCTATTAATCAATTTTTATTTGCAAATTCAAAATTTGAGTTAAAACTAAAAAAAAATCTTTTTTTTTCATTAACTTTTTTTTATTTTGTTACATACAAAGTCCACTATATTTATCTATACAAAATTAAGTTGTATTCACTACTTACATGCCTAAATAAATAAAAATCTACGTTTGCAATTAGGTTGTTTATTTATACATATGAAACATTGCAAATGTTGGGAATAATAGACATAAATCATTTAAAAAACTGAAACTGTTCTTTCTCTAACTTCAGCCTAATTTTTATCTATTTTTCTTATATTTCTATTTATTAAAAAAAAGAATAGTGTAGAAAATTAAATTAAATATTTACAACTACGAACATAACATTTTCTCGAACTTCGTTTAACAAAGCATCAGCAATTCCTTAAACAATATTATTTATTAATAAGATTAAAAAAAAATAAAAACTAAATTATTTTTGAGCTGTTTACATACAAAAAAAAACGGAATATTGTCTAAAGTTTTTCATATCTGAACATTAAAGCTTAAAGCGAACTGCATACTAACTTTCTAGATTTGTTTGTTTGTTTGTTCTTTTTTATCTTACAAAAAAACTTCATAGATACTTTATTATACCCTTCACAAATAGTGTAACGGTACATATGGGCAAATTAGCACATTGGCTTTCTTGATTGTAAAGAAACTAAAAAAATCGATTTCTGATTGTAAATTTAAGGAAAGATGACGATGCAGTTGTATTTTGGCGCTTATAAGTTATAAGATAAGGTAAAAATCAGAGACAGTGGTGTTTATTTGCTCATATCTCGAATAGTTATTAGCCGACTACGCTAGTCCCCAATACCGAAGGGCTCCGAAATATTTCTGTGAACTCTGTTGAGAGAGTTAGTTTGTATGAAAAAACAGTCTCAAGCATTTTAGGTACTTAAGCAATTGATATTTATTACATTTTTTAAGCTCTACGTAATTCTATGTCATTATCAAACAATTTCCGGGATACTTCAGCTATAAACGAAACAGTGCTCTATCTTTATGTCGTTCTTTACAAGAATTTACGAAATTTATTTTTAATTTTTTTTTTTGTGGGAGTTTTCAACAAATGATTTATTGTTGTCGTATGAGCGCCTTTTTCTTTAAATGGTCTCTTCGTATAATCGAGCAGTAGGAAAACGATTTTTGCCTAGGACATAACTTCTTCAGTGGAAGCTTTTGTTCTCCTATTCATTCGACAATATTGCTTAGTAAAGCAAAGCAAAGTAGTTTATTTAGCGAAAATTTATGATTTTCCCAATTTTACTATACAAACATTATTGAAGGTTTTACAAAGTGTCCTATCATGTCGTATTGTCATAATATCGTAAATTGTACAAAAAATATTGTTGTTGCTTTTTAAACAAAAACTGTGCTAAAAGGATACCCCTATGCGGTTTGCTTATTGTGCTGTCCATGGTACAATAAAACATGAAAACAACAACAACAAAATATCAATGCGATGCGAACTGTCAAACAGCAACTGAGTGTAAGAAAACAAAAGTTTAGTAATTTGCAAACAAATGTTCAACGTGGTTGTTTAATACTGTGTGTGTGTGTTATTAAAATATAAACAACAATGTAATAAGAAAATAAGAAAATAATCAGCTGTCGCTGATTACTGTCACACACCTACGTTAACCGGCTAAGTCGATCATTTTATATTCTAGTAATTACAGTTAGTTTAAGTTTTTAAATCGTTAAAAGCATCATTGACACCACTGGCATATTTTATGTAATAAACGTCTGCACAGCCTTGTCCTGCTTATAAGAAGTTGTTTTTATTTCCTGTGTTCAATTTTCTTATTCGTTGTATGTTTCTAAAATTAGCTTTAGTATACGACAAAAAAATTGGAGTTTTCTCATTGCAGTCTTTTCACAGCAAGCATTTTGCCTAAGTAATACAAATGACTGAATTAAAAAAATTACAATTTATTCAAAAAAACAATCATTCCTTTACAGCTCTGGTATACTGTAGGTTTATTTTTGTTCTTACTTTTACATTAGCAAAAACTGTATTGTTCAACTAATTCAAAATATTCGTAATTAAATACTATTTGTACGTAATTTCATGGAATTTTACCGACTATTAGAACAACCAACTATGTGGCTAACTGATTGACTGGTTGGATATGAATGAAGCAATTTTTTTTTTGTATTTTGCCACATACATACGTAAACTTATTTATTTTAGTTATTTATTTTACTTTTTGCTACTTATTCATGCTGTTCAAGTATTTATTCGCCTTTAACAACTCTGAATGATGTCATTAATAATTAATAAATCAATCAAATATCATTGCATAAATACTTATTGGAAACGAAAGAAATATAGAATGATACAATATACATACATAGATACATGCGAACATGGAAACATACATGCGAATAATAATATTATGTTTGTGTGTTAGTTTCATTTCCCGGTTAAACAGGAATGATTCCTTTTAATTTTTCGGAATCACGAGAATTCCCCCTGAGCACAAAATTATAGAAATTATTAAATTTACGTTTTTTATTTTAAAAGTACACTGCGCAAAAAAAAATTTTTTTACTCTCCTAGAAATAAAAGTATGTGGACTATATGGATTTTGATGCCTTTAATTTAAATCTGTTTTCCGTTTTTCTCTAGTACGTAAGGATTTGATTTTAAAGGCGTGGCATATTTCACTCTCTAAATCGTTTGGTTGTCTAATATATTTTGTCACAACTTGAAAACGGATTCTCCGATTTTAATAGCAGGAAAATCAGAAGATGCAACCGAAAAATTCTGCTTAAACTAACGAAACACATTTCTTTTCTATCTATTACTATTTCGGAGTTATTAAAAATGTAATGGCGAAAAAAAAAATTTTTCTGCAAAATTCGTAAAATTTTTTGTTTTCAAAATGCAATAAAAAAAATTAAAGAACCAAAAAGTTTAAATTTTTAAGATTTTTCCAGAAGCCACATTTCTAAGGAATAAAAGACGGTATAATTAGTAAAACTCAATTAACAAATGTTGATTTTAAAGGTTTAAACTCATTCATAACAGACTGTATGTACATGCATACATATGATTTACGGTCTAATTAAAAAAAATTTTTTTTTTTTTTTTTAATTGTAAGGCTTTTATAAAGCAGTATTTTTTTATGAAAAAAGGCTTCATTATACTTATTTTATATTATTTTATACTTAAAATACGGAAAAGTTAAACAAATAAAAATTCCTTAAGAGTTATTATGTCGTATGTATGTCCTCATTAGCTGCATCATCGGTGTCAGAAAAAATAAGTGTGATGGTTTCTGATAAAAAAGCTTTTTTATTAATCCGTTGTCTTTGCGTACTGCAGCTTATAAAAGGGTCACTGCTCAGAAATAACCTATTCAAGACATCTCGCTTCTGCTAAATTTCCTAGAATAATTCGCACGATATAATCGTAAGGGCTTATTTCTGGCCTCGGCAGCTTCTTCTGACAATTGGATGGTGCCTGATACCTGGATGCCCATGTATTTTTTTTTTGGAAACCTATTTTTGTGATTAATGCTTTTAATAATTATTCTTATTAGGTCCGTATATTTATTTGTTCAACATATACTGTTTTGTAGAGCAGGTATATAAAAATATCTTTTTTGGGGATGTGTGGGATATTCCCTTATAACTATTATCGATAATAAAGCATTAAAAGTATTGTGAATAACAGTTGAAATCAACAATTCAAAATACATAAAAGTTTATGACGATATAAATGTATAAAAAAGAGTGTCTGATGAGCAATGGAAGAAATTTTAAAATTTTAAAAAATCGTCATAAATAATGGCGCAAACTTGCGCAAACTTTTTTTCGTTTCTAAAATTAGAGATTCCAAATTGTATTGTGGTATCAAACATAATTCGTAGAGATGCTAACCTCACTTTCAAAAACCTCTTCTTTTTATTTTTTTTTTTGCAAAAAAAGTGTATAATTTTGTTTGCTTTTAGCTTTTGAACGAATTGCTTCAACATGAATATTCAACATATTTAAATTTTTTTTTCTTTTTGAAATAACTTTTGATCAAACTTTTCAGCGAAAAAAAAAAATCATTGTTAAACCTTTATTCGTTACGCCGCAAAAAAAAAATATCATAAAAACATCCAGAAACCGAAAAATAACATTTAAATCTCATAAAATTTTCTTCACTTTCCTGACACTATCAGGGTCTCAGAGCTACAAATCGCAACTAAAAGTCTTCAAAATTTACAATATAATGTAAAATATTGTTGTCTGTCGAGCTGCGTACTTAGTTCTTAAGATTTTTAAAATTCAGTTTTGCCTTTTTGGCCAGCTTTTCAGGTCAAATACTCCTCTGTGCAACGGGAGTGGAGAGGTTAATATTTATACATACTCCAATGAATAGAAAAGTAATTTTGTATAAAATATATACTTCTGCCCTAATAGGGGTGAAGGCATCTGTGAAGATCACAGAAACTTTGAAAGCATATCAACTAAATCAACGTCACAGCCTAGCAGCTCTAGTAAAATGATCTGTAATGTACGGCAGGGCACGTGCTGATATATACTCACTTGAATGAACCTATCCTTTACCTTGAGTGTGGAAGACTACGTGTCAGGCGTGGACATAGCTGGAAATAAGGGTTCCAATTAACAGAATCTGCAGTTATATTCTGTAGATCAGAACCCAGATTTGCTCTTGGAGATTGGTTAGTGCGGGCAAAGGTCTATCAATTGGTAAACTCTATAACCTTGCGAAGGTGGATAGAGCTTACTTTAATCCTGTAGACAGGCTTATATAGTGTAGTGTGAAATCGTTTTTTTATCCTCTATATATGGAATTTAGCAATGTCAAAAATTCAGAGTTTTTAATTTTATATGTTTGGTGTTCTACAAAATCATTAAGTGGCTTTGCAATCAGCTTCTCGTATTAATTATTAAAATATATTGTTTAAGAATTATGTGCGTATATATTAAAGCTGCTATAATAAAAGTACATTCCCCGAAATTTCAGCAACAATATTCCGGGATTTCTTTTTTAAATTCCAGAAAATCCCGAATGAAAAACACTAGATAATACACATCTAAAAAATAATAATATCTGTGAAAGATTTTATTTACAACTGTTTTTTTTTATTCCATTCCTGACAATGTAGTATATACCCTGCAGACTACTTACAACTTGTTCCTATTTAATTCAGTTATAAACGACTTCAGTCATTAAGAGTGCTGTTTTTTTTTTCGATAAATTGCTTAGCTGGATTATGTCGTCTAACTTAGAATTTAGTGATTTTAATCGAACATGTTTGCACTAATTCTAAGTAGTCCCTTATTTACATGGTGCATTGACTAGTCTCGTTATCTGCAGGGTCTTGACAACATACACATGTATTAATAGACGTATTCTTTAAATATACATACATATGTATGTATGTATAGAAATTATTTTGGTAACAAGTTGGTTGCAATCAATTCAGTTCGTAAACATTTAAGAAAATTAAAGCAAATAAACAAATTGAAAGCTTAGATATTTACTAAGACTCATCAAATCAATATTTCTTTAATATTTATATTTTGCTTTTAAATTTATTATTTATTTAGAAAAGAATATATGAAAGCCTAAACAGTTCATATCGATGGAAGAAATAAGCATGGATGCGAATTAAAATATTCTAAAAGGTAGCAGCAAATCTTTAAATCCACTTTTCCCAAATATTTATTAAGTTAATATTTAGGCAAACACTTTATTAATACGAACTAAATAAACAAATAGAAAATAAAATAAAAATAAATAAAAAAAGTGCTAGAACTAACTTTCAACTTGAAAAACAATTAAATTCGAATAATAGACCAAATATAACAGAAGTAACGAATTAGCATTAGATTTTTTTTTTTTTTTTTTTGCATTAGAAAAATATCATCCTGCTATTTATTATATTAATATGTTCTTATATTTATTTCAGGTGCACCATATCAAGAACTACCTCCTAGACCTGGTTATGTGCCGGTTTATATAAGAGAAGGAAACACACCTTTGAGTCAAATAAATCCTAAGTTGGTAGAAGCATTCCATGAAGATGAACAATTCGAACAAATTAAATCAGAGGTGACAAAGAAATTTATTAAAATTTTATCATAAATTGAATAGTAATTGTACACGAAATTTCAGGCTGAAAATCCCATTGCAACAAAAGCCGTTAGTAATGAAAAATCAGACAGACATGAAGCTTCTGCCTCCAATATAGCTAAATTTACTAACGACGACAATAAGTTAATGTCTAATGCTAAAGTGGATAACGAAACAAAATAAAAAACAACTATTAATTCATAAAATGTATAATAAGTACTTTTATGTATGTATGTATCACATATATGTATGTACATACAATTACAATTACAACGATAGTTAAAAATAAATTGCTCCCCAATGTAAACTCTTTAAATATATAAATTAAATAAAAACAATTAAAACTTATTTTGACAATATAAATATTGCCTCAACACAATTATTTATTATACCCTTCACCTGTGGTGCACAAGGATATCTGTACATATGTTCCTCAGATCTGAGTATGGTATTAATCTTTTGGAAATATCCGGGAATGAATCACTATTGAAATTCAGCACAATCGCCCCATAATTTTCTGAGATATGAGCAAGAAAACACGACGGCCTCTGTTTTTCCCATATATTTCAACCAAAATTAAAATTTTTCAGCCATAGAATAATTTATAGGTAACTTTGCTACTATTTGTAGATATAACATGACTCTAGAAATATTCGTGAAAAATTTTGGGAAAAATCGTGCTCAAATCGGTAAAGTTATAGGCAAAAAATTCTTTTAAAATATATATATTCCAAAAATTTACAAACTTAAATCAATTTTTTTTCAGCTTCTAGACAACAGAGAGTGTCAATATTGGTATCATCTGAAAGGACTTGAGCAAAATAAGCACTATACAAAAATTAAAATTCTTGTTGGCCGCCACTACAAAATGGCGGACAATAAATTTATAAATGGGTCAAATCTGGAATTTTAAAATGTAACTTCTTGAACCCCCTCAATATTGGTATCAAATGAAGGGGCTTGACCAATAGAAAACAGTAAATTAATAAAAAATGTAAAATTCAAAATGGTGTTTAAAACAAAATGGCGGATAAATTCTTTTCTAACCCACATCAATATGGGTATCAAATGAAAGGGCTTGACTAGAAGAATACTGTTAACTACGTAAAAATTCAAAATCGATAATGGCGTCGGATATAATAAGGAAAAATTGCGTATGACATGAAATATAGGTTAAGCTTCGGTGTGGGATTATACCTATGTACATGATGGTGAAGGGTATTATCAG
Source organism: Phyto melanocephala (assembly GCA_941918925.1). Classification (NCBI taxonomy): domain Eukaryota; kingdom Metazoa; phylum Arthropoda; class Insecta; order Diptera; family Rhinophoridae; genus Phyto; species Phyto melanocephala. The sequence continues at coordinate 136,125,228 of OW799235.1, read as the reverse complement.
ATTCGGCACAGGCGAATAATAGCACTCTTACTTGTTTTTATATATTTATGAATAAAAAATATCATTTTTACTTTCACTTTTTAACTTCCTTTAAGAAGGAAACAAAGTGTAAAACTCGCTTTTAAAAATGTATTGAATTTTTTCGTCTGCATTTTCATCTTACGACAAGAACATAAACTCCACATATTCAAAAAATTATATCTTTTAAAGGCATTAAAAAAGAATTTTAAATTGATAAAAATGTTCACCTTCTTATTTTTTATTTTGTAATTCTGGACGCACGTTTACACATTAAAAATTCCTTGCTGACAACTTTTTAATTGATTTATTTTGTTGTTGTTTACAAACATAACAACTACGACCTATAATAACTATAAGGAAAATTTTAAGAAAAGCAAAATAACAACAAAAATATCTTTGGCTTAAAAATTTTTTAATTTCATGGTAGATTTTATTACTTTTTGCACAAGACAAAAACAAAAAACAAGAACAACAAGTTATGCCAAGTCCACTTTAAAAAAATTATAAAAAAGAATAAAAATTAAGCCTAAAAGGAAAAATAGTATTAAAGAAAAAGGAATTGAATTATTTTTTAATGTTGGCTTTTTTTATACTCGTCAACCGGACGTTATAATATCATGCTCATTTGTTATATCGCATATCTTTTTTTTATAATTTCTTCCTCTTAATAAATTAGCATGAAATTATTCAGTTAATATAATATGTAAAAATATTAAATATCTTTAATTTTATAATAATATAACAACCTAAAAAAATATAAAAAACAGTACCGGCAATGTTATAAAAAAGGATATAATAAACTTCGCATGAACGCATGCATATCGCCAAAGTGTTTTAAACTCTTGTAGTTTTAACTAATTGTTGCTCAAAAGATTAACTAGGGGTATTATCGGAAATTAATTAGAAAAATTTTTGTTTGCATTCCCTTGAACGAACACATTGACGGTTTTGGAATTCCATATTTAAATCTTATACCCGTTTTACAATCATCCAAAACTGTGGTACTGCAGTCTTAATTTTCTTATTTTTTTTTTTTTTTTGCATTCGTTATATAAAGTAAACTTGTTTTAAAACACTTGCGGTATTCAATATTTTGTTGATAGTTTGTCTTTTGTTTTTTATTGCATTTTGCTTACTATTCGTTATATCGAGTAAAAAAAACTTTTAATATCCGCTATAAAAGGTAGCCAATATTAAAAATTATAGCGTTTTTTATACCAGATTTTTGTTAAAACGAAATTCGCCATACCAAAATTTGCCTGTATTTGTTGACATCGGTAGTTGCTGATTGATTTATAAACAATTTAAATTTGTTATGATTATCATTCTTTAATTGAATTAAGGTCCATTTACAGTAATAAAATCAAAAATACAAATATTAACTATAGTAGAGTGTATAATAAAATTGAACATGACTGACATTAATCCAAGTATTTCTTGTTTTTAATTGTTATGTTTGAAAATTTTAAACTTCTTAAAAAAAATGTTTTCTTAAAGTACATATTTACAAAGTAAGGATGAAGTAAAATATGAATAAAACAATCGCTTGCGAAAGTATTTTGAAAATTAAGTACAAGAAACAAAAAGTCTGAAAACTAGAATATACAAGAAGGTTGGATATAACTAGAATTTTCAATAAATTATTTTGTGTTGTACAAGCATCTTAAAGATTTTACATTAACAAGTTGTGTGCAGTATGTTTAAACATTTAACAGGTATTTAAGCAATTAAATATGGGCACTATTTTTGGTAAATATTTATTAACTGCGGTGTTCATAAAAATAATTCTTTAAAGGTTTTCTTTAAAATACTCCTACAAACAGCATAGGGCCGAAGAGATTTCCTTTCAATTTTCTGTATCTACTGCTCGATGTTCAATTTCGTTCCAATACATACATACATACATACATACATACATACATACATACATACATACATACATACATACATACATACATACATACATACATACATATGAAAACCTTACAATTTATTTGAAGCAGCATCACAGCATCTTTATCTCATGCTTTCAAATAATAATGACTATAAATGTATTTATTTATTTATTTATTTATTTATTTATTTATTTATTTATTATTATAATCCAGCGCAAAGATTTAATCTTATATAATAGCACTGAATACTAGTTTAAGTAACATTTAACAATGAAAATTAAAAAAAAAGAGAATAACAATAATGATAACAGTTAACATTTAGTTACAAGTAATATTAAGACCTTATTATAAGGAATGTATATAAACATGTATTTAATTATAAAAAAGTATTATTTATTTAAAATAATCATATATCATTTTTTTAAATTGCGTTGCGTTGCTGACTATTTGTAAACGAGAGGGTAATTGATTCCAAATTCGTATGACATTAACATAGAAGTGTTGGTCGGAGAAAGCAGTGCGATGATTTATTTGAATAATACGGCATCCTCTATCAGACCTGAAGAAGTTTAGTCGTTCATATAGGTATTTTGGTTGCCGTGTGTAAATTATTTTGTGAAGGTAGATTAAAGATTTACATTTCAATAGATTTTCGAAGGAGACTCCAAAGATTTGCTTTGCGAAGCGGGATATGCTGTCAAAACGTCGTATGCCAAATATGTATCGTGCAATATTGTTAAATGCTATCTTTAGTTTATGTAAACTAGTTGCATCACAACTTGTAAACAGTTCACATCCGTAAAGAAGAGTAGGTATAAGATATGTTTTAGCTAGCAGCATTCTGACTTTAAGGGGAATTAACCATTGTGTACACCAAAGATTCCTTAACATACCATATATTTTTGCCGAAGTAATTATGATGTGGTCGTTCCAGAGTAGATTTTTATTAAATGTAACTCCAAGGTTTTTTAACTTATCCACTAATTCAATTTTCGACTCTCCCAGAGTTAGTTCAGGAACAAATGATACGTTACGTGTTTTTTTGGTAATAAGCATACATTTTGATTTAGAAGGATTAAGACATAATCCATTAACTACAGCCCACTGCCTTATATTCTCCAGATCAGCATTAATTTTTCGTGCACATTCTTCAATTTCTAATGGCTTACAGCTAATGTAGAGTTGAACATCATCTGCGTACATCTGAATATTGCAGTATCTCAACTGGTTCGGAAGATCATTGGCGTATGCAGAGTACAACAATGGGCCTAAGATGGATCCCTGTGGTACACCTCTTGTTAGTTCTACTCTATTGGACCTCTTATCACCATGGAAAACCGACTGCGATCGACCTGTTAGATATGAGGACATTAATTTTGTAGCTGTAGAGGAAAATTTAAAGATTTTGTTTAACTTAATAGTCAGTATTTCAGTGTTGACGGTATCGAAGGCTTTGGAATGGTCCAAAAGGATAAGGAAAATAAGTTTGTCATCATCAATTTGCGATCTTATATATTCCGTAACATCAATTAAAGCAGATACACAGCTATGTTGTGGTCGAAACCCTGATTGCCTTGCAGTCAACAGGTTATTATCAAGGATAAATTCTGTCAATTGGTTGTGCATTAAGCGTTCAAGTATTTTTGATAGAAAAGGCAGAATAGCTATCGGACGAAATTCGTTTTTAGCTTTGGGTATTGGCACAATTTTAGCGTATTTCCATTGAGTGGGATACACGGATTTTGTTATTATAGAGTTAAAGAGATGAGTAATATATGGTAACAAAATCGGAAATATAATTTTTATGAATCTTGGATGAACACCATCATAGCTGGTAGCATTTGATTTAATGCTACAGAAGCTTCTGAATACTTCGGTTTGTGAGAAACATGTAAATTTAAATTGGTTACGGATGACTGTATCAGTGTGGTTCCTGAAACGCGAAACATCTGCAGTAGGCATTGGTAAATTTGTAAATTTGCTATTTAAATCGTCAACATCAATATCAGCAGTAATATTTCTTGATTTGTTAATTACACCAACATTTTTAATTACCTGCCATGTCACCTTAGTATCTAAGCAATTAGAGAATTTTGAGCCATAGTAGGATGATTTGGCAATTCTAATGCAAGAAGTAACCCTATTTCTGATTAAACAAAAGTCAGCCTTCAGTTCAGGGGTCTTAAATCTCTTCCACCTTGCGTAAGCTATATTGCGTTGTTCAATTAAGCGTTTAATCTCTGCTGAAAACCATGAATTAGGAGATTTTGTGAACCTTTTCGTTTTAAGAGGAACAAATTCGTCGAAGAGTTGTTCAATATTATCTTGAATAAAGTTAAGCTGATTATCAACAGAAGGCATGTAATATATACAATTCCAATTGATTTGTGAAATTTTGTCATATAACGCCGAATAATTAATTTTTTTGAAGTCCCGATAGCTAAAACTGTCATCAGAGGTATCTGGTTTAAAATCATATGTGGTAAATATTAGGTCATGCCTTGAAAAAACTGGCGCAGATATTTGTTCAAACAATAAAATTCTAGACAATGAGTTGGTGAAAAATAAATCTAGGAGGGAATTTAAGTTGGTAGAGTAGTGTGTAGGAGTTATTTTATTAACAGCCTCTAAACCAATGTATTGCATTTCATTCGAGAATTCAGATTCAACCAAGATATCGCTGTTAAAATCACCGGCTATTAAAACATTGCTGTATCCCATGGTAATATTAGACAAGTCCCCAAAAAAAAGCCTCTGCACTGATATTTTTATTAGGTCTATAAACGCTTCCAAGTAACAGTTTTTCATACCCATTGAACAATTCCAAAAAAAGATAATCTATCCTGTCACCATCTCTTGATCGAACTTTGAATTTACATTTAATACAATTCTTTACGTAGATAGCAACACCGCCGGCCTTTTTATCCTTGTCACCGTTTTTTTGACGTCTATCCGCTCTAAAAAGCTTATAACCACACAATCTATAGCATTCATCGTTGACTTTCTCGTTGAACCACGTTTCCGATACACATATAGCATCGACGGTTGAACCCTCAAATATAAAACGGAACTCTTCGAGTTTACATTTCAAACTTTGCGCATTAATATGGACAATGACTACTCGGCATTACAAAAAAAATCAGCATTTTGTGGACAAAATAAGTTGAGAATATCATCTATACTATTAATTTGCAGAGGCTGATCCGACTGGTTTAGCTTTACAAAGACAATACCACGCATTGAAAAAACAGAAGCCAGTTTTTTTTCTTTCTAAAGTTTTATGGCTTCGATATAAATTTTGAAGTTACGAGAGGTTAGATTTTCTTTGACATTAAAAGGAACATCTGATGCAAAGCCAACGTCACTCAAGCGCAAAGGTCCTTTTCGCATCCGTGTTAGAGCCGAAATTGATTTCAAAAAGAAATTTCTTTCATATGGAGTAGCAAGCCTTACGATTATGGCAGGATCGGTATTGTTCAATCCTGACTTAGTTTTTTTTAAGCGAAATATTGACCTCACTAAAGGACGATTTATATTTATTGTGTCACATAAGTTGTTAAATATAACATTTACATCATCATTTTCAAGCATTGGAACCCCATTTATTCTAATATCGCACGCAACTGCAGCATTTTCCTGTTTATGCAGTACTTTTTTTAAGTCATCTACTTCCTTTTTCTGACTCAAAGCGTTTGCCGCAATTGTCTCTAACTCATAGACTCTTTCCTTAATACTATTTAATTCTCCTCTAAATTCTTCAAATGACTGTTTAACTTTGTTCATTGCCTGGTCTATCTTTTGTTCAATCTTATCTAAAAGTTTCTCCTCGCATTCCAAAAAATTGCTTGAAAACGTGTTTGCAATTTTTCGGTTAGATCTTCACTTAATTTATCAAATCTCTTGTCCATAGTTGTTATAAGTTTAAACGGTGAGTCAAAATTAGTTAACCTGGGGGCTTTTGCCACACTTTCATTAATGGAATTTTGAAGGACGTTTCTTAATCGTTTACTACTGGAATGACTGTTATCAGACTGTATGCAATTATCATTGTTTACCATTGCTATATTGTCAAATAATTCAGTTTCTGGAACACTTTCTTGTTGATTTTTTTTATTATTTACTTTCTTATTACCCATTTCGCTTTTGTTTATGTTAATTTTAATTTTTATGATGGGATGTAAAGAAAAAAATCGAAGTTTGGCAAATTTGAGTTAAGTCAACATTCAAATATTATATTTATATGCATATACTTACTTCTGCATATTCGCACTTAACAACCTAATTAAATATAAAAAAAAATATTTTTTTTTACATATTTTTATTTTTTGTTTTATAGCTGACAAAAACATTTAATATCAAATAAAAAATTTATTAATATAAAAAAAAAATATATATATATATATAATTGAAAATTTAAAATAAATCAAGCAGTTAATTGATTAAAACGAATTTTAGCAATATTTTTATCTGTGTAGTTCAATTTTCCTAAAAAAAAAAACTAAAAAAGTAGTTTATAAACAACAGTACAAACTATTTATGCATTAGATGATAAAAATCAATTAAATAAATACTCCACAATCAAGGGTTCATCATAAAAATATTCGTACATTACGGTATATATGTATGTACATTTGTGTATCTATGCGATATGTATTTAGTATAATGATGAAACACTTAAAATGAAATAACTACATACAATAATGATAATACTTAGTAGGCCATTTAAGAATTGGGTGTGAATTTAAGCAATCCATTATTTTCATTTAATCACTAGACACTATGAATGGGGTGGTGGTGGTTGGTGCCCAATATGGGCATTGTTTAAGTAACTAACTTCTAGAGTATTAAATAAATATATATAAATATCCGTTGTTTATTTTTATTTATACATACATACATACATGTGTATTTACATTTTTGTTTACATGGACGGGAGTGTTTTGCAGATTTTTCTAAAGGCTCTAATACACGGCATGTTTTTTACATCTGACTTTAAAATTTGTGAGACATACTATGTAAATCTACATGTCTGTCAAAATTGTACTTTTACGCTGACTGTTTTGCAGCAGCAGATATTTCTGCCAACGGCTGATGTCACATGTTTTGACAGAAGAAAATAGAGCGCACTCTAATTAAAATTTTGTCAGATGTCTCAACACATGTTTTTCTACAGAAGAAATGTTTTAAAGGTAACACACGACATGTTTGTATTAGCAGTGGAGAATTTGACAAGTCAGATGTAAAAAACATGCCGTGTATTAGCTCCTTAAGCAATTTGTAATTAATACATAATTTGGTAGTTTTTTTGCCGTTTATTTCTTTATATTTAAAAGATACAACTATGGAACTGTTAAAGTGTTTCAACGAACAAAGAAAAGAAAAATCATTATAGAAAAAAAAGTTACTTCCAAAACCTCTTCAATATAGTATTCCAACATTTCGACTTAAATATATACAAGTCCTCTTGCTTATAATACAATATTTAATTCCATTTATAATTATTTTATTATATAAACTAGCTAAACCCGGACCTCGTTGCAATTCCCTACATAGATATGAGAAATATCTGTGACGAATTTTTACAACAATTAGAAAATATGTGACACAATGGATCATATTAGACTCCGATTGTGGGTATTGGAGTTGGCTCTTGCTTCCTGCATTCAACCTAGAAAATATGTAAAAAAAAATAAAAATTTTAGCCAGGAGACCGACTTCACTACTTTAGTATGGAAATGGAATTCCTGAATAACTTTGTGAAGTTTTCAGAAAATTTTTGAAAATATCGTATATTCTGTTATGATTAGACTACCCTATAAATATCTCCAAGCCACCGAAAAAAAATGTGTAAGGGTATATTCATTTTGTCGTTCCCTTTAGATAATAAAATCGCCCTGGAAATTGCTCAAACCTATACATTACAAAAAGAGTTGTAGATCAAAACGTACGAAAAACGATAAAAAAAAATTATGCCGCACAGTGTCTTTATCGGTATATTTAAATTGTTCCTAAAATTTAAAAAAGATCATCGATTTTTCATCGATTCTTAAGAAAACTTAGAGCATTTCGTACCTTAGTTGTGCAAAATTAAAAGAAAAAAAATCACATTCGACTGCTTAGAATTAACGGCGAAAAAGTCTCCAAGCAGCGCCAGTTAATAAATACAAATTAACGAATTCTGTCTATAGAATTCTGCTCAAGGAATAAAAATTTTACTTTCACGTTTATGTGTGGCACAAACGCGACCTGTGCTCGAATTGGCATTAGAAGAGTCAGTAGCAGATGAAGCCAACGAAGCACTAGAAAAGCACTTCAAAATGAGAGATGACGATTAAACAAGTATTAGAATATTAGGAAATTGAAAATTCAAAACTGCTGACTTGATCATAACTTCCCCAAAACATACGATATATTTTAAATAAATAATGAAATGCAATAAAAAAAGAATCATAAAAATATTCTGCAATAATTAATTATCTCGGCTTAATTTTATACATGAGATTTTTTAATTTTACATTTAATGTGAAATGTGAACAGCTTTTTAAATTATTATTATTATTATTATTATTTAATATTTTCGTGGGTTAACTGTATTGACATAATTTATTAATATCACTACTTATGGTCTGTGAATAAATATAAAAAAATCTGGACTTTTATTTAATAATAAAACCCTAAATAATATCACCTGTAACAACAGTTGAGAACAAAAGCCGTAGCAACAGTGACCCAATTTCAAAATCGTATTTATACAACCGTTTTTGTTTTGTATGAAAGTACTATTTTCTGAAAAGCTAAAGCATTTACTACAATGATAAGCAAATTACTAATAACAGTCATCTGTATCATTTGCAATTTGGTGAGCAAAATTATGAGAAAAATATTTTATTATTATTTTTTTTTTGTTTAATTGTTTTTTATATGTACTTATATTTAGATAACGCTTTACGCCACTGTAAGTAATAATTAGTTTTAAAAAATAATTTAAATTTACAATAATTATATGCAATATTAATGCAAAATAGAATCCAACAATAAGTAAACCAGTAGCATCGCCAACATGTCCTGTACCAACAGAACAGATGCTAAAAGTAAGTTTATATTTTAATTTATTCTCAATTTAATTTCAAACAAATGTTGCTTATTTTGTCCTATATACTCGTTTGTGTTTTTTTTAGTGTCTGGGACAATGGGCTTGCCAGCACGTCATACGTTTGGATTTAAGGTGAATGTTTTATCAATAAAACTGTAAAAAGACGGTTTATTGTCTTCTTCTTTTTCTTCTTCCTAGATGTTTATTAAATCTTAATGGAAATCCTCTTCTTGGTGGACTATTGGGTGGTAGTGGTCTATTGGGTGGCGGCGGTCTATTAGGTGGTGGCAATGGAGTTGGAGGAACTGGAACTGGCATTGTTGGTGGCCTTTTAGGTCGATAATTTCACGTTTACCCCTTCTTCAATTTAAAAATAAGCACATGCAATTGTTGTTTAAAGTGTCCAATGGCAATTTTGATTGTCATGGAAGCAGTTATACGTTCTATACACACATTTATATTACATACACAATTATTACTTACTATATTGTCGTCATAAAAACGGTCGTTCCACCAATTTTACACTCCCTAATAACCATAAAAACTTCGTTATTCCCTTGTACTGTTGATACAACCTTTAATATTCATTAATTAAAACTTGATTTTTATTCATTGTATGCGACACTGTATCCATTATTATTATTATTCCTTTTTTTTACCATATTTTGGGAGGATTTTTGGTTTTGCACGAACATTAAAGTTATAAAAGGATAAGAATTATAAAAAAATAAAGTTGATGTTCATGTTCAATAAGCTATAATCGTTATAAGAAACATTCGAACATGCATATGTATTGTATGTTCAATATGTGTCTAGTTATTACTGTAAATTGTGTTGTAAAAAAATAAGGGAAAATGTACACAAATTCATCGGTTCATAGCAATGGATGTATGTACATATTAGTGATGTAACGCATGTACTATATTCGCAGTCCGCAAATATAAGCTTATAATGGCATTCGCATTAGCAAACGTTATGCCAATATTTGGGGAAAATTACATTCAAAAGAAGCATTCATATTATGTTATTTATTAGGTTAGTGAAACTTAAATTAAAAATTCTTTATAAAAATACGTTTGGAACAAAAATGAAGCCACAAGTCTCCTAACCGTAAATGTACGATAAGTCTAAGAGCGAAATGAAAGTGAAAGTTACCTCTATATAAGGCGTACTAAGAAGAACTTAAAATCGTAGCATTTAAGTTTCAGATATTGTGTGTACTAACAAATATATTTTTATTTTATTTTTTCTTTTTCTTTTTCCAAATTAAAAGACTCCCACTCTCGAACTACGAGGAAAGCCATCGTATCTCTGAAAGATGCCTATTTCTGTTTTTTACGAAATATTCAGTTTCTTCTGATCCTCGCGTATGGTATATAAAGTGATTTTAACAAAAACAATTCACTCCTTTTAAGATTGAGTATGTAAAGGATGTCTTAGTAAGAATGAACTTTTTTATTTAAAAAAACTGTTTTTTATTGGATTTAAAGCAGATATGTACCGAAAAAATATTGAATAAAATATCCTTTAAATGACTCTGCTGACAAGCCATTACTCTTTCCATGACTTGTTCACAGAGATGTATCTCACCGATGACGTCTTAGATCGAAATTTCTTATGATAATTTCTTTTGAAAATTGTTGCTGCAATAATTGGTTTCTTTAATTCTCAGTGTGCCAGGTGGCGCCGTATTGTTGAAACCACATGTCGTCAAGATTCATTTCGTCCAGTTGAAGCCGTTAAAAAGTTCCTGTAACAAATTAATGTTTTAAGGTTTTTGGAGACACTCTCTATTTTCAAGAGACCGACTGGTACGTTGACGTATAGTACTCTCGCTGTCCACACCTAATTCAGTTTCTTTGGCAACTCTTTGAATGGTTGACTAATAATTCTTCGAAGTTTGCAAGTGGTCTCAGCATAACTTTCCAAATATTTGTAATAAGTTTTCACAATTATATTGCATTGTTCTTACATAAAGCGCTCTATTTTTAATATTCAAAATAACCTAAGAACTGTCGAATTACAAAGTTTTAACTTGCACAAAAAAAAATTTTAAAACTGCATTCTTACTAAAACAAAGTTTTATAAAATTCACATCCAAAAAATCAAATTAAAGAGGAATATACGATGAAATTTAAATTGGTGGTGGGTATAAAAAGTTCAGCACAGCCGAATATAGTGCTCTATTGGTTTATTTTAATATACTTTATAGGCCCAGCAAAATAACACATTACAAAATAATCAGTTGAAAGTACTAGAAAACAGTTCTTCACTACTTACAATTTGGCATCTAAACCCATTGTTTTAACACGGCAATGTCATTGGAGGAGAGTATTTACCACACTCGCTTATTAATGGGGAATCAAATGAGTACTTACCACACTCGCATACATTTTACGATTGCTTATAAATAGTTACTTATATAAGTACCTACTTTTATAAAAATAAATAAGTACTTGATTTTACTAACATAAATAATCCATTAATATTATGGACTTACAGAAGTCGTTGGGTTCTTTTAAGGATGATAATTCGGTTTGATTATTCTGCGATAAGTTAATTTGAAATTTAACAAGTAAGAGTGCTATATTCGGCCGTGCCGAATCGTATATACCCTTCACAACGTGTAGTCATGCAATAACAGTAGTTTGTATCACCATTAATCTCATATGAAATACGTACGTACGTATAAAAGCATCCTATTGTAAAATTAAAAATTTACGTATGTATGTTAAAAAAAAATAATAAAAAAAAAAAAAAAATTAAAAAAAAAAATTAAAAAAAAAATTAAAAAAAATAATTAAAATATAAATAATAAATATAAAACAAAAACAAAATAAAAATATAAATAATATATTAAATAAAAAAAAATTAAAAAAAAAATAAAAAAAAATTTTTTTTGGCTCAGCTGGGATTCGATGCCACGTTTACTCTAACCAGTATACACGTTTGTATGTATGTATGTTGTTGTTGTAATGTTGTTTTTGTAAAAAAAAATCGAGGTGGTCGTGGGTTTCTGCTCATATCTCAGTTGTTTATATACCGATGACTCTGATTTTCAATACCGATCTACTCCCGAATATTTCTGACATTTTAATACCTCACCCGGGTCCAAGCGATATCGGGGGCTTCAAAAAGTTGATTTCAACATACACATGGACATGGACTGAAAGACTAGGTTATTTCCCGGGAATTTGAGGGAAATAAAAAAGGTGGCTACGATTCGAAAGCAAATGTTTATATTGAAATCGAATTCTAATGATATTATTTTTGATCTCATAGCTGAAGTATCTGTATTTTTGTTTTTGTGCTCATATTTGATCTCGTATCTAGAGAATAATATTTTTTTTAATAAAAAAAACTCTTACTCAATTTATATTTTAAATTTAGGTTTGTTTATTAATTTTTATAGTTTTGAAGTGTTTCTTTAACATTATAAACTATTTTATGCTTTTTAATAAAAAGTTTTTGATTAATTAAAAACAAATTTACTTTTTATTTGTTTTGCGGCAGGATCCCGGGATATTAAAAAATAAATCTCGCATTCCCGGAAAACAAAAATTTTCGGAAAAAAACCCTAGCTATTAAAGAACGGAAAATTGTTGGTGGGTATAAAAGATTCGGCTTGGCCGAATATAGTGCTCTTACTTGTTTATTTTTTATAAAATAGTGTTACAACATTTTCTTAATGTTAAAACTATTATAAATGTTTAGATAAATGAATCTCACTTAACTTTTATTTGATTAGCTTTAGCTTTTGATCTTAAACAAAACAATTCTAAAACTATAGAAGTACAAAAATTTTTTAACATGCTTGCAATGTACGCAAAGACTATTTTTATTTTTAAATATTTATTTAAAAGATTTTTTTTTATTTTGAACACTTTACTTCTTTAATTAAATTGTCTTTAAGATTTGTAATATACATACATACATACATACATACATACATACATACATACATACATACATACATACATACATACATACATACATACATACATACATACATACATACATACATACATACATACATACATACATACATACATACATACATACATACATACATACATACATACATACATACATACATACATACATACATACATACATACATACATACATACATACATACATACATACATACATACATACATACATACATACATACATACATACATACATACATACATACATACATACATACATACATACATACATACATACATACATACATACATACATACATACATACTATTACCTTACACAATTCCTGACGGGCCACGGAGGATATAGAAGCTACCTGTTTAAATATGGGCATGATGACTTTCCAGCATGCCTACGATGTCTAGGTATAATAGAGGATGTGGAACACGTAATGTTTAACTGCCCTAGATTTGTACTTGACAAAGCTCGACTGGAGCGAGAGGTTGGTAAATAACTATATCCACATAACATTATCAATGTAATGATGGAAAGCCATGATAACTGGCGGAGAAAATGTACCTATATTAAGGTAGTACTACTTAAGCTACGAGAGGAGGAACAATGAAGAAAGGACTCTGGAAATGTGGAACTTAATACTAAGTTAATTAATATTACATTCGAATATTTCATTATGTTGAGCATATCAGGGTTTTTTCTGTTATTTTTTTTTTTTTTTTGTATTTTTTATTTATTCAAAATTTTATTAACATATTTTATTATTTATTTGCAACTTTTAATTTTAATTTGTATGTAAATTGTGGAAAACTATTAAGAAAACAAAACTTTCTTAATTTATATGTACTTATATTTATGACTTAAAATTGTTAATAATAATTTAGAATTTGTTTCATTTGTCAGAGTAAATAATTGTTCTTTTTTTATTATCTAATGAATAAACATATACATACATCTGTATGTAACACTGCTCTGCAAAAAATAATTTTTTGTCTTCCCATTTAATAAAACTATGTGGACTATATGGATTTTGACGCGCTGAACTCAAATCCGTTGTCGGTTTTTTTCCATCAGATCGGGATTTTTTTTTATGGGCGTGGCAAATTTTCCCCCCTAAATTAGTCAGGTACGGATACTTATTTCCTCCTAACTCGAGAACCAGTCATCCGATTTTCAAAAGTAAAACACCAAAAAATGTGTAACAAAATTGTATTTATTTGCGTGGGTGCTTTAAGCGAGGCGATGCTACAAAATTACAATCTAGCAAATTTTTTTTGCTTGTATTTGTTTTTGTTGTACGAAAATAGATAGAAGTAAAAAGTTGCCATTCATTGTTGCTACAAGTCGCTTTAGTGCGCCCACTCTGACGTTGTTTGCTGCATTGCACATATTTGGTCAATATTAGGTACCTGCGATAAATTGACAATAAAATCTACATTTTTTAACCGATTTTTATGGTTTATGGCTTTTTTTATTTCCAAGAAAAAAGTTTAAAATGTTGAATATTTGCCTTATAATTTTTTTAATTCCATTTTGAAATTGAAAAATATTACGAATTTTGCACGAACAAATTTTTTTTTTCCATTAATTTCTAAATACCTCCAAAACGATAAGAGATAGAGAAAAATTGTATTCCACTGAAATAAAAACAATTTTGTTACACATTTTTTGGTGTTTTATTCTTGAAAATCAGATGACTTTTTCTCGAGTTACGATTAAATATGTGTCCGTACCTGACTAATTTAGGGGGAAAATTTGCCACGCCGATAAAAAACAATCCCGATCTGATGGAAAAAAACCGAACGGATTTGAGTTCAGCGCGTCAAAATCCATATAGTCCACATAGTTTTATTAAATGGAGGATTTTGCTGCAGAGCAGTGTAATTAAATTTTTAATCGGATTCAATTTACTTTGTAATTGTAATTACGCTTATAACTACATATATTTTTGCAAAATCGTTAAACAGTTGATATTTATGAATTATAAATACATACAAACATACATAAGTTTTTATATAATTAATATAGTAAATATTTATATGGTATATGGTATTTGGTATTTATAATCAGTAATTTTCGTTTCTATTCTATTAATTGTTTTTATGATATTATTAAGGGTCCGCCAAATAACTTCTTTTTTTTTTTTGTTTGAAAATGCTATAAAAAAAAGTGTAGCTTCAGCTGTGTGGCACGTAGCGCCGTCCTGGTGAAACCAAATGTTTCAATTTTTGTGAACAAAAATTCGTTCAACATGGCCCGGTAACGATCGCCATTGACTACAGCCACTCCTTGCTCATTTTCGAAGAAAATTGGCCCAATTATGCCTCTGGACCAAAATCCGCACCAAACAGTGACTCGTTTTGGGTGTATCGGCTTTTCAATGTATGCGTGCGGGTTTTCTGTGCCCCAAATGCGACAATTTTGCTTGTTTACATACCCGCCAAGATCAAAATGAGCTTCATCTGAAAAGATGATTTCTTTGCCAAAATCGGCCTAAGTAATGTCGCAATATTTCCCAGCGTTGTTCAAGCGTATACACAACCATATTCGTTCAGCGGAAGGATAAAACTAATTATCCGTCAAATCAGACATGAGCTAAGTGTTACCATTCACGAAATAAGCACTAGTTGAATAAAAAACGTTAGATGGCGGACCCTTTATTTATGTAAATTCAAAATATACATACATATGTAATTCGAGTTAAAACAAACAGTTTTATTAATAACTTGATTAAAGGCTTAGTTGTACAAAAGTCTTTACACATATAAAGTCAATGATTACTAGTAAAACAAAAATTTTAAAACTTAAATTTATACGACTCAAAGCTCCAAGGCTCCAAGGCAGATTAATAAGGTACTCGTATCCAATCAGCTGATTGTTTTTTTTTTATATTTTCAATTTACCTTATGAATATGCCTTGACCGTCCCTTTCAATTTTATGGTTTTAACATTTGATATTACTTCTTCTTAAAAAATAATTATGTATCTAACAAACAAAATTATTACAACTGAATATAATTAAGTGAAGCGTGATAATTAGGAAATATCAAAATTACGTAAAAACAAAAGGACGTATAATTGCAATTTGTATCTTTTGCTGCCCTTGATTAATACAATATATTGTCGTATTAACTCACGTATGTATGTATGTATGTATGTATGTACATATGTATGTATGTATGTATGTATGTATGTATGTATGTATGTACTTATGTACATAGAAATTTTAGTTGACTTTGATTTCAATCGTTCTGCACTTTACGTATATTGCATAACCATTTAATTATGCGCGCATTACGTTCTACAACTGAGGGTGGTTCAGTGGGCCTATAGGTCTGTGCCGCCTGTTGCTGCGTCTCGGTACTGTCAGGTAAACGCATTGAGTCTACTGTACTAACGTCCGAAAAAAATACGGTGCTATTACTGCCGTCACTGCTACCGTTACTATGTTTCCTTTTGGAAAACGTATAAATTTCATGAAATTTATCATCATTTAAGCCTAAACGATCGAAAAATTTTTCCAAATCCATGACTGGTTCAGAGGGCGTATTCAACAATTCGTGAGATCGTCGAAGGGCTTGATTGGCATATTGATCTCTAAACTCCCTTATCTGTTGCTGTTGTGACAAATGTTGTTGGGGTGCTGGAGATTTTTGCTGCATTTGCTGTTGTGATTGAGATTGAGAATGAGGATGTTTTTGTTGTTGTTGTGTTGGGGAAAGGTGCTGCTGTTGATAATCATCAATTGAGAAGCATTTTGGAAAGAAATAACGAGGATGTTCCGATTTTTTGTATATACCCATTGGTGATGTATGCGAATTATCATTGGCGGAGTGGGGAGGTGCTGGCGGTTGAGCAGGCAATGATATACGGTTGTGTCTTTTGAAGCGTATACATTTCTGTCGCTTAAATTGAATTGGTGGTGGACTAATGTCCTCTAGAGATGGTTGGGAGCCAGGTGATTGCACTATCGGCTCATCGGATGAGGCTTTATGTTTTATATAACTTTGAAGATCAGCGTGCGTTTGATGTGCCGAGGAACTATAGTAGCGAGAATTATCACTTTGATAGCGCGGTGATGGCGGTATATAGTCATCTTGAAAGGCTTCGGGTACTTCCGGTGTAGTGAAATTAAATAAGTAATCGGTCGAATCGAAATTCTCATTCATTGTCTTGCAAGTGTAGTCGCAATAAGAGTTGTTACTATGTTGTGTGGAAGAACCACTGTCACGTCTATATTCCACACGTGTAGTAGCACTACAACATTTCTTTGCCCTTTCATCTCGGTCGAGTTCAACACGATGTTGACGATAGCAGGGCTCGCTTCGGTGTGTATAATGACCCGAAGACCCACCAGAATCACGATTTAACGAAGACTCTCCGGCGGATTTAATGGATCTGTTTCCACGGCTACAGCAACTTAAAATTTCACTATGTGGTGAATGACGATTTATTTGTGTGTGCAAGTCGGGCAGAGATTTATGACTATTAATATTATGTGAAGTGGCAGTGTATTTAGATTTATCATTGGCTTCATGGGAATGTGAATATGAACGTTGATAATTGTACCTGTAATACATTTAAAAACGGATTCGTACAAAAGTTAATTCTTAAATGATAAAGTAATAAAAAACAAATTTCATAAAATATTATCACATAATCAGCTCTATCCCGAGTACGAAGTGAAATTGTTCGAAAATGCCATTGCAGTGTTGTTCTTTACAACAATAATACTAATGATAATTTCGAACAATTGACTTTAACTGGGAATATAGAAAAGGAGAGGGGAAAAATAAAAAATACATTTGTAATAATAAATGGCTGTTTTTTTATTCCTCTGAATGTCGGCAGCACTGGGAATTATCTTTGGTATAATTGGCCAGTGCATTAAACATTTTATAAACATACACTTTAATGTATGTGTATGTACTATAGTAATCGAATATTTAATTTTTGCAAATCGCGGTTTTGGATTTTTCTAATTATTTTTTTTGGTTATCCAGAAGTTGAAAAAAATTAATTATAGTTTGGAAATTTTAGGAAAAACTTCGAATTAGTTGTATTTTGTTGCTTATATCTCAGTTAATTTTAAGCCGATTCGTAAGTTTTGCTTAGAAATAATTTTCAAGGCTGCGGTTTGCAATTTGATGTCACCAACATGTTTAAAAATCTTTCAGGAGCTTTAGAAGTTTGATGTATTTAAAAATATATATATATATGTATGTGACCTTCTCCGAGAAAAGGGACCTAGTCTATGAAAATTAAGTTTTGAGAAGAACGCATTTAAAGTTTCATGACGCATTATCACTGCGGACACACCTGCAGTAGGGAGATGCGATTTGGTATGGTTAGTTATGATTGGGTTCCGACTTTGGTGATGTCATGCCTATATGGTGACGTATTTTTTTTTCGCTTTTAATGTGACAATACCTTTGCTATTGTTGCTTTGCTATTGCTCTGTTTGTTATGATAATTTTTTTTTTTCATTTTTATAGATTTGCCCAAGTTTGTTTTGTACGTTTTTATGGGGTAAATAAATTTTTATCCGAAATCTAACTCATTTCATCTTCTTCTACACCCTTTTAGGTACCAGAATCCACTCTTAAGTCTAAACCCGTTTTTCGACACACTAGGTCCCTTTCTCGGAGAAAGACACATATATATATTTTTTTTCAAATAATTTTTGCTTATAACTTTGACGAATAGACACCGATATGACAAAAAGATTTTTTAATTAACCATTAAGAGAATAATATCTATAAATAGTAACAACGTGTCTATAATTTATATGCTCATATCTCGGAAAGTTATCGGTCAATTGTGCTGGATTTCAGTATCGATTTATTCCTGAATATTTCTAAAAGCTCTGTGCAACATGTGAGAGCTTCTAAAAGTTGATTTCTAACAATACAGAGACAAACGGACGTTATTCAATCGACTCTTCCATTCAGAAAATACATGTAATTTTTGGGGTTGGAAGTAAATATTTAAGGAATTACAAACGTCATGACAAAGCTATACTTATGTACTATTTGACACGACAAGTAAAGGGTATACAACAAAAACATTCACAATTATAGAAAGAACAGAACTCTAATAAGATTTAAAAAAATTAAATAATATTATTTTTATTACTTTTTTATTATATTTTGAAATCAATCAGAAAATAATAAAAACGTTACTATTAAATAACTCCCAAATGAAATAATTACCACCTTTGAAAAAATAACACATTGTGAATAGATTTTTTATTTTCAAATGCTGTGCAATTTCGTATTTATAATGTGTGACATAATTTTTCAAATAAAGTTGTTAGAACTTTGCTTAAAAAGAGGCAACGAAGAAAATTAAAACTTTTGGGGAATTGAACGCTGGCTTTCATAGGCCATAGGCTTTCTGCCGGATTCAGAAAGTTTTTCCAATTCATATAAAAGAAATTTGAGGTTATTTCATTTTTACTATTGAAAGTTATTTCACAGTACCTTAAGAAACTGAACTATCAATATCGCTACAATGCCAGTAAGAGTATAAATATTTACATTAATCTAAAAACAGTACACAAATTATAAGTTATAATAAAATAACAGATTTGTTAATTCAAAAATTCGGTTAATCAATATTTGAAAAGTGGACTTTTAAAAAAGGAATAAGTCGTTCGATGGTGCACTTTTTAATCGGTTGAATACTTTAATTATATTTAATTTATTTTATACATATCTTATATATAATAATAGCTAAGTCGATTTTTGTTACGCATTTTACGCTTACATTGTAAAACCGATTTTAATAAAAAAACAAAATAAATATATATGTGACAGCGAATAGAGAAAGGGACCTAAGGGTAATAAAAATCAATTTTCACTTTTTTTTTTTTTTTTTGATGTGGACAACATCTGAGCATCGAATGAGACCGATCCCATACCCCAAAAGTGTTCCCTCCCAGAGATATGCGCATTTTATTTATATGTATACATACTTATATACCATTTGACAGGAATTTTCCTGGAGATGTTAAACAGTCTCAATTAAAATTGGGTTATTTATTTTAGAAGTTATAAGCGATTAAAGTTGCTACAAACACATGCAACATGGTTGCAATACGGTAAGGAAATGAAGTCTGCACTGCACTACTTACAAAATTCGAAAAATTTTTTGATAGGAAGTTGATACAAATTGTTTTCGCAAAAACAGTGCCTTATGTGTATAGTAAAAACAAGTAAAAGCGCTATATTCGGCCGTGCCGAATCTTATATACCCTTCACAACGTGTAGTCATGCAATAACAGTAAATTCACGTATGTATGTTAAAAAAAACAAAAAAAAAAATAAAAAAAAAATTTAAAAAAAAAAAATTTAAAAAAAAAATTAAAAAAAAAAAAATTATTATATACATATATAATATATATAAAACAAAAAAAAAATAAAAAAAAAATTAAAAAAAAAAAAATAAAAAAAAATAATAATAAAAATATATATAATATATTAAATAAAAAATAAAAAAAAAATTAAAAAAAATTAAAAAAAAAAATTTTAAAAAAATTTAAAAAAAAATTTTTTTGCCTCAGCTGGGATTCGATGCCACGTTTTCTCTAACCAGTATACACGTTTGTATGTATGTATGTTGTTGTTGTAATGTTGTTTTTATGAAAAGAAAATCGAGGTGGTCGTGGGTTTTTGCTCATATCTCAGTTGTTTATGTACCGATGTTTCTGATTTTCAATACCGATCTACTCCCGAATATTTCTGATATTTTAATACCTTACCCGGGTCCAACCTATGTCGGGGGGCTTCAAAAAGTTGATTTCAACATACACACGGACAGACGGTCAGACGGACAGACGGACAGACGGTCAGGGCTTAATCGACTCCTCTATTCATAAGCTTTCAGAAAATATATACTTTATGGGGTCGGAAATGAAAATTGTAGAAATTTCACACGGAATGACAAACCTATATATACCCTTTTTCACTGTGTAAAGGGTATAAAAATAGCATAGGGTTGTCTTTGCTGCCATTATAGTGAAACAATTTAAATTCCGTTTAACCCTAATCGTACCAACAAAAAATGTAACAAATCATACCAGCATGTGTCTTTAAGACACAAAATTTTTTAAGAAACACGTGATTTACATACAAAAATTGTTATACTATTTTTTTTTTGCAAACTTTATTATAAAATTTTTGGCGGCATCTTTTTAATACACGGCTTTTTTAAAATCACACATATAACAACTTTGCGTTTAATTGTTGCACAATTAGTTACATTTGGTGAAACTTCCTCCTGAAGAAATTCCTACTTACACTGAACTATGGGCCGTTGTAATTGATTTCTGCATTTGGGATGCAAAAAGTGCCTCAGCAACTTGTCATAAAGAGAGTTTTCGAGCAATTGTGACAATGAGACACATGTTGGGAGTTTATGTTGCAATTTTTTGTTTGGACTTTTAAAAAATAGAATAATTCAATATTTTTTGTTAGACTAAACAAAACATACAATATGTAAAATAAAAGTCTAGAAGTTTGGTTGCGAAATTCCCATTACTGCATTGGAAATTACATCTAAATGTGTCTCACAGACACATGTTGGTAAGATTAGGGTTAAAAGATGTTTTGATATTTTAGATTTGGTGTACACAGTTTATTGGATTTCCTTTAGCAAAGAAATTAATGTTGAAAAAATAAATAGATCCAAAAAATAAAATGTTAGAATAAAAGATTTTTAGCCTAAAAAATCATTTACTGCTAGATTGCGGAAATCATAACAGATACTCTGACTCATTGTACTACTTTAATATCTTGCGATTTGGAGTATTGCAGATAAGTGTAAATCATTTGCGAATCAAAACATTTGATAAATTTAAAGTAAATTTTGTATCAACAGTTGTTTTTTGTAAAAACTTTCCCTAAAGAAGCTACCCAATGTGGTAGCGAAATATAGGAAAATAAAATTAAAACTATTTTTTATAAAAAAAAAGTGATCTTAAGCTTAATACAAAAAACAACTGTTGATATAAATTAAAAAGATCGAAAACATTCATTTAATATGTAAATTTTTTTTAAATTTAAATTTTTTAAATATAGTGAAGGTTTGTGATTAATATGAATTTGTTAATTAATTATATTAAAAATAAAATAACGTTGTGTTCAGGTGTCCCTAAGAAGACTAATTACAGCCAATTCAAAACTTTAAATTTTAATAAATTGACGTTCCTGTTTCAATTACATACATATTTCTAAATGTTTCTAATTAATCTTTATCGTGCTTACCTTGGTCTTGTATCATTATGGGAGTCATTCGAAACCTCGGCATATTCAGCTGGTGGACTTATTGGCCTGTAATTTTCGGTCAATACTAATGGCTCGTCTCCATTATCATACATGTTATTGTAGCTCTGTTGTGAAAAATATAAAGGTGGAGGTATGCGAAAAGCCATATCCTCTTCAAATGAAACCGATTTTGTCTGAAATTCACATTTGAGTTTTCAATATTCATAATCTATTGTACACCTTATATAATTACCTCATTTAAAACTATAGGATCGGTAAAATTCTCGTTTCGATAACGAGCCATCTTATCGCGTTCTTGAGATCCCTCACTAGACAATGACATTCTAAACTTGCCGTGGTAAAAGCTGGTATTCGCTGAAGCTATATGACATTGTTGAGCGGCATGATTGCCGTGATTATGCTGATGGATATGAGAAGAACGCCGATGAGCAGTGGTTGTGCCGTAACGTCTCTCAGCCTCGGCGGCAGTAAAAGTAGTTTCACCATACGAAGGGTTATATTTACCCTCATCCAAGACAACACTGGAACCGTTGCGACCCCTTTTACTGCTGCAAATCAAAGTACTAGCTCCAAAGTTGGTACGTTCAAAAATATTTTCTGTCTGTGTTTTCAAAAAAAATGGTTTACTTTCGGCCAAAAGTTCCACTGCCGATTTGCGCTTTGATTGATGACGATCTGGACGATACAGAGTAGAAGATGTTGGATGACTCTGACTCCAGTAATTACGGCATGCTTCCACCGATGACGAAGATCTTTGCAATGATGTCGAGGGATACGATTTATGTAATGTTGAATGCTGTAAGGCGTATCCCGAACTAACTGGCATCCCATAAGCCAAAGATAAAGTGTTAAACTGATGATGATTTGCAACATTTTTGGCATGAGTGTTTGAGTATCCACTATTGTGATGGTTATGTGTAGTCATTTGCTGTTGGGCCGAAGACCGGTGGTATTTTGGTAGAGAAGGATACATGTCGGTGAAAGAGTCTGGAAACTGTAATTGCTGCAAATAATGCTGATTTCTTATGTCTAACGTTAATGAGGTGGATGTCGGTAGTGTGTTTACGGCGTTATTAGTATATCCTTGGTATGAATTAAATCTAAAATCCTGTTGACTTATTGTGTTGCTGGTTGCACAACTGTTTAAAACAGCAGCCATTGAATCTCTGAAGTTAATACAACATATCTACAATACAGTTTACATTTAAATAATTTTACCTATTTATAACTAAGTACAGGTGCTTAAATTCGGGTCAATGTAAACAAAAAATTTCTTCAATAAAGCAAAAAACAACGATTTAAGAGACCAATAGGTAAGTTGTATATAAAATTCAAGGCGTTTAAAGCTTTTTTGCATATTGCTCGCAGATTAAAATTACATGTAGATAATGTACATAGAACATGCGCATTTTGTCCAACAATTTTTTATACTAAAATACATTCTTTTTTTTCTGTCATATGTAACCAAGAATATGTATAGGAATTTTAATGATTTTTAACTGAATTGCTAAAATAATTATAACAAAAACATATATTTCGCCGTGTATAAATTGTTTATAAAAATAATATTTAACTCATTTAACTAACAATTTCTGTTTCCAACATTTGCTATAGCATTCATTTTGCTTAATTTTATTATTATTATTTTTTTAACGGAAATTTTTGTTACCTTTTCTATTATTTAATTAAAAATTATTGTGCTTCGTTCTTAAACAATTCCTTTATATATTAACAATTTATTTTTATTTTTATATATTATTTAATTAATTTTTTGTTATTGAAGATTTGTATGTGCGTATTTATAAAATTAGTGCAGTCCTGAACTTATTTACTACATATACCAGGCTATGGATGATTTTCTCTTTAAATTTATTTAACACACCAACATTTCGAACGACAACCCTTATACCCTCAGCTGTTTGTAGAAATAAAGTGTTGTAGCTGAATCCAAAGCTTTTGGCGATAATTTTTACTTTATAAAAAAGTGGATAATAAAGTACTGCATAAACATAGAAAAACTGACTTTAGTTTTTACACTATTTGAACCCGAATTTCGCATTGATAGTTCCAACAATATTTTTGTTTTGTATTCATTTTGAGATAAATACTAATGTTGTTGTTAGTGCAATTTTTCTCCCACCCACACGACGTTCGTATATGCATTTAATTTCTACTATGTATATGATATTTAAAAATGTTCTGTTAAAAAATCTATCTAGTAGTTTTAGCGATAATTAAGTTTTGAAAGACAGGCAGATCGCCACTAATATTTTGTGGAGACACAGTTTTTTTTACAATCTTTTTATAAGAATAGAAAAGGTTTAAACTCGTTTATGTTTATTTCCGACAAATAAACAATAAGTGGACAAATAAAAACACTATCAAACATCTATGATCATATGTAAATGTGGACACGAACGACCACATACGTATGTAAGTATGTATATTACAAAAATGCACATCAAAAATTAAAAACGATTCATATAAACGCCTTTCTAAATGTCATATACCTATATGATGTGCTTTAAAATGAATGCAAAATATCTTAAACAATTCCCGTAAACAAACTACATTAACTCATAAAGCATCGATTTATTTTCTTCTAATATGTATGAGGTCTATAAAATTAAAAGATTGGTGTGTCGTTCATTAATATATCTTATATATTAATAACGAGCCGATTTCTTGTAACACAGACATTGCACCCGCCCCAGAATCGTGATTTTTCGCATGTTTGTGCTAGCTTTTGTGTTTTCTACGTTAAGAAGCTAAAATTTAGAAATTAGTGACAATTGATCCGAAATAAGACTGAAAAGGTACTTTTGCGCATTTGCAGTTCTTTTTATATTTTTTACATTTATAAAACTACTAGAATTTTGAAATTAGGGACTATTGATTCAAGTTGTAAATTATAATGTTATGGGCGACCAAAAATGTTCTTTTTCGTATTTTCTCCGTTTATGAATCTACAACTTTGATGTTCTTTTTTAAGTTATGAAAAGAGTTTTTTTTTTTTTTTTTTTTTTTTTTTTTTTTTTATTAAGATTTTTTGTGACCGATAAATAGCTTTGCAAAAATTGCTTTTCTTATTATACCCTTCACCTGTGGTGCACAAGGGTATATAAAGCTTTGTCATTCCGTTTGCAATTTCTACAATTTTCATTTCTGAATAGAGGAGTCGATTAAGCTCTGACCGTCTGTTACAATGGTATGTTTTTTATATGTATGTTTTTTACATGTATGTACGTACTACACGTTGTGAAGGGTATATAAGATTTAGCACGGCCGAATATAGCACTGTTACTTGTTTTTATAATAATTTTTAAACTTTCTGCGTTTTTTAATCCAAATTTTAAAACTAAGAAGCATTGATCTTGGTGATAGGGGAAATAAGTAAATGTATGAACAGTTTTCTTTTATGTCGTCAGAAATTTTTTTAATTTTTACGAAATATCATTAGCAAAGTAGTGAAAATATTGCTAGTAAAAATATAAAAGCCATGCGTTGCAGCGGATTAATTCTTGTACTTTAAACTAAGTAAAAAAATTTTCAAAAATATTTTTTTTCATTTAGATTTTAGGTAAACTGAGTAGAAATTGTGTTTTTTAGACAAATAATGTGGATGAAAAAATTTATTGTAAATAATTTAACATAAATTGTTTTATTGCTTTAAAAACTACATTCTTTATTAAAAATTTTGTAAAAAAAAATATTTTAAAGTGATTAACTCTTGTAATGTTTCTATATTGAAACTTTGAAATGTTCTATATACACTCTAAAAAAAACATAAATGTTTAGATTTATTGTTATTTTTATTAGTGACTGTACTTAATATAAGTAAATAAGTAATCAATATCAAAAACTTATATTTGGCACTAATATTTTTGATAAGTAATTTATATGTATATGGACTAATCCTGCGTTACGGACGTTACATTCGCATGCAAATTTGCTTGTTAAGATTGACACAGCTGGCGTTCACATTGGAATATTTTCATGAAATTTTTTGCACAATGCAATTCTTTGTGAGTACCCAGCAAAAACTAGGTAATGACTTGCTCTTACTAAACAACATACTTTTCAATGACTACTACATATCGTCTGTCTTACTAAGAAGTATTTTAGTAATGACTTGATTTATAATGTGTTACGTAAGTACTTGATTTCAGACATTTGCTTAGATACACACACAATACAATTTCTTACTGCGACATTTACTAGAAACCATTCAAATACCCAATTTTTTATAATTCTCATTTAGTTTAACGCGCTTAGGGTATAAGTAATAATTGTTTTGAAAACAGCGGCAAAGCACTTCATTAACAAAGCGATGACTTATAGATTTTCACTGATTGTTAAATTTCAAATTAACGTGTCGCAGAATAATCTAACCGAGTTTTACCCCCATACCTAAACAAGAGCGTTGAGCGTCAAGCGTTGGAGTTTTACATGTGTTTTGTTTTTGTTACAGTAACAAAATACATGCAAAATTGCAACGCTTGACGCTCAACGCTCTTGTTTAGGTATGGGCCTTAGTCCTTAGAAGAACCGAACGACTTCTGTAAGTCCATAAATAGTAATGGGTTATTTAGGTTATTAAAATCAAGTACTTATATATTGCTATAGGAGTAAGTACTTATTTAAGTCCCTATTTATGAGCGACCGTAATAAGTACTTATACGAGTCCCTATTTGTAAGCGAGGTTGGTAAGTACTTGCCTCCAATGACATCGCCGTGTTAAAATAATGGGTTTAGATGCCAAATTGTAAGTAGTGAACAACTGTTTTCTAGTACTTTGAAGTCATTATAATGTAATGTGTTATTTTGCTGGGTATGTACTTTAAAACTTGTTTTAAACTTAAAGGGTAACTGTTTTTGAAAAAAAGTTATGGCAGCTTAAAGTTTCGTTACGGACGTTACAAAAAATGGAAGTCGACTTTGAGGCTTATGTGCATTTGCACATTTTTTAGCTAATTTTGCATAATAAACAAAAAAAGTCCATATACAAAAAATTAAGTGGAATATGTGACTACATCAATCCAGCTTAGAAAAGAAGGCTAAGTAGTTCCGTTAAACAAAAATATTAATTTTTGTCTGTTACGGACGTTACACTTTTTCCATTAAACCAAATTGTGTATATAAAAAACATTCATGTATTTAAAAATCTTTTTATACCCTTCACCTGTGGTGCACAAGGGTAATTATAGCTTTGTCATTCCGTTTGTAATTTCTACATTTTTCATTTCCGACCCCATAAAGTATATATTTTCTGAAAGCTTATGAATAGAGGAGTCGATTAAGCCTTGGCCCTCTGTCCGTCTGTCCGTGTGTTGGTTGAAGTCAACTTTTAGAAGCAACTATATGTTCCTCAGATCTGTTTGTGGTATCAATCTCTTGCAAATATCCGGGAATGAATCGCTATTGAAATTCAGCACAATCGCCCGATAACTTTTTGAGATATGAGCAAAAAACCACGACCACCTAGTTTTTTTTTCACAATTACAACAACAACCTTCATATACATATACTGGTTGGAGTAAACGTGGCATCAAATCCCAGCTGAGCCAAAAAAAATTTTTTTTTATTAAATATATTATTTATATTTTTTTTAATATATTTATTTTTAATTTTTTTTAAAAAATTTTCTTAAAAAAAATTTTAAAAAATTTTTTTAATTTTTTTTTTTAAAACATTCATACGTAAACTCAATTTATAATTTTACTATGGTTTTTTATATGTATGTTTTTTACATGTATGTATGTATGTATTTTATATGACATGAATGGTGATACAAACAATGTTATTGCATGCCTACACGTTGTGAAGGGTATATAAGATTCGGGACGGCCGAATATAGCACTGTTACTTGTTAACCTTGTAATTATTAATTTATTAGTTACAAAAAAAATTATAGAATATTTAATTACTCTTATATTAGCTTATATTCATTTATTTATTTGTTTATTTAACTGTTTAACATTGTATCTTATGCTTAATAGACCCAGCTATTCGAGCTACTTTTATTGTATTGTCATTGGAAAAGCCAGAAAAATAATGATACGATTTAAGAGCTGGAATATTTTTTACATTAATCCATGTATTTGATATTTCGTCAGATATAGGTTTGACGAAATTTTTACCAACGTAAATTAGGAAAATGCCATTTATATATATTTTTTTGCTAATTTGTGAAAATCTCGACCGTTTTATAAGATGAGAATTTGGGCTTTTAGTAGTTGCCAAACTTTTTGCTTAACAACAGCGCCAACACCGTCCACCGCTCCTTTTCCATGCGAAGTTGCAAAAAAATTCATAATTTCTAACGGAAAATTCAGTACGTAAATATTGCATGCATGGGCGTACCACCAAATATTTGAAAGGGGACATGGGGGTTGCGGTTTACAACATGCCTATTTATTACTAAGTATTGATTATTAGGAATTATTTAAGGTTTCAGAAGAATTTGAAATTCATCTCAATTTAAGTTGCAGTTGCAGTTGATCGCATGTTATTTAAACACACTTTTTGTTATTTTGAGGTGAAGTTTTTCGGATCCTCAGCAACCTAGAGCAATTTTAAGCCCAGATTAAGATTCAGCAGGTGAAAATCCATTATAAACACTTACTTCCACCTAATAATATTAACATAAAATTTTTGGGTATTTTCATGCCGTTACGGACGTTACACATTTTGTCATTTATATTTAAAAAAAAAAAATGTGATAAAGGTATTTCTTTTTTTTCATCAGATTAAAGTGCATAAAAAACTCTGTTTATAAAGCTACTTAGCTTGCAAAACAAAATGATTAAAATTCATTCTGTTAAACTTTAAAAACCCTATTTTCCGTTACGGACGTTACACACAGTGTACCCATTTTTAGTTCAAATTGTTAATATATATTAGATAATTTACAGATATGATTTTTATCTTAAATAAAAGAAAATTAAACATATTTAAGTTTTGCTAAACTCTAAATACTGACACGACTGTTTTGCCCACTTTTTTACCATGAAAAATACCTTTTTTTTACAAAAATAAATGAAAGCAAGAGGTACTACAAAATTGCGGACAATAAATTTATATATGGGTCAAATCTGGTACTCTTAAATGTAACTTCTTGAACGCCCTTAATATTGGTATCAAATGAAAGAGCTTGACCAGTAGAATACAGTAAATTTTAAAAAATTTAAGATCCAAGATGGCGTCTAAGACAACATGGCGGATCAAATTTTTGTAACTCCATCAATACGGGTATCAAATTAAGGAGCTTGACTAGTAGAATACAGTTAACTACATAAAAATCAAGGATTGCGTCGGAAATAATAAGGAAAAATGACGTATAACATGAAATGTAGGTTAAGCTATGATGTGGGATTATTCCTATGTACATAATGGTTAAGGGTATTATCAGATTCGGCACGGCCGAATATAGCAATCTTACTTGTTTTTTTATAACAACTAAGCTATTCTCAACTGATGCTTTACATATGTAAGAATGGGCCTTAAACGTTACGATGTCATATTTTGTTTACACATAAATTAATTTTTATGTGCATTAGTTGTTTGTTGAAAAAATCATAAAAAAATACAATTTTTTTCAATATTTTATTTGTTACATAAACTAGCAGACATTTATGTAATAAATTAAAAATATTTATTTATTCTTCTGCTGCCTGTTAAGGCCTTTTACCAATCTGGCACACTTCATGCATAAAAATACAAGTATGCGAAAATAAAATTGCTCAATACAACTCTGTTATGTTGACATAAACTCTTTAATCAAATACAACCATGTTTTGTTCTTGTATCACAACAAAACTTGCTAATTTCATAAAAGTAAACATTGTAAAACTTGTGCTGAATAATGAAATTTCCGGCTGATGGATAATTTTTGTGTTGTGTTAAATAAACCTAAACAAATTTAGTGCGGTTTTTCACTTAGTAACAAAAAAAATATGTCTAAACGTAACATTGCATATATTAAGCCGCAAGATCCAAAATTTTTGCAACAATTGAAACAACAAATTGGCTATAAAGAGGAACCAACTGTGGAAACAAAGGTGATATCTTAAAAATAAATTTTGGTGTGCCTAATTAAAAAAATAATTATATTGTAAAAAAGAAACAAAATATTGAAGCTTGGAAAGAGGATTCTGATATCGAAGAGAGACCAGAGCTAGAAGACGAAAAACCACAAATTGTGGTAATAAACTCTGGCGATCTTACTGCTGAAGAAGTAGCTACTGAAGAAAAGCGTTTAGCTAAAGGTAAGAAGTTGGTCCCTTTTATATTACTATTGCAAAACTTTTTACCAGAATTGCTCTAAACTTATCCAGAAGATAATATCGTATTACTTTGCTGTAGTTTTATAGGAAAGTCCGTCCGTCTATTGTGTCTGTCCGTCCATGGCTTGCTTTTTATTGCTTTTTTTGTTTTGTTGTTGTTTTGTTCTGTCAGTTGACTGTCATTTTAGGTTTAGTTGAGTCAGAGTCGAGCGTTGTGTCTGTTAGTTGTTTTTTTTGCTTTGTGTCGTTTCCACGCTCCTCTTTACTACATTTTTCCAACAAATTTTCGCAACATAAAAAATATATATTTGTGAACAAAAAACCTTAATTTGAAAAAGAACAAGCATAAAGAAAAACTTTTCAATTAATTCTTTTTTGTTTTTAAAGAAATTTGTTTGAAAGACAAACTAACGGTGTATTTGTAGAAATAACTAAAAAGGTAAATAAAATACATTTGAAGAAAATTGTAATGATAAACAATTTCATAAAAATAAATATAAGAAAACTTAAACAAAATGTTAATAATATATTTAAGATGCAATGCATTTAATAAAATAACAGTTTTTATTTCGGAGTCTTCAAGTCCTGAAAAAAGTAATTCTAACCTCAAAAAAAGTAAATGCTTAAAAATGTCCAGAAATTTAGAAAAAAGTTAAAATCAGTTTTATTATTATATCTAAATTAACTTAACATTTCTTAAAATTTTAATACGTATCTTTGCTCCGGTTAAATATTTAATTATAATGAAAGAATTTTGTAAAAATTTGCCAGCGGAGCACCCTCAATTTATATTCTATAACCTTTCTGCACAATGAACACACACACATATAATTGTGAAAAAATATATACTGGGGCTCCGCTAAAGCAAACATGATAAAACTGAAACACAAAGAAAAATAGTGCAACAACAACAGCTGCCATCGAACGATGCTAAAGCAGCCCGCGCAATAAGCCCAACAATTGGTTGGTGAGGCACGGGCAACACGGCAAATAAAAAAGACTAACGAATAATCAGACGGACAGACAATTTATCGCACAGGCACGGAAAGCCAAGTAAAAAACTACAACAAAAAGCAACAACTATGGTTTAGTTTCAAAATGTTGCAAAATACTGTTTTAGTTGTTGCCTTTATTTGGTTGCTTGGGAAATGGAGCTATTCACTTATACTCCACGCTCTTTCAACTAGCAAACTAATGGACAGACAATTGTTTGTCTGTTTACAATTTTATAGAATTAAAGTAGAAAATAAGATATGATAAAAGTAAATAAGTATAGAAGTAGTTACAAACTTATTGTAACAGCAAAGAAGAAATAACAGAAAGTTATCGCCATAAAAAAGAAGTTACGAAAATAATTTTATCCAATAACTGCATGTTCTTTTTTTAACTTCTGCTAAAGTTCTCGTACTTCATCAACTTTATCCTCCTATGACACAGTATGGCCACATATGTATGTCTGTATGTTTTAAATCTATCAATGCAATAATAACAGGAAAATGAAAGTAAATAGCTACAACTGCAATATTTTATTTGAAAATGGGATATATCATAGCATCAATCCCCCCATGCCATAGACATCCTAAAACCACCTAGTTATAACACCATTATCATTAACGATAACTTTTTGAAATATTTTTAGAACGTATCGGTGTTATGGCACCTAGATGTTATTATATTATCCTGTTTTGTCTAACTACATTGAAGGATTAACTCAAAGATGGAATCAAATGTTTGTTATTATTTTTAGCACAGGTTCAAAATATATATTAATAGATATACACAAAATCTACATACATATGGGTTTTATGCTATATTGTGTCATAAAAAGTTAAAAGTTGTTAGAAAGTAAAATTTAATAAAAAGTAATATCCAAAACGAGGTACTAACTAGGTATAATATAATTCTAAATGAAATGTACCATCATGTTTGTGATATACAGAAGTATGTTAACCTACATATGCCTATACAGATTTAACGAAATTCGCATATTTTGTATATTCACAAGGGTGATCGATTGTTGGATATTTTTAAGAAACCGGTTTTCAAATAGTTTCAAAATTAGAATTTAAAAAAACCGGTTTATGAAAAAAATATAAAAAAAATTATATCTAAATATAAAATTTTTATAGTTTGCTTATAGCTCAGCTACTTTTAAACCGATCTGTCGGTTTTTCTTAGCAGTAATTTTTAAGACTACGGCTTGTATTCTGGTGACTTTAGCTTGTCCAAATATTAAATAAAAGCTTTAATAACTTGACATATTTTAAAAAGATATATTTTAATTTCAAAATTATTTTTGTCTATAACTTTGTTGGTTAGTCATCGATGTATCCAAAATGTTTAAGAATATCTCGAGGAAAATTGTGACTATAAATAGTATCCTAGCGCTAAAAAATTTTGATTTTTGTGGTGAAAATGTAAGAAACAAGTAAGAGCACTATATTCGGCTGTGCCGAATTTTTTATACCCACCACCAATTTTGTATACCATACATTTTATTATCTTGTTAATAACAGTAATCGCTATGGCATAATGCCTTTATGCTAAAATATGTATTACTTTCTTTGTGTAACTTCGATTAGCTATTATGTAATTCATTTTCTTAAATTTATTCTTACAATAAAACACTAAGTATTTCTACATTAGAAATAAAACTACCGACTCTTTTTACTACAATGTAGTATTTATACAGAAACTGAAGAGTATAATTTGTTACCCAGAGGTAGTTAAAAATAATATTACCTTTGTGTGGGCATGACACCTCCTACTTTAAAAATTATACAATTAATTAACTTAGATCATCCATCACAGTTACATTTGTTTTAATTTCCATATGGAAATAATACGACTTACGATAAGGCGTTATATGGAAGGTAGACGTTAAAGTGGGTGTTTCAATTTAATTTTAAAAAACAAAGAATTTGTTTTCTTGTGTTTTAACATTTTCCGCTCCTTTTTGTGTTTGTTGTAGGAATGATATCACCTGATGTAAATTCGCCTTGATACGCACCTAACGTCAGATAAAACAAAACGAATTTCAAGTACATGCAAGTATGAACTGATTTTTATATCTTTCTCTCGCACACAATTAGAAAAAAAAAAATTTTTTTTATTCGTTTATTTAGCCTCTAGACTATAATCGATCTCAAACTTTATCCGATTTTATGAAATCCTTTTTTAAAAAATCTACCAAAATATCTTAATTTATACGATGATTTTTTATACCCTTGACACAAAAGTGAAAAAAGGGTCTATGTATGTATATGGCTTTGTCATTCCGTGTGAAATTTGTACAATATTCATTTCCGACCCCATAAAGTATGTATATATTTTTTGATGAATAGGGGAGACGGATAAGCGTTATCAGTCTGTACGTGTGTATGTTGAAATCAACTTTTTTAATCCCCCCGACATCGCCTGCACCCGTGTGAGGTATTAAAAGATCAGAAATATTCGGAAGCAGAAAATCAGAAATACATACAACTGAGATATGAGGAAAAAACCATGACCACCTCGTTTTTTTCTACAACAACAACATACATATGTGCATACATACATAAATACACACATACATACATACACACACACATACATACATACACACACATACATACATACTACAAACGTGGTGTACTGGTCAGAGTGAATGTGGCATCAATTCCCAGCTGAGCCAAAAAAAAATTTTATATATTTTTTTATTTTTTTTTTTTAACATACATACATACGTAAAATCAATTTAAAATTTTACAATGGGATGTTTTTATATATATATGTATGTATGTTTTTTATATGTATGTACGTATTTCATATGAGATGAATGGTGATACACACAATTGTTATTGCATGACTACACGTTGTGAAGGGTAAATAAGATTCGGCACGGCCGAATATAGCACTCTTGTTTTTTACTTTTTTAAAAATTTTACATTTAAACAAATTTTTATTTTTATTAGATATTTCTCATTTTATTTCTTTAAAAAAGCACGAATTGTATTCGCCTTGGCACCGTGTTTTAAGAATATAATAACAAATTTTCGCTTAAAAAATTGTTCTACTGTGTGAAAGCCCGAACGCAAATAAGATTTTTTTAATGCATACCAAGGTAGATTAATAAGGTACTCATATCTAATCAGCTAATTGTCTATTTTATACCATTACAAGTGGTGCCAAATTATTTTTTAATAATTTACATTCATCAGTCAAAATTTTTTTTTGCAATAAATAAATTTTTGTTTGGATCCAAGGTAATTGCAGTTCGGAGAGAATTTTTTTGTTTATATTTTTATATATGAAGTTTGACATTTGAAATAAATTTTAAAAGAGAGAAAATTGTTTTTTATTTTTGCATTTTGACAGCTGAAATTTAAAATAAGTGTTAAAAAAAATTATCAGCTGACGAATAAAGAGTACCTGAT
Source organism: Phyto melanocephala (assembly GCA_941918925.1). Taxonomy (NCBI): domain Eukaryota; kingdom Metazoa; phylum Arthropoda; class Insecta; order Diptera; family Rhinophoridae; genus Phyto; species Phyto melanocephala. The sequence continues at coordinate 136,090,287 of OW799235.1, read as the reverse complement.
GAATAAATATGCCTTGGTTTGGATCATAGAAGAAATGTTATTTTTTCAATCTATTCAAATATTTGGAATTTTGATATGATTTTTATAGATAAGTTATATTACATGTGAAACAAATATGAAACTAATTGATTACTAATATTAACCTCAGTTGCCCAAAATGGTAATGATATGGGAACTTACATTACTGTCTTAATTTTTTAATTTGAAAAATAAAACTAAAAAAATAACCGTTCAGTTGTTGTTGGCCATTGTGCAACACAACTAAAGTTGGTTGCACTCCATAATTTCCCTACATATATACTGACTAAAAATTTGGCAACTGCAATTTGGCTAGATTAAGATTTTATTTACTTTTATTATCAATTTTACTATATTAAAACTATTTCTTTCTATCTTTCAAGTAGAAGCTTCTGAAGTACCTGCAGATTTAAGCCTACCAATTGTTTTTCGCAAACGGCATAAACCTGCAGATGAATTAGCCTTGGATGCAGTTTTATATTCATCAAAAGATACGAAGGCCAAGAAACCGAACAAGCACACAAATAATAAATCAAGTAAAAAAATACCCAGCCAAACCACAGTGAAATTATCGTTTAACATTGAGGAGGAAGAAGAAGAAGAAGGTCAATAAAGATTTTAAATTGTATATATTTATATGTGTTATTAAAAAACATATATAATACATATTTATGCAAAACAGCACAGGTAAAAAAATTTATTATTAAATATCTAAGTAGAAAACGCAAGCTTTAAAATTGGCGCTCAAAGCTCTTGTTAATGACTGTCAGTCATTTATAAATACAGAACCTTTAAATGATCTACAAAATTCATGTTGAGTCGTATATATGTACAGTGTTTCTCATATAATTGGCACACCGCTAGATGAATTAACTTTTATTCCAAATATTAATGAGTTTTAAATAATAATACGTAAATTTGTAAATATGTAAATTATATTAGTGAAAATTTTGCAGAAACAATTTTATAAAATAACGATTTTTAACAAAGATGACTGTTATTTAAGATTTGGTTTGATATCATTTTCGCTGAATAGCCTGCTCTAATCTTGGCATACTTTCCATAAGAGACTGCCATCTTACTGGAAATATAGAATTCTACGCATTACGGTCGGCTTCCCACAATTCATGCAGATGTTATCTATACTTGATTTAACTTTCTTTTTATCATAATTCCAAATGTTCTACTTAACAAATTTTAAAATTGCGTTTTACCATAAATATAAAAATTTAATTAATTAATTTTTTAATATAAAAACAAAGAATTAAATGTATAATATATAACGAACAAAAAAATGCACATCTATATATGTATATGTAAAAGTGAAACTTTGTCTGTCTGTGTTTTTCTGAAACTTTGCACACATATTGAGCTGTCATGACTATACAGTTTCGTGATTAGAAAAGTGGGCAGTGCCACGCCATTAAAAAAATTTATAATTTTTAGCTTTTTGCACTTGATATTCAATTCAAATTCAGAATGCATTTTTATTCATTAAGGGGCGTAGTAACGCGCGCCGAGCTTTTCTAGTAAAATATAAAACCAAACTAACAAATTTGAAATTATGATTGATGTGCATTAGTACATAGATAGAAAATCCGTGCAAGCCAAAACGATGCGAACAGAATAATTTATTTGAAGCCAAAATAAAGTTAGTTAATTTAGTATCAGAATGAACATTAAACGTCTTTAAAGTCGTTGATGATCCGTTATAAGTTCGCACACAAAATGATCGCTCCAAACTTAAAAACTTAAATAATGGGGTGTCTGCAACTTGTATACCTTATAAAAGTTTAAAATATTCTTAACAAACTTCAAAACAAACATTATACATATGTTGACCAAATCTGACAGAGTAAAGGAACCAAATCAACCTAATGAATACTTACCGTACCCCCATACCTAAACAAGAGCGTTGAGCATCAAGCGTTGCAATTTTGCATGTATTTTGTTATTGTTACAAAAACAAAACACATGTAAAACTCCAACGCTTGACGCTCAACGCTCTTGTTTAGGTATGGGGGTTACTCTTTTTATAACATATCCAAAGGCACCTGAGTACACTTCTAAGCTATACAAAAATTAGCCAACTTAAAACGAGCAATTAGGTTCTTTTTTAATGAGTTTTTTTTTTATCTACACAACCAGTTAATTTATATTCGTTGAGCCAACGTTGTTATAAATGGATTTTTCTTTGCAAAACAGCTGTTATTTAGTCTTTGGCATATGTCGTGTTATTAGGACAGGGTTCTCTTTTGATGGCTTCGCCTTTTTTTTTGCTTTCCTTTTGATATTGTAAAGCATTTTGAAAAATCTTAATCTGCCGATGTTACTAGATATTTCGAAAACATTTTCCTTTATTTTTCATGTTTATTATATGTATAATTCTTCATTTACATAACCGAGCCTATAAGGCCGTATATCGATGCCTTACTTCCTCAACATCGTATCTTAAAAAAACCCGGTTTTGATTTTTTTTATATTAAACGATTGTTTTATGCTTTAACTAAAAAAGATTAGTATATTATTACTACTAATATACATAAATACAATCATTTCGTTAATAATTGCAGTAAAACTTTTTACCAAACACCGAAGTATAAAAAAATGAACCGTTTTTTTTCTTCTCCTGAAAATTTTTATTTTTTAAGATACGAGGTTGAGGAAGTAAGGCATCGATATGGTTAATAAAAGCTAATTATTATAAAAAAAAATATTTCTATATAGACAATAAAAAATATGTATGTATATATTACATTAAAAAATAAGAAAAGGAAAGGAAGAATTTTAATGTTACAAACATTATTTAGTTGGCTTTAGTAAAGTATACCGTGTAAATTAGATAACCAACACTGTACATGTGATTTCCTTATGTGTTAGCAACAACTTTAAATACTTATAAAACTTCTAAAATACTAAACCGATTTTAACAGGATCTGCAAGAAAATTATTTTCTGTTGGTATATTTTTTTTACTAAAATCGGTGTATAATGTGAGCGTTAACTGAGTAACAGAAAATTGACTTGCCTATTAATATGTAAGATATATTTATGAACTGCTGTCCATTGCAAAAAGTTCGTAGAGCTCATACGTATTAGGTGAAAAGAAAACAATGTTTCATGCATGGAACCACTTCATCATGAATTGAACCGATGCATTCACTATTTCTTTTACATGTCTTTTATTTTGTAAATTAAAAAAAAACAATAATTTTTAGGTAAGCGACTAACTTGTTGGAGTTTTAAGTACCTAAACCAAAATTCGACCAGATTTTGTACTAATTTTCAAGCACAATTTATTATTTGCAACGTATTTAATTAAATTCTTTAGCAATATTAATTTTAATGTTGTGAAAATATAGTTCAATTTGCACTAGTACTGAATATTTTTTCTGAGTTGTGACAAATTAATACGCTTTTCGGGAGGCAGTTTCGAGTAATGAATGCTTTTGCGCTACTTAATCAGAAGTCATATATTAATAATCTTTGTTAACACGAATTATGAAAGATAATTTTCGCGATTTTTCACAAAGATCAACAATTCAACAATTATAAAAGAAATAGTTTGTATGAGTTTTTTTTATTATGTATTGACTTAGAAATTGTGAAAATGTGATTTACTTTGCAATGCTTTCAGATTTTATTGCTGGATTGTTTTAAGTACGTTATATAAAATACCACCGATATACCCCTATAATATGTCGTTTAGAGTTTTCTAATTTGCATCTCGCAATACTTAAAGTGAAAAAATGTGTTTAATTTTTTTTTTGAAAATGAATGCTTCTGTACCAATATTATGGACAGATGTAAAAATTAGGTATAAATAGCATAAACATTATAAAAATTTTAGTTCATACATTACTATATAATAAATTTTATTGATATTAATAAATAAATAAGTCCTCTGCCTGTTACAAAATGTCAATTTATTTTTCACAATTTTATTCTGTTCTACTGACGAAATGTGAAAACTTGATTTATTTTTGTGTACTTCTATTTACATATACATACATACATATGTACATACAGTGGCTCACAGCTTATTTCAACCAACTATTTTTTAAATGACAAATCGAATATTATTTCGTTTATAAACAAGATATTAAGACAATTCAAATTATGGTATATAAAAGATGTATTTTACATTAAATGAAAGTTATATTCAGTCTTTAATATTACTCGGTTTTAAAGTTACAAACTAAAAACAAAAAACATAAGTACATAAGTAGTCACAGCTTATTTCAACCAGCTACTTCTAAAAAGTGATAAATTCACACCACTCCTCGAGTAACGGTAAACTTCCAGTAATTTTTCTTTATAGTTATGTCTCCAATTGCTTAATTAAAGTTTTAGTTTGATTTCGGCGTTAAGTGAAACAGAAGCGCATTTTTCACAATGGGCCGGCGGACTACAATAGCACAAAGAGAACTAGTTATTACCCATTTTAAAAATGGCCATTCCCGACGAAAAATTGCTGAAATGGTGTGCCTTAGTGATTCTACAATTCAAAGTATAATATCACGGTTCGTTCACGAAAATAGAATTCAAAATAAGGGCAGAAAAGCTCCAAACAAAATTTTTAATGAAGTTGATGAACGCTACATTCTCAGAAAAATAAGGGAAAACCCGAAGCTTTCTGCACCAAAACTGGCTATAGATATTAAAAATGAGCTTAACAAAGCATGTAGTGCAGAAACTATTCGTCGTGTTCTCCGCAAACACGATTTTAACGGAAGAGTTGCTCGGAAAAAGCCCTATATTTCAAAGAAAAATCAAGCATCACGGCTTAAATTTGCTAAGGAACACATAACCAAAGACACGCTCTATTGGGAAAATGTTATTTTTGCAGATGAGTCCAAATGTAATATTTTCGGCTCCGATGGTCAAACCTACGTTTGGCGTAAGCCAAATACGGAGCTTCAAAATAAAAACTTAAAACCAACAGTCAAACATGGTGGCGGAAATGTCATGGTTTGGGCTTGTATGTCATCAGCAGGCGTAGGCAACTTGCAGCACAATGGACAAAAATGTGTACCTCGACATCTTAAAGTCAAATTTACTGCAAAGTGCCGAAAAACTCGGAGTAAGGGAGGATTTCCGGTTCTATCAGGACAACGATCCAAAACATAAATCAGGTATTGTGCAGTCATGGCTAATTTGGAATTGTCCTCACTTGATGCAACCGCCGGCACAATCACCTGATCTTAATGTGATTGAGAATTTATGGGCAATACTAGATCTAAACGTCCGAAAACATCAGATCTCTAACCGGAATGACCTCATTACAGCGCTAAAGGAGGAATGGGCTAAAATAACACCACAAACCACACGGAAGTTGGTAGAATCCATACAAAGAAGATTAAAAGCTGTTATTGATCAAAAAGGATGTCATACTAAATTTTAAAATTTTAAAAAATTCGTAAAATTTTTTTATAAATGAATGTTAATAGTAAATGGTTGAAATAAGCTGTGACTACTAATTTACCTATTTTTGTTGTTTTTAGTTTGTAACTTTAAAATCGTATAATATTAAAGACTGAATAAAACTTTAATTTAATTTAAAATACATCTTTTATATACTATAATTTAAATTGTTTTAATATCTCGTTTCGTTACGAAATTATATGCGATTTTTACTTTTCAAACGAGCTGGTTGAAATAAGCTGTGAACCACTGTATATACATACTATGTACATATATTTTAATATCGTTAATTAATTTTGTAGTTATGTATGAGACTCAAGTAAAGAATGCCATTTGTAGGTTCTTTTAAGAGGATACAAACAAAATTTCTAAAATAAAAAAAGAAGTAAGTTTTAGTAGCTTATGTTTTGTACTTAATTGTTTATAAAAAAATATCGGCAGAAATTGGAAATAGATACCAAATTCAACAAAAATTAAAAAATTATATATGGACATACATATGTATGTAGGTAAATATCTATACATGAATGTATGTATGTGAATTTGCAATTAGTTTTTCTATTGCGACAGTTTTTTTTTTTTTTTGGAAAATTGCAAAAATCTAAACTTATATTTTTTTCTGTTTTTCTTTTTTTTTACTTATGTTCATATACATACATACATACATACATACATATGTATGTATGTTTCTTATGTTTTATAACAATTCCCAATATTTATCATTTCTTTATGAACCTACATACAAAATTTTATTTTCTACTTTTTATTGCTTCTATTTCTTTTCTTTTGTGTGTAGCTATTCTTGTTGTTTTATTCGTTTTTTTTTATTTTACAAACAATTATAATTTTGTTTAAAAGCTTCATTTTGATCGCAACGGCAACACTTAATTTTAACAAAAATTACGGAAAATTGTTATAAAAACAAGATTATTAATTACAATGTTATGCTAGCTGTTTTTAATATTTATTTATTTTTTTTTCTTTGCTTTATACCTAGGTACTTATTACGAATAAATAAGTAAATATATGTTTGTAATTTAAAATTGAAAATCATAAAATATAACTGAAAGTTTGTTTATTTATTTAACTTAAGCGGCATTTATTGAGAATAAATGTGTATGTAAATGTTTTCGTATTTCTCCCTTTTTATTTCTTTGTTTGTTTTGATTTTCATTTTCGTGACAATTTAGTAGACAGTCAAATTAGACTTGTTTAATCTGTATAGATGTCAAAAAATTGTTGAATGTCTTTATATGACGTTTCACAAAATCGCTAATACTCGTAACATATTTTTTAAGAGCATCTACATACATATGTATGTATGTTAAACTCTTCTTTGTAAGCTAACTAAACAGCTCTTTAAAGTTAAACAACCCTCCTTTAGCTAACAAAAATATCGAAAGTATCTCAGAGCATATTTCGATACAGTGTTGATTTTTAAAGGTACAGTTTTGTATTTAAAAGATAAATTGTAGTAGTAATAAACCAACATGTTCAATGTTGTTTTTGTTGCCAACTTTTTGTATATTTATATACATACATACATATATTTTGTTGGGAAACCATTCTACATATTTTACGGAAGCGTTTTATACACTTACTTTTATGTGACTTCTTTTTAGGATTTTTAATTAAATTTCTACTTTACGTGTTATTTGTACTAAATGCACCCTAAATTATTTTTATTTATAAGTAATCAGATATAGGTACATATAGTATGAATGTATGTATTCTTAAATAAAATCCTTTTTCATTTTAAACATTACATACCTACCTAGCAAAAAAAGAAAACTATGACAAAAAAGCGATTTTGCAGGGTTTTAATTGGTAACGAAATGATTCAGTTTAGGTGAAAACACTAATGATTTTAGAATGAGCGTGTCATTGGAGATCATGTGTTAACATGAATAGATTAATGAACTACACTCCGTTCTAATGAGTACATGCAACTCTTGCATATTTAGTGAAAAGAAACTACTATTTGTTTACATTCATCATTTATGACAATTTTCACAATTAGGATACATTCTGAAAGCAATGAGATTACTTTTGAAGTTTTTAATATATATAAACATATATTTTGGGTATTTTTATAATTCTATCAGGAATTAAAATAATACCCTCCTGATGACTCTTTACTATTATGAATCTTCATCCGCTTTCAATACAACTGTTTTATAAAAAAATCAGTACAATACTCTTGCTACTACTCTTTATTTGACAAAATTTAGTTGTTTTTGGTTCTCAAAAGTGTTGTGTACGTTGTTTCAATAATACGGATTTAATGTATTAATATTAACCGGTCAAAAAACTTAATAATTACTTTTATTACACTAACTCTGTCTTCTCCACCGTACTATATCCAAATAACTCTCAAATCTGCAGCAAATGTCCTCCCTTATGGTCTGCCTTTCAATTTCAACATTTAATTAAGAGGTTTTGTATAGAACCATTCCAAAGCAAAATTGTACAATAGTGTTACTCTTCCCGGCACATCAAAAATACAAAGTATGAGGTAAAAATGAAAAAAAAAAAAACTCAACCAACTGACGTTATTGAAAACACGTTGATTTTGTTGTCGTTCTTCCTTACTTCTTTTTTTACCTCTCTCCCTTATATTCTAGTACCGTATTCAATATAAGCAGAGGCTGCAAATTCACAAATTTTTCTTATTTACAAACAGTCGCGCTATCCCACTAACTAAGTAACTGACGTAACCAACAGTCAATCAAGTCGGCTTAACCCGCTCGATAGTAATCCCAACAATAATGAGTTAAAGTATGTATGTAAATTTGAAAGCATTGTGTTAACTTTTTGTTAAATTTTTAAATTTGAATTGAAGTTTTTCGTAATATTGTCTTGACGGTTCGACAGTCTAACCGAGTATCTCATAATATAACGACAACATGGACAGCCAGCCAGCCAGCCAATATGCTATCACACACTGTACGTACATTAATACTTTTGTGTGTATTTTTATTTATATACTTATATATGTTCGTATGAGTGTATATATTTTTTATATGTTTAGTTGAATTTCTATGTACAACTTATTCTGTTGCTAATAGCGCTACTGCAACTTACTATATACTACAATGTCCCTTTTTATATACACAGGTACACACATACATATGTACATAGTATGGTACACATATACATACATATATGTATATTTATGTATGTATGTATGTATTTAAATTACATTTTATATTCATGTGTATTTATTATTTGTGGTCTTATTTTCACGGTATATAGGTACGTACGTATATATTCATACATAAATGTACATACATACATGCATATATCATTTGTTGAGATCGTTTTAGGAAACAACTTTGTTAGCATAAATATTCGGGATATCTATCGAACTTTATCGTAACTTTTTGCTCAACTATTTTAAGGAGTTTGGAGATCGAGAGCTTGTTTTTTAAACTGCTAAATTAGAACATCTGATCGTGTCTTCTTATTTGCGCCAAATTATTTCCAAAACAGAGTCAACTTTATTTTATGTTACTTTCATATACCTACGTATACATATATGTATTTGAACATTTATGTTTTATTTTTCAGAATCGATCAGTAATTAAATAACATTTATAATAGAAGTAAAACCATTAGAACAAATTCATTACACGTATCGAAACATGACTGAGGTTGATGTTTCAATTCCGGAGAGTTCAGCTTTGTCGGCGAGTATTCAGAACAGTGAATCAAACAACAGTAATAGTATTGCAAATGAGCAACAGCAGAATGGGTCCTCCAATAACAATAGCAGCATCAACAATACCCGTAATAGTAAAGATGAAGCCATGAATGTAGATGGTGTTGAAACCGAAGAAGATGATTCACAAATAACTTCATCAACAGAAAACTGTGGAAAAAATCCTATTGAATTGACAATTAAGTCCGTGACTAGTTTAAATGAAGATTCGTCAAATGCATGCGAGAGTATTTCTCAAAATGGTGATTCAGTACCCAAAACCGGTGAGGAGAGTGTAGATAGTTCAAATAGTCTATCGGAGAAAATAGCCTCAAATAATGGCGACACTGAAAACGATGACACTAATACAAACGACAGCCATGCACAAACAAAAAAGTCAACAAATAATGATGAAGACGATGGCGGTGTTAGTCAAGATGGATCAACCCAATCTAAAAGTACGAATCATGTTGACGAAACCTCAAATGACAACTCCAATCATGCTTGTGATCCATTGTTGATGCCGGAAAGTAAGCAAAAGGAAAATGGAATCACAACCAGTCAAGAAAAACATGAAACCGTTGATGGTGTTGTTGACTTAGGCGATGATTCGGATATAGAAATGTCCGAAGTGCCGAATTCGACAATTGAGAATATTAATAAAAAGTCCGAAGAAAACGATTCAGATGGCGCTGTATTAATTGGTTCCGATTCAGAAAATGAAAATGATAAACCGACCGATAAAATCGAAAAGCCAGAAGCACCTGCTACCAAGCCTACTGAAGTGATCGATGACGACGACGACGATGATTGTGTTGTAATCGAAGATGATCTAGCACCAAATGATCTCACAAAACGTAAAATTGATACTGTAAATGAAGATTCCCAGCCTCCTAGTAAACGTCAACGTAGTAACGCTCCCCCAATGAGTGGACAAATTAGCATTAAAGATCCTAGAACTTTAATAACTTCACCAATAATGCCGGAAGTGGCGTCTAAACGTACGTCTGATAATAATGTATATCCTGTAAATATAACACCTGCTACGGGTTCAGGTCCACCGAAGTTAGTGCCTGTTGGTACACCACTACCTGCTTTATCAACACCTACATCTTTGGCTGGATTAACTGGCTTAAATTCTCCGGCTAATACAAATATTCTGCCTGGTCTCACAGATGAAATGTTTGTGTTGGAAGCTCCCTCCTTTATAGTCCCTTATATTTATGAGAAACCGCCATCGGAGCAAATAAAAGATATCCTCAAACAAATCGAATCAAAGTTTTCCTTCTCCAAAGATGATTTTGATGAAGTAGACAAGACCGATGAATTCGATATGATGACTGAACAGAACAAGGAGGACCGTGAAGAAGAGACTAAGAAAAAAAAGAAACGTCGTCGTGATGACGGTGATGATGAATCTTGGTCGGAGGAAGAGGAAGAATCCGAAGATGAAGAAGACGAAGACTCCGAATCCGGTATGCGTACAAAAGTACTAATTAAAGAGGCTTCAGATGATATAACAGCTCTGAAAGGAGCCATAAAACCAGTTGTATCTGCACCTTCAACATCAGCGGGAGCAGATAGCGCCGCCACAAAACCAGGCCAAGAAAACTATTTTGAAAGTCCTTTGGGGAAATTCTTTATGGATATAGGCGTTGGTCTTGTTCAGGAATTTGTACAAAACGATCTTATTCGTTTGCAGAAACGTAAAATGCGCAAAAGTTTGGGTCGTAATACAACCGAATTCGAGAAAGCGATTTCAGCTCTTACTGCCAATATGGAGGCTTCAAAGAAAAAGAATTCCCCTTTTAAATTCAATATGAAACGGTGTGAGTTTTGCAATTTTAAATCAGAATCTGCCTTAGCGATGGCAAATCACTACGAAACGCCTCATATGAATGGAGTTTTGTACAAGTGTAACTTTTGTATTTTTGAAATACGCAACGCTACTGAAATCGTGTACCATATGGAAGCTGTTCACAACATTAAAGCTCGTTTGATTAAACCGTTGCCTTATCATCAATGTCCAAATTGTGGCTTTGAGGATAATGGCAAAGCAAAATTGGCCCGCCATCAACCGGTTTGTGCGAAAAAATTTAGACCCGAATTAAATATGGCACCTCCCAACGACTGGGAAGCTCCAGCAAAGATACCACGTCTCAAGCCACGACATGGACTAGTAGCAACGGCCACAGCTTATCAGGCCATGGCTGCCCAAGCTGCTGCTCAAAAAGCAGCATTGGCTTCTATACAGCAACAACAACAGGCCAGAAATTTACAGGCGGCAGCATTGGCAGCTCAAAATGCCGCTAATAAACTTCGTGGACGAGCACCTCCCGTGACGGTTGGGAAAAATAACCAAAATGCCAGCGCTATGATGAGAGCCGCCAATCAAGTGCGAAACCCCGCTGCCACAAATGTGGTTTTGCCTAACAACTATCAATTGGGCGCTGGCGGTCAAATAATACAAAACCCTGTGGGCAAAAAATCAGCCGGACAACCAAGTATTTCAATAACACCGTTACCTCGTCAAACAACTGGTGGAGTTATTGGCTCTACACCATCAACAAGCAAAGTACCACCACCTGGAATGAAACCAGGTCAAAGTGCTGGTGGTGGCAAAGCTCAATTTGTCATATGTGAAATATGCGATGGATATATCAAGGATCTGGAACAATTGCGTAATCATATGCAATGGATGCACAAGGTTAAGGCAAGTAATCAAATGTATATTGACTAGATTGTGCAACATAAAATACCGCTTAATTTATTTAGATCCACCCAAAGATGATATACAATCGACCACCATTGAATTGTCAAAAATGTCAATTCAGATTCTTTACTGATCAAGGGTTGGAACGTCATTTATTAGGATCGCATGGTTTAGTGACAAGTTCTATGCAAGAGGCAGCCAATAAAGGCAAAGATGCCGGCAGATGTCCAGTATGCGGCAGGGTTAGTTCTTCTTCATCATAATCTTTATTAATATGAGTCAAAACTATTCAAATTGTTTTTTTTTTCTTTTATTAATTAAGATGTATCAATGGAAACTATTAAATCATGTGTCACGTGATCATCACATGACTTTGAAACCAGCTCATTTATCCTACAAATGTACTGTCTGCACAGCCACCTTTGGAATGTACAAACAATTCGAAACACACGTTTACACTGCACACAGCACTGTAGCTAAAAAGGCAATGGATGGAAAAAAGAGTTCGCCTGTACCTAACTCAACAGCCGGTAGCAGTTCAGGGCGTAATAATTTAAGTGCTGCCAATGATTCATTATTAAAACCATTAAAAATAAATGATGAGATCACAATTATACCTCAACCTGCATCGAAATCGCGCATTTCAACAATAGATACACATGTTATTGGTAAGAAATAAACTTTTAATTAAGCATTCACACAACTAACATACGCGTAAATTGGCACAAACATACTGAAGAACTAAGTAAGATTTGCTTAACTATATATCAGTGTAAATATAAGAAACAAAACATGACTTTCGCTAAAACAAATCAATCACAAATCACTTAAAAAGTTTTTGTCTACCGCTTTGTTAGTGTTTTGTGTGTTTCATACAAAGTAGAACCAAAACAACAAAACACGACAATGAAATAAAGACACGGTAAATCATATCAGAAACATCGAGTACAAAGGAATATATGCAAAAAATGTAAAAATATTTAAGCTGCGTTTAGGCAATTTTCATTACAAATTAAATTTATATTAAAATTTAAATAAGAGCTTCTAATCAAACAAATACCCAGCAAAACCATTGAAAGTACTTAGTGCAAAGTAATTTACATTTTCAATACCTCTAAATCAATAGCAAAAAGATTCATTCAAAATAACTTGCTTAATATGAAATTATATGTTTTAGATGATGTACTACAAAATAAAAGCAAAATCGTTCAAACTATCCTTAACAGTTTATGTAAACAAACAGTTTTATGCAAATAATAGTATACATTTCTGCGAGTTCTGGATTTTTTATTAACCCATTTCCATCCTCTGTTCGCACTTGCGAACACAAAACTTTCCCATTTTGATCGGTAATTTTTCCTGCTTTACTGAACCATTATGTTTAAATTTTTTACGCAGAAGTATTGTATATATTCTTAGCTTATATAAATAAGAAATAATAATTTTGATAATAAAATATTTTTTATGTTAATCGCGATTTTTCTACACCACCATTTTTAGAGGTATTTAATTTAACCCACCATGTATATTTATGGTACAAAAATTTAAATTGTAACTGCAGTTTTTACAGAAACAAATAAACAAAATAAAATCAAAACAAAAAACTAAAAAAAATATTAACACAGTTGTTGTACTTAACAGCAAATATTGCTGTTCGCAAGCTCGAACGTTGGCTGCTATTTAACATCTATAATTGAAAAAAAATGTTTAAAGACATAAAGCGATCTATACATTTTAATAACATATAATTTGGATCTTAACAATAAGCCTACCAAGGGAAATAAATTTTAACTTCCTGTGAAAAAACGAAAAACCTATGTCACAAAAAAGCTATCTCGTTATAATAGCAAAAGAGCTTGTGTTGTCATGTAAGCGAATAGAAAAGTCTCCAGAATTATTACCTTGTAACTTGCCAATAGCCGATTGTGGGCACATTCCCGTAAAGTAGATAGATGGAAAACCTAGACGTTATAGATTAAAAACCTGTGAAAAGCCAATAAAATGGATGTGCCAAAAGTGTTCATTTACATTCTAAATGTTTTGAGGAGTACCATAAGAAGTAACTTTTCTACAAAATTTAACAACTATAACTTCATACATTTTCTTAATAAATATAATTAATAAAATCATAAGAAATTTGTGTTAATTGTATTTTTATATATGAAAAAAAATCATATGCAATTTTTTAAAACAAAATATAATAATGTTGAATTGCGGCCAACGTTCGCGCTTGCGAACACCGATTTCTGACGATCTCCGTAGAGCTAGCTGAATTTTGATAACGAATTTGAATTCAGTAGCCCCATGTTATCTAGAAACCTGCATTTCATCGAATTCGGACGACTTTTATGTTTTGCGGCTGGAAATGGGTTAATACATATTGAAAGCAAATTTCCTCCACATATAGATGTTTTTATTTATTTATTTATTCATTTATTCCGTAATATAAAGCCTTCGTGGCGAAAATAACAATGTTACATAGTAATAAAACCTGAGATTCAATAAATGCAGTGTTATAATTACCATATACATATAAATATTATGGTAATGAAGATAGTGATAAAGATGCTGATGATAGTGATGAAGAATATCATAATAATGATGATGAAAATATTGATGATAATGAAGATTATAATAATTGGGATCTTTGTGATGAATTTGAAAATGCAGAATAATACAAATATTTTAATATATTTTTTATTCAAAAGGTAAAACAAAAACAAAGATTCCCCAAAAAGTTTTCAATTTTTTATTTTTTCAGATTAATTTTTACATTTACTGAATTTAGTGAAAGCAAAAACTGAATAATAATAGGAATACATATTATTAACTTATTCTTTAAATTTATTTTGATTTCAAAGTTACAGCAAAAATTGTGGATCATGTTTTTTTAGAAAAACATAAAACGCCTTACAGGTTAAACAAAGTTTTTCTTAATTTTTTTGTTAAAGTTTTATGTATTTATGATAATTCATTACTAACAAATTATAATATTCTCTTTTGTAGCTTTTTCGAAGAAATTTGTATATTTATAACATTTTGTAAAAAAGAAAAGTTGGATTTTAGATTAGATTTATAGTAATACAAATACATACATATAATATATATTTATTATTTTAATTTTTTAATAAAACATTGGGTATGCTTTAATTTTCAGTTTTACTCATTAAATTATTGGTTTTTATTCCAAAGTTGCAGCATAAGTTGTGAACTAAGGTCTTTCTTTCCAAAAAACAAAAATGCGCTTAACGGGTTAAAAAAATATTTTTTTTAACTTTCTTTTCTAAAATACTGTATTTTTATGTGCTTATAATAACACATCAATAAAAAATATAATATTTTAAAACTACGGCGTCTATAAATTAATCGCCACTTTGGGTACTATCGAACCCACTGTGCGCCGTCCTGTTGAAACCAAATGTTGCCAATATCCTGTTCAATTTTTGTGAACAAAAATTCGTTCAACATGGCCCGATAACGGTCGCCATTCACTACGGCCACTACTTGCTCATGGCCCAATTATGCCTCTGGACCAAAATCCGCACCAAACAGTGACTCGTTTTAGGTGAATCGGCTTTTTAATGTATGCGTGCGGGTTTCCTGTGCCCCAAATGCGACAATTTTGCTTGTTTACATACCTGCCAAGATCAAAATGAGCTTTATCTGAAAAGATGATTTTTTTTTTTTTGGCAAAATCGGCCAAAGTAATGTCGCAATATATCCCAGCGTTGTTTAAGCGTATACCATATTCGTTCAGCGGAAGGATAAAACTAATTATCTGTCGAATCAGACATGAGGTAAGTGTTACCATTCACGAAATAAGCACTAGTTGAAAAAAAAAAAACGTCAGATGGCGGACTTTTTATATTGGAATCACTGAAAAACTCAATTTCGTAAAAAATTCGAGTTAGGTCCTTTCTATTTACTTGTGAGCATCGATATACATACATATCAATATTTAAAAAGGTCGATGAAATTTTAAACTAAGATAGATCTGCATACCGTAGAACACATATGCCCAGCAAAAAAATCTATGACAAAAAAGTGGATTTGCAGGGGTTCAACTGGTGACGAAGTTACTAAATTTAGGTGAAAACACTAATGATTTTAACATTAGCGTGTCATTGGAGATCATGTGTTTACATGAATACATTAATGAACTGCACTCCACTCTAAGTACATATTTAGAACTCATGCATATTCGATGAGAAGCATCGGATGTTTCATGAGTTGAATTTGTTTGTTTACATGAATTGTTTAAGATATTTAGCATGATGTTACATTCATTTTTAAACACATCAATTATGACAAATTATTTCACATTTAGGAAGTCATTTAGAATGAATGCTTTTACACAATTGATTTAGAAGTCTTGAAAATGTAATTCGCTTTGCACTACTTCTAATTTTTTTTACTGGGTGGTTTACGTTTTTTTTTTTTGGGGGGTCACCTAGTTACATACATATGTATATTATAATAATGTTATAACTATAGAAAATTAAAGTTCGCAAAAAATTATAAAACTTTTGCTAAGAAAGAACTATTACCTTACAAATTAACACTATTACTTATTTATTTATTTTATTTATTACCTTATTCTCTCTTTGCAGATTAATTTGATGTTGGAATGATACAATCAAGAAGGAACATCTCACAACGATAAATATTTTTTAATACAAGGGCTACAACTAAAAAGTTGATTCCAGACTAATACTGGAAAAATAAGTGAATACAAGAAACGTTTAAAGCTAAGCGCTGTATTAAAAAATGCATCCTCGCCAACACAATATAAGAAAAAGGATATCAACTAAATATGTATGTTATTTGCGCAATTCGGAGGAGCACATCAGTTTCAATTTCTATTGCCCTATATTTTCACCTGGTTTTACAAGATGTTTTATCTGCTAAAAGCTCTCCCCCTATTCCTGTTTAATGTTAATAAAACAGCTAAAAAGGAATGCATATATAAATAATGAAATCCATTGTTCATGTGCATAAGCATTGGCCAATTCTTGTTCAAAACGTGCGTTTAGCATAACTTTCCATTTTTATTTAAATTTAATTTCATTTAAGCCTACACTGGATAATGAATTTTGTTTTCGAAACAACATACAAATTAACAAACAAAACTACAAAGTTTCCAATTTATTTAAAAGAGTATAAAAATTAATTATTATAAAATTAATCGAAAAGTTACAAAACCAAATGTGGTATGTAAATTAGTAAAAAGTTATAATAAAAATACCTAATAAGAATAATACAACACAGTACACAATATATAAATTGATAAAATATAAATTAACTTAAAACGTGCATTTTAGTTTTAGCAGTTTTTTTTTACAAACACAAAACGGATCGAACATCTTTCTCAGTTCAAGAAATTATAAAATTGTTAATACAAATTTGAACACGTAATGTTCTTATTCTTAATACACGAATAAAGTTAATATAAAATAGTTGATAAATATATATATATATATATATATATATATATTTATATATATACATTAAATTCATTGCAAAAAAAAAATACATGCAGACATATGTATCATCGGTCATATTTAATATCTAAATAAAACAGTAAACAATATTAAAATTAATAACAAAGGAATCCTCCCCCTCCCTATATAAAATAAACAAACTGTAAGGTATACATACGTACATGCATACATAGATATGAATGTACTAAAGGTAAATTTATGATTACCACATAATTTATATTTTATTTTTAATTTAAAAAAAACTTCTTACTTATTTAGTATAACTTAAATAATATAATAAAAAGTCAGCCCTTTTAAAACACAAACTCTTCTAAATCTGTTTATTTTCGTCATAATTCCTAGTTCCTCTAAAAATCAATGCAAAATATTTTTTTTTTTTAAGAGGATAATTTTTTTTTTTTTTTTTTATTTATTAAAACTTATTAATTTTATCAATATCGTTAACAGAGTTATGAGAATTTACATATAGTATTACAACAATTAACATCTGATTAATTAAATAAAGAAACTACTAATATCACAGTTTAAAGGAAAAGTTGTTCATAAAAAACCTCGTATCAACTTAGAAGTCATAAGAGATTTTAGAACAATCACTGAAATGTGTCTTTTAAACAAAAGACCCTCAGTGGTTGTTCAGCAAATTTCTTATTATTTCAAAATTTGACCTTCTGCATTTTTCATTAAATGACAGCGTCAGTTCCCTTGTCAATGAATTAAACATTTTAAAGTTAAAGTTTCTGTGTAGAAGATAAGTTGGATATCTAAAAGGTAGATTGTGTATTATTTTCAAGTTTTTATTTTGAATGATTTGCAATTTTTTTGTATGCGTTT
This sequence comes from Phyto melanocephala, assembly GCA_941918925.1. Classification (NCBI taxonomy): domain Eukaryota; kingdom Metazoa; phylum Arthropoda; class Insecta; order Diptera; family Rhinophoridae; genus Phyto; species Phyto melanocephala. The sequence continues at coordinate 136,072,101 of OW799235.1, read as the reverse complement.
TAGCAGCCTTTTGTGACCAGATTTGACAACCATAGGTCATAATCGGTCGAATACACATTTTGTAAATAAGTACCTTGTTCTTTATATTAAGTTTAGATCTTCGGCTAATTAAGGGGTATAAGGCACGGCTACACTTAATTGCCTTCTCACAAATGTAATTAACATGCTGTTTAAATAAAAGTTTTTTGTCAAGGATAACTCCTAAATATTTAATTTCGTTCCTCAATGGAATTATTGTTCCCCTAGACGATAAATATCTAGTAGGAAAGCGTTTTCGCGATTTGTTGAATGGAAATATAATTGCTTGAGTTTTATCGTCATTGACTTTTATTTTCCATTTGTCATAGTATTTACGAATTAATTTAAGATTATTTTCCATTCTCCTAATTATCGCATTCGACACTTTACCGCAACAAATAAAGGCGCTATCATCCGCGTAAAAAGCCGCATCATGGTCTCTTCTTAGAGTAACATCGGATGTATATATCGAGTATAGTGTAGGGGATAATACTGATCCTTGTGGCAAGCCCGCAGGTATTTGCCTTTCACTAGAAAATTTGTTATTGACAGATACAACAAACGTACGATTATCTAAAAAGCTTTTGATAAGTTTTTGTAGATAATTTGGAAAATGCAACGTATTTAATTTATACACTAGTCCATCATGCCAGATTGAGTCAAAAGCTTTTTCGATATCAAGAAAAACGACTCCAGTACTTTTCCGATTACTTTTATTACATTCAATAAAGTTTACAACTCTATTAAGTGTATGTACAGTGGAGTGCTCTTTTCGAAAGCCAAATTGTTCTTGATTTATAATATTATTGTAATTTGAAAAATCTAAAATCCTGGTGTGAATAATTTTCTCGAACACCTTATCTAATAGGCTTAGAATACTAATTGGTCTATAGCTGGAGGGTAATTTAGGATCCTTTCCAGATTTGTGGATTGGAATTACCTTAGCCATTTTAAAAACGAGTGGGAAGTACCCATTGCTTAAACAAAAGTTAAATAATTTACTTAAAATTTCAAAAAAGTAATCGGGCATATTTTTAAGAACTATGCTGTTAATCCCATCTAAACCAGGGGATTTATTATTTTTTAACAAATGGACAAACGATTTGACTTCAGACAAATTTGTAAGTTCAATACTTGTATCATCGGTAAGAGTTTGATTAAGTTCATTAATGTATCTTGATACAACCGATTCCATGGGGGATGGATTGTTAAAAGTAATAGTATGTGAACTGGCAAATACGTCAGCTATTGCATTTGCCTTTTCGACGTCAGAATTTAAAATTGTTCCATTTAAATGAAGTTTAGACAATGTGGAGTTTTTTCCTTTAAAAGTTTTTGTTAATTTCCAAAACTTTTTAGAGCCGGTAGGCAGATTTGATATGAATTTCGACCAAGAATCATTTCTGTCTTTATTTAGGTGATAGTCAATAAGCCTATTTAGCTGCCTTAAGATACAGTTTAATTGCATTTTAAAATTACTATCCCTACATCTTTGAAATTTACGTCTATATTTGTTTCTCTGTGAAATAAGCATTTTACTAATTTCTGAAATTTCACGTTGGAAGGGGTTTCTATGACCAACTGGTATTTTATTAGTAGCTTCTTTTGCAATGGATATTAGTTTACTTAATGCTAAATCTAGATTACCTGTGTTTGTAATATTTTGATCAATCTCTTGTAATATTATTTCACTTTCAACGAAGTTTTTTATTGATGACCAATCGGCTCGATTATACAAGGGTAGCATCAAAATGCTATTTTGTACCTCTCCATAAATGACGCAAGATAGTGGTACATGGTCCGACTGCAACATATTTGGATGTGTTTCCAAGGTTGAAAAAGGAAGACAAGAGTTAGTTAAAAGGATGTCTACTGTAGAGGGCTGTACTGGATTAATATTTTGTCCAAAGCGAGTAAATGCATTTGAGTAATAAATGTAGTAGTTTGATTGAAGGCTATGGCTATAAAGCTCATTACCAGCAATATTGTTTGAAAAACAATTCCAGTGCGTATGTTGTGCGTTTAAATCACCAAATAAAAAGAAGTCATTTGACCGTCTAGTTAAAGCATCCATATCAGTTTTAAAATTTATAGTATGAACCGGATTGTACGCAGATGTAAAAATCACAGGGCGCCTATTTATTATTACTCGAACCGAAATATTTTCAGCCACACTTGTATTTATAGTTGGTAATATTTCATGTTCAACATTGTATTTTACTGCGATGAGTACACCGCCACCATGAGTTGGTCGATCCTCTCTATAAATTTTGTAGCCTCCAAGTTTAAATTTATGGTGGGGTTTCAAAAATGTCTCATTGACAAGGAGAATATCGACTTCCTTGTCAAATAAAAATTTTTCCAGCTGTGAAGCTGCTGACTCAGTCGTTATGCCTTGAGCATTCCAGTGCATAACATGAACATTGTGACTAACTGTTGATTTATATTGCATGTTGAAGCATCATCCCCAGCACTCGTAGCTTGTCGTACTTGTTTTGGCACCTTTGAAGTGCATCGACAGCATCAAAAAATATTTGCATCAATTTCTCATTAGAAATATCATCTTCATTTCTGTTAACAAGGGTCTTACTTCTTGTTACATCAGAGTACAGTACATTACTTTTAGCACCAGAGTCACGTGTATAATTTTGATGTTCCTTACCAGGCAGTTGGGGAAAATTAACTTCATCGGAGTTAAAGTTCAGCATATTAGTTCTTTGTGGTACTTTATTTCTGGATGTGGTGCGTTGACGAATCTCCAGGTATTCCTGACGACACGGGCATTTCGGGTCGTCCGCTCTGTGCTTTACATTTTTAAAATTCCTCCTAGCACAGTTGTAACATTTGTAGATAATGTTCTCACTATTAGCGGCTTTATTTAATTGACAATCTGCAAATTCGTGATTACCCGCACAGGCTGCACACACTACTACTCTGTTACAGTTCCTAGCACCGTGACCATACATAGAGCATTTGGTGCATTGAGTAGGGCCTTTGCTACCCTTGAGTGGTCTTCTCCAGTAAACGGCAATATTACTAAAATATCTTATTTTAAGTATATCCCTCTTCGACACTTGTTGACGATCGAATTCAATAAGATATAGCGTATCATCTGCGGTTGATCTTTTCGTGGTGATTTCCTTTACACTTACCGGATTTATATTGTGTGAGTTGTTAAATTCATCACAAATTATCTTAGTATCCATTTGAATAAGACCAAACAACACTAATTTAAACGTTTTTGCATCTTTTATTTCATGCGTGTAAAATTGGTACTTCTTAGTTCTTAGTACATTTAAGGCCTCGTTATACAGTATCCTTGAGCTTGATATTATTTTTGTTCCAATGGACATTCTTTTAAACATATACCTGTCTCCAATTAGTCCAAAAACTGATGAAAAACTATGGACAGAGTCCACTACAATTGGTGGTATTTTCTCCTTGTGGGTATCATGTTCTTCTTCTTCTTCATTTGCAAGTAGATGAAATCTATTTGCACTGCTGCTACGTACGTCGGATATTTTTGGCACTTTAAATTTTGGGTTATTACCCCAGAGTTTCTTTCTTTTTTGCGACAACATTGTCAGAAATACACAATCACTTAAAATTTTATTTTAATTGACTTTTTAATATATAAAATTGGTTTAACAATTTGGAGTAAAAAATAAACAGGATGTTCACGGTTTGAGGCAGAGATGCCAGATGGCAATGCAAAATATAACTATTTTATGTATTAGTAAAATAAAAAAAGACGTATACCTTTTGTAGAAATAAGCTGTGATGGGTTTAATATTTTGCTCTTATATTAAATAAAAAAGCAAGTGGGTGATACCGCTTTTTTAGCTATATGAGATATATCGATGTCGATAAGTACGGGTTGGCTGCTGAGATTTTCAAATTGCGTTGACATTTCTGTTCAGTAAGGCTTGGCCATTCATCATGAAATTTACTGTAAGAAAATAAATGAGTTCATAGAGAACTTATTCCCAAGTTGTACTCAGCGAACTCTACGGTACTTCGGAGCATGGATAGGATATGTAGCTTACCGCTGCGGTGAATGACGAGCGCTATCTTGCCATACTGACTGAATTCTTGTTTCCAGGAATTAATCAGCTACACATTCATGACATTTGGTTCCAACAAGACAGTGCAACTTACAAATATAAATTGCTGAAGTATTCATGTGCAAAGTTTCATAATATTGTAATTGGGTACGTATAAGTGGCTAAAAATTAAAATTTATTTTGTATAGGCGTGGCACTTCCTACTTTTCAATCATAATATAACCATACGCGGAAAAAATTCTACTAAATTGACATACTAGTTACATTTTTTGTTAGCAGGCGTAGAGTGTACATGCCACACATGATCCACCAAGTCTAACACAGATAAAATTAAATATTTAACAATATACAAAATAGTAGAACATGCTTTATGTGGAAAGTAGAAATTAAAGTAGGCGTGTCAAAGAATTTTTTGCTAATAAATACAACTAAGTTTGCGTTATAAATTCCTTTATTCTTTCAAAATTTTTGTTTTTATAGAAATTATATGAATTTGAGAAAAACCGTTATATGGCAGGTGGGCGTCAAAGAGGGTGTGTCACAGGCATCTAATTATATCGAAGTTGTTATAGTCTATGTGTTTTATTATCCAAAAAGATGTTATTACCAGAAAATACTTTGACACATATGTATGACATAATCTACTATTAAACAAATTTAATTAAAAAATTTAATAAATCCGAATGTACTACACAAAATTGGTTGTGGAAGTTATTTAGAAAGAATGCTATTGAATCAGAGGTCATAAATTTACAATGTTTTTAAACAATTTTAGTAAAATATGAAGACGCGTGAACTGTGGAACATGTATTGGTGTTTTACACAACACATGTGATTTGAAATCGCATAATTGTCATAACATGGGCAATTGTTAGGTTTTTAGCGAAATACATATTCCATAAAGATATACACGGTAGCCTAGTATATTTAATAAATAATTTGCGTGGTTTATGTGGCCAAAAGATTTTACAGTTAGTGGACTTGAAGTTATTGGTTTTATGTATGAAAAAATGAAATTCGTTTTTATTATTGATCTGCGATATAATTTTCTATACAAAAAAGTTATTTAAAAATAAATGTCTATGTACATTTATTGACATATTTACTTCTGTTATTTCATCGGTGATATATGTACATACATCTAACGGAATTCTAGTGAGTTGTCAGCATTGCTATCCGACTCTGTTGGTGGCGGTACAAGCGAAGGAAATAATGCAGCTGCCTCGGGTATACTGGCTATTTCGTTCATATTGACGATTTTTGGTTTTTCTTCTTCGCTCACATTTGTTTTGGTAAGTTTGTAGAATGCCGTATCGCTGTGAGTAATATTAACGATACTACCCGTAAGAGGAAGAGTTTGTAGTAATTCCGAAGCACTGCTAAAAGCACCAATATTAACGGGGGCAATGCCCGTTAAAACCTGACCGCTGACATTAGTTTGTATCGGTAGGGGAATGTTGCCCAAATCAATGTGGCTTTCGTTGGTGTGCGCATCGAAAAAGGTTAGATCGACACGTTCTTGACTGTCAAAGCTGGTTGTATCATTATCATCGACCTCAGTCAATATTCCAATTTCATAGACAACAGCTTTTACCACGTATCTATTAAAATAAACAAATTTAATCAGTTATAGTTTTAGGTTGAAGTTTTATATTAAATGTGTTTAATTACAAATTTTTTGGAGAGTCGTTAACGCTGGCTCGCAATTCCTCAATGGTGTCATTATCAATGCCCGTGGTAGCATCTAATACTGGCAGAGACCAACAGATAGCGCTCAAGGTTGCAATGGTATACCAAAATGCAATAATATAACAAATTTTCATTGTCTTTAGGAATTGTAAATAATGTATTGCAATAAATGCTAAGTAAAAGCAAACTTTTGTTACGACCGCTGATCTTGTTTATTTTATTATTCGCTTTTAAGCCACCCGTGCCGGACTAAAACGCGTAATGTTTTGAGCTCTATGAAAATTTAAAACAATCTTTTATAGAATCTGACAAAATTAATAATATACTGATACAATCGCATGTAATTAACATCATTATTGTTAATTGCCAATCTGATATTTAACTGTTGTTGAAGAATTCACAAGAAATAGCGCTAGATATCGAGGAGGGCTTTTTGTTTAAGGTTTATTTATTTGCAAAAATGTGCTAATTAATTGTGCTCGTTTTGAAGCGTGTTTCCTAGCGTCGACAACAGTAGTACATTTGTCATATTTTAGAATCATAATATCGCAATGAAAATAATTACAAAGGGCTGTTAGAACAGAAGCTTTAACTTAATTAAATTTAGAATTCAATACTAATAACGAAATTTTTTTTTTTTTAACCAGAAACTGTGTGATAACTAATGGACTGCTACCTTTTGCATATGGTAAACACTTTTTATATTTCTTATAAATATTGCTACGAAAGTCATGAGCATTCTACAAGGGGCTACAACAAAGTTTGGAAAGTAAAGATTTCTTAGCAAATAATATTCCCAGCAAAACAAATTTGAATTTATTCTTAATGACTCCATTAATACGAAATAATATATCATAAATGATGTGCATCAAATATCGAATGCCTTTCTTCCAATATGCCCGAGTTTTAGGCACTTATTAAGACAGATGGCAGTTCATTAATATATTCGTGTAAACAAATGATCTCCAATGACATGCTGATGTTTAAATCATTAATGTTCACACCTAAGTTAAATCACTTCCGTCACCAGTTGAACCCTGTAAAATCACTTTTTATTCCCGCCACCAGAAAAGTGGTGGGGGTATATTCATTTTGTCATTCCGTTTGTAACACATCGAAATATCCATTTTAGACCCCATAAAGTATATATATTCTGAATCAGGGTTTGATTTGATGACGAAAAAATCTAAGGGGCTCAAATTTTGCCAGAATCTTTCTTATAGACAAGGTTTGTTTTTTTTTTGTATTGAAAATGGGCTAAATCGGAATATTAGGAAGAGAGTTATAGCGCGTAATGCAAGAGTAGGTCGAAAAAACCGTGTCCTTCTAAAATCGAATAAAATGGAATTGTGTCCAAATGCATTAACGTAGAGTCATGAAACTTCGAATATATATTTCCTGAGTAAAAACAATATTTTTTCCAGAAAATTGCCTAAATCTATGCATTAGGAAATAAGTTATCGATCAAAATGTACGAAAATTTATACCGCACAGTGTATTTTTCGGTATATTTAAAAACAAAAACGTCATAAAAGCAACAAAATTGGATGTACGATTCTGAAATTTTGCAAACATAGCTTTTTGGTCAAATTCTAGCTATAAAATAACGGAAAATTGGTGGTGGGTATAAAAGACTTGGCACAGCCAAATATGGTGCTCTTACTTGTTTGTAATATTTTTTTTTACTGTGTAAATATGTATGTATGTACATATGTATGTGCTAGCGCAATAGCCTATCTGTCCATGACAGGCAAAATGTAAATACCTATTATAATTTAGTATCCTTTCACTTTAATTATACCCTTCACCTGTGGTGTCATTCCGTTTGTAATTTCTACAATTTTCATTTCCGACCCTATAAAGTATATATTTTCGGAAAGCTGATGAATAGAGGAGTCGATTAAGCCCTGACCGTCAGTCCATGTGTTGGTTGAAATCAACTTTTAGAAGCAACTATATGTTCCTCAGATCTGTGTATGGTATCAATCTCTTGGAAATATCCAGGAATGAATCGCTATTGAAATTCAGCACAATTACACCATAACTCTCTGAGATATGAGCAAAAAACCACGACCACCTCGTTTCTTTTCACAATTACAACAACAACATACATATATACTGGTTAGAGTAAACGTGGCATCGAGTCCCAGCTAAGCCAAAACAATTTTTTTTTGTTTTATATATTATTTATATTTCTTTTTATATACATACATATTTATTTGCAATTTTTTTTTAAAAATTTTTTTTTGTAATTTTTTTTTTGTTTTTAATATTTTTTTTTTAGAAATATACATATGTACGTAAACTCAATTTATAATTTTACAATGGTATGTTTTTTACATGTATGTACGTATTTTATATGACATGAATGGTGATACAAACAATTGTTATTGTATGACTACACGTTGTGAAGGGTATAGAAGATTCGGCATGACCGAATATAGCACTGTTACTTGTTTTTTGTTTGTTATCGTATTAAAGTGAATGAGCTATATAAATTTATGTACATGTCAAACATTTAAAACTATTTTAAATAATTAACTCCACTAAAACTCGCCATCGAAACCGAATACGATTAAGAGTATAACATTTTAAATATATTTATAATACAATTGCAACTTAATACATACATACATATGTAGTTACATATGGTTATCTAATATTTGTTTAATACTAACCACAAAAACTTTTCTTGTTTAAGTAGACTACTATAAACTATTTTAAAGCAAAAATGTTTTACCTTTTTTTGTTTTAAATAAAAATAAAATATATATTATGGCCACCTATTTTTATTTTTAGCGAATTTTAGCGATTCGGGTCAAATTTATTTTTAAGGATTTATTAAAAAATATTTTTATCAATTATAGGAGTATATATTTCATTGTCAAAAATTAAGAATAAGGAGCTTTGGCGATGTTGGCGTTTTTGAACATTAAATTTGACAACATTAACATTAAATCTAACAACCCTGCTTGAGATTTCAAAAATATTGTACATATATATTAAGTAATAACAGTTAATGCAAGAAAAAACAAGTAAGAGTGCTATATTTGGCCGTGCCGAATCTTATATACCCTTCACATATGAAATACGTACATACATATATAAAAAACATACATATATAAAAACATCCCATTGTAAAATTAAAAATTAACGTATGTATGTCAAAAAAAAATAAAAATAAAATAATTAAAATATAAATAATAAATATAAAACAAAAAAATAAAAAAAAAAATTAAAAAAAAATAAAAAAAATTTTAAAAAATAATAATAAAAATATAAATAATATATTAAATAAAAAATAAAAAAAAAAATTTAATATAAAAAAAAAAAATTTTGTCTCAGCTGGGATTCGAAGCCACGTTTACTCTAACCAGTATACACTTTTGTATGTATGTATGTTGTAATGTTGTTTTTGTGAAAAAAAAAACAAGGTGGTCGTGGGTTTTTGCTCATATCTCAGTTGTTTGTGTACCGATGTTTCTGATTTTCAATACCGATCTACTCCCGAAGATTTCTGATATTTTAATACCTCACCCGGCGATTTCGGGGGGCTTCAAAAAGTTGATTTCAACATACACACGGACAGATGGTTAGACTGACAGATCTTAATCGACTCCCCTATTCATAAGCTTTCAGAAAATATATACTTTATGGGTCGGAAATGAAAATTGTAGAAATTTCACACGGAATGACAAAGCTATTGTTTATTTCTAGCATTTCCACTATGCAAATTAATACTTTATAAAACTAATTAAAAGAGGTTATGATTTGTAATTAAAGGGAATTACCAATAAAACAACTTGCTGGATAAGTACTAGACAAACTTTGTACAGGATTCAACGAGAACTTATATACTTAACTTTTCAAACTTAGGAGATATAAGTTTTAATTAACAGGGTGGGGGCAAGGTACCTGCTCAACTTAATTTAAGTAAAAAACACAAACTCTTTCGTTATTAGTACTTAGTATATTAATAATAATTTTATTATAATAAATTTATAAGGAATACAAAAGGTGTGGATTGGGATATTGCTCACGATTTTTTGACGTTCAGTTGAGGTAAGCCGGGAGACTTCTTACTTGTTTGAGGGTTTGTAAAACAATAAATACGAATCACCAGACCACCTCAGTAACTTTTCGTTAAAATTTTTCGGCAAAAAATCGTTAAAGCCAAAATATCGTTAAAAACCACATTAGACAATTCACAGTAATTAAAAATTCAGGACTGGGATGGCTTAATATATAAAAAAAGAAAGAGCAACAAATTCAAATTTTCATTTAATAATTCAGAGTACAAACTTTGGTTTTAACTACTTTAAACAGCTATATGTATACATCCTTTTTCACTGTGTGAAGGGTATAAATAATTTAAAAATGTTCAGTGAAATGAAAAGTTGTTTATACAGGGTGGGGCAAAAGTCGCAAAGGGGTTTAAAACAGTCATAACTTTTTTAATTTTTAATTTTATTTTTACAAAATAATAAAATATGATATTGGGAAATTTTTTAAATTTAGGTGTGAAAGATTACGTCACGTAAGTGAGCACCATTTTCAGCCTCGCAAAGTTGAGCTCTTTTAATAGCATTTTCCATGACACGAGTCAGAGTATCTGGCTGCCACGCTCTTATTTCGGCTCGAATATTCTCTTTGAGCTGTGCAAGTGTTTTGGGTTTATTGATATTCTCCTTCTCTTTCAAATACACCCAAAGGAAATAATCTGGTGCTGTTAAATCCAGCGAACGGACAGGCCAATTGAATGCTGAATTTCTGGAAATTAAACGTTCGCCAAAAATCTGCCTTAGGAGCTGCATAGTGACTCGAGCAGTGTGTGCAGTGGCCCCATCTTGTTGGAACCACATCTCTCGATTGTCAGAAAGAGCCAACCTTAAAAAATTTTGGACCATATCTCGATATCGCTCGCCAGAGCGCCTTCGAGTTGATGTTTCAGGATTCTCCTCAACACTCTCCATAACGCGTTTAATATTTGCTTTACTAATTACAGAATGTGGTCTTCCGCTTCGTGGAAGATCCCTCACTGAGCCTTGTTCCTGAAAACGTGTTACTAAGCGTCGAATCATTGATTCGGATGGTGAATTCCGCACAACGATAGGCTCGTTGAGTTTGAATTATTGATCGATGATGTTCAAAATAAAGTTCTATGATTTTGGTTCGCTGGATAACGTTGTAACCTTCCATAATTAATCTCCCAGATTTATTTTACAAGTCCTGAAAAGAAAAATAAAAAAAAATTTAATTAAAAAAGTTATTAATTTTTCAAATCCCTTCGCGACTTTTGCCCCACCCTGTATAATAAAAAGTAACATGGTAATGTGAAAAGACCGTTTTACAGAACAGAATCTTGGTGCTAATTCTGACCAAGTACAAAATTTATGTGCTGTTTTTAGAATCCCAACGATAGCTTAGAGTGCAAGTAAAGTTACAATTATTTGAGTTAGGGCCTTTCTACCTGTGACCATCGATATGTATAACCTGTTTATAACTAGTTTTAACTTATGCAAATTTGATGACCATATTACGTCAGATCGTGAGCGTCCTTTTATAATCCATTTCAAATAGTTTTTAACATTTTTTATTTCCATTTAACTTTTAGAAATTTTTTTTTTACTCGTAGATTTTAATTTTCTATTGCAAAAAATGTATGCCGGTTGTTATCACTTTTTTTAGTAATATTTAGATAGATATTTGTTTGGCAAAGGTAAGCTCAATCATCAGTGTTTTTAGTGCCTAAAAGAGTTTAAGGAGTCGACGACGTTCTGTGACTGTGTGAGAATCGTGCTCATTTCAGCAATAATAAATTTTAACGTAATTTCTCATTTTTGCAAGAGCAAAATCGGCAAAGTGAATACCTTTATTAAGTTAAATAAAAAACGTTGCATTTGAGCACTCACAGTTCGGAGTAGATAACAAATAACAATAAATAATTATATAGTAAGCGCTTATGGAGTCATCAGAAAGTCAGTTTTAATTTTTTTGTTACATATTGCAAACAAACAAAGCTGTTTGTCCTCTCTGTAAGAATCTGTTATCGGAACCCAAATTATTCTGGAACACAAAATATTTTTGTTGTACAGTGTAATTAGTCTATTGCACATAGTAAATTAACAAAATTATAACTAAAATATTTGGCTCCACTGTACTTACAAATATATAAACACATATTGAAGTATGCATACTTGCATACATACATACATATGTATGTACACATATAAATGTTTGTATTTTTAAATTCCATTTTAACCATTTTATTTAAAAGTTATTATACCCTTCATCTGTGGTGCACAAGGGTATATATACATAGCTTTGTCATTTCGTTTGTAATTTCCACAATTTTCATTTCCGACCCCATAAAGTATATATTTTCTGAAAGCTTATGAATAGAGGAGTCGATCCATCTGTCCGTGTGTTGTTTGAAATCAACTTTTAGAAGCAACAATATGTTCCTCAGATCTGTGTATGGTATCAATCTTTTGGAAATATCCGGGAATGAATCACTATTGAAATTCAGCACAATCGCCCGATAACTTTCCGAGATATGAGCAAATAAACACGACTGCCTCTGTTTTTTTCCTTTATTTTTACCACCAAAATTAAAACTATTCAGCTATAGAATAATTTATAGGTACATACCTTTGCTACTATTTTTAGATATACATAACATGCGTCTAAAGATATTCGTGTAAAATTTTGGATAAATCGTAGTATAATCGGTAAGGTTCTAGGCAAACAAATTTTTTTTATATATATTCTAAAAACTTACAAACGAAAAATCAATTTTTTTCAGCTTCTACACAACCGAGAGTCAATATTGGTATAATCTGAAAGGACTTGACTAGCACAATACAAATACCATAAAAAACTTTAAATTTATGTTGGCCGCCACTACAAAATGGCGGACAATAAATTTAAATATGAGGCAAATCTGGTATTTTAAAATGTAACTTCTTGAACCCGCTCAATATTTGTATCAAATTAAAGGGCTTGACCAGTAGAATACAGTAAATTATACTAAAATGTAAAATCCAAGATTGCGTCTAAAACAAAATGGCGGATAAAATTTTTTTAACTCCATCAATATGGGTATCAAATTAAAGGGCTTGACTAGTAGAATACAGATAACTACGTAAAAATTCAAAGTCGAGGATAACGTCGGAAATAATAAAGAAAAATGGCGTATAATATGAAATATAGGTTAAGCTATGATGTGGGATTATACCTATGCATATGATGGTAAAGGGTATTATCAGATTCGGCACGGCCGAATATAACACTCTTACTTGTTTTTGTTCTGTTTTGTTCTGTTAATTTTGAATCACAAGATTTATTTTTTTACACAAAAACACGATGTCAAATGGTAAATGTAATTGTTGATTACTAATTTTTAAATTATAGCGAAAATTAATAAATAAATATGACGTATAATGAACAGTTAATTAATACTATACATACTTACGTACATATGTATGTGTGTATATTAATCAGGTTAATATTATTTAATTATTCAGTCGTATTCTGTATTTCGATTACGTTTCCGCATTCAGTTACGCATATAGGGAAAAAAGCTACTACTAATATAAAAGAAAAAGAAAATGACAAAAACAAATAAATTTTCTTAATCTTATATATTTTTTGTTATACAGTTTACGGTAACATTATATAACCGATTTTAATAAAAAAAAATTATACGATTTAAAAGAAATTTTCCTACAAATGTGCACAATCTCGATTACATTAAAATTGGTTGAGTATTTTAGGAGCAATAACCCTGAAGAATTTCAAAACAATGTTTAACTTGTATTACACTAGTATAAAATCACAAGCTCTAGTTCTTAACTGTTAACATTCCTATACTATCTTAATGCTCCAATTAACATTAAGTGTGCTTAAAAATCACTAGTACTATTAGATGTAGTCGTATAGACTAGTACTGCTACTAGTACACTTTAATCCGTTTGGGTAAAAAAATCAAAAATCTTAATTACAAAAGCTGTATTAGAAATCAAATAGACGAATCATTATTCCATAATAGTAATGTTCTTTAAATCTATTATATTTGTATACCATTCACAGTGAGTGTAAGGGTATATGTAGGTTTGTCCTTCCGTGTGAAATTTCTCCAATTTTCATTTCCGATCCTATAGAGTATATATTTTCTGTAAGCTTTTGAGTAGGGAAGAATTAAGTATTGTTCATCTGTTAGTCTGTCCATGTGTATGTTGAAATCAACTTTTTGAAACCCCAGACATTTTGAAGACCCTCGTAAGGTACCAAAATATCAGAAATATTCGGTAGCAGATCAGAATAATCGCTTTATAAACAACTAAGATATGATAAAAAAAATCTAGACCACCTTGTCTTTTCACACCAAAACAAACTGGATGGACGTGGGTTCGAATCCCAGTTAAGACCAACCGAATATAGCACTCTTACTTGTTTTCACATATCTCAAGGTTTTAAGGCTCCTAATTAATTTTTTTTAGCTTTTGGACAATATTAGTATTAAAAAAAATTAAGATCCAAGATGGTCGCCTCCACAAAATGGCGTACAATCGATTTTTTTGTGAGTCAAAACTAATAATTAAAAATATACCCACTTCAATATTGGTATCCAGTGAAAGGACGTTAAACAACAAAGTTATAATCCAAGATGGCGTCGCATATTAAATGGCGGATATATGGATCAAAAATAGTAAATACGACTATGACCCCTTCAACCCCACTATATGGGTAGCAAAGGAAAGGGCTTGAGTAGTAATCTATGAAAAAATCAAAATCCAATATCCTAAACAAAATGCCGGATAACTCAACCCATCAATATGGGTATCAAATAAAAGGGCTTAAAAACTTGTACAGCTAACTATGTAAAAATTCGAAATGAACGTTGGCGTCGAAAATAATAAAGCAAAATGACCTATAACATTACACCTAAACTAAACTACGATGTGGTCACTATATCTATATACATGATCGTGAAGGGTGTCATCAGACTTGGCACGGCCGAATTTAGCATTCTTACTTACTTTTTCTGATTTATATTTGGTGTTCAAAGTTAATTGGATTAACTTTTAGAAGAAATTTCAAGTCGAAATAAATAAATATATGTAAATTGGTATAAAAAATTCGTTACTAAAAATCTAGTCTTTTTCTAAACAGCCATTTTGTTCTAATTTATTATTATAATTTTTTTTTTGTGTTACATTCCGTTGGCTTTGTGTTTTTGTTTAGTAAAATTATTTTGGAATAAGAGACTGGAACTATTGTGTCTAATGTTTTCCAGCATTTGTAGTTAGTTGTGTTGTGTTGTTGTTTTTGGGTGAGTACTTTGCGTTGGTTTGTTTTGCAGCTTTTTCATATGGATTTCGTTTCTTTTTTAGTGAGAGATAATGCTCTGGCATTTTCTATTTTATCTTTTGATTGTATGTCTTTGATTTTTACAGAAGTGGTCTTCCCTGCAGAAAAAGTAACAAGTATGTGGTTCAAAATTTACTAGTTTCTTTTAACTACAGACTAGTTGAATATTTGTCCTACTTGCATATTTCAAACTATCGATCTTAACATTAGGCTGTCATACATAGGATCCCAACTAGTTCATTTGTATATAGTTTGGTAATAGTTTATATATTAGTCATTGTTAGAGAGTGGTGAGTGAGTGTAATCACCTAACACATACCTAAAAAAGATTACGAACTGTACACAGCAATCCTTCCTACATAACCGAAAAAAGCTACACCACTTTTTGATGTGACTCAGTTTTTAACAATTTAAACACCTCATAGGATTGGAAACATATTCCCAGCCGAGTTTCAAAAAAAACTTAACGGTAAATAAAATAGAATGTGATATTAGTTGCATAGTGGGATTACCAGCTAAAATCCACTGTAACGTATACTAAATAATTTAAAGTCGATTGGTAGAAATACGAAAAGTACGAATATTTTAACTATTCTATCTATGGCGGTGTAGGGCTGTTTAAAATTTTAACTACTTGAAACAAAACTACATTTACAAATTTCTTTCATAAATATTTGAGTTAGCCGAATTGAGTGTAATCACAAGTTTAAAAATATTGTTGGCAGTTTAAATTAAATAATACGCATACATGGATGCTACTAGATAAATACACACATGCATACATTTCAATTCACAGCCCCAGTTGCGTTGTGCTATTGGTACTATTATTGTATGTGTGTACAGTATTGTACTCGTATGCTCGTTTTTGGTAATTTCGATTGAAACATTGTGTATAAAAATACAATTTTATTTCACATTTTTTCTAAGTGTTGTATTGGATTCATAAAGGAATGGGAAATGAACCTTTTTTTTCAGAATCAAAGAAGTGTTTTAATAGCATTTTTTGCTGCTAAAATAAACAATATAAGTAGTAAATATGTACCTAAATGAAATATTTTTTTTAACTTAAATGTTTTTTTTTTATACCCTTCACCAGTGGTGCACAAGGGTATATATAGCTTTGTCATTCCGTTTGTAATTTCTACAATTTTCATTTCCGACCCCATAAAGTATATGTTTTCTGAAAGCTTATGAATAGAGGAGTCGACCTCCTCCGTCTGCCCGTCTGTCCGTGTGTTGGTTGAAATCAACTTTTAGAAGCAACTATATGTTCCTCAGATCTGTATATGGTATCAATCTCTTGGAAATATCCAGGAATGAATCGCTATTGAAATTCAGCGCAATCGCCCAATAACTTTCTGAGATATGAGCAAAAAACCACGACCACCTCGTTTTTTTCACAATTACAACAACAACATACATACCTACATACAAACATGTTAAAAACATACCAAACAAAAAAAATACAAAAAAAAAAAAATATATTAAAAATAAGAAAAAAAAATAAAAAAAACTAAAAAAAACAAGTAACAGTGCTATATTCGGCCGTGCCGAATCTTATATACCCTTCACAACGTGTAGTCATGCAATAACAATTGTTTGTATCACCATTCATCCCATATAAAATACGTGCATACGTACACGTTAGAATAAATGTGGCATCGAATCCCAGCTGAGCCAAAAAAATTTTATTTTATTTTATTTAATATATTATTTATATTTTATTATTTTTTTTTATATTTTTTTTAAATTTTTTCAAAAAATTTTTTTAGAAAAATTTAAAAAAAAATTTTTTTTAAATTTTTTTAAAATTTTTCTTTTGTAGTTTTTTTTATTATTTTTTTCTTATTTTTAATATTTTTTTTTTTTGTAATTTTTTTTGTTTGGTATGTTTTTTACATGTATCTATGTATGTATGTTGTTGTTGTAATTGTGAAAAAAAACGAGGTGGTCGTGGTTTTTTGCTCATATCTCAGAAAGTTATGGGGCGATTGTGCTGAATTTCAATAGCGATTCATTCCTGGATATTTCCAAGAGATTGGTACCATATACAGATCTGAGGAACATATAGTTGCTTCTAAAAGTTGATTTCAACCAACACACGGACAGACGGGCAGACGGACAGACGGTCAGGGCTTAATCGACTCCTCTATTCATAAGCTTTCAGAAAATGTATACTTTATGGGGTCGGAAATGAAAATTGTAGAAATTACAAACGGAATGACAAAGCTATATATACCCTTGTACACCACAGGTGAAGGGTATAAAAATTAAAAAAAAATTTTAAAAAATTTTTTAAAAAAATTAAAAAAAAATATAAAAAAAATAAGAAAATATAAATAATATATTAAATAAAATAAAATAAAATTTTTTTGGCTCAGCTGGGATTCGATGCCACATTTATTCTAACGTGTACGTATGCACGTATTTTATATGGGATGAATGGTGATACAAACAATTGTTATTGCATGACTACACGTTGTGAAGGGTATATAAGATTCGGCACGGCCGAATATAGCACTGTTACTTGTTTTTTTTTAATTTTTTTTTTAATTTTTTTTTTAATTTTTTTAAAATTTTTTTCTTTAACGTACATACGATAATTTTTAATTTTACAATGGGATGTTTTTATATATGTATGGTTTTTATATGTATGTACGTATTTCATATGAGATGAATGGTGATACAAACTACTGTTATTGCTTGACTACACGTTGTGAAGGGTATACAAGATTCGGCATGGCCGAATATAGCACTGTTACTTTTTTTTTTTTTGATTTGATTTTGTTTATCTTTGATAAGAAAATTTTACTTCACATTGTTTTAAAATATTTTTAGTAACTCTGCAGAAGTAAGACTGGATCAATTTTCCTATTCCTGTTTTTTCTTCTGACGTTTAACAATACAACCGATGCAACAGAAATTATTTTCGCAAGAAAGAAACTCAAACTGTATTTCAGTAGACAATACAGAATACAATAGGGCGTTGTGAATGCAGCATACTTATACATTTATTATTATACATAAAAATTCACACCTTAAGCTTATACACATACATATAAAACCGAAACAAAAGCTTTTCCCCGACTAAAAAAATAGACGTAACAAAATTGAAAATAACAAATCACTGTTACTACTGATCCAAAAATAAGAAAAATCTTAAAAAGTCTATCGATGAGAAAAAATCGAGTCATTTTATAAGTTTCCGTCGGCGCACTAAGTCACAAACTAATGGTTGAGTCAAAAAAACAAAAACTCAAAATGATATCAACCTATAAAGTGCTGGGCTTTTTATATTTAATAATGGAAATGGTTACAGCATCTCCAGTACCCTTAGCAGAGAACAATGGTTTTGCCGATTTCTTACGGAAAGCCCAACTGAATGCACCTAGTGAAGGAAGCTTTATGGTAAAGAGAGACATTTTTAAGGAAAACGGTGACAAACAACTCAAAGAAATTTCATTAAGTTCTTTAATAGGTGACTTGGAAAAAAGTCTTTTCGCTTCGGCTTTGAGTGTTAACAAAATCTTTATTAATAAAGATGTTAGTGTGCCGGAAGTTGAAGTCATCGATGAAGAAGTGACGACAAACAGCGAAAAAATAACTACTGCTATGACAGCAGAATTAACTACAACTTTACCAGCTACCGATAAAGTGATCTTGCAAACTACAGAAAAGGCACCAGAATCCAATGGTATACCAACCCATATTGTTATTGATCGCATTGCCATACAACCCCATACAGATGGTTTAACCTTGATACCAATTTTCGAACTCAAGCATACAAAAAAAGATGAAGATGACAACAAAGATGATGAAGTTACCAAAATAACAGTATCGAAAACTGAAATCACCAGTTTAACCACTGCTGCACCGGAAACCTCAACTAACTCTACAACATCAAGCACAACAACAGAAGCTCATACCACTCCTAAAAATATTGAACAGCTAAAAGATGCTGAAGAAGAATTGAAGGAAAAATTTGCAGAAATAGAAGCAGAGCCATTAATATTTTCTGCACGAGTTTAAATTAATGCTTAATTTTCCAAAAATATTTTACTAATAATATATTTTCTCAAAATGGACCAACAGTATTATATATCATGATTATATGTGTATATGAAAATAATAAATTATTACCCAACAAATAAACAAATGATGACAAAAAAGTGATTTTGCAGGGGTTCAACTGGTGACGAAGCGATCATAAAACACTATTGATATTAACATCATAGATAGAACTCATTCATATTTGGTGAAAAGCATCCGATATTTCATGAGCTGATTTTGTTTGTTAGTTCGCATTTAGGGAGTTTAGAAGGAATGCTTTTAACTATTGATTTAGAAGTCTTGAAAATATAATTCACTTTGCTCTACTTTCAATTTTTTGCTGCGTATTGTTTGTTTTTATAAACTGCCACTCGTCATTTGCTATTTTTTTTATTTTTTTTTTTTTTTTACTAAAGTTTAGCTCGATAAGGTTTGGAAATCGATATAATAACTTTACTCTGTTGTTTTGTGAATCAATTTTTATTTTCATTTTGATAAAATTGTTCATATTGGATGGATCCACACGGAAAGGAAAATTAAACGGAAAGAAATATCGATCGATGTGCAAATTCCAATTATTCATTCCAGCGGTAAAAACTGTTTTCAAAGTAATATAAAATCCCTGTTTTTTCTTTCTAATTAGAACAAGTATATACCGCAGCAACGGAATAAATAATTTAAGTCTCACTTTTATTTTTAACTTAAAATAGTGTTTTGAATTCTTGAATTAAAACAAGTAAGAGTGCTATATTCGGCCATGCCGAATCTTATATACCCTTCACAACATACATATATTCACGCAATAACAATAGTTTGTATCGCCATTCATCTCATATGAAATACGTACATACATACATATAAAAAACATACATATGTAAAACATCCAATTGCTTAAAAAAAAAAATTTTTTTCAAAAAATACAAAAAAAAATTAAAAAAAAAAATTAAAAACAAAATTAATAAAAATATAAATAATATATAAAATAACAAATAAAACAAAAAATAAAAAAAAATTGTTTGGGCTCAGCTTGGGTTCGATGCCACGTTTACTCTTACCACGTCTGTATATACATATGTATGTTGTTGTTGTATGTTGTTTTTGTGTTAAAAAAACGAGGTGGCCGTGGGTTTTTGCTCATATCTCAGTTGTTTATGTACCGATGTTTCTGATTTTCAATATCGATCTACTCCCGAATATTTCTGATATTTAAATACCTCACCCGGGTCCAGGCTTCAAAAAGTTGATTTCAACATACACACGAACAGACTGACAGAGCTTAGTCGACTCGCCTATTCATAAGCTTTCAGAAAATATATTCTTTATGGGGTCGGCAATGAAAATTGTAGAATTTTCACACGGAATGACAAACCTATATATACCCTTTTTTACTATGGGAAGGATACAAAAAGGATATTGTTAAAGGATAAAATTACAATAATTTGAGTTAGGGCCTTTCTACGTGTGACGAACAATATACTACGTTTATACATACATAGGCTTAATGCAACACTCTTTTACTTTTAGTGCTGCTGGATTGAAAATATGAAATTTCAAAGCAAAGTTTTTGCTTTCATTTTAAACACTTTTTTTTAAATAATTTTTTGTTACGATCTTATAGTCATTTTAACTCCGAAGGGAAGAAATACATATTTTTTCTTTTTTGTAATTTTGTATTCCGCAAGATAATATTGAAACCGTAACTAAAACTAAGCTAACTACACTAAAACAAAAAAAGTAAAAAAAACATTAGAAAACAAATAATCATTAATTTAGTTGTGTTTAAAATTTCCGAAGATAAGTAGTGCTAAAAACTTTAAAGAAAAAATGAATAATATACATAAAGCATTTAATAGAATTAAAAAATAAATAAAGCCTTTTATAAGACCTACTTACCCCTCTCTTTTTTCGATAAATATGTACATACATACGTACATAAGTATGTTTAAGTGTTTTACTAAAAAACAACTCTTTTTGATCAACATAAACAAAACCATGTGATAGAAATTCTCACATTTAATTTTTATACCCTTCACCTGTGGTGCACAAGGGTATATATAGCTTTGTCATTCCGTTTGTAATTTCTACAATTTTCATTTCCGACCCCATAAAGTATATATTTTCTGAAAGCTTATGAATAGAGGAGTCGATTAAGCCCTGACCGTCTGTCCGTCTATCCGTCTGCCCGTCTGTCCGTGTGTTGGTTGAAATCAACTTTTAGAAGCAACTATATGTTCCTCAGATCTGTATATGGTATCAATCTCTTGGAAATATCCAGGAATGAATCGCTATTGAAATTCAGCACAATCGCCCCATAACTTTCTGAGATATGAGCAAAAAACCACGACCACCTCGTTTTTTTTCACAATTACAACAACAACATACATACATAGATACATGTAAAAAACATACCAAACAAAAAAAATTACAAAAAAATATTAAAAATAAGAAAAAAATAATAAAAAGAAACTACAAAAAAAAATTTTAAAAAAATTTAAAAAAAAATTTTAAAAAAATTTTTCTAAAAAAATTTAAAAAAAATATAAAAAAAATAATAAAATATAAATAATATATTAAATAAAATAAAATAAAATTTTTTTGGCTCAGCTGGGATTCGATGCCACATTTATTCTAACGTGTACGTATGCACATATTTTATATGGGATGAATGGTGATACAAACAATTGTTATTGCATGACTACACGTTGTGAAGGGTATATAAGATTCGGCACGGCCGAATATAGCACTGTTACTTGTTAAACACAGTTTATGTGCTGTTTTAGAAGAAAAGTAAGCGCTTGGAATGGAAAATTTGTTTTTGTTAAAATAACAGAACACATGTGAAACTTCTACTCAAAGTGTTTATTTAGATTGTAAAAAATTACACATTATTAAACCTATACATGCATACATATGTAAATTAATGTGCCGTAGTGTTTTTGGCGAGTTATTCCCCGCTACTTTTAAAAGTAATAACTTCTCCACTTAGTCTGATTGCACTGAACAAAGGTTCAGTGTGTCATTCCGTGTGAAATACCTACAATTTTCATTTCCGACAAAATAAAGTATATATTTTCTGAAAGCTTATGAAGTCAGTCTCTCCGTGTGTATGTTGAAATCAACTTTCGGTATTGAAACTCAGAAAAATCAGTACATAAACAACTGAGATATGGGGTAAAAGCCACGACCACAACATACATACATACAAACTTGGTATACTAAATAGAGCCAAAAAAATTTTTTTTTTATTTATTTTTTGTTTTTTTTAATATTTTTTTATAAATTATTTTTAATTTTTTTTTAAACATACATACGTAAAATCAATTTAAAATTTTACAATGGGTTGTTTTTATGTATGTTTTTTATATGTACGTACGTATTTCATGTGAGAAGAATGGTGATACAAACAATTGTTATTGCATGACTACACGTTGTGAAGGGTATATAAGATTCGGCACGGCACTCTTACTATTTCAAAACTCCGAATTTCGCGTACGTTTCGATAATTTGGTCACTGAAGCAATATACTTATTTCGATAATATTTATTTGTATGTATAGTATTCATATTTGAGCCCATAAGGCATAATGTATATGTAATGTATTATATATTTTATTAAGGCATATAAATAGCGGAGTTAATTAAGTCTGTGTGGAATAAAATTATATGCTATGAACAAAGAAGCACGACTGCTTCGGTTTTTACCTATATTTTTAACACAAAAATAAACCGCTTTAGTATAACTTATAATCTCTAGAGATATTCAAAACAAAAAAATCTGTTAAAAATCGGTAAAGTTATAAGCAAAAATTAATTGGAAAAATAATTTTTGTAAAAAATATATTTAGTTTATCAAGTTCCTACTTAAATTTGGGGACACGCTAGTTACCGTGAATTTCAAGCCGTAGTCTCGAAAATTATTCCTGAAAGAAATAAATGTAGGGAAGAAACTAACTTAGATATAAGCTCTGAAATGTAACTGCTCCGGTGTTTTTCCTTAAATTTACTAACAAATATCAATTTTTCATCTCCTAGACAACCGATTGGGCCAGTATGGGTATCAAATGTAAGGGCTTGACTAACTTGTTTGACTGCGTTGTATTAACGATATATTTTTAACCAGACATGAACTAGGCAATAAGCAGAGTTGGGTGCAGAAAGATACAAAAACATTTTACTCAATTGAATAAAGAAGCTAATATGTAAATATATTATTTAAATAATTGTAAGTAGATTTTTTGTATATGAATTTTAGCTCACTGGAATGATGTATATCTCCAATCCATGTATGTATAAAGCATACATACTTATGTACACATAAGCAAAAATGAAAACATTTTTTAAAACTTTATTTATTTTTTTTATTAGCATTTTTGCAAGCTTAAAATTATTAAATAAATAACGCGCAAGTATTGTGTTTCTTAAAACATTATTTTTATCGTTAACAATTAAGCTAAATTGTTTTTTTTTTATAGAAATATAGTACATAAGTACGAGTATTAGGTGATTAATTCAGTAGGATAATACATACTTAGTTCCCTAATTAACTCGTGGTGAAATACTAATTTGACGAAATTTAATATTTAACTGTTTAAGCGATATAGTCGTAAAGCCGTATTAAAGCACAAAAAGCGACATTCAATAAGTATCAAAATTTTAATTAAACGTGCAACCAGTCTGTGCTTCTAGTATAGAGGTCCCAGCTGTATTGTTTTTAGCAGCATATGTACTGTGTTTCTTCAAATGTACTTGGGGCAAATTATAATATACTAACGCGAACATAATTTAAAAATTCTTTTTAGAATCCCAATGCCAAAAGCACAGCAAACTTGAACTTTTCAGTAAAATTCGTATTCGCGTTCATATGTTTGGTACCTAAGGAGTGTATCGAAAAAAATTTTTAGTTGCATTAAGTTAAATAAAACTCAAATCGTACAATAAACAATTTTTCTTTTTATCACGTTAGCTTTTATATACATACATTCATATATGTATGTCAGATACTATTATTTTAAATCTCATTAATTTTCAATTGTTATTACGATCAAAATGGACTGCGAAAAAAAAGTACGTAAAAATATGTATAATTAAAACTTTTCAAAAAAATCAGTCATGGACATTTAAAAAAATAGCAATAAAAAATTTGAAAGTTGACCCTCGAACTGTTTCAAATGCGTTTAAACGGTATAAGGAAGACCTGAGCATTTAAAGAAAACCTGGATCAGAAAATAAAAAAGGTCCAAGGGATATTGGTAAGGTAAAAGAAGTCGAGCAACTGTTTCAAAGAGCACCTAACACTTCTATCAGAAAAGCAGCGCGTATGGTGAAATGCTCTAATAGTTTTGTCCAAAGGGTCAAAGCTTATGCTGGGCTGAAGACTTACAAAGATCAGAAAGCAAAAAAACGAGCGAAAGAATTGAAGGAAGATTTTATAAAAATAAAACACCTGTTGTGTGATGGATGACGAAACATACGTACTGGCAGACTAATCTCGACTTCCCGGCCAAGTTTTTTTATGTTGCTGATGAAAGAGGTATGTACAGAAAGAGTTCCGGACAAAAAAACCAACAAAATTTATTAAGAAATTTCTCGTGTAGCAAGCTGTTGCAGTTGTGGCAAACGAAGCCAAGCATTTGTGGCATCAGGCACGATAAACACCGAAATTTATATCACGCAGTGCCTACTTTTACTTTTACTTTTTTTGAGACAGCACCGAGTGCCTGCATATTTTTGGCCTGATTTGGCATCATGTCACTATGGAAAAAAGGCACTTGAGTGGTAATCAATGAATAATGCCATTTTTGTACCTGAACTTTGACTTGTGGAAAGGTACTGGGTTCTTGTAAAAAAAGGAATTGAAGAACACAGTAAAGGTGTCACAGAACATGTCCGATTTTAAGTGAAAATAAACCACCTCCTCCAAAAAGGTAACAGAAGCAATTGTAAAATCTTTAATAGAAGGACTTCCGAAAAAAAGTCGATAATTTTATAAGTACGAAACAAAAACTTAAGATTTCAATGTTAAATAAATTTGTACAATATGCCAATAAATTTGCCTATTTTAAAGAGTTTCTATATTGCACGATTTGAGTTTTATTTAACTTAATGCAACTACAAATTTGTTTCGATACACTCCTTATTGAATAAGCAACACCAAAAACAGTACGCAAAATTGACTGTTTTTTTATACCCTTTGTACGTTTTTTTACTTTTTATTTTATTGGAACCTCGCAATTTTATTGATTGACGCAAAAAAATACGTGTTTTGAGTTGATGTAAGTCTATTAGGATGTTTTACAGCTCATATTAATGGATTTTTTTTACTTACAAACTATAGCGATCTAATTTATTGTATAAGAATTTTCATCTTAATTTCGAGATCTAAAGGGTGTTTTTTTAAGCCCGATAGAACTTGAAATTGTAAAAAATAACACAAAAAATTAAATTGTAATCAAAAATTTTTTTTTATTCGAAAGATCAATACGTGACATTAACATTTGAAAATGATTTCGGGCATATGAGCACCGCGACTGTTCTTGACGAAGCGTATTCTGGACGTCCAATTTTGGGCCACTTTTTCGAGCACTGCTGGCCGTATGTCACGAATATCACGAACAATGCTGGCCTCCAAGGCGTCAATTGTTGCTGGTTTATCAGCATAAACCAGTGACTTCACGTAGCCCCACAGGAAATAATCGAGAGGTGTCAAATCGCACGACCTTGGAGGCCAATTGAAAGGTCCATTTCTCGAAATCAACTTATCGCCAAATTTTGATTTCAATAAGTCGATGGTTGCGTTCGCCGTATGGCACGTAGCGCCATCCTGTTGAAACCACATCTCCTCCGGATCAATGTCATCCATATTTTCAAACAAAAAATCATTGATCATGGTGCGGTAACGATCTCCATTGACCGTAACGCGAGCTCCGGCCTCATTTTTGAAGAAAAAAGGTCCGATGATGCCACCAGCGTGAAAACCGTACCAAACGGTGCATTTTTCTGGATGTAATGGAGTCTGTAGGGTCTCTTGTGGATTGGTCTCGCTCCATATGCGGCAATTTTGCTTATTAACAAACCCGTTAAGCCAAAAATGCGCCTCATCGCTGAACACAATTTTGCGATAAAATTGGACGTCCAGAATGCGCTTCGTCAAGAACAGCCGCGGTGCCCATATGCCCGAAATCATTTTCAAATGTTAATGTCACGTATTGATCTTTCGAATAAAAAAAAAATTTTGATTACAATTTAATTTTTTGTGTTATTTTTTACAATTTTAAGTTCTATCGGGCTTAAAAAAACACCCTTTAGAACGACCCAAAGCTACTTTCCGTGCTAAAAGGCAAAATTTTCAATTATAAGTCCAATCCAAAATATATCAACAGACGAGACGAGTCAAAAAAAATATGTATTATAAAAGATAATTTGGTCTAAAAATAACTCAAGAAAGTGCTCTAAGTTAGTCAATTAGAGAGAATG
This sequence comes from Phyto melanocephala, assembly GCA_941918925.1. Taxonomy (NCBI): domain Eukaryota; kingdom Metazoa; phylum Arthropoda; class Insecta; order Diptera; family Rhinophoridae; genus Phyto; species Phyto melanocephala. Next base: position 136,045,436 of record OW799235.1, on the reverse strand, counting down.
ATAATAAAATGTGTATTAGATTCTAAAGGTGGAGATATTGCAACCTACTAATCTTAATTTTTTTTTTTTTTTTTTGCCATTAAGCAAGAGAAATTTATAACTTATAAGCTATAAATTTATATTTAATATACCCAGTGGCGTTGTCGTGTTTCTATCGAAAACAATGAAAAATCTAATAAACGGTACCATAAAAATACAAAAACGGCACTCACAATATGTTTCGTTTTCAAAATATTTTTCCATCACATACCCGATTATTTTCGTTTGTTTGCTTTATTGGATAGAAACATTTATTGAAGCCTGACACCATCAACACGGCTTTTTATATCCTTCCCACAGTGAAAAAGGGTATATATAGGTTTGTCATTCCGTGTGAAATTTCTACAATTTTCATTTCCGACCCCATAAAGTATATATTTTCTGAAAGCTTATGAATAGGGAAGTCGATTAAGCTCTGTCAGTCTGTCCGTCTATCCGTGTGTATGTTGAAATCATTTTTTTTTTGAAGCTTCCCGACATCGCCTGGACCTAGGTGAGGTACTAAAACATCAGAAATATTCAGGAGTAGTATTGAAAATCAGAAACATCGGTACATAAACAACTGAGATATGAGCAAAAAACCTCGGCCACTTCGTTTTATTTTTTAACACAACAACAACATACATACAAACGTGGTATACTGGTGGCATCGAATCCCAGCTGAGCCAAAAAAAAATTTTATATTTATATTTTATATTTTTTTTTAATTTTTTTTTAAATTTTTTTTTAATTTTTTTTCTTTGAATTTATTATGTTTTAGTTTATTTCATAAAATAATAAATCATAACTTTACTCTTCATTAAGCGATTTTCAAAATTGCTTTTTTATACCCTTCACCTGTGGTGCACAAGGGTATATATAGCTTTGTCATTCCGTTTGTAATTTCTACAATTTTCATGTCCGACCCCATAAAGTATATATTTTCTGAAAGCTTATGAATAGAGGAGTCGATTAAGCCCTGGCCGTCTGTCCGTGTGTTGGTTGAAGTCAACTTTAAGAAGCAACTATATGTTCCTCAGATCTGTGTATGGTATCAATCTCTTGGAAATATCCAGGAATGAATCGCTATTGAAATTCAGCACAATCGCCCCATAACTTTCTGAGATATGAGCAAAAAACCACGACCACCTCGTTTTTTTCACAATTACAACAACAACATGCATATATACTGATTAGAGTAAACGTGGAATCGAGTCCCAGCTGAGCCAAAATTTTTTTTTATGTTTAATTTTATATATTATTTATAAATTTTTTTTTTTTTAATTTTTTTTTGTAATTTTTTTTATTATTTTTAATATATTTTTTTTTTGTAATTTTTTTTTTTTGGAAACGTACATACGTAAACTCAATTTATAATTCTGCAATGGGATGTTTTCTATATGTATTTACATTATTTATATGAGGGTAATGGTGATACAAACAATTGTTATTGCATGACTACACGTTGTGAAGGGTATACAAGATTCGGCACGGCCGAATATAGCACTGTTACTTGTTTAAGATGTAATTGTTACCTTTAAAAAACAATCAAACTTTTGAAAATCACAAAAAAAAACAACTGAGAAGTGGCGTTTAAGGTGGAAAAATAAAAATAATTTTGCACAGTAGTATCTTTAAAAAAAATCAAATCAAAAGTTGTAGACCGATTTAAACGAAATATGGCCCGTTTTATTTGGATCATATTTGCCTATACGCTCCCAAAAGATAACCGAATATTTGTCGTTCTATATTTTTTAAAAAGTTTTAAAAAATCAAAAATTTTAAAATTTTGTTTAAAAAACATATTTTTCTGCCACAACTTCCCCGATATCTCTGAAAATACTGTAAGCACGAATTAAAGATAATATTTTCGACGAGTTTTGAGTTCTTAAATTTAATTGGGTAAACTGTTGTCAAGTTTTTCCAAAATGTGTAGTGAAAGTGCCTTAATTTTGGACATATCGGTATATCGCGAGCTGATAGAAGAAAAAACAAGTGCATATTTGGATTCAGCGTCCCAAAAAACCTTAAAAACAACATTGAGCTCTTAATAAACAAAAACATTGTTCCCTTGTGTAATTTAACTACTTAAATATACGAAAACCGATATGCTCTTTAATTAATACGAATTACGGAGTAACACCTTAGGACGGAATTCATACAATGGTCTTTATTTTAAACTCACAAATTTAAAAGGGCTTTTCTACAAATCGGTTAAAAAGAAGACATAAGCAGTTTTTCCTTATTGCCACAGAATTATTATTTTGAAGAGTTTCACAAACATTGAATTTCTTGATTATTATATTTCTTTTTTTAATTTACTAAAACAATTGTTATTTTCTCCACGTTGTTCTAATACAAACAGGAATAAAAATCGTTTTTATAAAAAAATGTGGCAAGTCCATAGAAAAGTATCGAAATCATAAATAGCAAATCTGCTAAATTGAAAAAGGGCTTCTTCCCCTTACGGCATTATTTTCAAATAGTTCGATTACTGATATTGAAAACTAACAAATCAAAAGAAAATCTGCGTTTACGAATTTAAACAAGTAAGAGCGCTATATTCGGCCGTGCCGAATCTTATATACCCTTCACAACGTGTAGTTTGTATCACCATTCATCCCATATGAATACATATAAAAAACATATATATATATATAAACATCCCATTGTAAAATTATAAATTTACGTATGTATGTATGTTAATAAAAATAAATAAAAAAAAAATTAAAAAAAAATGTTTAAAAAAATAATTAAAAAATATATAATAAATATAAAACAAAAAAAAAAATTAAAAAAATTATTGGTTTCTTTGACAAAAAACTAATATATAATAAAAAACGTGTATCCTGATGATGCTACACAAAGAAGTAGCGAAATATTGATCAAATAATATAAAACAAAACAAAAAGATTTTTTATTATTAAAAGGACCTTAAGCTTAAAAAACTATTAAACATAAAAAATTCAAAAAAATAATAAAAATATAAATAATATATAAAATTCTTATTGCTCTTATTTGACCTTTATTTTATAAAATTTTTAATTGATTCTTCAAGCTCGAGGTCTTTATAAATATTTATTGATTTATTTATTATTCAATATTTCGCTACTCCTTTGTGTAGCATCTTCAGGAAAGAAATTGTGTGTTTTTACAAAATTTTATATAATTATATAAATAATTTTATAAATTATATAAAATTATATTTATATTATATATATTATTTATATATTATATAAATAATTTTATAAATTATATAAAATTTTGTAAAAACACACAATTTCTTTCCTGAAGATGCTACACAAAGGAGTAGCGAAATATTGAATAATAAATAAATCAACAAATATTTATAAAGACCTCGAGCTTGAAGAATCAATTAAAAATTTAATATATAAAATAAAAAATAAAAAAAAAATAAAAAAAATTTAAAAAAAAATATAAAAAAATAAAAAAAATTTTTTTTTGGCTCAGCTGGGATTCGATGCCACGTTTTTTCTAACCAGTATACATGTTTGTATGTATGTATGTATGTATGTATGTATGTATGTTGTTGTTGTAATGTTGTTTTTGTGCAAAAAAAAATCGAGGTGGTCGTGGGTTTTTGCTCATATCTCAGTTGTTTATGTACCGATGTTTCTGATTTTCAATACCGATCTACTCCCGAATATTTCTGATACTTTAGTACCTCACCCAGGTCCAAGCTATGTCGGGGGGCTTCAAAAAGTTGATTTCGACATACACACGGACAGACTGACAGAGCTTAATCGACTCCCTTATTCATAAGCTTTCAGAAAATATATACTTTATGGGGTCGGAAATGAAAATTGTAGAAATTTCACTGTGTGTTAAGACAAAAAGTGACGTTTTTATATGTTTCTGGTAAATTTTTTCAAAATAGGGCAGTTTGCTAAATAAGCTAACGATATTTTCATTTGTAAATACATATGTATGTAGGTACATATCGTTGGTTACAGGTAGAAATGCCCTTACTCAAATAATTGTAGCTTTACAGGAGAAGGCTAAAACGGCTTGTAAAACCGTTTGATACTATGTATTCCGTTAAATGTTTGTGTCAAGGTGTATTTGTGTAAAATGTCTTGGAATCACAAGTAAGAGTTAAATCTACAAAATACGCATATTTGTAAACACTCAGATTTTTTTCACGTTCTTTGATAAAGCTTTTATCACTTTGGTTTATTATTTTATGTTTTTTAATCTTTTCTTTTTTGGCAACATTAAAAATTAAAGACCAAAAAACAAAAACAAGTTAAAAATATAAAAATAATGAGTTTTGTTCATAATAACGTGGAAAAGATTCTGCACATAGAGTTCCTTATCTTATCACAAATCGTATTCAAAATATTTGTACTTTTGTGGATATTATAAAAAAAAAAACGTAAACACAAAAAATCAATCATAAGTTAATTCAATCTTTATAGTTTTTATAGTAGAACCCTTTTAAAAAAATTAATTTTATTTTTCATTCAGTAACTTGCAAAGTGTTTAACTGAAAACTTGCTGCACTCGTTCATTGTTAACGGAAAAAACTAATTCTATTTAATAGAAGATCGTATGTAATCGATCTTAATAACAACAATTAAATTAACAAGCATTTTTGGTACGAACATAACTGAAAATACATTAAAAAATAATAAAAAAATAAAAAAAGCGAAAATGTTAAAAATTTGTTTAAGCAATTCTCTACATACATACGTATTATAAATATGAGTCAGCTTCAAAGTGCTCTAATATCCAGTATATACATACGTACGTTTATCAATTATTAAATATTTAAGTGCAACAATTACTGAAAATAAAATAAAAATTAAAAAAAAAAAAACTTAAAAGCTAAACAAGTTGTGAAAAGAAATTAAATAAAAATTTTTTAATTTTTTTTTTTGTACAAAATTTATTTTACTTCATAGATATTTCTACTGGACCGTTGAAATTGTCCATGTTAAACAAAACCGTGTTCATTTTAGGTAACAATATGTTTTTTATTTAAATAAAATTTTTATAAATATATGTACCTATGTATGTACATATGTATCTACATAGAAACTGGAATGTTTGTATGTATGTTTGGATCTTCGTTACTCAACGGCTGCACGGGACTACATTTAATTACAAACAGAGAAGAACCTAGATTAACACATAGACTAAAACAATCAAACAATTGCTTGAATGTTATATTGTTAATAAATTACATTTTTGAAGATTTTCAACATCTTGAATATTGTAAATGAATATATGTATATGTATGTATTCAAAATATATACTATCCCCGCTGTGTTCTACTACCTCGTATATAAATAATATAACAGATACCCAGATATACTTACATACATACATACATATATTTGTGATAAAAATTATTACACAACCGCCCATTTCTTGCTCACATAGATAAAAAGAATCAAAATTCTTACTTTCAAGGATATTCTGGACCAGGCAGGTGGCATTGCAGACTGCAGAAAAAACATTAAAAACTCAAACTATTATACACATATACTTAGTACATTTAACTTTTTTCCTTTGACGTATTTAAAACAAAGAAACAAAAAACGATTACTGAACCCGATAAGGACAAACAAGCCAACGTTTGATCAGGAAAACGTCTGACGATCCCGATAGCATTAATATAAATTTTACACTTCCAATCACTTAATTGATATTAAAAAATTTCAGTTTTTGACAATTCCCAAGAACTTTTAGTTATTAGCAATTGTTAAACTATTATTTCAAGTATGTCATATACATAAGTACAAATATTAAACAAAAAAGTTTAACTTTGCAAACATTAACAGTATATTAAAATAGTATACGTAAGTATATGTATGTAGTATGTACGTACATATTTTAGCGGCATATGTGTAATTGTCAACTTTTCGACTAATGTTCCTCAGTATTATTTTTGAACAAAATAGAAGTAAATAAATGATAATATAAACATTATCATTTCTAAACACATTGGGCCAATTCAAAGTGGTTGCATATCAGTCATATTTGTACTATTTTATATTATTTTATGCATGCATAAAAATTTTGTTAGTAATTTCCATACAAAAAAAATAATATGACTTTACACATTTGTTTCCTATGTATAAGAAATTGTTTATGTTATACTTTTAACCATACTGTCTCTCAGAGAGAATTTCTTTGCTTCTCACCTCTCAGAGAGAGTATTTTCTATTTTCTTCTTTCCTGTATACATACAATTTTTAACAGCGTCATGTCTTTGTCTTCTTTCTTGTATTAAATACATAATTTGTTAACAAAAGGTGTTCAAAGTCACTAGTCATATTAATATGAATTATATGACATAGTACAATATGAGAGTCTACTTTGAATTGGCCCATTGTATCTAGTATCTCTTTGCCTCACTATCTCTCTCTCACTCTCTTAATGTATGCATTGAACAATAATAGATATATCATGTTTAAATATGTAGCTGCGGTATTGTAGTCTTCTCTCAGCTAGAGCCATTTAGACAGTTAAATAAATATTTTATATTTATTATTTTACAAAACAATATCTGTTTTCATCAACAAAGTATACAATTCAATGGAATACTGTTCCTTTTTTAAAGCAATAAAAATAATTATTAAAAATGTTTATTCAAAAAACAAAACTTTTTACTCTTCTTCACAATTGCAAAATAAAAGAATAAAAAAATGTATTAAATTAATTAAAAATCCCTTTTTATGAATGTGATAAGATATTAAAAAAATAAAAACAAAACCTATACATGCATATACATATGTATGTATCGGGTGATTCATCGTACGGTTTGTTTAATAATGTAAAAAAAAACATAAATTTTAAAGACTATACAAATCCAAGAAAAAATAGTCCAAAGATGTGATATCGCACATTCTGGAAAGGACACACCAATATTACTTTTCACTAAGTCCATTGTTTCACGCGCTGTATGGCTCGTAGCGCCGTCTTGTTAAAACCAGAGCTAACTGACCCAATGCGCTTGACTTTTAGCACAAAATGCGTTACATGCTCCCACAACGGTTACAATTGACGGTAACATTTTGATTTACCTCATTTAAATATTTCACCAGCTCATAAATCGCGCCATACCGTTATTTTTTAATGGACATAGTGGTAGCTCTTGGTAATTTTGGGTTTGTTCATCAGCCCAAATAGTGCAATTTTGTTTATAAAAGTATCCATTGAGCCAAAAATGTGCTTCATTACTGAACAGAATTTCACAATAAGAATCATATTTACATTGAGTTTTTCTAGAACCGATTCATCGAAAATAAGACGCAAATTTAAGTCGCCTGGCTTCAATTCTTGCACAAGTTGAATTTTGTACGCTTTAAGGCCAAGATCCTAACGTAAAATATGCCAAATTGTCGAACACGACAAGCCAAACTGCTGAGAACGACGAAGAATCGGTCCGCTACGATCTTTGCGTACACTTTCAGCTACAGCTGCTTATTCTCTTTACTACGTGCTGAATGTGTTCTAACAGATCAATTATCTATCATCCACTAAACGAGACTCAAATTTGTGTGGTATTGGCAATAGTGGTGTCAGCAGGTCGATTATTTGAATCGTTTGTTCCTCGAATCGCACGAAAAACATTTCTCACAGAATGCTGTTTTTCGTAATACAGCTGAACAACTTGGAGACGCTGTTATGGTGTGAGTCTTTCAATGATGACTTGCCAAACGATACGGAACAAAAACGATAATGCAGTTCGATATGAGCCATGCGTGATCTCTCAAAAGGCTTTTTGATTATTAAGCCTCACAGCGATCCACCCGATACATATGTATGTATGTACATAATATACTACATATGTATGTATGTATGCACACATATAAATATAGATATGATAAAAAAAAACAAATTTTAACATTTTTAATAACAACTTTTAAAAAGAATTCATAAAATTTTATACATATGTATGTATAGTTAAGTATGTATGTATGTATTTTGTATTTGGTTAAAAAAAAATTAAATTATTCATAGTTTAATTGCTGTGTATTGTGGTATTTTTTCTTTTATCGTTAAAGGTAAATAACTAGAACATAATTGATCGGTTGTATCGTAGTATGTTGTATAACTGAAAAAAGGGCCACATTTAAAATTGTATCGAATATACGTATGTACATACATGTTAAACTGTAACGGTAATTGATTTTTGTAAAAATGACCAAGTCTGGAGTTAACACAGGTTTTGCAAAATGTTTTATATTTTTCATGGCAGTTGTAATATTGGTAAGCATATTTGTTTATTTATTTTTAAAAATCTAAATATCAGATTAAGATGAGATAAAAATATATTTATTCAAACTTTTTATTGTTCTTAAATTCATTATAAATCATTTTTATTCTGGCTAAGTTCATTTTTCTATTTTAAAACTTCCCAAAACATTTTTTAAATTAAATTTTAATAATTCAATAATAGGTTCGTTCGAGAACTCACAAATTTGTACGAATCTGTACAAATTTTTACCGCATTTTACGAAATTGCGTTCGTTTACACAAATTTGTAGTAAATGAGAGCACAAATAGAGAGCGAAAAGTGACAGTTCTTGACTAAGTATTTGTAAATTTTTACAACAGAAATTTCTTGCAGTAAGATTTAGCAAAACCAAAAAAAATATGATTCAAAAGAACATAATATTATTAAATTTAAATTGTTTGTGAAATAAAGTTAGTTAACAATGTCTACAGATGAAAGAATGGAACTGCCTGAATCTGGCGCAGGTATACATACATAAATACATATTTGCACATATGTATGTATGTACATAGTTTCCATTAAACTTTATTTATTTGCCATCAGCTGTTGCTTTAATCTTACGAATTTTTACAAATGTCTGTTCGAGTACTTTTTTGGACAAATTCTCTTTTTGAAAGTAAAATTTTCAATTTACTACAAAGTGCAGTAAAAGTACTCGAACGAACCTAATATTGAAAAACTATTCCGACATTCCTATCAATCTCACATCTACTAACTACCCAACCACTATGTTGAATCCAATGATATTCTTTAGCTTGCACTCCGCGACATCACTCAACTCATCATGGAATCGCTTACCTAACGACCTAACTCTATGGTTTCGTAGTCTTGGGCAGTGACAACATTCTCCACCGTTTCAATCTCTATCTCATCCTCACACATCTTACAGTAATCCGGAGTGCCGCGATCTTATCCTTTAGTGGACAATGTTCCATTATAACCCCAAAAATGTGGCCCCAGGCATACTTTATCTAGGTCCATAAGTACCGTAGAGTCCGCCGAGTTTACCTTTGGCCATTAGGCCCTTGCCACTCTGCAGTCCCTTTAGTTAATCCATGCCTTATCTGTCCTGTCTTATATCCACGCCCTAATCCGATCAAAATAGTGGTAATAAATAATAAATAAAAATACTTTTCTAATATCTCCCACCACACAGTACATCAATATGTGTGGATGGCTCTTACCACCGTCGTGTAAATCAATGAAAAAAATTTATAACTTTAAATCAGGCCTCTTCTTTTCGTCTCATCTTCTCAGCTATGGAGTCTCTCGACAATTCCAAAAGAACGTCCAGTTCCAATTGCGTCCGTAAAAATCCCTCCTGTCTCAGTATGTCATTGTGTACGTCCATTAGTGTCCTCCTCGGAAGTGGCCCCAAGGGAAGTGTCCATCCTTTCTTGAAGATAATATCCAGTTCGATCAGCATAACAACCAGAAGCATTCAGCGCTTGATGTATTGAATTGGTTGTGACATAATTATCCGAAGGTTATCAAAACACATGGAAAACGTCCCGATCGCAATGTTATTGAACATTTATGGGACAAATTAGGGCGCAGATTGCAGAAGAGGCGGAGTACTGCAAAAGAACTCTTGAAAACTGCTCTGCAAAAAGATTTAAATAATATTACTACTACTGTTGGCCAAATACTTATTGAACCCATGCCATGCCAGCTGCAAGCTGTTAAGAATCAAAAATATGGTGCAACAAAATACAAACTAAGAATTTTTTACTCGATTTTCAATGCGAATCAAAAAAGTGTACTTATCTTAGTGCAACCTTCATTTAAATTTTTTAACGGAACGGAATAAATACATTTTTTTTTCTTTTCTTTATTTATGTATTAAAACTTATTCATTTTATCAATATCGTTAATAGATTTATGACAATTCACATATAGTATTACAACAATTAACATCTGATTAGTTAAATAAAGTAACTACTAATATCACAGTTTAAAGAAAAAGGAAAAAACTCGTATTGCGACTAATAATTTGTTTATGCCCCTGACTGTCTTTAAATGTGAACCACTGTATACTTATGTAGCAAATGTGTATTTATATATTTTGGAAGCACTACCAAATAATTTACTAAAATGCTTTTATTTGGAATTAAAAAAAAAACAGGCTTAAGAACATTTTTGGATAGTAAAAATGTACAATATTTATTTCTCGTTCAAACATTAAAAACATCAAATATGTATGTATGTATGTACATAGTATGTAAGTATGTATTCAGTTTGTTTGAATTGAAAACTGAACGCATTATTTATTGCCTGAACTATTTATTTAGTTGAGATGGTTAACTTATTTAGTTTTTATACAAGTGTTACAAAAATCTTACATTTGTGGTTTAATTTTTTTCAACAGCTACAAGGAGGTGTCTACTTAGGATTATCTCTGTGGGGTATTTCACTAAGACAATGTTCCCAGGAAACTACAGACATAAGCAGTAAACCCTTCCAATTTGTTATGAATTTAATATATTTTTTGAGTAAGTTTAAGCATTTATCTCTTCATATTCACAATTATTTTTCAAATATACAAATTTATGTTTAATAAATCTTTTATAAACTAAGTTTAAGTAAGTTTAGTGCGTTTGCATGATATACATACGTGAATAATTTTATATATATAAATATATTCAAACAGACGAAGATTGTGGTAATCCCTCTGTAACTGTATCCGGCATTCAAGAGTCAATAACTTTGAATGTAAATTTCAATAAAACAGAACCAGTAGCAAATCGTACATTTATAATTATGATCACATATGCTGTCATTAGTACCCTTTGGATTGTGAATTCGTTAGCAATTATAACAACCTTATGTGGCCCGGTTATAAAAAATGTTAATGGTCTATGTTTTTGGCCCTGGTTTCTTGTTATAATGGCTGGAAGTATTTTGGATATTGTTGCAACTGCTTATCATATTCATGATATTATCAATACAACGGTAAAAAAATATTTCTGTTTATAATTTACGCTTTAAATTTTTTTTTATAGTCTGTGGTTAAAACATTCGATTATTTAAGCATTACGGCAAACGAGAACATCATAATAGTTTTATCAAATTTTGATGCTTACTTCATAACACCAGCTGTTGTAATGACTTGTATTAGTTGCCGACTTATTTTTATATGGTTATTAAACATTTTCGGATCGAGCTTCTGTTTGTCCTTATCTAATACGCTGTCAAAACGGGTAAGTGCAGAATTTTTTAAATATAAAACAACTTTTTTAAGCTTGTTAATAAAGTCTAATCTTAAATAATTCAATAATAAATTTTCTTGTAAATAATTGATTCTGCCTTAAGTTAATTTTTCCAACATTTTTTTAAAATTTCATAAACTTCTACATAAATTGTAGTTTTAAATCTAATGTGAGTTTACCGATAAAGAGTTCTGATAATGAAATCGTAGATAGTTTCGAAAATACATTCCACTCGGCTTATATCAAAAATAAAATTAAATAATTACAATTTCAATTAATTAAAAAAAAAAAAAAATTTATGAAGTTGAATAATTAAGGAAAAATTAACTGAAGACAATAAATTTAAATTTCTTTAAAATATTTTCAATTCTAGAATTCTTCAAAACCAGGTAGTGTAAACAGTTTGGACACAACTAGTACTGCTCCTGTTACTTATCCTCAACAACAATTCTGTCAAGAAGTTTTTCCTATACGAACACAATATTCCCCACAACCACAATTATCAAAGGTGGTCGAACAAACAAAACCAGAACAATCAGATATACGATATAGAAATATACAGAAGGAATCGTTCAATCGATCTCAGACGAACGAAAACAATGGATCCCATAACATACGAACACCAGTTGTACCGACGTGTCCAAATGATCCCTCGCCGAACGAATCACAATCCGTTTTTGACATGACAAAAACTTACCTCAATACGGACACACATCCAGATAGATTGAATTACCCTATACAACGTAATACAATGGAATATCAACAGGAATTATCAACAATATCTCCGTTAAATAATCGCTACTCAATCATCAATGAAAATTTCCAATTTCCTATGCAAAATAAAAGAGTAAGCGAAGAGTTAAGAGGACAATTACCTTGGTCATACACAAGTATGCCACCACCGGTGTCCAAAAAACCTCAGCTGCAAGTTTATCCCGAAATTCCAACACCAGATTATGGTCAATAAAAAGACAGTTGACTGATTATTATAAATATACTACATGTGTTTCTTTACATATATACACATCCATACATACATATGTATGTATGTATATTCAAATGTGAAAAACATAAATGTTTATAAACCTTATAAATGTTATAAACAATGCTCTAAAAACGTACATTAGAACTCTATATTTTTTACTAGTTCTTAAACAAATTTTTTATGAAAATCTATATTATTTTTTTTTTCCAAAATACCACATTATATCTAGCAACGAAAATAAAAGAAGCATCTATGTATGTACATTATTACTATAAAAAATAAAATTAAAGCTTTTACAATGTATATTTGGGTGTTACAAAGTACACAGAAGAATTAAACCAAATATGCATGTATGTATGTATGTATTTATATAACTCTCATATATAAGCCAAAACTGTCAGCCCTAATTTGTTTCGTAACTAGTCATTAAATGAATTGTCTTTTGTGATAAATATTTCATTGTTTATTTATATTATTATTTATTTTAAAAATGTTATGGTTGTATTTATTTATGTATGTATTTACATACTTAGTAGAATTCTAAACTTTAAGTATCGTCAAAACGCTTCCAAAATTTCCTTTTCTGAAGATCCAATAAAGTTTATTTTTATTTTGATAGTTGCGTTAATGACTTTTTGTAGGCGCAGCGACGATATGTCCAAAAATTTATATACATATGTAATATTAAGACGAAATAAAAAGTTAAATTTATGTCCGTAATAAACTTAATTTCTGTTGTTTATATTTAGCTAGTTCTTTAAATGTAGTACTAATGTCTAAATCAATAGAACTTCCATTAACAAATACCTCGATTTTTGGATCTGCTGATGATGCTTTGGACCCTGCTACAACTATAAGTGGATAACCCATTCTGTAAACAATCAAGAGATGTTTTAGATGCATATTTGCAAATTGGTGTATTTTATTTGGTATATTGATTACCTTTTTGCATCCAACAAACGTTTGCCAATTGTCAAATATGTTCTGTCGTCGTGCACAACATCTTGGCCGTACATTTCTGAAATCTCTTGACATAATTTTTGTTCGATTTGCGCGACCTGTGCTTGTTCTTTGCTACCTTGTTTAGGTCCTATAATACACACATCATACGGAGCTAATAACGTGGGCCACTTTAGTTCATTTTCTGTCGACAATACTTCCAGTGATGCAGCCAAAATGCGACTAATGCCAATACCATAGCATCCCATTATAGAAGTTTTAGGTTTACCATCGTTATGTAAAAATGTAGCATTAAATACTTTAGAGTAATGATCACCTAATAGAAATGCATGAGCCACTTCTACACCCTTCATCTGCTGGACGTTTTCACTTTGGCATTTAACACATAAAAACGTATCATTTTCAGTGGATATTTCAGCATTAAATGCATGATTGCAACTCTGACAATGCATCAAACTATCTTCACCAACAGACGAAATGTAATGATATTCATGTGATATCTTTCCTCCCATCATGCCAGTGCAGGCTTCCACTAAAAGACAAATTTTGTTTCAATAGTTATTTATGTGCTCAACATAATATTATTATTAATTATAATTATAAATTACTATTTATTCGAACTTTTTTATTCTTAAATTTATTATAAATCATTTTTATTCTGGCTTAATTTAATTTTTCTATGATAAAACTTCCTAAAACATTTAATAAATTAAATAGTTATCATTTTTAGAATATATATGTATGTATGTATGTATGTATGTATGTATGTATGTATGTATGTATGTATGTATGTATATAACATATCCTTTGAACACCTTGGAGACGCTGTTGTATTGAAAGTCAAACCTACCAATAAATCCCCCGACATACTTATATGTATACATACATACTAGGGTGATCGATTATTCGACTTTTTTAAGAAACCGGTTTTCAAATAGTTTGAAATTTAGAATTAAAAAAAAACCGGTTGATATTTTAAAAATTGAGAAAAAACCGGTTAACCGGTCCGAATATATAAAATATAATTCCTTAAAGAAAAATTAAAAAATATTGTAAAAAAAGATTATAATAAGAATTATATCTAAATATGAAATTTTTACAGTTAATATACGTTTGGCTGCACAATTACGCAATAAATGACATGAATGCAGTTGACTAATTTGGTTTAAATTAGTTGAATTTAATTACAAAAGGTACTCTTTACAAGTAAAATAAATAAATACAATAAATTAATACATAAATAAATAAGACTTTTTATAAGGCTGTTATTAATTTTTGTATATCCTGTAAATTTTTTAAATGTTAAATAGATCTTTTAAACTAATATGCACTAACGTATTTTGTTTAAGATGATTTCTGTAATTTGAAATACATTTTAAAGGCTACAGAGGAAATCGTCTAAATTTCATTTCAAAAATTCTTTCTTACACCTTTGACAGACATACAAATATAGACAGACATAAACTAGTTTGTTCGATGGTTTAATTGAAATTCAAGTTGACAGACACTCAGTGTCATTAATTAAAATTAGGATCTGGAAAGAGAGATTATTGGTTCTTCTTTATTGTAACTACACTTTTTACCTAAAAGTTATCGATCAGCTAAGTTTATGCTTCAATTACCTTTAAATTTTAACGTTAGGTTTATATCCTATAAAAAAAACAAGTAAGAGCGCTATATTCGGCCGTGCCGAATCTTATATACCCTTCACAACGTGTAATCATGCAGTAACAGTAGTGTGTGTCACCATTCATCCCATATGAAATACGTACAACAATATAAAAAACATACATATATAAAAGCAACCCATTGTAAAATTATAAATTCACGTATGTATGTTGAAAAAACAAAAAAAAACAAAATTTAAAAAAAAAATATTTAAAAAAAAAATTAAAAAAAAAATAATAAAAATATATATAATATATTAAATAAAAAATAAAAAAAAAAATAAAAAAAAAAATTAAAAAAAAAATAATAAAAATATATATAATATATTAAATAAAAAATAAAAAAAAAAATAAAAAAAAAAATTTTAAAAAAATTAAAAAAAAAAATTTTTTGGCTCAGCTGGGATTCGATGCCACGTTTTCTCTAACCAGTATACACGTTTGTATGTATGTATGTTGTTGTTGTAATGTTGTTTTTGTGAAAAAAAAATCGAGGTGGTCGTGGGTTTTTGCTCATATCTCAGTTGTTTATGCTCCGATGTTTCTGATTTTCAATACCGATCTACTCCCGAATATTTCTGATATTTTAATACCTTACCCGGGTCCAACCTATGTCGGGGGGCTTCAAAAAGTTGATTTCAGCATACACACGGACAGACTGACAGGGCTTAATCGACTCCCCTATTCATAAGCTTTCAGAAAATATATACTTTATGGGGTCGGAAATGAAAATTGTAGAAATTTCACACGGAATGACAAACCTATATATACCCTTTTTCACTGTGTGAAGGGTATAATAATATTAAAGATCAATTATTTTTCTTATTTTACATCTGTTTTTTAAACAACAAATAAATTTCTTACAATATTATGGAAGAATATTTAATAGTTTTTTTTCTGATTTTTTTAAACTTTTCACGTACTAAATATACTATGGTACGATTGGTTACAGATATATATGAAAATAAACTTAAAAAAATAAAAATACCGGCTTTTTCGGATAAAAAAACCGGTGTATTCGAAATTCGAAAAATCAACATTTAGAAAAAACCGCCAGCTGAAAGAGGAAAAAACCGGGTTTTCCACCGGTTGTAAAACCGAGTCGATCACCCTAATACATACATATCTTACTAATATAATCAATGTAAATGTTTGTATGTTTGGATATTTGTTACTCAATCACGCAAAAACGGCTGAACGGAACTAACTGCCCGTTCAACGATGTAGAAAGAAAACCCAAGCAAAATTTCATTCGTACAAATATATTGAAAACAACAACAAAAACTAAAAATTTGTTTTTGTTTTCAACGTATTTGTACGAATGAAATTTCGCTTGGGTTTTCTTTCGACATCGTTGAACAGGCAGTTAATGAAATTTGCCACATAGATAGATAACAAACTAGATTAACACATAGAATACTTTTTATCACGATAACCAGGCGAAGTCGTTGGCAAACTCATCATCACATCCTAAACGGGTTGTTTGTTTTGTAAAATTTTTATTTTTGTTGCAAGTTTTAAATTTTCTTTTTATACCCTTCACACAGTGAAAAAGGGTATATATAGGTTTGTCATTCCATGTGAAATTTCTACAATTTTCATTTCCGACCCCATAAAGTATATATTTTTTGAAAGCTTATGAATAGGGAAGTCGATTAAGCTCTGTCAGTCTGTCCGTCTGTCCGTGTGTATGTTAAAATAAACTTTTTGAAGCCCCCCGACATCGCTTGGACCCGGGTGAGGTATTAAAATATCAGAAATATTCGGGAGTAGATCGGTATTGAAAATCAGAAACATCGGTACATAAACAACTGAGATATGAGCAAAAACCCACGACCACCTCGATTTTTTTTTCACAAAAACAACATTACAACAACAACATACATACATACAAACGTGTATACTGGTTAGAGAAAACATGGCATCGAATCCCAGCTGAGCCAAAAAAAATTTTTTTTATATTTTTTATATTTTTTTTAAATTTTTTTTTTTATTTTTTTTTATTTTTTATTTAATATATTATTTATATTATTTTTTTTTAAATTTTTTTTTTTAATTTTTTTTTGTTTTATATTAATTATATATATTTTAATTATTTAAAAAAAAAATTTTTTTTTTAAATTTTTTTTAAAATTTTTTTTTTTTAATTTTTTTTTATTTTTTTTTTTTCTTTTAACATACATACGTAAAGTTATAATTTAACAATGGGTTGCTTTTATATATGTATGTTTTTTATATTGTTGTACGTATTTCATATGGAATGAATGGTGATACAAACTACTGTTATTGCATGACACCACGTTGTGAAGGGTATATAAGAATCGGCACGGCCGAATATAGCGCTCTTACTTGTTTATTTTCAAATTCAAATTTTCAAATTAATAATCTTATTAATAGGTATAATAAATGTGAATGTTTGGATAAATTTGACAAGCATTATGTTAATAACAATTTAGGTTAATACTAAGTCTTCCTTTTATCCCTATAACCACGCAGACGAAGTCGCGGGCACAAGCTAGTACATATCGTCGTTCATAAATTATTTTGTTCAATGTGACATATAAAACCTATACATATAGAACACAATAATTTACGAACGACGATATATAAATTTGTTTACAAATAATAATTTTTATTTTATTTTTTTTTTTTTTTGGTTTTTTTAAAGAGAAATTAAAAAAAAATTCTTACACAATGTTTTTTGGCAACCATGATCGCTCACAACTTAATTTGTGACATTTAAGTAGCAATAAGTATTGAATATTAATATTTAAATTTGTTACCATTATAATAGTGTTGAAAAAAGTGCTTAAAGTCCGATCTCATCATATCGCATATCGTTGTTAATGGCTTGACTATGGCTTCATTTTTGCCCTGATTGACTTTTTAATCTAACGTCAAATTAAAGATGTCACTTATGATATCTCGGATCCTTCCCCTTAATGTAAATTTTTTTGCATTATTTTATAATAATTTTGTTAATTCCGTTGCGTATTTTGCAAAATTTTTTTGAGAAACCCTTATTTAGTTTCACTTCTGCTTAAATGTGTATTTGTGCAAAATATATTGGATTAATTAAAAACCCCAATTTCGAAAAAAAATTCGAGTTAGGGCTAAGACCCCTTTATGAGACCAGCGATGTAAGATATTTAATTATTATGTAAATTTCTTCGATCTTTTTTTATTAATATATTGTTTTTATTTATTCGAGCTTAAGATCACTTTTTTTATAAAAATTATTTTTTTATTCCGATATTTCGCTACCACATTGGGTAGCTTCTTCAGGGAAAGTTTTTACAATTTATAACAATTAACAATTAAAATATTAAAAAAAAAAAAAAATTAAAAAAATTAAATTAATATTTTAATTGTTAATTGTTATAAATTGTAAAAACTTTCCCTGAAGAAGCTACCCAATGTGGTAGCGAAATATCGGAATAAAAAAATAATTTTTATAAAAAAAGTGATCTTAAGCTCGAATAAATAAAAACAATATATATTTAATTATTGTAAATTTTGTATCGATTTTATTTAACTAAAATATAAAATTATAAATGAACTATTTTGCCAAAAATGTAAAAATAACAATTTTTAAATTAAATTTTTAAATTTTGTAATATCTTCACTTTAACTGCAAATTATTAATTGTAGACAAAAAAATAAAAAAAAATAGTTTGTCAAATGCACACAGATTAATAAAAAAAAAAAAAAATCAGCCAGGAATAATAACTATTTTGAATAATTCCTGCTAAAACAATAAATAATTATTTTATATTTTATTATATTTTAATATTTATATTATATTTTAATTTTTATTTCAAATGTCGTAATTATTAGTCTTTCTTTTTAAAAACAAAAAAAAAAAAAACAGACAGACAATAAGTTTGTAAATTAACTACACATTGTTACAAATGTATAACAATTGTTACCAGAAAGTGTACTTTTGTATCAATTCGCCATTACATATACCGGTATGAATATGCCTTCAACAGGCATAAGTTGAAATTTATCATCTCAATTTTAGCTTAAGTCGTCTTAAGCAGTTTTTCCATTTTGCTGCAGAATTTTTATTCCACGTCGCTCCGAATAATTTTTTTAGCATAAAAAAAGTTTTACCTTTTAAGTAGCAAATTATTTAAAATACTCAGTAAATAAATTAACACTTTTCACCAAAGGATTTTAGTTCATTACATCTTACAAAGAGTGTCTCAGTAAGAATTCACTTTATAAATTTAGTGTCATTTTTATTTTTGTGCGCACTTTAAGATAGAACACGCATTATAATTGTAAAATCTTATTACAAAAATTTGAAAAGATATGCTGAGACCGCTCGCAAACTTTGAAGGAGAAAGAGTTCCAATGTGTCAGCCATTCCAGAAGAGTGTTAAAATAATTTAAGAAACTGTATCAGTTATGGACAGTAAGAATCTTGCGCGTCAATTACCGGTGGTGTAAATAAGTGTCGCCTAAAACATAAAATCAATGCATACCAATCGTTAAGTATTTGCTGCTTTTAAGACTGTTGGTTAATTCATTACACTCCGTTCTTGTGAAATATGTCATTTATTGCCTCACTTTATTGATGCACCTGGTTTTTTGAGATTGTATTTAAAAATAGATCAATCCAACTGTTCTCTGTGTTATAGGGTGTACAAAGAGAAGAGGGTGTAAATAGAGAATTTTGGCTTTACGTGTGTAGCAGTGTGGACTTTTGACAAAAGAACCTATTTAAAAATTTCAAGTAAATTTAAGAAAGTAAAGAATAAATTTATGTTAATACTTTTGTGTTGATATCTCTGATATTATGATGCAGATTTGGGTAGAACAAATAGAATTTCATTCACTTTAAATATTCACAATAGTTTTTTAATTAAATTTTAAAATTCTTTAGAATATAAGCAATAGTTCAAAAAATAATTACAAAGTTGATTCCTTTTTTACAAATGAAAGACGCAGAAAAACTTGAAAACTTTCCTTTATCGATTTGAGTTGTTTTTTCAAAAGTCCACATACTTATAGATTATTGGTTCTTTAGTTAAAATTAAAATTAAAAATAAAATTTTTAAAATAAATTCTTCGTTTGGGTATCAAAATAATTGTTATTTGTTAAAATTATAAATTATAAAAATCACACTTTTCTCTGCTTAAATAAAAATAATTCAGCACTGAGATAACAGGCATATGTATACACGTTACAATAAACGACCAATACATAGTTTTTAATGAACTTTAATTTTAAATATATATTTTAATATTTATCAAATCTATTGAATTCAGAAAAATTTTTTCTTTAAGAAATATTAATTTAATTACAGCGCTATGCACCGAATTTTGACAAAATACCTCACGCGTACAAAAAAATGGTACAGGAACTTGATTACAGAGTTCTTGTGACCTCGACTGAACGACATAAGAACGAGATCCACTGCGTAGTCGGTGAGATATAGCCATATCTCTTTGATAGTCATGAAAAATTTCGTGAAAAATTTAGTGGCCTGCCATTAGAACCATTTTAAAGGAATATTTTTGCACACAACCTCCATCCTAATAAAATCGGTTTAGTATTTTAGGAGTTATAAGCGTTTAAAGTTGCTATTAATATGTACGTAAGAAAACCACATGTATACATATGAAACAAAACAAAACACCAAAGAAAGCAATACGTGTTGATACACGTTTCTTTTGAACAGTGCTTACTTAAGGCTATAATACACGGCATGTTTTTTACATCTGACTTCAAAATTTGTGAGACATATGTAAATCTACATGTCTGTCAAAATTGTACTTTTACGCTGACTGCTTTGCAGCAGCAGAGATTTCTGCCAACGACTGATGTCACACATGACATGTTTGTATTAGCAGTGGAGAATTTGACAAGTCAGATGTAAAAAACATGCCGTATATTAGCTCCTTTACATGTACATATGTATGTGTATAAAGATTAACACAAAACATAGAAAGTAACAATTTAAGCCCCCGTCTAAAATATGTTTTGTTGTTTTATTTTTTTGTGCTTAAAATTTAATATTGTTAATATTTTTTTGGATTTGCTTCAGAATTAAGGATTGTTTTTTCTAGTTCAAGGATATTTAGAAATAATATAAAAATATTTGGGAGCCAGAAAAGCGGCCCCGATGAGACGCTAAAGCTAAAATCATCAATCATTAAATCATAATTACCAGTAGAACCCTTGTAAAATACAAATATCCTTGTCCATATAAACAACTTTTGTATAACAATTTTTTAAACATTCGATAGAAATTAATTTCTTCTTTAACACGCACGAGAATAACGCAAATTTTCCTTCATAGCGTGTGCATAGTGTATTTTGTTTTTATACCCTATTAAGTTTTTATTTTCTAAAAGCTTATGAATAGGGCTGTTGACTAAGCAATGTCCGTCTGTCCGTGTGTTAGTTGAAATCAATTTTAAGAAACTCTCACATGTTTCGTATACCTGTATGTGGTATCAATCATATTTTTACAACAAAAATTCTTATTTTTCAATCCTATGATAATTTATCAACACTTTTGTTATAATTTGTAAATATGATATGTCGGAAAAATGTTTGGACAAATTGGTCACAAATCCGCAAATTATTAAAAAAAAATATTTTTTGAATATTGATTTAACGACCTTATTTTCTTAATTATTTCTTGGGCTTTCAAGGTCAAAATGTATATTAATGTAAATAAAAAACTATTATTTCATTATTTTATCTTAAAATTTTTAACAAATACACACACGATTAAAATTAACAATCGAGAAGGAAAATAAAAACTCACTACCGTATTTGGATATAATATTACACAGGGAAGAAGATAAAAACATAACAGACTGGTACACTAAATCAATAGTATCTGGATGTCTAATTAACTACAAAACGGAAATATGGTCAAAATCAAGGAACTTTTTAAAAAAATTTTATCCAATAGAACTAATTGATAATTTAATACTAAAAACGATAAAAAGAATAGACGGGGAAAATGAGGAGGAAATTACATTCGACAACACCAAGAAATATTACAGCCTTCCTTACATACCGAAACTTACAGACACAAGAATATTACAGGACTTAATTAAATTGTTTCGGCACATAAATCAAATAAGACGACGGAATCATTATTCACAAGAACGAAAATGAAAATTGATAAATATGAAAGGGCAAATGTTGTCTATGAAATAACTTGTGCAGGCAACTCACAAACACACTGCCGAAAAGTATATGTATGTATGTACCACGAAGAGAAGCTTAGGAAAGAGAATAGCAGAACATGGAGCTGACATACTTAAGAAAAAACACACAACTGCACTAGCACAACATTGTACAGAGACTGAACCAGGGAAGGAAAATGGCTTTTATAATTTTGTACCAAGTATGGAAAGAAAATGTACTTTTTAGGCCATGACTGTACCAATAATACCAAGAACGTTAGTTTTTTCTCATCTAGGTTACTACGAATCTCCTCTATTACATCAGTTAGAGTTGTTATACAGCAACGTTGAGGTCTGAACCCGGACTGACGACCAGTTAATAGGTTGTTGTCATTAACATGCTTATAAATTTGTCTATACAATAAATTTTCAACAACCTTAGAAAAATAAGGAAGAATTGCATTCAGACGATATTCATTTTCTGATTTTGGAACTGGAACAATTTTGGCATGCTTCCATTGAATTGGAAAGGTACAGGTCATTAATATTGTGTTAAAAAGGTGTGTAACATATCGAATTATCCATGGTAAAATCATTTTAACAAACTTAGGGTTTATATTATCCAATCCAATTGAATTAGATTTAATTGCATTAAAAGCGCAAATTACATCAAATTCATCCAGGCATTGAAAACTAAATTCATTACATAAAGTCAAAGGTAAAGTTTGATCATAAAATCTAGATTGAGCAGACGGAAAAGGAATATTAGTAAAATGTTCATTAAGCAAATTACCATCAATCTCTGACGAACGAGAGACTGTCTCATTGATACCAATATCTCTTATATATTTCCTCTTACTTTTGCAGTCAACTACTATGTTAAATTTATTATAATAGTATAAAGATTTGTTACGTTTTATTTTCGAAACGACCATTTTCCTCGCATAGCGGTACTCACGTTGTAGCTTAGGTGTTCTGTACCGTTTCCACGTTCTGTATAGACGAACTCGTTTTTCTATTAACAATTTAATTTTAATTTGTAAACCATGGTCTAACCATATCTTTTATTGTTCTAGGTTTTATTGGCACATGATTGTTATAAATCTGCAGCAGTGAGGTGTTAAGAAAAGTAAGCTTCTCATCAGCAGTTTGCAAGTAAAAAATTTGATCCCAATCAACATTATAAAGATCACTGTGCAGATTAAATGGATTTATATTGTTGAAATTCCGAAAACTGTACGTTTGAACCCCTTTTTCCGTTGTAAATTTATAGGATATAAAAATTAGATCATGTTTTGAGAAGGTAGATGCAGCTGTTCATATAACAATAATTTCTGTTTATTACTAATAAAAACCAAATCAAGTAATGTGCTGTTTGTGGTTGAAAAGTGTGTAGGCCTGGAAGTGTTTACAGCAGATAAACAAAAAGAAGACATAAGAGCAGTGAGATTTTCATTCTCAAGCAAATTGCAATTAAAATCGCCAGTTATAATCTATCAATAAGTGTGTCTAACTTCATATGCTTATCTGGTCTATAAACACAACCAAGCAGCATTTTGTCGCCATGATAATTAACATCAATAAAGATAATTTCAACATCACTAGGTTCATTATATGAACACAAAAGTTTACAAGAAATATTATTTCTAATGTAAATTGCCACACCTCCACCATTTCTTTGCCTATCAGATCGGAAGATTCGATAACCATCTATCTTATAAACATTGTCATTTATTTCTGGTATAAACCATGTTTCTGAGACACATATTGCATCAATACCGGAACTTTCAAATAGGAAGCGAAATTCATCAAGTTTTGGCAAAAGGCTTTAGGCATTAATATGACAGACAATAAAGCCCTGATGTCGATTAGCTAGGACACGACTCATGCTATAATTACCATCTCTGGAAACAATTTGATTAAAAGACAAAATTGTCATATTTATTACGCAATAAGATTCAATAATACACAGTAAATTATAAAAAGCGAAATATTTTAATTGAAAGAAATTAAATCGTAACAAAGATTTTAATTACAGAGGATAAACAAATACTAAACTACAATCTAATAATAAGATAAGATAAATTTGTGATTGAAAAAAATTAATTTATAAAAAAAAAGTAATTTATAAAAATATGTTGCAAATGTCCAAACGTTATTCAAGAAAAAGCCGCCTCAGATCCTCTGGGAATTCTTTAAGATAGGGTCATCCGCATCACACCTTTTCACGTAAACAAGTCCACGCAAGGTAAATGCTGATTTAATTTTCCTATTTTTCCTCAGTAGTAATGCCTCTTTAAATATTTTTTGATTATGGGGTGTTAAATTCTCATTAACATAAATAGGTTCATCACTTTCGAAGCCAGCTGGACGTAGAGATAAATTAGTTTTATTATCACGGCGAAATTTGGCAATGGATTTTAAGAGATAATTTTTCTCAAAGGAATAACATTATTTTGCAACTATTACTTTGTCAGTAGGATTATAAGATTTATTGTTTCTATAAATTTTTTCAGTCTATATATGCTTTCTAACTGCGGCTCAATAATTTTTATGCTCTTACATATATTTTGTAGGATGCTATGAAGATTTTCGTTTTCATTATAGGGTACACCAGTGATTCGGATACTACCTGCCTTAAAAGTAATTTCTTGTTTTAGAATTTTTCGTTTCAGTTCTATTGTTTCTCTTTTCATATCTTCAACTTCAGAACTCTTTTAATTCTAAATTTTGTACTCTTTCAGTTATGGCTTTTAGATAATTTTTTATATTTTCAATGACAGAGAGTATTTTTCTTCACTTTCTTTAATTAGGTTTTTCATAAAGGCAAAGTGTTTTCTTCGCTGTCTCTTATTGAATTTTTTATAACTTCACTTGTTATGTATTCACTCTCTTGTATTAATTCTCTAAGAAAAAGTTTATCATGACTTGTTAAACGCGGACAATTTTCAACCAAAGAGTCTTGTTGTTGCTCTCTGGCTCTCTAAGCTGACGATTCACTTCTCGTTTCCATATTTTTTTATTGTTTTGAGGAATGCAATGTTTTTGTTGTTGTTAATTAAGTAATCTGCTTGGTGTTTTAATTTTACTTTTTTTTTCTATTTATTTTGAATTGTTTAACTTGTTGCAAATATTTATTTATTAATTCTTAAATAACTCCTTACACTGTTGAAAGTTTTTCTTAATTTTCAACTTGTTAAATAATATGCCTTGGGCGAAAAAAAATATCCCTGAAGATGCTGGAAAATACCAGCGAAACGTCGGATAAAATAATTAAATAATAGTTTTTTATTTACATTAATATACATTTTGACCTTGAAAGTCCAAAAAATAATTAAAACAAATAAGAAAAATATTTTTTGTCAAATTAATAAATTATTTTTGGACGTAGGTACTAGTAACACCGAATTGCAAGCCAAAGCATCGGACTGGATTACTTCACTATTTCCAATTATGTTTCAGAAATTTCTGATTGTATTTCAGAATTTCCCAACTGTATTTCAGAAATCTTAAAATTTTATTTTTTTTAATTTTATTTTCTAAAAATCCAAAATTATTTCAAATATAATATACATATATAGTATGTTTGTTATGTAAAATTTTTATTTTTGTTTCAAGTTTTGACTTTTCTTTTTTATTTTCAAATTAATAATCCTACTAATAGGTATAATTAATGTAAATGTTTGGATAAATTTGACAAACATATAAATAACAATCTAGGTTAATACTTAAGGTGAATTCACCCATTTGTTCTGAACAAAATTTTTTCCGGAGAATAACATTTTTTACTGAGAGTTTTCTGCAGAACGATTCACCCATTTAAGAAAATTCGTCCGAAAAAACAAAGCTGCCATATAATATAAAAATGCAAACAGTTGTACAAAGTGGCAGCACCGCTAGCAAACTATGTAAATAAATACAAACGTACATTATTTCATTATTATTTCATTTCATATGTATATGTGAAGAAAATGTCGGATAGAAGAAAACTAAAATTATTATTTTTAATTGAAGTGCATAAAGTCAATTTGTTTGCAAAAGAAATTTATAAAAAAAAAATCGAAAATAAAATGAGTCGCAGTGAGAAAAACCCTGTTTTAAATAATTATTTTTGTATGCACTATTGCTCATGTCATACAAACATTCTCTTCCTGTTTTTTTATACCCTTCACACAGTGAACAAGTAAGAGTGCTATATTCGGCCATGCCGAATCTTATATACCCTTCACAACGTGTAGTCATGCAATAACAGTTGCTTGTATCACCATTCATCCCATATGAAATACGTACACGTATGTATGTTAAAAAAACGAAAAAAAAAAAATTTTAAAAAAAATTTAAAAAAAAAATTTAAAAAAAAAATTAAAAAAAAAAATTAAAAAAAATAATTATTATATATATAATATACATATATAAAAAAAAAAAATAAAAAAAAAATTAAAAAAAAATGTAATAATAAAAATATAAATAATATATTAAATAAAAAATAAAAAAAAATAAAAAAAAAAATTAAAAAAAAATTTTTAAAAAAATTAAAAAAATTTTTTTTTTTGGCTCAGTTGGGATTCGATGCCACGTTTTCTCTAACCAGTATGCACGTTTGTATGTATGTATGTTGTTGTTGTAATGTTGTTTTTGTGAAAAAAAATCGAGGTGGTCGTGGGTTTTTGCTCATATCTCAGTTGTTTATGTACCGATGTTTCTGATTTTCAATAGCGATCTACTCCCGAATATTTCTGATATTTTAATACCTTACCCGGGTCCAACCTATGTCGGGGGGCTTCAAAAAGTTGATTTCAACATACACACGGACAGACGGTCAGACGGACAGACGGACAGACTGACAGGGCTTAATCGACTCCCCTATTCATAAGCCTTCGGAAAATATATACTTTATGGGGTCGGAAATCAAAATTGTAGAAATTTCACACGGAATGACAAACCTATATATACCCTTTTTCACTGTGTGAAGGGTATAAAAAGGGTATATATAGGTTTGTCATTCCGTGTGAAATTTCTACAATTTTCATTTCCGACCCCATAAAGTATATATTTTCTGAAAGCTTATGAATAGGGGAGTCGATTAAGCTCTGTCAGTCTGTCCGTCTGACCGTCTGTCCGTGTGTATGTTGAAATCAACTTTTTGAAGCCCCCCGACATAGGTTGGACCCGGGTAAGGTATTAAAATATCAGAAATATTCGGGAGTAGATCGGTATTGAAAATCAGAAACATCGGTACATAAACAACTGAGATATGAGCAAAAACCCACGACCACCTCGATTTTTTTTTCACAAAAACAACATTACAACAACAACATACACATACAAACGTGTATACTGGTTAGAGAAAACGTGGCATCGAATCCCAGCTGAGCCAAAAAAAATTTTTTTTTTAATTTTTTTAAAATTTTTTTTTAATTTTTTTTTATTATTTTTTTTTTTATTTTTTATTTAATATATTATTTATATTTTTATTATTTTTTTTTAAATTTTTTTTTTTAATTTTTTTTTTATTTTTTTTTTTTTTGTTTTATATATATTATATACATAATATATTTTTTTTTTAAATTTTTTTTTTAAAACTTTTTTTAAAAAATTTTTTTTTAATATTTTTAAATTTTTTTTTTTTTTTTTTTTTGTTTTCTTAACATACATACGTGAATTTATAATTTTACAATGGGACGTTTTTATATATGTATGTACGTATTTCATATGGGATGAATGGTGACACAAACCACTGTTATGGCATGACTACACGTTGTGAAGGGTATATAAGATTCGGCACGGCCTAATATAGCGCTCTTACTTGTTAATTCTTCTATTGATTTTTGAGCAATATTTTCATTAAATTCCATTTTAATTGTTAATTTTCGGCAAAAACAATTTTTGTATAATAAATGTACTGACACTGTGTGATGTGGCAACCAAATTTAATTTTCATGTAAATATTGAAAAAAAAGTGGCATCCCAATTCAGTTTCTTCTGAACAAGAATTAAAATTAAACCAATTCAAGAAAAAACTTTCTGAACAAAATAATCTCTCTCTCTCTCTCTCAAAAGTAAAACATCAAACTCAATATAAAACAAGTAACAGTGCTATATTCGGCCGTGCCGAATCTTATATACCCTTCACAACGTGTAGTCATGCAATAACAATTGTTTGTATCACCATTCATCCCATATAAAATACGTGCATACGTACACGTTAGAATAAATGTGGCATCGATTCCCAGCTGAGCCAAAAAAATTTTATTTTATTTTATTTAATATATTATTTATATTTTATTATTTTTTTTTATATTTTTTTTAATTTTTTTTAAATTTTTTTAAAAATTTTTTTTAGAAAAATTTTTAAAAAATTTTTAAAAATTTTTTTTTTAATTTTTTTAAAATTTTTTTTGTAGTTTTTTTATTATTTTTTTCTTATTTTTAATATTTTTTTTTTTTGTAATTTTTTTTGTTTGGTATGTTTTTTACATGTTTGTATATATGTATGTTGTTGTTGTAATTGTGAAAAAAAAAACGAGGTGGTCGTGGTTTTTTGCTCATATCTCAGAAACTTATGGGGCGATTGTACTAAATTTCAATAGCGATTCATTCCTGGATATTTCCAAGAGATTGATACCATATACAGATCTGAGGAACATATAGTTGCTTCTAAAAGTTGATTTCAACCAACACACGGACAGACGGGCAGACGGACAGACGGTCAGGGCTTAATCGACTCCTCTATTCATAAGCTTTCAGAAAATATATACTTTATGGGGTCGGAAATGAAAATTGTAGAAATTACAAACGGAATGACAAAGCTATATATACCCTTGTGCACCACAGGTGAAGGGTATAAAAAATTTGTTCTGAACTAAAATTTTATGGGTGAATCCAGCTTAAGTCTTCACTTTATCCCTATAACTACGCAGACGAATATGACACTAACGCAGTGTAATTAAGTACTCCTTGCGCCACCATAACTATATAGCGTCGTATGTGTAGCATTTCAAAAATGGCCTTTTTTCCATCGAATTTTCGAAGAATCTCCATAAATTTTAAACTCGATTTTCCTAAATTCGACATTTATTTTAAAAATGACACTTATTCAGTGTCGTTAAGGACTTCTTGAGCTATCATTCTTAAATAGTTTGGTATATTTACTTAGGTAGGTCCATAAATAAAATATTCATCATAATAATTTACTATATATGTGGTATTGCACTGTTAAATGTTTAACATTGTTCTGTTATTTGTAAAATATGCTCTGTTGCAAAATGTGGTTCTTGTCTCTGCTAGTTAAATACGAATTTTACTTTACACACATTCTTATATGTATATCTTACAGTCGGTGAATCATGAAGTTATCTGAGAGCTGCAAAATCAGATTTTTTGGGTAAAAAACAAAGCAATCGTGTTCTTTAAAGTTTATGAAGAGGATTGTTTAAAATTTTACCGTTTACATCACATTTTGATATTTTTTATTTTTTTAATTAAGATTTGTTTACTTACCCGTTTTAAAAGGAACTTCCAACTTTTGAAATAACTTTATATAAGCTTCATTAACTATATCATAGGTTATTTTAGCCGTCTCATTAGAACTGTCAAATGTATACATGTCTTTCATTAAAAATTCCTTTGCGCGCATTAAACCTGAACGTGCCTTTAATTCATCGCGAAATTTTGGGCCAATTTGATACAACCGCAGAGGTAGCTGTCTATAAGAAATGGGTGCCGCTGCTGCTAACATCGCGGTAACTGCTTCCTCATGTGTCTGTTAATAAAATAAAATACATATGTATACAAATATCTTCAAATATTTTAATAAATATATAGTGCTACACATATTATCCTCGTATACTCTTCACCATCAATTAATAAGTATGTCAAAATTCCAATACTTTATTGTAGTGTAGATTTCAGATTTAATTTTGTACACCATCTTATTTAAAGTCATCTTTATTTTTGAATTTGTTTGTGATTTTCTGTATTCTACTAGTCAAGCCCTTTATTTGATACCGATATTGATGGGGTTTAAAAGACACCACTTTGTATTTTTATTTTTTGTATTTTAAAGGTAAAGCCTTTTCATTTGATACCCATTTTAATGGGGTACAAGGGGATATGTTTGACACATGCATATGTGTATATGCCATTTTAGGTTTAGATTTTTTTATTGTTTGCTGTATTCTTAAGGGTCCGCCATCGAACTAGTGCTTATTTCGTGAATGGTAACACTTATCTCATGTCTGATTTGATAGATAATTAGTTTTATCCATCCGCTGAACGAATATGGTTGTGTATACGCTTGAACAACGCTGGGAAATATTGCGACATTACTTTGGCCGATTTTGCCAAAAAATCATCTTTTTAGATGAAGCTCATTTTGATCTTGGCGGGTATGTAAATAAGCAAAATTGTCGCATTTGGGGCACAGAAAAACCGCACGCCTACATTGAAAAGCTGATACACCCAAAACGAGACACTGTTTGGGGCGGATTTTGGTCCAGAGGCATAATTGGGCCATTTTTCTTCGAAAATGAGCAAGGAGTGGCCGTAGTCAATGGCTATCGTTATTGGGCCATATTGAACGAATTTTTGTTCAGAAAAATTGAAGAGGAGGATATTGGCAACATTTGGTTTCAACAGGACGGCGCTACGTGCCACACAGCCGAAGCTACACTTTATTATACCCTTCACCTGTGGTGCACAAGGGTATATATAGCTTTGTCATTCCGTTTGTAATTTCTACAATTTTCATTTCCGACCCCATAAAGTATATATTTTCTGAAAGCTTATGAATAGAGGAGTCGATTAAGCCCTGACCGTCTGTCCGACTGCCCGTGTGTTGGTTGAAATCAACTTTTAGAAGCAATTATATGTTCCTCAGATCTGTATATGGTATCAATCTCTTGGAAATATCCAGGAATGAATCGCTATTGAAATTCAGCACAATCGCCCCATAACTTTCTGAGATATGAGCAAAAAACCACGACCACCTCGTTTTTTTACACAATTACAACAACATACATACATACATGCAAAAAACATGCCAAAAAAAAAATTACAAAAAAAAAATATATTAAAAATAAAAAAAATAATAATAAAAAATATTACAAAAAAAAAAATTTAAAAACATTTTTTAAAAATTTTTATAAAAAAATTTTTTAAAAAAATTTAAAAAAAAATATAAAAAAATAATAAAATATAAATAATATCTTAAATAAAATAAGACAAAATTTTTTTGGCTCAGCTGGGATTCGATGCCACATTTAGTCTAACCAGTATATACATATGTACGTATTTTATATGAGATGAATGGTGATACAAACAATTGTTATTGCTTGACTACACGTTGTGAAGGGTATATAAGATTCGGCACGGCCGAATATAGCACTGTTACTTGTTTTATATCATTTAAAAAAAAAGTTATTTGGCGGACCCTTTACCTATCAAGACTTTTTTAAATTTATTAATAGGAATACATTTGTAATAACTATATTTTACGATATATCCGACATTTTCACTTTTCATCTTAGATTTAAACTTTTTCATAGTTTACTGCATTCTACTAGCCACTTTCATTTGATAGCAATATTGACAGTGTAAACATTTTGTTGCTAGATTTCACATATACACATATATTTTTTGTACGAATTTTTGTACTGGCGGTCTTATGGATTTTATATTTTTTGTATTATATTGTATTTTGATAGTCAAGGCCTTAAATGCTTCCCTGTTTACTGCTTAAAAGTAGTTTAAGGTACAAAAAGTTCCTAATAATTTTGTACAGCCATAAAACAATTCATATAGTCGCTGTTTCGACGTGATCAATTGTATTAATTTTGGAAAAAAAAAATTGTTTTCTCTATTTTATACCTTTATTGGTCATACATCTACCTACTAAACCGTTTAAGGATATCTGGATTGGTTCAAATATAAGAGAATAGTCAATATGCGAAAGTTCAATATTGTTAAGTAACAATAAAAATACTTTTTTTCTCTCCTGAAAACTCAGTAGAAACACATAACTGAATTTGTAAAAGCAACGATATATTTTAATAACATGTTCCTGAATAAACACTTAAGCAGATACAAACAGGTTACCGATTGTATTATTCAAATTTTTAAAAATTCATAGTGAATCTATAATACGAACCAACTGTTTAAATTTTATGTCTCTTAACTTTTTTATATACATATGTATGTTCATTAATATAGGTACTGTATTCACAAGGTGTCCTAAATTCAAATGTTATAAAATATTAACTTAAAAAATATGACTGTTGTGAACGACTCTTTATAACTGTGATATATGTACATATGCACCTAGTAGGAAATTTAATTCACCGAATTTTCTAAATTTTTTACAAATATTACAGATGGCTCGGATTAGCAGATTCTTAGCCGATCTCCTCAACTTAAGTTATGATAGCACAATAAAAATACCTGCCATACACAATATTATTTTTTCGACAGTTTTTACTTGAAAAGCAACAACTATAATAAAATACTAGAACATTGCGATAATATGTCATGTTAGGAAACCTTGGGAATACAGTAATTGTATATTCATATTTATGATTACCGGACTTAACAAAAACTCTTTATTATGACGATCACGTAACATAAAAAACTCTGTTATATCGCCTCTCAGCCTTCCTGACTTGTTCCATAATGTGGATGATGTCAATATGGGCATTGATACTTTTTGTCCTTCAACGGAAATCATAGATGCATTAACTATTGAACATAATTTGTCCAAAGAACGTTGGGCAAATGGCATTATTTGAAAAGTGCCATGACTAGCTGGTTTCAAAAGACCTAATTCGATCATTAACTAAAATAAATATGAAAAATATATACAGACATTATCTTTTTAAAAAGATTTATTAACAAAATCACCTTTTGACTTTTGGATAAAACTTCAACACTTTTGGTAACAGCATTTTTTGGAGTAACTAGAACCGGCCAAAATAGTCGTGATAATTTTTGCATTTTTTTTTTCTGTATTTGGTGGTGGTAATTTGCTCGTTTCTGTTTAAACCACAGATAAACTCAGCGATTTTAACAATTATCAACATTTATTTCTTACTCCAAACCAATGCGAATTCATTATCAGGTGGTGTTGACAACGCAGCTGATCTGCATGCTGGTTTAGTTGTCAAATATTATTTATGTTTACTTAGATTAATTTTTCCCGCGCAACTATTCAAAATAAAAAACAAACACAAAAACCATGTAGTTTTTGACACATCGGCAAATGATAGCAACAATAAAAAATTATGTTGTTTTATTAATTTATTTGTTGTAGAATATCCACCACCTGATAATTATATTATAAAAAAAAGACATGGTATTTTATTGTTGCTTTCGACTGTCGATGTGTCAAAAACAACACGGTTTTTGTTTGTGTTTTTTTGCGCGGGAAGGAGTAATCTATGTAAACATAAATAATATTTGACAATTCAATCATAATTTTTGCAAATAAAAAAGTAGATCAGCTGCGTTGTCAACACCACCTGATAATGAATTCGCCTTGCTAATATGCCGATTGCTGAAAATAACTGCATTATGGACATAAAGACGAAATAAAACTACGTTATTTTTTTATATGCGAACAAAAGGCATAAAAACGGGCTTAATTCTTGTTTTGTAAAATGACAAGTTTTTGTGAGTTGTAATATATGTGACGTTTTGCCGACACTATTTCTTATTGATCATAATAAAACTAATGAGATACTGAAAGCTGTTAAGTAAACAGTACATATATATTAACTGAATTATTACTTTACAGCTTCAGTATCAATAAAATGTATGTGTTATTTAGTAAAAAAGTATTGTTGTCTCTTTTAAATTACTTTCTCTTCGCAAAAATCTATTTTCTGAATATTTCTATATCACGGAAAGTTACGATACATTTTTTATAACCATTAGCACGTTCTGTTTATACCACAGAGTACGTTTATACGTCATATTGTGCCCGCTGATTCGTAAGTTCACGGTACAAATCTACTAACTGAACCATTTAAGGAATATTCATATATACAACGGGGAATTCGCAGTTGAGACCGTTACGTCAAACATACTTATCTATAAATATGTTTGTTTGTGCTTTATAGACGGTTAAACGGCTGGACCGATTTCCTTGAAATTTTCACAGAATCTTTCTGTATGTCTGGAAGGAACTATAGGTTATACTTTGGTTTGAAATTATAAGTGGGCGGGGTGCCACGCCCTATTAAAGAATAAGTATTAAATATTAAATATCACGAAAGTTAATTCAGCTAGATTCTTCAAATTAAATACGGTAAACTTTGACATCCACACGAACATTTGGATAAAAAACGGGCGAACTTTCAATAGTAGGCGTGGCCACATAAATTAAATACTTAATTTCGTATATTTGGAAGACGATATCGATTAGAGTACTACCATTTTGCAAGAGCAACTTTGACACCCAAATAAACATTTCTGGAAAAAATGGGTACATTAGAAATAGTGGGCGTGGCAGCTCTCATAGCAATTGAATACTAAAATTCGTATATTCGGGTAGCGATAACCGTTAGGGCCATACCTAAACAAGAGCGTTGAGTGTTGCAATTTTGCATGTATTTTGTTATTTTAACAAAAACAAAACACATGTAAAACTCCAACGCTTGACGCTCAACGCTCTTGTTTAGGTATGGGGGTTAGAGTACTCAAATTTTGCTCGAGAAGCCTTGACATCTATATGACTATTTTAAGAAGAAATGGATGCTTTAGTAATAGTGGGCGTGGTACATGTCATATGAATTAAATACAAAAATTTGTATATCTTGAAAGCGATAATAGTTAAGAGTACCCAAATTTTTCACATGTAGTTTTATAGAACGTTGTTTATTGTTGATTTAGCTGTGTCAAAAACAACCTGGCGTTTTGTTTAATTCTTTTGTAAAATAAATTAATATTTTTATATTTTTCGTAAAATAACGCTGCCTACAATCTTTTTTTTTGTTTTTTATATATATAAATTATTTTTGTTTTGATTTTTCCTTCTTAAATTTTTAATACAAATACTGGTAATGAAACATATATTTCTATTAAAATTTTTATTTTTATAAAAAACTTAACCGTAAAAAAAATTTTATTAATATTTTGACATTTTATTTCAAAATTATTTCAACTAAAGGTCTTTTGACAATGAAAATAATGTCTTTAATTTTTATTCATTCTTGAGCTAAAATAATTTAAGTAAATATTAATAATTTACTTAATTATTCAGGATATGCTCCCAACTAATTTTTCAATATTTTATTTGGTTGTTGGGTTTAAGCTGCTCTATATGCATTTCACTGGTGCTTATACCAGATCATCGGTAGACCTTTTACCCAAATTCTTGAAAAAGTTTTAAAATGTTATAAGTTTTATTTTTAAATTCTTATTAACAAAATAAGAATTCAAAAATAAAACGTAAAACTATAAAAAAACTTTCTAAAAACCCAACCCAACAACCAAATAAAATGTTAATATTAATATTTATTACTCCGCATTTTAGATCTTTCAAGTACACTTGACACTTAAAAAAATAATAAGGCATAATCAGAAAACGCAAATAAATCAATAGAGAAATACATACAAAATCTTTTTAATAGAATCGTGATGTTTTTTCTAGTACTCTTTCTTCTCTTCACTTCACGACAACAAAAAAACGTCACGACTTTTTAAATAATCGTGTAAATCGAGTACGGTAGACATATATTTCAGCGTTGTCAACTTTAAAATTTCAAAAAGCACCATTACCCAGGAAAAAACGCGTCATTCTCAAAAAAAACACTAAATTTATAATTTGTAAATTATTTTTTTATTTATTTAATAAAATTATACATTTATATAAATTTCTTTGCAAATAAGACATTTTTAAATGAATATCAGAATAAATAACAAATAAATTTACAAAAATCCAACAACGAATATCTTTTAGTCAGTCAGCACAGATTTACATAGATACATATATTTATATGTAAATAAAAATAAACAAAAACATTGGAAAAAAGAACAAAAATATTTAATTATTAAAGTAATTATCAATTCACAATATATCACAGGAGTGATGCATTGTAAGAAATTTATTTCAACATTTAGAAAAAATTACGACAGGATTAATTTTTCCATACCTGATGCATTTAAACGACGTTTAATAAACATATGTGAATTTGTTGTACAAAATATTAAAGAAATTATTCACCAAATAAGTACAACTATTATTTAATATTTAAATATTTTTATGTTACATATTAGAGTAATTAAATAGAACTATATCTAACTAAAAATTATGAAAAATTTTAATAAACTTGCAGTTTAATAATTCGATTAGGATTTAAGCTTTTCTCTGTGTAAATAATATCAAATATCAATGTTAAAGTCAATTATTTCTTCATTATTATCACTATCATCTGGCCACAACATAGTCTTAATTTCAAATTGTAATGCTTTACTTCATCAGCTATTTGGTAGGTTTCGCAACAGGAATTTTCCCGTTTAAGCCCATTTTTAATGTGAAGTAAGGCATTAACTGAATTTAAAGACATTCGGTTGCGAATTTTAGATTTAAGCACATTCATGGGAGCGACAAAAGTTTAACGTTTAAGTTTAATGCTTCAAAGGGATTTAAGTTAACTGCATCTTTGTACGATTTAACTTCAATCCAAAAATCGACTGGATTCAATATTTTGCCATTGGTAACGGTAAAATATCTTCTTTTGTATGTGATAAAACATTTCTAACATTAATAATGTTAATTTTACTCAAAATTTCAAGGTTTTCTGGTAAAATTTTTAAACGTTTAAAGTTGTGGGACGCTAAAAGTTTGCTTTATGGTTTAATCATTTATAAGATGATCTCAAAAGAAAGAGGAATTTCTTTTATTCACATTCACCTCAAATGCATATACATATGTATAAAGTTAGACATTTTGAAACAAAAATTTCTGGGCAATCAATTATCTTATAAATTATAAAATTTTTAGTGTAATATTATTTTCTTGCCTATTTTCTTGTTCTTGCCTATTTTAAGTTACATTTTGGTAGTATGTATATAAATTTACACTTACAAAAAATTTTGTTCAGTTAATATATTTGAGTTTTAGTGTTTGGTGTCACCGAAATAAAAAGAAAATCACTAAAAACTAAAAAAAAAATCACCAAGCACTGACTCACAATTTTTCCGCTTTCTAAATGTTAAAAATCACCAAAAACGGTGATAAAATCACCGAGTTGACAACGCTGATATATTTATATTTCTGCAGTAAACAATTTCGGCTACTGTCAAGTGCTGTCAAATACACGCAAAAATGATACCCGTGAACATAACAAACTCGCTGGCAAACTTTTTTTTTACACTCAATTTAATGAGTGCAATTTAAAATTATTCTCTTTTAATATGAGTAATATATACTCAGAGAATGTGTTTGAAGTGCTACCAAGTTTATATATATGATTTTAGTTCTAATTCAGTGATGCCAATTTGCTCCGATAAGGAAAAATGGGTAGATTTTTATAATTTGTGCATACCTTGGTGTATGTGGCTTTTTTAATTTTTTTAAGTTTTTGGTAAAATATCAGGTTTTTTGTTTTAGAAGTAATAGGAAATTGATAGTAGAAAATTTTATTGAAAAAAATGTACACTTTTTTCATTACTGTTAAAAACTAATGTATATAAATTAAATATTTAAAAGCTTCTTTTATATAAATAATATTTAAAAAACATAACATGTTTTCTAACAAATGCTGTAAAGGAGGATGTAAAAATTATATAAATTTTATCATTATCTCTTAATTTTTAAAGCACATTTTTTTTTATATTAACATAAATAAATGCAATAAAAATAAATTTTTATTCGAAATTTTTTTCCCAAAATTTATTGCAAAACACTTATTCTGGCCTAAGTTTATTTTCTCTTATTAATCATCCTAAAACATTTTTTAATTAAATTAAATTGTTATAATTTTAAGAATATTACAAAAAACTTAGGCCAGAATAAATGAATTACAATAAACACTAATAAAATACTTAACACAAACTTATCTAAAAAATAATAATAATAGATAAGGTATTTTTTATACTATTTTAAAAATTAAAATTTTACTTTAAAAGGTATTTATTTTTTGCACATATTTGCCCGATTTTTCGAAAAATTTTACAGGAAAATTATTTTTGTAGTGGCATCCCTGATAGATATACATAAGTAAAGTATATTTAAATGGCAATGCTGAATATTTGCATGGGAGAGGATTTTCGGTCTTCAACAAACTTTTACATGTATTTCAACAAACTTTTTGGTCTACTAAATGAAATTTAAAAAAATTATTTTTTAACTTTATTTCGAAATGCCGTAAAACACAAATAAATTATAGATACAAATATAGTTTTTTTTATTACTTTAAAAAATAAATTTAAAAAAAAAGTAGCGAATACACAAATGTAACTCAACCCACTTTTTGGCCAATTGGGTTGAAACAAAGAGATGTGCCAAAAATTTGAAAACGGGGCGTGATGGAGGAAGGCATGGGCTACATTCCCTTGTATCCACATTTCCCTGGTCATGTTTTGTTTCGAACAACTTTTTTGAAAAACTATTTTTGCAAAATTCACTTAACCCACTTTTTGGCCAATTGGGTTGAAACAAAGAGATGTGCCAAAAATTTGAAAACGGGGCATGATGGAGGAAGGCATGGGCTACATTCCCTCATATCCAGTTTTCCCTGGTCATGTTTTGTTTCGAACAACTTTTTTGAAAAACTATTTTTATTAAATTCACTCAACCCACTTTTTGGCCAATTGGGTTGAAACAAAGAGATGTGCCAAAAATTTGAAAACGGGGCGTGATGGAGGAAGGCATGGGCTACATTCCCTCATATCCAGTTTTCCCTGGTCATGTTTTGTTTCGAACAACTTTTTTGAAAAACTATTTTTATAAAATTCACTCAACCCACTTTTTGGCCAATTGGGTTGAAACAAAGAGATGTGCCAAAAATTTGAAAACGGGGCGTGATGGAGGAAGGCATGATCTACATTCCCTCATATCCAGTTTTTGCTGGTCATGTTTTGTTTCGAACAACTTTTTTTAAAATATATTTTTATAAAATTCACTCAACCCACTTTTTGGCCAATTATGTTGAAACAAAGAGATGTGCCAAAAATTTGAAAACGGGACATGATGAAGGAAGGCATGGGCTACATTCCCTGATATCCAGTTCCGCCTGGTCATGTTTTGTTTCGAACAACTTTTTTTAAAATATATTTTTATAATATTCACTCAACCCACTTTTTGGCCAATTGGGTTGAAACAAAGAGATGTGCCAAAAATTTGAAAA
The DNA here is from genome assembly GCA_941918925.1 of Phyto melanocephala. Lineage (NCBI taxonomy): Eukaryota > Metazoa > Arthropoda > Insecta > Diptera > Rhinophoridae > Phyto > Phyto melanocephala. The sequence continues at coordinate 136,005,831 of OW799235.1, read as the reverse complement.
AGGGGCGTGATGGAGGAAGGCATGGGCTACATTCCCTCATATCCAGTTTTCCCTGGTCATGTTTTGTTTCGAACAACTTTTTTTAAAATACATTTTTATAAAATTCACTCAACCCACTTTTTGGCCAATTGGGTTGAAACAAAGAGATGTGCCAAAAATTTGAAAACGGGGCGTGATGAGGGATGGCATGGGCTACATTCCCTCATATCCAGTTTTCCCTGGTCATGTTTTGTTTCGAACAACTTTTTTGAAAAACTATTTTTATAAAATTCACTCAACCCATTTTTTGTCCAATTGGGTTGAAACAAAAAGATGTGCCAAAAATTTGAAAACGGGGCGTGATGGAGGAAGGCATGGGCTACATTCCCTCATATCAAGTTTTCCCTGGTCATGTTTTGTTTCGAACAACTTTTTTGAAAAACTATTTTTATAAAATTCACTCAACCCACTTTTTGGCCAATTGGGTTGAAACAAAGAGATGTGCCAAAAATTTGAAAACGGGCCATGATGGGGGAAGGCATGGGCTACATGCCTTCATATCCAGTTTTCGCTGGTCATGTTTTGTTTCGAACAACTTTTTTTAAAATATATTTTTATAAAATTCACTCAACCCACTTTTTGGCCAATTGGGTTGAAACAAAGAGATGTGCCAAAAATGTGAAAACGGGACTTGATGGAGGAAGGCATGGGCTACATTCCCTCATATCCAGTTTTCCCTGGTCATGTTTTGTTTCGAACAACTTTTTTTAAAATATATTTTTATAAAATTCACTCAACCCACTTTTTGGCCAATTGCGTTGAAACAAAGAGATGTGCCAAAAATCCGAAAACGGGACTTAATAGAGGAAGGCGTGGGCTACATTTCCTCATATCCAGTTTTCCCTGGTCATGTTTTGTTTCGAACAACTTTTTTGAAAAACTATTTTTATAAAATTAACTCAACCCACTTTTTGGCCAATTGGGAATATATTTTAAAAGTTGTTCGAAACAAAACATGACCAGGGAAAACTGGATATGAGGGCATGTAGCCCATGCCTTCCTCCATCACGCCCCGTTTTCAAATTTTTGGCACATCTCTTTGTTTCAACCCAATTGGCCAAAAAGTGGGTTGAGTGAATTTTGTAAAAATAGTTTTTCAAAAAAGTTGTTCGAAACAAAACATGACCAGGGAAATGTGGATAAAAGGGAATGTAGCCCATGCCTTCCTTCATCATGACCCGTTTTCAAATTTTTGGCACATCTCTTTGTTTCAACCCAATTGGCCAAAAAGTGGGTTGAGTGAATTTTATAAAAATATATTTTAAAAAAAGTTGTTCGAAACAAAACATGACCACCAAAAACTGGATATGAGGGAATGTAGATCATGCCTTCCTCCATCACGCCCCGTTTTCAAATTTTTGGCACATCTCTTTGTTTCAACCCAATTGGACAAAAAGTGGGTTGAGTGAATTTTATAAAAATAGTTTTTCAAAAAAGTTGTTCGAAACAAAACATGACCAGGGAAAACTGGATATGAGGGAATGTAGCCCATGCCTTCCTCCATCACGCCCCGTTTTCAAATTTTTGGCACATCTCTTTGTTTCAACCCAATTGGCCAAAAAGTGGGTTGAGTGAATTTTATAAAAATATATTTTAAAAAAAGTTGTTCGAAACAAAACATGACCAGGGAAAACTGGATATGAGGGAATGTAGCCCATGTCTTCCCCCATCATGGCCCGTTTTCAAATTTTTGGCACATCTCTTTGTTTCAACCCAATTGGCCAAAAAGTGGGTTGAGTGAATTTTATAAAAATAGTTTTTCAAAAAAGTTGTTCGAAACAAAACATGACCAGGGAAAACTTGATATGAGGGAATGTAGCCCATGCCTTCCTCCATCACGCCCCGTTTTCACATTTTTGGCACATCTCTTTGTTTCAACCCAATTGGCCAAAAAGTGGGTTGAGTTACATTTGTGTATTCGCTACTTTTTTTTAATTTATTTTTTAAAGTAATAAAAAAAACTATATTTGTATCTCTAATTTATTTGTGTTTTACGGCATTTCGAAATAAAGTTAAAAAATAATTTTTTTAAATTTCATTTAGTAGACCAAAAAGTTTGTTGAAATACATGTAAAAGTTTGTTGAAGACCGAAAATCCTCTCCCATGCAAATATTCAGCATTGCCATTTAAATATACTTTACTTATGTATATCTATCAGGGATGCCACTACAATAATAATTTTCCTGTAAAATTTTTCGAAAAATCGGGCAAATATGTTCAAAAAATAAATACCTTTTAAAGTAAAAATTTAATTAAAATTTAATTTTTAGATAAATTTGTGTTGAGTATTTTAATAGTGTTTATTGTAATTCATTTATTCTGGCCTAAGTTTTTTTAATATTCTTAAAATTATTACAATTTAATTTAATTTAAAAAAATGTTTTAGGATGATTAATAAGAGAAAATAAACTTAGGCCAGAATAAATGTTTTGCAATACATTTTGGGGAAAATTTTCGAATAAAAATTTATTTATAATTGCATTTCTTTATGTTAATATAAAAAAAATTGTGCTTATAAAATTAAGAGATAATGATAAAAAATATATCATTTTTACATCCTCCTTTACAGCATTTGTTTTCTGTATTATGATTTTTAAATGTTATTTATATAAAAGAAGCTTTTAAATATTTAATTTAGTTAGTTTTTAACAGTTATAAAAAAAATTTACTTTTTTTCAATCAAATTTTCTGCTATCAATTTCCTATTACTTCTAAAACAAAAAAACCTGATATTTTACCAAAAACTTAAAAAAATTAAAATAAGCCTTGTGTATGAGGCTTATACGCACAAATTATAAAATACTCAATTTTCCTTATCGGAGCAAATTGGCATCACTGAATAAGAAATTCATATATGTAGACTTGGTAACACTTTTAAAAGAGAATAATTTTATATTGCACTCATTAAATTGAGTGTAAAATAAAAAGTTTGCCAGTGAGTTTGTTATCTTCTCGGACGTCAAAAATGACTTTTATTTGATAAGGTTAGGTTTAAATCTTGCATATTTGTAAATAAATTAACAAGAAATCTCCATTTTCAGTTCTTGGCCACAAAGTATAAACAATAAAAATAACATGTTCCATGATTTATATAAACAATCATTCAGTGAAAAGGATCGTCAAGAGACACGAAGAAAAGAGCTGCTTCGGAAACAAAAACTTAAACGTTTACACCAACTAGATGTGCAAAGACAGCATCAGAATAATCATAGGCATGCTCCAAAAGGAAGCAAGACTTACCATAAAAGGTACAAAAACACCAACATAGAACACATACAATTGCAGTTGTCTGAATGGCTTAAGGAAAAGCCAGAAAACTTCGATGACTGGCTTCTAGTACCATGTCCGAAAGGTCAACGATGCTTAGTAGTGGCTGCAAAGGGAAAAACTAAAATGTTTAGTAAAAATAAAATATATCGCATGACATTCCAAAGTTTATTACCAGGAGGTAGTGTTAATAGCTCCAACAATGACTTATGCATACTAGATTGCATATACAATAAGGAAATGGACATGTTTTTTGTACTAGATGGCTTAACATATTGTATGCCATTGATGGATTGTGACTCCGAATTTCGTTTCTTTTGGTTAAAGTCTAAATTTAATGAACTAAATGACTTGGACGAAAACTATCCACAATGTGGCCGGAAAACCTTTCAACTTTTGGACTATTACGATATGTCTAATGAGGAACGTTTGGCAATGGCTTTGCAAAAATTTCCATTATGGCAGGACAATAAACCTCAATTAGATGGTTTTCTATTTTATCACAAAGAATCCCATTATGTATGTGGTACTACGCCTCTAGTATGTTGGCTGTTTCCATTTATGTTACCAGATGTTTTACAAATGACAGTTAGTGCATTTTATGAGCGGCCAGCTACTTACTCTAATCAAAATCCTTGGCATTATATGGACGAATTTGACAAGGAGATGGCGAGTAAAAAAATAAGAAAGATGGAATTAGATAAAAGTGAAACAATTTTAGAAGATCAATTTCGAATTGGTGATCAGGATCAATTGCATATCAGTGAGGATAGCAGATTTACACTGGAAACTTTATGATTAGAAGAAAAACTTTTAGAAATGAATTGAAGTTTTTAAAATTTACTATATAGATTAAAATACTTTGATTTACTGTAAATTTGTTTGTAACAAATGTTTCCAAGATTATTTTACAATCTAGATTAATTATATTTAATGTTAGGCATATTTATTTATCAGGTAATGGCAATTTGGTGAAAAGTCAAGGCAAATTTATTCATGATATGGACTTTCACAGCTGAATTTTAAAACAAGTGAAGAAAAAATAGCTGACAAATTAATACTACCTGAAGAATACACTTGACTTGCCGTAATAATAATGTCATTTAAAATTAGACTGAAATATTAAGAGAAATTTAATAGAAAAATAAATTCATTAATATTTAAATTGCATTTATTAATTCCTGCAGCATAAACATTTTGAAAAGTAGATTTAAAATTTATGTTTTTATTAATTTAAAAATGTTATTGTGTCAGCTGTTGGTAAAAAACAGTGGGAAATCTTAACATTTACCGCAGCAACAGAAGAAGATCCAATTTTATTTCTTATCTAATGCTTAAGCTAACTAAATGTATGTATACATCAATTTTTTTTTTATTAACTCAAATAGTAATACAAAGTCTATAAGGCCAAAATATATGTATTACATGGTAATAAAAAATCCTGATATATTAACTAAATAAAGTATACAAAAATAAAATTAATTAATAGATTCCCATATACATAGATGGTCATTCGTATCTTTTGAGTTTTTCTCCTGTAAAGTGACAATTACTTGAGTTAAGGTCTTTCTATCAGTGACCATCGATATTTTGATGTGCTCCTGGTCCCTACTAATGTAATTACTAATTTCGTTGCCATTTTTTAAAAGCAATACGTATATACATATAACTAAAGTGCACGTTTTTATACAAAATAAATTGTCGTATTTAAAAAAAAAGAAATATTTAAATACGCTCGAGAATGATTGTGTTTTATATGATATATAAAACCTATTCATATTCATATAACATAATATACAAACGACGATATGTAAGTATGTACCTAGTAGGTACATATATAATTTACAAATTGTTTAAAATAAATTTTGATTTTAGTTTATAAAAATAAAATGTTATAAACTAGCAAAACCTGAACTAGCTGTGCTAGCCCGATCAAAATTATTGTTGTTTGTACAAATTAACAGCTATGTATACGATATCTCAATTCAATGAAACGCTTAAGTTAAAATTTTGCATGGGTTCTGTTATTGTAAAAAAATTGCTTATGTAAAGTAGCAAAATATCCGGTATTTTGATAGCGCAGTTCTTACTATTTATTGAATACTCAAGTTTTTTTTTATAATTACTAAATAATTTTTCGTTAAATTTATGAAAACTTGTTTCTCTAATTTATTTCATTTAGGAAAAAAATAAAAATACTGTATGCATATATATGGGAGACATATCCTCCATTTTAGCCAAGATTAATACTTCTGAGTTTCCAAATTCTAGATTCATAAGTTCAGAAAATGCAAAACTGACTATAAAACTAATAAAAGTAATATTTTTTATATACAAAAAGTAAAAAAAATTGCGAAAAAGTATTTTTTGGTCTTTAAATATTTGACCAAACATTTTCAGTCTCACCTTAAAAATTCAGAAAGGAACAACAGTCAAAAATTTTTAAATTTCAGCTTCATAAACGTACCATAAAAACCTGAAAATGTACTTTTTGATTACGCAGTATATGTTCCGTGTCAACTTTTATTAAAAGACCCTATTTTTAAAAATTTAGAATTATAAACGTAGAAAATAAAAAAAAATTAAAAATACAAAAAATTTCCTTTTTATTAGACCAAACACCTTCGATCAGTAGTTTCTAGCTTCAAAAACGTAGAAAATTCAAAAAGTACTATAAAAATGCAAAAATGAATAGTCACTTATTTTAAAATTCAAAAAGTACCATAAAAATTCTAAAAAATACAATAAACATCTGAAAAAGTACCTTTTTGGTTTACTACATATTTTCAATGTAAACTTGAATCAATAGTCTCTTATTTCAAAAATCTAGATTCATAATTGTAGAAAATACAAAAAGTATCATTAAATTACGAAAAAATACTTTTGGGTTGTTCATAACGTTTTCAGTCACAACTTGGATCAATAGTTCCTAAATTAAAAAATCTATATTCATAAACGTACAAAATACAACAAAACTGCGAAAAAGTACCTTTCTGGTCGATGGAACATTTATAGTCTTTTCTCGGGTCAGCAGTTTCTTACTTTAAAATTATAGTTTCATAAACTTAATATATACATATATATTTTTGATATTTCAATATCAATGTACGAATTCCAAGTTTAAAACGTTTTAATATCTATTAAATAATTAAATATTTTAATAGATCAAGTTAAAGTAAATAAATCTACTCTTGTTTACATTTTTTACCCAAACAAAGTCAGTTTTGCAGCTTCTATCGAACTTCTTAAAGCGTTTGTTAAGTATTTATTAAAGAACGGCAAAAGCATAAACAAAATGGCTTACACCAAAGACAATAGACTCTAGTCTATTGTCTTTGCTTACACGCAATTTCAATTAATTTGAAATAGTATGTGTATACATAAATGAAATACAACAACTTTTTAATAAAACAAGTAAGAGCGCTATATTCGGCCGTGCCGAATCTTATATACCCTTCACAACGTGTAGTCATGCAATAACAGTAGTTTGTATCACCATTCATCTCATATAAAATACGTACATGTGTATATACTGGTTAGAATAAATGTGTCATCGAATCCCAGCTGAGCCAAAAAAATGTTATTTTATTTTTAAAAAATTTTTGTAAATTTTTTGTAATTTTTATTTTGTAATTTTTTTTTATTTTAAATATATTTTTTTTTGTAATTTTTTTTTTGGCATGTTTTTTACATGTATGTATATATGTATGTTGTTGTTGTAATTGTGAAAAAAACGAGGTGGTCGTGGTTTTTTGCTCATATCTCAGAAAGTTATGGGGCGATTGTGCTGAATTTTAATCGCGATTAATTCCTGGATATATCCAAGAGATTGATACTATATACAGATCTGAGGAACATATAGTTGCTTCTAAAAGTTGATTGTAACCAACACACGGACAGACGGTCAGGGCTTAATCGACTCCTCTATTCATAAACTTTTAGAAAATATATACTTTATGGGGTCGGAAATGAAAGTTGTATAAATTACAAACGGAATAACAAAGCTATATATACCCTTGTGCACCACAGGTGAAGGGTATAAAAAATAACATTCATTCATTACTTGTACAATATCTGCCACCATGTGGTGGAATGCCAATATTTTCGTAAACAAACTAACTAACTTAAGAAAAAGTTTGTTCTTAGGTTATTTTATTATTCAGTTTATGTAACAGTACAATTGACATTCAATTTTAAAATCCATGATACACTACAAATTTATACATATATGTATTTTTTACTGTTGTGTCCTGAACATGCGCTCTAGCATCTCTAGATACAAGATACCAGGTTATAGTAAATCCTTACAAATAAACACAGTTTTATTCTTAAATAATTATAAAAATTTAAACAAATGTTATAAATAAACAAATATTCTTTAAAACAAATAAAAGCTTTTTAAAAACATGGTTATTCAAAGAGGTTGGAAAATATTAAGTGATACTGGCTCGACATCAGCTTCATCAACAGAAGCTAATAGATCTCCAATGGGTGGTTTAAATTCATCTGATGATTCTAATTGCTCTAATCAAACTACTCATTCCATGGTTACTAGTGTGGCAAGTCCTCCAAATAATATTGTCAAAACTGAAACATCGTCAACAATTACTCCAAACAATTCCACTCAGCATCAGCAACAACCATCACAGAACGAAACAATGGTAAGACGCCAAATACACACATACATATGTACAGGCAAACATATACACACATATGTATGTATGTATGTATGCATGTACAGTTAACCGTACCGAGAATATACCGTACACCTTCATTAAATTAAATTTTTTTTCCGAACTAAGTATCGCCCTTTTAAATTATAAAGTAGTTTAATGGAATTTAATGAACAATATATCGGTTTCGTTTGTTTTGAGATGACCAATGTTGTGCCCTTAGGGCCATTGACCTAAAGAAAAATGTTAAAAGGTGAACCCTACGTCCGGCAACAAAAAATTCTTGGCAAAAGTTTAATGTGTTTTAATTTTCTGGTGTTAGGGTAGTAGGAACTGAGATCCAGTGGATAAAGACACGATTTGGGTAATTGAGGTAAATGAATTTTAAAGCAAAACATTAGTCACCTCGAAAAAATGATCCGACTGTAAATGCGCGACCCGTTCGGCTAAAACAAAATTTTTCTTGAAAAACACTTTTTAAGGTGGGTACGCATTGATTTACAAATGTAAATAACACTTTTTCCTTCTTTCCCATTTTAAGAAATTTGTAACTACTCCACAAATGGCAGAAAATACGTTGCAAAAATTGCACCAGCGTTTCTCCAACACCACACCATTGACAAGTTCTTCTACAGAATCTGGTATGCGTTCTTTAGAACTAGTACGGATTGCGGTACAATCAGCTTTTGACAAGGAAATTGATCAAATGGTTAAACATTTTATAGAGGTAGATAACATAAATATTTTAGATAAATATGTTTTAATTTGATCATCTTTAAAATATTTGTTTTTAAATTCTTTTGTTTTTGTTTTTTTTATAAATTTTAAAGACGTACTTTAAGCCTGCTTTGAACAATATTAAAGAAAATTTAGGTCAAGGTGCCATTAATGATGATGCTGTAAGTATTTATGAACATACTAACATACTTACACATGTACATATTAACTATAAATAATATATAAGGTTTTTAATAAGTGATGATAGATTTTTTTATTTAAAATCCACATTATAACAATACAAGACTTAGGACTTCATGTAAATACAACAAATATCTATTTGAATCTCAGCACCGATAGGTTATTAAACCCTTCACACAAACATGAAAAAGGGTATATATAGGAAGTCCTTTCATTTGTTACCCATATTGAGGGAGTTTAAAAAATATACATATATAAGTATATAGTCCACAATTTTGTGGTCCAGTTTTTAAAGTTTTTAGCTGGTTTATTATATATGAATGTATGTAAGAAATCAGCGATATTATACTTAGGGCACCATGAAATAACTCCCCAAGAAATAACTCCCCAAAATGAAAATGAAATAAGTCCCCAAAACCTTGTACATGAAGCAACAACAACGAATAATGGGGATTTATTTCATTTTTTGGGGCTTTATTTCAGTTTTCATTTTAGGGAGTTATTTCATTATGAAATAACCCCCCAAATTTAAAAATGAAATAAGGTCCTAAAATTATTTTTGGGGACTTATTTCATTCTCTATTAATTCACAAATGTTACTATAAAAAACAAGGTGTTGTAAATTTCGCGCGAATTTTCTCATTTCTCAACCTATGTATACGTGAATAATTTTTATACACTTTTAAAACTCCTTAACTTTTATTAAACATATGTATATGTAATTTTTATTTAAACAAGTTGTTTGGTAAATTTTGTAATAATATTTTTTTGTAGGTTTGCGATCCGGTAGAAATCGCACCAGCCATTAGTTTGACATGACATTCATCAGAAAGTTTTAAATGTTTGCATAGCAAAATAACAATATTCGGTGTATTGTCTTTACATACTAAACATTCGTTTTCATTGTTAGAAATTGGTAGTTCTAAAGCAAACTAATGGCTGGTGCGATTTCTGCCGGATCGCAAAATTATTCTTGTCCTTATTGTCGTGGCGTTGCTCAAGATGCAATGCAAGTATTTATCTAGAAAGTAAATATTTTGAAATAAAAAACATAGTTTCTACTTTTTAATTTAACTTATTATTTTTCTTCTTTTAAAAAAGGGAATTATTTCATTTTTAATTTGGGGATTTGTTTCATTATGAAATAAGTCCCTAAATGTTGGGGTTTTATTTCATTTCTGTTTGGGGTGTTATTTCAATTCATTGGGGGCTTATTTAATTTTTGAGATTGGGGTATTATTTCATAATGAAATAAGTCCCTAAAATTGGGGACTTATTTCATTTTCATTTTGGGGAGTTATTTCCTGGAGAGTTATTTCATGGTGCCTATACTTAGAGGTTCATTTTTTTTCTTGTAATATCTAATAATGTATATACATATGTACATACTTATGTATTTATAAGATTAGAAATAAAAATACAAGTCTAAGTATGAAGTTTGTATGTACATATGTATACGAAATTAATTTTCTATAATTAATTTTCTATAGTTGCAGAAAATGTCTTGCGCCCTATTGGAGAATGCCAAGTCCCAGTATAAAATACTTCGTAATAAATCACAACTATCAACGGCCAGTAATACCATAACAGCTCTATCAAATTTATCTGAAAACAATGCGATGCGAATGGCAGTGAAAAGACCAGCGCCCAATAAGCCCACATCGACAGTAATTGAAATGCAAAAGAGATTATATTCCGATAATATGATATTAAAAACATCTGTACAACAAGTTCCACAACAACAACATACAATCACAACAGTATTGCCACCGGTTGGAACATTAAAAGCAAATTTATCACAAAATCAGCACAGCACATCATTTGTTTCGCAACAACCTACAGCTAGTGTTGGAGCAGTGCAACAACTTCAGACACACCAGCAACAAAGTCATCCAAGGAGACAAATATTCTGGAATACAGCTCACATATCAACAACAACGAAATTTGTTTTAGACGTACAAGCAAATCAGGCATTTGGTTTCGGAACTGAAGGCAAGGAACGATTGGCCAGCAAACATCCGGAATTAATTCGTTATTTGCCCGATGCAGAAGATCGAGATTGGTTAATCAATCAGCAGATTATACCGCAACAAAATCGAAACTCTCGATTTCTTTTTCTCATATACGACGAGGTCTGTCGCTTGTATCAAACCCATGAAGTCTACAAAAATAAAACGTCTATTGATTTATCCATAATGATGACATTTCCTGTACCTGATTTTATGATACAAAAAATGAAAATATTCTTCGTTGATTTAAATATAAAAAGTCGAGGACTTATTACAAACTCATATTCAATAGGAGGTGCAACAACAGCAACAATACAACAGCCTCTGCAACAGTCTAACAGTCACTTACGCAATGCCTTACTCTTGGGCACGCAACAGTTACTCTCTTTATCTAATACTACCACTGCTTCAAATGTTCCCACTACGAGTGATTCAACATCGTCTATAGCTCCCTCATCTCTTTCCACATCATCATCGTCCAGCATAACATCTACAGAAACATTGCTGCAACAAAAGTCGAAATCAAGCAGCTTAAGCTCTTCTCATGCTACTCTAACCGCTCTCTTAAACAATACCTCTTCAACTTTCACAAATGCATCTATTAATTCAACAGCCCTAAATGAAAAATCAAACATTTTATCAATCAGTTCGTCCACAAGTTTATCGGTTGGTTCATCCACGCCGACAATATTAAATAAATTAAGAAAATAAACTGTGAAAATATTTGTACATATCGTCATCTTAAACGCAAATCGCTCTAATATACAATTCAAAATCGACTTTTTTTATAAATTCCTGTCTATTTAACATAATTCCTCACCAAAATAAAATTTGACCTCCCCTAACACTAATAGCGGCTTCATTCACAATTTTTTTTTAATAAGTTTGTCTAAAAAGCATAATAATTATAATTTTATAATGTTTTTTTTATAATTACGAATTTGATTCCGTTAGGATTTCAGTTTAGGTCCAAATTATCCAAATTACAAAAAAAAAAAGTTATTAATTCATGTGCATGCATATTTAAAAGATACACTTTTAAAATTAATAAAATTTGACACTTTTTTACAAATTCACGTGTATGAGGAGTAAAAATGTTCCCTTTTTTTGGTACTTTTGTTAAGTGACTTTTTTTAGTTTTATAGTCAAACATTTTTGTTTTAAACTAATGTTAAAACTCCAAGGGAAAGTTTCTCCAGATATAAAAAATTATGTAATTTATACAATTATAATAACATATGTACATATGTATACATATATATTTAAACACGATCATAATGGGGTAAAAAGGAAATCATTTGAAAAAATATTTTGATACCTTAGATTATGTTTGCTTTTATGCAAATAAGAGTAGATTTATTCAGTTGAAATCATGTCGATTAAAATATTTTATTATTATAAAATAGATATTAAAATTTTTTAAAGTTGTACTTTGATTTGGGGGACCATATCTATTTCTTTGATATTTTTTGTATTTATTTAAATAATAAATTTAAAATTCTAAAATTAGGTGCTATTAATCCAGATTAAAATTTAAAATGATATAGGAGCCTAAAATGGTCTTTTTCCATTTTTAGGCACTTTTTATATATTCTAAGTTTATGAATCAGGAATTTTTTTATTATGCACTATTAATTCAAGTTGAGATTGAAAAGGTACTTTCTTTTATTTGTATGGTACTTTTTGCATTTTCAAAGTTTGTGTATCTGCATTCTCTGACACTCGGAATATAAAATTTGGAAATTATGAAGAGGATGATATAGGGCGACTGAGAAATGCTTTATTTTAATTATTAAATTAATTTTAAAACAGAGTTAAATAATAAACCAAAATTAATAAAATATGTAGTTCTCTCCTCCACCCTCATAGTACTTTTAATTTTTCTAAATAAAATTAATAAAAGAAATTAGTTTTCATAAATTTAACGAACAAATATTTCGTAATTAATAAAAAGAATTAATAAATTGTAACAATTGCGCTAACGAAGTAGCGGGTGTGTTCTAGTAATATTTTGCTTTTAGAATTTAATCTAAACCTATCCACTATATAAACGACAATCCAAAAGGAAAAGAAGAAACAAACAAAATAGCAGCAAGAACAACAATTATGAGAATCATGTACGTACATATAAGCAAGCCATTGATGAAATAAGGTAGAGAAGGGAAGGGAAATTGTACAAAAAGAGTGATAGTTAATACAAAATTTAAAATAGTACATATGTATGCATAAAAATTTGCAAACCACTATAGAGTGCATGCAGTGGCGTTGTATGAGTTTTTACAGTATTTTTGGACAAAAAAAAAAAAAAACAATTGGAACACTCTATTTGCAGTAGTATGGATGGATAGCAAACAGTAGCAGACCGAAACAAGAGCATCATCATAGAAAAAGGCAAAAAATATATATGAAATATATAAAAATATATATTTTTGGATGAGTTATGTCGTTTACTGTGTGTGGGACGATGTCGGCAATGAAGATATACGAAAATAAGTATACATAATCATACATACATATGTACAATAAGCTTTAAGAATGGACAATGCGTTTTCAATGACAGTGACTGGTTGGACATAACAACGATATGATTTTGGAAGCATTTTTGACTTTGAAACAATTAGTCGGAGAAAGAACATAGACCATACAGGAGGTTCTTATCGAGTTAATTTATTTGTTTAAAAAAATACAAGTTGAAAACAACATGAGCACCTACGGAGTTGTAAGTACGATTCGCTTCAGCATGTAATAATATAACAATTTTTTTATCTCACTACATAACAAACAGGATGAAGACCTTACTCCCGAGCAAATTGCTGGTTTGTTTTTTAAATTGTATTCAACTTTATTTTCTAATTAATTATACTTTAACTATTTAATAGTTTTGCAAAAAGCTTTTAACAGTTTTGACCATCAAAAAAGTGGCAGTATTCCAACCGAAATGGTCGCTGATATTTTACGTTTAATGGGCCAACCTTTTGATAAGAAAATCCTTGAGGAGCTAATTGAAGAAGTTGATGAAGATAGTATGTTCTTGGATATGCAATTGTTCAAACTACCTACAGAATAAATTGTCACAATTTTTTACTTGTTAAATATTAACTTTATGTAGAATCCGGCCGTTTGGAATTTTGTGAATTCGTACAGTTAGCTGCAAAATTCATTGTTGAAGAAGATGCCGAAGCAATGCAAAAGGAATTACGTGAAGCTTTTCGTTTATATGACAAACAAGGTAATGGTTATATTCCCACAACATGTCTTAAAGAGATTCTTAAAGAATTAGATGACCAACTGACTGAACATGAATTGGATATTATGATTGAAGAAATTGATTCAGATGGTTCTGGAACTGTTGACTTTGACGGTAAGTTTTTCATTCGTCATGCACATCAATAAAAAAAACAAATTAAAAACATTTTTCGTAAATGAGAGTACTGATGTTCAGAGTCACAATTCTTGTTCTATGAAACTGTGAATTAAAAACTTTTTACGTGTCTCAGTTTCACAGAGCGAGAATTGAGCACCAGGCATGTAAGTATATGTACATATATGCCATCTGATTATATCGTTCACTATCAAGAATAATAAAAACAAGATTACGCATTGCGCATGATCGCTTTTAATTATTAAATATGCCTTAACATATATAACAAAACAAATAAATTATCCCTCTCTTCTCTTATTTCAATTTTTTAACAAAATCGAGACATTAATAAAAAGAGATTTTTATACATATGCACTTACATATATACAGGGTACACTTATACAAGGTGGCGGTGCCAGTGCCAGCCCAGCTGACTATTTTTTTTTTGTGTTCTGGAGTATGTCAAACTACATATTTAAAAAAAAGTATTTCAACTCCGGAAATTGTCAAACTCCATACATAAAAAGAGAGAGAGACAAAAATTTCTCTTCTTTACGCTATCACCTTATGTAATTACACCATGCTAATATAATATGACTGCCGATTTTATGAAAAATATGTTGGGTTTGATAAAGACTTATTTGACAGATGTTGTACAGAAATTTGTCAAATAAGCGTTCAATAAATCAGTAAGTTTTGTAAATTTCTAAATAATTCGACAACAGTCCAACCAGTTGCGTTCGACCTTTCTTTTTTCCTAAACTATCATGGCGCATCAATTACAAAAAAACTTGCAGAAAAAGTATCCTTTTTAATTCTGTCGGTTTTATGTTTTAAACATAGGAAGAGACTACGGTCCAGTTCTATGTATAAAAAATAGATTTAAATAAAGATTTTGTTATTCATCAGCAAATATGCCTTTCAAAAGTAAACATAATAGATAATTATTTAGTAATTTTTTAAACTAATAAAAATGTTGTTAATAATGATACACATAAAAAATATTAAACTGAAAATTTATCAACTTTCAAATAATATTGAATTCAAATATACATATGGATGTATATGAATGCGCATTCTTTGTAGATGCGCAAGTAATCAACA
Organism: Phyto melanocephala; assembly: GCA_941918925.1. Taxonomy (NCBI): domain Eukaryota; kingdom Metazoa; phylum Arthropoda; class Insecta; order Diptera; family Rhinophoridae; genus Phyto; species Phyto melanocephala. Next base: position 135,990,459 of record OW799235.1, on the reverse strand, counting down.
AATTTGTATACATACATATGTACTTACATATGTATATATTTAGAACATAATTAAAAAAAAAATTATTTTTGGTAGCCTATGTCTATTTTAGCTTTTTCTCAGATTATTTAATAATGTGCATTCCCTTATTTTACTTGCAGAATTCATGGAAATGATGACAGGCGAATAAAAAACAATATCACGCCTTCTTGTGTGTGTGTGCAGAATTAAATATTACTCATTACATGCATGATATTTTTAATTAAAATAAATCATTATTTTTACTTATATATATATGTACATACATATATAAAAATTGTATTATCCATTAATAAAAAAATCGAAATTGAAAAAAAAGGTACAATTAAATTGCAATTAATAACTTTTACTCTTTTGTGGCGACATTTTAATCTTTATAGTTTTACGGTCTAATTCATAAAAATTTAAAAAAAATTATAAATCAAATTTCCATATCAAATCTGTGTTAAAAACCTTAAATAATTTTTATGAATAAGGCAGTTAATATATTTTACACGCATTAAAAAGTAAAATATTAATTAATTTTATGTTGTAAAGCGTCGCGGCTGCACATCAAACTGTTTGATCAAATTTTTAATATTTTATTTTACTCTGCACAGTCACCCACCCTACAAAACAGTAGGACAATATCTAAATCAGACAAGTCTGACATAATTCTTACTTTTTAACATATATTTCAGACAGATTTCTGTCAGATTTCGTATGAATGTGCCAGCAGAGCAGTCCAAGTTCTGCTAGTACATACATAAAAATAATGTCGTTGTGAAAACTTAACTAACATGATTTTTTTTAATTTAGGCGCAAACAGATAAAACTATCATCAAATCTCTACGGCAGGGCAATAAAAAAAGGGGTTTTGTTTTTCGTCAAACTTACCACAATCTATACGAGTGAGTTGACTTTACTAATCTATCACAAAAAAAAAAAAAAAAAAATAAAAACGAGTAAGAGCCTATATTCGTCTGTGCCGAATTTTTTATACCCATCACCAATTTTATGTACTTTTATAGCACAAAATTTATTATTTTGTTATTAGCAGTAATCGCTATGAAATAATATCTTTATACTAAAATATGTATCACTTTCTTTGTATAACTTCGATATGCTAGTAAAAGATTTTCGTAAATTTAGTCTTTCAATCAAAGTGGGCGTAAAAGTAGGCGTGTAAATAAAGTGTAAATACAACTTAAATATTTCAATATAGGTCTTTATTCTTCCAAAAACATTCGTCCATAGAGAAATTATATGAATTTAAGATAAAGCGTTATATGAGAGTTAGGCGTTAAAGTGGGCGTGTCACCTTCATTCATGCCTCTATTTTTGCAGTAGATTACGTGAAAAGTGGGCGTTATAGTAGGCGTGTCAATGTGGTTTTTAGAAATAAATTCAACTAAGATATACCAATACAGTTCTTTATTCTTAGAAAATCTTTATTCATAGAAAATTTTTTTGAATTTGAGATAAAGCGTTATATGTAAGGTGGGCGTAAAAGTGGGCGTGTAACATTTATGTTTGAAAAATTTCAGAATCACACATCTAATTTTGTCAGTTTTATTACGTTTTAAATTTTGAATATACCGAAAAATTCACTGCGCGGTATAAATTTTCGTACATTTTTATCTATAACTCCTTTCCTAATTAATAGATTTAGGCAACTTTCAGGGAAAAGTATTTTTTTAACTCAGGATATATACATTCGAAATTCGATTGATTTGTTTATAAAAATGTATTAGAAAACGTAATGTTGCCTTATGCGGAAGAAAATATGCCTTTGATTTGGGGTTTTCAACATGATAATGAACCCAAACATGCTTCAAAATTTGTCAGAGAATGGTTGGGTGAATTAAAAGTGAGAGTTCTCGGGTGGCCAGCTCAATCGCTTGACCTAAACCCTATAGAAAACCTATGGAGCATCGTAGATCGCAAGATAAAAAGGGATTCTAACACAAACAAACACTCCATTTTTGACCGCATTCAGGAGGTATGGTTCAGCATTAATAGAGGTCAAATTTAACGGCTTATTGATTCAATGCCCTGCAGATGTGCCGCCATCATCAAAAACAAAGGTTACGCCATCGATTACTGATTTTATTTTTAAGTTTTGTGACAAAAATACGGAAGTTGCTTTAGTTTTGACCAGTCATATTTTATAGTTTTTTTGTTATTTTGAAAAAAGAAAAAATATTTAAGGAATAAATTATCAATAACTTAAAAGAAAAACTTTTCGTCTAAGTTTTTTTAAGAGCACTAATTTCCAATTATTTTGAAGTGTAATATGAGTTGCTTAAGTTTTGGCCACCAGTGTAGCTAGATCGTCATTAAATTAAACACATTCAAATTAAAACGATCAGTGATTGTTCAGCAAATTTCTTATTACAGTAGACTCGCGGTAAGAAAAACTCTGCCTTACGTGAACACCGGATAAGATGAACATATTTTTTTATGCAAATCGTTTTCATAAAAATGAGTATCCCCGTAAATGATTGCACAGGTTTAGTTTAGTTCGTGCTGCTGATTTAGCATGAACTAATCTAGGTTGAAAAGGAGGGGTATAAAAGCCCAAACCCATGACAGGTATGCACTTATGCCCAGTTGGCATGTTGTGCGCTTGATCTAATCTAAAGTTTTTTGTGAAAAATGTCACAAAAATCTTCTGTGGACTACAATTGCTCCAAATCGTAATGGATGACAGCTGCTATTTTTGAAAATTGGTTTAACTATTAATGGACGCTATTGGCTATTTAAATTCAACTTGGCAACGTCTTGAAAAGAAAACAATAGCAAAATTCTGGTTGAAAATTTTTAGCTCTTTCGCCGATGAAGAAGACTTTGAATTTGAAAGAATTTGTTCAGCAATTAAAAATTTAAACTTAAAAGATAATCCAAAAAAAAGATAACACATTTTTTAAATTAGTTTTAACGTACTTTTTTTCTTAACAAAACATATGTTCATAACAATTCGAAATACAAAAAAAAATATATGAATTTGAGTTAAATCACATGTCTAAATTATTTGAAAATTTTAAAGAGTTACACCTTCATTAACATGAACAACTTCGCAAACGTGAACACGCTTGGTTTTTAATAGTTCACGTTACCGCGAGTCTACTGTATTTCAAAATTATGACAGAGTCAGTTCCCTTGTTTAAGTTTCTATGTAGAAGATAAGCCCCCATTATTGGTATCAAATGAAAGAGCAGAATACAGGAAATTATGTAAAGGTTTAAATCAAAGATGGCGTATTGTTTCTCCTTAAAATATAATTAATATTACTCATACGATTGATGGTTTTCTTAAGTTTTTAATAGATGATGATAAAGTGTATTAAAAACAATTGTTTACCATTTTTTGCATTTTAAGTTTTTAACTGGGTTTTATTCGATTTCCTCTGCTTCTAATAGTAATAATTTTCTCTTTAATAAATTAAGAGCTCGAGCGTCATTGCTATTATCTCTTAAGGGCAATCAGGCCGTCCTTCTTATCTGGCTTCGAGAGTTTTGCGTCTCACTCCCGCAATGGTTAATTGCGTGGCGTCGGTTAACAGTTACCCGGACTATCAATTGACCATATGCATATTTTTATATAAGGAGTCGAATTCGGAAATTCCAGCTTCATATACGAAGGTAAAGGTCGATTGGTAGTTACTGGAGGAGGCTCTGGAAAACATTTGGAAATTCAATTAAGAAAAAAAAATATTGGTGATGGCAGTTTTGTCTTTTGACAGCCAAATAATTGGTTAATGCTATTACACTAGAACATCCATTGGAGTAATCTTAAATTAAAAAAAATATATATATTGCCAAATAATTGTTCAGACTTATTTTCAATAAATAGTGTTGAACAGAAACTGTCAAATTTGATTGTAATTTCTTTGACCTGCATGAATTAAATAAAAGAAACTTGTTATTTTTTTTTTGTTTTTAATAAAAATAGTTTTTATATATTTTTGTTTGCATACAAAAAAGAACAATTTACAACGATTACCCCTTAATTAGCCGAAGATCTAAACTTAATATAAATAACAAGGTACTTATTTACAAAATGTGTATTCGACCGCATACAAAAAATTGCATCATTGCATTGCAATCATTCAAAATAAAAACTTGAAAATAATACCCAATCTACCTTTTAGATATCCAACTTATCTTCTACATAGAAACTTTAACTTTAAAATGTTTAATTCATTGACAAGGGAACTGACGCTGACATTTAATGAAAAATGCAGAAGGTCTAATTTTGGTATAGTAAGAAATTTGCTAAACAACCACTGAGGGTCTTTTGTTTAAAAGACACATTTCAGTGATTGTTTTAAAATCTCTTATAACTTCTAAATTGATACAAGGTTTTTTATGAACAACTTTTCCTTTAAACTGTGATATTAGTAGTTTCTTTATTTAATTAATCAGATGTTAATTGTTGTAATACTATATGTGAATTCTAATAACTCTGTTAACGATATTTTTAAAATTAATAAGTTTTACTCAATAAATAAATAATTCACAACGATCATTTTTAAATTAATGTTTTCTATCTTTGAACATAAGCTTGTGCATAAACACTTTTTCACTGTGTTATTCTGTCGACGTTATTGCTTATGTTTGGAAATAAAAATTGGCCGGTTAGTACATATTTTTAGTTATGTATTTTGACTAGTTCTCTGAAGCTTGTGATTTTTTAACAATTAAATTTAAAAAAAAAGTTATGAGTTCCATATTTATACCAGCTTGTATGTCAGTGCACATCTGAGAAAAATTCATTTTAAATGTTATAAATATTTTTATACCCTTCACCTGTGGTGCACAAGGGTATATATAGCTTTGTCATTCCGTTTGTAATTTCTACAATTTTCATTTCCGACCCCATAAAGCATATATTTTCTGAAAGCTTATGAATAGAGGAGTAGATTAAGCCCTGAACGTCTGTCCGTGTGTTGGTTGAAATCAACTTTTAGAAGCAACCATATGTTCCTCAGATCTGTGTATGGTATCAATCTCTAGGAAATATCCAGGAATGAATCGCTATTGAAATTCAGCACAATCGCCCTGTAACTTTCTGAGATATGAGCAAATAAACACGACTGCCTCTGATTTTTCCTATATTTTTACCATCAAAATGAAAATTGTTCAGCCATAGAATAATTTATAGGTACCTTTGCTACTATTTTTAGATATAACATGCCTCTAGAGATATTCGTGTAAGATTTTGGATAAGTCGGGCTCTTATCGATAAAGTTATAGGCAAAAAATTTTTGTTTAAATATATATTTTACAAATTTAAAAAACAAAAATCAATTTTTTTCAGCTTCTAGACAACCGAGAGAATCAATATTGGTATCGTCTGAAAGGACTTGACTAGAGCAAAATAAGCACTATAAAAAAAATTAAAATTTATGTTGTGGCGGCCAACAAAATGGCGGACAATAAATTTATATATGAGCCAAATCTGGTATTTTAAAATGTAACTTCTTGAACCCCCTCAATATTGGTATCAAATGAAAGGGCTTGACCAGTAGAATACAGTAAATAATTCTAAAATGTAAAATACAAGATAGCGTCTAAAACAAAATGGCGGATAATTTTTTTTTTAACTCCATCAATATGGGTATCAAATTAAAGGGCTTGACTAGTTGAATACAGATAAGTACGTAAAAATTCAAAATCGAGGATGGCGTCGGAAATACTAAAGAAAAAAGGGGTATAACATGAAATATAGGTTAAGCTACGATGTAAGATTATACCTATGTACATGATGGTGAAGGGTATTATCAGATTCGGCACGGCCGAATATAACACTCTTACTTATTTTTATTATTATTGATTGTATAATATGATCGTAAACTGCGTCACAAAAATCGACTTGTCTATTAATAATTATATAAGATTTTGTTGGAAATTCCAAGGTTTAGAGAGAAAGTACATATTTCTAGTTGGGTATTAACTTTCTGGATCACCAAGCTTATTAACTGTTTTTAAAGTTTTTGGAGAAACAGATTTTATTACAAAGGGATCAACATGATGGACCCAAGAGAGCTGCAAAATAGATGTCTGTTTTATTTACCTTTTAATCAAAGATTAAAAGATTGTTATGAATGTGAAAGGATTTAAAGACCTATCTGGCAGAAAAATCCAGAAAGATAAATGTTGTGGAAACCACACCAAAACCATCAGGTAATACTATATTAATGTCAGGATTTTGCAAAAACATATTTAATACAGCAGACATCTTTTAAAATTAATCACCTCCTTACAGATGTTATTAGTTGAATGATATTGTAGGTATCCATATTGGTAGACCATTAGAAATTTACAAAGGACTAGAAGCAGCTAGGACATTTATTTTATTCTACATATGTATGTACATACATACATACATTCATATAGATATGACACCTCTAATGAATTGCGCTTTTTTGTTTAAATATAAATGAGTATCTAGACTATTAGTTATGCAAAACAATGTACGATTAACAGTTAATGACAATGAAAAAGCTATATATGCCCTTGACACCACAGTTGAAGGATATAAAAAAGTAATGTGACAAAATAGGGTAAAGGTATGTTCATATAAGGCAAATAAACTATTTTTTTTTTAATTGTAAATTTTCTTAATAAAGGTTGGTTAAATTTTAAGGGCCGATGATGAATGCGAACCACACCTTAACGTCAAGTTATTTTCTGTATTTCATTTGACATTTCTCAATTTTAGACTAACTCAATTTGAACCATGGTAAGATACACAATCGAGCAATGCGTTAAAGTTATTCGGGCTTATTACGAAAATCTTCGTTCAAATCAAAATGCATTTCGTGCACCCCGTGATTCTTTTGGTCACACAATCGTTCAAATTCGGCCAAGCAGGTCTGTACGAATTGTGAAAACATCTGTGAATGCCTTCTTAGTTCGTTGAACGGAAAGCTTTGCTATTTTTTGCGATAGTGTTGCAAAAGAGTAGTGATCTTCGACTCATCATTGTTCCCAACAATTGAATATCAACAGTGTCATTGAAAATTTGAACCATCGGATGGAGGTGTGCCGCCGAGGTTGCGGCGACCATTTGGCCAATACATTGTTCCATACATAATTGAACCATACCAATATTATCATAATAAAAAGAAATTACAATAATTTCCTAAATAATTTGTGTTTCATTTAAAATCAACATCGACCCTAAAAATTTGACCACCCTTTCTAATCAAGTTGCAATATAAATCGATTTCTATGTTTTGATTATGGTAAACATAATTAGGTAGTTTCAATTGATTCTTTTCAAATGTCAAAATTTACCAAAAATTGCGGTCAAGATTATTGTTAAATGTGAACGCAACTTGTAGAGCTGTGCCAACTCGGTTGTTTCAGTAGTTGCTCATTTTCGTTTAATTTGCAGAAATTCGTTCAATCGTTTGTTCGTTCAATCGTTCACTTTTGAACAATACGGTAATATGCTATTTTTTAAAATTTATTCAATTAAAAGATAATTATTTATTCATTAGTTAAAAATAATATTTAAATTATTTATAAATGAATTGTTTTGACTAAAATATTGTAGGTTTTATTTTAGCTAAATATACCATGGTGTAGGGTGCCCCGATGGACTAGTCAGCAGTGTGCTGTTCTGCTAGTTTGGGGGTTGCGGGTTCGATTCCCGCCGGAGACTCTGGACTTGTCTGCTTCCTTTCTATTCTATTCTTACTTTTCTATTCAGGTATCACAAAGGGATCAATATAATGGACCCAAGTGAGCTGCACAACAGCTGCCTGTTCTACCTAAGCTAACCATGGTGTAATTACATAAGGTGATAGCGTAAAGGAGAGCGATTTTCGGCTCTCTTTTTTTATTTATGAAGCTTGACAATTCCCGGAGTTGAAATTAGTTTTTTAATATGTAATATGTTGACATACTCCAGAACACAAAAAAAATTGTCAGCTGGACCGGCACCGCCACCTTGTATAAGTGTACTTTGGAATATACATACAACTTGGCGTTTTCAAAAATAGGATTTTGTCGAAAGTGTAAACATTTCGTGAAAGAAAATTTGACATTAAAAAGCACTGAAGAAACAAACATTGAAGGAAACACTATTTAACCAAAAGCGCTCAGTTAAATAACCGGATAAATTAGATATAAAAAGATAATCACACTTACTAGAAAGCTATGAATTTTTTCATTTCAAATTTTAGAAAGAAAATATTTTACGTTAAAGTTAATCACATTTTTGAATATATTTATTTTTAATTATAACATACTGGTAGATAAACTCTCCCACTATCTACTTAACAGAAAAGTTAAACAACAAATTTAACAGAGTTACAAACAAATACATACTTCTGGTGTAGGGTAAATACATTATCATAATTAACTGTTGAATTTAGTTGCTACCATTGTTGTTGGAGTATTACAATCTAGTTGAGTAGGTATTAAACAAAAAAAAAAAAAAATAAATAAATAAATAACAACAACAAACATGAAAGCAGTTAATATGTTAAACACTTATTTTGCTGGGGATTTTATTGAAAAGCTCAATTTTTCATTTAGTTGCTTTTTAACCATTTTGTCGACGGAAAGCGTTTTTTATTTTTTTGTGGTTTGTTTTTTTATAACAAATTTAATTGTCAAAATTGTGCTAAGTGCTGGTGTATCCGAAAGGGGTCTTGTGATTATTTAGTAATAAAATTTTGCTGTAAAATTATTTGGAATTTAACACGCTACAAAAAATGCCCCAAAGAAGGTGTGTGTGTGCGTGTTCGTGTGTGTATATTTGTATGAATGATTTTTGTAATGAATGCATGCGTCTTCTATAAAAACAGAAAATCAAAAGAAAAAAAAAACAATAAAAATGCATTGTATTTTTTTTAATGAAAACTATTGCTAGCCGCAAATACTTTCTTTCTTCGCTGAAATTATTTTTAATACTATATACAAAACAAATCTCAACTCCAAAACTACAAATTGTTTGGTATTCTATTAAAGGTGTTCACGTCACAAAGTTAATATGTATTAGTGGAATTGTAAGTTTTTGAAATCATTTTGTTTTAGACACCATCTTGGATCTTACACTTTTTTAATAATTTACTTTATTCTACTGATCCTTTAATTTTACCAATATTGTGGGGGTAAAAAGGGATAAAACCGTAATAACTATATTTAACCCTCTTCTATTAAGTATTGCGGTAAGTTTTATTTCCTATGAAAAAACATAATGGGCCAATTCAAAGTGGTTGCATATCAGTCATATTTGTACTATTTTATATTATTTTATGCATGCATAAAATTTTTGTTAGTAATTTCCATACAAAAAAAATAATATGACTTTACACATTTGTTTCCTATGTATAAGAAATTGTTTATGTTAAACTTTTAACCATACTGTCTCTCAGAGAGAATTTCTTCGCTTCTCACCTCTCAGAGAGAATATTTTCTATTTTCTTCTTTCCTGTATATATACAATTTTTAACAGCGTCATCTCTTTGTCTTCTTTCTTGTATTAAATACATAATTTGTTAACAAAAGGTGTTCAAATTCACTAGTCATATTAATATGAATTATATGACATAGTACAATATGAGAGTCTACTTTGAATTGGCCCAATGTGTGCCAAATTTGTGTCCAACCCCGTTTTATAAAACATGCAATTCTATGTTTTAAATCAAAAAAATATTAATTTTAGTTTCTTTGACCTGTCTTTTAATAATATGCAATAGTTTTCTATATAGGTCTTTCATAAAAATTTTTTTTTATCGATTTTCGCTACTTCTTTGTGTAGCATCATCAGGGTACGAGTATTTATTATACATGTATGTATATATATCTATCTATATACATATATATATATATATATATATATATATATATTTTTTTTTTTTACCCGCCACCAAGAAAATGGTGTGGGTATATTCATTTTGTCATTCCGTTTGTAACACATCGAAATATCCATTTTAGACCCCATAAAGTATATATATTCTGAATCAGGGTTTGATTTGATGAGGATCTAGCTATGTCCGTCCATCTGTTGAAAGCACGATAGTGGTCGCACCGAAAAAGCTAGGGGGCTCAAATTTTATCAGAATCTTTCTTATAGAAAAGGTTTGTTTATTATTGAAATTGGGCTAAATCGGAATATTATGAAGAGAGTTATAGCGCGTAATGCAAGAGTAGGTCGAAAAAACCGTGTCCTTCTAAAATCGAATAAAATGAAATTGTGTCCAAATGCATTAACGTAGAGTCATGAAACTTCGAATATATATTTCCTGAGTAAACAAAATATTTTTCCCCGAAAATTGCCTAAATCTATGCATTAAGAAAGGAGTTATAAATCAAAATGTACTTAACGTCCACTTTTCACGTTATCTACTGTTAATGAAATTTAAAAGCTCATAAAACCGATAATATTAGAGGTATGATGATGAAATTTGCTACATATATCCTTCTAATCTATATAATTGTTATGCCAAACAATTAAGGTGACACACCCACTTTAACGCCTACCTCCGATATAACGGTTTATCTTAAATTCATGTAATTTCTCTATTGACAAAGTTTTTGGAAAAATAAAGGACTATATTGAAATATCTAAGTTGTATTTATTAGCAGAAACTTTATTGACACGCCTACTTTAGCGCCCAATTTAATTGAAAGACTAAATTTACGAAAACATTTTACTAGCATATCGTAGTTATAAAGGGTGGTTAAATTTTAAGAGCCGATGTTGATTTTGAAAAACACAAATTATTTAGGAAATTATTATCATTTCTTTTTATAATGATAATATTTGTATGGTTCAATTATGTATGAAACAATATATTGGCCAAATGCACCATAGCGATTAACAAAATAATAAATATTGTGCTTTAAATGTACACAAAATTGGTGGTGGGTATAAAAGATTCGCCACAGCCGAATATAGTGCTCTTACTTATTTTTGTTAGTTAGTGCCTTGATGTTTGTTTTTTAATTTATAGTTTGATTAACAAATTAAAAATTAGATACTTATGTATGTACAAATTTTAAACATTTTGTCATATAAAAATTTACAAAAATTTAGTATAACAAAAATGTATTATAAAATAGTTTTAAAAAAATGTTACATAGTATTATAAGAATATGAATAATAATAGAAAAATTGTATAACAAAAAATTCCATCTATCTATATATATAAAAAAATAACGTGACTGACTGCCTGATTAATCATCGTAGAACCCAAACGTAAAGAGCTAGAGACATGAAATTTGGACAATCGGTTCCTCTTTCAATATATAGCTCAACTAAGAAGGGATTTTTAAAAATTCGTACTTTAAGGGGGTAAAAAAGGGTAAAATCGGTAATCTTATATCTGCTAAACTAAAAATGATACAAATTAAATTGAAAAAGTATTGTAATTTGCACAAAAAATAAGCTGACAGGTGTCTGGCCTTTTTTTTAAATTTTCAACCCCTAAGGGAAAAAAGGGTAAAAACTAAAATTTGGTACTTTTTTGGTGCCCTATGTAACTTCCAAACACATAAAGCTAGGAAAAAAATTTAAACTGTATTGAGTAATATTAATAGGAATTCTGCACTTTTTTCAAATTTACATTCACAAAATGGTCCCTTTTTCTGGTACTTTTTTAAAACAAATTTTTCCTATATTATTCAATGGGACAAAATTTGCCAATTATTATTTCCTAATAGAATATGGACAACTTTTTAGATGAAATTTTTGGAAACTTTTTTGAGGACAAAAAAGGTACCGAAAAGGGGAAAAATCCGGAAAATGTATGTAATTCCTAATTAGACGGCCAATTTTCACAAAATTTTTAATTGGGATTTCATCAGACATAAAAAATTATGTAATTTATTAAAAATAGAAACACATTCTGAACAGGGTAGAAAAGGGAAAAATCAGGAAGAGTTTGGTACTTTTTAGAACAAAATTACTTTTATGCAAAAAAGAGTAGATTTACTGACTTTAAATCACGTCTATTAAAATATGTTTTTACATATATACTTGAACATTTTAAATTTGGAACTTGGACCAAAAATGTACTTTTTCGCATTTCTATGGTACTTTTTGTATTTTCTACGTTTATGAAGGTAACACTGTACAATCAAGGACTATTGATTCTAGGGAGACTAAAAATGTTATAGGCGACATAAAAGGTACTTTTTTGAATTTTTATTGTACTTTTTGTATTTTCTACGTTTATTTTTTTAGTGTTTTTCTTTTATCCGAGGTCTAACTCCTAATATTATGGACGACCAAATTTACATTTTGTCATTTTTTTTATGTTTTGTATACATAGAATTCTGAATGTCGGTAATAAAACCAAGTGGAAGTTTTAGTGAAGGAAAAATGTTACTTTTTTATTTTTAGGGTAATTTTTGTAAATTATGAATCTTAATTTTTGAAACTTAGTAGCATTAATCTTGCTTTTAGTTAGGAAATATACGACCGATATATCCTTACTATACTTTTTATTTTTCTAAGTAAATTGAGTCAGAGATACAAATTTTCATAAATTGAACCAAAAATATTAAATAATTATAAATAGAATTTGAGTATTTAATAAATAATAAGAACTGCGCTATCGAAGTAGCTGGTTAAATGCTAGTAACTTATAAAAGTATTAAAAAGAAGTACATATGTATATAAATTAGTAAGTATGCATTAACATAAAAATATGTTATTTTTATAACAAAATATTACAAATTTTATTAAATTATTAACAGAAAAAGTAAAAAGCATTGTAAATTTTTTTTAGTAGAAGTTTGTAGCCGATTATGGCCTAGAGGCTAGGTTGCCAAACTTTAAATAAATAAAAATATTATGCTAAATACGAATGAAACAATAATTATATTTGTATACATTGATACAAATTTTGTTGTAATAAACAAGTGTATTAATATTACTAAAAAGCTAATATAGAAAAAAATGTTATAATGTATTAAATGCATGTATTAAAAAGTTATTTAAAATGGATTTGCAAACAATTGCATTAGTGTTTTTAAAAATTTAATAATGAAAATAATATAAACAAACGGTTTAAAAAGTGTTATTTCAAACGTATTACGTTTCTGTAACTCTGAGCAACATTGTCTGTATCTGCTTTACATATTATTCTTTGTGTTGTACATTAATTATCTGCAACATTTCTAACATATATCTTTGCTTATAATTATTTTCTATGTTTAAAACGGAAACATTTTCAAAGCTCGGAAAACTATGTGAGTTGAAACTATGAGAAGATAATGCTGTCTTTTGTAAAGAAATATTCCTATACTTTTGGCCAGATTTATGTCCAGCAATTCTTGTCCTAAATTCATTTTTCGTCGTTCATAAATAAACTTTATTACATCTTTCCCCATCATTTCCTCTGCAAGGTTTTTTTATACCATTTTTCCCATTTTTGTATTCAGTCTTTAGTATTACTAAATAACATACATTTTGTGTTATTCATCCTTTACGTCATCCCATATTTATTAATTTCAAAAACTTTCGATTTCTATAAGCTTCCTGTAAATTTTTATATATGACGAAATGTTTAAAATTTTTGTGTTATTTTTATTTTGTTAATTAAATTAGAAATTAAAAAACAAACATCAAGACACTTAACTACCAAAAAAATAAATCTTACTAATATAATAAATGTGAATGTTTGTATGTTTGGATGTTTGGATATTTGTTACTCAATCACGTAAAAACGGCTGAACGAAACTAAATTAAATTCGGCAGATAGATAGATAACAACCTAGATTAACACATAGGCTACTTTTTATCGCAATAATCAGGCAAAGTCGTTGGCAAAATCATCATCACAGCCTAAACGAGTTGTTTGTTTTGTAGAATTTTTATTTTTGTTGCAAGTTTTGACTTTTCTTTTTTATTTTCAAATTCGAATTTTCAAATTAATAATCCTACTAAATGTTTGGATAAATTTGGCAAACATATAAATAAAAAACTAGGTTAATACTAAGTCTTCCTTTTAGCCCTATAACTACGCGGACGAAGTCGCGGGCACAAGCTAGTATATAATAAATACTCGTATCCTAATGGAGCGAAATATCGATAAAATAATCTAAAAATAAAAAAAATTTTTATTATTAGAAGATCCTGGAAAGACCTAAAGCTTAAACAAAATTACATATCAATAAAATAATATATTTACATATATTTTATTCGAACTTTTAGGGCCGTATTCATAAAAAATATTTTAGGTTTATTGAAGGCTTATTTAACAATTTTGTCTTCAACATCTGTCAAATAAGCCCTTAATAAATCTAAAATATTTTTTATGAATATGGTACTTATTATATATGTATTTAATTTTAATGTGAATCATTTTTATTTTGGCTTAAGTTCATTTATTCTTTTATTTAATTTTTTTATAATTCAAATTAAATTAAATTGTAACCATTTTTAGGAATATTCTTTCTAATATTATTTTCGATATTAGCCGAGTGGAATGCATTTTCGAAATCAGCTACGATTTCATCATCAGCACTCTTTATCGGTTTACTACTATGTAATTGAAAATTCCTATTTATGTTACAATTCAATGAAATTTGAATTAGTGAATCTTAGTATTACTTTTCAAGTTTTTGTTTTAAATATATAGTAAAAGTTCGAATAAAATATAAATATATAATTATAACACACATGGCACGGTGTTAAAGACATTCAAGAATTCATTGTTCAGTGTCTATCACCTAGATGGACTTACATAAATGAAAACGTAAATACAACCTTAATTTCAATAATTCCAGCCAAAGAATGGATATTGAAAACATAACTAAAATTTATTACGAATATAAAAGAATATGAACATGTTGAATAAAGAATTGTCATTTAAGGCTCCACGAAAAGCGCCGCAATGAAATAACGCCCAGGAAACTACCCCCAATGAAATAAACCCAAAAAAATAGGAAATAACACCCAAAAACAGTGAATGAAATAACATCGAAAAATAAATTAAATAAACCCCAAAGCGAAAACGAAACAACCCCCAATGATGAAAATGAAATAACCCCCAATGAAATAAACCCCATCAGCAACAAAAATGAAATTATGCCCAAAATTCATAAAAGAGTCAGTTTTACTAAGGATTAAAGGAAAACAATCAATATTGCTAAAAGTTTTCTTGTAAAAGGCATATTTTTATATAATTTATTTACAAAAAATTTATTTATTTACTCCCCCAAAAACTAACAGCTTTTAAAATGAAATAACCACCGAATACAAAATGAAATAACATCCAAATTATACACGCTATGAAACAAGCCCGGAATTTTGAAAATTTGTTGGGTGTTATTTCATTGGAGATTATTTCATTATTTGAAAACCCCAAATTAAAAATGAAATAATTTCCAAAAAAAAAAAATCAAAAACGGCCAAAAAAAATTGAGAGTTATTTCATATGAAATAACATCCAAAAATGTATGAAAAAAAAATGGAGAATATTTCATTTCTCGTTTGGGCGTTATTTCATTGGGGGCTTTTCGTGGAGCCTCATTTAATAGGTGAAGTAAAAATTCAACAAAAATTTGAAAAGTAATACTAAGATTCACTAATTCGAATTTCATTAAATTGTAACATAAATAGGAATTTTCAATTACATAGTAGTATACCGATAAAGAGTGCTGATGATGAAATCGTAGCTGATTTCGAAAATGCATTCCACTCGGCTAATATCGGAAATAATTTTAGAAATAATATTCCTAAAAATGGTTACAATCATGGCGAATTCAATAAGGTGAACTTATTAGATCAGCTGATCATCAGCTGTTGACTACTTCTAGAGACCACTTGTCAAATTTTTGTGTATTTTTGACATATTGTTTTGTTTTACACTAACAAAATACACGTTTGTATTTTTTTACTTTGTAGTTGTTTTAGCGACGAGTTTACTTTATTGAATTCGCTTTGGTTACAATTTAATTTTATTTGAATTATAAAAAAATTAAATAAAAGAATAAATGAACTTAATCCAAAATAAAAATGATTCACATTAAAATTAAATATCAATAAAATATTAAATTTTTTTTTTTTTTTTAATTATTGAAAAATGATATG
This sequence comes from Phyto melanocephala, assembly GCA_941918925.1. Taxonomy (NCBI): domain Eukaryota; kingdom Metazoa; phylum Arthropoda; class Insecta; order Diptera; family Rhinophoridae; genus Phyto; species Phyto melanocephala. The sequence continues at coordinate 135,974,400 of OW799235.1, read as the reverse complement.
AAGTTTTGTTTGAATATGAGTGCGCTAAATTCATAACCACCAGTATATATGTTTAGGACCATACTAAGAGTTTAAACCCAGTACTATTAGATAAGACTTGTTCTTGTTGTGCTGTATTGATTAAATAAATAAACGGCTTGTAATAAGTCAACATACGAGTTATATTGATATTTTTAAATTAACTTTTTTCTCTTTATTTATTCCTACTTTGAATTGCTAGTTAGACAACCCTTTTTTTAAGCTATGGATGCTTGCGTTACGTGACAAAGGTAGACTTTTCTGTGGAAGTACCCATTTACATATATATGCTTCCTAAAAATTACTGCAGTAAAAATCATAAATGGTCTGACTTATTTTCTCACCTAACGGTCGTTTCAGTTGACCACATCTTATGCTGGCTAAGAGATTGCGGGCTTCGTTAACCGATTCACAATTATCATAGGCATTTACTAAACAGCGAGGAGTAGGATACTTAGACACAATAGCTAAACACCTTTCTAAAGATAAGGAGTGTAATTGCAACAACTGCTGGATAAATACTTCGCGAGTAGTTAGTTGAGCATTACGAGCAGAATCATCATATAGGGCTTTAAATTTAAGCAGACCCACCATACTTTGGGTAGATTTACTGGGTTGTAAATCTTCCTTATCACAACTTATAAGAACTTTATCTTTATATAGGCGTATTAACAACTGTGACAAGCCTTGCAAATACATCATTGAACGGCGGTGATTTTTTGTATGCTTTATTGCAAAATTATTTTGTATCAAAGTGTTACTAAGAGCTTGTTTAAGATTATCTACAGGCAAACTCAAGTGTTCGTTATCTCCGTAATCTTCCACAAGATAAATTATATGTTGTATGCCACTTTGGTTAAGACGATGTTTTTGCTCATGAAAACGTCCATCCCTAATACTAGATGCTAAGTCATCCATACGTTTACGTTCCACTATATATGGGAGGACCAATTCATTTCCTTCCCTGTCGCGAGCTATCCATAGAAAATCACCCACAGTTAAACGTCTTACTTCATACTTAACAGCAAGAGACTGCAAATAACCCTGCGTTTGATCTAAATTTTTTTTACTCTTTCCACTTGTCTCCTGAGTGTCAACCAGGAGTACAATTTCAAATGATGCTGGACTCATTGTGATTTGTTTTTTACGTTCCTCCTCTTCGGCTATCGCTTTTTGTTGTTTCTTTGTTAATTTAATAGGTTTTTCTTTATTTATCACATCCTTTTTATTTTTTTTGGCATCTTCTCCTATTTGACGCACGTCTTTCTCAAACATACTCTTATTTGAATTTATAATGTCTGCCTTTGTCTTTTGTATTCGCATTTCTTCGTCTATGAGATTACAAAGCGTGGCACCAAAACCTCTTAGGATGACACATTCCTTGCCAGAAGCTAATGGCAAGGGATACATTTTTAGTGCTTCTAAAGCTTCACGTAGCTTGTACTGCGACTTGTTACCTTTTATTTCAGCGTCTTGCAGCCAATGTTGCAACCAATTAACAAAAATTTGATTTGGATTTTGAAGTTTTACCTCCAAACGGTGATTGGACATAATTAAAAAAAACAACTTTTGGATTTTTTAAAAGAACTTTTAAACAATAACACAGCCGCGAATCTTATGTCCAAGTCGTTCGACTTCCCACCGTCGACTGTCTCAGGCGACGGCCTAGCCGTTAAATACTTATTTTATTTATATAGGGTTCACATCTAAGGGAAATGAGTGCAAAATATGAAAAAAAAAATTGATTTCATTTTCAACATCTTGTCTGTAATGATATTAATTTTTAAATGTTTGCGCGAATAAAATTAAAAAGAATTAATATAAAAATTCTGCAATAATTGGATTATTTATTACCATTAAAGACCAATTCCTATTACAATAAGAAGTATTCGTTAAAATTTTCTAGATATCTTATTTTATAGCCTTTTTATACTTGACCATGGTGTAATTACATAAGGTGATAGCGTAGAGATAATATTTTTTGTGTCTCTATTTTATGTATGGAGTTGGACAATTCTTGGCACTGAAATCTCTTTATAATATATGGTGTTTGACAAACATTGGGAAACCAAAACTAATCACCTGGGCTAGCACCGCCACCTGTATAAGTGGACCCTTTACTTGACCACAACATTTATCATATCAATAAAAAGATGTTAATATCTTCCCATATGAATTTTATAGGTTTGTGTGCCAACATTTTTCTGCATCTTTTAGAGATGTTCCTATTTCATTATGTTCCACTGAACATCTTTTGATTATATTAGTGTATTCACTAGAAAAAAGATATGTAGAGAAATTTGTCTACGATAAAATTTAAAAATATATATACATGGTTTTTTATTGTTGCTTTCGTCTGCCGATGTATCAAGAACTACATGGATTTTGTATGTTTCTTTGCGCGGAAAAAGTAATCTAAGTAAACATCTTCTATATATCTGTGGCTTGGAGCTTAAAGGGCCAATGTAACTTTTTTGCTCTTTTGAGTTAATCATTGCATTAGATTTGTTTTCTTGCTCTATTTCATTATGGTAAAACAGCTAAAGTCATACTTAACCTGGAACAGCTTCATAAATAAAATGCTGACCAATGTCACTATGAAAGCATCTATAAAAGATAAAGTTAAATTTCAATTTTCTCAAATGTAAATATATTGGCATTGGCCCTTTTAGCTCCAAGCCACAGATATATAAAAGTGAAACTCTGTCTGTCTGTGTGTGTGTTAGCTATAGACTCCAAAACTGTAAAACCGATCGGACTCAAACTTTGGCAAGTTGTTGTACACATGCCAGGGAGTGTTTTTCGGTGGTAAAAATTGGGCGGCGCCACGCCCATAAGAAATTAGTTATCATTTTTAACTACTTGCACTTGACCGATTTTTCTGAAACTTTGCACACATATTGAGCTGTCATGACTATATAATCTCGTGATTAGAAAAGTGGGTGGGGCACGCCCATAAAAAAGTTTTAATTTTGAGGTACTTGCACTGCTCCGGTTTTCTGAAACTTTGCCCACATATTGAGCTGTCATGACTAGAAAAGTGGGCAGTGCCACGCCCATAAGAAATAAGTTATAATTTTTAGCTACTTACACAATATCGATTTTTCTAAAACTTTGCACACATATTTAGTTGTCATGACTGTACAATTTCTTGATTTTAAAAGTGGGCGGTATCACGCCCATTAAAAAAGTAGTAAATTTGAGGCTTTTGCGCTTGATATTCAATTCAAATTTAGAATGCATTTTTATTCATTAAGGGACGTAGCAACGCGCGCCGGGCTTTTCTAGTAAATAATATTTGACAACTTAACCATCAATTATGCAAATGAAAAATATCTGTTTATGCACTTAAACAGGCCACTCTGTATTTTTTTTTAATTATTTTTTAATTAGATTACAAAGCCTTTAATCTGTATCATTTTTAGTTTAGCAGATATAAGTTTACCGATTTCACCCCTTTGTATTTGAACTTTCAAAAATCCTTTTTTATTGGATCTATTATATACATATGTATGTCTTCCAGACCACTTATTTTTAACGAAGGTATATTTGGATTTAAACATGTAAATGGACGTTTTTAATTATTAAAAAAAATTTACTATATAAACATTTTTATATTTTTAAAAAACATACGTACATACTTGAGTCATAATTAAAAACAATACGTTTTAAAAAATTATTATATAGTTAAACACACATAAATTCAAAACTTTACTCAAATTTTTAGTTTTAATTATATGGAAATCAATTTCATACCTTATAAACCAAACAATGACTGTTTTTAGTTTTTAAAAAAATAATGGGAAAGTATGTGAACAAATTTATATTTTTATATACATATTGTTTTATTAGTACTGGAAATTGGTCTTTTAGTCCATACACAAACCGCAAACAGTCTTATCAACTGGCGTCGGTAGCAGAAGCAGATGTATTTGAAAGGTTTGTTTTTAAAATTCCTTCGTTCTTTCTTTCTAATAAAAATCTTTCTATTGCTAGATGCTCAGACAGTTCCCCTTTTCTTAAAATAAATTCCTCCAAATGGGTTGAAATTCCTGAGTCTGGTAACCTTAATGAAGATGGCAACAAAAACAGTAGTTTGAAAAAAATGGAAGCAGAAAAACAAGAGGCCAAAAATTTGGTAATTATTCTTTCTTCTATAACTAAAAAAATTTTTTTTTATGTTAATGTTGGTTTTATAAAGCAAATGGAGTTTGAATGGGTTCTAAAAGAGGAGGTGCATCATTTATTAAAAAAATTAAAGATAATACTCATTGTAAGTTAAAAAAGAAAAATAAAATGTTATAACTTTTGTTTTTCCCTTTATGTTCTCGTATCTTTCACTGTTTTGTAAGTTATCAATCATAATTTCTTTTTTTTTCTTTTCGTTTGCCCGTGTGGATTTGTTTCTTTTTGCTAAAAGGAATGTGCCCATCGATTTCCTGTTCCTTTGTATGACAACGAGGGCAAAAAGACTGAAAAATTTATACTTTCTGTACAACCGCCAGATCAGCTAAAGGCAATTTTAACTTTAACTGGTGATACTATAACAAAGGCTGTAAGTACAAATTTCCTTTTTGTTATTGGTGCTTCCAAAAGATTTTATATTATGTGTTCTTTTAACACTCTCAGGACATAAGCTTTAAGTTATCTAAACCACCACATCAGATACAACGCACCTCTATCACCCAAGACTCACCATGGAAATTACAGCAAGTGCAAGATGCAGCAAATCATTTACAACAGGCCATAAATCACATTGATGATGTTGATGATTCATATCATTTTAAGTGAGTTTATGTACATTCATAAAAATGTATATACTAAATAGTACATAAATATGTATGTGCTAGGGTGATTGATAAACTTTTGATACTGCTAGAAAAAATACGTAAAAACTTACCCTTAGGTTTATTGGAGGCTTATTGGACAAATTTCTGTACAATTGTCATATAAGCCTTTAATAACTCTAAAATATGTTTAATGAGTACTGCAGTTATTATTTTACATTTTTTCAGATGTATTTGTTTTAAAGGAAAATTAACCGGGTTTTTAGTTTTAAAAATCGGATCTACAATCCATTAGTTTATTTTCGTTTGTTTTTAGAAATATCGTATTAGAGCCATATATATTTGTTCCTTTGGCTCTTATTATAGTCCAAGTATCAAAAGTTAAAAATGCAATGTTAAGATTTATTAGAATGTCTAAAGAAAAGTACACATAAACGCTTTTCGGTGTTAAATTCATTAGTAAGATGTTTAGTACTGCAAGCTGTCGCAAAAGGAGTATTTTTTTAAATATTGTTTGAATACAGGCAAAGTGGAATTGCTTTTTGTTTTGTCATTGTAATTGTAAGAAGATAAGGGAGCTATTTCATTTTATTTTCATTCAATAATTTAAGTCATATAGGATAGGATCATGAACCTCTTTGATGTCAGATTGTTTTGGGTACCAGGGAACAATGGAATCGTCGGCAATAAAATTGCTGACGAAAAAAAAATGTTTAAAATTATCAATAATTAATAGTTTCTTTGACCTTATAATATGTAATAGTTTTTTTAAGCTTAAGGTCTTTTCAATAATAAAAAAAATTTTGTTCTATTTAATATTATTTGATCAACATTTCGCTACCTCTTTGTGTAGCATCATCAGGATACGAATTTTTATTTGTTTTTTGTTGGTTTATTTGTATCCTGATGATGCTACACAAAACTATTACATATTATTAAAAGAGGTCAAATAAAACTAATAATTATTGATAATTTAAAAATTTTTTTTCGTTTTTTTTTTATATTTTCAAATGAAATTGTTGAAAAAGAACATCCGATGAAGTATTACATGTTGTTGGAAATATTTTGGAAGCGTTACAACGAGGACGTTTGTCGTTAATAATACCTAAAAAGAAACCTATTGACGAATTAATCAGGGGGCGCAATATGGTAAGAGCTAATAATAATATTGTTAAAAAAATTTTGGTATTTAAAATGCACTAATATTATTTTTCACCACTCAAGAAATCTTTGTCGCCAAATTTATCAGAAGATTTAGCAGTTAGTTTTTATTTACAATCGCACAAATTGATTATAGCCGTTTATCAATTAACGAATATTCAAGGCGTTATGAGATTTGATACTTGTCAAGCAGAAGCTTCTGTGAATTGGCTAAATGAAGTTCTGATAATGCTAACAGCCAGTCTTCAATTGTGTCAGCAGTTGAAAGATAAGGTAAGTTCGATTTAATAAAGGGCTTTCTGGTCTGTTATTGGTTTTATTTGTAAATTTTATTATAAATTAAATAACTATAGCCAATATCAAGTCATATTTATTCATCAGATAGTCTTGTTTCATAATGTAATTATTTTTGTATTCACCTTTTTTGAATTTCTGCTGTCAAAGCATATAGATAACAAACAATTTTCTCTCTTCTAAAATTTATTTCAAATGTCAAATTTTATATATAAAAAATTGTCTCTCGTAACTGTATTTTTGTATAGATTTCTCGGCAAACATTTATGACAAATAAGATACTAAAATTAATTGTAGTAAAGCTTTTGTTTAATATAAAAGTAAAGTATATTGTAAACAATTGTGTTCTAATTAGGCTAATACCTAAACAAGGGCGTTGAGCGTCAAGCGTTGCAATTTTGCATGTATTTTGTTATTGTAACAAAAACAAAACACATGTAAAACTCCAACGCTTGACGCTCAACGCTCTTGTTTAGGTATGGGGGTTAGAAATATATTTTATAATGTATTTTTTTTAACACGTAAGAAGAAAGTTTAAGAATGATTTCAAGATTTTATTTTTTTCTCTGAAAATTAGCACTGGACAAAAAGTTCTTATATTAGTGATAAAAGTTTATCTAAATACTCTCAATAATATATCATAAAATACGTTTACTAACCTCTTACTTCTATTTTTCTAGATATCTGTATTTTCACTTTATAAAGACTTTAAAGTTGGCTCTCGATCGTCATCCGCCTTATCTTATTGATTGATCCGAAAAAGTCATAAATTGTATAATTTTCTTATATACTTACATATATTACAAAAAAAAATATTTACTAAATTATTTGGGACACGCTCCCAAAATTTTTGAATATTTCATTTGTTGTTGTGTTCAGGTTGTTTATATGCATTTTACTGGCGCTTATGCCAGATCATCAGTAAAACTTTATCTACATTTTGAAAATTGAAATTTATAAGCTCTTAATTTAAAATGTTATTACCATATATAAATTTAAAATACAAACAAAAAACTAAAAAAAAAAATTCTCAAAAACCCAACCAACAATTTTTTTAATTTATTTTATTTTTTTAATCCGTTTCACCTTTGGCTTACCATCGGTTAACACTAAAAATTGTGTATAGGGTTAACTGAAAAATAAAATCTTTGTATAAAAAATAATGTTTCAATAGTATTTTATTTGGCTGCTGGGTTTTTTTCAAAAACACCAGTGAAATGCATAAACCAGCTTAAACTCAACTTTAAAATAAAATATTAAAAAAATTGCAGTCAATACTTTATCGAATAATTTATACTCAGATTTTAAGGTTTACAATTTAAATGAAATATGTTCATTAAAACTTAAAACTATGATTGCAGTACTTAAATTTCAAAGAAAAAGCAAAATAAGTAGATTTATACATTGATACGTATGGAATATTGTATCTTTTATAGAAGAAGAAAATACACCAAGCTGCCTTAATTGTATTGTAGGTTTTTTTTTATATATTTTATACCTATATTACTATTATCATTGTAAAACTTTTTATAAATTGGTAAAAGATTATAAAATTATATATTAAATTTTTATTCGAACTTTATATATTAAATTTACTGTAAATCATTTTTATTTTGGCTTAAGTTTATTTATTCTATTATATAATTTCCTAAACCATTTTCTAGATTATAAAATTAGCAAAAAAATTTAATCTGTCCAATACGTACTAAAATGTAAAGTTTCGTTGTGACATTATTATATCAGTAACATATAGATACACAAATATTGTACTTAACACACAGTGTATAGTATTGTTTACAAAAGAATATTTTTAAACCAAATTTTTATTAAATTATGTTGTGATTTTCACTATTAACCGCTCATTGAGTATGTATCGTTATCGGATCTTTCATTATGTTTTAATACCAAAAAATAAAAAATAATACTGAGCTATGTATTTATACATAAAATTCTTTTTATAAATTGTTATTAATTTTTAATGTTTTTAATAAATCTATTGATCAAAAAATCGTTAAATTTTATTGGTGTTTTCACTGGGAATATGAATTTAAATTTTATTGTTTTGATAATAATACATACCAAACCAAATACAAAACTCAAAAATTTCCAACGAATTAAATCATATCACAGTGCAAATTGTTGTTGATCGACAACCTTATGTTTAAAAAAATACAGTTTTTCGTTTCTCTAAACTTTTTTGAAATGTCATGTGAAATGAAAAGTTTTTTTTACAATATACAATATGGGAGCACCATTTAGCATCAAGTCGTTATAGCCAAAATAGAGTGCCTAAAAGCTAATTTTACAGGAGGTTTTTTTCTAATCATCTTTGCTTTTAGTATTAATAAAACCTTGAAATTCTTTGTGTAAGCAGTATTTTATCGAATCTTAATTAAACACTTAGTTTTATTAATATTTTTAAAACACCACGGATTTTTTTGACACTTACCTTAGTTTTGCTGTCAGACTAGCATGCTATGATGATAATGGTTACAATAAAAAAAAACTAATTTTCTGTTTTGAACTTTTATTTCAAATACATACATATGTTTTTTGTAGTGTTATTGTTTATAACAACAATTTCATGGCAATTCCGAGTGATTTAATTTCAGATCTGATGCAAATATTCATAAATAGGCGGTTTTTATAAAAAAATCGAAAATTTAAGACAATTTTCATATAACAGTTTTATAATACGAGAACCAGTGCAGTTTTTATAATATTGGGTTTTTGCCGTCTCTCCTCAAAGTTTCTTATTTTTTTAAATGTGCTAGTGTGCGATATATGTTGTACCCTTCAAACAATTTCTATCCAAAAAGAGACCTAAAAGTTACGGCAGGAAGTTGAAAATCATCGAATTCGATATCATTTTCTTATCCAAATAGTGTCCCCGTTCGTGAAGAAACGTTCCACCTCTTTAATACTTTCTAGATGAGGCTATTTAGTGACTTTATTAGTGTCATATGTAGTACACTGCTTCGGTTACGAATTATTGTATTTTTATGATATCGCTTTTGTATCGTTTTCTTATCGAAAAAGTCTCCCATTTCGGTACATTTTATAATATCGCTTTAGTATCGTTTTCTTATTGAAAAAGTTTGCCATATTGGTGCATTTTAGTGCTTTTTAGTTCGAAATCTTAAGAAAACACAAATAAAACATCTTATGAAAAAGATGCTACCACTAAGAAAAAAATAAAACTTTTTATTTGTTTTATGTAAAATATGTGTAATTATTTGTGTCAAAGTTGATAGATTACAAAAGACATATAATAAAATGATTTTTAGTAATTTGCGAATAAGAGTAACTTTCTATAAATAATAAAATATGATATTAAATTTAAAAAATCACATAATTTTTGTTATATACATTTATTCTTTTTTCTTTATTTTCAATACCCTTTTCTTTCTGATTTTAGGATATCATTACTTTTTAAAAAGTTTTTGAAACAATAAAATAATGGTACGTTTTCTTTTTGGTCTTTTAAATTCAAACTCTAAACTCCCGTTTTATTTACCGTTTTATTTATAAAAGCAACAAAATTGAATGTACGACTCTAAAACTTTGCACACTTTGCTTTTTGGTGAGATGCTTTTTTGTGACGGAAAATCAATGTGCCACGCCCACTTTTACGCCCACCTCCCATATAACGTTTTACCTAAAATTCATATAATTTCTCTATTGACAAAGGACTATATTGAAATATCTAAGTTGTATTTGTTAACAGAAACTTTATTGACACACCAACTTTAATGCCCACTTTCATTGAAAGACTACGTTTACAAAAGCATTTTAGCAGCATATCGAAGTTATAAAGGGTGGTTAAATTTTAAGGACCGATGTTGAATTTAAATAAAACACAAATTATTTAGGATATTATTATTATTTCTTTTTGTAATGATAATATTTGTATGGTTCAATTGTGTATTTAATAAAATATCGGCCAAATACCCCCCCCCCATCCTTGGCACCACTCCTCTATCTGATGGTCCAAATTTTCAATGACAATGTTGATGCTCAATTGTTGGGCATGATGGTGAGTCGATGTTGACTGCTCTTTTGACACACTATCGCAAAAACCAGCAGTGGTTCCCATTCAACGCACTAAGAAGGCATTCACAGATTTTCTAACATTTATACAGACCTGTTTTGCAGAAATTTAAATATTTTTTACAATTCTCCCGATTGTGGACGAATTTGAACGATTATGTTGATCAAAAGAATTATGCACAAAATGCATTTTGATTTGAACGCCCATTTTTATAAAAGACCTGAATAACTTTAAAGCCTTGCTCATTTGCATATCTTTCCACGGATCAAATTGAGTAAGTTTGAGATTGAGAAATGTCAAGTGAAATGCAGAAACAAATTTAAAGACTGGGTATAGTTCACCTTCAACATGGGCCCTTAACCACCCTCTACAAAGAAAGTGATACATATTTTATTATAAAGAGATTATTCCATAGCGATAAACAAAATAATAAATATTAAATGTACACAAATTTGGTGGTGAGTATAAAAGATTCGGCACAGCCGAATATAGTGCTCTTACTTGTTTTTTTTTTTTTTTCTTGTGAAGTCCTATGAAAAATGTACTGAAAATCTGCGTTTTTAGTCGCCGAGCGGCACGGGAAGGAATTGGAATTTTTCCAAAAAAAAATATTTTTATTGTTGCAAAAATCTAAAATCAGAAAGAAAAGTGGTTTATATAAGTAAATACATACATAATTATGTATGTAGTTCTTTAACAAAGCTATTTTTATACCCTTCACCTGTGGTGCACAAGGGTATATATAGCTTTGTCATTCCGTTTGTAACTTCTATAATTTTCACTTTCAACCCCATAAAGTACATATTTTCTTAAAACTTATGAATATAGGAGTCGATTAAGCCCTGACCATTTGTCCGTGTATGTTGGTTGAAATCAACTTTTAGAAGCAACCACATGTTCCTCAGATATGTGTATGGTATCAATGTTTTGGAAATAAACGGGAATGAATTGAAATTCAGCACAATCGCCCCATAACTTTCTGAGATATGAGCAAAAAAGCACGACCAGCTCGTTTTTTTCACAATTACAACAACAACATACATATGTATATACTGTTTAGAGTAAACGTGGCATCGAATCCCAGTTGAGCTAAAATTTTTTTTTTTATTTTATATATTATTAATATTATACCCTTCACACAGTGAAAAAGGGTATATAAAAGGTGTTTTTTTAAGCCCGATAGAACTTGAAATTGTAAAAAATAACACAAAAAATTAAATTGTAATCAAAATTTTTTTTTATTCGAAAGATCAATACGTGACATTAACATTTGAAAATGATTTCGGGCATATGGGCACCGCGGCTGTTCTTGACGAAGCGCGAAGTGAAGGGTATATAAGATTCGGCACGGCCGAATATAGCGCTCTTACTTGTTTTATTATATTTTTTTTTAATTTATTTAAAAAATTTTTAATATTTTTTTTTAAATTTTTTTTTGTAATTTTTTTTTTAGAAACATACATACGTAAACTTAATTAATAATTTTACAATGTTATGTTTTTTATATGTATGTTTTTTACATGTACATATGTACGTATTTTAAATGAGATGAATGGTGATACAAACATTTCTTATTGCACGACTACACGTTGTGAAGGGTATATAAAATTCGGCACGGCCTAATATAGCACTCTTACTTGTTTTTAACTAGTTTTATTCACATATTTTTTTAATTTTTAACTAGTTTTATTCACTTATTTTTTAAATTTTTTAAACACTATTAAATTTTAATGTGAACCATTTTTTATTTTGGCTTAAGTTCATTTGTTTCTTTATTTAATTTTATAATTCAAATTAAATTAAATTGTAACCATTTTAGGAATATTTTTTCCAAAAATTATTTCCGATATTAGCCGAGTGGAATGCATTTTCGAAATCAGCTACGATTTCATCATCAGCACTCTTTATCGGTATACTACTATGTAACCTAAAATTCCTATTTATGTTACAATTGAATGAAATTTGAATTAGTGAATCTTAGTATTAATTTTCATATTTTGTTGAATATTTTATTTCACCTATCAAATGACAATTCATAATTCAACATGCTCATATTCTTCTATATTCGTAATACATTTTTGTTATGCTTTCAATATCCATCCTTTGGCTGGAATTATTGAAAACAAGGTTGTATTTACATTTTCATTTATATAAGTCCATCTAGGTGATAGACACTGAACAATGAATTCTTGAATGTCATTAACACCGTGCCATGTGTGTTATAATTATATATTTATATTTTATTCGAACTTTCTTCTATATATTAAATTTTAATGTGAACCATTTTTTATTTTGGCTTAAGTTCATTTGTTTCTTTATTTAATTTTATAATTCAAATTAAATTAAATTGTAACCATTTTAGGAATATTTTTTCCAAAAATTATTTCCGATATTAGCCGAGTGGAATGCATTTTCGAAATCAGCTACGATTTCATCATCAGCACTCTTTATCGGTATACTACTATGTAACCTAAAATTCCTATTTATGTTACAATTGAATGAAATTTGAATTAGTGAATCTTAGTATTAATTTTCATATTTTGTTGAATATTTTATTTCACCTATCAAATGACAATTCATAATTCAACATGCTCATATTCTTCTATATTCGTAATACATTTTTGTTATGCTTTCAATATCCATCCTTTGGCTGGAATTATTGAAAACAAGGTTGTATTTACATTTTCATTTATATAAGTCCATCTAGGTGATAGACACTGAACAATGAATTCTTGAATGTCATTAACACCGTGCCATGTGTGTTATAATTATATATTTATATTTTATTCGAACTTTCTTCTATATATTAAATTTTAATGTGAACCATTTTTTATTTTGGCTTAAGTTCATTTGTTTCTTTATTTAATTTTATAATTCAAATTAAATTAAATTGTAACCATTTTAGGAATATTTTTTTTCCAAAAATTATTTCCGATATTAGCCGAGTGGAATGCATTTTCGAAATCAGCTACGATTTCATCATCAGCACTCTTTATCGGTATACTACTATGTAACCTAAAATTCCTATTTATGTTACAATTGAATGAAATTTGAATTAGTGAATCTTAGTATTAATTTTCATATTTTGTTGAATATTTTATTTCACCTATCAAATGACAATTCATAATTCAACATGCTCATATTCTTCTATATTCGTAATACATTTTTGTTATGCTTTCAATATCCATCCTTTGGCTGGAATTATTGAAAACAAGGTTGTATTTACATTTTCATTTATATAAGTCCATCTAGGTGATAGACACTGAACAATGAATTCTTGAATGTCATTAACACCGTGCCATGTGTGTTATAATTATATATTTATATTTTATTCGAACTTTCTTCTATATATTAAATTTTAATGTGAACCATTTTTTATTTTGGCTTAAGTTCATTTGTTTCTTTATTTAATTTTATAATTCAAATTAAATTAAATTGTAACCATTTTAGGAATATTTTTTCCAAAAATTATTTCCGATATTAGCCGAGTGGAATGCATTTTCGAAATCAGCTACGATTTCATCATCAGCACTCTTTATCGGTATACTACTATGTAACCTAAAATTCCTATTTATGTTACAATTGAATGAAATTTGAATTAGTGAATCTTAGTATTAATTTTCATATTTTGTTGAATATTTTATTTCACCTATCAAATGACAATTCATAATTCAACATATAGAATATAGAATATAGAATATAGAAGAATATGAGCATGTTGAATTATGAATTGTCATTTGATAGGTGAAATAAAATATTCAACAAAATATGAAAATTAATACTAAGATTCACTAATTCAAATTTCATTCAATTGTAACATAAATAGGAATTTTAGGTTACATAGTAGTATACCGATAAAGAGTGCTGATGATGAAATCGTAGCTGATTTCGAAAATGCATTCCACTCGGCTAATATCGGAAATAATTTTTGGAAAAAATATTCCTAAAATGGTTACAATTTAATTTAATTTGAATTATAAAATTAAATAAAGAAACAAATGAACTTAAGCCAAAATAAAAAATGGTTCACATTAAAATTTAATATATAGAAGAAAGTTCGAATAAAATATAAATATATAATTATAACACACATGGCACGGTGTTAATGACATTCAAGAATTCATTGTTCAGTGTCTATCACCTAGATGGACTTATATAAATGAAAATGTAAATACAACCTTGTTTTCAATAATTCCAGCCAAAGGATGGATATTGAAAGCATAACAAAAATGTATTACGAATATAGAAGAATATGAGCATGTTGAATTATGAATTGTCATTTGATAGGTGAAATAAAATATTCAACAAAATATGAAAATTAATACTAAGATTCACTAATTCAAATTTCATTCAATTGAAACATAAATAGGAATTTTAGGTTACATAGTAGTATACCGATAAAGAGTGCTGATGATGAAATCGTAGCTGATTTCGAAAATGCATTCCACTCGGCTAATATCGGAAATAATTTTTGGAAAAAATATTCCTAAAATGGTTACAATTTAATTTAATTTGAATTATAAAATTAAATAAAGAAACAAATGAACTTAAGCCAAAATAAAAAATGGTTCACATTAAAATTTAATATATAGAAGAAAGTTCGAATAAAATATAAATATATAATTATAACACACATGGCACGGTGTTAATGACATTCAAGAATTCATTGTTCAGTGTCTATCACCTAGATGGACTTATATAAATGAAAATGTAAATACAACCTTGTTTTCAATAATTCCAGCCAAAGGATGGATATTGAAAGCATAACAAAAATGTATTACGAATATAGAAGAATATGAGCATGTTGAATTATGAATTGTCATTTGATAGGTGAAATAAAATATTCAACAAAATATGAAAATTAATACTAAGATTCACTAATTCAAATTTCATTCAATTGTAACATAAATAGGAATTTTAGGTTACATAGTAGTATACCGATAAAGAGTGCTGATGATGAAATCGTAGCTGATTTCGAAAATGCATTCCACTCGGCTAATATCGGAAATAATTTTTGGAAAAAATATTCCTAAAATGGTTACAATTTAATTTAATTTGAATTATAAAATTAAATAAAGAAACAAATGAACTTAAGCCAAAATAAAAAATGGTTCACATTAAAATTTAATATATAGAAGAAAGTTCGAATAAAATATAAATATATAATTATAACACACATGGCACGGTGTTAATGACATTCAAGAATTCATTGTTCAGTGTCTATCACCTAGATGGACTTATATAAATGAAAATGTAAATACAACCTTGTTTTCAATAATTCCAGCCAAAGGATGGATATTGAAAGCATAACAAAAATGTATTACGAATATAGAAGAATATGAGCATGTTGAATTATGAATTGTCATTTGATAGGTGAAATAAAATATTCAACAAAATATGAAAATTAATACTAAGATTCACTAATTCAAATTTCATTCAATTGTAACATAAATAGGAATTTTAGGTTACATAGTAGTATACCGATAAAGAGTGCTGATGATGAAATCGTAGCTGATTTCGAAAATGCATTCCACTCGGCTAATATCGGAAATAATTTTTGGAAAAAATATTCCTAAAATGGTTACAATTTAATTTAATTTGAATTATAAAATTAAATAAAGAAACAAATGAACTTAAGCCAAAATAAAAAATGGTTCACATTAAAATTTAATATATAGAAGAAAGTTCGAATAAAATATAAATATATAATTATAACACACATGGCACGGTGTTAATGACATTCAAGAATTCATTGTTCAGTGTCTATCACCTAGATGGACTTATATAAATGAAAATGTAAATACAACCTTGTTTTCAATAATTCCAGCCAAAGGATGGATATTGAAAGCATAACAAAAATGTATTACGAATATAGAAGAATATGAGCATGTTGAATTATGAATTGTCATTTGATAGGTGAAATAAAATATTCAACAAAATATGAAAATTAATACTAAGATTCACTAATTCAAATTTCATTCAATTGTAACATAAATAGGAATTTTAGGTTACATAGTAGTATACCGATAAAGAGTGCTGATGATGAAATCGTAGCTGATTTCGAAAATGCATTCCACTCGGCTAATATCGGAAATAATTTTTGGAAAAAATATTCCTAAAATGGTTACAATTTAATTTAATTTGAATTATAAAATTAAATAAAGAAACAAATGAACTTAAGCCAAAATAAAAAATGGTTCACATTAAAATTTAATATATAGAAGAAAGTTCGAATAAAATATAAATATATAATTTTTTAAACACTTTTTATAGACACACTATTAATTTATTTTTATAGTTATTTAATAAATGTTAATTTAAAATTTTTTAAAAAATTTTCATTTATTTTTAATATGCT
The DNA here is from genome assembly GCA_941918925.1 of Phyto melanocephala. Lineage (NCBI taxonomy): Eukaryota > Metazoa > Arthropoda > Insecta > Diptera > Rhinophoridae > Phyto > Phyto melanocephala. The sequence goes on along the minus strand of OW799235.1, from coordinate 135,957,731 downwards.
ATATATTAAAGTATTTCTTTTTATACACGCCACCAAAAAAATGGTGGGGGTATATTCATTTTGTCATTCCGTTTGTAACACATCGAAATATCCATTTTAGACCCCATAAAGTATATATATTCTGAATCAGGGTTTGATTTGATGACGACTTAGCTATGTTCGTCCGTCTGTCCGTCTGTTCGTCTGTTGATAGCACGATAGAGTTCGCACCGAAAAAGCTAGGGGGCTCAGATTTTGCCAGAATCTTTCTTATAGACAAGGTTTGGTATTGAAAATGGGCTAAATCGGAATATTGGGATGTAAGTTATAGCTCGAAAAGCAAGAGTAGGTCGAAAAAACCGTGTCCTTTGAACATCGAATAAAATGGAATTGTGTCCAAACGCATTAACGTAGACTCATGAAACTTCGAATATATATTTCCTGAGCAAAAACAATATTTTCCCCCAAAAATTATCTAAATCTATGCATTAGGAAAGGAGTTATCTATCAAAATGTACGAAAATGTATACCGCTCAGTGTATTCTTCGGTATATTTAAAAACAAAAACGTCATAAAAGCAACAAAATTGGATGCACGACTCTGAAATTTTGCACACTTTGCTTTTTGGTGACAGGCTTTTTTGTAACGGAAAATCAATGTGCCACGCCCACTTTTACGCTCACCGCCCATATAACGTTTTACCTAAAATTCATATAATTTCTCTATTAAAAAAGATTTTGGAATAATAAAGGGCTATATTGAAATATCAAAGTTGTACTCATTCGCAAAAACAACTTTGATACGCCTACTATAACGCCCACTTTTCACGTTATCTAGCGTTAATAAAATTTAAAAGCTCATAAAACCGCCAAAATTAGAGGTATGATGATCAAATTTGCTACGTTTATCCCCCTAGGCATTACTGTGCCAGAAAATTAAGGTGCCACGCCCACTTTTACGCCCACCTCCCATATAACGTTTTAACTGAAATTCATATAATTTCTCTATTAATAAAGATTTTGGAAAAATAAAGGACTATATTGAAATACCTTAGTTGTACTCATTAGCAAATACAACTTTGACACACCTACTATAACGCCCACTTTTCACGTTATCTATCGTTAATGAAATTTAAAAGCTCATAAAACCGACAAAATTAGAGGTATGATGATGAAATTTACTACATATATCCTTCTTATCAATGTAATTGTTGTGCCAAAAAGTTTAGGTGACACGCCCACTTTAACGCCTACCTCCCATATAACGGTTTATCTTAAATTCATGTTATTTCTCTATTGACAAAGTTTTTGGGAAAATAAAGGACTATATTGAAATATCTAAGTTGTATTTATTAGCAGAAACTTTATTGACGCGCCTACTTTAACGGCCGCTTTCACTAAAAGACTAAATTTACGAAAACATTTTACTATCATATCGAAGTTATTAAGGGTGGTTAAATTTTAAGGGCCGATGTTGATTTTAAATGAAACACAAATTATTTAGGAAATTATTGTAATTTCTTTTTATTATGATAATATTTGTATGGTTCAATTGTGTATTTAACAAAATATCGGCCAAATGGCCCCCACATCCTTGGCGCCACTCCTCTATCTGATGGTCCAAATTTTCAATGACAATGTTGATGCTCAATTGTTGGGCATGATGATGAGTCGAGGTTGCTTGCTCTTTTGCCACACTATCGCAAAAAAGAGCAATGGTTCCCGTTCAACGAACTAAGAAGGCATTCACAGATTTTCTAACATTTTATACAGACCTGTTTTGCAGAAATTTAAATATTTTTTACAATTCTCCCGAGTGGACGAATTTGAACGATTATGTTGTTGAAAAGAATTACGAAGTGCACAAAATACATTTTGATTTGAACGCCCATTTTTATAAAAAACCTGAATAACTTTAAAGCGTTGTTCATTTGCGTATCTTTCCACGGATCAAATTAAGTTAGTCTGAGATTGAGAAATGTCAAATGAAATACAAGAAAAAAGTTGAAGTTTAGATGTGGTTCACCTTAAACATGGGCCCATAAAATTTAACCAGCCTCTACAAAGAAAGTGATACATATTTTATTAAAAAGAGATTATTCCATAGCGATTAACAAAATAATAAATATTGTGCCTTAAATGTACACAAAAATGGTGGTGGGTATAAAAGATTCGGCACAACCGAATATAGTGCTCTTACTTGTTAATATTCACTTCAATAATGACGACTTTTAACCGCCGAAGTCACATTAACGCTAAATAGCGTCTAATTTTTCTTCAATTTAACTGTTAATTGCATTAATTTGGTTTTTGCAAAAATTACTTAGTGCAAAAGTGAGAGGGATCAAAGTTCAATAGTAATATAATTTGTTTTTGTATTTTTTAATTAACCAAAAACTAACATTTTAGGTGCAGAAAACAGGTTATATTTTTATAGTTTTATTATAGTGGGTTAGTAACTAAAAAGTGACTATTTCGATAGTTTCAATTACAATAAAATTGATCAGAAGGAAGCGCAAAACACGAAACACGTATATTTTGTTTTTGCAAAATATTTTACTAACCAAAAAGTAACTCTAATGCACAATAAAAGTGTCATATTTATATAATTTTAGTATACTTTTTAAGTGACTTAATAGTCGCTATTTCGATAGTTTAAATTACAATAAAATTTATCAGAAGGAAGAGTAAAAATCGAAATCAATGTAATTTGTTGTTGTGAAATTGGACACTTTATACTAGTTGTGTCGAAGTAATGACTATTAAGACACAACTATCCAAAATTAAACTTCCATTTGCTGGCAGGGTATGTACATATCGTTTACTAATACAACGTCATAACTCCAAAAAATCTATTTCGAAATAATCGCAGTTGAAGTTTTTTACTTGCTCATATCATATAGACAATAAACGGCTTATTCTCTTTAAACGTGGAAAGTAAAAAAAATATAATACTACTTTGTTTGAAACACACAAAACACTAACAAAGCGGTAGATAAAAACTTTTTAAGTGATTTGTGATTGATTTGTTTTAGCGAAAGTCATGTTTTGTTTCTTATATTGACACTGACATATAGTTAAGCAAATCTTACTTAGTTCCTCAGTATGTTTGTGCCAATTTACGCGTGTGTTAGTTGGGCGAATGCTTAATTAAAAGTTTATTTCTTACCAATAACATGTGTATCTATTGTTGAAATGCGCGATTTCGATGCAGGTATAATTGTGATCTCATCATTTATTATACCCTTCACACAGTGAAAAAGGGTATATATAGGTTTGTCATTCCGTGTGAAATTTCTACAATTTTGATTTCCGACCCCATAAAGTATATATTTTCTGAAAGCTTATAAATAGGGGAGGCGATTAAGCCCTGTCAGTCTGTCCGTCTGTCCGTCTGTCCGTCTGACCGTCTGTCCGTGTGTATGTTGAAATCAACTTTTTGAAGCCCCCCGACATCGCTTGGACTCGGGTGAGGTATTAAAATATCAGAAATATTCGGGAGTAGATCGGTATTGAAAATCAGAAACATCGGTACATAAACAACTGAGATATGAGCAAAAACCCACGACCACCTCGATTTTTTTTCACAAAAACAGCATTACAACAACAACATACATACATACAAACGTGTATACTGGTTAGAGAAAACGTGGGATCGAATCCCAGCTGAGGCAAAAAAAAATTTTTTTATTTTTTTTATATTTTTTTTTTTTAATTTTTTTTTTTATTTTTTTATTTTTTATTTAATATATTATTTATATTTTTATTATTTTTTTTTTATTTTTTTTTTCAAATATTTTTTTTTTGTTTTATATTTATTATATATATTTTAATTATTTAAAAAATTTTTTTTTTTTAATTTTTTTTTTTAATTTTTTTTTTAATTTTTTTTTAAAATTTTTTTTTTAAATTTTTTTTTTATTTTTTTTTTAATTTTTTTTTTAACATATATACGTAAATTTATAATTTTCCAATGGGATGTTTTTATATATGTATGTTTTTTATATGTATGTACGTATATCATATGGAATGGTGATACAAACTACTGTTATTGCATGATTACACGTTGTGAAGGGTATATAAGATTCGGCACGGCCGAATATAGCACTTTTACTTGTTTTTAATGGTTTTAATAATGAATTATTGGCAGCACTTAAATTATTACGCCCTGAACTGCTACCAGCTGTTGAGTTAGGAACAGGCAAACTCTTTTTTCCATCCATTGCCTTTTTAGCTACAGTGGAAACTGAAAAATATAGATTTTTGTTTGTAACTTTAAGGAAAATCACGGAAGCAGTTGTACTTTTGTGCTTATATCTCAGTTGGTTTTAAACCGATTTGTTAGTTTTTCTTAGAAGTAATTTCTGAGATTACGGCTTATAATTTTGTATCTTAAGCGTGGTCAAAACAATTTAGGAGTTTGAAAAAAATTTTATATAATTAAAAAAATTTATATTCTTTCAAATAGTTTTTGCCTATAACTTTGCCGATTAGTGACCGTTTTATCCAAAATTTTGCATGAGTATCTCCAGATGCAAACCAAATATGTAAATAGTAACAACCGTGTCTATAAATTATCTTAGGGCTGCAAAATTTTAATAAGGATAGTCAAGAAGCGATTAAACTGATTTTCAATACCGATCTGTTCCTGAATATTTCTGATATTTACATAACTTGCCAATGTCGGGGGCTTCAAAAACTTGATTTCAAACTTCACACGGACAGACGGATAATGCTTAATCCACCCCCATATTCATAAGCTTTCATGGGGTCAGACTTGAATATTGTAGAAATTTCACACGGAATGACAAACCTTTATACATCCTTACAATCACTGTGAAGCGTATAAAAAATATGATTGTGAGTGGATTTACTTAATTTGCATTTTAACTCACTTATACAAAATCAATCTCTATTTATTTAAATTAAAATTACGTTGTTGGCATGTGTTTATTTAAAATTCATATTCATATTTATTTATTTTTAAGTAAAATACATATTACATGTTTTGTATCTGCATAACAAATATTGTGTGTAGAATACTCTAGAAGAATTAAAGAATACTTTATTTTAATCCAGTTGAGCTTATTTAAAGAAAACAAAATATGTATTTATAGAAAAACAAGTTGCAAACTATGTTCAATAAGCACGTTATAAAGATATTTTACTAAAAACAAAATCATTTCTAATATGCCATCATTGTTTTGTAGCATTAATTTAGCTTAACATTTATTTTTAGATCTGGTCACATTGTATTGTACCACGGTTTCAAACACATCTTACACTCTCTTTATTTTTCTCAATAAATTAAAAGCTTTAACTTAAACACTTGGTATTAATACAAACAAATCATTAACAAAATAGACATCAAGTTAACAAGTTGTAGTGTTTTTTGCAGCATTGTTTTGTTTTTTTTTTTTTTTTTTTTTGTAAAAATCAATCATATTCATCTTATTGTTAAAGGTAAGTAAAATATTTTTTTAGAAAGTTCCTTAGATTCTTCTTTTTTTTAAATTAAAATTAAACGAACTATTTTACATGAATTACGGAAGCAATAGTTAATTAAAGAGAGGCTTACTTACACGTTGCGCATGTAAACACGAAGAGAAACCGGTTTCTAATGTTGGGAAACAATAATTATGTAGATATTTTTACGGCTTTAAAGACAAAATAGTAAAACAAAATTATATAATTTTTAATCATTTCTTACTTTTTATTACATACAACATACAAACATACACTTGCTTTTGTTTTTAAGACAAAATTTACAAAAAAAAAAAATCATGATACATGAACATACATACATACATACATATGTATATATATAAGTAATAAATTAAGTAGGTAAGTATGTATGGATGTGTATTAATAAAAATATTTTATTGGTTAAAGCAGCATTGAATATGGGCAAATTAATACCAAAACTAAAGATGACCCTAAAAATTCAAACAAATTTTAACTTGTTTTTTAAATCTCATGCACAACTCAATAAAAGAGAACATTTAAACATGTTTTGCTTAATCTTTTTATGTTAAGAGGTAACCAAATCAGCTCTATTACGAGTATCGTTGTCATGTTGAAAACTATTAGTATTTTCAATTGTGAAGAACGATTAAAACATGTAAAATACTTACATCAAAAGGTTTAATTTAGTTGTTATCAAAAATGTTAAATAGTAACGATAATCGGTCATGTTATGGCAATCGCATTTCGCAAAATATTGGCGACTTTTATTTGTAATCACAAGACGGTGTTCTATGGCTTACGATTGAACTATCAGTTGGAAGACGGCAATAAATCCAAAAATACGGAACGGAAATATAAAAAAAAGTCATAAGTTTTTACCTTCTTCACATGGCCTTTTTATAACATTTGGATAAAATGGTGGTACTATTTTTTATGATTGCATAACAATTGACCAAATTACCAAATAACAATATTTACTGACATACATACACACACACACACACATATAATTCTTGGAACTAATCAAAAAAATTAGAAAAATAAAAGACAATTTTTTAACAAGGGCATATCTTTTGTATAAGTAATTAATGAATGAAGTGTTTAATATCATGTATTCGACAATGTGTTCAGCAGTTTTTGTTGTTGTAGAAGGCCAAGAGATAATTAATTATCTTTGAATTCGTCGGGTATGTATTGTGTTATTTATCAAATGTCGTTTATATATTTTTTTTCGTTTTTATTGGTATTTTGGCAGTGCATGTTATAAGATGATATACATACATAGGTATTACAAAATATTTATCTATAACACGTGTATTAAATATGACTTAAATATGTAATTTTAAAGAAAATCAGTGATGTTATTGAGATCAACCGACTCAAAAAGATCTTAGTTTTTGATCTTAATTGTACCAGATTTCATTTTTTTTGTTATCAGTTGTAAGTCCTACAGTTGACAACCTATTGATGGGGTTAGAAAAAAATTATCCGCCATTCTGTTTCTGTAGCCATCTTGGATACTACCTACACCTTTTTATAGTCATATATAAAATATAGTTTATATGGGGTTTCGAGGGGGGTTTCAGGCAATTTATTAAGGATGCCATATTCGATTTTAAATTTTTTTGTAATTTACTGCCCCGGTCTGATACTAACTTTATGAAGTAGAAGGTTCTTTGTACGTTAAGTGTTAAGTAAGTATTTTTTGTATGCATGTATGTATGTATGTATATTCAAAAGGCTCTTTGTTTATTATTTTAACATTATATACATACATGCATACGTATTTATATTTTAATTTAAGTATATAATAATAATTAACATAACTTTTTATACTTTTAAAGCAAACATTTAGATTCACAGAAAAAATTAAATATGAACTTCAATTACGAAATTAATATTAATAATTAAAAAATTGTTTAATTTTGCTCCAATCATCAAAATGATACTATTAATTAAATGAAAATTAATATTTTTAATTGAAAATATATTACGAAAAATATCAATTAAAACTATTAAAAAATTAATTAAAATTTCAATTTTTTTCCAATATGATTTTAATTAATTTAATCATGTCTATAATTGAAATTTGGTATTTATTTCAATAACAAAAATTATTTAACTTGTTTAGAAAAACAATTAAAAAAAATAAATATTTTTTTTGATATTTATATATTCTTAATATTCATATATGGTACATATGAATCTATGTTTTTAATTACATTTCGTTATTTATATGAAAATAATTTAGCAAAAGAAGTAGGGTTCCATAAGTAGATATACTATACCATATCGAAAGCCGGAGATCCAAAAATAACTGGTAGCATCATGATATATTAACCGGTAAAAAGGCTTGATCAGACAGAGTGAAGAAATTCAACAAACTTACCTACTAAAATGAGAATTCTGAGGAATATAAGGGGGTACAAAAATTATTGGATTTGGGCACATCTACAATGAAACTGAAACCATTTATTATATTTAAAACTAAACATATTTTTATATATTTCCACTTACCAGAAGTTTTTCTTGCATATTGTCTACTATTTTTTATTATTCTGCTCATTGGATAATAATTATATTAAATTAATTCTAAGAAATTCAATTTTCAAAAAATTTCATTTAAAATAACATTTTTTATTTTTTATTTATTTTATTCAACTGACAGAAGTCTCTTTGTTTTTTGAAAATATTTAATATCAATTAAAAAAATTAATTCAGTTAATGAAAAATATAATTAGAATTTTAAAACAAATCAAAAAGTCAATTAATTAAACAAATTTAAGGGATATTTTTTTCTGTGTTAATATTCAAACGTAATGATTTTGTTCAACATTTTACTTTTATTATTTACATTAATATTTTATTAAATTTGTAAAGTTTTTATTATAGAATTAAGTATGGCTTCTAAGACTGGCGAAATTGTGTTGGTAACTGGTGGCAGTGGTTTTATAGGTCAACACATTATAAAGCAATTGTTAAAAAATCAAAGTGAACTGCATATTAAGGAAATAAGAACCGTAGATTTGAAGCCATATGTAAATAAAATAGATGGTAAGATTTTGAGAAAATCCTGAATAATAACAATAATAATGCAATATTTTGTTCTTTTTGTTGAGCTTGAGATCACTTCTTATTTCTTATAAAAATATTCTTTTTTAACAGCAATATTTCGCTACCAAACAATGGGTAAATATAAAAATTATATATAAAAAAATAAATTCAAAACAATTGTTTCGAACTACAAAAAAAAATGATATCAAAATCAACAAAAAGAAAAAAATAAGTATTTATTAATATAAAGATCAAGAAAATTAGACGATGCTTTTAAATAATGATAATAATTGGTGTATTCACAAGAAGTCCAAAGTGCCAGAATGTCAAAATTTTCAAAAGGTTAAAAAAAAATAACAAATAAAATTAATTGAATGAAAAGTATTGTACTGCAGAAGTTATGACATTATGCAAATACCACACTAAACAGCTTGTGAATTCACCAAATTGTTTTTGTATTTCAGATGAAAAACATAACATTTGTATGTTTGTAGGAGATATTTGCCAAGCAGATGATGTGGCGGATGCATTTAAGAATGTAGATACCGTGTTTCATTGCGCTGCCTTGGTTAGTTTACAATATCCTCCCAACTACGATGAAATTGATCGTGTCAATGTAGATGGTAAGAGAAATACATACATACTATGTACAATGTACATACAAACATATAACATACATATGAGTCATTCCATGTCAGACCGAACACCTTTTTTACACCACCTCTTCCGAATTTCTTTAAATTTGGCAGACGTATTAAACATATAAAAATATTTTACACGTGCTTCGTGAAAAAAATTAAAAATTTTTTTTTAAAAAGTTATTTGCATTTGAAAATTGTCAAAATCGTAAAAAATCTTCCGACATGACAACATTTAAACTAATGTTTTTAAAAAACTAGTGAATGGATTTTGAAGTTCAATACCTTATTTTAAAGGTATTTGAACCTTCTTTTTAAAAAAATACTATTTTTTATAAATTAATTTTTTTTATTATTTAGATTTGGTTTTTTACTTAATTTCTGTTTTCCACAATTTTCGAACAAGTCGAAAAATCTGAAAAAAATATTTTCTTAAAGGTAAATATATTCTTAATATTCCCTAAAAATTTCAGAGTGGAGGTCGAATGGATTCTATTTTTTACGATTTTTTTCCATTGCAGCACCACAAAAAATTTTTGAAAGACATCGGAGACATCAAAGTCAATTTTTAGCAAAAATCGTACGGTTTGACATGGAATGACTCATATACATATAACATGTAAATAAATATATTCATAACAAGCAAAAAAGACATGCAAAAGAAATAGTGAATACATGGAATCAACCCATGATGACGTGGTTCTATTTAGGTAAAACATGCATGATTTTAACATTAACGTGTCATGTGTGTAAATTTATTTACAAACTTCACTCAGTTACATAAGCTTAACAATTTTTTTCTTGTCAAAATCCTTAACTGATTTAATTAAACATGATTATCTATATCTATATATATAAAAGTGAAACTCTGTCTGTTTGTCTTTGTTAGCTATAGACTCCGAAACCGTAACGCCGATCGGACTTAAACTTTAACAAGTTATTGTACACATTCCAGGGAGTGTTTATGGGCGGGGCTATGCCCATAAAAAATAATTTATCATTTTTAGCTACTTGTACTAGATCGATTTATCTGAAACTTTGCACACACATTTTGAGCTGTCATGATTATATAATTTCGTGATTAGAAAAGTGGGCAGGGCCACGCCCATACAAAAAGTTATAATTTTGAGGTACTTGCACCGGATCGATTTTTCTGAAACTTTGCACATACATTAAGCTGTCATGAGTATACAGTTTCGTGATTAGAAAAGAAGGTAGGGCCACGCCCATTAAAAAGTTATAATTTTTAACTTCTTGCACTTGATATTCAATTAAAATTCAGAAAGAATTTTTATCAATTAAGGAGCGTAGCAACGCGCGCTGGGCTTGGCTAGTTAAATATTATAAATAGTAATTTTTTCAAATTCCGTGGTGATCATGGCTATCCCCGGAATGGTTTATTTACGCCCATGGGAACACATGAATATTAGGTGAAAAGAGACTCATGTTTTTTGAGTTGACTTTGTTTACATAAATTGTTTAAGATATTTTGCATGCACAAGCATGAAAATTAAAATAATTTTTAATTTAAGAAGGCATGAAGAATGCTTCCTATTGCACTTTTGATTTATAAATCATAAAAAATAATATTCACATTGAATTAATTCAAAATTTTTTGCTGGGTAAATATGTATGCATAGAGTTGTTTAAATACTCTAAACATATGTATGTATGTCCACTTAAGGCCAATAATTAATAAACTAAACGTATCCACTAAAATGTACTAGTTTTTATCCTAATAAATCAATGTTTATTTCAAACAAAACGTTGTTATCTAAAAAATTTAAATAACAATCAAGAAGAACCATCTAACCTTAAATAAATATGTAAGTATTTACCCAAAATAGTGGTTACCCTTATTTGAGAAAATATTGTCCAGATGTGACCATAGCTTAAGTGAAGTTTAAAGCAAGTGTGTTGATAGTTGAAAGTATGGTAATAAGTTACAGCAGTTTATATTGTGATAACAAGTTGGATTAGTTGGTAATCTACCAAAACTTATAAAAATAATTAATGCAATGAATTCAATTTATTTTTTTAGGAACTCGTGCTGTAGTTGAGCTTTGCGTCGAACATAATATTAAACGCTTAATTTATACCAGCTGTGCTTCTGTTTGTATGGTGCCGTTCAAAGGACACAGTACCTTTACTTTAGTTATAAATCAAACCGAATCAAAAGCTCCTACTCCAAAATATGATGCGCAAAATCCCATTGATTTTGACAAAAACTTTCTAATACCCGGTTACTCGGCATCAAAGTTGCGTGCTGAAACTATAGTACTAAATTCAAATGGAGCTATACTGAGCAACCAAAAAGATTATTTGACGACCACAGCCATCAGACCACCACTAACATATGGTGAAGGAGATGAGCTTTTTGTGCCAACAGTCATCCAATACTTGAGTAAACATAAATATACATATCCCAGAATATCAGGTTCAGGAGGCAAACAACAAATATCTTATGCTGGTGAGTATTTCTTTAGCGCTTGTCTGTTAATCTTGCAGAAGCAATCCAATTAACAAAATAATATCTAAAGTAGTTAGAGAATCAATTTATGAAACAAGTCAATTTTAGAAAATTTTGTGTTGTGCCGTTATTGTATTTAGTGTGCAATATGTAAAAGAAATTTGTATTTATTTTTAAGTGAAAACATGACACGCTTATTTAATTGTAAAGAGGAGGTTATTTTAATAATAATTAAGAAAAAGAACAGCCAGATTACCGTCATGCTGACACTTATAGGACCTTAATATTTTCGTGAATTTTTCATCATCATCGATAACTTTAAGAATTCCATCTCTCGACAATTGTGAAACTGGTGGAGAAAATGTAAAACTAATAGAGAATTGGCCATACAACAAATGGCATGATGGCTGGAATCGGAAGATATTTTGTTGACGGTGCTACGTCCCACAAAAGTCACGATACTGTTGCACTTTTGCATGAAAGGGTTCATGTCCGAATGAATTAAATACCTTAAATATGGAGTTTGCGAAGTTATCGAGTTATAGAGAAAAGAATAAGGTCCTGTAAGTCTAGCGGTCAGTTTTTTAAATATTGTTTTCCATTGTTAATGGCATACTTTTTGTTTACAATTAAATGAACATCTTATGATTTTCAACTTTTTTTTAATACTAAAATACTTATTGGAAGCCTCTATGAGGGAATTTTTGGATTTTTTTAAATTTATTTATTTGATAATTTCCAAAATAAATCTTTCATAATTTGTATGCATAAGCCGTATTAATTTACATACATATGTTTATATTTGTTTAAATTTTTTTTAAGGTAATGTGGCATGGGGTCATATCTGTGCTTATAAAACGTTAAAGTGCAATCAAAAAGCAATTGCTGGTTTGCCCGTTTTCGTAACCGATGATACTCCCATCAATGATGTTTCAAGATTTTTTCAAAAAATTGCACTGCTTGGCGGCAACTACAAAATCCGACAATCGTCTTGGTACCTGCCTCATTTTCTATTCTTCTTTTTTTCCGTGCTGATTGAGCTATTAATCAAAGCTTTGGCTCCAGTTAAAAAAATGTCCTTGAAATTCTCTATTCGTGCTATAAGTTCATTTACTGCATCTGTAATGATGTTCAATCGTCTAAGAGCTGCCATTCATATGGATTATGTGCCGCTGATGGATGTTGAAACGTCCTTGCAGAAGAGTGCTGACTGGTATGCCAAATGGTGGAAGGAGAACATATCAAAAACAGATTTGAAAACTAATACGAATTAGAAATAATATTTTTACTTTTATTTAGTTTTTAAAAATTATTTACCAAAAAGTTGCTGGTGTTTGTAGTTTTTACTCTTATTGTAATTCTTTTTTTAAATAATGTCAAATGTATCTATGTATTGTACATACACACACACACACACACATACATATGTACAAAAGAATTAAAAAATAATTTGATTTTGCTTTTTTTATTTTGTAACTTTGCAATATAACTTATTTAACAATGGCCGTACAAATATTTATTTTGAAACCAATCAAGATATCCTCAAACGGCTTGCCGGACAGATGCATGACTAATAGGAGTTTGAAAACGGGAATTCCCGGAAATGTACTCATTACTATTTCTGTGCAAATTTTCCTTACAAAACGCGGCAAAACGCGAAAATAAAAATATTTTTTTTATGAAATTACACAATTGGAAATTATGAGGGAAGGGAGAAAGTGTATGACATTTTTAAATTTTGAAAAGAAAAGCTGATGTATTAAGCGTAAGTACATACACATTTACAAAATTTACCAAAGACGACTATGTATTTTATAAAAAATGATAAAAAATTTAAAAATTAAATAAAAGAATTTTTAAGCGAAAAGTGAATTTGTTTTCTCAGTCGTTGGAAGATTCGATAGAAACCGGATGCCAAGCGAATTTTTACATCGTTAACTGAACTGCAATAACAAATACCTGTACACTTTTTGAAAATAATTAAATACAGTTTTTTGATCTCAACATGTTTTGCTTTTGTATTGAATTTAATTTATCTGATATGAGAAGAATTTTGTATATTTTTAATATGTTTTTGTGATTTATTCAGGTAGTACTGCCAGCAAACTCCATATATAAAATAAAAGATTTCAGTCCAAAGTGTTGTAAGATTCCACATGAAAAAAGAGACACAAACAATTCTGTCTGTCTGTGCTATCTCACCTTATAAACCTACACCATGGTTTCTATGCATTATTTTTAGGATCTTTTAATCGATAAGTTTTACACTGGGTTTTAGGGTGCGTATTCGACAAAGCATTACAATATTGTAAAGTCCTGCCAGTGGAACGGATGAGTCGAATGTATGTGGTCGAGTGGCAACATCACATGCTAATGGCGGATGGATATGAGGATATGGATAGTGACACCATAGCATGATGCGACATAAATAAATTTTGGACCTCCTATTTTAAAAGGTAAGGGAGATTCATATCGCTGTAGATTAAGGTTGACAGGTAGGCACACATTTAGTGTGAATGGTGTGGGGGACCTCAGTTTATTGAACATGCTGGCATTTTTTAAGGACTGTACGATTAGGATTGTCGGCAATGTCTAGTCTAGAGAAAACGCCTGTAGTGGCTCGGGACTTAGTGAACAAAGGAATGTTAATTCGTTAGCCATGATCTACTTCGAGATATCCCCAACACATATTCATTTTTTGGTGTTGTTGATGTCAAGTTTATGGTAAGCCTGGGATTATTGATGATGAGCGTTATAACATTATGCCAGGAAAATCTACAGGTTATTTAGATTAACAATTAGGCTATAAGTATTTCTGCCTGATAACTACGCCGACAAAAACGAGGGCACATGCTAATATCATAGTTGGATTTTGTGGAACAATTGTATTTGTACTATTTGGTGTGTTAGTAAAACTATCAAGGATTATTTGGGAGGGATACCTGTCCAATCTTGTTAATGGACTTACAGCATTTTATTAATTATCTAATAAAACTTATGTAAATATTAATGATTTTACATATCCTTAAACTAATTTGAATTGTATTTAACCTGAATTATACTTAGCTTTTTGATACTTACCATTATTTATTCGTTCCAATCGGGCTTCTGTAAAGTTTAAAGTTTTTTGGAAATGAAGTCTTTGCATTCTTATTTTTATAAAATTTAAAATTATCTCATCTTTTGGCTGTTGATCAGGTTAATACATACTTTCCCTGATTCGCACTTGCGATTTATTACTTTTTTTAATCTATTGCTGGATAAAATTTTAAATTAGAACAATTATTTTTGTTAACCCTAAATACATGTATGAATAAAAATTAATTAAACCCTAAATTGATAATAAATAATAATAATTTCTGTTCCCCAAGCCCCAATTATATTTACTCAATTCGAGAAATTATAATTTATAACCACGCAAAATCATTATTTTTAACGCTTTTATTTTTTAAATGTTGTGAATTTTAATATTGAAATAAAAGAGCATAAATTAAAAAAAAAAAAAACAAACATATTAGTTACTCGTTTAAAAAAATCTGCAGTTGAAAATCCCGGTACGTGACACCGGCGCCACCATTGATCAAAGTCAATTGCGTCACCTTGGTAAGTTAAGTTTTTGTCAGTTTTGTTTTTGTTACTCTTGCTCTTAGTGTGATTAATTTTTATCTGCCAAATTTTTGTACAATTCATGTGTATTTGGTACAATTTTGCTATTACCACGGTACAGTATTAAATAAAATTTTCAGATCCCAACAGTGGCTAGTATACAATAAAAAAAACAACGACATTATAATAAGAAAATTTCAAATAAAAAATAAAAATTTTCATGAAATATTAAAGTATCACGTAAGTGGTTAGTATTATTTATTTGCACAGTACAAAAATGTTGTTGGGGTCAGCAATGTGGTCTGGAATATGCTAATTTATAATACAAGTAAAACTTATGGGAAAAAAATAAACTAAAAATGTCTTTAAAGACATTTTACCTAACACTAACTGGCGCATACATAAGAAGTATTTTATGTTGCACAGAAATCTGTCAAATAAACCTTCAATAAACTTTAAATATTTTTTATGAATTTTTAAAATATAATGAATTAATAAAAACAGGAATTTTGATTATAGTAGGAAAATAAAGAGTTAATATGCAGTACAACTGTGTGGAGAATGCAGCCTGGAGTCACTGCCACGAAAAAATATTGCGACTTTCCTTACATAAATTTGAAATTTTCCACGTTTGTATGTCGTGTCAATGACGTGGCTCAAACTGATTTCCTATTGGCTAATAATTTCAAAGTGCGTGTGATTTTATGACACTTTTCACAAGATATTGTTAATTAAAAAAAAAATTCAAATTCGTAATCCATGTGTGAAAATTTTAAATCTGGCAACTCTTTCTGTGGGCCAAATACTTTATCTAACAGAAAATCATGTGCACTATGGAAATGGAATTCCTAAATCAATAAATTGTGAGGTTTCTAAAAAATATTTGAAAATTAATATTTAAATATTACAATATGATCTGTGCAATTGGCTGTATCACCAGCCAATTTTTCAGAAATAATTGAAGCCATCAACAGGGCGATGTAAACCAAATTGCCAGGAATACATGTTGTGTTAAAGCTGTAGAAACGAAATTTTTCCCTTTAATGCAAAATACATGGAGATCCATTCAAAAAATTATAATCAAATTTTTCAAGGATACATTTTTCTAAGGACATTTAAGTCGTTTTGTTGAACGAACAAAATATTTCTTTTATTCTACGGATTAGTCCCTTGTCTCATGTGGCGCCCTTGACTTAAAATCGGCTGCCCATGAAAACCACAGAAGATTTGGCACACTTGAGCCATCTGTGCCGTTTGAAAATTGAAAATTGTATTTCATATTGTTAACACTGTAATGTTTACGTATCGGTAAAGAAAGAAAAACTCTTGAAAATTTATTTTTTTTTCTCGAACAAAGTTCATGTTTTATTTATGTTTCTTTTTATTTGCGTCAAAGTTGTTGTTGTAATTGTTCTCTTATTTGATTTATGTATGTGTTTTGTTTATGTTCAAGTAATTTTTCACTTAATTTGTTTAAAATCGTCTCTTTCTTTTTATTTAAAATTATGTATTTATAAATTAATCTTAAATATTATTTGACTTTTGTTGTTGTTGTTGTTGTTGTTGTGGTATTTATATAACTTATTTATGTATATAATATATATATTTAATTTTGTTCATTTATTTATAATGTACTATGTATAATGTTATTTTATTTATATGTGTGTATGTATGCATGTATATTTTGTATAATAAATATAATTTGTCGGTTAAATCTCTTTTCCGTTCAAACTAACAAATCCAAAAAAAAATGTCGGATTTTAATGCAATTTATTTAAATGGCTCCTTAAATGTTTGAAATGAGTAAGAAGTTTTGAGTTAAATCTTTCATTGTTGTTGTTAAATAGTTATCATATACATACATATGCACAAATAATTTTAAAATTGGCGAAATAATATTATTTTAAACAAATTTATTTTTTGTTTTTTTTTAGTTTTTAGGTTTTAAACATGTAAGAAGTATAATAACTTTATGATGGTGTTTTTGTTTTCATATTCAAAGTTTATAAACATTATTTTTTGTTTGTCATTTGTATAATTGCTTTTTTGTTTTTATTTTAAATTTAATTCAATGACTTATTTTGAGAAATTTTATATCATGCACACTTAAAGTAGTTTTGTCGTTTCTTTTCTTTTTCTTTTTCAATAATACGAGTATATCATTTTTTCTATTAGTTTTTATTATGCTGCCTTGTTGTTACATTGTTTTTTGCTGCATATTGTTTATGGAATATTTTTTTTTTTTGGATTTATTGAAGTGGATGTCGTAAGTTATGTTGTGTAAATTTCTCCTTTTGCACAGGGAGGGTATTACTTTACATGATATTTTTTATTGTTAAAAAAAAAGAAAGATTAATTAATTTTTTTATATTTCTTTTAAATTCATGTATTTTTTCCTTTTAATTAAATTTATTTTTAATTTATAATAAAATTATTATAATTTATTTGTTTTCCTTGTATATATGTTGTATCTGAAGTTTTTAGTTTATTTTATTTTTTTTTTTATTTAGACTACAAGAATTTTTAATTTTTACTAAATTTAATTATTCATAATTGTATGTACATAAAACTATAATGAGATGTGTTTGTGTTATCAGACATATTCGAAGCATACACTTTGGGTGTTAACTACTATGTTTTAATTAAAACACACAAACCCAAAAACTTTTGCTTAAATAAAGATTCATCTACCTTAAGGGAGGCATAATAAATATATAAAAACGAAATAAAAAATAATATATTAAATTTTATATTAATAAAAATTATATTCTACTACGACTGTTACGCATCCACATACACCTACTACCCTTCATACGTAGAAATGTTTTACACATTTTTTTTAATTAACAAATGTATTGGTCAAATATATCAAATATATAATCGTTACTCTTTCGCATTTGCATTCTTCGTTTGTAGTACAAAAACAGGTGCCACCTTGTGGAGACATTTTTATTATCCAAAAAGGAAAAAAAAACAAAACAAAAATTTATTTCTTCACCCACTTTTGGGGAGAATTTTTTTTTTTACAAAAAAACAATAAGTGAACCGCTATATTGTTGATTGTACCAAATTTGTGGTTCAGTTGTACTACAAATCCCAAATAGAATCCATATATTAATCTACATAAAAATAAAACGTTCCATGTATGTAATCTCTTCACGTGAGAACGGCTGAACCGATTTGGCAAATTTTTTATTCGATTAGAAATTTTTAGGAGATGGCTTGTAAAGAAAAAAAAAAAAATTAAAAACTCCTGGTAAAACTCGGAAAATTTAAGTTTTTAACACAATGCCTTCTATAAGCTTCTCATTTCTTCAAAGCATGAGAAAATTTTAGGAGACACTTGAAGAACTCCTTTTCACTTTTTACTTCTGATAATAAGAGAACGTAGTTATCTGATAATACAGCAAAGCATGTAATCAATTGTACACCACCCAATTTAGAATCTACCGAAATCGCTTTTTATTTATACGATGTTTTTTTTTCTTTTTGATTTTTTTTTAATTTGTTTTACGTACAGTCGGTAAATCTTCTTTACTTGCTCGCTCGTATTTAGAAAATTTTTTAAAAGTTTGAATACAAAAATAAATATTTGTAATGCAGAATTCTTTTCCATTAAATCTTATATTTTGATAAAAAAATTTAACATTAAAAAAAAGTGTTATTTTTTCGTAGATTATCCTCATTTTATTTGTAGCTTCAAAAACAAAGAAAGCATAAAAAGGTAACGCAAGAGGAGTAAAGAGGAGTACAAACAAAAAGGAAAACGTGATATTTGTTCACAGCTCTTTCTTCCCTACCCTTCTTGTCAACAAAAAAAAAAAAAAAAAGAAAAGAAAAACGTCATAATATTTGATATCATCGTATTAATCGAGTGCAACTAATATAATAAAAGTCAAGTATGGTACACAGACAGACATCGACGATATCTTTCCCGGCAATAACTAACGTAGACAAAGTCGCGGGCACACGCTAGTTATAAATAAAATGGACATTATTGATTTAAATTTATTTATTTTTAATTCTTACTTGTCAGGGTTCCCATAGCATACCTCACTTATTTCTAAAGTCAAATCGCGACATACGAACGCGATTATAATGGTATTCGAACAATCAAGTTTGCTGTGCTTTTGGTAAAGAGATTCTAAGTAGAATTCTAAAACAACGATTTGCTCCCAGTATATGCAAAATAAGAAAAATGTCGATGGTCTCAAGTGGAAAGGCCCTAAATCGTGTTTTTTACGAAATCGAGTTTTTCCATAATTCCAACAATTTTCATAAAAACATTTAATGACATAGTATCAAAAGTAACGGACTTACAAGCAATTTTACAAAAGAAATTACATTTTGATGATACAGTTTTGTATAATTTTTGTTATGTTTTCCTTACTTTTGTTGTAAATAAATCAGTAATTTTAATGATTTTCAAATTTTTAGCAAATAATTAGCTACATCTCACAATCTTAAACGTTTCATGAAACATATATAAAACAAAACGAAAAAAGGTAAAAAAAAATACAAAATGGATTTATCACCGAACAATTTTTTTGGTGGTGGATATTAAAAAACATATGGAACAGAGTAATCTAGTGTCTCATGCATAATGTGTAACTTTGCCAGATTTGGTCAAATTTTGCTACATGACACAAAATAAGGTAATAGTGTGTGGGAAATATTAATTGTTTCATTACTTAAGCCGCTTTGATGGCCGTTCGTTAATCAATCGATGTCAATTCAGTTTGCCATATAACAGTTACATACTAGGATGCGTAAATATGTATTTGAACTTGTTATTAAAAAAGAAAATATAGCAGATGCTTCCGAAATTGATTTTTCAAACATAAATTTAGAAAAAAATTTATCAGGAGTCTTACCTCATACTTTACTTTTAGATTTTCTAAAAGTTTCGATAGAAATGTATTTTAAGAACATTTTGCCATTTTATGTTAAAACTTTAAAGCATGTAAGATTCAAATTTGACTTTAACGAAAATAACTTTTAAGTTATTAAAATGGTTAAGCTTATCGCAACTCAATTTTTCTTTAAAAAGTTTTAGCCAAATTTATTAAGTTCTGATTTGAATAAATGCTCATGAGTATTTTGAAAGTTTTTAATCTAAAGAATGCTGCGAATGAACCACTGTCAAAACGTTTAAAAAAAAATCCGTTTAAATTGTATATTTCCATTTTCCAATGCTTGTGTGGAGAGAATATTAAACTAACTAAATTATAATTTTTAGGTGATTTTCAGTTTGATATAAATCACATAAATGAACTTTTTTTGTTGAAAAAAAAAAAAAATTGTAATATTTGTGTAAAATATTTTTTAAAACCAAAATTATTTAGATTTGTGTGTTTTTGATTTCAATAACCAATTTCATAGTTGCGTTATTTTTTATTTATTTATATATTTTTTTTTTAATAAGACCCAATTACTGTTTTTTTAAATTAAAATTCTGAACCAAATTCCGATTTTTGGAAAAAGTCCTAGTCCTAGTCCTTTTACTTTTCGATCTTATGACAACACAGACAGAGAGCCATTTATGAACTAGAAAATAGCAGAGTATTTTGCTATAATTTCCTAAAACTCCCGTAAATATGCTTGCCATCGAATAATTTTTCTGATTT
The DNA here is from genome assembly GCA_941918925.1 of Phyto melanocephala. Classification (NCBI taxonomy): domain Eukaryota; kingdom Metazoa; phylum Arthropoda; class Insecta; order Diptera; family Rhinophoridae; genus Phyto; species Phyto melanocephala. The sequence continues at coordinate 135,936,892 of OW799235.1, read as the reverse complement.
ATTTTTTTTTGAAAAACAAATTGAGTTTACGTACAATCATGTCTGTATATAAATAATTTTGCTTTTATTTCTTTAAATAGTTCAAATGATTCTCTGTATGTTTTCTTGTTTTATACATATTTATATTTTTGTATTTTTGTATTTTTTTGTATTTTAAATATAATAGAAAACTATAAAGTATATAGTTTCGATCATAACATCATATATTTTTATTTATTTATTTATATTTTTGCTTTCGCATTTCAAAAAGTAGTTGTTTCTTTATTTTATTTTATTATATTAAATTAACTTAAACTTATTTTTTCTTTTAAGATAATATCTTAACCTTAAGTTATGTATGTATGCATGTATATACTTAGTACGATTTATTTATAATCTGTTTGCTTTTTGTTGATTTTTCATCAAGTGTAAATACAAATTTACTTTATTTATTTTATTTAATATATAATATATTGTTTTTGTATTTGTTAAAGATACTTACTTGTAATAATTATGTTATATATAAATTTATTTATAAGTATAGTGTAAAATATAAAGATATTGTCAATATAGTGAAAGTGTTATTTGCTTTTTTTATTTAATTTAATTTAATTTAGTTTTTATTATTTATTAATTTTTGAATTTCTCAAGTTTTCTTTAGTTTTGTTGAAAAAAGAAAAAGCTTGTAGAGGATGTTGTTGAAGCTCTTTCTAATTAGGAAAATTGATATTTTGTGTATGTGTGTGTGTGTGTGTGTGAATGAGTATGAGTGAGATTGTAAACGATTATGTTGAGGGTGTGTGTGGGAGAGAGAATATTATTCTCTCCTAACACTTTCACGGGGCACAAATAGATGGAAAAGGAGAAAATGATGAGGCAAGTAAGTGAGACTGAAAGTTCAATTCAAATGTTGAAAAAAAAAAATAAATAAAGAACAATAAGTCTTAGTAAACAAATTTGAAATATTTAATTAACATTACATAGTAAAATATAATTTTGTTTAGTTGTTGATTTTTACTACTATAATATGTAATATTTGTATAATTTATATTTAAATATTTTTCTAGTGAAATGATATGTTGCCCGGGAGTGAAAAAGAGCAGGGGGTGTAGGACAAAAGATTTCAAAACAATTTCAAACAAATCTAATACAGTATTCAAAAACTTTAAATCAAATACTTCACAGAAAAAATATATTTTTATTAAGTAAAAAAGTAGGGAAAATAACAAATTATATGTTTTCAGCCTAAATTGACTTTATAATTTTTTATTAAAAATTTATTTATTTATTTTTTTTTTGTTTTTTGTTAAATTTTGTTAATAATTGTTATAAGTTTTGTTTTTATTTGGTGTATGTTTGTTGTCTATAAATGTTTATTTTCATTTTGGAAGGTTTCTTTGTATATCACCTTTATCATCTTTTGTTTTAAAAGATTTTCTAAAAAAATTTTATACTTAGGTAGTTTTATTTTAGTTATTTATTATTTTTTTTATTTAATTTTCATTAGATGATTAAGCTTGACAATTTTTAAAAGTTAAATTGTTTTTTCCAAAAAAGTTAAAGCTTTTCTTTTTATCATGTTTTTATTTTAACCGTCAATAACTCCAATCATATCAAGATTTATTTCAGTTTTCCTAAAAACATTCTTATTTACTTTACCTATTTATTTATTTAAAAACGCTTTATATTTGGTTTACGATGTTAATTGACTAAAATTGATCTTGTTTTCTTTTTTTTTTTTTGCTTAATACAAAAAGGACGCATTTTTTTAACGATTTTGCTGTTTCTATTCGTTATCTAAAAACTTGATTAAAAAACAACAAATAATAGATACGTTTAAAATAAATAAACAATTTAAATTTAAAAAAAAAACTATTTTAAAAACGGGGTAGTTTGATTGATACCAAACAAATGTTTAAAGAGCGCCAATTGTATAACTCATACGTAGGGGACCTCAATTACATTTTAGTTGTGATGAATATTTCATTTAATGTGTAAATGAGTTATTAGAATACAATAAATAATTAATGTGGTTGTAACTAAAAGAGTTCAATCACACATTTTTTTTAAAAATGAAATGATTTAAACGTACATTACAAGTTACTGCAATGGAAAGTATTAAATACTGATACACGCAACGGCGAATTGATACAACAAAGCAACTTTTTAGTAGATGTTTCCTATCGAGGCGTTGAAAGTCGTTACAGGATATATATTTGTGAAAGGTTGTAAAATCGGCAAATAAAAATAAATTTAGTACACATGAGTGAATTGTTCAATATCGAAACGAAAATCGCATTTCCCATTCCGGCATAAATAAATAAAATCAAGGCGAATTAAACAAATTTTGACATTATGCCTCTCGATCAGCTGTTGCGACGCGGTTGCCTGTATGAATATGACTTGAATATTATCTTACAAGTAAGCGAAAAAGATTTTGCTAGTAGTTTGTTTTGCAAATCTTCTATTAGCATAATTGTCACATTTTTATTTCGAAATACAGTACAACTGCAAGCTGTGCAAATGCAATGTGCAATGAAAACAAAACGTTATTGAAAGTTCCCAGCTCTGGTAGCATTAATTCAATAATCTATAATCACTAACATTCGTTTTCAGTGTTTCATACTTAAGAATAGTGAAAAGCTTAAATGAATTTGAATGATATAAAATCTGTTCAATTTTAGGATCACCTTTAATACAATTGTCGTTGAATAAAATTTTCATTTGAAATCGAAAACAGATTTAATTTCAAAAATTCATCACTGCCTTAAATATTAGATGGGAATATAAGCACGAAAATAAGTTTTATAAAAACAAAACAAAAATATTAAAGCGTTTTTATAGTTGTTTTATAGTTCAGACAGTCATCGTTCTTAGAGTTGTGTGATGTGTAAATATTATATTTTCTCTTACTTAATTAATTTTTTTTCTTTTCTATTCTTGTATAAATGTATAATAGTTTTATTTATTTATTGATTTTTTTTTGCATTATTTTCTCTAACATTAAAATATTATTTCTCTTTTCTCTTATTTTGATTATTTTATAATATTTTTTGTTGTTTTCAATTATTGCTTTTTGAACATGTCTTAAAAATATATATTCTTTTTTTTTTTTATTTATTATTAATTTATTTTGTTTATATGTAATTTGTAATTTTAGTTTAGGTTTTTCTTATTCTATCTTAAATATATAAATTTCCTTTTAATAATTGTTTGTAACTTAATTTCTTTTTCAGATTTAAGCTTCTTTTTCTTCTTTTTTTAAAAACTGAAATTTTAAACTGATTTAGAAGAAGCTCAACAAAATATTTAAATATTTTCTTTAACGTTCATTCAAAGTAACAATACGTCAATTTGTTTTTGGACAAACACCGTTGTTTCGGTTTTTAACAATTTTGTTTTGTTTTGCTTTGTTTTGTATTTTTTTTTTAATTGAAGTGTTTTGTTTGTTTTCTTGTGTTAACCATATTCCTAACTAAGTTTGTTGTTATTATTTTAGTTTTGCTAAAAGATTGATATTAAAGAAAAAAGAAATTAAAGTTCTATCTATGAAAATCGTTTAGTTTGTTTCTTTTGCCTTTCAAATTTGACAAAATTTATATTTAATACCTGGTTTGTCAAAATGTTCTCGCCGTTTATAATGTTTCATCCTTGTATTCTTCTTTTAGCTGACTTTAACGTGTAATTCAAACAAGTTTTTTTTTAATTTAAATTGTTGCATCTTAATAAATACGTTTCTTGTTAATATTTTTTGTAAGATATTTTCTTAATTTTTTGTTTGTTTTTTAAATATTTTTGATTTATGTTTTATTTTGTTTTATTTTATTTGTTAAGTGAAAATTAGTAGATTTAATTATTTGGTTTATTTTTGTTTCATTTATAAAATTGGTGTTTTGCAAATTATTAACATTTTGTTTATACATATTTGGTATTTCTTATATTTTTCTGGTTCTTTATTTATTCTTAGAAATACAAAAAAAAAACTTTTTCATATCAGCCGTGTAGAAAAAATTTGGCAAAATTTCAGGAATCAAGTTGGATCATTGTGTGGTTTAGATTAATATTTTTTCTTTTCTTTCACAAGTACATACTTTTGTTAAATTTAAAATTTTTTTCCACCGTTGAACAAGAAACAAAAAACACACGCAAAATTACAAAACCTGGTTTGAAATACATTTTAATTCAAAACAGAACTTTACGGCCTGATTTATAAAAATTATTAAAAGTTTATAAAACGTTCTACAGAAAGTCAGTTTAATAAGCCTTTTATAAACCTTTTAAAACTTTAATGCATGCGGCATTTAATATATGTACAACAACTATCGTAGAGAAAACAATTTTCACAGCAGTAAGTGTTCAGAACAAATTGGAAAATATTGGTTAAGGAAATGAGAAAGAGAACAAACAAAATCGTTGTACATATGTATTTCACAAAAGTTCTGATAATTTGTAACTGCCAGGAACCAGCAAGGTCTTTTCAATTTAACGAGTTTTTGTTTAAACGAGAATAAAATAATATTCAGTGTGAATGAGGCTGGTTTTTCTATTTACTTATTACAGAGCTTTCTACTTCTGGAAACTCAATACATATTTGATTATTTACTTTACTCAGTGAAGATGTTTGGCTAATACATTTTCGTTTTGGTACACCTAAAGATCAATTTCTTATTTGACTTTATTCTGTTTGTCAAATAACCAAGCTGACCAAGAGAAAAAAAAAGAAATAATGCCTACGGAAAACCCAGCATACAATTACTATGTACAAATATATTTACATACATACATATGTACATAAATTTTTTAAATTGCTGATGTTTTTTGCGTTGCCTTAAAATTTATAAGAAGTTATCAACAGCCAATTACGATTGTAGGAGATTTAAAAGATTTCGCATTGAGAAAAATACGAGTTAACAAAGGTAACGAAATGTATGAAGTTATTGCGATTTTAAGTGAAATTTACGTGACGGACGGTACGAATTGCAAGTATTCTACTTTATATTCAATTATAACATAAATGTCTGGTTTAATGCAAACCACAGGAATTTAATTAAATATGGCTTCAATGTCCCATATTTTAATTAAAAGAACAATAATTTAACATAGTGCACGGACATAGAAGAAAGAAGGTGACTTGGTAATATTTGCACTTTAGACGGAAAAGATATTGTCTTAAAACATATCAATGTTATACATACATATGAAAAACGTACTGAGAATAACTTAAACTACAACTCTGCATTAAAAAAAGATCATTTCAAAAAGTAACGAGAAACAAATGAATTTTTACAATTGAGCTGTCATTAGTAAATCTAAATTTATTTGAAGTATTCGAGATAAAAGTTTCAAAACTAGAACTCACTTTAGTTCAATTGAATTCTCCTAACAAAATTTAAAACAATTAATAAAAAGGGTTTACGCTAATAAGAAAATATTTTTCTCATTAGAAAAAAATGTCTTTCCTTAACCAATAGTTTGCTGATTATGTTTCATTGTGTTTAAAGTAGATTCTTAATGTAAGTCTACAAATAAGCAACTAGAACCAAATTTAATTTATTTAAGTTGTTAGATTTTATTTGTATAATCATTGATTTTCTGTTTTAACTAACAATTGCACATAAATTGGCCGTTTTTAATTACATATGTATATATATTTTTTAGTTTTTTCTTTTGGTTATAATAAATTTACTTAATTTTATAACGACGACCGATGTCATCACAAATACATTCACTTTCATCACGATAAGAATAAAAAAAAAAACAAAAACAAAAATTAAGAAATAAATAGATAAATCAAATGAGTATAAAATTTTGCTTAAGATTCTTTTTTATTTTATTTTTTTGGTTTTCAATTGCATACTTAAAGATTTTGATTAAATTGTTCTTCTTATTTCTCATTAATATTCCCATTGCTTTGTTTGTTTGTATGTTTTTTTGTTTTTACTTCTCTTTTTTTTCTGTTGACATAATATGTATGTACGTATTTTTTTAAGTATAGGTCTTTGATTATATAAGTATGTATGTATTTATGTGTGTATGTGTGTGTATAAAATGATGTTTTAATACACATAATGTAAATATGTTTCTTTTTTCCTTACATTTAATTAATAATAATAATATTTTCAATATGTGATTTAATTTTAAGTATTTCATAAATAGTAACATATTTCCCTAACTATTTTCTAAATAAAAAATAACTGTTTCAAACAAAAACTGATTTTTATTTTGTGATTCAATTGAGAATCAGGGTTAAATTTATATATGTATATATATTTTTTTTTAATAAGTATTAACAATTAAAATAATTTTAATATTTCGACACTTCGTTTGCCTATTGCATGTATGTATGTATGTATGTATGTACAAATGTCTCTAAATGAAAAGTTTGTTATACACACAATAATAAAAATAGTTAAAATAAAAAGCAAACGAACAGTCACACATTTTTATGTGCAAATTTATGAAAGAGGGGGAAAAACAATAAAATATAACATACGAGAAACTCTTTATACATTTGATTACATGCATTACTGAAGGTATAATAGAAGAGGTACATTTTTAATAAGCGAATACAAGTAATTCAGTAATTCAATTAGTAAAGCAGCAAAATAAAGCAGCCAATTCAGCAAAAACATTGCTAAGCGATCTTTAAGTACTAGTTCTAATGCCTGTAGCTTCCATATTAATATAAAATAATTAATTTAACTGAAGCTAAAAAAGGTCCTTCACAGTTGACATAAAAGGCAAACAGAATTATTTGAATTTATAAAACTTTGAAAATATTTAGGAAATGTTTCACATAATTTGTCCACAGGTATACATTTAATATTATTTACTTTTAATTTTGCATTAAAATCTTTTTTATGACAACAACAGGTTTGCTACTCTCCTTTGAGCCACAACAGGTTTCATCTAAATAACAATCTTCATGTTCCAAAACGTTTAACATCATTAAGAAAAAAAAAAAAAATAAATAAAATAATTAAAAAAATTTATTATAAAAAAGAAAGCTAACTGGTCAGTATTTTAATTACTGATAAAATTTCATTATTTTATTTTTTTAATTTTACGAAGTTTTAAATAACAAAACAGGAATACAAAATATTGCATAACGGTTTACTGTCAAATAAGTCTTTAATAAACCTAAAATATTTTTTTTTAATACGGCAGTTAATATTTAAAATTTAAAAACATTTGAGTTAAACAAGGGGCATACCGATCAAAAATAAAAAAAATTCTAATAAGAATCTCCGCATTTAAATTAAAGAAAGCTCAAACACTTAAATTGAGAGGTTGTATAAACACAGTATAAAATAGTGATTGCAACATGATCACGATGGTCATATTATATTAACCAAGTGGTTCTCACCTTAGAAAAACCATTATATTTAACAGCAAATAACCATAAAATATTAGGTTAAAATGTTATGGTTATTATATTATGGTTATGGTTGTGAATCAAAAGTGTTTTAAACCGCCTTTTGGCCTTCAGGTAAATTTAGTTATGAGATTTAAAATGTCTTTTTATAATATTTAAAATACATTTTAAAGATTCGCATAAAGTGGCATTAAATATGGGTTTAAAATGACGTAGTTAAAAAGGTAAGTACAATCGAAACAACTAAGAGCGTAAAACAATAGTGTGTTTGAGAAACCAATGAAGATTTTATATTCCATTTATAGTCATATAATGATTATAATATGTGAAAATTTTATGATCATGAAGGCTTGTATTATGGTTGCGTGTGATCATATTATGATAATTCTAAAGTATTTTGTTGTCGAGTGGTATCAGATGATGGTTACAAGGAAATTAATTATGAAGTCGTTTGATCGAATTATGGCTTCTTGCTTCTAGATTATAATCATTTCAACCATGTTTTTATAGAAGCAAAAGTATAAACATGTCCATTTTTTGTTAGTCAGAATAAAAGTTTGAAAATTTTTATATCTGTAGCAACTACAAATAAGAATCGATGTGATAATCTCTTGTTAAAGTCGTTGTTTTTCCCTCCGTTGTTGTCTATTGTTTTTGTAGTCTTGGGAGCTTAATTTTACTTAATTTTGGATCTGGTTGTAATTTTTAAAATTTAATTCCATTACTTTTGATTATAAATAATTTTTTAAAAAAAAAAAAGAATTTATTATGTTTTAAAGTTGTGGCAAAAAAAATGTTGCCTGAATCATTGTGCTCACTTCTGAAAAGATGAATGATGTTGGTTTCCATACTGCTGCCTCTTTTTGTGTTAAGTCGCTGCACCTGCAAAAAGTGCTTATACGCAGAGAGAACGAAAAAAGCGACTGTTTCTTTTTTTTTTGTATTAACAAATCCTTGTATAAAGTTGACCAAAAAAAAATGACTTTAAAATGGTCGAAAAATTCATAAAACAATCGAAATATTGCACAGAGATTTGGTTAAAGATGTATAAAGAGTTTTTAACTAAAGCATTTTACTTGAAATATTATAATAACTTTTCTGTTTAATTTTTATTTTAAAATGTTAGTATTTCTTGTTGTTGTGTTGTTGTTGTTGTTGTTTTGCTCTTTACGTTCTTCGGTATATGTTATTCATTCTGCGGCAAAGTGTTATACAACATTATTGTTTTTGTTTCTGTTTATGTTTTGGTTTAGAAATTTCAATGTTCACATTTTAAAAGTGTTCGGTTAACAAGTACAATGTGTATGTTTTTAAATCCTGTGTTATTAGTTAGAACTTATCAACTTTGTTATATTTATTTTTATATGTATATTATTTGGTTTAATTGTTTTACTTTATTATCATTTTTGTTTTGTTTTTTATTGTATTATCTAGCTTTTTTGTTTTTTCTTTGTTTTGTTTTTGTAAAAACAGAAAATATTGTTTTCTTTTTGGATAGGGAAGAGGGATAAAACTTGGGTAGGGATTTTTTTTCTTCGAAATCTCATAATATTTGATATACATATATGTATGTATGAATATATATATTTTTTGTATTTAAATAACACATTCTTTAAGAGGATTTAGATTTGCTGTTTTTATTGGTTGTATTCTTTATCATTTACATTAAAAATATTTTTAATTTCTCATTGATGTTGGTTTTTGCGTATTTTACTCTTACCTTATTTGATAAAAAATTAAAAATTATAGCATTTATTTAATAATGCAATAATAGTTATAATAATGTTATGGTAATTTTCATAATCTTATAATATAAAGGATTTTTTTTAAATTTTTTTTTGTCTTTTTTTAATTTTTTTTTTTAATATTTTGTCCAAATTGTATACGTTGTTGTAGTTTTGTCCATCTGCTTGTTGTTGTCGTTGCGATGTCATCTTTTGCTCTTTAATTATCCATCTCTGAGTTGAAATACATACATAATATTCCTTTATACTCTAACAAAATGTTGATGTAAATTGTTTGTGTATTTTTTAATGATGGTTTAAACATTTTTTTGTTAAAAAAACTTTTTTTTTTTTTTGGTTTTCTGTTTTTCACTTGTTTGCTTGTATATCATGCAAATGTTTAGTATATAGTTTTGTATATATATATATAATGTATACACATATATAATTATGTATGTATATATATTTTTTTGTTTTTGTAGTTTTTTTTTTTTTAATTTTTATATATTTATATTAGTAGAATTGATGTAAATATGTATTTGGTGTAATTGGTTTGGTTTTTTTGTTTGTTTTTTTAAATATTGCAACATTTATTTTTTATTCAAACTGGTGTTGTTGTTTTTTTATGCCTTTCATAATGTTTTGGTTGTTGCCACTGCTTAACAGATTTTATTTGTTGCGGTCAGTGCCTCCACTTAATGGTAACCATTTGTAAATGCCGCAGGAATTAGTGGTCCCTGGAAAAACAGAAAATGTTTAAAATTTAAATATATATTATAGTCCTTATTAAATATAAATAAGACTAAGATTAATTATTAAATGATTTAATAACAAAACAAGCAAAAACTTAAATACATAGTGATATGAAAGAATAAATTAGTTTCATTTGTATATGTTTAAGCACAGCTCATAGATTTATCGTCTGACTACTCACACGAATACAAGAAAAAAAATTAAATAAAATTAAAAATTTAGTAAAATAATCAAGTATTCATTTACTTGTGTGCTCAAGTCTTCTAAAATGTTGAGCTCAAAAGAGCTAGGGAAAGTTAAGAATAAATTTTGTTAAATTTAACATTTTTTTAGCACAAAGGGTTTTAAAGAAGACTTTATCAGAAGGTCTTTTAACGCTGGAAAGTTAACGTTTTTAAAGTATTAACACTTAGGTAATTATTTACTCTTTAAGAAATGGAATAGAAAGCAGGTAATAAAAGCTGGAAAATAGAAAAACCAAGAAATCGTGACTAATTAAGTAATTATTAAAGCGCAGTGTTAAACGTCACCTGAGGTATTTTAGACCTATTATCTACATATAAATACATTTTTGTTATTTTATTCTTTTTAAGTCCTGCAACGAGCATATGACCGTATTACGATTATGTAATTTGTAATTGTAATTAATTTGTGCGGGGTTATAAAACCCCTCCATCGGTTGTTAGAGACCCGTTTGCGTCACATGGAGTACCAAGCCTCGGATGGATAGTGGATGAGGTTGAAAGTTAGGAAAGATTTTAGTTACGTATTGAATTGTTGAAATTTTAAATTAAACCTGCCGTATTGCAACATATTACTACAACAAACTAATGTCTAATACATTTATCTTATCATTTGATTAGTCGTCGATGTACATTCATTTATTAAGCCATCGCATTCCTCAATATGTAATAAAAAATCATTCGGAACAATTATTAGTGCGTAATGTTTAAGTTAATATATAACGAAAAATAACTTTTAAATTGAATATTATTTGAAAATATTATCCACTGGATTGTCTCATGGCACAGTATTTTATTATTATTATTTTTTAAAGAAAACGAAATGCTTGGAAAAATATACACAATTCACATACATAGAAAAAATAAAATAATTGAGATCTGCATAATGAAGAGTTGTCTTTACCATTTGGATAAAATAAAGACGTCAATCTTAAGAATGAGGAGTAATGAGGAGTAATTTGTTAAAAAGGAAACAATAACTGCATGAAAAATACAAATGAAATTTGTATTTAACAAAAAAATGACAATAAAATTTATAATTAAATTGAACTAAAAACTGCTTTCCAAACATATTTAAGTCCTTAATGGAACATAAAAGGATATTTTACGCCAATATTTTTTTTAATTTGACCGAAAATAAAGGTTTTAAGCCAGTTTTTCTTTTAAAATAATTCGTATAGAATTCCGTGAAAGGCTGTGATCTATTTGGATAATATTGCAGTTATTGAACCAATCAGCTATTAAAAATTTAAATTTATTTTTTTAAATTTAAATTTAATGCTATAAGGCTAAGCTTTAAATTGAAATTATTAAATACATGTGTATACAACTAAATATTATAATTATTTATTGCTATTAAATATAATTTAATGCATTTATACATTTAAGATTAAGATTAGGTTGTAAGGAACATTGTGAAATAATGAAATAAGAATTTACACGATTGCCATCACGGGGTCTGAGGGTCAAAATAATTTCTGCAGTACTAGTTTGAACTTTTTATGATTTAAATGGGAACAAACAATGAATCTTTGCAAAAGATGGTGAGGTCAGTCAATGAGTAATTTCTGATTAGATTTGGCCAATGGAGATATCAGAATGAGACGGTGAAGAGGTTAATCTCTGAAAATACTCTAGGAAACTCATTGGAAATAAATGGCAACAAAGTGGGTGATAAACTCGCGAAGAGGGGTATTGTGTCATCATTCTGTTGATCTGGGCCTACAAGTGCTCTGGATCAGGCGTGGATCAAGAGGAAGAAAATAGGGAAAAAGTCTTTTAATAGAAGATGTCTATAAAAGGTGCAGAACAAATATGTTGATGTTTGCAGAATATGCCTTGAAGATGATAAGAAAGCAGCACATTGAATATCGTAAGATTAAGGATCAAAGGCTGGCATACATTAAGTGAAAGTCGGTAGTGGTCTGCTTCCATCTATACATATTTGGGTACATATTTGACAGTTCTAGCTAGCACAGTGAATTATCGCGTAAACCAAATTCATCAAACAAAATTTAATATCGGTGCACAATGTAAATATTACTATTTAAAAGAATTTTTGTTTATTTCCTTATTTTGGAATGGTTTTGTTGCTGGAATATAGGTTCCTATATGTACATATACGAGTATAATGATTTTTTGTACTTTTTAATAAAATTTTAAACGTTTTTATAAATTTATATAATTTTATTTATTTTATTCTAATAAAATTTGTAATTATATTATAATTTTAATAACAAAACGGTGTTAAGATGAGCTAGTTACTGCCCTCCGTAGCGTAACAGATTAGAAAAATCGTAATTGCCATACCTAGACTAGGATTCCGGTAAACTGCTGATTAGTCCACCAGGGTATGCCACTATAATTTTGTGCAGTATATAATTAAATGTTTAAAAAAACACATATGCCCACAGGTATATGCCCTATGCTCCAATGGGAGTTAGAGGAACACATATATATTTTTTGAGTAAAAATAATATGATTTTACGAACGATGCTCAAACCCTTACACAACAAAAATAATTATAGATCAAAAAATTTACCCCGCACAATGTCATTTTTAGTCCGACAGAGTACGATTCTGAAATCTTGCAAATATACAATTTAGCAAAAATTACTTTAACGTCCACTTTTTAAATATTGTAATAAAAAGGAGTTGAAAATATCACTTCTATTGTAAAAATACTTCGTTTTAATTTTAAGACAAATAATAAGAAAATGAACTAATAGTAAATTGGACTTAAACAAAGTAGTTAATACATTATTCCATAGTAACTATTCCATAGTGGTATAAAAGTATTACACAAAATTGGTGGTGAGTATCTTTAAAATTTCTTTAGTCTAAGAAGTTTGATTTCCTTTATCCTTCTTTAAATAGTTAAATGGTCATATAATCGAATAACTTTTTTTTATAATACTTAGTTACCTTAATGGCAAATAATAGCAGAGCGTACTGGAGCTCTGACAATATAACTGATAATTCACACACGGTGTCCTATTTTTTTAAAATTATTATTTTAAAAAAATTTCGATTTATTTTTTTTTTTTTTTGATAAGTATGACTTTATAATAATACGCTGCTGACGATTTCTTGTGAATACAGCAAATATAAAAGATTTTGTTAATGCAAAATTTGAATTTAAATTGGGAAAAGATTTTAGTTGAACGATTCAAATCGTTAACAACACCTATATTTAAATGGACACATGTATAACATTTTTGTGCACACAAACCGTCCCTCAACCATTGTTTATTATTTATACAATTATATTTATTAAATTATTATTATTATTGTTGTTGCCCACATTAAATATTTAAATTAGTGATAATGTATTTGATATAAATTTGTGCACGAATGTATGTACATACATATGTATGTATATAAACATACATACATGCATATAAATAGTATGTATGTAGTAACTATGGCTAGCATTGCATAAAACATATAAATGAATTATAAAGTGATTTTAGAAATTATAATATTGATTCAGCTTATAAAATTAATATGTTTAATAGAAAAATTTTGTAACAATGTTTAAATATTTAAATAAAGACTTTAGCAATTTAAAATTTGATATCTGAGTACACAAAAAATATATGTATATTTACTTTATGTGTGTATATACATTGTGACATACAGAAATATTTAAAAATTGGTCTCAACCACCTAAGTATGTTTGTTATCTGAAGAAAATATTTGTTTCATTTTAGTCTTCGGAATTAAGTTTTTTTTATACACAATTACATTGATTTTATTTAAGGGTTTTAACAAAGGAACCCAACTTCATTTGTAACTGAGTAAATACTGACTAATTAAAAATTATTCTCACAAAAAGCATTTATTAATGCTTTTAATTACATAATGAATTTTTTTGGTACTCGATACTCTAGTGGAGTGGAGAAATAAAGGCAGTAGAGTGTAAAAATGAATACCAGTGAAAACTGCTTTAATGTTTAGGAAATGTTATTAATTTTTAATATTTAAAAAACTCTAAACACTGCTGTTACTTTGAAAAAAAAAATAATATTTTTAATGAATAACTTTATAATTAATGAGTTGGAAATTATTAAAGGAGTTTATAGGCATTCAATTAAAAAACAGGCTGTAAAGACGGCAATAGACTCTTATAAGATTTGAACATTTTTAGAAAATATTTGTTCTTACTATATAAATTATACGTTTGAGTACTCTATAGTACTTATGTTCTTAATTTCGTTCACATTTTTCTATATACATATATAAAAGGAATAAGTATTTGGTTTTGCATACCGAATACCCTTAAAGAACAATACTTAGTACCAACAGTAAATACTCAACATTTATAAAACATAAAAACATTGTAAATAAATTAAAAACAAGCAAAAACAATAATTTAATTTTCATTAATGCGTATATATATATTAAAAAGCTACTAAATTTAATAAAATATATTCATACTCGTAGACATATTTTATTTGCAACAGTTTTTTTCTCTTCATTAAATTTTTTATTATTTTAAGTTGAAAAAAAAATGTGTCGTTGTTTTTATTTAAAATCGTATGTTTTTTCACACTCAAATTGGCCAGTATAAACTTAAATATGTGCAGTAAAAGAACAATCACTTTACTCTGTTAATTTCTGTTTTTATACCCTTCACACAGTGAAAATAGGTTTGTCATTCCGTGTAAAATTTCTACAATTTTCATTTCCGACCCCATAAAGTATATATTTTCTGAAAGCTTATGAATGGGGAAGTCGATTAAGGTAGTCAGTTTGTCAGTCTGTCTATCTGTCCATCTGACATTCTGACCGTCTGTCCGTATGTATGTTGAAATCAACTTTTTTAAGCCCCTGAAATTGCTTGGATCCGGGTGAGGTATTAAAATATCAGAAATATCCGGGAGTAGATCCGTATTGAAAATCAGAAACATTGGTTCATAAACAACTGAGATATGAGCAAAAACATATGACCACCTCGATTTTTGTTTTTACAAAAACAACATTACAACAACATACATAAATACAAACTTGTATATTGGTTAAAGTAAACGTGGGATCGAATCCCAGGTGAGCCAAAAACTTTTTTTTATTTTTATTTTCTTAATTTTTTTTTTTAATTTTTTTTTATTTTAAATAAACAGTTTCTTCTATTGAGCTTGAGATCACTTTTCTTAATAAAAAATATAGTTTCAATTTTATTTTCCGATATTTCGCTACCACATTGGGTAGCTTGTTCAGGGAAAGTTCTTACAATTTTTAATAATTAACAATTAAAATATTAGAATTGTTAATTTTATTTTATTTTTTGTTTGTTTTATGTTTATTATTTATATTTTAATTATTTTTTAATTTTTTTTTTAATTTTTTTTTTAATTTCTTTTTTAATTTTTTTTTTAACATACATACATACGTTAATTTTTAATTTTACAATGGGATGTTTTTATATATGTATGTTTTTTATGTGTATGTACATATTTCATATCAGATGAATGGTGATACAAACTACTGTTATTGCATGACTACACGTTGTGAAGGGTATATAAGATTCGGCATGGCCGAATATAGCACTGTTACTTGTTTTTTTTTTGATTCAGTAAAGTTCAGTGAAAACGTTTAGAATATTGTCACGATTGTTAAGTAAACGAACGAACCTAATATTATAATTTGATGCTTATAAAATATTATCAGAACTTTTTAACTGCATTTGTGCTGTTTGTTTCTGGTCAATTAAACATAAAATATATAAAATATAATAGATTTATGCACTTATGGAAAAAATTTAAAATTTTAACTAGTTATTTTGTATTTTTACCAATTTATGTATACGTATCGTCGTTCACAAGTTATTGTGTTCTATGTGACACATAAAACATATGCCTATAGAACACAATAATTTGAGAACGACGGTATGTATTTAAGTTTTTTTATTTATGTATGCTTCCCACAGATGGCATTTATAACACATGATTCTGTAAAAAGCTCATAGTACTAATTGCTCAGAAAAATATTTTAAACTTTTTTTTAGAAATCGGGATTTAAGCTTGAAAGTTATGTTAAAGGTATACTCTTCTGTTTATGTAATCAAACTAGAGATTTAAAAAAAAATTTTTTTTTTGGTCTAACAGCACTAGTTTAGAAATTAATACAAGCAGAGTCATTGACGTACCAAGTATCCATAAGAATAATAAATAATAAAATGAGTTTAGAAAAAGATGTAAAATACTTTAGCAGATAATAAATCAATAAATCTGAAACACAAAAATGGTACAGAACAAAAAAAAAAAAAGAAAAAGGAAAAAAATAATAATAAGAGAATCCTACCTTGTGCAACTGCTTTAGGATTTCAGTCTTATATATTAGCCATCGCAAAGTTCAATGAATAGATCTAAACGGAAATGAGACGAGAGATAAAAACATTTTAAAACACACACACACACATTCATATAGAAGAAGGGGCCATATAATAATAAAAAATAAATAAAAACAATACAAAACAAAGGAAAAATAAGTTGAAAACGTTAGGAAAAACAAAACGATACAGAAAAATAAAATTGTGCAAAAAGAGAAGAAAATTTAAACGGAAATTGATGTAAACGCAATTGACTTGGATCGAAAGCCGTCAAACTAATTATTAAGTCTTGACAATATGTTAGTAACTTTTTATTATTTATTTAGAATTAGGTAGAGATGACTAATAATAAGTTAAACAAGTGTTAACGAGTGAACAGAAGTGGTAATAAATGAAAGTTAAAATATTATTTATGGAAAAAGCGAAAAATAAACTTTGCAAAATACATTTTGTTTTACTTACCGGACTATAATTGAGTGGTGCCCGACTTACAGCAATCGGAAACCCTGAAGGTTGAGGACTGGTGGTCTGCACATATCCTACATTATCAGCGGCCGTTGAACTGTACATATCAATGGTGGGCCCCGGAGAATTGGTAGATGGAAACCCTTGCCGTGCAGTAGTGGTATGAGGCGATGCCGATGGTGCTGCAAAGCTGTGAGCAGCTGCAGCAGCAGCTTGATAGTTATTCATCACTAAAATTAAAAACAAAAGAAAACTAAATTACAATATGTCCCAAAATATTGAACACTTTTAATAAAAAATATTTTACATTGTTTCTAATAACAAATTTAAAATGCATTCGCTTTCATGTACAAGCCGAGCTTATAAGAAATAATTTAAGTTTTTTGTTGTTTTTTTTTTTAACTCAATCGCTCATCTGGTACACAGGAATATAATCTTATAGCGAATCTAAAGGCATTTTCAGCTGTTAATGCAATATACATATATAATCTGCAGCTTTTATTTGCTCCTATACGTAAAACATTAAAAACTATCATTCAAAATTTTTAAGGAATTCAGGGTAATGATGACACATTTTGTAAACCCAAACAATTACTTTGCGATTAAAAGTTAACGTGTCCATTCAATAAAAATTCCCAGATATTATCGACTACTATTTTGTAGACAAGCAGTTGCGAAAGTATTACAATTTTCGAAAAATATTGTCAGTTTAAAATTTAAAGATGCTCTAAATAGCCTACGATCATTCTAAATCAGTGTTTTACACATACTAAATACATACACATACATTCATATTTAATTAGTCATTTGTACTTTTATAGAAAAATATAAATTATGGGAGACTTACCCGATAATGCTTGAGTTAGCAATGGTGTATTATTGTTTGGCGTTAGCTGGCCATTAGTTAGATCCACTAAAATGTATTTAAGTTGCAGCAAACAACAAGCAAAACATAAACAGCAAACATAAATGATGGTGGAAAAAGAGATAGAGAGAAAGAAAAACAAACATTTATTACACAGGCTTCAAAATTAAAAAAAATAAAAATAAAAAATTAATTAATTATGTAAAAATGCACATACAGTTTATCTGTGTATGTATCTACGAATAATTAGTAGAAGTAGTAGTAGTATTTATTGTAAAATTATGTATGTATATACTATATGTATATGTGCTAAATATCAAATGACACTAATACTATTAATCAATAATAAACTAATTGAGTATGAAAAATGCAGGAAAAGGATTTAACTATTTTATATTTTTACTTACAACATACACTCTACCTTCCTCTATTTCTCTATCTCTTTTAGGAACAGAATAAGAAATACATAAGCAAAGTATTTGTTTGCAACACTCATACATAAACACATTCATATACAACATTCAATTAACTATCGAACTCAAGGTAAATAAATCATTTTTGTACCCATTACCAAAAAAAATGATGTTGGGGCTTATTAAATTTCTCACTTCGTTTGTGAAACATCGAAATATTCGTTTTAGACACCATAAAGTACATAGTTTTTGAGTCTTAGTATCATTTAAGGACGATATAACAATGTCTTGCCGTTTAGTTTAAATACCCTCTTGATATCGTCGAGCAAAGTGCAAGTGTTTAAGCTCGATGGCGATAACGCTTAAATTTCACAGGAATACTTCTTGAGTTAAAAAAAAAAATACGTTTTTAAATTTGTGCAATACGAATGGATCAAAATGTACAAAAATTTATTACACACAGTGTTTCTTTTAGTCTACTACCTTTAGTTACCGAGTCTTGTGAAACTTTGCCTATTCTTAAGATTCGCACAGGTACATTATTATTAAAAAAATAAAAAAAATAGTGACCACTACACTCCTATTGTAAAAATATTTGTTTGTTTTATTTTGATAATTCGTTTTATCCGACAGTACTATGGAAGATAAAAGAGTTCTGATCTCCATTTTGGATATTTTATCGACTTCTTCGTTTCCGATTATGTCGTAAGGGCCTGGAACCCATATTATCTGTAGGTAGGTAGGTAAGGCTGGTGCAAAGTTACCCTCACACCCTCACCCGGAGACCATTACGGTACATTGTGACGGCTTAATATAGATATAAAGAGAAGAAAAGAATAAGAATAGAAATAGTTAGAATAGAAGAGAAGGAGAAGCAGACCAGTCCAGAGTCTCTGGCCCGCAACCCCCAAACTAGCAAAGCAGCATACTACTGACTAGTCTACTGGGGCACCCATATTATCTCTGGACGTTTACAATTCGCATGCGAGTTTATCTCACTTCTGCATTGCAGGACATTTCAGGATTTACCTTTTTATTTTATTAGGGTCTTGCCATAAAAATACATTTAAGAGCTTTGTTTTCTGTCACCTTCATCCATTTTATGCCTTCTGTAATTGCGATAATGCCAGCTCTGTTTCGGCTCATATCGTATAAACTTATTCCAGTTCGGACACCAATCTTCTTTATATAAAGACCAGTGACTTGGTTATTTTTTACCCTTTTTACTTTATCCCATTCTCCCTCCTCTTGTTTGTTGACGATACAGTTAACGCTTTCGCATTTCGTTAGGATTTTATCACATGTTACGTGTTTAATATTTATCACTGCTAAGATATGAATTATTTTTTTGGTGTTTGATTTTATGCTTTTTCACCAGCTATTCATCTATTGCCATTAATATAGTCGGCTGAATTGATAAAATATTTTTAAGGGCCATTGTTGAAGTAAAGTGCAGCGCTGTCTTAGGATCTTTTGAAGCGGTCTTATATGTATTAACATTTTTCTCAAAAGATGTCTCCAGATATATATCTTCTAGCCTTCAATTATCAGCCGAATTTATTTTTTAAAAATTAGAAAATCATCATTGAGATACAAGCAAATAAACTTTTATTATTTCTGTATTAATACACACTACATTTTTAGATGTAGATTTTCGATTAACCTTAATTCCATTATTTGCTTCTGCTTTTCCTTTCGTTTGGGATGAATCAACCGAAACAAGCGGTTTTGAATATTTGTACACAGAATACTTTCGGTTACCGTTTTATATAAAGAAACAAAGATTTGTAGTTTGTAGGATTTCATAGCTCCCAATTAAGCCACAGACGGTACCCAAACAAACAAATAATATTTCGGTAGAAACGAATGAAAAATTTCGACGATTTCTCATATGCAAATTACTTTAGGTTAAGTCTAAAGATTCATTGAAACCCATTGTATTGCAACAGTCAAACGAAATAGGCCCAAGTCATAAAGCCTACAGTTGTGAAAAGTTTTTTTGAATTCAAAATTTCATGAAAAATTGTATAATATTCCATGTGAGTTACTGTGTATTTGGATAGAAGTCGCTTGCATGTGAATGATTTATAATTCTCACGGATTGTATGAATTTTTACCGAACAGAGGATGTAAAAGTTAAAAATTAATTTAAAATACATTTTTAATTAATTGCTTAAAATGTTCAATAGGTCACAAACCCAATAACGCATACAAAAATAAAATAATTTTGAATATTTTTTTATCTCTTAATTAAAATCGTAAATCTAGCAGGAGTTCTAGTAGTAGAAAAACATATCTAGTCAAAGAGAAAAATAAAAATTAAAGAATCGTAGCAAACTTTCTTTTTGCGCAAGAATATGATGAAAACCTTCATCCTTGCAAACGATGGATGAGATCAGTCAATGAACTGATAAATAATCAACAAAATATATATTTTTTGTTGGTAAAAGTAAGGGAAAATATACATTGAATTCAAAAAAATTAGAAAAAGTAAAAACTACGTGAAAAAACACATTTTAATTTTTTTCGAATTTAGCAAACGAAAATCGCTCTAATTAACGATCTATTTGATTTATGAAATATCAGCTGATTTCGAAATTTAAGACGCGAAGAAAACGCATGGCTATGACACAATCATGACTGTCGTATTTTATTCTCTACAACAATATCAAGTTATAATTATAGTTTCATTTTTTTTTATCATTTATCTGGTCACCTTAAGCAAGCTCTTGTAAGAATTTTATAATTTAATATTTACTTTTCATGAAAACTTCGACAAAACTAAATATAAGCGCTAAAAAAAAAAATATTGCTTAACAAGGTGAACAAATAACAATAATTTGTTTTGGAAAAGATTTTGTACTATATTTCAAGACATAATATGATAATTGAGTGATACTTCTATTAAACAAAATAATGTCAATTATATGCCATTTTATAGAAAAAACATGCTTTCAAATATATATACAAAGTGTTGTATAAAGTTATCAATAGTATTTAAGTAAATTGAGTATAAATTTTTTTATTACATTTTTTTTTTTAGATTTTCAGCACACAGTTTCTTTTACGTTAATAAAATACATATAAAATTGTTTTGATTTGCCCGATTAATGGGCAATAAAATGACATAATTTTCATTTTCCTAACATTTTAATAAAAAAAAAAATGTTTAATTTGAGTTAAAAAAACTGAAAGGATTTTGTTTGTTGCGATTTCTCAAGATTTATACATAAACTTGTATATTTTGTTTATTGTCATTTAGGAAATATTTTAGATATAATTTTAAGATCTTTTCGATGTGCACCCTACTGACAGCAATGATTGAAAGTTACAAATAAAAAAAAAAATTGAATTTTCAATATGCGTATAAACAAATATGTGGCAAAAAAATTTTGATATTATTCATTAAAATCGATGCCCAAATTCTATTCACAATTAAGTAATGCATCTCGTGTACTTGTACAGAAGGTCCTTAATTATTACAACTTTCCATGTTACTTATAAAAATAGTGAAATTTAATTTCTGTTTAAAGTTTTATGAATTTATTGGGTTTATAATTAAAAGTTTATTAGTCAAGTTAACAACTAGAGAGATAACAAGGAACTGTACAGAAATTCAATTAACTGCGTTTTACATAAAAAGAGAAAGAACAGAATATAATTTAAGAGAATAGAGTTGCATTTGATATGAGAAGGACTTATAATAAATTTCATATTATGTTGCCACACTTTCAACAGAATAAAAAAAAAAAACAATGAAGGAAATTAGAAAAATATTTGTTTCTTACTGGCGTTGTGATGAAAAATATTTTAGGTTTATTGAAGGCTTGTTTGACAAATTTCTCTACAACATCTATTAAATAAGCTTTAAGTAAACCTAAAACTATTTTGTATGCATACGGCAGTTAATTTTTAAAAACAATTTTTCGAAAAACACAACAAAAATTATGGGTCGGAAACGGCACCACTGTGCTTTGACTTATACGTTTGTTAAAAGGCACTAAGTTTTGTTATCTTGTTTTAATCAAGTTTCACTAAAAAATTATTTACAATAAAAACGAAATTAAAATGAAACATCTAAGGGCTTATTTGTACTAAGATAGGATTCAATAATTATGTTTTGAACAACAGCAAATATTTTTAAGAATACATCAGTAAACATTTTCTTTATTTACGTATAATCTGAAATGTAATGCGTAAATGTGTAATGGGTAATTGCAAAATAATAATTAAAATTATATTCCAAAAATGGTAAATCTTGTTTTATTCTAAACAAATCGTTAATTTCTGTTAAAGAATATTACATTTTAATTTTCGTATTTCGCTTCTTCCTCTCTCATTATTATCACAGTATGTGTTACTTTATCTATTGAGCTGTGCTTTTTTAACAAAACAAATCCAATACGTGTATTTTATTTATTTGAAATAAATTATGCTGGTGAAAAACGAAAACTAAATTAAGATTAGAATGAAACAGCTAGAGTAAATAAAAATAAAAATTTAAAATGATTTTTAATGTTCTCCATAAACTAACAAGTGATTATTTTTAGTGCAAACAATACTATGGATGTGTAAATGTGATTAGTTAGATGTTTAAAGTTTCTTTCTTTTACATATTACATTTGTTGTTAACAGTTTCTTATTTTCTTTAAACGAAATTTTCAAGTTCTCTATGTACAATTCTAAATTTCTACATAAATGTAAACAAAGTACACACTATGTTTTATATTATTAGAAAAATGAAATAATAATTTTACATAAATACGTACAGATATATACAAAATTTTTACTTCAATTCCAAATAAAAAAAATTGTGTTAAATTAATCTCTTAATTTGAGCTTCAACAAATTACAAAATTAATAAAGAGTAGTATTGTTTGTTTCCATTATTCTTGGCAAATAAGTAATAATAGCTGTTTAAGGTCGAAATAAGTTGAAATTAAGTTTTTTAACTCTGACACACATTTACTTTCAATATTTTTCAAGAATTCTGTATATTTCAACACTTATAAGTAAAAGAAATGTTTTTGTTAATTTTTTAAAGCAAGTCGATACACATACATACATATGTATGTACTAAGGTCTTAAGAAAAAAATTATTATTTTTATTTTTAAATTCAACTTTTTCAAAATTCAAAAACAATACAGTAATTGATGATTTTGTAAAATTATTTTGCAATATGTGGTTCACCAAAGACTTGGTAAATGGAAAAAAAAAAAATTAAAAATAATTTAAATACGAAATTATCTCTGATTTCTATTTTGACTCTTTTTAAAATTTTTAACCCTAAAGTCACATTTGTGACTTTTTTAAATTGTTTTCTTTTGACAACGACGAAGACTACCGAAATAATATCTAGCGGTGTAAATTGGCAGACAAAGCCAATTTATTGTGGGTCCCACATCGTTAGTAGTGTTGCAAAAAGTTACACCGCATTTTATAGATTAATTCATTTCTTCATGTAAAAAAAAAGAAAAGACGAATAGAATATTATTACTTATTGACCGTCATGTTTGTATGTACGTGTGTATGTATTGCAATATGTAGTTAAATGTTGTCTTTTAATATGGAACTGTGATACGGTACAGTTGGAGATTAAATACAATTTTACTTTAAGTATAAAAATAAAAATAAAAAAATTAATATTTATTGCTGACTAGACTACATATTTATGTACACTTAGTGTGTATAAAGAAATATATTATTGATATTAAATAACAAAATTCTTTAATTTCTATAAGTATGCCAACTACACAAATACCTTAATATATGAGTTAATAATTTCATATTAATATGACAATATTATTTAATTACAATGAAGGCATCTAGTTAAAATACAACTTTGTTTCGGAGAATTTTTTTTATATTTTCTTTTATTGCTTCTCTTTATTATTCTATAATTTAATTTTAATTAGCTGAGCTAAGTGACTAATGCCACATTTGCCTTTTGTAGTAAAAAAAAAAAAACAGACCAGAGTCTGTTTTTCTTTCCTTTATCTGGGTAAAACAATAAAATTATGTGCTTGATAGACATATTTCTAATCGATTAAAATTAATACATTTAGTTCTAAATGGAAACGAAGGTAAGCAAGTATTTAAATACATATACAATACAATATTGCACTTAGATGAGAATTTAGATTATTTAAGATGTAGTGTGTGGTCCTTGGCCAAGTGTTTGCCATTTCTATTCCAATCATGGCAATACTCAATTTTATCCAAAACGATGATGGAGATATTACCATTTTTTTATTATTATTTTAACGTTTTTTTTTTGTGATTTTACTTGAATATTTTCTACTTAAGTATAAAAAGAGATTTTTAAAATTTGTTTTCCGAAAAATTTGTTTTTTTTTTAAATATAACTGCTACTTTTCTATATTTAAGAAACATAAAACGCATCCAACAAATTCATGGGGCTGCTGCTACCATTATCATCTGTAGCTTGATTGATGGATTTTTTATAGGTTTGTCTGCATATATTCGTTTAAGAAATTCTTGGGGTTCTTTGTAGTCATTGTTATTATGTACATACTTATTATGTTTCGTTTTTGTAAATAATAATCATTTACGTTGTGTATATATAAGGATACATAGAACCAAATCAGTAGAGTGAAATAAAATCATTTAAAAGTATGCGGATAACACACCTGTACACTTTGGAACGAATTTAACTAATTCAGATTTAATATTTTCTTTTTTTTATATGTCATTAATATTTTTATGACACATTCGAACTCAAGGGTACTCTGTTGGGGATTTACTTACGTTTGATTGTTTTTTTTAATATTTTTATGTACAAAATAAGAAAATTTGCTTAGGCTCGTACCTGAAATTAATGTTATGTAGCCGGGGAATAATTAATTTAATAATAGTTATGACACAAATCTAAGTCTTAATTGAATTGAAACAAAGCCAGATAAATAAATTAATTAAGCAGAGCTTCTTTTTGGAGACAATTTTTTTATTACAATTAATTGTAAAATATGTCTGTGATAACATATGTATTTATACTACAAATTTCAAATTCGATATTGTTTTTAGCTTTAGTTTTATATTTTGTCTTACTTGTTTGTAAAAAAATCTCAAAGGTTTTCAATTAAATAAAAAAAGTGTCAAATTATTTAAGCCCAATGTAATGAAGTCATAAACGAGGTAAATAGTGCGTATAACAAGATTTCCAGTTTGTTTATTCCGGTAAGGAATTTGCTTGATCAAAATATACGACCATCTAAGAGTTCCAAGCTTAAAAAAACACAAGCAACAGTATTAGAAAACAACTTTCAGCACAGTAATGCCTTAAAATTTTGCTTTAACTATTGCTTTTTATATCAAAACATTTATAGTTTTTAAGCACAGCAGCAGCACAAAAACAGAAAAACTTTTTGAAATGAATAGCTGCCACTCGCTGTATTAGCACATGACATCAGATAGTAAAACTGAAGCATGTTGTTCTATTTTTGCTTTGTTGCTTTGCTATTTCCGCCTGCTTGATCAGTAAAAACATTTTTTGTTTATCATTGAAAACACAGTTGTTTATTAAGGTTAAAAAAATGTAAGCGAAGGAGGCTTATTTTAAGCTTTGGTTTTTTTAATCATTTAGAAATACTGGGCGTATGATTTATTCATTTAATAATCGATCATACGCATAGTGTGTAATATTGTAAGACATAAGTGCATAAGTGCAAACATAAGTCCTAAGTGTTGGTTGTATGGTCAAAATGTCATACATTAATTTCTCAACATTCTAAAAAGGTTTACAAATTTTACAATAAACAATATAATAGTGTGAAAACTGTGACATTGTGACAATACGAGACTTAGAACTTCTTGTGAATACACAAAATTTAATGTTAAAAATAGAACCTTAAAATTATTTTCTCTATTGTATATCATACTGTGTATTTACTTAATAATATTGTCATATTATGTTGTTTTACAAAAGATAAATATATATTTGTGAATTTATACAACATTTTGTTATATGTCTTTTAGATACAAATTTAACTAAACACAGTCAATGTTATTGTGTTTTATTTATATTTTTTAAACAAAATTTTTAACTATTTATTTAATTAAATTAAAAGAACAACTAAGCACTAAGATAAATGGATTGTACAATTGTTGACTTTAATTTAAATAGAATTTAAGGCACTAAAACGGATATCAATAAAGAGATTTCCTTTCAATTAATTACAAAACAAAGAAAAATTCCTACAAGATGGTGGTTTACTTACTGCATACATAAATAATTCCAAACTAATATGAATACAATGTATATAATTATAAGTCATTTACATATATACTATGTACTAATAATATTTGGGCGCATATATGATTTATAACATGTAAATTAATTAAATATTTTTTTTATAAACGGCCATACTGACAACTTGAATCTGACCTGGTTGTGTTTTTATTGTTTGACTTTGTTTAAATCTTTATTTGTTGGCGTTAGTTGTTTCGCTTTGTTGTAGTTGCAAATTTTGTTGTTTCTGCTGCCTTTATATCTGCGAAAGATGACTTCCATTTGCTGCCTTTTTGCTGTTTGTAAATGATGTTTTGATCCTAGAAACTTTATTGAAGTGTATGGAAAAGAGTTGAATCCCATTATTATGTTGGCGAATTTTAAAAATATTATGCTAAAAAAATGAACACATACATGAAACATTTCTTATCCCCGACAAACTAGAACCATTAACCTATGGTTTGTCAAACAGCATCAGCGTTTAAAATGTTTACTTATTCGGACTAATGAGAAGTTTGTTGGAAATAGAGCAAACACAAAATTAGGACATATTCTCTAATCTTGACTTTGCAGTTCCACAAAGATCAAAGGTTTCACAATGCTAATTTTTTTAGTTTCTTTTCCAAATGTTTTCCAGGTATTTTTTTTAAATTTATTTTTAATGAACTTCATTTTAATTTTTTTGTTTATATTTATTGCAAAGAAGCAATAAATAAATAAAAAGTTAAATTTTTTTTCTCCTTCTCTCTCTTTTTCTCTTCCTTTTTACTATTACTATATCTCTCTTGCTTAATATTAACTGTCGTGAAAATATTATATAATAATTATAATTATTATCTAAACATTTAACTGGCAATTCTGCAATTTTTACATGCAGCCGAATTTGGTTAAGAGGACATAGAAAAATGTCTTATCTAAGATCTTAAAGAGAACAAAACTTTTGATAAGTAATAACTGACTTAATTAACCGAAATGTACACTATTTAAATTAAAATTAACGATGGTAATGATAATACGACAGGCTTAGTTTTATTCAAGCATCTTTTAACAAAAAATAAAAAAATATATTTATTTTTTTCGCTTTGTACTAAAACTTTTTGTTTTTTTTTTTTAAACGTATTAAGGTTAATTAAAAGTGATGGTTTTGAATTTTAAATTTAAACTAAGATACTTTTTTCATTATAGTTCTAATGCGGTTGCATGTGAAACTTTACTTCGTGATTAGTTAAACTAATGTCAAATGATTAAGGTGGTAATTAACTGTAGGAATGGGAAGAGTATTACTTTGGGACGATTACTCTGATAAAATCATTTTATTAATCAAGATAAAAACACAGGGTGTAATATTTTTCTTCTGGAACCAATATTTCACAAAAATAAATTGAAAAATTTTAACCGATAAGTTTTTGTAAATGGATTTCCACTTAAAAACCTGTTTCCTTAATTATAGTTACTGTTTGTCTATTTGTATCTTCATATGTATGTATGTTCATACATATATTATGTATGAGAAAGTTGGGAGCAAAATGTTTACACCAAAATTCAGAAAAACTATATATGGAAAACTCAGCCCTCACTTGTGTCCTTTAGTGTACCGCTCTTATAGTAGTGTATATACAGTGTTGTCTCTTTTTCTTTTATCGAAATGTGTAAACGTTTTATACTCTTAATGCAAAACTCTATTTTATGTAGATTTATTTGCCACAGAAAACAACGAAATCTATTAAATAAACAATAGTACGGTTTACATATACCAGAGATTTTGTTAGTTGATTCCTAACATCAGGATACAAATCTACTAGCTCTACTATAAACAAAACAGAAATAACATCTTATGGTTATATCAGATAGCAGACAACTCAAGTCATATTGATATTTTCGTCAAAAAAAGTTGGTATTACAATGTGTGCTCAGAACTGAGTCGACAATTTTGCTTAAAGCAGAGACAAAAAATGGTATCCCTTGAACAGGAGAAGAGTTGTCTATGCTTGATAAGGCAACTAGAAAATGTATTAAAAATGTATTACTAATTTTAAATTGTTCTCCAGCCCTCAGATTTAAGTTTTAAAGGAGACCTCTAGTATATTCTAAACACGAAAAGGAGAATGTGGGAGAGTTCCACTATTGAGCCAGAAGTATGTTTTTATTTCTTAAAAATTATAAAAGAAAAAAAAACAAAATCAATTAAAATTGCACAAGCAGAATCAATCCACAGACTATTGAAATTATTAACTTAATATTAATTATATTTTTCTTGACAATGTTTATCCCCTACTGTATACATACTTGTGTATGTATGCCAAATACGAAAATAAAACTAAAGAAACACAGATAGAGTAAAAGTTTTCAAAGAACTTTTTAGAAAAACACGCCAAAGGAATTATGTAATATTTTGTTCCTGTAAACAAATGGTGACTTGAAAAAGCGAAAACACAAAGTATGACGGAGAAAATGAAATTGATAAAAGAAAAACAATTACTCCTTCCAATCGTTAACCACTGACTGACTGACTAACATCATTTTATAGTTTAGACTATTATGTTGTGTTCATTTTCATTTTCTTTATTCTTTATTTTGTTCACAGAACTTTAACTCATTTTTTCAACTTATTGTTATTGTTGTTGTTTCTGGTTTATCCTAACAAGGAAACAATAGCAGGAAAGAGTGTTTTTTTCGCTGCTGTTGTCGTCTTTTTTTTGTCTTCTTTACCCAACTTTGTGTGAATTGTGTAGAAAGGCTTTAGTTCTTAGATAAAATCTGCATTAAGACTAACACATAATACATAATAAGAATAACAGCACATAAATATCAAAATATTTGCACGGGTAAACTAAGAAGCTGACGACGGCAGAAGGAGTGTGTGTGTGTGTTAGAGAGTGAGAGAGAATGAGACAGAGTGAGAAACCTGAGGGTTGGGGGTATTTAAAAAAAGTTAAGTAGTTATTTTCTTCAAATAATTCAAAAACAATATATTTTAATTGCAATTTAATAAATATGCATATAAGTTTTATTACGTAATTTAATTTGATTTTTGTTTTTATTTATTTTTTTTTGTAATTTTGTTATTGTGGTACTGTATTTAATAGCATATAATAATTGTGATGGTAAAAAGTGTATATTGTTGTTTTTTCTTTATTGTATCTTTTGCTTTATTTATTTATTAACGCCATTTTGTTGTTGTTTGTTTTGTTAATATTTCAATCAAATAAATTTAGTTTGCCAAGTAACACGCTATTGTTTTTATTTTTATTTTTATTTTAAGCTGATTTTTTTTTCTGCTCAAATTGAATATGTACTGCATGTGTGTATGTAGTATAGAATAATTATGCTTATGTTTACTTTTAAATGTATGCGTATTATTGTAAATAATAAACTTGCGTCTTCTTTTCTTTTTACTTTAAGTTTAGATTTAGTTTAATTTTGGTTTAGATTTAGTTTTTTATTTTAGTTTCATTACGCTTAACAAGTTTGTAATAATTTTTGCTCGTCGTCTTTAATTTTTTTTTTAAATACATTTTCATTTCAACTATAATTTTATGCAATTGGCAATATAATTAAGTAAGCAAATTTTTGTTGTTGTTTGGTTGTGCTTTTTGTTTTCTTTAAAAAAAATTTTTATTATAAATATTAAATATATTAGTAAATATGCATATAAAAGCAAGGACAAGCATTATGCAAAATTAATTTATTTTTTTTTAAATTTGTTTTTTATTTATTTTTTATATATAAATTTATCTTGTTTACAAAATATTATATATTTTTTGTTGTCATTTTTGCAGAATAAATGGATGGATAATTGATTCAAAAAACACATTTTTTTATTTGTTAATAATTAACAAGTTTTTGCTTAATGTAAAATTTTAATAAAAGCTTCTTCAAATTTTACATTCAAATGATTATGAAATTTTTATTTCGTTTTTGATTTATTAAAAAAAAATGTTCTTTTTTAAAATTTATGTGCATCCTTGTAAAAAGTAATAATAAAAAGCGCTAACAAAAAAAAATACTCTTCGAAAAATGTGGAATGCATCAATAAGCCAGGATTAAAAAGGATTTTTTTAAACTAATTGGCTTTTCTCAGAATAAGATTGTGTGATTATAATGTGTAAAAGAAGTAGAAGTTTAAAGTATATGCTTTTGTATCTATCAGAAAAACTACATAAACAGTTGTGTGTATATGTTTTAAAAACTAGATTAAATTCTTCTTTCCTTTTCTAAAAAAATGAAATGCAAGTTTTGATAAAAAATTTCCCTTTTATCTTCATTTTAGGAATCTCTGAAGACAACAAATATTTTTGAAACGTAATAGTGGCTCTACTTTGATTCCTTTTTTTTGTTTGTGTATAGTCAGAACATCTACACTTCGATACTGCTTCCTAGTAACTTTACCAATTTGAAAATATTTTCACTTTTCGTTTATCATTTTTCTATTTCATAACTGTGAATCATTTAAAACATTCATATTTTTAATAAATTACCATGGCCATGAAACAAAGGATGTACTCTCTATTTTTTACATTCGGATTCGGATTCATATTCACATCTTTTGACTTGTTTTAATATATAAAATTATTAAAAAAACTGTACACAAAAGGCGTTTTATTTTTCAATTATCAAAAATTACACTAATAAATAGTAAAATATGAAAAAAGTTTTTTTTTTTATGTAATTAAAAAAACGTTATTTTTTCCTGTTCTGTTAACTATTAAAATTATAAGTGGTTGCCAAAGTGATAGCAACACCTACAATTAAAATATTTAGAAAGAAAAATACCAAATGAAAAGCTTTGAATAAAAATAACATTATTTATATAAACCTGTATTGAAAAACATATTAGTAGAACTTTTTGTTTAAACTTAAAGATAAGAAAATACAAAATATGAAAATATCGAAAATTAAAAACTGGGAAATAAATAAATACTTTCAAATCTACTTTAACATTTGGCTACATTTCTAACTTGGTTATAAGTATGTACGTGTATCTTATGAATGTTTTAATATTTTTGGAATGCATTAGTGTGCAGTGTCAAAAACCAAATCAGAATATAATCAAAAATAACTTTAAGGATAATACTAAGTTAAACAATTAAAATCTAATTTAAACTTTGAGCAACGACGTAAATTAGAACATCTTCAAAAATAATAATTAAAAAATGTCAACGTAAATGATTAAAAATTAGTTAAGCTTTTAGTTATTAATAATTTTGAATATTATTAAAGACAAATAAAATGAAATTTCCATTTAATATTCGTGTTAGATAAATTTAAAAACTGATATTGAATATGACTGCTAACATTTAGGCATTAATATTCTAGTTTTTTCTAAAACGCTACGAACGAAAATTCCTTTCAATAAGAAATAGTTATCAGAGTTTTCAAAATTTTTTTTGATCCTAATTATTTGACCACACAGAAACGTGACCAACGGAAATGTGCTTGAAATTGTTTAATTAATTACTGAAGATAGTCTGTGAAAAAAACGAGGATTACGTGGTCTATAATGGATCTTCAGCCCAACAAGAGTCTGCTAAAATCTTACAGGAAGTGACTCAAAGGTATCGTGACTATGATGATAGACCACTGCAGATATGGAAACTATGCTAGAATAATGATTTCGATAAAAATTGTCTTGATGCAGAGGAGAAAGAGACTTTATATCAGGAAGGACACTTTCGGAGCCTCATGGCTTCATAGCCTATTAAAAGTAGCGTCGCTAAGTCTTGCTATTATTCCTAACTTTATTAGCCATTCGTGGTGGTTCTCTGAACCAGTCGAAAATGGGGAGAATGATATGATTTTTTTATAGTAAAAAAAGTTTAAACTGAAAGAGAATTACTTGAGATTTTAAAATTAATTAATTGTACTTAAATCGCATGGCTGTACTACTTTTAACCCATTCTAGAACGTAAGGATTATTTGAGGAAATCATTGATGGATTGATTGAAATGTTCAGCTCAAAGGTCGCATGTTTTATGTTGAGCGGGTGGAAAATACAATTGATTAAGAAACACTAAAAGATTTCTATTTAGCATTTAAATAAAGGATTAAAAAAAATCTAAAATTTTTGTTGAAATAAATATGTTTGACAGTACTACGTTCTTAAATCGGCTTAACTTTTAAAACAAAAAACACGGAAATCCCAAAATTTTATCGTACAAACGGCTTTTAGAAAAGCAAACAGAGACAACTTTTTTATATTCAAAGCATTTTTAAGAAATAGACATGATAAAAGTCATGTAAAAATAAAAGCGATACAAATTTCTAGAGCGAAAAACAGACACAAATAACAAAAAGTGTACTTGAGCACTTGTTAGTTGTATTCCTGCCATCTGATGCCACTATTTCCGTATGAAATCTGTCATTAAAATAGCGAGTAAAGAATTGACAGATATACGATATACGAACCAATTAGAGTTAAAAAACCAAGTGTGATTCAAAAGTAGTGGAAGCAAAGGGTGTCAAACAACAAAGTATAAGTATTTGTTGTAAATGAAGCCCGCCCTCATATAAATTCCAATCAATCGGGTAGATATTACGAAACAGTTGAAAAGAATGTTTATTAAAGAAGATATTAGATTCTATATCATTGACTTTTCTATTCTATATCTTTTCACATAAAAATGCATCGTACGATTGCTAATAATGGTTAATCTTGTTTAATAGAATTTTTACTAATTTCAATCAATCAGAAGACAAAAAACAAAAAAAACTTTTATTTTTTTAAATAAAACTAATGACACTCTTACGCGTTAAAAAAAGAAAAAAAAATAACAAAAAGAAAAGCGTGTGTAGTAAGACATCTAATATATGTATCTACTAAATAGTACGAACTGATATAAATGTATGTTCTTATGTATGTACATATATAATTTGTAATAAGTATTTATAGATGATTAACTATTGCCTAAGATTGAGTCGCTAAATAATCTAAGTACAGCATTCAAAACATTAAACGTCAGATAATTTTAATTTTTTATGTTGAAATTTGGAAAAAAAAGAAAAACTAATAAAGTCTTACGTATTTCGAAAAACGAAATAATTTTTATGTCTGACGTTTAAATTGCTTGTTGCACACACACATTTACTACGAGTACTTTAAAGCTTAAATAATGAAGTATTAAACATTCGAACATACTACTTGAGTTGACTATGAATATTTGGTTTTTAATAATGTTATTAAATATTTGTTATAGCGGATTATATTGTATATGTATGTATGTATTATATGCTTTTATATAGAAAGTTAAGAGAGATATTACGAGTACTAACAAACAAACTACTTGTCTTTTGTTTTTGTTATATCAACGTATCAACGAACGAATGTTGTGCTACATTTTATTGTGGCTATAATTGTTTTAACTAAACTAGCTGTTATTTTAAATAAATATTTGATTACTATGAAATATTTCGAAATTGATAATAATTTCGAAGAAGAATAAATGGCTAATTGATAAATGTAGGCTACTTAGATACAGTGAGACACTTGATTTTAACATGAGCAGAAAGGGCGTTTCGCGTTTTTCTGTTATGGAATTTGCCATTTTCGACTCTCGATACTATTGTGAGAAGTTCAAGTTATAATTAAATATATAAACAGTTTAAAACGTCTCACGGAAAGAAGAACTGATTTTTATTAAAAGTTGTTGATGCCCAGGAATTGTGATTTAATAGCAGCTGTGCGTGTTAGAGCTGTGGCTAAGGGCAGGGTTAACGCCTGATGAGGAAATCCTGTTGATGATGGCTGGGCACCGGCACCGCTGCCAGTACCAGGCCGCCTGCCTGCATTCGCACTACACGTACCAAACGTGCTTCTACCGATTCCACATATAGTCAAGCCTACAAAATTACAGTGCATTTACATTTGTGTTGAAATTAAAAAAAAAAAACAAAAAGTTAGAAGAAATTCATACAACCAAAAAACACTAAAAATAAAGGTCTTGTTGGTTTTGTGGAAACTCTCTTGATATCGATTAAATGGTTTTTTTTTTGACAAGGCATTAATGGAAATAAGTAACATATTCTATGACTTAGATTAAAAATCAAAATAAATAAAATAACTAAATGTGTTAAGTCTAATAGTGCCAAACTATTTAAATGTCATTTAAAATATTTAAAACTCAATATGTGATTGGACTAGCATTAAAATATATAAATAATGAAGCGAAAATCACTATACTTGCAAGAGTGTAAAACCTCTTTTTTCTCTTCACGTGTTAGCAGCTTATAAAAAATTAACTTGCTTTGTATTTAATTAGTCTCATATCACTGCTTGTCCTTTTTTTTAAATTTCTTTTTAAATCAAATTATTTAGTTTGAGCTCTTGGAGACATAAGCAAATACTAATGTCAATTAAATATTTCAACTCTTGTAAAATATATATTTTTAGAGATGGCTTTCGTGCTTAGCCAGGGCCATTCAAGTTGAAGAATAAATTTCGCTGTGTATTTATTGTGTATTTAAACTCATAGCAAATTTTAATAGATTTAACAATTTAAGCCGATATTCCTTTGGCCAATTTTTAAAATTTCTTCTTGAGTATTTTTTTCACAAAATGTACTTAACATTTATAACTAATTGGCACTTGTAAAAACATAAAGAATAAAAAAATAAATACTTATTACCTGTTGGTAACGTGTTGTTGTTGTTCCAGAGTAAAACCATACAATTTTAAATTCATGATATTACAATTGTACATCAGTTGCAAGTTTTACTCAAGGGATGTTTAAAAAAATATTACGAAATTCTGTTCTTTTTTTTTATTATAATTTTAAAATTTTATTAAATAATTAAAAAAAAGTTAAACACTTAAAAACTATTGTAGAACAAATTTTGTACGTTACGTGTACATTACGTTTTACGTCTAAAATTGTTTTCTCTTTTAGTTTTTGGTCAATATCTTTGGCGATTTCTTAAACTCAAAATCTACAAATGATTGTCTTAATTTACGAAACACTTGTTTTTATAAAAGCGAAAATATAATGAAATAAAAATATTTTTAAGCTGGAAAGTTTTAAGTTGTTGTTGTGGGGGGAGCCAACATATAATCACCGATCAAAATACGATTTTCCGGGACTACACTCATGACACCAGCTGACACATATGCAAATGAGAGTATGGAAAAAGAAGAAAAAAAAAATAAAAATAAAAAAAAACAACAAACTTTGAAGAAAGTTTACAACAAAAGTTGGATTAGTTTTTCTTTAGAAATATTTAAAATGAATGCATCACAACTATTCGATTTAGTAGCAAAAGAGAGACATTGAACACGTTTTACAAATATAATTTTATTTCAAACATTTGGTTTTAGTGTAGTCCCGTGCTCATACATACATACATATTATTAGTACTTATAATTACGTATTTTAACATACACACATACATGTGTAAAAACAAGAATAATTAGGTAAGTAAAAACGTTTATAGACAGTTATTTCCGATCGTTTTTTTCTCAACTTTCGTAATATTTTTTTTTTGAGTATAGATAATTTGAAAAAATATTTAATTAATCGTGATAATTATTTCAACGAATGATTTTACTTTGGAAAATCTGTTTTTTAAATTTTATTTTTTTTCATTGCTTTTTATGGTTAAGCGTGCATCAAGCATTTGTTAAACAACCAAATTAGTACTGAATTATGTATATACAAATTAATTGGGTTAAAAAATAATACATTTTATAGTGTTTCGATTGTTTGACTATTTTTGAAATTCAATACAATATGTAGGGTGTTGGTTTGGGGAAAATGTGGAGTTTTCTTTTTACAAAATTATGTTGAATTTTGTGCAAAAGAACTTTTTAAACTTATTAAGTTATTGTTTGAAAATACAGTTGATGGTTAAGAAATAAAAACTCACCAGTAGGATAAGGTAGACCAAAGCTAGGATAACCCGAGTAGCCTCGACCAGCTGCGTAGGCAGCGTAAGCAGCAGCTGGAAAACCTGTGTGGATAACAGAGAAATAAAATATGA
Source organism: Phyto melanocephala (assembly GCA_941918925.1). Classification (NCBI taxonomy): domain Eukaryota; kingdom Metazoa; phylum Arthropoda; class Insecta; order Diptera; family Rhinophoridae; genus Phyto; species Phyto melanocephala. The sequence continues at coordinate 135,900,527 of OW799235.1, read as the reverse complement.
CATTTTGTAGATATTGAAATTTTATAATAAAAATTTTGTTTTTCTAAAATCTACTACTAGTTGTTTTGTTTTTTGGTTTTTATATGAAGAATCTACTTCGTTGTTTGAAGGTGTGTTATTTACTTACCCTCTGGTAATGTCCCCAGTCCCCACATGATGTTGTCTGCATTATCGACATGTAACACAACAAATGAAAGAGAATAAAAATAAAATCGAAAAATATTTTATTACAGAATACCATAAAATTTTTTTTAAAAGTTTTTTATTTCGTTTGTAAACAAAATCTAAATCATATAAAAGTTGTAAATTCAAAAGGTTCGATATTAGATAAATATTTTTAATGATTAAACAAAATAAAACTAAAATTTTATTCGAACTTGTACGAATACAATCTAAAACATTGACGAGAAATAAAAATTGTTCAATTAGTTGAAAAGAAAAAGAATATAAAACAAATTGTATAAAATAGTACGTTAAAACTAGTGTTTGCTAAAGTTGAGATGTTTTTCTCATATAAATTTTAAATATGGAAAATTGGACTAAATGTTTGGTGTCATATATATATGAAAAAAACAAATATGTATTAAGTTGTTTGTTGTTGTTGTTTTGTTATTGTTACTACTTAAGATTTAAGTATCTCTCGTTTTATCCTACTCTAAGACATAAACACACACTATCACACATAGATATTGAATAAATACACATACATATAGAGACAATTTTAGTCGTTTGTTGTCGTTTCAATCTTATTTACTAATTAAGTATTAATAACTAAAGTGTACGTGTTTGTTTTCTTTTTATTAATATTATCTCTGTATAAGTGACAATTCTAAATTTCTTTTAAACTAATTAGTAGTTTTACAAATGTACATGTTAGAATCTTTTTAAATATTTTCTTTCTTTTTAGTTGTCCTTGTAAAACTATTTGTTGTATCAACATTAGCTAAGAGATTTTGGTTCATTGTAATTTATTAGATGTTTCTAATTTAAATCCTATTTCGTTATACTATACTATAGTTTTCAGTTTAAAGTTTAAATATGATTTAGTATAAATGTCTATATATAAATTTTTTAGTAAATCTAAAAACAAAAATACACTTAAAGCTAATAAAAGATTGATTAGATTAGAGATTATGATGTTGTAAATCTAAAAAAAAAAAAAAAATTCGTCAACAATACAGTCAGTTAAAATGGAGAACAATCGTTTGAGTATTTAAATTGGAAATTTTTCTAATCGTTTGACCGCAATTGACACAGAACTTAACCAACTTTCTTATATGATTTTTGTTTTCCATATTTATTAACTAATATTAGGTTAAGAAAATACTTTGCGTTATCTCATAGATAGATAGATAGATCAATAGACTTATTTTCGGCCAAGTGCCAGACAGAATCATTTATAGTAGTAATTAAATAATTCAAGTTGATATTGATTAATATAGCCACCAGTATTCGAAATAAAATATATATTTTATGGTGCTTTTGTTTAAAACAAAAACAAAAAAAAAAAATAAGTAATTTTTTATATAAAAGCACTCTTCACGTTGAATATATTATGCGTTACAATTAAAAAAAAAAAAAAAACGTTCATGTCGTAGTAGCTACTTATTGAGGAATACATAGTCAATTGACAAGCCAATACCAAGAAATATTTCATTAACAAAAAGATTAATTAAATTCTAAAATAAAGTTTACCTTGATAATGTCCCATTTACATTTATTTTCTGATTGTTTTCCATAATCAACCAACTGGTATTGCCTAACATTCTTAATCAAAAACTTCTCTAATAAAAGTTTATGACTAAAATTAAAGTGAAATTTTTCTTTATTTAAATATATCCGCTATAGAACTAATATATGTAATATTTTAGTTTTCTCTTTACTATGTATTAAGATTAAATAATTAATAAATGTATGTATGTATGTATGTTAAAAAGAATAAGTCAATAAAAAAAAATTAACAAACACACATTTAGGAAAATAAATCTTTTGAAATAAATTAAAAAAATACTGACTATTTGTATTCTACGACTTAAATGTAAATAAAAATTAAAAACAAAATAATAATACTTAATATAGTAGTTTCTATTAGGGTACACCAAACAAGGTACAAGCAGTGTCGAATTTAATTGAATTCGCCTCCTTCCCAAATGTTAGACTTTAGATAAGAAATAGCAAATTCATATTATTTTCATATGTAATTTAAGATTTGGAATGAAGGCAAATTCAATTGAATTTGCCACTGCGTGTATCTTGTTAGGTGAATCCCGCACTCTACTGCAATAAAAAAAAAAAAGAAATTAAACGCTCTAATCCATTGTTGCTGTAGCGAATTTTTCTGACGTTGATTAGTTAATTCAAATTCCGTTGGTTTTAAATTTATTTTATTTCATTTGGTTTACTTTTGTTGGCTGTAGTTTTAAATTATCCTTCAGATTATCCTTTGTCGTTGTTGTTGCTCTGTTATCTCTTAATTGTGAAATAATTTTATATATTTAAAAATTTTTTTTATTGCTTTTGTTTCTATTCAATTAGTTCATCTCCTCCTACTGTGCAGTCTGTAAAGCCTTGGTATTTTTGTTTTTTTTTATTGTTGATTGTAAATATAGTTGGTAAATACATATAAAATACATACATAGACTTTTAAATATTTTTCTGTTCACAAAACTTCATTTAGTATGTATGTATTAACTTTTTTGTTGTTGGTTGTTTTATTTAAATAAAGTAGATGCAGGATAAAATATACTAATTCAATAGACGCGTTCACGCCAAGTAGAGATGTCTTAAGAAAATAGAATAGAAATAACTGTTTTAGCTAAAATTACTTATAAGAAAGCAGGCGGCTTGTTTGCATCTTCTCCAAATGCGAGTCAAGTATTTTAAATTTGTTTATGTTTAAGCTACTAATGCTTAAATATCCAATTTTCAATTTCATATTGTAATGGAAAAATAAAGAAAAAAAAACAAAGTAAAAACACTCAATTCAACTAATTTTTTTCTAAAAATTTTTACACAAACATTGTCTACCTTGGAATCCTTGTTATGCTGGTTTCTCTTTACAATTCGCGCAGCTGATTCTGTTTTACTCTTTGTTTTACTACTTTAGTTCTTCTAATTTGTTTGTTCAATATGTTCAATTATTTAATTTGTGTTTCAAATTACTTGGTAGTTTTATAACGACTACTTACATTAAATTAACCTTTATCTAGAGTTACTTCAGTTAATGTGTATTTTTACCTAAAGAAAAAATCTACTACTTCATGACATCCTAATTTTTTAAATCGTATTTTAATCGAATCGAAAATGTTTGGCCTCTAAGCCCCTAAATGTATTTTGTTTTTTTTGTTTTTTGATTTTCTTTACTTTGTTTTTTACTGTTTTTACAATTTTATTATTATTTTGTTGTTTATAGGATTTGATAAATATTTGTATTATTAATCTTATAGCTAAGTTAAGTTTACTAAACGTGTTTAAATGAGAAAAAATGATAATATTTTCAGAAGGAAATTATTATAACAAACAACTAGACAAGTCTAAATTGATGATTTATTCAAATCAGTCAGATTTCATATGCCGCGATCATATTTCTGAAATCAAGTTGGACCCATCCAATTGCAGAATCAAAATATCTTTATGAAATGATTGATCCACATTACATGTGATACATATTTAATCTAAACAGTGATCAATGTAACTCATATGGCAGACAAGTATTGCTCATTACGGACTACGTAAATTAAAAACTGTTATACGTACGTTACCATGTTTTTTACAATTCAGTCAAATTGTTTAATAAATTTTTACGCCTGAATGACTGATCATTGTGTAGGGCACTCTAAAGAGCTAAATTTATCAATGAATATAAAACATTATATTTGAACTAACTCTTTACAATTTTCTTTCTGAATGAAAATCTGTTTTTCTCATGAATCGATAAAACCGATTGCAGTTAACGTTAAATGTTTTTCTTTTGTTACTGTTAAAAGCTAAAACGTTCTTAATACACTAAATTCAGTTTAAATTAGTAAAATTAATAAAAAAAAAACATTATTTAATTGTAAAATGCAAAAGTCCTTTAAATACGTAATAATTATCAATATGATTTTAATATTGTTCTAAAGATTGATTATAAATTTAAAAAAGGACTTTGTTTTGTTTTGTATGTAGATATTAAATGTTACACTATTAAATATAATTATTTATTTATTTATTTAAAACACTAAATGTAAATGCTTAGACAAAAGACAATGTTATTCATTATTATTTTTTATTTTTTTTTTTATTCTTTCGTAAAATTCCATTCGATTTTAAGGTTTAAATATTAATAAACAATGTAAGCTAGACCTAATTAATGTTTTGATTTCGAACATTAATTTACAAGTACATACATATTGTATAAATAAATTTAAGTTTTAGTAATAGTCGTTTAAAGGTTAACATACATTCAATAGATTAATTAAAAACAAACATTCAAGTTGACGTTGAATGTAACGCATGTATGTATATAATTTGAATGTTTGTTTAATGTTTTGTTTTTGTATGAATAAAACTATGTATAGAATAATGTTAAATGAACAATAAGTGAATGGTTAAGTCAATTATGGACGTGTTAGTTGTGTTAGCACCGCTGAAGGTGGTCAGATTCCAAGGGTGTTAGTGCCTTGCAACTGATAAAGAGTGGCGGTGGGCATCTCTAGTCCCGGTACCGATAACAAATCGGTCAAGGGATAGGTAAGTGTTGCCGCGGCTGATCTTATTTGTGCTTGAGACGGAGGCGCAGATGCCACAGCAGCCGCAGTTAACGGATTTGTGGCATTGGTGGGTCTAAGTTGTGTAGCAGCAGCTGCTGCCAACAAGCGTTTATAGCCAACCATAGCGGCAGCATCATATAAGGCCGAGGCCTGTTGGGGATTAGATGCGGCTGCTGCGGCAGCATATTGTAAAAGGGAGTGACCACTTACGGCCGAATGTGTGGGTGTTGTTGTTGAGAGTGGTATGAAGGTGTGTGTTGGTTGTGCGCCGGCTGCAGCGGCTACAACAGCATTTGCAAAATTTTGCTGTTGTTGCTGTTGTTGATGTTGATGCAACTGTTGTTGCTGATTGGCAGCAGCTGCCGCCGCAGCCGCAGCAAAATGAGTGGGCAAAGGATAGGGCGTATAACGCAAAGAAGAGCTAGAGGGACCACTATTACCACTACCACCACCACCACCAGTTAAACCGGCACTACCAAAGAGAGCCGCATGTGTATGAGCATGGGAGTGATGATGGTGATGTGTACCGGGAACAGCTGCGGCTATAGCGAAATTACTACCAAGTATGCCAGCAGCTGAAGCACCACCACCACCACTACCACCAGCTGCATTTGCAGCAGCAGCGGCAGCAGAACTAGTGTTAGCATTACTGCTCCAAACTACCAACTCACCGTAAGCAGAACGGCCGGCAGCTCGAGTTTTTGCCAAATTAGCTGGTAACATGACTTCTTTCGGTTGAGCTTTCTTACATTCGACCTGCAAACAAAATTAAAATAATAAATAACAATTACAATACAGCAGATGAAATTATAATGAATTCAAACTCACCATTTTATTGTTTATCTCATGAAAATGAATTTCGCAAACTTTATCTACCACGTCTTCACTTTGAAATGTTACGAAGCCAAAACCTGCAACACAATTGAGAGAATAAAATTATTAAAGTTTTTTTTTTTTTTTTTATAAAACTTTAAAACAAACAAAAAAACATATTATTCACAGAAAAAACAATATTAATTAAATAATAAAGAAACAAAAAAAAAGAAAAAAATTAAAGAAATTAAAATATTAGAAGAGTGGGTAAAGCTTTAGGCTGACTACGATGCCATTAAAATTAACCCACTGAGCCTACGCTAAGATTATCTAGGAGATAAACTTTAGAAAGGTGTTGAGTTATTATCAGTAGGCATTGCTAATTTAAACCACAATTGGAAAGATAATAATTTTATGTTTTTTTTTTCTTGCATGTGTATAGTATGACCATGTGAATATCGTATGTACTACATACACATACATACATATGTATTGAATTGTTTTTTTTTTATATAAAACATTTGAAAATGTTGAATTGAATGTAAAGAAATTAATTAAATTTGTTTTAGAATCATTACACCCACTGTCTAACTCCCATTTTGCTATTAAAATTTTACAGTTTGTTTGTGTCCATTAGAAGTATGTTTTTGTTTGCAAGAGTTTTTGTTAAGAATTATGCAACAGCCCTTGGGAGTTCTTCTTTATAGAATAAGACTGCTTACTGTCTGCCTCTTAGCCCTATTCTTTCCATAAAATAAAGTTTTTTGTGAACTTTTAACTGACTGACATCTTTGAGAGTATGAGTTTTTATTTATTTTATTTAGTTGTTTTTTTTATAGTTGTTGTTGCTGTTTAATTTCTGAAATAACTGATACGTTTCTGAGACGTTGTGGGTTATGTTTCTGTGTGTAAATGTGTTGCAACTAGGGATTGCTGCTGAGTCAGTTTGACTGTTATAAAGATGTAATTCCTTTTGTTCGTTATAAAGTTGTTAAAGTTATGAATAGCTTTTTACTAGTTTTCGACTGTGAACTTTTAGACAGCCAGACCACAACATAAATTTCGTTGTTGTTTTGACCGAAAATAAAAATCAAAAATAAATACAAATATAAATAATAAAGTTGATTTGTACGTATGTATGCTAAGGGGTATAGTTTTAATCTTTCTTTTTTTGTTTCTCGTCAAAAGCTGGTTTGTTAGGTGAATTCCCGAAAGATTTGTAATAATACGAGTGTTTGCCTAGTAGAATTAAAACAAAATTTTATTTACTATTAAAATATGACTTATATTTTAATTTAATAAATAGTTTAATTGCCGTAAGCATTCATTTATTAAATATAATTAGCTTTTTTATACCCGCCACCAAAAAAAGCTAGGGGCTAAAATTTTGCCAGAATCTTTCTTATAAACAAGGTTTGTTTGGTATTGAAAATGGGCCTTTTGGTTAAAGGCTTTGTTCTGACGGAAAATAAATGCGACACGCCAACTTTTACGCCCACCTCCCATATAACGTTTTCCCTTAAATTCTTATAATTCCTCTATGAATAAAGATTTTGGAATAATAAAGGACTATATTGAAACATCTAAGTTGCATTCATTATTAGAAATAATTTCGACACGCCTACTATAACGAACACTTTTAACGTTATCTACTGTTAATGAAATTTAAAAGCTCATAAAACCGACAAAATTGGAGGTATGATACTGAAATTTTCTACATATATCCTTCTAGTCAATGTCATTGTTATGTCAGAAAATTAAGGTGACACGCCCACTTTTACGCCCACCTGCCATATAACGTTTTATCTCAAATTCATATAATTTCCTTATGAATAAAGATTTTGGAATAAGAAAGAACTATATTGAAACATCTAAGTTGCATTCATTAGCAGAAACTATATACTTTAACGCCCACTTTCATTGAAAGACTAAATTTACGAAAACATTTTACTAGCATATCAAAGTTATACAAAGAAAGTGATACATATTTTAGTATAAAGAGATTATTGCATAGCGATTACTTTTAAAAATAAAATAATACATTTTGTGCTATAAATTGTTTTTTTTTTCCGGGAATTTGAGTTTTTTAATTTTCTCGATTTCCCAGGATTATTGTTCGGAATCCCAGGAAATGAAAAATGTTTATATATGGTAACATTTATTTTTCATAAAAATTTTTTTTCAAGGTTTTTTTTTTAACTTTACATTTAAAAAAGAGTTAAAAATTTTTTAACTATTCGTCCAATATCGATATAAAGTGAACTAGTGTTTTCTGTAACAATAATATTGAAAAAAAAAAACATATATTTTTACTCAATTTATATTTTGAATTCAAATTTCTTTACTAATTTTTATAGTTTTCAAGTGTTTCTTAAACATTATAAACTATTTTATGCTTTTTAATAAAAAGTTTTTAATCTATGAAAACAAATTTACTTTTTATTTCTTTTACTGTGGTATCATGTGAAATTAAAAAATTAATCTCGCATTCGCGAGAAACGAAAAATTGCGGGAAAAAAAACCTAGTTATAAAAGTACGGAAAGTTGGTGGTGGGTATAAAAGATTCGGCACAGCCGAATATAGTGCTCTTACTTGTTATTTTATATCTTTATATGTTTTATATATGTGCCAAAACTGTCAACATCCAATAGGCTGAACTCTAGAGTGAAAACAGTTTTTGAATACTTAAACACTATTTGAGAACAAAATTTTGATCAATTTTACTCTTAGTTCCTCTTTTCTTAAACATATTTTATTTTTACAATACAAAAGGACAATTTTCTTTAAGTTTATTAATAATAATTTGTTATGATATGACTTAGCAAAGAGGTCTGTCGGACTTTGCAGGTTACATTTTATGTCTTAAGCCCATTTTTATTTGTGTTTGATATGATTTTTGTGTTATAATTTGGCATCGGTGACATAATAAGTAGCAAAAACTGAAAAAAAACTGTTGGATTTTTTTCCAACATGACTGTATGGAAGGAAACATAAATATTAATTAAAGTCACAACCCAAGTTGTATTTTATCAATTTTCATTGTTGTTGATAATTTCTATAGAAACATTTTGCGTAAAAATACAACTTCATTTCATATGGTTTTAAAATTTTGTATCAAATTCATACAGGGATGGAAAAAATTTTTTTTTGCAGAATCAAAAAATAATTTTTATGTTTTTTTTTACCTCAAAATAAAAATTATATATTTTTTTAGCTCAAATGTTCTGTTAATTGTTGTTACCCATTTTTTCTCTTTATGAACCCTTCTAATGTACATACAAACATAAATATGTCAACGTATAGGGCGCAGTATCATAACATTTTTATAATATTGTATAAATATTATGTTAAATAGAAAATAATTTAATGTGGAAAATCATTTAATTGCAAACCTTATCAGTTTGAAATTATAATTAAATTCAAAATTGATTTTACTGGGAATATTGCATAGACAAAACCAAATACAAATTAGGTACTTAGTTGTATTCGTTAAAATAAAAACACTTTTCTGCTAAACATACATATGTACATGAATATATGTATATGTAAGCATTTTAGTTGTTGTGTATGTATAAAAATATATGTTTAAATGAATACCATTGGATAATTCATAAGTTGTCCTAAGTGTCATACTAGTTTTAAAGTAATAATTTCTATTAATTTGTTTGTTTGTTTGTTTTGGTTTTCAACGAGAAATATTTAATAATTTAACGCCTTTTTGATCTTTTTCGAAAACTGTGATTTGATTTGGCTTAAAAGCGCCGTTATTTATTTTTAAAATTTTTTTAAAGATTCTCACGCATTTACGGGTTCTCAAAGTAGGCATGACTATTTGAACTACTGTAAAGATCTACATGATTATGGAAGTGAACTTGTGTATATGGAATGTTTCATAAATACATATTTACAAATTGTTTTCATATCATAAACAGCCTCCTTGTATATTTTTATTCATGTTTTGTTTTTTCATTTCTCAACAGCATTTTACTTACACATATATAGTATGTGTATGTGTGTGGGTGTGAGAAATAAATCTAAATTGATTGACTGCTTGAATGACTTTCTAACTAACTTAACTGAGAATTGAACTGAACTAAACTGACATTACGACTGGCACTAGGTATTGGCAGTAGTTATAATTCATTTTAGATTTGTAGCCGGCATAGTATATGTCGTGGCAGCAGAGGGCCAAATGTACAAGTGTATTGAACAACTAAGTGTGTACGTGTGTGTATTAGAGATTGTAAGCAAAATTATTTAAAAAAAGTCTGTTATAACTTATAACCATGCTTACACACTCACAGTAGGTAATACATATACAAAAAATGTATATAAAATCATATTAAGTACTTAACGCATACACTTACATTAAAATAAGTATACATATAACAGCGTATACTATAGCAAATATATTAGTACACACAAACAAACAAATGTCGTTGTATTATGGCAAAACTAATAAATTATTCGTTAGCAGGTCATTATTGTACAAATTACTTGTATTTTAGTTAAAGCGAAAACGCATTAAGAACAATGTGTTCATATTTAGATGTAGAATATATATTCTGTAAACATACATACATACATGTAGTACATTCAAGCGTACAAACTATTTTCAACTACATATGCATGTACAGAAGAATTTATATAATTTACTTTTGAGAAAAGTAGGTGGCTATATCAGAAATAACATTTAATTATTTATTTACAATATCAATAATATGCCAATTGTGAAATTAAATGGCATATTGAACTTTTTAAGCAGCTAATACACGGCATGTTTTTTACATCTGACTTATCCCACTGCTGAATATATACACATGATAGTGTTACATTAAAAAAAAAATGGTTTCTGTAAAAATCATGTGCAAAGTCATCTAGTTTAATTGTGATGGTGGAAGAATAATTTGAAGAAGTTTGTTTTGTCGACGAGTGAAATGTATTTTCGATTTAACTTATAGTGTTTTTTTGGTCGGTAATTAAGTGTTGGATGTAAATATATTTTTTTCAACTCCAAGTAAAAAGAAAAATATTGAAATTAATGTATTCCATTGAGAGGGCGATAACTCGTACGTTTAACAGTCATCTGATATCACACAACTAAGAAACTTTCTAATGAATACATCAAAAAATTCTACATGTTTTAATTACTTGTCTCCGAAGGCAACTTTTAAGCTAATTTCCAGTTTAGAACGCGACAATGAATAAATCTAGTGTTGCCAAAATATTATAATTGGTGAGCTTCAAATTATTTTATTTAACCAAAAAGAACGTTGCAAAGCTAAAATATTTTAATCACAATTAGAATAAAGAAGTATTCAACAGTTAAATAATTTGTTTGAATTTTCGCGTTTTAATATTATATTTTAATTTAATTTAATTTCAGTTTTACTTTTATAAAAGTGAAATATTTACAACTGACAGCTTCAGTATCACTTATTTATAATGTTGCTCTATCATTTACAAAATAATTGAGAAGGTGGCTACTCGGCGACGATCGCATCAAACGGTATTTTTGATTGTGTATTCGTTGTTGCCTGTTGTTGTCTATGTGTTAAATGACTTATTACATGTTAGTTTGGTATTTTTGTTAAGTACGGATAGAACTAGCTAAATACTAACTCTTAATTAACACTTGTGGGTGCAATAAAAACATTTTTTTTATGATTACTACTACTGCTACCAAAAAATTACGGAAAAAGAAAAATGTTTAAAGCATGTGACATATATATAATACAACTGCATAATTGCAAAAAAATTGCTTTAGCGACATCTTAAGCTAAAGGCAAACATTAAAAAAACTGTGGTAATGACGTGCAAAAAAGAATACAGGAAAAACAGATGTTGGTAAATTTCGTACTAACTCAATGATATGTATTTGATATAACATGAAATCAATTAGAACAAATAATTCTTTATTTCAATTTTCAATACATTACTGAGTTAAATAGTTGATATTTACATACAACACCTGTAGTTCTGATCAAAAGAGTGCTGATGATGAAACCGTAGCTGGTTTCGAAAATGCATTCCACTCAGCTAGTATCGGATGACTAATTTTTCCTTAAATATTCTTGTGGTTATCACATTGAACTTATAGCCTATAATTTAAAAATTTAAAATATAATACAAATTGAAGAAAGTTCATAAAAATTAAAATACAACGAAAAATGTTAAAGTTTACTGTGTCTATTTTTTAGCGGTTAGCTCCCGCATTTTAAAACTTTAATTAAGGAACATTCCAAAGAAAACCATGGTCTGTTCATCCATTTTGGTCACACTGCCTACAACAACAATCTATCTCGTAGTAATGAATGTCTTAGGGCAAAAAACGTTTTCAAAAGATGAGGAATGTAATGTCTACAAAAAGAAATAATTTTGTAACAAAAACATTAGTCAGAAGAGTATCAATAGATTAACATATGAAAGTGTATATGCATACATATCTCCCTCATAAATTGTATACTGATACTTATTTTTCATGCACTTTATTTTATTTCATATTTTGTTGCTATTATTGTTGTTCAACACCGACATATGCATGATTTATGAATGAGTATTATTAAGTCTTAGTAAGCTGCTTTAACCATAGTATATGTATACTAAATTACACACATGTGCTCTTACAAAAACGAAAATACATATTGTATGTATATGCACACACACTTGCACTAACATAGTTCTACACAAGCAAACATGCATGTACACACTTGAAATATATAAACTTTCTTTCCTTTCCCATGTATGTAAGTGAATTACAGCTAAAGGTAGTTCATTTCTTGGAATAGGTGATTTATAGTCATGCTACTAAGTACACTGAAATACAAACTGCTTCCACATAAGTTAACCACCAGCATTTCACCACAAGTAGTTCATATTTTTCCATTAGAGTTTCAATTTTTCTTATAAATAATTTTTTAGATTTTTTTTTTAAATCGATACAGCACAATTATATACAAATTGCATACGTGTATTTTAAAAACTGTGTATGTGTGTATCTGTGTAAGATGTCTATTAGTTTAAAAATAAATAAGCGGTTAGCATTTATATGTAGCAGTGCATGCCAATTCAATTTTTACTATTAATTGCAAAAAAAGAAAAGTAATTTTATTTTAATGACTTTGTTTTATTAATATTAAATAAATCACCGTGACCTTAAATTTTTTTTAAAATATTTTAATGCAATATGTTGTGAATGTATAAAATTATTTAAAAAAAATTGTTCCTTTGCAAAATATCTTATTTAATTAAGAATGTTACAAAGAAGGTATTTTAATGTTAAATATTGGGTCATCCATTTAAAACTTTATGTTTGAACTATCGATTACTTTGACTTTAAAAGGTATAATGATTTAAATTTTTATTTTCAGGTTTATGTTTGACATTGCATAATAGGAAATATCGAACAAAATTGGGAAATACTAAAAACTTACTTTCAAAGTAGTGAGTCTTTAATGCAAGATGCATTTACGTGGACCATTTTCGAAAAAAAAGTCAGCCTTCAGTCCTGTTTGTGCGTCAATTTATGAAGAGAGTTCATGAAAATGTATCGTTATTGGAGAAAGCAATAAGTGTTCGATCTCGTCCAGTGCGTTTAATCGAAAACATTGCTGGTGTGGCTGAGAATGTGCACATATCTCGCACTTTTTTTTAGAAGAATTTTAGATTTGGAAAAATTGGGTGGCCGAGCTAGTCGCGGCAGTCATATGAATGATATTGTGTTTCATTCCTAAATGACTTTCCAATAAAACCAGAAGTTTTAAAAAATAGTCCGTACTTTTTTCACAGCCGATTAAAATTAAAAATTGCCTGCCCAGTATTATTACATCTGGTTTATCAAAGACACAGCCTAGCTTATTTATAAGGCTCTTTTATATTTTAAGGAAACTTCGACATCCACTTATTCTATTCTATATCGTTCTTTTCCACAACATTTCCATATCAACTTTTTTTTAATTTTAGTTTGTATAAGCTACACAAACATTTGTGGTACAAAGACCAAAATAAAAATATATTCAAGCTTTAACTATTAATTTTTCCAACTTCCTCAGAATCAATTCCTAACCATTGTTAAATGATTAAAAACAGGGTAATGCTTTTTTTTGCTGTTTTTTGGACTTAACATTTCCCTTGTCGTTGAAGTGTAACGGTAAAAGGTGTTAAAATGTTAAAATAAATGTTCGATGGTGATGATGACAATGTGTCAAAAGTAATTAGGCAAAACATGTCCACACATATATCTAATGCAAGTATCGACACACACACAAACATAGACACATATCTGGATGTTACAATTTGTTTGTATTTGTGAATATGCTGAACTAATGGCACCAACTTACAAGGTAAAAACAACATCAGCATGAATAAGAATTGTTGTTATCATTTTAGCAGTTGCTACCGACAATGAACAATGATGGTTTTTAAGGCATGTTTTTTTTTTGCCTCTACACGTTGCAGCAGTTTGCTTCTTAAATCAGCTTTTCTCTCCACGTTTTCTTACCATTTACATTTTATCATTTTCATGATCCAAAGAAGAAAAAAGAAGGACCACTTTACAACACGTTCTGAGACACACTGATGCCATTGTCTACGACATTGATAATATGTTTATACACCCAGTGCAAATATTCAATGGCATTCAATGACATCTCATCTAATTTCGTCTTTAGTATGACTTTCAAAAAAATGAGAGTGGATATTCGATGTTTACGAAAACGAATGACTTTCAATATATAAAATGGTTATATACAGTTCAGAGTTAATATAACACACGTGCATGTATCAGATATACGGTTGGTGTTAAAATTAATTTAAATTATTACCTTATTTTCGATCTTTATATTTACAAAAGTAGACGTCAAAGTTATATTATAACTCATCTTGATTATGGTTTATGTTTTCAGTAATTTTAATTATTTTTTAGTTTTATTTCGATCTAGTAAAAACGTTGTTTGGATGCCTTAGAGTTTAAATGAATTGCTCAGAATTACTGTATCCAAATTAATGTAATGACCGTTTCAAAGCCACTTAAATAAATTTATAAATGTTTTTGGTGGTGTGTAGAAAACTGCTTCATATAAGTACATTAACATTTGTATAGTATTTCCCGTACACAAATCAACAATAATAATAAAAACAGCGGCATCATACTCTTCGCCAAAATAACTTTTTCGCCACTATTTTTCTTCAGTTAAATTTTTTTCAAAGAAACTAATGGGTCTACGTTTTCTACAGCATCGTCATCGTCAGTTTTGTGTTCTGTTCTGTATGTTTGTATCTACATCGATCTATGCAGGAATCGCTTTCATATTGGTAAGTGAGTATGTATTTGCAAATCATGTTATTGTCATTGTTGTTGTTGCTGTTCTTATCTGTTATATGATAGAGTGAGTGCATAAGAAATAGTAGTAGAATTACTTGCTTCTATTTAGGTGACTACAAGTAGATTTGACTAGTGTTTCGTTCCATTTTTTTATTTCGTATTTAATTGGACACAAGAGCCAACATATTCGTCTTCTTTATGTTTTATTTACACCGGTGAGTGTACACATGTGTAATTTAAACATGGTTAGTGTTAAAGGTTTATGGTTACACCGACACACATAAGATGAATTGAATTTTTGAATATGTAGTTGTATTGTAACGTATAAAAGACAAGTGCTGCATTAAATTAAATAAATGTATTTGCAAATTAAAAATACAATTGAAAACATTTTGGGGTGATGACTATATACATGTTTAAGTTCAAGGAATTAGAATTATTTTTCCTGCAGGATTATTTCTTCTAAACTCTAATAAAAAGTCAGCCTTTGGAACTTATGGAATGCAAAAAAAAAACAATTTAATAAGAATAAATGATTTCATGTAAAAGTCTTTAAACTTTTGTGTTTGTAAATGTTTAAAACAATACGAAATTATTTGAAGTTTTTAATATGAAATAAAAAAATAGTATGTTGCAGGCTTATTATTATTTATAGTTATAAATATTTATCATTTTATAGGTGGTGCTATGAGATGTAATGGTATTAATGTTTTTGCTATTTTTTTTAATCAAAACTGAAAACCTATTATTGAAAGCGTAGTTTATAAAAAGGTTTTACAAAGATAGCATGCAATTTAATAATTTATTTTTAGGGTTTTTTTAATCAAGCTTTCAAGGTTGTGAATAGTTATGAAGAGACTTTTTTATTTTCATTATAAATTAATTTCGACGTTTCATTGGTACCTTTTCCAACTTCATCGGGGACTTATTACCTTTTTACTTATTTTGTTCATATTTTTTCTTATTTAATATTAAGTCCTAATAGTCAAAATACATTATTCACTTATATCACCAAAATCTATATAATATAAAATATATCTATATATATAAAAGTGAATATCTATCTTTCTGTGTGTGTGTGTGTGTTAGCTATAGACTTCGAAACCGTAAAGCCGATCGGGATCAATCTTTGGCAAGTTCTTGTACAAACCAAACCTAAAATCACTTCTTTACATGCTCCTAAGTAGTCAAAAGACAAAACTATTTATTAATCATGCAAATCAATAGAAAACTTGAAAAAAAATAAAATTCCCAAAATTTAACTGAAATGTAGAAATCTTAAACAAGTCAAAATCACGTGAACCATTTTATAGTTTGGTTGAATATAAACATATTTTAACACTTTTCATACGATGCAAATTTCCATGTATATTTTACGTTTAAGTCCATTTTATGTGAAAAAGAGAAAAACAAATACAAAACAAAATGAAATATATGAATATTTTATCTTATTTTGTTAGTTTTGTTTTTATTAATAAAATACAGCATACGTTTAAAGCGTCAATTTAAATATTCATGTAAAAAAAATAGAAACAAAAAATTTAAATGTAAATCACATATACATACATAAATGTATATGTTTCCGTTTACGTGTATATGTATGTTCATATACATATATACATACATAAATACATAGATAAATGTATATTATTTTGTTGTGTAAATATCATTACAAACCGGAAGTGTTTAGTATTCTTCTATGTGGGAGTGTGTACGAAAATGAAAAACACATTTGAATGCAATAAAAGTTGGACTTTTGTTTTTATGCACAATAGATAGATAACTGGTCTTTTTCTTTATTTACTTTTTCGCATTACTATTTTTGTTTTATACCTTTTTTTTAAATACAGGTACAATCGGTCATAAATTTTATTTATAAGTAAATGTGAAAATAATACCATTTTAATAAACACCCTCCAAACGGGATATAAATATGAAACAACAAATACGTTGACCATGACTACACCTGTAACACTAAAGGTACACCTTTTTATTTTGATTCCGTTGTTGCTAATCTCTATAAAAAAATAAATGTTTTGTTTTTTCTTTTATGGCAATAAATCGTAAAAAAAAATATTTATCTGAAAAAATTTCTAGTTTTAAATTTGAAAAGGACAATAAAAACAAAAAGACAACATGAACTATGTATAGTTTATGCGTATGAAGCATACAAGACGAAGTTTTCGTTACAAGTATGTATGTGTACATGAGAGGGTGTTGAAACCCATTGCATAAATGCATATAAACAGCTATTGCTTTGGTTGTTATTGCTTATGGCTCTTTTAAACCAATACACAGATTTATTTGTGGTAGTGTTAGTTGCACTTATAGACTTGTTGTTTTTGCTGTTGCTCGTATGGTTGTTTGTATGCTTTAAATGCCCCGTCTTTTTTTAAAACCATACACAAGCCCACACACACAGAGGCAAAGAGAAAAAAAATGAAAGATAACAAACAAGAACGATAATATGGTCGTTCAAGTCAGATTCGTATTTATGATACCATATACTAGAGAATGTAAGTTGTTACAATTTGTGGAAAGATACTACTGGCACACATACATACATACATACATACATACATACATATGTATATACTTTTTACGACTCTAGGTGTAAAAGTAAAACCTTCATTATAAATATGTATTAAAGATATTTGCGATTAAAATATATATTTTTAGGTATACGGTATAATTTCTGAAACGACGAAATCTTAAACTTTTTTATACCCTTCACACAGTGAAAAAGGGTATATATGTATAGGTTTGTCATTCCGTGTGAAATTTCTACAATTTTCATTTCCGACCCCATAAAGTATATATTTTCTGAAAGCTTATGAATAGGGGAGTCGATTAAGCTCTGTCAGTCTGTCCGTCTGACCGTCTGTCCGTGTGTATGTTGAAATCAACTTTTTGAAGCCCCCTAACATAGGTTGGACCCGGATAAGGTATTAAAATATCAGAAATATTTGGGAGATTCGGCACGGCCGAATATAGCGCTCTTACTTGTTTAATCTGTTTAATACAAAATAATTCATGGTATTTCTAATTCTTATATAACAGGTAAAAGATGATGTCAGGGCTTATTTATAAAGTTGTTAAAATTCTATTGAAAAGTGGAAATAACTTACCCATTAACATTTACTAGTAGAGAATATTTTTTGGCTAATAATGTAAAGCGGATAAAGATAAAAAACTATTTTCACACTGTATTTCTAGGCTATCAAAGGTAAGGCGTGTGACTATAAAAAGTATTAAGCATCTAAATATTAAACATCTTATTTTTAGAAAAAAAGATATTTTAATTTTGTTTTAATTAAAAAATCTTTAAAACTAAGCCATGGCTGTTTTGTACACATTCTGTTTAAAATTTGAAGAAATGCATTCGTTCGGTGTTGACATTTTTTTTGACTTTTGTTTTTAGTGGTGCGTAGTTGGAGGAATTTTTTCCGTTTTTGATTTAGAGGACATTTTTATATTTAATAATTTTTTCAAACTAAAAAAATAAATAATAAATGTGTGTGTGTGTTTTTTTTTTTAATTTTGTAGATAGTCCGGTACCAAAAACTTTTTTTTGATTTTTAATTTAAGTACACAAGTTTGTAAAATACATTTTATTTAAACAAATTTATAATAATACTCTATTCGAACTTTTTGTACATTAAATTTACTGAAAATAATTTTTATTTTGGCTCAAGTTCATTTATTCTATTATTTTAATTTTCCAAATTATTTTTTCGAAATTATTTTAAATTAAATTGTAATCGTTTAAGAGTCTTGAAAAACTATTCCGATGTTAGATGTTTCATCATCAGCACAATTTATCGGTACACTCATATGTAACTTGAAATTGTATTTATGTCACAATTTAATAAAATAAGAATTAGGGAATCATAGTACCAATTTTAAAATTTGTCTTTTTGCTTTTCTTATCAAATGACATTTTTCTACATGTTCTTATATAAAAATACACAACGGCTCGAAGGACCATGTTTTAATTTTTATAGTTGGATGAGATGGCTGCTACTCAAGGTTTCGTTGTATTAGATTCAAGCTGTCTTTAAATAAAAGATAAATGAGAAACTTAACAGTTTCAAGCGATGCTGGTTAAGGGTAATAAAAGAAAAATCTCTAAAACGTAAACAACCTGTATGGCGCCAAATGCATACGTGCATATCATGTATATGATCAATTTGAACACATACTAATGTAATGTAATTGTAACGCAATAGAGAGTTTCAAGAAATATAGTAAAAATGGTGAAGTAAATTTATGAATTATGTAAGTGCATAAAAAAATTTAAAAAAGTTGTACTTGGTGTTGGAATAAAATGTGGCAATTGCTTCTTGTGTAATCTTTTATTGTTTGTTTTGGCTATTGAAAATAAAAAACTTTCTATTGTTACATAGTATCAAGGGTATTCAATTCTTCTAAGTTAATCATAAAGTAGTCTGAACAATCTATTTAAATGCACTCCCTTGTTGTTTTTTCCCAGTCTTTAAGTAGTTAAATAAAAAACCTATGACTAATTTACTTCAATATAATTAAGAAAAAAAAACTGCACTTTAATATAATTTTATATAATTCTATGTATTTTATTGTATTTTTATTACAAAAATTACAAAAAATAAATAAAAACAAAAAACTATTTTTCACATCAATAAAATTTTTGAAAAACTGTTAAAATAGTTGAGGCGTTATTTACGTACACATACAGGTATGAACCTTATTTTGTCATCTTTTAATTTTTGCATTAAAAGCATTTTAAGACGGTGATAGAGCACTTACCTCTGTGTCGATTTGTTTGCTTGTCAAACATGAGCATAGCATCTTCTATCTGTAACGATAAAAAAATTTAAGGAAAAATTAAAACACATTCAAATAGTAGTTTTATAGTTTTAAGAACATATTTTAAATGCAAGAGACTCGATAAATAACTTTTCTTTAGACAACCTGATAACTATAAAATAATTTACATAAATACCAATACAAATGTACGTGGTGTGTGTGTATTCATTTAAAATATTTGTCGAGTTATAAAAGATGTAGCATAAAGACAACAATCAATATTAATACTTCAGAAGTTTGCCTTTAGTGTTAAGTAGTCTAATCCATCATCAACGATAAAGTAATAAAAATTCTTATCAACTTGAGCTAAAATTAAGTTCGTCATTCTCATTTTTTATTTATTTTTTTTTTGTTAAATCTTTGTTAGTACTTATTTTATCTCTTTAGCTTTCAAATCAATATGCGCACATTTTGTCCTCATATACTTATTGGATATCAATTAACTGTGCATGCAACATATATAGATACGGTTGTAAGTTTTTAAGTAAAAGAGAATTTCTTACACCAACAAAGTTAATAATTGTAAATAAGTTAAGAACCAAATAGGAAATTTTGACTAAATTTAAGTCTTAATTAAAAAACAAAACTTTTTTACTCAAATATTATAAGCAAAATTATGGAGAAGTACTTAGAAACAATTAACTCTGCTATAATATAAAAAAAGTGAATGTTTGGATGCTTAAATACTTAGATGTTTGAATCCTTATTATTCAATCACGCAACAACAGCTGAACGTAACTAAACAAAATTTGGCACACAGATAGACATCAACCTAGATTAACACAAAGGCTAACTTTTATCACAAAATTCAAGCCAATTTGCGGAAATATTTCGTTTTGTTTTCAGGTAGTCGGTTGTTCACAGGTTTCGAGTGTCCAAAATTAACACGTACTGGCGAACAAGATTTAATCTTCCAACATCGTCTAAAGAAGCATTTTCCTTATATAATTGCATTAAATGCTTTTCTACTAATAAAATAAATACGAATGTTTGTGTTTTTAAATGTTTAGTTATTTACGGTAAATATTATGTGTTATTATTTCAATTTTAGCTTAAGTCGACTTAAGTAATCATTTCTTTTATTCGCAGATTATTGCAGTATTACGCAGAACAAGCGTATTTATCGCTTACAGTCTCATCTAAGCAAAATGTTGTCATTGTAACGAAAACGAAACATATACAAAACTCCCACGCTTAAAGCTTTTGTTTAAGCTCTTGTTGAATAAAGCCGTAGCTCAACATTGCATTATGTGATACAGTAACTACATTGCATTATGTGATACAGTAACTAAAAACAGCTTAATTATTAAACGTTGATTTAATTGATTTATAATTTGGTATCAAATTATGACACTTGTTGGAGTGAATTTTCCATTGGTTTCGTTTTTGAAAATGTTTTAAACAACCGAAGAAGAAAATATTAGTTTTTTTTTTGCAGAAAGCTAAATAATGTGTATACGCACACATAAACACTCATTTAGTCGGACACATATGTCGTTGGACAAAACTTTTCTCATTAACACTAAATAACTGATAATGATGGCTTTTTCGCGACACCAGCACTACGGACATAATAATGACTTTGGCCTTCTTTTTATCCTTTAAACTGAATATAAAAAAAAAAAAAAATTATAAAACAGTAAAACAGACAAACCCATTTCATATTGATTGTTTCTTTTTTTTTTTTGCTTAAACTTTTTCAATTTCAGTGTTTGTCTGTAAATGCAGTACTTTTGTTAACATGAATGGCAAGTAGTTCAAAATGAATTCGAGTATATTTCAGTTTTATATATTTTTTTTTTGTTTTGCATGAAAAGTATAAAAGTTTTGGTTGAAATTTTTCGATGAGAAGAGATTTATCTGTTTCAAAAAGTTTTATTCACACATTTATAAATAGATGGATTTACTGTTTCGTATGTATTGCATAAGCACATACATACATATATACGAGTATGTATATGTAAATGTATACAACGAGTGTCCATTAATAAAATTGCCAACAAATTAATAGTATAAGAATTTAAAAGCTACAAACAGAAGAACATAAATGTACAGTGGCAGTGATGGGTTATAAAATAAAGTGACAAACAACCTGATAATAATAAATGAAAGAGAGAGAAAAAAAAAAAATAAAAATAAAACGTTAATCAATATTAAGGGAAATAACGAAAATGCTGTAGATTATAGTAAAACTTTTACAACTTAAATAATAAAATTAGTTTAGGCGCAGGGAAAAAAGTTGATAAATTTTCAAAGTAAATAACCTGTATGACAGTAAACACTTGAAAACTTAAATAAATATTAATTAAAATAGCTATTTAAATAGCTATCGCCAAAATCCCCATCTGTTTCATTTTCTCGTCTGTCAAGCAGCTTCTATTGTTGACCAGATATGCTGCTGAAGCAAGTCTTTTGGAAAACACTGAGTAACTTGTACACGGTATTCCACAACAAATGCAAGATTAGACAGCTGAGACTTTTGGCTTAGTAAGAATGGAGTGTTACACGAAAAAACAATATTTTTTCATTATTAAACAATATTTCAAAAAAAGCTTGAGCGATCATACGCTCTAGACAGCTCCTGGAAATTTGCAATTATTGTTCACAACGCTGAATTGATTTTCTTAAATTGTTTTTTTTTTGGTTTTCTTTTTTTTCGATGACCAGTGTGTTTGTCGTCTCCGACGGAGCCAGTCTCTCTGAGTTTTTTTAAACACTATTCCGATCATATTTTTGAAATTTTCAAACTGCGGCCGCCAAGCTTTAATTATTTTTAAAATATTGTTCTAAAAATTGTTTGAAATTATATTTATTTGGTTGTTGGGTTTAAGCTGGTTTATATGCATTTCACTGGTGCTTATGCCAGATCATCAGTAAACCTTTACCCAAATTCTTGAAAAAGTTTAAAATTTTTATAAGTTATATTTTTAAATTCTCATTAACAAAATGAGAATTCAAAAATAAAACAAAAAAACCATAAAAAACTTTTTCAAAAACCCAACCAACAATTTTTCAATTTTAATTTATTTTATTTTTCTAATCCCTTTAGCATAAATAAAATAAATAAAATAAATTAAAATTGAAAAATTGTTGGTTGGGTTTTTGAAAAAGTTTTTTATGGTTTTTTTGTTTTATTTTTGAATTCTCATTTTGTTAATGAGAATTTAAAAATATAACTTATAAAAATTTTAAACTTTTTCAAGAATTTGGGTAAAGGTTTACTGATGATCTGGCATAAGCACCAGTGAAATGCATATAAACCAGCTTAAACCCAACAACCAAATAAATATAATTGAAAAATTATGGGAGCATATCCTAAATAATTTAGTAAATTAACTAAAATAAAGATTTTATTTTTCGGTTGCCCTTATAAGCATTTAGTGTTAACCAACGGTTAGCCAAATGCTAAAGGGATTAGAAAAATAAAATAAACTAAAATTGAAAAATTGTTGGTTGGGTTTTTGAAAAAGTTTTTTATGGTTTTTTTGTTTTATTTTTGAATTCTCATTTTGTTAATGAGAATTTAAAAATATAACTTATAAAAATTTTAAACTTTTTCAAGAATTTGGGTAAAGGTTTACTGATGATCTGGCATAAGCACCAGTGAAATGCATATAAACCAGCTTAAACCCAACAACCAAATAAATATAATTGAAAAATTATGGGAGCATATCCTAAATAATTTAGTAAATTAATTGTTTGAAATGTTACAGCAAATATTGTTGTCTGTTTAGAACTTAACGTAACATAGTAAATTTGGATGTAGTGAAATATATTAAACTAAATTTATTGAAATATAGATTAATTGAAATAATGCATTTCCGTTATCAATTTAATTAAACAAAAACAAAAAATAAAATATTAAAATGGCATAACAGTTTAAGTCACACTGCTACTTTGGCGTAAAGTAAAAAAAACAAAAGTAAAGAATTATTTAAAGCCATAATTTATAAGTGCGTTCAACGAATACGAGTAAACTGACGCGATGAATAATTGATAGATTAACTGGCTGAAAAAGAAGACAAAAATGTTTTTTATTGTTGTCAATTTTGCTGATGTTGTCCTTTTTTGTGCGATGCCTTTTCTCGTCCCCTCATTTATCGCCATTTGATAATGATAATGCATTATTGTGACATGTAGTTGTCAAGCTGTTGCCGTCTCAACAAAGAAACGTAAATAAAAAATTAACCCTCCCCTTCGCAATGCTGGAAAACAAATGTCGCATAATAAACAGTGGGAGGATATCATTAATTAAATTGCATAATAAAATCATAAACCACCTATAAACTGTGCTCAATACTGGCATTTGGATGCCTATAACCATAAGCACCGAACAATATACAAACTCACATACACAACAAACGTTACTGCCTTACCATCCCCAATACAAATACTGACAAAAACAACAGCATACACATCCGCTTCACAATAACGCTGCTACTGCATCTACCGCGAATCAAAAATGTATTCAACCTCGAACCTCATACATATATATAGTAAATATTAGGGTAGTTCCAGAAAAGTAGCTCAAGTTTATGTATCTCATGTATTCTTACTGTTAATGAGCTAAATTAATGAATTGCAAAATGCTTTTCTCTGTCTAGTTGTTAAGAAGGTTTCCGCGTTTTTACTCCAAATGAACGAGTTGAAATGATTATGGATTAGAACAGAAACAACATACCTGCATAGATGTACTTATAAAGGAGCATTGTACATTTCTGTAGACGCCTTACTATTCTTCGGCAGTTAACGTTATCAAATATATATTAGTGTTTTATGTTGCTGGGCTGTTATAAATCTGTTGGGTATATTAACCAGAGTAAAACTGTTTTTGTCATTTATTAAAAAGCTGGTTAAATGCAGAAAATTAAAACAAAATAAAAAACTTTAAACATTGGTTTGTTTGGAATGTTAATTTTTTTAAAGTAAAAAACAAATATATAAACTGATGTTTATCAACAAATTAATAAAGATTGCAACAACTTAAGAAGAATTCTTAGTTAAATAAATTTATTACCCTACACCAACAGCAGTCAAAACAAGTATTTCAATAGACAATGATGACAGTCACACTCACATTCGCACATGACAATAAATATTTTGTGTAGATAAATGACAGAAATGGAAATATCAAATGGTCTTATGGAATTGATAAAGTATAAATTTCAGTTTCTTTAAATGGACAAAAAAAAAAGCCATTAATAAGACAACTCACGAATGACAATTATTCTGATTTTGAGAAATATAGAGAAGTGAAAAATAAACTAAATAATTAAACAAAGCTCTAACAAATGCCAATCGATATTCTAGTTATTCCACTGTATTTATATTTAGCTGTTTTCTATTTTTGTTCAAATACCACTACTGCTGGTTTAACTAAATAGTTCCCATCCTAAATACAACACACAACCACTATTTTTATTTATGTTTACACAAAGTTTGTTGCAGTTGAAGCTTCTATTGTTGTCGATTAAGTATTGCTATTAAATGCTGTAAATTTCTTGTTGTTGCTGGTTGATGAGTTGGCTAAATGTTCAGCACGACTTAATGAAAATTTTAAAATAATGAACAAAAAATTAAAAAAAAAAAAAAATTCAAACTTTTGTCATCAGTTATAGTAAATTGTTAGCTGTACAAGTATGAAATATTTTTGGTTTGATGGCGATAATTAGAAAAGTATAAAATAATTATGGTGATGTCAATGAAACATTGTTAATTTGTTAAATATTAAATCTAGCGTACTAATTATTCTGCAAATACAAATAATATGCTGAACATTTATGGGTATGGAAACAAGCTTTACATCGTTAACTAATGAATAAAGCTGAAGAGTATTTTTTACGAGTTGAGCGAAAATAATTATGAGTGTAGTTGTGGCGAGGTGGTGGGAGTGAGTTAATATTTACGATTATGCCTAAAATACCTTGTAAAGAGGAATTATATTAAACATAAATTTGACTTAAGTTATCAAATATATTTAACACATACATACGAACATACATCATCAGTCATGTAGGGAGTCATGTTAAAACCTTAATGCTTCTGTTGGCAAGTATTGACTTGGTAAATGGTTTTTATTGATTATTTTCAATGATGCTTTGTTGTGTAATGATTTTGGGGTTAAAGGCAAAACAATGTTATAATTTATATTTCGTTTTACCAAAACTCTGAAACTCTTTAGGGAATTAAAGACGCATACACACATAGAACCTAAAAAGAAAAAATACATAAACATTTTAGAGATCAATTTCATTTCTCTACCATAAATACTCCCTTAAGCAAACATTATTTATAGCATAAGTTTTTTTCGATTGGCATGAGTGTATATGTTATACGCAGAGCTGGGGCTATTATTAAAGTTCATATTTTTAGTCAGCAACTCAGAATCAGTTTAGATCAAAAGGATATCGATGTGCGTCTAATTACCATTCACTATATATATGTACTATATGTACGTTGTACATTGCCTAGCCTTTAGCGTTAATACATACAGTGACAGTTTCAATAAAATTGGTAATTATGTGACTGTTTTCCTTTTATACGATAGATGAAATGCATGACAGTATTCAAGAAATTTTGAAATGTCAAATAAAAGATACACATTTTCTATAATGTATTAGATTTGTGATATAAGAGGAATGTTTCTTTAATATTTTAAAATATAAAATTTTTTTGAAGAAACTTTAACCATAAAATGGTAATATTTAATTTTAGTGATGCTTAAAATTATGGTTTGAGACGAGAAATGAAATATTAATAGATCTGTTGGAAATACCCCTCTTGGCTCGACTGGAAGGAAAAAAATCGTAATTTAACGAATCGAAATTTTGGTAGCGTTAACGTTATGAAGTGAGTTTATTTTTTTTTAGAAGAGATGCTAGAAATCCAATTCACTATTGATATTTATATAGATGAAGTTCGATGCCTATTTTAGGTGACAACACAGTGGAAACTGTATTTTTATTCCAGGCAATGTATTTATTAATAACAAAAGCGAAACAAAAATATAGTTTCTAGTAAGAAACATCCCACTTATGACTAACTGGCTTCTTTTACCTCCATAGAAAATTGGTTCGGAAGCTTTGCGCTAATGAGCAAAAATCCGATATTTTAACAAAAATCATCTAATTTAAACTTTAACTTATGACCAAAATAATCAGTACTATGCAAAAATGAGTATCGAAAATAATAATAATCAAATAAATAAAAGTAACTTCTAAACATTGAATATATAAAAAAATCCTAATGAAAAAAAAAACAAAAAAAAAGATTCACAATTTCTTACCATTAACATTTGAATTTAAATTCATGACGAATTCATTCAGATTTTATTTTTAATTAAATAAAAAAATAAAAAAAGAGTCGCTTACAGCTCTGATATGACACCACGACCTTATGAATTGAGGCATGGCAATGTGTGATTGCCGTTAACTGATTTTGACTGCAATGAACAATGTCTCTAATGAACAATTACTTTTTACATAGTTAATTTTTTTGTGTTGTCGGTAAACTATCTCTACAGTTTTATTTGCTTTTATGAGCAAAAAAATAAACGGATTATTTGTGGTGTTTTACATAAAAATTTTTAGAAAAATTATTCACATAATTTTCAATGCACATCGATTTTTTCATGTTTAAGTCAGCTGATTTCGATTTCTATCGAGTTACCATGAAACCGATCGAAAGGTTGCTGTGGCTTGGCTTGCAGATACATTTTAAGTTTTGTTCTAATAAAAATTAAGCGAATATGAATGCAAGAGTTTTTAAAAATTGTTGATATTTATGTTATAAAAACATTTATGTGAGAGATTCGATAAATTGAAACTTGAATATTGAATATATATTTTTTATCTTTATTACGATTATGATTGTTTAATTTGGTAATTCCTTATTTAAGAAATTGTTTTCTGTTTTTCTCTATTTCGTATGTTTTTTATCTTATCGGTATATTTTAAATGTTTGTGTTTTATCTCATGAACAACGACAAACAATACTAGCAACATTATAGTTCTATTTGGTATCGTCACACACAATTAATACTAAATGGGATGTAAGTGTAGTCCCGGTGCGTATTACAACTGTAATTTTAGTCCATGAATCATTTATATGATAAATATAATAATTCTAGAAATAAGAAAAAAACATACTTATTAATCGAAGTGAACGTTTTTTTTTAATTCAAACAAATGTGTACATTTATTCATAAATTATTTAGGACACATCAATTTACTAGACTGGAGAGTTTTTTACGATCTAAGATTTAATAGTTTAATCTATTAATATGAACAGCTTGTAATTTAATTTAAAAATAGTATCAAAGGAATTTTCTTTCATTAGCCGAAAAGTATCATCTTCGATTCGATTGATATTAATTTAGAAAAAGAAAAATATGCCATCTCTGACAATCATTTTCTTTGATGCTATTTTGGATCGCTTGTGAGTAGTTAATTTCACCACTTTTTCACTTCTTGGTATAAAGATAAAAAAAATAATTTTTAACTTTTTTTATATGAAAATTAAATTTTTATTTGGATGAACATTTTTTTTTTATTTTATCTGTAAGAAGATACTGCAAATCCTACTACTGAAAATGTTTGCGAAAAAATTTTGTACAAAACATTTTGTCATGACCTTAAATATTAAATAAGAACTTGGTTGCATATAATCTCAATTTACAAACATACATTTCCGTGTTTTAAAATATACAGTTCAAAAAATATGATTTGATATTAATTAAGACCGCAAAGTATAAATAAATATCTATGTATGTGCCTATTAATGCAAAATGTATGTAAACATACACAAATATATTTCCTCTGAATTTTTTTTTGTTGAAATTTTCTTATTCAATTAAGTATTATCAGATATTTAAGCCATTAACATTTTATATTGAAATAAATATTAATTTTGGAAAATTTAAGTCAGCATACATATACATAATACATGTATTACTTATACATGTACACATATTATTATTTAATATCAACGAATCATTGTTTTTGATAAATAGTTTGTGTGTGTGAGAGAGAGAGAGAGAGAGAGAGAGAGAGAAAGAGATGTTGTGGTAATTTAAATATAATATTGACCACATATTTAATACAATAAAATAAATTAAAAAAATAACGAATACACATTCTATTTACAACAAGTGCATAAGTGTGTAGATAAACACAGATAGACATGGGTATAAACACATGAACATTAGGGCCATAACTTTTTAACACTTTTTGAAAATATCGAAATTGGCATAATAGAGTCATAAAAGATATTGGAAACTTAGAAAAATACGCTTTTGCTTTTTTGTTGGCGTCAAAAAAGTATTTGTGTGCAATGAGATGACATTGTAATTTATTTAAATAAAATGGAAAACAAACACAAATCTGCATAAATGTAAAATTTTGTTTCTTATTTATCATACAAGATTCAAAAACGCCCAGAAATACTTTCTTGAACGTGTACAAGATTAATAATTATTCTAACATTAGCAAATGAGTAGTGTTTGTGCAGAACGCGTAATTTAAACTCTGCAGGATATAATAATTTATATTTCTAATGATAAAAACTAATAACCATAACAATATATCCATTGTTTTTGAAGTATATGTATGTATATGAAGTTAAACATTTTTTTGTGTTGACATAGAATTGGTCCTTTTTTCATTTGAAAAATATTATTGCCCAATGAGAAACATTTGGTTAGACATACATAATGCAAAAAACACATGCTGGCTGTATAAAAAATCTTATATAAAACAAAAAATATGTAGAAGGGGGTTTTATCAAAAACTCATTCTCGATCTTTAAAGTATCTGTTTTATCGGGATAAAGCTGGATTGACCCTGTTGCTATTAACACTACCCCCGCCGCAGTAGTCATCATGGTGCGATGCGGGGCTTACGATTAATTATGGTCAACAAAAATCTACCATTGCCTCTCCATAAGGGCAGCTGATGGACTCAGCCACTATTTTCTCTGTAATGGAGACTAGACTACCAAGTGGTGCTGTAATTTCTCCTACTGACCACCTCTGGGCCTCTCGACTTCGCCGACGTTTGAGTAGTAGGCTCTTATAAAACCTACCCTAATTCACAGAGGGAATACATGCGCGATTGGATTACATAGCTAATTAAAAACACTACGTTCATAGCTTGTCTCTTGTCAAGTATACATTTTTTTTATTGTTCGCTATATCAGGTAGTCAATATCTAAAACTATACCGTTTGTAATATCAAAGTTTCGTTATATCGAGCTTTGACTGTATTTTTTTTTTTTTTTTATATTGTATACATTAAATAGGATTAAAGAGTAATGGCATTTACTGTTCATTGATATCCATTAAAAGTTTATTCACAAGCAAATTCCTACAAACATACACATCTCAACACAACTTTCCACGTATGTCCATATGTGTATGCATACATTATATGTAAAATTACAAGAAAAAACAGGAACAATAAGAAATAAAATTTAAATTAAACCATTTGAAATGATAAATTTACCAAATGCTGTTATCTGTTGAAGACACTGAAAATCAATTTGTGACCAAAACTACATTTATTATTTTGTATTAAGTAAATTCAAAAACACATTTACATAAACAGAAAACAATTTTTATACTTTGTTTGCATTTGTAGTTGTATGTATGCATATTAAGGTTTAAATACGTTTTGATTTCTGCACACATGTGAATGATAAAAAATTTAATATCCCTGTAGGAAATAGCAAAACTGTACTGATTCACTACAGACTTTGCATCGAATACTCCTAACTAACAAAAGTCATTGAAAATGCACTTGTGACATAAGAACGGAGAGATAATTGTTATAAAACTAAATAGAGACATCAAAACCAGCAATTTATTAATAAATTTTAATTGCTCAAGTCTACACTTTCGAAATTTTTTTTGCTAAATTTTATTTTAACATCGAAGACGGGAAAAAGCAATGACTCATTTCGAATACGTGCAAATCGATGTATGTTAAATAAAGTTATATAAAAAAGCAAAACTTAAAATTGCAGTAATTTTGTCCTCGGTCGTTCAGCACTGCCATCAATACGTTTTTTAATTTGCTTTCTTTGTAAAATATGAACCATAATTTCAAAACTTTTCCTCAATTTTCTTCCACAGTAAAGTCAAATATTTACACTTGGGTTTTCTCGGTGTTAGTTGCAAAAATTTCCAACATATCTGATTTTGGATTTGGGATATAATAAAATGATATAAAAAAAGTTGTTTTACGCCTATAAAAACAATTCTATTAAAATCTATCAAAGGAAAAGTAAAAAGTGTATACATTTAGCTGACAATGTCACTATAAAGTCACTTTATTTCTTGACAATGTCACTATAAAGTCATCGGAATGGACGCCAAAAGCGTTGATTTGGAGACGCTTAATAGCTGCCTTCCTTCAGAAAAGTTTGTTGGTTAATAATTCACATAACATTCATACATACATACATACATACATTCATACATACATACATACATACATAACATTCATACATACATACATACATACGTACATACACACATACATACATACATACATACATACGTACGTACCTTAGTATTTTCGTTTTCAGTTAAAGAAAAAGCTCAGAACGTAAAATATAAGAAAATTGTTTAGGATAATCCAAAAATTGGTGAAATCTATGCACCCAAAGAAAAACCAATAACAATATTTGGTTGTCAAAGGAAATTAATAGTTAATATTTTTGTTCAGTTATTTATTTCGTCACGATAATCAAGCTTTGGCTTGAATTTCATCATCCGACGTTTGGCCTTTATGTGAACTTTGATATTGTCATCTTTCGAAAATAGCACAGTTTAAAAAATAAAAATTTTATGATGCCTTTGCGAAAAAAAAACAATTTAGCAATTCAAAGCATTTGAAATTACAACTAATAATATAAGATAAAACAACAGTATGGTTACAAAGATATCAATCTATGATTTTTTTTTGCAAAATTTTGATTATTTTAAAAGTCTGAAATGTGCAAAAAATATAAAGAAACTTTTAAGAATAAGAATTTGTATGTATTCTTAATAAGGAATAAAGAAATGCAACGTGGCGAACCTTGGCTTATGGATTAAATCTAGTAGAACAAAGTAAAATTTGAAGTTTTTTATAATTAATTTAAAATCAAAGTCGTTTCGGTTCTATTTTAGCCTTTTGCTGATATTGTTTTCTAACTACTTAAACGTGACGATTAGTCGGCATTTAAAATAAGACATAAGTGTTGACATCTAAAGCGAGCATGTGCAGGTTGACTTTTAGTTATTCGTAGTTTTACGTATCCTGTAAATATGTATATGCGAGTATGGGTGACTTATGTAAAAGCATAAATATTTTAAAATGCTTGTATTGCTTTTATTTCACAATCTCTCAAATAAATTAATTAAAAAAGAAAAAATTATAAGAAATACAAGAACAATGAATCAGTTGATTTGTTGATGCTACTCGTACACTATGCCACACACACACACACATCTGTGTTAAATTTTATTTGTCCTTTTTCTGCTTGGGTTTTTTTTTTCTTTTTTAGTTTTTAATTAAAAAAGGGATTTTCAAAATAATTCCTAGATGAGACTCTAACATATAGCAGTCAACAATATCAAGTGTATGCTAAAGAAAAAAGAAAATTGTATAACTCTCCAAGCAGAGTCTAATGTGGGGGGACGATTGGGAAAAAGAAGAAAAGTGATGTTAGTGGTAAAAGATAAATATCAATTTGTGGTTTTTGCGGCCACTTGCATTTGAAAACATTAAAACAACACCAAGCAGATCGATAAGATGTTATTTTTTAGTAAAAAAAAATCTTGAAATCCCTTTGCAGCACATGTGAATGCTCAAAATTATAGTTTGAATTTAAGTCTGTTTAAACATTCTTGAAAAATATTTTTATTTCAAAACTTTACAAGTTCATACTAAAACGTTTTCAAACTATCACAAGGACCCTTAAACGTAATATTCATATGTATGTTCGTATGTCTCATGTAATTCCAAATGCTTAAACATCTTTAATCCTTGCACCCAAACCATATGCATGGAGAATAAGTTACTAGCAGCAGGGGTCGTGCAGAATGTATAAACCAAAGATTTAATTTAAATTTATTTCCACAAGCTTCATTTGTATTAGAAACTAAATATCTTTAATTGTTTTTTAGCAATCGAGCAGATGAGTGGATGTTTTTGCGTTAATACTCAGCTGTGTGGGTTTGCGAATAGTGGTTAAATGTCCTTGTGCATAAATATTGCACTTACCTGGCGATGTGTTAGATACTTAAAAATAGTAACCTCTGCTCGTTTAACTACTGATTTTTATTAGATTTTCAAATCGATTAGTTTGTCTCATAAATTTTTGGCTGCTTTAATACAATCGTAATTTTTTTTCTTCATCATCTGCAAATTTACTTTTGATTTCGAGTTTTTGTAAAGAAAAAATAATCTGATGTGTTTTGCGAAACGGACAAATGTTAGAAAAACCTTATAAAAAAATTGTCATAATTGGAAGTAGCCAGGAAAAAAGCAACATTAGATTACACATGTTTAAATGTTCATATTCATTTTTGATAAGTTGTACAAAATACTTGCATATATTTTTCAAATATTTTATTAATTTACAACCTGTCACCTTCACCATCTTCAACACTTTTCCATATTAAAGAGAAACGGCGATAGTACTTAGCACTTTTTCAGCTATGACGTATTTATACGACATTCCATAAATGTAGGTAAAATTGTTGAAAAATTATTTCAAAAGTATCTACAAAATGTATACAACTAAATACTATGACGTACAACTTATACGAAAGCTTGGCACTATAAAATCAAAAGTTCACATAAGCAATGTGATGTAAATATATTGAGTGAAAAGAAATCTCTTAAAAATAAATGAATTGTGCAGAATCCTTTATTCCAACTTTATGACATTTATTCCATTCGAAAATATTCTTTGACAAAATCGTCAATAAAAATTAAAACAGCAATATTGGCAATCAATAGTATTTAGCTGTAAAAATTGTTCTTCTTTATAGAATTACCCTTACTGGGTAATTTTTTTGTGTACATTTTTTTCGGTGTAAAAATAGATTCGTGACATAAGGCAATGCCAGAAATGCTCAGTATGGTTTGCTATTTCACCATAAATAGACTAAAAAATGAACATTATCGAAATTTGTGGTGTGTGAGAAATGTGTTTTGCAAATAACGTCCATATTTTTTGTCGTCATATGCAACCTACCGACCAGACTATTCCAGCTGATGTGACCAAATTTGGCACCAGTTTGATTTTATTTGACGTCAATCTATCAACCGTTATGCGGAGAGTGTATACCGTGGATAATATTTCTACTGTATCAGGAATTTCTATGAAGATTGTACTTCTTTTCGAACAATAAAAATCACCATGTTACATTCAATGGAGCAAGGTACGATGATATTTAACTTTTCTTGGTTCAAAATAGTAGAAATAGACTTGATTAATATGACACATTTTACACGGAACGCGATACCATGAATCTATTTAAGGGAGTTTGGTGGGTGATCAGTCTCACATTTTGGCCACCACGATTATGCGATTTGACCCCACAAGACTATCTTTTGTGGGGATACGTAAAGCCTCTCCTTAAAATAATCTTTCAGAGGTAAATTCTGGGTATTTATTTTCCAACCCAAATAAATACGTGATTCACTTTTGCATGTTTTCTGTGTTTTTACATTATTTTTAAAAACAGAATTGTTAACATATCAACCTGTACAAGCAGAAGATCTTTAGTTACTCAGAAACCATTACAAAAGCTAGATTACAATACATACAAACAAAAATCGATTGTAAAGTTTATCCGGATTAAGGTGTTGTTCAAAATGTTTTACGCAATGGTTTTAGATATAAGGAGATATCTCTTAATACATGGCTGTTTCTTTTAATATGGTCTTGCTCTGGCATGTTTTAATTTTTGTGACACATGTTTATTTATAATCTCTCATAACCACAAAAAAAACCAAAAATCAATTGGTAAGTGTCGTTAACTACGTTAACTACGGCGCACAGAGGAGTATTTGGCCAAAATTATTGAACGTGTTTTTTTAATTAAAAGTTTTTTGATAGTTTTAGGTGTAGTATGATATAAGAAATCTAGTGGCAGATTTTTAAAAAATTACACTGCGCAACAAAAGTGCACTGCCCAAAAATAAAATTTTTGTGTCTGCTAGAAGTAAAAGTATATGAACTATATGGATTTTGATGCCCTTAATTCAAATCTGTTTTCCGTTTTTCTCTAGTACGTAAGGATTTTCTTTTAAAGGCGTGGCATATTTCGCCCCTCTAAATCGTTGGGTTGCCGAATATATTTTGTGATAACTTGAAAACGGGTTCTCTGATTTTAATAGCAGAATGATCAGAAGATGCACCGGAAAATTCTGCTTAACCAAACACAT
Organism: Phyto melanocephala; assembly: GCA_941918925.1. NCBI lineage: Eukaryota > Metazoa > Arthropoda > Insecta > Diptera > Rhinophoridae > Phyto > Phyto melanocephala. Next base: position 135,865,355 of record OW799235.1, on the reverse strand, counting down.
TTCTTTTCTATCTATTACTATTCCGGAGTTATTAAAAATTTAATGGCGAAAAAACATTTTTTGCTGCAAAACTCGTCAAATTTTTTGTTTTCAAAATGCCATAAAAAAAATTAAAGAACCAAAAAATTTAAATTTTTGAGATTTTTCCAAAATCCACATTCCTAAGGTATAAAAGGCGGTATAATTAGTAAAACTTAATTAACAAATGCTGATTTTAACTTATTTTCGACAGATTGTATGTACATGCATACATATGATTAACGGTCGAATGAAAAAAAAAACAGTGTTTTTTATGAAAAAAGGCTTTATTATATTTATTTTATATATTTTAATACTTAATATACGGAAAAGTTAAACTAATAAAAAATGTCGTATGTATATCAGTACTAGCTGCATCATCGGTATCAGGAAGAAGAAGTGTGATGGTTTCTGATTAAAAACCTTTTTTATTAATTTGTTCTCTTTGCGTACTGCAGCTTGTTTTGCTTTTGCTGAATTTCCTCAAATATTTCGTATGATATTATCGTAAGCGCTTATTTCTGGCCTAGGCAGCTGCTTCTGAAAATTGGATGGTAGCCTGATACCTGGATGCCCATGTATTTTTTTTTTACCTGTATTTTTTTTGGAAACCTATTTTTGTGATTAATGCTTTTAATAATTATTCTTATGAGGTACGTATATTTATTTTTTTTAACAAATATTGTCTTGTAGAGCAGGTATATAAAAATATCTTTTATGGGGATGTGTGGGACATTCCCTTATAAGTGTTATCGATAATAAAGAACTTTTCAAATTTATAATTATAGACTGGTATTAACATTGTGAATTCTTAAAAGTGATGTGAATAACAGTTGAAATCAATAATAATTCAAAATATATAAAAGTTTATGACGATATAAATGTATAAGAAATAGTGCCTGATGAGCAAAAATAGAAGAAATGTGAAAATTTAAAAAAAACCGTCAAAAATAATAGCGCAAACTTGCGCACACTTTTAGAGATTTTATTGTGGTATCAAACATAATTCGTAGAGATGCTAACCTCACTTTTAAAACCCTCTTCTTTTTCTTTTTTTGCAAAAAAAGTGTATTTTTTTAGGTTTTGAACGAATCGTTTTAACATGAATATTCAACATATTTAAAATTTTTTCTTTTTTAAGTAACTTTTGATTAAACGTTTCAGCGTTTATTGTTAAACCTTTATTCGTTACGCCGCAAAAAAAAATATCATATAAACATCCAGAAACCGAAAAAAACATTTAAATCAGGGTCTCAGAGCTACAAACCGCAACTAAAAGTCTTCAAAATTTACAATATAATGTAATATATTGTTGTCTGTCGAGCTGCGTACTTAGTTTTTAAGATTTTTTAAAATTCAGTTTTGCCTTTTTGGCCAGCTTTTCAGGTTAAATACTCCGCTGTGCGGCGTTATAGCAAGTCACTTATAATCAAATACAGTGTTGTCCATAAGTTTTGTTCAAACAGCTCTTTGATATGGTTGTAACTATGGCACGTTTATTTTAATCATTATATGGTGTCCATATAAGAAAATTATAAAATAATTAAAAATATGCTTCTACAAGATTTGAGAGAAGAAGAGAGTGTGGAAGGCCTTGGTTGGCAATGAAATTGGGTGCAAAAATTAATGACTATGTTTAGGGACCATTTGTGATTTTTTCCCAATAAAAGGCCTGCTTACTCAATCTTTTATCACTCAAAAGTACAACAATATAAGCATCTTTTTATGTTTAGGTATTCAGTGCATATGTATTTATGTATGTGTACTGTCAGTTAGTATTTATGTTGGCTAATATATGAACGTCCAAAGCTTTTTCACTAATTAAAATATTTCAATGAATATTTTATTACTTTCATACATCTGGGAAACGTAAGATATTTCTACCAGTCGACAGTTTCCAATTAAAGCATTGAAGTTGTGGTTGGATGGGAGATAAAAGTATGTTAGTAAATTGTGAATGAGAAAGAAACCAAATTTCAACCTGTAAAAATATTTATATATGTACATATAGATACACATATGTCTTTACATATGCGTACTTATATATGAAAAAAAGTATGCGCATATTCATTGGCTAGAATATTGGAATATGATTTTGATTCAGTTACACGTTTAACTATATGGTAAGTACATACATACAAACATACATACATACATGCAAATTAAAATATATTTGCTCAAATCACAACCTGTCGTAGAGTCGTAGTTTGTAAGAAATTAAATTATAAAAATTGTTGAAGAACGGCGATGGTACAAACTTTTGTACCATCGCGTTGCAGAAATTATCAACAAAATGTGTACAACTACATACATGTACACACATATTATTATTGTTGGGATGTATGTTACAATTTTTGGAAGTTTTGGTACAATTGAAAGTTGTGCATTCAGTGCTTTAAAAGAGTATGAAATGTCTAAATTTACTTAAACATTGCAAAAGAACAATAATTTTAAGAACTTAATTAAAGTTCGACAAACACTTGTTCTTAAATAACTTTTAAGTAATTTAGATTATTCTTGGATTGGCGAGTGCACAAAAAGTTTCTTCGGCACGAAATTTAGTCTAGTTTCTAAGAAAAGCTAAATGAATAAATTAATTAAAAACGAAATTTCGAATTAAGCGTTCTACATAATTGAGAAAACGTCCTACAGTTTTAAGACAACAAACAGTTAACCGCATCTTGTGGAGTAGTGTAATCTCTAGATGGTATGATACAATTTTTTCTCGGATACGGTACAATCTTTTAAATTTATGCTACTAACAGAATGCCAGCGCATATGTGGGAACTAATTTTTTTCAATAGTAGACAAAATTTAAACTTGTTAAAATTACCTTTGTAGTCAATGTTTCTTTTTTATATTTCTTTAAGTATCCTCAATAATCATATTCCCTATTGTCAAACGCCCAAGAACTCTCGAGTCTTTAATAATTCAAGATTTTAAGTTTAGTTTCGTTTTTCCTGTGTGCTGTTGTTGGTCGTTTTTTTTCGTTACTAAAGTATTGTTGCATGATAAAATAGGCAATAAGCTAACAATAAAATGCTATTGTGCAACTGCTGCTATTTTATGTTATAACGTGTGCAATTGTGTTGGTGTGTGTGTATCAGTTGATGTAAGATATGTACTTGCTGACTATATGCATTTATTCATTTATTAATGAATACAACATGTTCGCTACCAAGCAGTGCATACATTCATATCAACGTGGGTTACTTGCCTGCCTTCCGGTTTCCGGTACGATATTTCGCTATCCTCTCTTGAATGCTCACACATCCTCATACATGCATGCACAGACGCTTTATTCACTCTCATATGCATTGTAATTCAGATATGTAAGCGTTTGTATGTGTGCATTTGGCGTGTTTCGCTTGGAGTGCTGGAGCGCGATGTTCATATTTCGTTTAAATTATTATGAGCATGTTGTTTACTTTATTGTACAATTTTGAGTTTCTTTTGTTATAGTTTAATTCATTTTTTTTTTATTTTAGCCCCTAGATTTTTTAAACAGCATACATTTGTTGAAGACAACTCTTAAAGTCAAACAAACTATTTTCAAATGCATGTTCAAGAGCTATTTATTTCTTGAGCTAAATTGTCAACAAACTGTAAGATGAATATGATTGCGCTTAACGCTATTAAAGCTTTAAAAAATAATTTTAATTCTTTTTGTCGAAGTTTTTGTTAAAAAAAAACTATTTAAATTTCAATTCTGGCCTGTGTTAGTTTTTAAACTTTTTCTATATTCTATTGAACTCCCAGGCTTGTAGCTAATTAAATTCAGTTATGGGGTGTTATGCTGCCTATTTTTATATTTTTACTACAACGATTAATAATGAATTTTACCTTCAGCAAACCTTTTTATCTCCTTGTTATTTATTATCTTACCCATTAACACTGTTTTTGTTTTCCTAATCTAGTCATCAGTTAAATAGCGATAAAAAATAACCATTTTGCGTTCTTCTTTTTTCCTTATAACTATTAAAGTTCTTTTAAAGAATAAATGAAAATTTAAAATATGAACTCGAGCCTGAATGGGAAGAAGTCCACCTTCGTGCGTACAAAATTCATCCTACTCAATAGCTCAAACCAGTTGACTATTTGAACCACCGGCAATTTGTTCAATAGGTAATGAACTAAAGTGTATCATCGGCGAGAAACAGTCACATTTCTGTAAAAGAGTCATTGAAAATTTCCTGAATAGAGTAATGGTTTCTACTTATTTGTATTTTAGAATTAAAAAGTGCTGCCTTACTGAGACGTGTAGATGGATGGTGTAGAGTATAACGAAGTGATTACAGTATGAAATATTTTTCTTCACTTAGTTATAAAATAAATGTACTTTAAATGTTTAAATTATAGCTGTTGAAATATTTATAAACATGATAAAAAATACAGAGAGAAAGCAAAAGAAAAATAATTAAAAAAGACGTGTATTTTCTTTTTTGATGTTGTAATTGGGGTGAGTAAATAAGTCTTTATAAAATTATATTTGTTTTATTGTTATCCTTATGTATAAAGAAAAATATTACAGAAACCATAAAAATTATACACAACTTTGAACGTGTGTGTACACATACATACATATGCATGTAAATATACATATTTTAAAATTTCAAACAAAGTAGAACAATGAAAAAATGAGGACGATTCAATTCAATTCAGTTGTTTTTCTTTTTGCTTACCAGCATTATTTATTATTTCAATTTTATAATCATTATTGTTTTGCAGTAGTTTGTTGTATTTCTGTAATTTGATTTCTATGGCTGATGTAAGTTTTTCAACCTAATACTTAAAAAAAAAAGAAACAGAAACAGAGGAAAAAAGTTTATGAATATTGCACGGAAAAGTGAGAGAGGCTTACTAAAACGCATTTAAGGAAGCCGAGCTTAAGGATCAAATATATATTTTTGTTTTATTTTTTTTATGTTAAAGTTTAAAAAGTTAAATTTTTTTTATTTTTTTATGCATATCAAATAGTCTGTAGACACTGTTGTGAATTCGGTGCGTTTCGCACTATTTTGGTGTTTTTTTACATTTTAGTGTGAATAATTCCTTAGTTGCAGTGCGCTTTTTAAACCTCGGTGCTTTTTTTTAATTTTCGGTGGCACCAAAGCAAATTCAACACAACTTATTGTTTTAGTGCGAGAAAAAATAATGGTTCAGGGAACAAGCAGAAGAACTAGTAATGGTTTTTAAGATGTACCAAATCATATGAACAAAGCAAAACAGTCTTGTTTTAGGAAGATTTCATTTATAGTTTATTTATGTCAAATAAATAATATGTTTCTTATTTTTAAAGTGTCATGAAGATTACGTTAAACATCTTGAAAGTAATAAATAAATAATAAGTGTCTTATTGTGATCCTTAGGTGCTTAATTGAAAAATAAAAATTCGGTTCGGTAGGGATATAAAACGCTTGGGTCTGAAAAACGTAATCGTGGGTATAAAATTAATATCGTAATCTGTCAAATAAGAATATGAGGCTTCAAAAAGCCTAGAAAAGAAGTGAAATATACAAACTCTGCTAAAAAAAATAATACTCGAATATAAAGTTAAATATATTATACACAAACTAAACAGTACAATATTCTGTTTATGAGAGGCAAAACTGAAATTAAATTCTTTGCACCCTGAATAAAATGTCTGGCTTTCCGGCTCCGCCGCTCCACGGATATCCAGCTGGTAACTTTAAACTTTCTGGATAACCAGAGTGATGCGAAAAACTCTGGAAAGTATAAAACTAGTAGCAAATTTTATATGTTAGTATGTATGTATGTATATACGTAGATGGATAGCATGGCTGTTGGTTTCGTTATTTTATTTCGCGCACGCGAATATTCAAGATTTCTATTCAGTACGAAAAAAAAACTTGTATTAATTTAGAGAAAAAATAAAAAACAATAATAACAACAATAAAATCGAAAACAATGAAGATTTTTTCGATCTGCCTTTATGACGAAATAAGAAAAAAAAAGGAAAAAGTTGAAAGAAATAAAATCTTTTTTACTATACAGGGTTGTTTTCTTAATTTGCAATTCTAATGTAATTTTTATGTTTCTTTAAGTTAAGTATTCAGTTATTGTTCTTGCTGTTATTGTCATTGAAGTATTTTCTCCATCGTAATGTTGAGGTTGACGATGATGATTTTGTTTGTTTCATATGAGTACCTGACATGCCATTAATAAGTTTCTCACTCAGTTTGCAACACATAGAAATATTTGGATTCTAAAAAATATATTTGTCAACTTTTGACATAACAAATTGTTTAGACTTCTTAATCATAAAGGTAAGATCTTCAAGATGATTTTTTTGTACTGATAGTTTTGTACTTATAGTTGTTTTTGGTGCTTCTTGACAACTTTTTTAGTTTTTTTTATTGATTTACGTCTTTCTACAAATTAGAGTAGGAGATATTACAACAAAGATAATCAACTTTAATTTAAATACTTTTTGATTTGTTGCTGGATTTTTTGCTCTCTGAAATATTTGGAAAAGTTTAATTAAGTTCCTTTGTTAAAAGACGACAGACATATTTTAAATAACATATATGTACATGTGTTATTGTTTAGTTTAGGTATTCTTTATCAACATATGCCGATTAACAAATCTTTATTTAAGATTCAAAAAAGATGTAAACGACATTAAGACATTTTTATGTTTAGCTACTCAACGGAAACTTGGTATTACAGAAACACGCTGCATTTACGCCTTCTTATCTTTCCTATAAGGCATACTATTTCTAATGTCACATGTGTGCTACTGTGCATAAACATTTATAATGGTGGTATAGAGAACTTGTTGTCAAAGCTTTACATACCTCAAGAGCTTGGATGTATTTTTGCAATGATAAAGAAAATGTTCATAAGTTGCAAAAAAGTCATACCAAAGCAAGAGAATAAATAAATGTTTAATAATTTCCCAAATGAATGACAATTTCTTAACTGTCCAACATTGTGGTGGGTAGACAAAATTCGATAGAGCCGACTAAAGTGCTGGCATTTTTTAATTTTTGCTCAATGTAATTGACATTGTTGCAGTTTTTTCTTCCTTTTGTTGTTGGCTTTATTTTTTGCTATAAAGTTCTTACGCCATGTGATAAATCAGTTTTTTTCACTTTTTTTGTTCGTGTATCTTCTGTATTTATTAAAATTTCTTTGTTGTTTGTTCTATTTTTTTCAGGAGGTAAAAACACACATACTCATGCACAATTATTTTGTTGTAATTGCCTGACATAAATCGATTATTTTAACGTGGCCTAAACAAAATAATAAATTTCATATTCCGTCTTAAATAAAATAAAAACAAGTGCCTTGTTTTGAAAAAGCCTCAACACTAGTGTTAAAAAAATGTTATTTACAATCAAAGAACATACAAGGATAATTTTAACTTAAAAAAAAGATGTAAAAAGCAAAAGAGATGTTCTTTATTTAAAACTTCAATATCGTACACTGAAAAGCCAGCGCTGATCTACGGATAAGGAAAAGTGGTTTTTAGTCTCCCTAAACCAAATAAAAATAAGCACAGATAGAACTGTTGCTTAAAATTATAAAATTAATTGACTTAGTGATTTATTTTTAGATTTAAATTAAGTTTTTAATTAATTTAAATAATATTGTTTATTTCATTTAAAGTAATTTTTTTAAAACATTTTAAAATTCGATTGAAAAAAATATTAAATAATAATAAAATTTAAAAAAATTATTTTTTTGTCAAGAACTCATTATAAAGGAAAGGTTTAATCAAATTTTTATTAATCATGTGAAGTAAGGACGTTAACATTAGAAAAAAAACTGGTCAATCAGCAAATTAAAATTCCCGTAAATACATATTTCATAGCTATAAAACAGACTTTGTTCCTAATAATTATCATTGAGAGCTTGAACTTTATTGCAGATGATGGGACTGAAGTCAATATTTATTTCAGCCCGATATATTCTGATGGATTCTAGCCTTAATATGTAAATTATTATTTGAATTTCTTCCCTTTGTTTGATCAAGATTTTTTATGGATAAAATTTCTATGTGACTAGGTCTTAGATACACCCTTTTTAATTTTGAAAACAAGACGTTTGTTTGGCTTGATTTGTATTTTTCGTACACTTATAATATTTGAAATTTAATTTAAAATGTACGTACCGATTAATTAAAATATTTTTGAAATAAATATATAAAAAATAAATTTCTTTTCGGGTTATTTTATTTAAAACATTAAATTCTTTATTTAAATTAATTCCAAATTTCAACAACAAGCGTAATTAAATTAATTCAGATTCATTTTTAAGAATCCTAGTAATTTTATTAAATATTTTAATACTGTTTAAATTAATGTTTTTTGTAGTATATTTTCAATGAAAAATATTAATTTTTATTTAATTAATAGTATCGTTTTGTTGATTGGAGCAAAGTCAAATAAAATTTTATTTAAAAGTATGAATTTCGAAATTGAAATTGATATTTTTCTGTGTATATCATTAAGTAAACGTTTAAATAGCTATAAATGAACAATTCATATGGTTTCATAAAATCGAGTATACTGGAACCTCGGCCGCCCACAGCGCATTATCCATATAATTCCATACTAATAAAATGGATCAAATTATACAGATGTTGTCTGTTAAATTATGAGAATGCTTACAATACGTAGACTGGAATATATCAGATAAATAAATGGCTGCAAAAGATTTTACAACGCTTCTAAAGGTTGCATTCAGCGTAGTGCTCGTCGTACCTGTTTCTTAACTACATCGTAATTCATTATTGTAGTTAAATGAGAATTAAAAAAAAACTTTTAATATTAGTTAATAATTAATTAACTAATATTAGTAATAAATATTAGTTGTTATGAATACACGATAATAACAATTTTTAATTTGCTTTTCAATTGATTAAACTCAAATATTACAAACAAATCTCTACTTAAGAAGCATATTAGAAAAAAAAGCGAAGGATAATATAAAAAAGGAGAGATGAAATAAAACGTTGAATAAACATTAATTTCAATTACATATTTCAAATATCAAAGGATTTAGTTAATAATGAAAAGGAGAAAGCATCGAAATTCTCGGTGTATGTAATCACCACGTAAATATTAATGTTTAGTTGTAAGAGTGCACCTCCAATGGCCAACTATGATGGCATAATCAAACATTGTCGTGTTTGAATATACACAACTAAAATATGAATTTGGCCAAAAGGCACAAGTTGTTGGCTATAAAAAAGAAACCAAAGTATACCACAGGGGGCCGAAGTGAAAACGAAACAGAAAAAAACTGAAATAAGACGACAAAGCGACTAAAATATAGAATCAGAAATTGAAAAAAAAAAAAATAGAAGAAAAGTAAAAGCAAATGTCACTAAGGAAAGATATTCAAACAAATCTTGACTAAATAAAAAGTGCTTGTATGTGATAAAATGTAGAATAGTTCAACATTTAACTATGCTGTTATGATAAGGTGGGAGTGTTTGTGGGCTCGTGTGTGTGTGTGTATGCGAAACCACTCAAACTATCCACACAATTATACGAACAATGAAGAAAAAAAGTAAAGGAAATAATATAAATATTTCCCTACAACACCTTTGGGTGTATGTATGTATGTATGTATACAGTTATGTATAAATTTTTTGTGTCGATGTGTGAATTGCATCATGTGAATTGCAAATGAGGACATAAGCAAACGTAAGCGGAAGTTGCATAAAGTGGTTTGGGGCTTTGAAGAGTCAAACAACTTGTACATATGTATACGCTATGTAGTAGCCGCTCTACGAGTTCAGTTTATAAATATAAGAATGTAAGTGAGTGACTAAATAGGATTGTAAAGTGTGTGTGCGTGTGTGTGAATGTGTATGTGTATGTAAATATTTTCATAAGTATGCATGACTTGAGAGCGTTAAGCTGGAATTAACAAAATATTGTGACAAGCTGTAGGTTATGGACATAAGCATTAATACTGCATGCATGCATGATGCTGTACAAACATATGTACAGGCATATTTAACTTGAAACAACGACGCAGGGGAAATCTTGCACAGTATTACACCCATGAAAAATGTTACTAAGTTTAAATCAAGTGTAAAGAAAATTCTAAAGGAATGAAGTTACGTATACATTTTTGTTACTTTTAACGTTCTAATCATTAGTTTATTTGATTTTCAGCAACAAAAATAAATAATCTGTGTTTGTTCGTAGCTTCGGTAACATCTTCACTATGTTTGTTGCAAATAATTGTAAATCCAAAAAAGTTTTCCGCATTTTTGGAGTTATTTGGTAACAAAATTTTCTTGGCTGTAAAACTGAAATCTATAAAAAGAAGGTACGTATGTAAAATCTAGCTGAAATATAGAATAAAGCAAACACACACTTGCATACATCGAAAAAGACTAGAACTAAAGAAAGACGAATAGATTGACAGGAAGATTGGATGTATGATGCTGGTTTGGTTGTTTTATCATCACAAAACGTTGCCACGACGTTTTGAGGTTCTTGTGAGCTGCTCTTGGAAGCCCTTGGCCAATACATAAGTATCTTACACACACAATCAAACATCTATATGCATAGATATTCAAATATAGAAACAGTTATGCAAAACAAATTTACAAAAAAAAAAGGTGAAAAAAACAAAGAAAAAATTAAAAAAGAAACAAAGATAACAAAAACGAAAACCAACTACTTGATGCCTCGAATCGGTGCCAAAAGCATTCACTGGTGTCAACATTGCCCTGTTGTTTAGAACAGAATATTTGAAATATTTGTACATGAATGTACACCACCAACAGTACATGACAGTTGGGGACACTACTGACTATATAAGCCATTATAAGCTTAGATTACAAAGAATTAGTCAAATAATTGGTCCATTTGCAGTCCAAATATTCCTCAGCGTTTCTAAGTCATTTATGTGGCACAAGATATCCTCAACGTCCCTAATTATTTTACTGATTTAGTGGCTTTTAGTGAGAAAAGCATTGGTCACTATGAAAGACTAGTGTTACCTGCTGCAGGGTTGTTAAAAATATGAATATTTATGTCGGTGTGTATAGATAAGTACACACGCATACGTACATATTTGTTGAAAACTTGCATATGTATGCAGTTTTATATTTTGTTCATGGTATGCCCTCGCTATGGTGCATAGCAAATGTTGTGATGTTGTTTATATTTCTACTGCCAGTGCTGATGTTCCTTTTTTCTTTTTTTTTTATTATTACCATCAAAAAGGTGATTGTAAAAAACCACTGAACAAGAAAAATTAATTATACAATGTAACGTGAATAAAATAAAAACGATAACATGGCCAACGGCGTAGATTCTGATGACGATGACTACCGTGATGTTGATGATGCTCCTACTCACACCATTATATACCGTAAGTAAAAACGAGCGTGTATGTGTGTTTTAGTATTTAGGACTAACATTTGTTACCACATCGTTCGAGTTGTATGCACAGGTGTGGCAATCATATAAAATATTAAAAAATTAACTTGATGCTGTTACACCAAAAACAAATGACACCATCGCCTTTTTCCCAGATTGATTTAGACCTCCTCTTCTTGCCTAAGCTGCTGTTCATTATTTTTTAAATAAATTATTTCATATTTTATATCTGGCATCGAATATTTATTTGAAATTCTTTTAGTTGCCATATATTGTATGTAAATAAATAAGTATGTATGTATGTTCTCGACAAAGTTTTCTGTAAAATGTCGGATAATTTTAATAAATAATTTTTTGATGCTTGTGTGTTGTGTGTAAATAAAAAGTTAAAACGTTTGCTGGTAATATTTGCGGTTTTTAATGTTACAAATTAATCATAAATACATAATTTATTTTACAACATTTACCATCCTGAACCATTTGCAGCAACTGCCAGTGATGTTAAGTGTTGTCGTGTGTTGGTGTTTTTTTTTTTTTTTTATTTTATTAGCCACACTGAACACAAAGAATTATAATTATAATTATCATGTGGAGGAACACATGTAAGTATATGGCTGTGTTATTCCATTTGTAATTTTTATAATGTTCATTTGTGAGTCCATAAAGTATTTATTTTCTGGAACGGTTAAGACGACCTGCTCTTTGTGAGATTTGGTTGCATATTATTATTGATTTATTTCAAGTTATAAACTTATGGAAAATGTTTAAACTTACATCTTAAAAAGACGGAATGAGTTTAATGCATAATGGTGACCCTTTTGGAAATTAATATAGATCTGTGAAAATAATACCTGTAATCATGATACGTTTTTGTATTTAAGAAACCAATAGTATATTATTTTTGTTGTTGGTTTTATTTTGGTCAGTGTTCAATAGAGTTATCGTTATTGGATTTGCCATTATGCATTCGTTTTATGCATTTTCGGAGTTGTTCATGCCTGTAGCTTTTTGATGCCTGTATGTGTGTGTGCGTATGCTTGTGTGTGTGTGTGCGTATACATTATTGTAAGCGAAATAACAAAAAAATCAATTAAAATTGTAAGGAATACTTAATAAAATGCTCAAGAAGACAAAATATGCAATCAAATAATCATGCAACAACAATTATTCACTTGTACAATAACAAAAGGACTATTTTAAATAAAAAAGAAGTTTCCTCTTGAATGACTGAATCATAAAGATGAATAAAACTGAAAGCAAAAGAAAGAAAGGAAAAGAAAAAGAACTTGGACAAAGAAGTTTAATTGCGATACTTGAGCCAAAAGCCATAATTGATTCAGCAACACAAACAAGATCCCCAGAGGTATGGAAATTATGAAATATTAAATAATAATGAAATCGTGCATTCGAGTTGTGAAGAGAAAAGAATGTTCTATATCTTAAGCATTCATACGCACATCTCACAGATGCACAGACATAAGTATATACATACGTATTCATACATATACACACAATTGCAGTTTATACGCAAACAAAGTTTAAAAAGTTTTTTTTTTCAAGGATTATTATAAGCAGTACAAAAGGGATATTATCGTTGTGTTGGGAGAAAAGAAATTGAAAAGGATTAAGAAAAGCTGTGTAAATAGAGTGTGTTATAAGAGTGTGTTAAGCCAAAAGGTTTAGAATATTTATAGAAGATTTTGTCCTTTGTTATGGGCGATTATTAGTGTGTGTGTGTGTGTGTGTTAAAATGAAAAAGTTTTCATAGAAAAGCTAAAATGAATAAAATTAATTACTTTTTCAATTAACGAAATTCTCCTAATCATTGATGACTTAACCCAAAAGTAACAAGTTTTTAATAATTTGTGTATAATACGATTGTTTAATTATGATTAAGTACATGATCTTTACATATTTAATACAAACAATTACTTTAATGAACAATATTCTCTCCTTGGACATATGGAGACTGGCACTGACAATCATTTACGTAGAAAACGATATAGAGTTGCTTCTTAATTGCGTTTTTAGTTGAAGATTAAAAACAACAAAACGAAATTAAACATCGCGAATCACTGACAGCTATATTCTTTAAAAGCAAAAACAAACAAAGGAATTTCGTTTCAAATAAGAAGCAAATAGAAATGTATTTTTAAAGTTTATTGGTGGAGGGATTTAAAAACTAATTTAGAAGAATTAAGCCTACCAAACGTAATTCAAGCCAAGCAAAACTAAATAGCTGGCTACCGGGTATACATTCATGTATACGTACACAGTATGTGTAATTTGTTTTCAATTTTTATTTTCATTTAAGTTCAGATACAATTTTGTACTTGTAAGTGTTAGTGGGTAGAAGTTTCTATACATTTAACATTGTTATTGCTGATACTGATTTTATGTAATGTTGTTGTTGTTTTTATATATACCGCTATCGTTTGCCATTCAGAATACATTTGCAAAATGGCTCTTAAACCAGTTTTCACGTTTCTTTCCTCATATATTTGTTTGCATATTTAATTTGCCACGGCATTACAAAATGTCTACAAACATCTTGGAAAGAAGCAGAAGCCCAACGCATACAACAACCCAACTCAGCTCGGTTGGCTGAACTAATAGTGAAACAATTTTTCAAAACAATCTGCTTTCTTTTCTGTTATTTACCTGTTTGATTGTATTCGTTGTATAAACGGTACATGTGTGAGAGTATTTGAATGTAGTATGTGTGTCGCTGATATGGCACGTACATTAAAAACTGCGTAGAATTTGTTTGAAAACTCGAATTTATTCCAGTGTTATATTAACACACACACACACACTTATTTTATTTTATCACTTGGTAGATAAAAAAAAAAATTCTTGTGCAGAACAAAGTGAGAAAAGTTCATGTGGTTACAAAATTAGAGACGGCAGGTGGCAGGATCACAGGATCTCTTATAACCTTGAAAACACTTGTTTTATTTTTTATTTTTTTTTGTTATCGTTTGATAAGTAAATTTAAATAAAGAATAACTTAAATCAAAATAAATTGAAAGATTGCTTAACTTCTTAAAATTACATTTCTAAAGATTAATTAAGTTAGCTGCTCACCTTTAACCTAATTCAGATTAACATAATTCAAAATACATACGCTTATTAACACATATCGCAAGTTTAAATTATTCGCAGACGAGGGATTTTTAATTTTTTATTGAGCAATAATGCAAACTTTTAGAAATCACGTATTTTTATCCTTTTTTTTATAATGCGGAGTGGACCCAGCTTACGGGTTTGGGTGGGAACTTTTCATTATAGTGGTACTTATTATTTATAATAGAACTTTGTTTTCGATAACACCGGCCAAAGTATGAACATGGAAAACGTAACGAAAATGTATAAGGAATATGAATGAATATGAACATATAGAAAAATGTCATTTGATGGGAAGAGAAGGAAAAATTTGGAAATAAATGCTATAGACGTTTAAAATTACATGTCAGTATTCCGTTAAAGAGTTCTGATAATTAAATCGTAGCAGGTTTTAAAAATGCACTCCACACGGCTAACATCGGAACAATTCCTTAAAATATTCTCAAAAGATTGCAATTTAATTTAAAAAATGTTTTAGAAGTTAAACAATAGGATAAATGAACTTTAGTCAGAAAAGAAATTATTTATCTTTTTTTGAAACGACACCGTGGAAGAGAAACAAAATTATTTTGTTTTGTTCCTTCGTTAGTAAAGTAGGAATTTTATAAATGCAATATTAAGAAGCTAAAGCTTATTGCATCGACAATACTGTGATGGTACAGCATTTTTGGAAGAGACTTAATTTAGTTTTATAGTTAATTGTTGTTAGTAGACAACAAATTTAGCAGTTTTCGTGCACATGTTTTTTCCCACATTTTCTTCCTTTTAAAATAGGCGGGATTAAACAATTAAAGGCAAACCTTCCACATTTAGAGTAATTATTTGTCCAATATTCACTAGAAGTATCAAAAAAAATTCAATTTTGAAGTAATTATAAGGCGATAATATCGTGTATCTTATAAAAGAAGTTTTATTTCATGAATTAATTATTACAAAAGACTTTTTAGTGTTACGTTATATGATCATATCAAATAGATTTTTAACAAGTAAGAGCGCTATATTCGGCCGTGCCTTATCTTATATACCCTTCACAACGTGTAGTCATGAAATAACAGTAGTTTGTGTCACCATTCATTCCATATGAAATACGTACATACATATATAAAAACATCCCATTGTAAAATTATAAATTCACGTATGTATGTTAAAAAAACGAAAAAAAAAATTAAAAAAAAATTAAAAAAAAAAAAATTAAAAAAAAAAAATTTTTTAAAAAATAAAAAAAAAAATTTAAAAAAAATTAAAAAAAAATTATTATATATAATTATAATTATTATATATAAAACAAAAAAAATAAAAAAAAAATAATAATAAAAATATAAATAATATATTAAATAAAAAATAAAAAAAATATTAAAAAAAAATTTTAAAAAAATTAAAAAAAAAATTTGTTTGGCTTAGCTGGGATTCGATGCCACGTTTTCTCTAACCAGTATATACGTTTGTAAGTGAGGAGCCGCAGAACAAAAGGTGCTTTTTCGCATTTCGCGAAAAATTGGTTTTTTGGTATATTTATAATATTTAGGTTGAAATCTTGTAGAAACAATCAAGTTTGCATTATTATTATTTTTTTTTACAAAGTAAATGGGTTCTAAAAAATTTATGCTTAACAAAAGGTGCTTTTTTGATTATTTTTTATCAAAAGGTCCTTTTTTGTTTATTTTTTAACAAAAGGTTCTTTTCCCATAATCTTTGTGTAGTTTCACTTTTTACTTTAATGATCAAACCAAACTACAGTTAAAGTAAAATTAATCAGATGTTAAAGTCTTTGTGGAAAGTCTTTTAATAAAACAGTTTGGTAAAGACTGGAGTGAAAATCAGTCATTATTTTCGTACAAGGACATTTTGTATAACCAGGATAAAGGTATGGAGGATTCAATAGACAAAAATATTGGATGATCTTGTCTAGAAGAAGATGTTGGAACAAGAGTTTAGCTATTTAACAAATTTCATATGTATTTAATTTAAGGCTAAGAAAGAAATGTTTAGGTTGCAATTTTATTTAATAAAACCACAAAAATAATATACTTAACTTAACATTTTTTAATATATTATATCAGGTTTAACCACATTCAGTCAAAATTTTATCGTCATTTATGTGTATTCGCATTACAAAATGTACTTTTTCCTTCTATTAACATAACGTGCTTTTTTACTTTTTTTAACAAAAGGTGTTTTTGCTTTCTTTTTTGCAAAAGGTGCTTTTTCCGAAATAAAAATTAAATTATTTCAAATATTCTTAACATTTTATGGGTTGACTTATGACAGTAAGATGCATCTGTAGATAATTAAAAAACTTGTAAGCATTTTCATGTTCTTGCAGTTTTTTAAAGGAGCGAAAAAAATAAATCTCGATTTCCCAAAAATTTGAAATGAGCGAAAAAGCACCTTTTGTTCTGCGGCTCCTCAAGTATGTATGTTGTTGTTGTAATGTTGTTTTTGTGAAAAAAAAAATCGAGGTGGTCGTGGGTTTTTGCTCATATCTCAGTTGTTTATGTACCGATGTTTCTGATTTTCAATAACGATCTACTCCCGAATATTTCTGATATTTTAATACCTCACCCGAGTGCAAGCGATCTCGAGGGGCTTCAAAAAGTTGATTTCAACATACACACGGACAGACGGACAGACTGACAGACTGGCAGGGCTTAATCGACTCCCCTATTCATAAGCTTTCAGAAAATATATACTTTATGGGTGTAGTGTCCTTATTTTTAATTTAATTTTTATAGTTTCCTACTTGTTAAAAACTTTACTTGTTAAAATATTTTTGTATAATTCTAGTTTGTTTTGTAAAAACTTTTAGAATATTTTTATTGTTTGGATTATTGATTTTTTGCTTTCTAAAAAATAAACATATAATTTTTATGAAAATAAATTAAGATAATTTAAATTATCAAAAGATACTAAAATGGGGTCGGAAATCAAAATTGTAGAAATTTCACACGGAATGACAAACCTATACATATATACCCTTTTTCACTGTGTGAAGGGTATAAAAATTAAATTAAACTAAAGTCAGTACACTATAAGACAATAGATTAGCTTGCTTTTATTATATATTGTACTTATATTAATGGTTTTGAAAATTATTCAAAGTACAGTTTAAAAATTTTCAAAATGTTTTATCTGCTTTAAAAAGGGTATAAAAGTAGTTGTCCTTTCTGGAAGATCAACTTAATGAACCTTTCGAGAAATAATAAAAGCAAAGTCAATATGAAAACTTTTTTTTAAAATAAGAAAAAAAAAAATACAATAAAATTCAGTGTGTCTTTAAAATCTTTTAAAGAAATTTAAGCATGCGTTCGCAACTCTTTCGAATACATGGACGAACACACCAAACACATACATACATATGTATGTACATATATATGAGTATGTTCGTGTTTACAAGTAGACACATGTAGAATTGTTTTAATGCACATTGGGACGTTATAACTTTTAAGTTTAACATAATAATAAAATTTATGTTTAAAAGATAGTTAAAAAAAAACTTGTTATATAATACTTGTAAGGAGATGAGATACATAACTTCCAGTTAATACTTTTGGCTTTTTTAGTTAAGAGTTACGTAATTTCAAAACATTTCCCACTGTGAGAAAAAAAAAACGATAATGCATTTAGATGTTGAGAGCAAAACGTAACATGAACCTTAACTACAACTGCAACAATTAAAACGATAACATCAGAAACGTCGACGACAACATAATTCATTTCTGTAGACGATAACAGTATGCACGAAACATCCGTTTTTCGAAGGCTCTAACAAACCGTTACTTTCATCAACAATGGCAACAACAACAAAAACAACAACATCATCTGTCTATTGTATATGAATGCATCCGCTTGTTGTTATTTTTGTATACAAATGTTTTTGTTGTTGACTTTAACCAACACATACATACATATATATATATGTGCTCGCATTCATAACTACTTGTACATTTACATATATTAATATTTATGTATGTATGTATGTGTAATATCCTTAAAATATATGTATAAGGAGGTACTTAACTAAAATCCAAAAATGTTGAAACATTATTATAGCTTAAGAATAGCTAAAGATGGGATGTTATATGAAAGATAACTGGTCTATCGTTATTATTACTACGCTTCAACCAAAATGATACTGATAAGCTAAAGAGAAACTCTTCTTAATTTTAACTTTCCCAACGTTAGATTTATGAATTTACAGCCATTTTTTATTCTCCATAAAACCAAATTCGGGTACTAAATTGCGTTTAATAATTTTTTTCTTCTTTGCGTTGACATTTTTTTGGGAATAAAATAGTAAACAAATTTACAATGCTGCCCGTACATATTTTAATGTCTAATTAAATTTGCCAAAAGTTGTCGGAATTTGCTCAGGTACTTCTATTAAAAAAAAAAAATAATAATGTTATTCTGGATATTGTCATGATGATAATCCTTTTTTCGCCTCTAAATGAAAGGAAACTACTGGATTCATATTCTAAATTATGTATTACGTATTGCTGTTAAACATAGTTGTATGATTTTTTATTCTCTTATATTGTCGTATCTCCGGTTCGCGTTATATCGTTGATTAACATTGCATCAAGGGAATAAGTTGATCTTAAGCAAAGTGCAATAAAAATAATGTCCCGACTTTTTTGTTTAAAACAAATAATATCATATTTAGACCGGATTCTGAAATATAAAAAAATTATATCTACAAATCTATTTGTTTATATATTTAAAAACCTTTAACTTGTTTTTCATATGCAAACGCACAGCACTTAAGCTTTCTTTCAGTTATTCTCAGTAGCACTTTTGTCTTCAGACAGTCCTTGCGTTTTTTAATAGATTTTCTGCCGCTACTAACGTTTAACGTTTGTAATATTTGTTCAGCAGAATGGGGATCATTTTAATTTTGCTGATGCATATTTATGTACAGCACACCATTCACAGTTGGGTGTTGTTTAATACAGAACGCTGACACTAATGCTGATACAGCATTTTTATTATTTTTTTTTCTATGCGTTATCTATGTTGTCTTCCACTCTTAAATACATTATGGGTTTAGTAGAGACGAGGTTGACTGAAATTGTTTTCATACAAGCACCAACACGTTTCTATCGTCCTTTACGCCCATACGTAAAGTGAAGTTTAGAAATGTTGTTCCTGCAACATAATATGATACATTTAGTTGCTGAAGTTGTTTACAGTTCTTCTGCTACTGTATGTTGAATGTGTGTTTTCGTAACATGGTGCGAGTGTCAATGTGTTGCTTTGTATGTACATTAAGCTGGTCCAAAAAAAGAAACTTTAACCAAATATACAAACATAAAAACTTATCTAATTGGTGTATCTGTAGTTAACGTTGTAATTTCATACATTAAACTCATAAGTATTCAATTATATTATTTGAATAATTTTGTAAGAAATAACTAGATGTTGTTAAGAAAAATACAAGTTTATTTTGTTGCCAACAGTTCTCTAGATGTTTATAATATTTACTATGACATTTTTAACCCATATTATTCATATGCGATACACAACATAACAAATAATAAAAGACCGTATTAAACTTCTATTGCTTCACGTCTCTTTCTAGTAGCAGAACACAACAAGAAGAGAAATCGAATGAAAAACTGTGTGCACCTCTTCCTTGAATAATGTCGATTTAATAATGAAAATCGGTCATAAAAACAAAAAAAAAATAATATAAATTTCTACTGGAGGATTAATCTGCAGCTACAATTCAACTAAAATGCAAAAACTAAATGCACAAAGTTGTATAAAAAAAATAGTAATTAACGCTTGCATTATATTTTGTAACAATTAAATAAAAATATTTTTTAATATTTAATTTCCATTAGTTTTGATTAGAATCTGGTGTATAAAAATAAGTTGTTTGGCGGTCAGAACAAGGGCGGCCCTGTCAAGTCAAAATTTTAATATTTTTGGAATTTGGGCCAGTCTAATGTACTTACGTAGATGTGTATATGTAGTTGGCATGTGTTGTATGAAAATATCCTGCTAAAATGTTTGTTGTCACTAATAAATTACACGTACAATGATCACATATTCATACAAATATACACACTCATATACAACATTTATATGCCTTTATTGTATTTTAACAAATACATACATCTACGTATGCATGCGTGTTTATGTTTTTTAGTGTATAACAAAATAAATATACATACATACATACATATGAACATAAAAAGACAACTGACGGTAGCAACAATAGTGCTTGTTGTTGGTCTATCCTTTTGTCCTTTTCTTTATTACTATTTTTACTTTTTACTATTTTGGGGAAAATAAATCTGAAGAAAAATTAAAAAATTGCCCAATTTTTTTTTGGTAAATTGTTTTGTTGTAGTAGACCTTTTTGGCTATAAACCAGCCATTTAGTAGTCTAAAAAATGTTTAAAATATTTTATAGTCTTGTTATCATTCTGTTCTCCTTTAATTTATTTGTTGCTGCTATTAGGACATTGCCATAAAACACAATATATTCCTGACCATTTATATAACAATGTTTGACAATATTAGCCGTATGGAAAAAAATGCAACTCAATCAAATTTTCAATTTAAACTTATTTTCAAAGCAAAGAACCGTAATATGAAAACACGACTTTCTAGCTAGTTTAAGTAAAAGCTGAAAAAAAAAAATGTTTTGTATTTTAAATTTAAATTCAAGTTCAACCATTGATAAGATTGATAATAAATACCAAAAAATACTCTTTGTTGTCATTAATTTTAATGATAATCATACACGTTTGCATACTTATAAGAAATGGAGTAATCAATGCTTCATTGTGAGCCCAAAAATAATTTTCGACGAAGTAAATCAGTTTTAAAACTTTTATTTATACTTGTTTGGAAGAGTAAGAATTTTCTTTGGCAGAGAATGTAAAAATTTTCTTCAATCCCATTTATCCGCTTGCACTTGTATTCATTATTCCAGAGGATTATTAACCGCAAGTTGTCTAAAAATATGTTAGTCTTATTTAT
Organism: Phyto melanocephala; assembly: GCA_941918925.1. Classification (NCBI taxonomy): domain Eukaryota; kingdom Metazoa; phylum Arthropoda; class Insecta; order Diptera; family Rhinophoridae; genus Phyto; species Phyto melanocephala. Next base: position 135,843,849 of record OW799235.1, on the reverse strand, counting down.
TTAAATAATCTTTTTGAATATTCAACAATAAATATGTCAACGAAAAAAAAAACATTAAATTAAAGGCTTTATTTGAATATTAAGGGAAATTATTCTAGTCTTCAGTTAAAATTAAAAATAATTTAGAAAAAAAAGATTGTTATGTTTTTGATTATCTTCTTATTTATCCCAAGCAATTTAGTTCCATTCAAATGATTTCAATTTTAAAGTCCAACAATTTTTTATTCCTATAAAAAAAGGAAAACAGAAATTTTTAAATACAAGAGAAAAATTGTAACAAAACAAACAGAAAAATAATTGGTCTTCTTTCATCATCAACAATAGCATTTAAAACGTCCAGCAGCAGCAGAAACAACAATTGGATAAAATTAATATACATCCTACGACAAAGAGAGCAAAAAAGGGGGGGGGGGTTGTTGTTAAATATTTTAATTCATATTTATAGATGTTGCTTTAATAACCCTGCAGTTCTGGAAACAGGTTTCAGGTAAACGAATGCAATACTGAAAGTTTGAACTTTACATAATAGTTGAATATTTTATATATTTGCAATGGGTGATTGATGTGCTACAGTGTATATAGAGAGGAGGCCGTTATTAAGTCTCGACGTGCTACCTTTTTTAGAAATACAATAGAGTAGAACCGTCTAATTCATAAAAATGATTAAAGGTCAATGCAAGTGATTTTCTATGGAATATTGTTTTATAAGACCCTCATAAAGCTGTTTTAATTTTTTTTTTGATTTAGACAATACTAGTGTGTGTTCACACTTAAAGCTAAGACCTGGTTTTAAAATTATTGTGTGATTTTGTGTTCAAACTGAAAGTTAAATTAAATCAGAGTTTTTACTGTTTGCAAATAAATTTATTGAAAATAAAATGAATTTCTCGTAGAAATAAGTATATTTCTTGCAGTACTTTTTAATACTTTTATTTTTTTCACACATCAGTGCATCAGCTGTTTTTGTTTGTATAAAAAACTTAAAATTTGTAAAAAAATTATATTATTTTTTCTAAATGAATATTTTAAAACTGCGAAGCTACTTCTGGTTTTGTGTTGTTGCTGCTGCATCCATGGTTTTAAAATTTATATTAATTCCCTTGTTAAACTATTTTCAGTTGATTTAATTTTTAAGCTTCCTGGCACTGAATGTAGTACACCAAAACCACGTTCAAACTTTAAATTTAATTTTGTAATTAAACCTTAAGTGTGAAAACACAAAAAAAAATCTAAAAAATATTGGTCTCAGACCTAAAAGACAACTTTGTTTTTAACGTTCTTAAGTCTGCGTAAAAATCGTTTAAGACTTGTAGGGCTGACAGTGTATGCACACTAATACCAACACAAAATAGTGAAAAGTTAAAGGGTGTAAAGAATATGATAACAAAAAAGTATTTCTCATTATGGCAAGATTAAAGTGGAATCAACAACCAGAAGATGTGGTTGCCAAATAAATCACTAACAAATACACTTATTATAACTGTGACAAAAACAATCAGACAAAGAAGTGAAAAACGATAGAGAGTGCAAAGTAGGCAGTGGCTTTATTTATCAAATACGCACACAATCGCCCAAAAAAAAAATGTACAAATCTTAGCCCGTATTTTCTTAACAAATAAAACAAAAATAACAATTGAAAAAATACGCTTAAATAAAACAATGATAAATAGATTGGGAAACAACCTCAACATTTTTTTTGGGTTCACTATGTTTCATAAACTTTTTTTCGTTTCAAAAGTTTATTTTTGATATTTTTGTTAAGGGTTACATATTTTTCTTCAAGATTTATTACTTAGTTTTCGAACATTTTGAATTCGTAAATATAAACAGGAACAATTATCGATTAAAACCGACTTAACGAGGCCCTACGCCAGTAAAATAATGAAATAAACAAAATAGTTGTTAGATATGAATGCAAGAGGATACTGAGCATTTGAAATATATCTGATTTTTTTTTAGTTTCTATATTGCCATATAAATTATTCGAGCATTTTTTTAATCACGTTACTAACGTTGTCTAATGTCTGAAGCATAATTGTATCGTTTTTTTAAATGCATTTGGATCACTATGCGGTATTAATTGATGAAAAATATAAAATTTAGTTTTCTTTGATACTAGTGGTAAAACTGATGTTGTAAATACTCCTTACGTAAAACCAGTGAAGCCGGTTATTAAAAAATAAATTACATGTAACACGAGCGAACAAATAATATAATTTTGACTTGAAGCTCTTACAGAAATATTTACAAATGAACTGCCAAATATGTAGAAAAATGTGGGCAAATTCAGTTTGATATTTGTAAGCAATTTTAAATAAGCTTTTGTATTTTTATCTTTATAACTTTCGTTTGAAAGAAAGAGAGATAAAAATAAATATACACTGAAACTGTGCAATCAAAACACGTTTAAACTTAAGAACAATACAGAAATACTATCAAGAGTGATAAAGACTATTAACTCATGTAATGTGATAGTTTATTTGGAATTGCAAACATTTTTACAAATGCATGTTACTCTATATAGTATTGTCGCACACTGTTTAAATACGAACAACAATACCAAAGGATTTCACATTGAAAAGCATTGTCATAATGTGGTTTATATATTTCAAAATACAATACTGAAAATTTGCAAATAAGCAAATCAATTGTGTACTCTTGGCTATGACGTATCTTTTATACTCTTTAATAAATTAATAAAATGGCTTAAATGAAATAAAATGTTAAAATAGAGGATTGCTTACTAATATGTAACAGGGGTAAAATAGAAAATTCACGCCGTTTTTTACTTAGTCATTTACATTCAAAAATACTACATATGGATCCCCAGGGAGCTTAGAAGATATGATTCAGCCACATACTCCGAGATCGTTATATCAATTCCTTTTTTTAAAGAATTTAGAATATAGACTTTATTATTTCATTACTGGCTCAAGTTGATTTTAAATTTCGCATTTTACATGAAGAAATCAAATTTTTTATTTATGGTAATGAAATAATATACGAAAAACGTAAGTTTTTGACCCGATACCAGTCGAGTGACATTAACTTGAGCCAGTAACCAAATAATATTAACTTTAAAACAATTTTAACAAGTTCGAATAGATTCAGAATATTGTTTCAAAGACAAACGGAATAAACAGACGTATATACCTTTGCTACCCATGGTATAGGGTGCACGAATAAAAAATCAACTTTTCATCCTGTGACCTTTTTTTATTTTTCAAGGGTTATGAGTTGGTGGGGAGTGGAATAGAAAAATATGATAAAATACTTTCTTTTTGGTTAAAAAAAAATAAATTATTAAAGTAAAAAAGAAAAACTATTTGTATAGAACATTTATGGAAAAGGGTAAAAAGAAAAACTTTATTTTTTACTTTTTAAGAGATTAACTCTGTTACAATTGTGTTTTATTCAATTTATTTGGTCACTTAAAAGCCTTTTGTATGAAATTAATAGATAAATCTTTGATAACAAATTGTAATATTGTAAATCTACCAAAAGAAGTGCTAAAGAGCTTTTTATTAGAGATTTCTTATAAAAGGCTCCGAAAAATGTTCAGTTATTTGCTTTAATATGATTGAATTAAGTTATTTTATAAAAATCTTAAAATTGTGCGCAAAACATGTTCATATAATTATCAGCAGCTAATCTTGTTTTTAAATTGTATCTTGTAATTTTGCAACCACTGAACGGAGATACACAAAATTGGATCTTTGAACAAATAAAGATTCAAAATAATTATTTTATTATTTAAGAAAATTGATCTAAACTATCCAAAAAACAAATCTAACGAAAATCAAGCAAAGCAAACTATAACAACTAACCCTTTTTGATCTATAATAAAACGGTTTTCTGGCAAAACAACTTAAGTCAAGATCAGAAAGTTTTCACGATTTTTAATCATTAAGATTAAAGAGATTTTCAGTAAAAAAAGATTCAGGCAGTTTGTTTTTCCTTACTCATGTTTGTGTTTTGTGTTTGTGCTAAAAAGTCCACACAAATTTGATAAGCTTACTTTTAGCTGTGCCTTGCCACATGTTATTACGCATTAGTTTTCGCTCTGACAAAATATTTGAAAATTCTCTAAATAAGTTGATTGGTTCAAAAGGCCTCAACTATCTACACAAACTTTAGTAGACACAATGAAATTCCTTATTAGTCAGTGAAGTAAATTAATGTATTGATTATACTCAGAAAAATCATGGTTACGGCATGATCACGACAGTCACATTTTATTCTCTGTAAGAATATTTTATCATCGGAAACAAGTAATTTTTCTTTTTTTCTTTTAACATTTTAAAATTTAACAGAATTTAAAATTTATTTAGAGCTAGTAAATATATTCCTTCAAGCTCCTCTCCCCCTCTTTTATAAACACTAAGCAAAAGTCAAAATATTTAAATCCTTTTTTAAGAATCTTCTTGAAATATAACCCAGCATCATACAGTCTCATATAAAGCAACATTAATTCTTTACTCATACAAACAGGATTCTTAAGTTGTTGCAAAAGTTTTTTTAAACTAATAGCCACTAGTCGTTACGGAAAATGTTTTAAGTTAAAATGAAGGTGGCATCATTCAGCCCAAGCAAAACACGAAATTAATAAAAACGGTCAAAAATACAACAACACTGGTCTGGAAAATCCAAAAATAAAAATAGGCTCGCCCTTAAGCAAAAATAAAAGAATTGTAGAGAATTTAACGCGCTTGATTCAAATCCGCTTTCACTATTTCTTCTTCGGGGATCAGATTTTTTATGGCAATCTACGTTGGTGTGTGGAAGCAGTACGAAAATGTTACAGTTTTTAAAAAAAATCTGACTATAAACGTATATTTTGCAATACAAATAAAGAATATTATTATTCCACAAATGTGGTGGAAACGAAACCGTAAGAAAGTCGTAAAATTTTCCAATTCAAAATATGTACATCCACAAGTGGGCTAATTTGGATTATGAAGACGAGATATTTTCGATTTCTAAAAATTAAATGTAAACATTAGTGAACATTTTATTGTTTTTATAATCTAGTCATTATTATTAAAATGTACAATATATTACTGGAAACTTAAAACTTTTTATTTTTTCTTGTTGAAAAGTGAATTCCGTTAGTAAAAAGAAACAAAGTTTCTATAAACTGAAACAAAAATTGTTACCCTCAAACTGACAGCAATTATTTCTGACTTCTATGCCAAATACAGGCAAAGTGTATGTAAGTTGTCGTCTGTTTCATTTCTTTATAAGACAAAATATATTTTTGCCCATGGCAAAGTAATAGAAAAAGAAACTTTGAACACAAGCTCATCCAAAACAAAAGAAACGTCTGCGAGTAAATGTGTTTTGGGGTTTTAAAATAATTTGAATATAATTCAAGCTTTTTCCTGTTGTTGTCATTATTATTCTATCTGATTCTAAACAATAAGCACAAACTTGAAATACTTTTATTATAACTTATTTGCTAAAATATGGCAATAAGTCAAAATGAACGAGTTTCTAAGAGAGTTTAATTTAATATTGAAAACGATAAAATCTACATTTGGCTTTTGTATGAGATAAAAACAAAACTAAAGTTGGGCGCTCTAATGGACTGGTCTTTAATGTGCTAGCCTGTCAGCTTGAGGGTCGCTGTTTAGATTTCCGAAACTAGAACAGGCATTTGGTTTTCGGTATGAAAATAAATTGTAATAATCTTATATTAAGAATCAAGTCAATTTGGCGTAACTCAGGTTACGCGCACATTGTGTATGCAAATTTTGACATACAATTGCATATATGCAGAGTTAAGATCCTACTAAAATCAGTTCAGTATTTAGGGATTTATAGGCGTTTAAATAAGCAAATAACATGTGTGTGTAATAAAACAATGCGTGTCGATACAAATTGTTTTTGTAAAGAGTGCTTTATGTGTGTGGTACAAAAACAATACAGAGAGAGTGTAACTATTCTCACTTCCGTTTAAAAGGTGGTTGTTTTTAGTATTTTAATTTTTTCTATTTAAAATGTGTTGTTCAAATTTTTTTAGACCGACTATCATATTGCGGATTGTTTTTCTTGGTTTAGCGATTTTTAAGAATAAGATAAAACTTTGTGTCGGAACCATCAAAGGGGGCAGATTCAATTATTACAAATAATTTGATAAATAGAAATAATGACGTCCTGTTAAAACTTTTAAACACGTTTTAACTGCTAATTTATGATTAAGATAAAATTGGTTGAAAAGACATAAGTCATAAAAACATATTAAACTCTAAATTATATGTGTTATTTTTAAGTTATGACTCTCTTACTGCAAATAAGCGATATGAACAAATCCAAAATTGAGACAAAGGACTTGTGTTCAAACAATTTTCCAAACTGACAAATAAATGTGTGTTTAAATTTATCTACTCCTTTCTAAATACTAAAATGAAAAGAACATGAAGGATGATAAATTATGTGGTAAGCAAAACTTTAAGCAAGAAATAACAAACGAAATTGTTAAAAAAAGTTTGTTTTTTGTCGTACAATAAATTTTTATAAATCGGAACTGTTTAAAGAAGTTTTAAAAACAAAAGAAATAAAACTGTAGTCTAATATGCATCATAATGATATCAACGATGAGAGAATTCAGTTTATTTATCATTGGAAATATGATTACGAGAAAATTAAATATTCACAGAACTAATGAAATATTTAGTGTTTTTTCTAATCTTTTTTGTATTTATGTATATTTAATACGATTTTGGTAATTATTAGTTTTAGTAATATTAGATTTTTTTATATAATACTTTTAATTACGAGTAAGAACTAATGATGAATTGTTTTTTTCTTTAAATCATCACTATAATAACTAAATACAAAATACATTGAAATAATTTTAATAATTGACTTGTGCCAAATTTCGCAAAAATGTTTAAATGAATTGTTTACATTACGTTATGACAATGTCACACATTTACACACCTTGTGAATTCATCAAATGTGTTTCTAAACGTATGATTAACCCCTGATAAATAAATATTCGTCATACGCTTCCATGGAAATTAACCTTAAAATGAAAAAAACATTCGAGATTCATTGGAGATCATGTGTTTATATGAATATATTAATGAACTGCACTCCATTATAAGCGAATGATATAAAGACTTCTTTTTACTTTAAAAATTTTTAAAAGATGCTGCATATTTAAAATATTTAAAACGTAGGAAAATTGACATTTTAACAAAATATTGCTTAAATATATAGTTTTAGTGGAAACTATATATTTAATCAACTTTTATTACCTAGATTATTAATACATTTTAATAACTAACTTATTATCTCGTTTAATTACATAAATTATATCATTTTAAAGTTTTAATAAACACATACAAATGAACATATGCATTAACATTAGGTTAGTTAGATTTAAAATTGAATAAGAATTCATTCAAGTGTATTGGCATGACAAGTACCACCAACAAAATATAAAATAGCTAAAAATAAATATGATTTTGTTCGGAACAGTCGTAGATACACGTCAACGTTCAAATCAATGTAGCAGTTTTGACTTTTTCAAATATATAAATATCTTCCTTTTTTTCTAACGGTTAGAAAATTGTTCACAACTATTAGACAGACTGTTTGCTTTCATAACATAACATCATACTGTGGTATTGCCTTTTACGAATTCTGCACTATTTATATACACACACATAGTGTGATTTGTTGCAAAAATTTTGATGTAGTTTTTCCCTCTAAAAATTCATCATGAATTATAAGCCACCAGCAGAAGTATCCCCTTTCCATGATATCAGTGTCTAACGTTTCATTTGTTTTTAAATGTTTGACTGCAAATTGATTTTTTCATTTAAATTCGATAGTGTGTTAAGAAGAAAAAACGTCTTTTCTTCTATTTCTCTCTGTGTGTATTTTTTTAGTTCTCTTTGTTATTTTTTGTTATCGAGAGTACACCAAAATGAAATAAAAAAAAAAATAAATAAATTAACAAAATGAAAGTAAAACTGAAAATTAAAATTTCAAATTAAATGCGCAATTTTTGTTGTTTTTTCTTTCATTTATAAATGTGCCGGAATATGATTGAATAAATGATGAGGTAAGTATCCGTCTGTCTGTCTGTGTGTGTGTGACTGCAAGAGCACGATAATAGCTTTTACACAAGACTGAATCTTTTATTATTATTTTTTTTTGTCAGATATAAAATTTTGCTAAATTTTCAATGTATTTTTTATTTTAATTTAAAACTTGTCTAAGCGCTTTTTATCTATGTTGGTGTGTATATTTTTCGATCGATTAAAATTTTGATAAGAAATGTGCATATGAAGGTGAAAACAATCAAAATAAAAAAACGATTTGCAATATAAGGTTTAACATGAAGTACATTTTTAAATATTTTATTTTTTTTAGCAGAAAAAACAATCAACGGCTTCTGTGGTGGCTCAAATAAACTAAATTGTTACGCAATATAAGATCATACAAATGGAAATTGTTTTTTAATTGTCGTGTAACCGGTTCTTAAAGGGAACTCTTTTAAATAATCTTTAATTTATTATAATTGATTTATAAAAAAAATGTACATTTGGAAATGTTTGGTTAGGAAAACACCCGTTACATATGGCCTATGTTGTAAAAATTCTAAAGAAGATAATAATAAAAAACCCATGTATGGAAATATGACATAATAAAATAATCAGCTTTGGCAAATAGAAATATTCATAAATAATAACAAATATATTCTATTTTAGTATTAACTTTTTCTTGTAGAATTTAAATATGCAAACATTGTGCACAAAGTACCGAATCTGCAAAAGTAGGAAAAATCAAAAATTAAAAAGAAAATCATAAACTCAACATCCGGTTGCTGTTGTTTATTTCTACGCTCATATTTAATGTTATATTAAAGTAGTTGATATGATGATGTTCTAGCTCTATTTCATTCTTTACTTTTTTCTCTTTTATAAACAAAATGCTTTCGTTATCCTGTTTTTTTCTTGTTTTTTACTCTACTCCACTCAATAGCAGAACTAACGTTGTACTAAAATGTTTCATACAAGAAACTACTTAATGTAAAACAAATACCGTGAAGATTTTTTCATTTCAATCTTTATTTAATTGTATGAAATATTGGTAAAGAACGACTCTTTTACCACTTTTCTTTCGAGGGTTGCGGGAACAGAAACTTTTATTCGTTATTTGAATTTAAAGGTTTCCCGAAAACAAAAAAAAAAATCTTTCGCATTAAGATAAATCTGTTATTAGAGAACAATAAACACAACTATAAAGTTAGTAAATAGTGAAACTGCATTTCATGTACCATAAAATAGAATTTTGTGTGAATGTGTGTATGTAAGGCAAACAGAAGTGGTGGTATAAAATAATATCAAAACAAAAATTCATTGCAATACTACAAACACACGTACTCGCCATCTGCTGCAGTACGTAAAAGTATTTATATATGTACGGATGGATGGAAAAAAATTTATAAAAAACTCTGTTACATCTTCTTCATGCCATTAAAAATAAGAAACTCAAGGATTGAAATAAAATAAATCTATTATTTGAATACGCAGCATCAGCAGCAACAACGAAAAGCATCTCGTCGAAGGATTGTTGAACATTTTTGTAAGAAAAAATAAAAATAAAGAAAAATAAAAATTAAGGATTGCGCGATTTCTGTTTGCCATTTGTGTATGTGCAAGTGCATAACTAAAAAGTGAATTTTTTAATATTTTACAAAAGAGAAGAAAACATTGTAATAAAAAATACAATTGAAATGTAACAACGATTACTCTTTCTTTTTCCTTTACTTCGTTTTTAGACCCCCTATTAAAGCTGCAGCAATATTGTTATCATCAGCATTATGTGAAATTGTGTTGAAAAACTTTAGATGATTTATTTTATTAGACCATCTATACAGAATTTATGTTTAAATGCAGTTTCTTACCACATCGCTATGAAATCTTTCATATTAAATTTTCCTTTCAGTATTTAAACAAAAGCAAAAAATTAAGATGTAAAGAAAGATATTTCGAACAGTCTTATTCCTGCATACACAGAAAAAAATATTGCTAAGACTTGTTTAATTAATTAAATTTTTAATTTGTTTTTTAATTCTAATTATAGTTTTTATTAATTTAATTACATTTTTTAATTGATATTAAATATTTTCAAAAAACAAAAAGAGATTTCTGTCAGTTGAAGAAAATTTAAAAAAATAAAATATATTATTTTAAATGACATTTACTTGAAAATTTAATTTTAAGAATAAATTTAATATAATTGTTACTCATGGAGCGAAATAATGAAAAATTGTCGCCAATCTGCAAGAGAAAGTTCTGGTAAGTGCACATACGTACATATATAGCAATATGTTCTGCTTTAAATATAATAAATGGTTTCGGTTTCATTGTTGGTATGCCAAAATTCATTACATATTTATTGTGTGCCTTTATATTTCTCAGAATTCTCATTTTAATAGGTAAGTTAGTTGAATTTCTTCACTCTGCCTGATCAAGCCTTTTTACCGGTTAATGTTCCTTTATATCTGGGTCGTTGATGCTAAAAAATATTTTTGGAAATCCGGCTTTTGATATGGTATAGAATGTGTATGTGTGTGGAACACTATTTCTTATCATTAATTTTATTATATAAGTAACGAAATATAATTAAAAATAAATATAGATTCCTTTGTAATATAAATGTAGTATATTAAGAATAAACAAATATAAAACAAGTAAGAGCACTATATTCGGCTGTGCCGAATCTTTTATACCCACCACCAATTTTGTGTACATTTAAAGCACAATATTTATTATTTTGTTAATCGCTATGGAATAATCTCTTTATAACAAAATATGTATCACTTTCTTTGTAGAGGGTGGTTAAATTTTAAGGGCCCATGTTGAAGGTGAACTACACCTAGTCTTTAAATTTGTTTTCTGGTCAATAAAGTTTCTGCTAATAAATACAACTTAGATATTTCAATATAGTCCTTTATTTTCCCAAAAACTTTGTCAATAGAGAAATTACATGAATTTAAGATAAACCGTTATATGGGAAATAGGCGTTAAAGTGGGCGTGTGACTTAAACTTTTTGGTACAACAATTACATTGATTAGAAGGATATACGTAGCAAATTTTATCATCATACCTCTAATTTTGGCGGTTTTATGAGCTTTAAATTTCATTAACGGTAGATAACGTGAAAAGTGGGCGTTATAGTAGGCGTGTCAAAGTTATTTTTGCGAATGAGTACAACTTAGGTGTTTCAATATAGCCCTTTGTTATTCCAAAATCTTTATTAATAGAGAAATTATATAAATTTTAGTTAAAACGTTATATGGGAGGTGGGCGTAAAAGTGGGCGTGGCACATTGATTTTCCGTTACAAAAAAGCGTTTAACCAAAAAGCAAAGTGTGCAAAATTTCAGAGTCGTACATCCAATTTTGTTGCTTTTATGACGTTTTTGTTTTTAAATATACCGAAAAATACACTGTGCGGTATAAATTTTCGTACATTTTGATCGATAACTCCTCTTCTAATGCATAGATTTAGACAATTTTCTGGGAAAAATTTTTCTTTTACTCAGGAAATATATATTCGAAGTTTCATGAGCCTACGTTAATGCGTTTGGACACAATTCCATTTTATTCGATGTTCGAATTACACGGTTTTTTCGACCTACTCTTGCTTTTCGAGCTATAACTCTCTTCCTATTATCCCGATTTAGCCCATTTTCAATACCAAACAAACCTTGTCTATAAGAAAGATTCTGGCAAAATTTGAGTCCCTTAGCTTTTCGGTGCGACCTCTATCGTGCTTTCAACAGACGGACAGACGGACGGACATAGCTAGATCGTCATCAAATCAAACCCTGATTCAGAATATATATACTTTATAGGGTCTAAAATGGATATTTCGTTACAAACGGAATGACAAAATGAATATACCCCCACCATTTTTTTGGTGGCGGGTATAAAAAGGATGTTTTTATACCCTTCACACAGTGAAAAAGGGTATATATAGGTTTGTCATTCCGTGTGAAATTTCTACAATTTTCATTTCCGACCCCATAAAGTATATATTTTCTGAAAGCTTATGAATAGAGGAGTCGATTAAGCCCTGACCGTCTGTCCGTCTGACCGTCTGTCCGTGTGTATGTTGAAATCAACTTTTTGAAGCCCCCCGACATAGGTTGGACCCGGGTAAGGTATTAAAATATCAGAAATATTCGGGAGTAGATCGGTATTGAAAATCAGAAACATCGGTACATAAACAACTGAGATATGAGCAAAAACCCACGACCACCTCGATTTTCTTTTCATAAAAACAACATTACAACAACAACATACATACATACAAACGTGTATACTGGTTAGAGAAAACGTGGCATCGAATCCCAGCTGAGGCAAAAAAATTTTTTTTTAAATTTTTTTAAAATTTTTTTTTTAATTTTTTTTTTATTTTTTTTTTATTTTTTATTTAATATATTATATATATTTTTATTATTATTTTTTTTTATTTTTTTTTTTTTAATTTTTTTTTTATTTTTTTTTTGTTTTATATATATTATATATGTATATAATAATTTTTTTTTTTTTAATTTTTTTTTTAAATTTTTTTTTTTAATTTTTTTTTTTATTTTTTATTTTTTTTTTGTTTTTTTTAACATACATACGTGAATTTACTGTTATTGCATGACTACACGTTGTGAAGGGTATATAAGATTCGGCACGGCCGAATATAGCGCTTTTACTTGTTTTTTCTATTTTTTTATGCAGGTTTAATAAATTATATTATTGATATAATAAATGCTTTAATATTATAAAACCCAAATCTCAAATAAAGACATGATTAAATTAATTAAAATCATTTTTGAAAATTATTGAAAATTTTAATTAATTTTTTAATACTGTTTTAATTGATATTTTTCTCCATATTTTTTCAATTAAAACTCTTAATTTTGATTTAATTAATAGTATTTATCATTTTGATGATTGGAGCAAAATTAAACAATTTTTTAATAAATAATATTAATTTCGTAATTAAAATCCATATTTATTTTTTTCTGTGTACATATGCACATGCACATGCACATACACATTTAAATGTATGCCGTCTAAGCTGCTTTCCTGTTCAAAAATACATTTTAATGCACCCTCATGTTTTTGTTATTACTCCGAACAAGGAACGACGCGTCGTTAAATTTATTTATAATTCATATTAAACATTTTACTTCCCATTTAAAATTCTTCTTATTTAATTCTCTCATGTTTTGCTCCATCAAATACAAATTTTTTCTGCTGTTCTATTCGTTGCTGCAACAACCAACTGAAACAATTTGAAAATCGTTTCTTTGTTTAAATCTTTTAAATTATCACTCACTCACACATAAAATTGCAATCACACTCAACCATCATACGTCACTGTGTGCCATTAGGAACATCAATATTCGATGAGAAATGAAGAATGAAAATCGTTATCTCTCCAACCTATAACGCTTAAGAAGAAGTTTAGTCGGTATTAGAGGGGAATCCATATGCTTATGTATGAAGTAAATAATTTATAAAAATAAGACAAATGAAAAAAATATCAAGTCTTTTTTTGCGAATACCAGCAAAAGCTAGTTTAAGTTTTGATGTGACAGTTGTATTTGGTATATATGTATGAAAGTTATGTAAAATGCATGTACGTACGTATTCATATGTATGTATGTATGTATGTATGTATGTATGTACGTATGTACGTAAATAGTCGAACGAAAAAAAAAGTTTGATAACATTAAAAAACAAACAAGATTTGGATATTTGTTTTTGAGTCACGCAAAAGAGGATGAAGATATGTCACACAGGCAGCTAACAACCTGAATTATCACATCGGTTCTATCCTCTCTAAATTAAATTTGAAATCATGTGTAGGAGCTTGCGAACACATGCAAGTAGTTTATCAATTATTATACAACTTTTTTTTTTTTACTATTTAAAATTCACTTCGATTCACTATCTATCTATAGTGCGCTATCAGTTAGTGCCTCTACGATATCTTCTCTGTAACTTGTTTTGAGGAACGTATTAGCGATAAGTTTTATAGAAGATACTAACGTAACGTAACACATTACGTTGCTAATCAATTTAGTGAATGAAGAAAGTAATTCCTTATATAATTATTGAAAAAACATACAAATGTTTAAATATTTAAATGAAATATTATTCGTATAAAAATATATTTAATTAATGGAATATTGTCAAGTTTAATATTTTAATTAATAAAATGCTCCTACCATTTTCACCGAATTTGTTTTTTTTTTATAAACTCTTATTAGAATGCAAATATACTTACAAACATGTGTAAAAATTCCATAATGAATAGAATTAATTGGAGGTTTATGTATTTTAAACTTACCTGAAAGAAAGAGAAAAGAACAAATTAATTTAAAATGTTAGTGAAATTTGAAAACGAACAACTTTTAAAAAAAATTTTCTTTAAAGAACTATTTGATAAATTGGTCTCTTATTAATTTCACTCTATACTTGGAAAAAGAAAAACACCACTTTATAAAGATAATTGAGCAAAAGTTAGTTTAACTGAAAGAAAAAAACCAGCAAAAGTTAAAACTGCTTTAGTAAAGTTTGCCAAATGCCCAAAGCTGGCAATTTTATGAGTAGTACCAACAACATTGGTTTAAACATCAGTTGGAGAACAAGTTGATGTATTTGCATAAAATTATGAACACAGTTTATGAAAATGAAAAAAAAACTTCAAAATATAAAACAGAAATTAACACAATTAAAATAAAAATGGTGCCAATAATGCTGTTTGCGTGAAAAATGCTTTAAATTACTTCTGTATTCCGAGTGGAATTAAAATGTTTGGAATGTTGTCATACCAAAGTTGTTTTATTTGAACAATATTTCTTCAATGATAATTTCGTACAATATTCGATTTTTATATCTTGACAGTATTAAGGTTGAAAAACGAATATTTGAGTCAAAATATTTAAACTAAATTGTTATATTCACTATCAGAAAATTATATTCAACTAATGCTTTATGGTGCGATTAAGTAAGAATATATTTCTAAGTTCTTTAATGATTTTGAGAGGGTCTTGCAATTTGCGTCCGTCGATTGAATTCACGATAAAGCTCGAATAAAAACAAAACTAGTAAAATGAAATTTACCTTAAACATTCCATCAGTAAAGAAAGGGAAAAATCGGTATGCATGGCAATGTAAGGGTAGTATCAATGTCGAACCAAATCTGATAGAGCTTAAACATAATTGCACGGTATAACCATATTTTATAGGTAAAATCCTAATAGTATAACAAGTGTAAATGTTTGAAGGTTTCGATGTTTGGACTTTTGCTACTCAATCACGAAAAAACGGTAGAACAGAGCACAGATAGACAACAACCTGGATAAAGGATTAAATATATTTATTTTGTGGTTTAGTTAGTCAGTTTTTTAAAGGTTTCGTGTGGCCACATTGTATGAAATTTGATGACAACACAGACAGTTGCGGGCACATGCTAGTTTATATATAAAACTAGCGAAACCCCTGCACACTTCATAGTGCAAAAAGGAAAATACAAAAATCAATTCGAATTAATTTAAATCAGTGTTAAATTGCTTTTGTTGTTATGCTCTGTGGTAAACATATATTCGAAATGAATGCAGTGTTCACTAAAATGGCTAAACCTCATGAATCAATACACATACAGACACCGATTCATATGAACTTTGTAGAAAGAAAATCGGTTCACGCATTCCAGAGAACATCAATTACTAGCACTATGCAACTTATTTTATAAATGGGGGTAAGATTTTAATAAAATCATTGGAAATGCATCTACCATGCTGTGATTTTGCAAGCTTGGCTTTCGCTGCAGAAGTGAGTGTGGCATGCCTACCCAGTAAATAATTTTGAATTTTGTAAGTAGTGCAGACATAATTCTCTTATCGTATTGCATCCATGTAAATTCTTAAATTGTTTGCATACGCCGACATAGCAAACTATGTCTTGTGTGCTGCTTATTAACTCAGCAGAGGAAAAACGGACACTTACTTATTTCAATAGTAATTTTGTTTTTATATTTCTCCCTTACTTGCTGCTACCTTTTGTTAGCAGTACGTAAGGAGAAATCATGATTTCTGCTATTTCTGGTAGGTAGTAAATCATGTCTCCGTGAAACGCTGTTAGGTATAGGAACAGACTGAGTAAGCGGTTCAATAAGTGTTTTTTTGCAGTAAAGTTTATGGTCTCCTAGATCTGGCATACTTCCTTAATCGATTGTGTAATTTTTATGATGTCGAAATGACACTATGCAGCGCTATATTAGGCTTGAAAAAGGGTCTAGACTACAATTATGGCACATTCTTTTTTACGCTCAGCTGTCATATATGATTGATTTATTAATAAAAGCACATCTTATTCTCTGTTTAAAAAATACAATCTTAATTGGGAGTAGAAGAAAATCAAAACAGTCGATTTAAGTAGTTTTTGTTGTACTGATCATAACATGTATCTATTAAAAGGACACCAAAAAAAAGCTTAATATTGTTTTGTAAAAGAACGTAAAAATTTTTAAGCTTTTTTAGCACTTAGTTGTCATCACTTACTTATGCACAAACCAAAGCATCAGACAACGCTTTAAAGAATTTAACAACATTTTATGAAGAATTTATAACTGCCAACAACGGCAATAGAACTATCAAATGAACGCATAAATTAAATTAAACTCTTCTAAACAAAAAAAGGTGTTTAAATATGCAAAACATAACACGTGCTGCAAATTAAAGCCTAGAGCCACGAAGCCAGCCAAACCAGAGGAGAATATAAAGCAGGAGTAGAATGAGAAGGCGAAGGAGAAACAAAATAATTTGGATAATTGGTGTGCGGGATGTATTTGCCATTAATAATTTATAAATTTAAAATTCACTTAATTCCCAAGATTATTAATAAAGTAAATAAATAAAAACTCATAAACATAAGTGAATGCAAAAAACGAATCAAATTTTTGGACAATTGAAGAGCGTGAAACAGATTTATATACAAATCTAATGGAGTAGAAGTTATGCTGTCGGTGTGTAAGGTCATGTACTAAAATGTACTAGAGAAGACTTTATGTAGAATTTTTGTTTTTTTTATCTTTGTGCTGCTGGTGACTAAAACGTATACAGATCTCTGTGATAAACTATTGATTTCTATTTTTCCCTCAAAATCCATTTGTAAATATGCAATTTCTATGGGAAAAAGGTCCAAACATTCGCAAAAAAGGACTCTCCAAAAGGAAGTAAAAAGAAACACTCTTCTAGCCAACACTCATATAACATGCACTCACCACCATGCAGACATAAAAGGCTGATAAATACGAAACAAAAGTTTGTAAATATTTGTGTGATTGCTTTGTGTACATGAGGGATTTACACGAATAAAGCATACTCAAATGCATGTGTGTGCGTATAGAGGTGTTTGCAAAAGTATTTATGGTATGTGTGTATGTTCAAGTGTTTTTGTGTATTTGTGTATTGATGGCATCTATAGGCAGGCAGGAAATTTTTTAAGGCATTTACGGAGTATTTTGTTGTTTTGCAATGCTTGGTTTTCCGAAAATCTTTTCATTATTTTTTCATTTGAAAAATGCCACCTGCTACTGCGAGTATTAAACAAACAACCAACAAACAATTTAAAGCCAATACACATTTGTATACATGTTCGCTTTAATGTTCCTATCGTCAACTTAAATGCAAAATAATAAAAAATTCTACATTTTTGAGAAAAAGTTTTCCAAATAATGCGACTCAATAAATGTGTTAATCACTTTCTTCTTTTGAGTTTTGTCAATAAACACATTTCCAATTTTATGTCAAAATGTTTGTAATTGATCAATATGACAATTTCCAGAATGCTGTTTTCCATTTAAGCCAACGATATGTCATAGTATTTATGTACAATTTCACATGGCTTATCAAACTAAGCAAATAGTTTGATATGATGATGATGGCACATCAGTAACGTCATCAGTAGAACAACAAAAAAGTCTAAAGAATTATAAGAATTATTATGTAAATATATAAATATATATATTGTCTGTTGGAACATATGTAAATATACTAAAAATGAAAACAAATATATATAAAAAATTCATTATAGACGCGACAGTGATTTTAAAGAATCTTGGATTAGAAAACTTGTTATCATAGGATCCTAGCCTGCTGTATAAGAAAATAAATCAATCAATAGTTTTAAGGAAATGAAACACAACAACCAATCGACGTTGATGTGCATTATCTTAACTGACAATTATTGTGTTCAAAACAACAGTGCGTGAATTAAAAAAAAATAAATCAAGAATGCCTACACACTTCAACTACACTTTATATATGTTAGTGTAGTTATGCACTTGAAATTACAGTTCTCGGAAGCAATTTTACAAATGAAAACATAGAATAACAAATATGATTTGACAATAGAGTGATGGTCATCAATGTCGGATAGGCAAGGGGTTTTGGTAGGAGTGAGATGTTGCTTGTACTTCTACTCTACATAAGGGAAATCAAATAGAATTAATAATCCGATACATTCTTTAGAAATTTCAATCAAAGTAATGCTATTACAATCAGGTTTCTATTTGACACAGACACCAAAATACGAGATAAAAATGCATTAAATCGAACATGAAAAACAGTCAGACATAAACGAGTTCTACTTTTAGCAATAGTGACACAGAAAGATTCGTTGCTAAAGAACAAACGACAAAGAATTTTCTCTCTATTCTCCTTCGCTTATACAACTTTAAGAAATAGTGTCTTTTTGTTGTGCCACTTTCAGTGTCAAGTCTGATATTCTTGCGTTATCTTGGTGTTATCTGGCATCTACCATTATATATATACACATATATAAGTTATATGAGAAATCTTTTGAAAGCAAAAAAAATAAAAAAAACAAAAGGAAGAAGTGAAGTAAGAAAAGACTGCAATAATAGTAACTGTATAAGACTGTAAACTGCAGGTACCGACAGGTACCTTTATGTATATAAACTCAACTTGTAATTCATTGAGAGTTAATTCACAGTGCGTTTTAATGTAAGATACCGATACATTAACGACTTTATGAACTGTGTTATGTTCGTGTTCTTTTGTTGTTGTTATTGTTTAATGCATTCAGTGACATTCGTTATTCTCCGGTGAATGTGAAGTGAATGAATTAAAATATGTAATTAATTATTAAGAATTACGTGTACTTACATATTAACATCATTTTATGCGTGTGTATGTATGAATGTATGTATGTACACATACGCAGATGTAAGCATGGAGTGCTTTTTTAAGCCCAATAAGCCATGTATGGAGTGAGACCAACCCACTATACAATCTAGAAACATGTACGACTTGTTGCGGTTTAGATGCCAATGAGATAACATGCAGATCGTTGTCGCATCATATTTAATAATTTCTATTTGAAAATATCGATGACATTGAACCCGGAAATAACGCTACGTGCCATGCGGTGACCGCAACCGTAAATTGTGATATTTCTTATAATTTTAAGTACTCTCGGTATAGAAAAAAGTATCCTAAACATTCATAACTAAAATTGCGTTACACCTTTTTCGAAATGTCAAATGTTTTTGTAACTTACATACATCACAACATATACACACAATCGTACCAAAATTCTTAAAGTTCGTTTGTAACATTCATTAAATACGTACTTTTTTAAAAATCCGCTTATATATCTGATTATGAAATTCATCTTAATGTAATGGTATTTGTTATTTAAAGTTTTCTTTCTAACCTTTTGAAATTGTGTTGTTTATGTTTTCAAAAAATACAAGCATTGCGAAAACCTTCGCCCCTTTGTCCGACATATCCTAGTCTAGTTGTTGAATAGTCCTATTATGTTTGTGTACATGTAAATGTATATGCATATCTATTGTACGTTTAGATATTGGGACTCATGCTTTTTACTTTCGCAAATTCATGTTATTTACAATCTATTTTTTTCTTCTATTTTTTACATTGATAACAAATTGAATGATATTGTTAATGCAAAATAACAATAACAGAATAACAAATACAGTCGAACATGGGTTTGATGAATTCAGATAAACAAACAATGACTAAGACCAAGAACACTTGCATTGAATGAAAAAATAATACACGTAAGTATTAGAGATGAACAAAAAAATATTTTGTGTTAAAAAAAACTTAATGTAAACGTAATCATTATAAGCGAGATTAACTGTAACTAAAGCAGCGTCACCAATATCTAGTGGTATTGGAAATCTGCAGCTATAAGAACAGAAAAACATTTTGCATACAAAAGTCCCCGCATACTTGGTTATTCAAAACAGCAATCATTTACCAAGTTTTATAGTACATTAGCAAAGGATGTAAAAATACTTGTTTTTTCTTTTGTTGTTTTCTTTTTAGCACAGCCAAACGATTGTATATGTGCATTAAAACAACAAATCCATGTATTTGGATGAAAAAGTCATGGTGATTGAAAAAAAAAACCTGGATAAAGAAGAAAAGTAAATGCTTCTCTATTTTATTTCTATGCTATAGATGTATTTATACACTGAAAACAAGAATTACTTAAATGCAAACGAAAATTCGATATATAAAGTTTATATGTTCGACTAGCTTGTACTATAATTTTTAAAGAAGTGGTGAAAGAGTATTTCATGATAAGTGTTTGAAATTATATATCACTCGATATAAAAATAATTTAAAACACAAATTTTAATTGTCTTTTATAATTGATGCATTACTAATTAAATTTTAAATAAAAGAACTACAATTTTATGCATTTTCTTTGAAATATTGTAGCAAAATAATATTAAATTAATTTTTATTAAAATATAAATTTAAAAAATCTTTAATCAAATCATTCCCAATCTTAATTAGAATTTTTTAGGTTTCGACATTTAGATTTCCGCTTAGCAATTGTTTGCATTGATAAACAGACTTTTAGGGACAGATGAGAGCATAATTTATATATTTTTATTTATAAACATTTTGAGGGATATTTTGCCTTTTTTTAACGTTGCATTTAAGACTTATATCGATGGTCATGAGTAGATAGGCCCTGAAATTTTTTAAAAATGAAATGCACATTTTTATTTGTTTAAACAGAAGTCAAAATAGAAAAATAAAACAAGATTATGCTGCTTCTAAGTGTATGTTAGGTAACGTTTGTACATTTATACTTACATTTGTATTTCATCAATACTTAGAAACGAAGTTAGAAAATTGTTCATAAGTTAAATAGTATGTATCAGCGTCTTTTAATCCTTTGCTTGGAAAATATGGTCAGTTGCTGGGGGTTAAGAGTGAAGCTTTTATTCAAAATTATTTAAAAAATTTCTGCATTTTTTTTAAATACAAAGTAAAATAATATGAGTTTTAGAATTTTCTTATATTTAATTGGTGCTGTTTGTAATACATGCTGTAGAAATAACGGGACGAAGTGAAGCAAAAAAAAAAAAAGTAAGAGCGCTATATTCGGCCATGCCGAATCTTATATACCCTTCACAACGTGTAGTCATGCAACAACAGTAGTTTGTATCACCATTCCCCATATGAAATACGTACATACATATATAAAAAACATACATATATAAAAACATCCCATTGTAAAATTTTAAATTTACGTATGTATGTTAAAAAAGAAATAAAAAAAAATAAAAAAAAAAATTTTTAAAAATAATTAAAATATATATAATAAATATAAAACAAAAAAAAAAAAAATAAAAAACAATTAAAAAAAAAATAATAATAAAAATATAAATAATATATTAGCTGGGATTCGATGCCACGTTTTCTCTAACCAGTATACACGTTTGTATGTATGTATGTTGTTGTTGTAATGTTGTTTTTGTGAAAAAAAAAATCGAGGTGGTCGTGGGTTTTTGCTCATATCTCAGTTGTTTATGAACCGATGTTTCTGATTTTCAATACCGATCTACTCCCAAATATTTGTGATATTATATATAAATATATACTTTATGGGGTCGGAAATGAAAATTGTAGAAATTTCAAACGGAATGACAAACCTATATATACCCTTTTTCACTGTGTAAAGGGTATAACAAAGCAAAACTTGTGAGATTTCTTTGGTCGAAGAGACAAAGAAGCGATCTCGTGCTGACTTTTTTATGTTAAACTTTTTATTGTTTTATTTGATTTTTCTTTTTAGACTTCCAAAATAAGTTCATAAAATTAGTACACAGCTCAAATAAACATTATCGAAGTACTAACTTTTAATATGTGAAGACAGGTAAGTCAATAAAAACTGATAGCAAGTAGATTGTAATTTAAGCAAATTTGTATTTTTTTTATCTTTTAAAAATAAGAATTTGATTCAAAACGTAATTACTTAGGCCTTTTAAACAAAACATAGGGCGGATGTTAACCCTATCAATTAAGTTATTTCTGAAACTTGTAAGAGCGCAAAGGCCATGATAGAAAATCCCAGCAAATCACACTTTTAAACATAGTTTAAAGCACAAATATAGAAATCAAAAATTCCCGGGTAAACATACTTGCCTGTGGTTTTCAAAATTTTAATTCATGCTGTAAAAAAACATATGAACTCGACCTTAAGATTTTAGGAGAATACTCAAACCTATAATTTATTTTTATTTAAGAATTGTTAAATACTTTTGCCTGTTCTTCTAGTACTAACGCACGTCGCAGTGGCTGTATACCATATATATAATATAGATACGCCTAATTTCAGCTTTATTTAAATTTGTTCCCCCTTTGACTATTTTCTTTTATTGAAAACACATGGGCGCCTCGGTGGACTAGTTATTTGTACGCTAGTCTGTCAGGCTATGGACTGCGGGTTTGATTCCCGCCAGAGATTCTAGTTTGTATCACTATACCGGGCAAACGGTATTCGTTGCTCAGCTCGCCTAATTAATTAAAATATAATTTGGAATTGTACTGTTATAAAAATAGAAAAAAATTTAGAATATCTCTTCATTTTCTATATTAGACAAATCACTTGTAAAATGGATGATACCAGTTTTTGAATAATGTTGCCATTTTAATGTATTTGTTAGTTTGAAAGTTAGAACTCACTATTAAACAAATATTGAATTATATATTATAAAAAAAAAAAATATTGTGCATCGTCAATTAAGAGATTAATAATTTGCATCTACTAAATTTTTAGCCAAAAAATATGGTTTCAGTCGTCGTTTTTCATTTATAACGTATTTCTATACGCATATCGTTTAAAAAAAAACCACTCTGAATTTAAATATACATTTCAAAATGTAATATCTTTGTATATGCATACGTTTTATATGTATGAACAGCTTCACATGGCAATACACAGTAGATTTCTAAAAGCTGCCATTAATGGTTTTTTTTATTTTTTATTTTTTTTTCTTGTAGCACTTGAACAATTTTGGATTGTGTGAGTATAAGTAAATACGTTTTATATACCCTACACTTCTGTATACTATACGTTTCTACATGTGCGACTAGAGAAGGTATGTATGTATGTATGTATGTATGTATGTATGTATGTATGTATGTATGTATGTATGTATGTATGTATGTATGTATGTATGTATATATAATTGGGTCTTATAATCGGTTTAGCCAATTTAATTCAAGTTCAACTATGAGTATGCTGTCTGTCTGTCTGTCTGTCTAAGGAAATAATTTTCACAAACAAACATTCAAGTCAAATTATATGAAATTTTACTGCTCAGAGTTTTTGATTGCAAAAGTTTACACAATGTAAAAAAACAACTACCAAAAATATGTAATTTTTTTAAAGGATTTTTATACTGTTATGGGCCCATCTTGGCTTTTGTTCTACTGATCAAAGCCTTTCATTTGTTGCCGATATTGTTGGGGATAAATTTTTAATCATCATCCATCTGGGGTTTAATTTTTTTCATAGTTCACCGCCTTCCTCTTTTAATCTAGCCTTTTTATTTGTATCAATATTGAGGAGGTTTAAGTAGATATATTTTTAAGTATTAAATGTGACTCATGTAAAGGTTTCTTTGTGCGCTATTTTGTGGTGGCAGCCATCATGGATTTTTAACATTTATACTAAACTGCATTTTGTTATTCAAGCCCTTTCATTCAATACCCTTAATGAATCGTTTGGTTGTCTTGAAGATCAAAAAATAGTTTTTCGCTTATACATTTTAGTAAATACATTAAGGCAGTCAATTTTTAAATTGATTTTTTTTGGTGCTTATCAGTAATAATTTTTGAGACTGTGGCTTGTGACTGTATTTCACTATAGTGTCCGAAAATTGATTATCATCTTTAGGTACTTAATATATACCTTTGTCGGTTAGTAAAAAATACGTCTGAAATATCACAAAAACAGCCCTATCTAAAAATAGAAAGAAACGTGTCTTATAATTATTCGAGGGCTGAAAAATTTTAATTTTTAATCACTAACATCCTTTTTAATACCTTTTTATACGTTTGTGCAACATGTGGGGCTTCAAAAAGTTGATTTCAACTAAAACGCGGATAAAACTTTGTTCATCTACTTCTCTCTGTATAAGCTTTCATAAAATATATATGTAAAGGTACCGTAAATAGAAATTTTTTAAATTTAAAATGCAATAACGAGGGTATGTCCACCTTGGCACCACAGGGAAATGGTATTAAAAACATTAAATATTTTTCAAAATTATGTTGCCATATGTTGCGTTTGTTTTATAATAAATCAAATATAAACTAAAGAACTATTTTTAAATATTGAATTTATTTTGTCAACTATTAAAATCTGTTATTAACATATGTTTAATAGTTTTTTAAGCTTAAGGTCCTTTTAATAATAAAAAATCTTTTTGTTATTTGAAAAATAACAAATATCAAGACCAACAAATAAACTAATATATAATAAAAAACGTGTATCCTGATGATGCTACACAAAGAAGTAGCGAAATATTGATCAAATAATATAAAACAAAAACAAAAAGATTTTTTATTATTAAAAGGACCTTAAGCTTAAAAAACTATTAAACATATATTATTATAAAAGGTCAAAGAAACCAATAATTATCTGTTATTAACAAAAAAAAAATCATTGATAATTTTCTGTGATATATAAGTACTTGCTGAAGCGTATTAATAATTCGGCACGGTCGAATTAAACATTGTTTTTGACTGTTTTTTTTTTGTTTGCAAACATTTAAATTTGTATGTGTGTATGTTTATGTTGTTTTAAGGATATCAAATCGTTAGTACGTATTAATATATGAGAGTATATGACCCATAATATCGTAATGGTCCATATACACTGAAATCATTTTTTCTGTTTCCCGTTTTCCGTATTTGCGTCTGTG
This sequence comes from Phyto melanocephala, assembly GCA_941918925.1. NCBI lineage: Eukaryota > Metazoa > Arthropoda > Insecta > Diptera > Rhinophoridae > Phyto > Phyto melanocephala. The sequence goes on along the minus strand of OW799235.1, from coordinate 135,818,535 downwards.
TGCTATTTTCATAACAGTCTTCATAAAAAAATAAGTGCATGCACGCGTATGTATGTATGTATGTATGTAAGAACTTAAAGAATATTTATGTAAATTTATGTGTATCAGTTCATTAAATTCAAAGCCGAGGAGAAGTGAATGTGTAGATGTATGGACATATGCAAATATGCAGAATAAAAAAAAACGAAAATGTATAAGTCCTATTGACAAATAACCGAGAAAAATAAAAACAAAAAGACATACTAGAGACTGCAACCAAAAAGATAAGACAATAATGCGCATCATAAAAATAAGACAGAGAAAAACAGAATTGTGTGCAAAAAAAAAAAAAAAAGAAGGAAAGTGTCTAGTAACTTGCAGTTATCAAGAAAACAAATTGCAAAGAAAATAAGTTTAAAGAAATGTTAAGAAAGAACGGCCTAGGAAAGCTTTTTATAGTACAATTGTTATAAAAATGTGTTTGTTTTCCTGCATTGGTTACCAAACCATAAAGGTATACATACATACATACATACATACGGACATAAACAGAACCTTATTAAAAGCATTACGGGCGTTTATGACATTACAAAAATGTCTACGGATAGTAATTACTTACATGTGTATGTTAGTATTTACGAATTTAAAATTTTAGAATATTTCAGGAGAGCAATAAGACACACAGCAAATAACAATGAATTAACTACAGCTGATTCTTTCTTGTCTTATACTTCATAGCAGCTGCGTATTGATATTTGAATCGGAATTTTATGGACTGTGAATTTATTATAAAAACAATTTAATTCAGTTTTCAAGTTTTATTTTTACCAAAAGGAATTAATGGGAGTTTATTGTTCTTTTTTTTAATATAATATCTTCTAGTCTCAAGAAAGCGGTTTAACAAACATTTCTTTATGATAAGGAATCCTGCAAATTTTCAAATCTCGACTTGGGTACTTATGACCAAAGTCAAGAAGATGTTAAGTAAAAATGTAAAATATTGTTATAATTTATTAGAATTAACTTACAGCTTTTTTTAAATTAAATTTGAAATTTGATTTCTTACGGAAAAAGCTTTAAATTTCTTAACAATAACTTTGAAAAGGAAGACAGAATAATGAGGTTTTATCTTTTTTATATCATTTGCTTCCCCTTTTCAACCAACCAACATCTTTTGAAGACAAGTCGATATAAAAGAATAAAACAAAATTAAAACATGGAAGTAAAACAAATTAATGTCAAAGGAAAAACATTAAAAATAAATGAATATATAAAAGCGTAGCTTTAAATCAATATAAAAAGGATATAAACAATATTGTCGACAATAAAGAGTACAAAAACGCGATACGCACGTATTGACATAATGGGACTCTAAAATTAATAATGTTTAATAATAAACTGAAATAAAAATAAAAATGTTTAAACATTTGCTTAATTCACTCTCACACATTGAAGACAAATCGCAATAGCACTTTCTTTTGCAGATATGATGTATTTATGTACGTATATTCCATAAACAAGGTAAAATTGCTGTAAACGTAGTAAAAGGTGTACAACTACAATATCGTACAACTTCTGCAAAATGTTGTGATTTGGGCAGTTTGAAAATTCAAATAATTTTAATAACAATTTTTCTTCTAATAATAATGTTGTCGTTTAATTAATGTTTTTTCGTATTTACGTACTAACTTAAATCACAATATTTTAGATGAGTATTCTAAATAATAAAATGTTGTATGTATGTTAAATACTCTGGGATATTGAAAATTATATAAAAAAAAAAAAATAAATAAACCGCCTTCTTCTTAAAATTTTAAAATTGCTTAATTTTATTTTTCTATTCCCTTTTAAATGCTACGTTTCTTGGCCCGCATTGTTAAATCGCAAAAACTGATTAGGTATTAATAAAAACATCAAATGAATGTATATGAAATGAAAAAAAAACCAATACAAATGAACCTGGATGCTATGAATGTGTGTGAGTCAGTATTCATTAGTGCGACTACAATATTTTCAAACAGGAAGCATTTAGCATTGTAGTTACAAAGACAAACGGAAGATGATACAAAAACAGACAGAAGTAAAGATGAAAATAAATAAAAAAAAAAAAAAACAAATTGAAATGGAAAAATAAAACAGTGGAACAACATAAAGTAGTAAAAGAAAGACAGAAACAAAATGAAAAAAGAATACTAGAATAAACGAATAAAAGTGTGACAAGGAAAAAATAAAAACAGCATCATAATGCCATCATTATTAAAGCCATTTACCTCCCAGCCACTGTTACAGTACATACAAATATCCATTATCCTCATCAAAAACTATTCACGGATTGTGTAGAAAAATAAATAGATTGACAAAAGAAGTACTCTACAAAAGCTAACTACGGTACTTAAATAAAATAATAATTCCGTCTATTTCAATATGTTTTTTGTTTTTTTTTTTTTTAATTTAATTTAATTTTTCATAGCAAAATATATACGTTTTTTCGATGTTTTTTTTAATAAAAGTGTTTGTTCGTAATTAACAAACTGATAGACCTAAAATAATTAGCTCGAGTTTCACGAAAATGTATCTTTGTTGGTAAGATACAAACCACACCAAGACACACTTTGGAAATTCTAAAGGTGATCGCTGAAACAGATTCAAATTCTATATAACAAAACGCAGAGTACATCTGTTTCACATTGCCCCAGCCAAATCTTTTTGAGATTATCCTATAGGTTGTCATTATTTCATTCATTACATAGTAATGTTGGTAATGACCTCAGTTCATACATCTCACATTATTTCTTTAAGCAGTGAACTAAGTGTTTTATGCTTAAATGGCAGTTCTTCTGACCAGATCTAGTTCAATTTTATTGGTAAGTAGTAAAGAATAAAAGCATAATAAAATAAAGTTAATATTTCTAAATTCAGCTGGACATTAAAGCACTAACAGTAATTTTTCATAAATTTTTCTTAAATTATAATTTTAGTTTTTTGTTGATCAGTTCTTTGGCATTTTTGTTTTTAATTTGTGGAATATTTTTTTTGTCAACCTATATTTCAATTCGTATACTACTACAATTTTGCTTCGTTATGTTTGTGCGAGAAAGTGTTTTATTATCATTGTAGAATAATAAGAACGAAATCGAGATAGCAGATGCTGCGGCGTACAGAGTTGAGTCAGGAGTTGAATATTGTCGCATTATGTCCAATTACTGTCGCAATTATGAACAGAGTTTACGTACAAATTGTCACATTTTGCGTATGACAGTATGACAGACAGTCCCATATATACACACACACATTGAAAAGATAGACACTTGAAAAGATAGACGGTGAAAACAACAGAGACTGGCAGCCAGTTTGGTATCACTCAAGCACACTGAATGAGTGGACACAAAATATAATGAACATCCAGTGACAAAGAGAAACACAGGAAAAAAAATGTAAAATAGTAAAATTAAGAAAAACATTAAAATATATCAAATAGTCATTGTGTTTCAAAATTAAAAGACATCGGGAATGTGTCCGATAAATGCAGCAAAAAACGAAATGAAATACAAACACAAACGGACAGACAATTTACTAACAAATTCAATGCACGCACAAGTATGTGAATGTGGAATTTTGAAATAAATAAAAAGTATCGCATTGTCTAATGTAAAAATTTAAAAGATTTTAATTAAGTTAAACGTTGACATTATCAAAATACAACACTTGTGACAACTTGTGAATTTAGAAATAGTAAAACTATATTAATAACATATTATTGCATAGTTCTTTTAAATACCTTTAAAAAACACTAACCTATTCCTAATGGAAATTGGGCAAAACGAATAACAACTTCAGACGGAGTAACTAATAATAAAAAAAAACAAAAGCGTTGAAGAACAACTTAATAATCAGTTTTGATGATTTCCAAAATCATGTTTATTAAAAGTCGAACATGAAAGCTTTACGACACAACTTTATTATAGAAATTAAAGACAACAAGTATTTACTTTTTTCTATTGAAAACAAGATAAAAATAATTACAAGACTCTAGTGAACAATAGATTAAAAGTTGTTGGCAAGAAAACGAAAGTGCTTAGGAGAAAATTTAAGAAACTGATTATCGAAATGAATATGTATTAAAGTGAATATAAAATGGTAAAATGTAATTTTAATGTTTATATGTCTGCGAGTCTGTCCGATGGTCTGTTGTAACTACTTCAGAATAAAAGTCTGTTTGGCTTTTTATTTTTGGTTTGTTTATTATTTGTACTCTTCTCTTCTTAATTGAATGAAATTCTACAGCAAGAATGTTTCCGACATGATGTTTAAACGCCTGATTTAGTTTAGTGACACGACAGCCATATAAAGTTCACAATATACATACAGACAATAATATATAAACAACCATTACTCAATTATGTACATACACTTGGGAAAAAGCCATAAAGCAATTAAAAGGCAATTGCGGAAAATGTATGGACTAATAGATGCAAGCATGCACACACGCACATACGCATACACGCACACGACCACAAAAAAAAGTAAAATAAAAATTATAAGACTCACTCGTGTATCAAAACTCACATCGAATGACCATATAAAATGACAATAACAACAGCCCCATTATCTAGACGAATACAACAGGATAGACACACCAACTGACCGACAAGAAGCTAAAGGGTCAAAGAGTCAGTTATCGAACATGTAAATTGTTAGTAGAATCGTTTGAGCACTTGTAAAGTATAATGCGTCATAACACACGCTTCCCGTTACAATTTAACGAGGTAAAAACGTGACTTTAAAAGCACTGCGGTATGTAAAAATTATTCATTCTAAGTAATAATGGGGTAAAATTAATTGCACTGAAAGTTGAAAAATTTAAGAGAACTACATTTAAAATTTATTTGCTCGAAATATATTATCAACTTTAATTTTTGATTAAAATATAAAATTTTTCATTTAAAAATGAAATACAGAGATTGGTGATTTACAATGGTTAGACTTGTTGGTTTTCAAATGGGAGCGAAAATAAGCTCACAGTTTGGGATTCTAGATTAAGTATCTTCTGCAAATGTCGTCTAAGCTCCGGTGTTTGACAGCTAATGTGAGAAGGCAAGCTGGCCTTAGGATTCAAAAAAATCAATAGGATTTACAACTTAAATGTAAAAATTATTATTTGTTATTGTTGTACTACAATTGTAACTTATTGTAAGTACTACAAAAAATAATCCATCATAATATTTTTTTAATTTTCGCCAAATTAAAATCATAGCAAAGGACAACAAAAAAAATTAAAACATTATTTCACATACAAAATAAATAAATTAAAAAAAATTGTATGCAACAAAACCAGGTATTATCGATCATTGCTGATCAATATTTAGTTGAATGTACCCATAAAACAGACAATCGAATTCATCGACAATCGAATGATTCAGTTTTTATTATAAAAGTTTTTTTTTGTGGTTAAAAAATTTCAATTGCAAGAACCAGAATTTCATAGCGCTGAGTTCATATTTACATTTCGAAACGAAATTCTGTAGGTTGTAAAAAAAAAACAATCAAATTGTTCTCTTCTCTATGAAACTGATGGCTAGAGCAGGACAAAACTAGTGAAAATATAAATAGGAATAACCACCAGAGAACATGTACTGTTGCGGTAATTTTTTTTAACTCGTTGTAGAAGGTAAAATACTAATTGTCACCGGATCCTGTTACCTCAAATAAATCAATGTTAAAGGAGTTCAATTAAAGATATCATCTACATTTGAAAATTTCGACTAAACAGTAACTAGCTTCGAAAATGCATTGATATTATAGAAATTTTATTTAAAACAAAACGAAAGTAAAAGCATTATCCTAAAAGTCAGACTAAATTAGAAACATAAAAGTTCTATAATAATTAAAAAAATTAATTATTTTTATTTAATTTTTCAAACGTTCCTGGATATTTTAGATAATAAAATTAATACCACATATGTACATACAGATTCTCCTCATTAACTAAAATAGGTCTAGCTAGACCTTGTTTTAAAGCTCTACGCTCTTTTAGTAATTAAGATTGCGTTTCGTCTGTTGTTTATTGATATGAAATTTTATGTGGTGTTTACTACATTGACATCAAACACACAAAAAAAAAAAAACGAAAACTTGAAATAAAAGAGTATTTAACACCATACCACAAACGAAACATACTTCAATAAAAATATTGCTCTCAAGCCATTTCAATATGTATGTACGACAGTATACGTGCATATGAGTGTTGTATTGTTAAAATTATGTTGTATGTATACTCGAACGATGGTTGTGTGGGGGGAGGGGAAAAGAAAAAAAATGCTTGTTAAATGCATGCCACATTAAGCAATTTGTATGAAAAGCATAAAATAATTGAACCCATCAACAACCAACCAACCAAACAGGCAGTCAACCCACCTAGTAACAACTAAACGACAACGACACAATGTCAGCAATATATGGATTATAAAAACAATAGAGGACACCAAGAACAACCGACAACAAACAAACTAAAAACATCATGTCAAACGACAACCCAAAGGACATTAGTGGACATAAATAGGCGTTTACTTTAATTAGGTTCATGTAACACTAAACAACAAACAAACGTACTTGCACACACACACACACCTTCATTGATTTTTAAGTAAACAAATAAAATAAAAACAGAGTGTCGTAAGCTAGGAATGTTTATATATATGTGTGTGTGTGTGTGAGTGTTTGTGTATGTATTAACACGTTATTTATATTATTTTTAATGATGAAAGTAATGAAAAAATGTTGCTCTCTGATTGTGTATGTGTGTTTGCAGATATTTGTATATGGCGTTTGTTTGGCTGTGCTACTTTGGTAATTATATTTTTCAAATTATGTATTTGTATGTGTGTGTGTGTGTGTTTGTCATACGTGTTTATACTATTTCCGTTTGTGATTTATAAAAGCATTTAAAAGAAAAGTAATAAAAAACACGCTCTGCAGGTAAAGGAAATAAAACTGTAAAGGAAACGAGAATGATGAAAGCTAAAAATATCAGTCAAAAACGTTAAAACGTTAGTTGAAATAATCAGATGTAAAATCACCAATCTTCGTGAAATTTTAGAAATTTGTATGTATGTGACAATGACAAAGGCCTTAAGAGTTTATTCATACACATACATACATACATATAAACTAAGCTTCTATCTTCCTCTGCGGTTACAAATAAATTAAGTAGCATCATTAATATAAGTGAGCCTGTAGTAGTTGATGCTGGCTGTTTAATTAAGATGCAATAAAAAAGTTTATTTCCTGCTCAAGTGCTTACAATTTATGCCATGCAAGAACGCAAGAAAATCAATTGCGAGACAAAAAATGTCGAATATATCGTGATGTTCTATTCTTTTAAAGGAATTTTGGTATCCTTTATAACATTGACTTGCAATTAGTTATTTTGTTTATTTGATTTTCTTTTTCTTGCACTGCGTTTACAACTGACAGCGCTTTCATGATAGAGAACAATAAGTGTTTGTTGTCAAAATCGATAACAATTGTCTCAAGGACCTTATTTTAATTTATTTCCAGCGAAAAGTCAAAAGTGAACGATGACTTACGTGTTTAAGCAATATGCGTATTGCGCATGTTATGCACGTTTTAAAGAAAAATTCAAAAAATAAGGCGAAAATAAAAAACCTACAAGGCGGCTTTATTGGCAAATCTGCCAATATCATGTTTTACTTTTTTTAGATCTCCTTTCATGTACAAAACTTTAAGTTATTGTCAGGATACGTCAGATCTTTGTCTGAATATACCGACATCACAATATTCAAGACAATTATTCGTACAATTTAAAAATCATACATGTGCTTGTAAAAAAGTCTATTGGCATAATAATATTGTCACTTGAAATACTGGTTTAGCATTAAAAATTTAGGAATTTAATGTCAATACTGCAGTTCCCTTTGAAATTGTAAAATTGGCACAACATAATTTTGTCAACTAAATGGATGATATGTATGTCCAACAATGTAAATACTTTTACAGAAAAAATATTGCTTAATATTTTTTAATGAATTAATGAAAATATTATGTTGAAAAAATTAATTTTTTCTCAAGATTTGATTTTGCTTAATCTTGTAAAATAGTCAGCTGAGTATTAAAGAGTAGTAACCAATCAGCACATTAAAGTTCTAGTAAGTAAGTAAGTTCTAGTAAGTATAATTAATCAGTGGACTTTGTTACTCATTTTATAGAGATCTTGAACTTTTGTTCAAATAAATGACAAATAATAGAAAATATAACAAAAAATTTTTTTATTATTGAAAATACCTTAAGCTTTAAAAAACTATTTCATATTGTTAAAAAAGGTTAAAAAAAACTAAAAGTTATTATTTATTTTCATTTAAATAATAGTATTATTGTGGTGATTAAAGCCAAATCAACAAAATTTTTTATTAATAGTATAAATCTCTTAGTTGAATTGTGTTATTGTTGTGTTATGATGAAGCAGTTACTGCATTTAAAAATTAATTTCGTTTGGCTGATATCGGAAAATTAGTTTCGTCAACGAAGATTTTATCGTATTAGTATTTAGTTGAATGTCATTGAAGTATTTAATAAATAAATAAATTAATTTTTTCTATTAAATTTTAATTTAATAAATTTTAAAAGTTCCAATTTATGATACGAAATCCAATGACTATTGTTTTGTCAGCACATTCTTTATTAATTAATGATAGATCAGTACCGAAGCAAAAGTTGGCTGTCAGCAAACACCTCAAACTTGAATTTTTTCTACTATTTCTATTTGCAACAAAATTGATTGTTATCAAGCCGAAGGGTAAAAGTTTGTTTCAATAAAAGAAGTAAAAGTAAAAGTCGCTATCAAAATATTTGAAAAAAGCTTAAAATTTAATTTAAACTGAAGATAAAAATAAATAAAAACATTTAAATAGAGTAAAACATGTGTTTATTGTACGATTTTATTTAATGTCAGCTGAGATGTCATCATGTAAGATGGGATACAACCAAGACACCACATTGTCATTTACTACACAAGCACAAAGGATACTTTTTATTCGCGCTTTATAAATGCTGCAATTGATTTATACCGAAATGATAAATGACTATGTCAAGTTAGCAACTAAGCGCTGATGTTTCTTTATTCTCCGGCTCATATTATGTTTTACTCAACCTAAGTTTTCAACACAATATTATCGCAGACACAGAGAAAAAGCTATACACTGTGTTAAATATAGTCAAGAATAAAATTAAATATACAGCAGAATAACATATAAATAATACATGATGTATTTTACATTTTTCCCTCTTTGAATTCGATTAAATTCAATGACAGTAAACGTACTTTCGTTTTATACTGTTCGACTAAAAAAAAAATTAAAAAGAAAAAAAGAATTCCTCTTATTTACCAGATATTCAATGCATCCTTAAATCAAACACACACATTTGTCCATATTTTTCGTGCGCTTGAACAAGTGGGTGTCTACTTCGCTGTGCACGTCCTTAAAGCAAATCATATCATACAACATCAGTTTTGTAAAGAAAACGCTTTCTTCCATTTCATACACATATAAATCGGAATAACTATGTGTATGTTCTACCATTGATAAATATTTGTGGCTGCGTGCACAAGTACTTACAAGAATATAAAAAGTGCAAGGCAGAGATTCCAAAACATTTACAATATGTAATAGTATTACAATAACGTTCAGTTTGTAATAAATATTTTTACACAATAACGTTCAGTTTGTAATAAATATTTTTATAAGTATTAATTCACTTAAACCTTGTAGTTTTCCATCTTACTGTGCCAAGCTGCCTAAATATCCTACTCGTAAATCGTTTCCATAAAACCGCTCTTATACATGTTTCTTTTAGTTTAATGATCTGTCGATGGTTTTGTGTATTTTTCTCTTCGATGTGATACTTGTTGAAATATTGCAAGCTCCTTTCTCATCAAGTTTAACTTGTGCTGAGGTTTTAAGCAATTACACATGAAAGCATGTTGCAACGAAATAAGAAGTTGAAAGGGAAGGAAAATAACGCATACACCCGAGAATTCACTAACGAAAAGAAGCATATGGATGTGAGATTGTTTAAGGAAATTCTTATATGAATGAATGTGTGTGCATATTTGGTGCTAAAAATATAGACATTAATATTCACACATTCTTTAGAATTACAATCAACCACTCTCGTTTAAATACGAGCCATTGAAGGAACATGAACAAATCGAAATTTCAACATAAAACCGCCACACAACTAAACACATACACACAGATTTTTCACAGATTTTTTATTTTTTATTTTTTTTTGTTTAATATTTGCGTAAAAAGTGAAGGAAAAAGGACTTAATTTTTTTATTTTTCTGTTGTAAATATTCTTTTTATAGCTTCGCCTGTAGTAAGCGTCAGGATTTAAAGAATGTGCATTCAAATAAGATAGATTTTAAAAGGGAGAAAAAATGAAGCGAAAAAAATCACGCGATAAATACACATAAATTGCAGGCAATTGCGTTGGATGAAAAAAGTATTTTTTTATACAATTTGTACTTATGTGTAGTATTACCAGGGTATTTGCAAAAAAGCGAATTCAAGGAAATTTTTTATATTTTTACTTTTGAATGGATAGCAAGAAATTCAATAAGAAAATTAAACAAACTAAAAACACTGCAGATTTTTTTCATATATATATATATATAAAACAATTACGTTACGTTACGTTACGTTACGTTTTTTTAGTTTTAGTTTTACAGCATTTCAGAGAATGCAATTTTTTATGCAAGTTATATTGAAAACAAAAATATTTTGTGTGAACATAAATATATCGCATACATATAAAATTTTTGTCAAACTGGCAACACTCTTCCGGTATACCATGTTAATACAGCAAAAGGTGGAAGATAAATGAAAACATTATTTATATAAAAGTTTATATTAGAAATTCCTATTCAACTTTTTTCTTGCTAGTAGATATAAAGCCATGCGCACTTTCCTTTGAAATATTCAAGTATATTTTTTGGAGTTGGTACCAACTAAGAATTTTATTAAAAACAAAAAAAAAACGTACTTTCAACACTTATTTCTTCAGTTTTGCCTATTGATTAAAAAGCAAAACTAATTTATGTTTTTCTCAGAATATAAAAGAAGTAAATTTTCATATTCGGCCTTAGATCGGTTGATATTGATTTAAGAGCAGAAAATGTTGTTGTTATAGTGAGATGTTTTTGTAGATTTCTGTGAAATAAATTAAAAAACAGAATTGAAAAATGGATTTTTTAATAGAAGTGCAGGTGTACTCGTTTGAAAAGAATTTTTTATTTTTTAGATTATAAATAATCTTTATCGAGTTTTATTTTGTATAAAAATTTCATAGTTTTGGGATAAAGTTAATTTTCTACTGGAATAGAGAAAAAAAAAACGACAATCAAATACACAAACATTTAGGTAGTAGTGAAAAATAGTGATGGAAATCAGTAAAATTGTATTGTTTTTACTTTAAACTTTATACTTCACTAGGTAACACAAAAGAAAAAAGGAATTTGAAAATTTAAAATCACCTTTGATTATTATTATTTTTAACTAGCTTGTGCCCGCGACTTCGTCTGCGTAGTTATCGGGATAAAAGGTAGACTTAGTATTAACAAAAATAAAAATATTTACAATACAAACAACCCGTTTAGGATGTGTTATGATGAGTTTGCCAACGACTTCGCGTTATTATCGCGATAAAGAGTAGCCTATGTGTTAATCTAGGTTGTTATCTATCTTTGTGCCGAATTTCATTTAGTTCCGTTCAGCCGTTTTTGCGTGATTGAGTAACAAATTTCCAAACATCCATAGGATGTTCTTGTTAGAATAGAAAAACAAAAAACAAATACAACTACATACGTAGAATACAATAAAAAAGTGTAAATTTTTAACTTGTTTTATGTTAAATTTTATGCTGACAGTCCATGTATAGTAGTTTGCCTTTAAAGCTTAAACACCTTCTCGCTAGTATTGTTACTTCCCTGTAAACAGAAGAAGGTCTTCAGGTAACATCCGTTTTGCACATTTTATTTCAAAACTTATTAAATACCTGTCATAATAAGAATTTTTTCCATTCCTTTTTTTATAATCCTGATTCCCCATGACTCTTAATCTCTACTTGTAAAGAAGTTAAGAAGATTTAGAAGTAAAGTAGAGAATATTCCTCGTTTGTTCTTTCGTTCTCTTACAAGTATCAATAAATAATAAGACGTAATAGATACATATATTGATACCTAAGTTAACATACACACACACACACACATTAGTAGATCATATATATGTGGGTTTAAGTTGAACATCGTAGACAAACGTTACAAGAAGTAATTTGAGTATGTAATAAGTAATAAGTATGATTTTGAAGCAACTATGTACTATTTAGTTAGATTATTCGAAATGGGTTTAAATATACAAACGTACATATGTGTTTATGTATGTGTGTATATAAGGATTATAGTTAAATGTCGAGCCTAGCGCAACATTATTTCTAATGATGTTTTTTAGCTTTTTTCAATTTTATATATTTTAAATTTTTTTCTCAGAAAATATTTAGATATTTTCAATAAATACGCAAGTTCATTTAATGCACAGGATGTTTGTATGTAGTGTAGCCTTAGAGTGAAGAAAATCATTTATGTTAATTTTTCCTAGTAAATGAAATATATTATTGTGGAAAATAATATTTTTTTGTTTGTTGATAATAAAAATATTTGAAAATTAAAATTAAAAACCGGCTAAGCGAATTTGTGCTCTTAAAGCATACGATTAGTGTTAAAAAATTTCGAATAATTTCACAAGCTGGTTTTTTATTTATTTTTTTTTCTTGTTTTATTTTCATTTTTTTTAATTTTCTTTAAAAAAAAAACTCTTTATTTGTTATAACTATTATTATAACTATGCGACTTATGCTCAGCGCACAATTGGGACGAACGACGAACACATGTTTGTATTAGCAGTGGAGAATTTGACAAGTCAGATGTAAAAAAAATGCCGTGTATTAGCTCCATAAGCAAACATTTGCAAAGAATGTCGTGGATACGTGCATTTAACAATAATAAAAATGTTGTTTGTGTATAACAGCTAATAGTGTGACCAAAAAAACACAAATTAAAACCAATTTTTGTAATTAACTTTTTTATACTTATTTTAAATGTTTTAAAATAAAAAAAAAACATTATTTAAGTAAAAACTAACTTTATTTTCTTAAAAAGTTTAGACGTAAACCCAAATTTAATAAAAAATGGTCACCTTGTACCAATTTGTTCGTCGTTCGCCGGCGTAAGAAATAGAAATAAATCTAATGCAGTGTTCGCCGCGTATAGCGAACTTCGACTGACGCCACAATTGTATGCATTCTCATATACACATATTTGTTTTATTTTTGGTGACGAATATTCGCGACGAAAAATTTGTCGTTTGTCCCAATTGTGTGCCCAGCATTACGGTATTTTTTTTATTTTTCTTTCAAATTAATCATTGCTCCTGAAGATAAGGAAAAGTTTTCTATTGTTCCACCTTTGGTATAGACTAATTTATGATTTTTTTTTTGCAAATTATAACCTTGTCGCTAAATTTTGATTGACATCATCAAATAAACTTTTATGGAGATCCTTGCAGGAAGATTAGCTTTCTGTACTTCTCGTCGAACTGAAGGAGCGTTAATAGAATATCTGGCTTCACCGAAAATCTGTCTTTATGACTTGAATGAGTCTTTTTTTTATTTCAATAATGCAACGAATAAGTGTTGCCGTGGTTTTTTTAAGCCTTCCAGGTTTATCTAATTTTACATTGTTTTTTTGTGCGCTTTGAACAAAATGAAGAAATCTGTTAAGACATTTAGCAATTTTTCATTGAGATTTTCTATTTTTACGAAGTAGAACGGTAACTCTATATTTTTTTTGTAGTTCGGCGCGTATTTCGACCCATTTTTACAACGATTACATTCGCATTCTCATAGGGATTACTTACCACGTTCTTTAGAAATATTATAGCCAAATTCGGTTTAATTATGAATAATGAAATGGTTTTAGGTTGCCGGACATCTTTCTAATATATTGACGACGTGTTGTAAGCACCTGAAAAAAGTACCTAAAAGTATATTAATTATTTGAATCAGGCATATATATATGTGTGTTTATGTGCCAAAACTGTCTTTTCTTGCAAGTATACTTTACCCTTAAATACTTGAATTTGCAAAAGATATATCGTTAGTCACAGGTAGAAGGCCCTAACTCAAATAATTGCATCTTTACAAGAGAAGGTAAAAACGAGAAAGAAACTGCATTATTATAATTTAGCTTTTTTGGTAAAGTTGCTTGTGAAACTGTTATTTTTGATACTATTGCAATATATGTTTTTTCGAGGTGCATTTGTGTGAAATGTATTGAAATTTCTGGAAAACACGATCACAAACAATTACGAGTTAGAACCTTTCTACTTGTGACCATCGATAGGTACGTACGTGTTGGTACGCACTGTGTGAGGGGTATATAGATTCGGTACATTAAAGTTTTCAGATTAAAGCCGATTTATAGATCAACCTGAATTTTAGGCACGAAATTATTTATTTTTAAAGACAAATAATCGCATTTTGTGTCAATTCGAACAAATGCTAGAGAACATAAAATATGTTGACTTAAAAATTGCCAGAATAATAATTTTTGTTTTAGTTGATGGTAAAAGACTCTCTCTCTGAAGTAAATGGCATCCTATTTTTAGATGACTTATATCAAAAATTTCGTTTTATATCTTTTCAGTTGAATGAAAATTTTTACGGAATATTCTAAAGATTTGAAGTTCTTTTATATTTTTGCTTCTTCAATAAATACTTACATCCAGATGATTGATTACCCAAAAGAAGTATTAAGTAAATACATGTATGTATGTACGACATAATATTATGTATGTATATGTATTTATAGATTTTTGTTTCCATTGGTACACACATACATAAATACTTCAAAATCAAAAGAAAAAATTCAAAAGAACTGGAGAATAAAATAGAGAGGAATTTTTCGTTTACTATTGCTTCTGTAAGATTCTCTTACAACAAAATCATGAAATTGAAATTGCACCTACTTAATGACTATCTGTAACTTGTATAAATCCTATAATTCTATCGCTGTAACGATGTGGTTGTTATTAACTGGATGTGACATACTTAATTTTGAAAGCAAGTGTAATCACATGCCTGATTTAACACCATCTTTCTTTGGCCTCCTAAACAAATATTGTTATTGAAAATTATTTTTGTATATTTTTTTTTTATTATAAAAACAATGAAAAATGTAACTGATGATGAACCCGTAACATTGGTTCTGCTTCTACGAAAAAACTTTTGGTGTAGTGGTGTGTTGCTGCGTTTTAACAATATTTATTAAAAATCAAAAATGTATGTACATACATTTAAAAAATTCTTTTTTGTTGGATAAAATACAAAAATATGCAACTAAATCTGTGTAAAAAATGGAATTTCTAATAAATTATTGCTGGTCAGACAAGGAAATCCTTAACGGCTCACTGAACAAGCTTATTGCTCTTATTATGGGTAACAGTTGGTATTTTTTGTTATTGTCGTTATTATTGTTGCTCCTGCTCCTGCTCCTGCTGATGCTGAGATTGCTTTTCTGATGCTTCTATTTGTGATATTGCTACTAATGTCCTCATTCCTTTAAGCCTTACAAAACAAAAACAAAATATGATTCTAGTTTGTAGTTCGGTTTCTGTCTTGGACTAAGATCTTGAATTTAATACGTACACATGCATGTTTCAAAGTATGTATTCCCCTTTGTTCCATTTTTTTTATTTTTTATTTATTTTTTTGCTTCACATACTCATGCACAGACACAAATGTAAACCTCACCACAATACACCAACATTATATTTACAGCTTAGGTGGGAAGGAAAAGCCGGAAAATTAAAAAAAAAAAAACTGAAAGAACTTGGGTCTCACAGGTGAATTCAATTGATTTTATTACATTACCAAAATGGATAACTTTGGCAGGCCGTCAGTTAAGTATAATGTTTTTCTGTTTTTTTTTTTTTTTTGATTTTCCTTCTAGCTTACACATCCCTTTTTTTCTATTGTTATGGAATAAAGAATGAACATTTCATTGATTGACTTTTGCATATTTGTTTGAGGAAGTCAAAAAAAAGTTTAAAAATTATTTTTTTGAGACTGAAGATGGAATATTGAGTTGTTTATTTCTCTATTCTTTAATGTTTCTTGTAATGTCGAGTGAATGATTTGATTTAATAAAATAAAATTTTCCTTAAAATGAGATTTTGTTAAAATACAATAAACGATTGACGATGATGATCTACTCTTAAGAAATTAAATAAAAATCCTCAAATTTAGCAAATAGAATGAGCAAACTTATATAAAAAGAAGGTTATGCATATACGACTCTGCTGAATCTAATATTCACGTTATAAGCGTGTGTGTATGCAATCACTATTAAAAATATTTAGTTTTTTGTAGGGTTAGTCTCAAATGTCGTATTATTATTGGTTTATATCACATATAGAACAAGTAAGAGCGCTATATTCGGACGTGCCGAATCTTATATACCCTTCACAACGTGTAGTCATGCAATAACAATTGTTTGTATCACCATTCATCTCATATAAAATACGTTCATACATATAAAAAACATACATATATAAAAACATCCCATTCTAAAATTATAAATTTACGTAAGTATGTATGTTAAAAAAAAAATTAAAAAAAAAAATAATAATAAAAATATAAATAATATATAAAATAAGAAATAAAAAAAAAATTTAAAAAAAAAATATAAAAAAAAAAAAATTAAAAAAAATTTTTTTTGGCTCAGCTGGGATTCGATGCCACGTTTACTCTAAGCAGTATACATGTTTGTATGTATGTATGTTGTTGTTGTAATGTTGTTTTTGTGAAAAAAAAATCGAGGTGGTCGTGGTTTTTTGCTCATATCTCAGTTGTTTAACTACCGATGTTTCTGCTTTTCAATACCGATCTACTCCCGAATATTTCTGATATTTTAATACCTCACCAGGGTCCAGGCGATATCGGGGGGGTTCAAAAAGTTGATTTCAACATACACACGAACAGACGGACAGACTGACAGAGCTTAATCGACTCCCCTATTCATAAGCTTTCGGAAAATATATACTTTATGGGGTCGGAAATGAAAATTGTAGAAATTTCACACGGAATGACAAACCTATATATACCCTCTTTCACTGCGTGAAGGGTATAAAAAGGTCTTGCATTGGTCCAACAAATTATTGATTTTTATTTATTCTGGAACTTAAAAATATTTCAGATATTATGTTTTCTAAATCGTTTATTTCAAAGGAATTGTCGGTCAAAATGGACAGTGAAAAAAATTAAAAGTTTTTAATAAAGATATCAAATGATCAAAGATTCATTGTGACACTGTTTTAAAAGCCATTAAACAGTAAACAAGACAAGAAAATTGAAAGAAAATCTGGATTAAGAAGAAAATAATGGTCCAACTGAAATTGATAAGGCAACATAAGTCGAAAAACTCTTTTGAACAGTACCAAACGCTTCTATTTGAAAACATCTCGTAAGTTATATGCTCTGATAATTTTGTGCGCAGAACCAAAGCTAATGCTGGGTTGAAGTCGTGTAAAGTTCAGAAAGATCTAGATCACAATGAGAGGTGCTTTCGGAATAAAAGATTGCTAGCAGACACAGACTGATATACTATTTCAAAATAGTATATCAGTTGCTTTTTAATTACATTTGCCGATTTTATTAATCATAAATCACTATCTTTCACAAACACGTCCACTTAAAGATAAAAACGTATGAATCTCTAAATAAAAAATTAAAATAACTTGAAACAATTCTCTTTTTAAAAAAAAAAAAAATCTTTTTTCACTAAATTTTAAAATAGCTTTATATGAGAAGTATAAATTAAATTTTGGCAGTAAGTATCAGACTTTCATATTTAGTTATTTTTCTATCGGACTCTAGTTCATATATAAAAATAAGAAAAACAACTACTCCATTATAGTTGAAAAATACAAATTTAATTGAAGCACAACTATAGCCGTAACTTTATTAAAATCCTTTTTTTTCTCGTTCTCTCTTTTCTGAACTTATAAAAGCTTTTTCAACAATGTCTTAAAAATGCTTCAAATCTATTTACTCAAGTTTCTATTAATTTTTCCTTTCGATTACAAGGCATTAGTGGTTTTCATTTCCTTTGCTTTTCAGTTTTGTACAACAATTTCCTTTTATTCTTGCCTCTAGCAAAAAATTAAAAATAAGTAAGTCTTAACAGAACTGACAAAATTATCTTACAGTCCCGTGTCCTTGTAAATATGCCTGTGTATTTGTATCATTATTTGTTTAAGCAAATATCATGTATCTTGAATGTCCTGGTCAAAAACTTACATGTGTTTTAAAATGTTATTTTTCAGAGATGTTTTTGATAAGTTTTGCTTTACAAATGTCTTGTTTATTTATTTATTCTATCGGTTTTATGATGTTATTGTTATTTTTGTTATTGCTTTTTTGTTACTTTATTGTTGTTGTTTTTCTTTTCTTTTTCGAAAACATGATACAAAGCATTATGTAGTTGATAAGTATTTGCATATTTTGCCTTGATTTTTTGTACATAGACACACACACACACACACATACAGAAATACATATGCAAGTATATTGGTGATCCATAGCGAATGACCGTTTTCCCGCACAACTTTGCTTCTCTATTATTTGTTATTATTTAAACTTTATATTTTTTTTTAAAACTTTTAAGGGATTTTCGGCGAAAAAAAAAGAAAATTTAAGCACATTATGGTGGGACCGTTTCTTCAATAGCAACAAGAAGGAAATGGATGAACGAAATAAAATTCAAAGATTATTCTATTTTTCGAAACCATTTCCAGTTGGCAAATAAAAAATTTACTCATGCCTATGCTCAAAGAGTTTAGTTTGAAATGGTACTAAGTGATTTCCACAATATTCGAACTTTTTAAAAAGTAATCGTTCCGATGAAAAAGTAACTCCCTAATAAGTCTGTTTAACTATTAATGATTTTAAGGAAAAATACAACATTTGCCTTTGATTCCTTTTATAACATCTTTACATTTCTTTACAATATTTCCAAGACTGTTGTTTATTTTTGTTCGTTGCTACCTACAAACATACAGATTCAATTTTTAAAATTTTATTTGTATTTTCCTCTTTGTTGTATCGAAATTATGTTGTACGTAAATATTTAATGCTTAAAATTTGCTTAAGAACTTCAATACACTAGAGAATCGATTATTTGAGTGTTTGCCAGAAGTTTATTTTACTTTTAAAATTCAACAATAAGTAGCTAATCGGTTATCTATTGAATTAAGTTTTAAAAATATGTATCAGTACGAAAGCAATTATAGTGATGAAATAATATTGTGTACTAGCAGAACTCGGACGGCTTTGCTGGCCCCAACAAAGTTTTTTCAAGATAGACTTTAGTATTTGCTGCCACCATTTGTTAGGTATTTGTTTGGCAATAATTGTCGTTAATAATAATTTATTCGTACTATCCTTACCATTTTTATTTCTTATTAGGAAACTTTTATCAAAAGTACTTCACATTAAGTTTTAACCAAATAGAGACTATAGTTTTCTAGAAATGACATCAAATGTTGGTTTTTTTATATGGAAGGAAACGGGGATTGGTGCCACGTTCTTTTCTCTGACGCTATCGATTTTTAGTCCAAAAACGTAAACTGATATCGTTGCCCATTGAATAAAGCTTAAATAATTTAACAATTATGGTTTTGCAGTTATAGTGCTAAATACATTTTTGTTATATAAAATGAGCTCCTGAAAAAGATCATGTGATGTAGATTTTATATGGGCGGTATCATTGCTCTTACTCCGATAATATCGCTGTTTGGTTTGAAAGTGAATAAACCATTATTCAGCTGCAGAGATTATTAAACAAAAATACACAAACCAAATTTGTCGCTCTCCGATTTCGAATAATTAAAAAAAAATTGGCGTGATCTATTTTTGAAAAATATAAAAAAAAAACGATATCGGTGCAGCCGTTCTTAATTGATGCAATTACCAACGAAACAATGGTGGACTGCTCAGTGGTCTACAGATTGCGGTGATAATGAATGTGTTCTTGTATTTTCATAGTTCACAAAGAAAAATAAATTTTTGCGTTTTCTCTAAATTAGCCATTAATCAGCTTAATCACCATAATAATAAATATGTTTACATGGAAATACACACATTTACACATACATATTTACACACATACATTTATATAAAAATTTACTTACAAACAAATTATACTACAAAAGCTAAATGAATTGTTATGAGGTCAGAGCGGTAAAAGAATGATTATGATTATGATTTAAATGAAACTGCGAATTATTTAGACAGCTAATGCATTTAAGTTTTGCCACAACTATGAACTAAATTAAAATATATAAATGAATTGATCATTAATTAGAAACTGCATTGACTGCATTCATTTCATCAAAAAAAAAAAGTATTTGAACTAAAGTTTCTTGGCTGTCATGACGTTTATTAAAAAAATAAATGCTAATGCTTTCGATAGATGTTTTTAGCATTGGTTATTTCAAGACCATTGTAGGCCAAGATTAATGGAAAAAATTAATAACCCTCCGATGAAATAATTTAAAATTTAATTCCATTCTGTTTTTTAGATGAATTCAATGCATTTAGGAATTTAAAGAAAAATTTCAAATTATGGTTTACAATTCTGTATGAGTTATGAAAGAATGTAAAGAATCTTATTGAAATAGTTCCTATAAGTTTTAGAGACCTTCAATTAAAAATTTTTAATTTTTGTTTTAATTTTAATCTAAACCGTTCATTTACACCAATAACTGTAATAAAAGCTATTGTCTGAAAAAGCAGGTAAATGATTTTTATTAACTTTCAAATTGAATAGAAAAAAAGCAACAGCAAAAATTTAATAAAGAATTGCTTTCATTTGTATGTATTTCTGGCATTTTGGTAATAAAATCGGGTAATCAGTTTTCGCAACGCAATTGCAAAAACAGAAGATACAAAGCCCCCCTTGAATATCTTTTTTAGTGTTTACCTGCTTCCAAGTGCAGTTGT
This sequence comes from Phyto melanocephala, assembly GCA_941918925.1. Taxonomy (NCBI): domain Eukaryota; kingdom Metazoa; phylum Arthropoda; class Insecta; order Diptera; family Rhinophoridae; genus Phyto; species Phyto melanocephala. The sequence goes on along the minus strand of OW799235.1, from coordinate 135,797,424 downwards.
AAAAGGTATAATTCATATTTTGCAAAAAGGAAGAGGTAACTTCATCGCTAGCAGGATGAGCCTTATTCTTCCTTTCCCTAACGCAGCACTGAGAAGGAATCAGCTGAAAAGAGGGACATACAAAAAAATGCTATTAAATTTATTTTTTTTATGTTTAGTACAGCTTAAGTATATTATAGTACTTATCTAGCATTTTTAGTTTTCTTAATAGTTACCAACCATTTACTTGCCACATCAGCTATTCGGTTGTCGACGGATTTGGCTGACACAGCTAAATTGATTTCTGCAAACATATTGATTAAATAGCGTTCGATATTTGTTATAAAAATAACTACCCATTCGTTTATTTAATTTATTTATTGTCAGTTGCATTTCAGGTTTGAGAAACGTGCACACCTCTTTGTACTTACGAAAGGCAATGAATAATTTATTTCATTAACTATACAAAGAAAAAAAAAGGAAACTATTTTCTTTATTTTCCATTAAGCCTAAAGTCAGTAATAACATTTTTATTTTACACAAAATGATAGTCACGCGATTTCATACATGTAATTCGTTTATGTTAAATATCAAAGCGACTTCAATTTTCAAAAGCTTTTGATAAAGAAACAATAACACTTTTTATTACTTACTGCAAACATACAAGCATACATACGAAAATACTTAAAAACAAAATGTGAAATACAAAATAGTCACTATTTAAAACAAAACAAAAAAGAATTGATGATCGAATATAGCTACGCCTGTCAATGTGTTGATTTTAATGCCTTTAAATACCATAAATTGGCCATTAGGAATGGAGAACTAAACGACTTTCTCTTGTATTTAGTTCTTGCTTATCAGCACGAAGAGGAAAATAATGAAAAAAATATTTATTTAATGACATTTGGCTATCAGACTAATCAATCTTGCGTCGTCACTTCCAAAGCAAAATAAATGTTTATTTTAATATTCGTAAATGTGGACTATGAGTTGCAAAAAAAAAAACTTTGTCCCAAATTATGCTATGCTCATCAACATCAATATGAAGACTTTATTTCATAAATATTTGAAAAATTCACTTAATGTGTTTGAGTTAATCTCGTCTGAATGACAGCATTTGTTCAGTTTTATTAACTTCTGTGACAAGTTTTATATGCCTAACTACCACAAGTTCATTATTGAAGCATTTATTTACTTATTTTTGAGGCAGTAAAATACACACCACAAAAAAAAGATACAACTGTGTAGGTACAAACATACACAATTTATATGCCTTAAGTAGAAACATGCTAAAATTTTTAAAGTTTAACAAAATCTGAGTACTTCAGAACATATTGAGCATAATAGTTTACATTAAACGCAGCTCAAATTTGTTGACTCTGAATTTAACAAGGATTTTGAATATTTTTACAATGTGTTTTATAAATTATGCAATTACTTCTTTGACTTAAACCAAGGTCTTTGGAAATCTTAAAGTGAAAAATGTATTAACGATAAAATCATTAAAAACAAAATTACTTACAAGTTTTGATTTTTGTTTTACCAGTTATAGGGTTTCACTAAGTGCTAGCTCTTTTTCATTAGTTTCTATACAGTCTAAGACATCATAAGTTGTAACTAATCAAATTTTCTAGCAATGGCCATCTTTTTACTACCCCTAATAGGCATACATTTTCTTTTCGAAGACGAAGCAACACACAAACACTAAACAACTGTTAGAAAATTGACACTTTTGGTATCCCTCGTTCAATGGAGTGAAAATCCAGACGGATAAAGAAGACTTAGATTACAATACTTCAGTGCTACCAAAAGACACCCCCACATTTCCAGACAGAAGTCTATTCACCACAACAGATACATACATATAAAGTGACATGTATGTATGTATTTATGTATGTATGTATGTATGTAGGTATACCATAAACTGTAATCGATATTAATTTTTTATATAAATATGTATGTATGTATGTAGGTGAATTGTTGGTGTTGTTGTTTTACCGGTTAAGTTTGCGTAATCGTTAGTTCTGTTCTGTCGTTATTCTTACCAATAAATTTGAAAGACAAGGAAAAGATGTACAAAAAATCAATGCCAGTAATAATTGGGGAGATGTTTCTTTTCTTTTTTTTTCTCGATATGCAAATCAATCATTTTGGTTGATTTTGACATACTAAGTAGTTGCTGTTAAGATTTTGTTAGGGTAGTAAAAAATTAATTAGTTAATAATAAATAAATGTTTCTTATAATGAAATTCAAATTTCTGTTTTGATAAGTGAACAGGAAATAATGCATAAACATTTATGTATGTATATTTACTCACTTACATATGTGAATGAAGTATGTTGTTTTTTGTTTTTGTATTAACACTTACCTAAAAGAAAAAAAAAAGATTTCTTAGTAAATAATACCTTTTTTTTATTAAAATATTTATTAAACATCTAATATTTAAGACTTTACTCGTTGCCCCTTTCGAAAAACGTTACTAATAAAACTTTTCATATTTCTTGATTCAAAATTATGATCTGACAATGTATCGCATAGCCACCTTGTATAAAGCTTGAATAGGTATATACTCTCATTTAGTTTTCATACAAGTGACAAAGAGAGAGAGAGAGAGAGAGCAAATATAGATATAAATCGCGCTATTAGACCAAAATTTGCAGGTCGGCTAATGAAAAATATGTAAAACTGGAGAGTCTTTATTATTTTAATATTATTTAATATAAAAATTTTTCAAAATTATATGCAAAAATTATAATGCTTATTTATCATAACAATTGACGTTATAAAATGATAAAGACGACATATTCCACATTTTTATTGATTTTGTAAAATCTATGGAGTCTTACGAAACTAGTTGAATCTGATTTTTTTAGGCGTTATTCTAATCATAACAATTGACGTTATAAAATGATAAAGACGACATATTCCACATTTTTATTGATTTTGTAAAATCTATGGTGTCTTACGAAACTAGTTGAATCTGATTTTTTTAGGCGTTATTCTAATTGTCCCTCCACAAAGTACAAACTGTGAGTTTATTTTTGTTTCACAACTCACGTCCTTACGAAAAGAAGTCTTGACTAGGGAAAGATAATGTTAGCTAATTGTTTAACGTTGCCACTGGTCGGTTTGTTAAAATAAATAAAAATACTAATGATATAATTCAATTGACTCGCAAACAAGTGTAAAGTAAACAAATTTAAAATGGAACTAATAAGTTAGAATGCAACATTCGCCGAACCAAATCTTATCATCATCATGCACATAGATATAGGGACCACATCGAAGCTTAACCTTGATTTCAGACTTATTGTTATACACCATTTGCTTTATTATTTCCAACGCCATCTTCGATTTTGAGTTTTTTCATAACTGTATTCTACTAGTCAAGACTTTTCATATAATATCCACATGGATGTAATTAAGAAAAAAAGTCATCTGCGATTTTGTTTAGAGCGCCATATAGGACTTTAAATTTTGCATAGTTTACTGCATTCTCTTAGAAACTTATGGGGCGATTATGCTGTATTTTAGTAGCGACTCATTCCGATATATTTTCAAAAGATTGATACCACATACAGATCTGTGCAATATCTGGGGGCTTCGAAAGTATATTTTAACCAACACACGAACAGACGATTACTACTCTATCGATTATGCTGGATGTCTAAAGCGATTAATTTCAGCATATTTTTCAATACTGATTTAATCCAACACACAGACAGACGGACATAAGTCTCCCCTTCGTCTCTACTGGTCATAAGATTTCAGAAAATATATACTTTATGGGGTTGGATATTAATATTGTAGAAATTACAAACAGAATGACAAAGCTATATAAACCCTTGTGCACCACAGGTGACGGGCGGGTATAAAAATGTTTAAAAGTCAAGCGAAAAGTAGTCTTTGCAGCTTCGTTTTTCTTATTCGGTAGCTCTAAATGTAAAGATTTTATATAAGCAATTTGTTTGCGTATAAACGGTTTTAACTAAATCTAGCCTAAAGACAGCTAAATTAGCATCACGGCAAACGAGATTTTTATAACAGCTTTGAGTACTTTGCTCTTTAATTGTCATTTTTTAAAAGTGGATTTAAATATTTTAAAAAGTACAATAAAGTTCAATAAAATTTTAGGATCGTATAAACATTTTATGTTCCATATTAAGTTTCTATTGTTATGGAAGCTTTCTCAGCAAACTTTTTTTAACTAAAGACTGTTTATGTATTGAAAATGTATGTTTAAGAACTGGCTTATCAGTAGGCTTCTCGTATATGTATGTGTGTATTTACATGCATTCATTTATAATAATAAAAACAACAAAAACTCATAATATTTATAATGATGACTCGAAATGTGTGCACAAAGTGTAGTCTAACATTAATGTTCTTTGATATTTCAATAAGTGTGTGCATGTATTATCTAGAGGGGTGAATATCAGTCAGTAGCTGTGAGTGTGTGTACTGGTGTATTTGTTTAGAGGTCTGCGTTTATACAGAGATTAAAGCTTTTAAAGAAAAAAAATACACACTCAAAACCATAGTAAAAAGAAAACAATATTAAGCCATTTGTAGGATTTAATGGGTGGATAAGGAACAGGACGAGATGGAAATAAATAGCGAGAAAATTTATATACAATATCTTTGTACAAACATACAATTGCGTTGTTGGTCCTTTTCGTATTTTGTCGATATTGAAAATATTTATTTAAACAATTTACCCTTGAATGGATTTTATGTTTATGTCTTTAGTGAAATTTAATGTTATCTTGAAGGTCATTAATTTTAATGGTTTAAAAAGAAAAAATTCCTTAAAGAAGAAATACGTACCAAAATGAAATTTAATAATTCATTTTTCGTTTTTTTTTTTCTATTAAGAACATTTGTTTGTGTGTGTGTTTTTTTATGGCTAAAACATTGAAATTGTTGTGTGCCATAGTACATACATATACTAAACACAGAGACTTATAAATGCGGTGTTTATTTACTGAAGATTTTTGACTCTCAAGCGTTTGCATGTGTGTTTGTGTCGTTAATTTGACGCTTTTTCGGAGACATACAAATAAACACGTCAATCAGCATTTTAATTTAGAGTTGGCTGTCTTCCTTTGCAAGTATGTCATCACCGGATGAATATATTTTGTTGTTATTATTTTAAACAGGAGCAGTATTTTTTGAAAGGGAGGAAAATAAAAAGGGAAAAAAAATTATTTCGGAGTCAAAAATTGGAAGAAATTTACGAAAATCTTTTAGAAGAATAAAGGTTAACGTGTAAGACGATTATAGAAATCCTAAGCGAATAGATTCTGAAACTTTCGACAAACTTCTTATTTTTTCATTTTTGTTTTCCGATAACTACATGTTTTCAACTTTAAATTCCATAAAGCTTTAATAACGTTCAATAAAATGTAAAATTATTTTTTGTTTTTATCAATAGACTTCTTCACGAAATTGAGATGTAGCTAAAGATGATCAAAAAAAAAGCTCACCCAAGAATAAAAATTAAATTTCTTTCTGTGTTAAATATTCTAAAAAAATTACTTTAAAAAAGTAGACTAGATAAACACTTGAATACTCTGATATATACTTTTATAAGTTTAAAGTTTAAAATGATGAGTTTGACATGTTAAATAAAAGCATCCTAAGAAAAGGTTTCTTTTTTTTAAATTTTGTTTTGATTATAAACTAAAACTAGCTCATAAATTGTTAATTTTCACTAGCAAAAATGTTCAAATCCGTCTTTTAAGAAATAAAATTTAATACCTTTATTTGAGTCAGCATGGCGCACTATTATAGAGAAGAGTCTGGCAAACGAAAATCTGCATTTTTTTAAGATATATGTATATCTTCTTAAAAAAGATCGGTTGAAATCAGGTTAATGCTGTGAAAGGGAAATATATGGTAATTTTGTTCAAATTCAGAGATTTATAAGTCGAAGATTTTTCAAGCGGAAAAATCTGAGTGTCGATTAAATTAAAATCCGAAGCCTTGTTTTGGGAGATATGAATGCATCAAAATTGTACTTAAAAATTCAGCATTGACTGTTTTCGTTGGAGAAAAAAGCAGTTAGCTCAGTTTACCTCCGTCATCTCATTATAACGAAATAAAAGGTAAATGGCTCTTCTTTCGAATTAGTCAAAAAAAAATTAATTCAATTTGTTAATAAATTGTTGACAGCTGTTTTTAAAAGAAAAAACTGATGTTTCAGTGAATGGCAAACATTTCAACGAAAAACATAATTTGGTGTTTACGATGCTTGATGGTAAAATGGTTCAGACCGTTGCAAATACTAGTTCAGCAGTTGTAAGTTATATTTGTAATGCTAAACCCTCAGAAATAAATGATTTGGAAGCGGCTTCAAGAAAAAACATCGATAATGAAGCTTTTAAATGAGGAATTTCTTCATTACATTACATTCAGACTGAATTTAGAGAACGTATGAGCTTACGCGTAGATGCTGTAAAGCAAGAATCTGGGACATCAAATGATGGAAATACCTCAAGGCGATTTTTTTCCAACCCATCTTATGTTTAAATAGTTGATTTTGTTAGTTTAGATGACCTGTTTCGGCATGTCGTTGCATTCACTTGTAAGCACATCATTTAGAATGAAAGCGTTTGCAGTATTGATTTAAAAGTCTTGCAAATGTAATTCACTTTTCACTACTTCCAATTTTTCTTGCTTTGTACTTATATGCATGCTTGCACATGTACATGCCTACATTTTCATACATATTCGAATGCAATTATATTATCAATAACTTAAAACCGATTTGTTACCTTGACAACACTCATTTCATGTTAAAGCATTACATTCAGTTCTTCGATTGCAGTCAAAGTCATCAAGGAGTTATACTCATGCCATCACATGCACATACATATGTATGTATGTATGTATGTATATCAATCTAGCTTCTCAAATATTCCTTATTTTCTAAAATACTGGTAAAAAATATTGTGTGGTCTACAGCAACAATAAAGTTTATACGTGTATAACATATACACTGTGCTTTATTTAAACATAACAAATTTTTCCTTTATTTACAATTCTGATGAGCGATTAGAAACACTTTATAAGCAACTGAATCTAAAATTAAATGAATGAATGAAGTGACCACAAAACTGGTTACTTTTAATAAGGTTACTTTAATAAGGCTGTTATATTATGAGTTTAGTTTTAAGTTCATTGGTTTTATAGCGACACTGTTTGTATGAGGAAAAATAAAAAAAAAATTGAAAATTCATTGAAGCACTTCTTGTGATTGATATAAAACGGAAAAAATAAAACCGAAAAAGAAACATTATTTTCGTATTGGTTTTTGTATTTTTCTGTATTTTTTATATTTTTAATATTTTGTGGCCTATTTTTAGGGACAACAGCTGGCAAAGTGGTGTAGAAATATTAAATTGAAAAAATCGTATTGCAAAAATGGCATGTGTTCGAAGATAAAGTTATAATATTGTAAAGACAATAAAGACACATATCGAAGACACAATAGAAAACTAGCAGTTTTTTCCACGGTTATTCAAATACATGAAATTAAACTGCGAATAATAATAATAATAATAATATCGAGCTCTAACCGTCAAAATAACTTAACCCACAAAAAACGAATTTTACAAGAGAAGACCTTTTCAACCTTTTTTCAATTTGTTAATTTTTTTTTGTGAAATTTAAAATGTAAACCACTAACGATCTGGTGCAAGTTATCTTTAGATAACTTTTACTTCAATTCTTTGCAAAGAAATCTGTTTACCAGTTTTGATGGTGCTAGCCTGTATAAATGTGAACAAAAAAACGGGCGTGTATTTGCTAAATTTTTTACGAGCTGCATAATCGTGAGTAAAAGTTATTCACGCATCATCGATATATTAAATCCGGTAACAAGTGATTCATATCGATGAAAATGATATTGCGATTTTACAGTCAAAGTGAAACGCACACATAGCCACTTTTTCTGAACTGCTAGCCTCTAAGAGCTTGGTGTTCACTGTGTCCACCACAGGCGGTATAACCTTGACATCTGCTTAGAGAAATTTCCATTACACTGTGCCGGACTGGAGTCTTGCGGACAGCCCCAGCACCAGGATCAGATGATAGTCGATTACCTAAACTATTTGGAATACCGAAATCACAGCAAAATTTACAATCAAACCGATCAACCGATACCGACCTATAAAATGAAACAGAGGATACGATTTGGAGAAGCCCTATGTTCCTAATAGTTACTACTGGATAAAATATATAGTTAAAGGTAAACGATATATAGACATATAAATAAAAGCTGTAACTCATCCTTAAAATTTTGTTCGGTTTTTTGCTAATAATAAGTAATAAAAAATTGAGATACGCCCTTTTTTTACTACGCCATCGATATGTTAATATTGCTTCCACTTAAGAATTAGGCTATCTATTTAAGTTGCTTATTTTCCGGTGACTCTTGCATTTTTTGACGTTGGTTGCTTTATCTTTGCTGTCAAACAAATATGCAGGTGTCGTTTACCTTTTAATTTAATGGGTTGTTTTTACGTAACTTTAATTATTTTTGATTCAGTATTTTACCAGATGACATATTGGAGACCAGAGACCAATTCTGCATAAAAAAATCGATTTCGAAAAATATGTCACTTGTGTTAGTTTTGCGGTTAGGGCACGATGTATTTAACATAAATAAATATATAATAGTGAATAGCAAAGTAACCTGAGATGGAAAGCGGAATGCAAAATGAGGAACATTTAAAATGTTGCTAAAAAAAATGATTATTTTGTACCACTTCAATGGTGCATATTATTTACAAAGATTTGCATATTAAATAACCGTGTATGTGTGACTGCTTGTAGATGTAGTACTATGAATGTGCAATAAATTATGATGCATGTGCCTGAACTTAATAACGTCGCATAAACGTAAGTATTTGCTGTTTTCTCGTTTTATTTTCATTTTCTTATTACGTTTGTTTAAAATCTTCCAACACATAATGTAAAATATAAAATGCTAATAGCTTAAGCATTATTACAAATTCATTAAACATTTTGCTGTGCAGTCGTTGTTGTAAAAGCCATATGTTGCCGAAAATAAAGTAAATTTTTATTTTCTCATTTTGCTCTTAATTTGTTTATTTTATTTTGTTTATTTTTTGTTAATTTACTGTATTTCTGTCTCATTTATATTTTAAAAACATAAATCATATTAATTCAAAAAATATATTCGCTAGGGATTTGCATGTTTTTGCTGTTTTATTTATTTGTTTATTTTTTTGCCATTTCGGAAGGGTGGAAAACGTATGCAAATGAAAAAAGAAGTTTAGTTCGAGTAAAACTTTTTTGTTCCTTCTCTTGAAACTGCTTTTATATGTTGTTATTGTTACAATTTGAAAAAAAAGTTAAATTGCTAGTATCACTGAGATTCATTTACAAAACTTTTATTTCCATACAATCTATGTTAACATACATACATAATCTACATACACACGTATGTATGTATGTACATGTGTACATGCGTATTTAAAAGTACAAACAGCAACACCCTCTTATTAAAGGCAATATGAATAGAAATAAAACCAAAACAACATATTTTAACATACACTCACTCACTCACTTACTTACTTACTTACTTATGTATTTACATAAATACATACATAATTTTCAGTTTTATGATAACAAAAACAAAAACCAACTAAATAACATTATCATTAAAAATCTTCTATCTAAACTGAACTCTCAAACTCCACATCGTGTTCCTTGTCTCTCCATCTGTGAGTCTCTGAGGTCCTAACTTGATTTCAGTTTGTAACCAGAGATGCCACTTTGGTCCAATAGGATCAAAATTGGTTGGCTTGTTTTAAGTTTTTTTAAGTTTTTGGTAGACTATTACTATTAGTTGTCAAACATAAGTTTTTAGCCAAAAAAATTATAAAATATAAATAAAATATTTTGACACATACATGTGCTAGAATTTTATATTTTAAATATGTCAACTGTTAACAATATCCAACTCATGGTGTAATTACACAAGGTGATAGCGTAAAGGAGAGCAATTTTGGTCTCTCTTTTTTTATGTATGGAGTTTGACAATTTCCGGAGTTGAAATCAGTTTTTTAAATATGTAGTTTGACATACTCCAGAACACAAACAAATAGTCAGCTGGGCTGGCACCGCCACCTTGTATAAGTGTACCCTGATCCAACTGGCACAAAAAAGCAACTGGCGCTGTGATTAAAAATTAAACATTTTTTGAAGTTAGGAATTCTTTGAAGAAAGTTAAAAGATTTGGCAACTTTTAAAAGCTTTTTAATATTTATAACAACTTATTGATAAGAACTTTTTTAAATATTTAAATAAATAAATAAAACACATGAATGTATGTATAATTTTACTAATAACTTATCACCTCTTTAATTATTTAAAAATTAATTTAATTGAGTACTTGGATCACTAAAGCAACATTCAAAATATTTAAGCACAATTTTGAGACAATTTGGTAGGAAAGTTCTGTGGCATCTTTGTTTATAACAAAACTGAGAGAGTAGATTATTCCCTAAGGAGACAGAAATAAGTACGTTATCATTTATTATGTAAACACAAACATACCAACACTCTCTCACTCATACATACACCCATATACGTAAGTGCTTACATGAATTTTTGCAATTACTTACACAATCATATGTGCACACGTATCTACATACATATGTATTAACGCTGTAAAATATTTGCCGACATGTCTGATATTAGAAATTATGCGATACATGCTTAATAAGGAAATTATCGTTATTATTTTTTTTTTTTTGCTTTTTTATTGTTCAGATTTTCATCGACATTTTCTGTTGATGAAAATCAACATTTCTTAGAACAGAAAAGGGCATATTTTTGCTGCAGAATTTAATTTTACACTTGAAACACATTTTTTTTTTAGTTACTTTAATTTTAGGTTTTTAAAAAACTATTTTAAGAAGACTCTTGGATAATATCTGATTATTTTATTTAAATATATTCTGTAAAATGAAATCTTTCTTAAAAGTTATTTAACGTTTGAGCATTAAAATTAAAAAGAAAAAATACGGATAGAAAGATTAAGAAAATGAAAGACAATGCAAAGTGTTAAAAGTTTATTTCAAATTAGTTTTTTGGAAAAAACTACTGTATTTTATATAAATTATATTTGATACAAGTAACGTTGCAGTGCTATATTTGTGTTTTGAATATGTTTTAAATTTCTTTAAATATGAGCGTTAAAGTTCGTCTATTTAAACATTTTTTGTAGAAATTTTCCCACTGACATTCATACAAATATCGTACAACGCTAGCATTAATCAGTGAAACATCAAGAAATCTTTTGTTAGTCACTTACGTAAGAAATATTTATTTTGTTTTTAGTTTTTATCTTTGATTTGAGACTAGTTAAATTTGATTCGAGCTATAAAATATCCTTTCATACAGACAGATAAATGACTTTTAATAAGCAGGTTAAAATGTACTCTTGAAATTATTTGTATTGAATGTTATGATAATTCGATACAAATTATTAAAATGTTCGCATAATTTTGTTTTTGCCTATAAAAAGTAATATCTATCATCCATTTGAATTTATGTATTTAAGACACTTTCAAAATCTTAAATACAAATTCATAATACACATACGTGCGTCGACAGTGGCACTATACGTAATGATAATAAGCATTTAAGCAAAGAATTGAATGCAGTAGAAAGAAAAACATTGCAATGAAATTTTGATTAAAAATTAAATGCAGATTTATTTTCCATAGCAGCGTACTAAGACAACATTAATCCTCTGATGTTGAATTTGTTTAATAAGTATTTTTAAATAACAGCACATTTTAGACGATTTTGTTGAAATTTTTCGAATGAACACCCCTAATTCGCATACATACTAATGTGCACTTAAAAGAAAGCCAAGGTTTTTTTCACTTTAGAATTTTTAATTGTCTTCGTTTGTATGTTGTTGCAGTATTCGTTTTTTTTTTCTACATTGAGAAAAATGATTTTGTTCTGCAACACTTTCATTTTGCAACCCCTATTTGAAAAATACATATTTTCTTTGGATTTTACATATCTTTAGTGTTGAAGAATCATTCAAAGTGTCAAATGGAATTGCATACTTCGTATGCACTGCAATGCAGGTATGTAAATGCGTATGTGTATATAATTACTAATACGATAGCAGTCTGAACATTTTTTTTAGAATATTAAATTGCACCACGAATAAAACTGAATATTATTTGCCTATGAATAATGAAGAATGAAATAATATAATTCCTCGCACTATGCTGTAGAAGAATATTGATCTAATATTCAAATAATTAAATTTTGTTTATTTAAAAACTACTATTTTTTATATTTTTCACTTAAATACTGCGATCATTTAAATCTACTTATTTGTCTATCTGAATTTCAGTTGGCAGTAAACGTATGACACTTTTAAAGGCGAAAATGTTCGTCTTTTCTTAGGCGCCCTCTACTGTTTGCTCAGATGAATATTTTTTAAAAATAGTAAAATTAGATTTATGTTAAAATAAGATGAGAGAAGAAGAAGAATATACCCTAAAGAATATCTCAATGGAGGGTGTATTTTCACTTACATTTCTCTTGCAGTGCGTGTAACGATAACATTTTCTTGTTGTAAATAAAACTCAAGTGCTTATTGTAAAAAAAAAAGAAGGAAACACATACACCCACAGCATGTGCTCATATCTTCTGTCGCTGTTGTCATCTTCAAGTGGTACATGTATGAGTATGTATGCTTGAATATATCCTGCATTTATGTACATGCAAGTTTATTTTTTGTTACAGTTTAAATTTCAGTTTTATTTTATGATGAAGAAAGAAAAAAAAAAAAAGAAACATTATGAAAGTTAATTTTTTTTTAATGTTTCAGTATTTATTTAAAGACTTCCCTTGTTCGTTTTTCTTTTTATATTTACACTCTTAAGAAATGGCCTTAAGGTATAAGAAGATTAAAAAAATCTCGTTGCTCTATGTCCTTATAAAACTCATAATAAAAAAGTAATAAAAAAAGGTGTTGAAACATATAAATTTATCATGAGTCTGCTGTAACAAGTGGAAGTTTAAATTTGAATCTTCTGATTTTAAATACAAGTTATCTTCTTGGAAATATTATTGAGTTTAAGACTTTTTTATGAAGAAAGTTTTATTTCAAATTAATAATGGAACAGAAAATCACACGCAAAGCAAAAACATTATTTATCTAAACGTCAAGTTATAGTCTTTTAAATAAATTTTGATAATAAAAATTCATAATCTAAAATATGTTTATGAATTAATAAAATATAATTTCCCCTACCAAAGACTAAGAAAGAAATAAAGCAAAACGAAAAGCGACTATGAGCTCTAATTAGAAAACAAGAATCCATTTTAAATATTGATTGCATAATTTATGGTTTATATTTATTTACTGTTGTACCATTAAGAAGCTTAAGAGATTTTTATTTGTGTACATACGTTTGTATATAGGTGTGTAAAATATTTCTATTTTTAGTTTCCCACAAACGAAAATGCTTTTATTAAAAGTTGTATTTCAAATAAAACAAAGCAACCGCAAAAAAGTAAACGAATCCTAGAGAAAGTTCTCAAACTAAAAATAAATAAACAGAAATAAAAACCTGTTATTATACTGCCACCCAGTAAATAATTTAGCAACAGAAAACTTTTTGTCTTATAACAAGAGGCCCTCTCACCAAAAACTTCACATTTTGAATGGCTCTTGAAAGATGTCATTAAGCCAAAAGCGAATATTGTACAGGGTGGAACAATATTGTACAGTTTAGATTATAAAAGATACAAAATGGAAATATTTTTAAGTATGGACAATAACGACACTTAGATGACCCCCAGCTAATGCGCCGTGTATTATAGCCTTTATCAGCTCGACTTAGAGTATTTTCAATACATCTTGTAACTAACATTTTTGCAACAATATTATCCTTGAGTTTAGGGATTGCCTTGAGCTTGTTCACATATATTCGCTCCCTAAAGAAAAACCGCAAGAAAAATGGTCAGATGCTGACAGGTCTGGCTAATTGAATTTCGAATTCCTGGAAGTTATTTGATCTTCAAAAATTTTACTTTAAAATGTCATAATTTCGCGGACAATGTGAGCAGTCGATTTAGTATGTGCAAAATAATTGTCAATTATGGTCATAAGTAGTACAAACTGTGTCAGGAGTATATACGATGCAGTACATAGCTGCCTCGTTTGTTTAATATCGCTTAATAACGAAATAATGTTTGCTGGGTATGGTTACAACAAAAACTTTCGAAACTATAAAATAAAAAACGATACGGTTTTATAGTTTTTGCATAAATCGAGTAAAAAGAAGTTAATACTGAAATAGATAGAATGCCAAAATACTAAAAATATTCCGGAAAAAAAACATGGATTTGTGGACACAAATCTTGCACATTCAGTGTTGTGGTTGGAAGTGTATCACAAAAAGCCAATGTTTGTCAGAAGATTAACTAAGCCTGAACGCCTGGTCATTCAAAGTAACCGCAACAAAATACAGAAAAAAAGCACATGCATAAATATTCCACGTTTACATTTACGAACACAAACAAACAAATGAAGAAACAAAGCAAATAAATGCATACAATTTACTACAAGCCGTAAAATAAATAAACAGAATACTCGTACAAACACACTCTCTCTCTCTCTCTTACATAAAAACAAACAAGCAAACAAAAAGGATACAATCAGACGTGCTAGAATAACAAATAGGAAAAACAATTCAGTAACAGTATTAGCCGCTCAAGACCGCAAAATTTAACTAAAATGAAGATTTTTCAAAAGCAGAAAGCAAAAAAAAAGGACTCAACTAACAGGGAACAAAAAATTTTTATAAATTGCAAACAGTAACAGAGTATTAAATATCATTCTTGTTAGTTTGCAGTTACTGTCCTGGACACTGTCATTGATGTTGATGCTGTTGTTACTGCTGTTCAAGCTGTATCTAATAGCCAAATATTATGCTCCAACTGCAAGTTTTTTTTTTTTTGAAAATTTAAAAAATAACGACCTTTTAGATGCAACAGAGAATAAAAAGATGGAGAATTAAGGAGCAAAAATTCGAAGAAAGAAAAAATTTTGTTAAAAATAAGTAAGAAATATATACAGGACAGCACAAGTTGAATGAGAAAAAAATGGCAGACATTTACAAGATAATTAATGTTTCGGTGCGATTTTTTATTTTTGTAGTAGAAGAATTTTTATCATTTTTGTTGTTGTTAATTTTTGTTATTCTCTTTTCGTTCTGTTTTGCTGTAATTCATTAGTAAGTGCTTTTGACCCAAGTCGTATGAGTAACAAATTGGTAAGATTCTTTCAAGTAGTTAATACTAATTGTACGTCATGATCAGATATGCCAGCAGTCGAAAAATACAGAAAAACTTTTACTTTTAGCCAATTAGTAAATAAGTATTGACAACAAATTAATGGCTAAGTAGTTTCATTCAAACGAAATATTTTACAATAATTAATGAAACAAGCTTAAACATACACAAGCTTGTGGTGTGCACACATTAGGCAAATATTTGATGAAACAGATGTAACCATTCAATGGAAAATTAAGTCTCCCCTAATAAATTAATATTTATTTAATAAAAAATTGTCTCAAATTAAAAAAAAAAACGTTAATTGCTTTTATTAAAAGAAATATTCTTTGTTCAAAAATAGCTGTTGCGCTCATTTTGGTCAACATGTATGTGTCAAATGTGAACGTCTCTTCCCTCAGAAATTAATAAATTTTGCATAAATATCAAAAAAAAACTTTAATATGGTGTTTTCTTTAAACACTTTATTTTTTATATCAAAAATAGTACAAAAAAATCCACGAATAATACGTGTCATATCCACGAAAAAAAAATGTTTTGTATTAAAATTATTATTTTTTAAGGCGTTTTGTATTTGATAATAAATTTGCATTATTACCAACACTAGTAAAATATAATGTGTGTGTTTGTTGCTAATTATTTAATTTAAAAATATATTTATTTAATTTAAAATAATATTAAATAAAAACGTGTGCTAATTTATTTACTATTATAATAAAGTTGAAAATATAAAATAAATCTACAAGCGCGTTATGAAATAATAAATATTATTATACAATAATTAGTTTATGAAAATATAATTGGCTAATTCACAAAGGTATTCTAAGTGTCGTCTTGTCATAAAGAATTTGCACTCATACCTGGGTAAATTGGAAAAGGGTTATTGTTCGTACGGGGAACTGGCTTGGACACTAATGACACGTCAGCATATTTATACTTTGATAGTTTTTTTGCATTTAGACCCACCACATTCATCAAGCAAAAATAGCAATCATCTATATGATTTTTCGGCTCTCTCCATAACTTTGGCATTAAAAATGAAAAGTATACTTTTTGACCAGGTGACCACTTGTACAGTTTTGTGCTACACGCTTTACAAAATAATTTCACACACAATAATTTTTCACACAGAAATCAAAATAATAAGAAAAAAAATACATCTCTCACCGCATTTGATATATTTTTTCCACCTTTTCCGATAATAAAACATCCGCAAACATAACAAAAACGCTTAGAATCAACTTTGTGCTTCTTTCTTTCCATTTTTACATTGGAACAAAATATAACTTAAAGTTTACAATTGGAATGGCGTTTCTACCGATGTCAACAGCTGATTGCCGTTATTACAGTGCAGTGCAGCCAACATGCAAGAACCCGAAAACTAGAACCAATTTTGAAAAACAAAAACCGGATTCGAATTCAGCGCCTCGAATAACGTTCAGATTTGTTCTCATCGGTTCAGCTCCAAAAGTTGACCGGAATATGTAAATTTGTGTGATTCTTGCCTATTTCTCAAACTTAAAAAAATAACTTTTTCAATATAAAGGGTGGTCCAACCAAAACGCACAACACAAAAAATTGTTAAACACAAAGGGCCGTATTTATTAAAAAAATTTTTAAGTTTATTGAAGGCTTATTATATTTGAAGTTCCATATCGTTGATGTGTCTAATTACCTCATCCTTTTGCTATCGAATTATTCTTGGTTTATGGACATACTCTTATTCCTTTAGATATCCCCAAAAAAAAGAAGTTCAACAGTGTCAAATAACATGGTAACTACTTAAGCGACATTATTTTTGAAGAAATATACTCGCCTTTGTAGATGCGTTGGGTTTACAATAATCACTTGAGGTTTTTCCTTTGCCCAAATACGGCAATTCGGCTTGTAATCAAACCCACTGAGGTGTGCCTCGTCGCTGAAGATTATTTTTTTTGTACACTCAACGATAATTTTTTTCTGTTGAGCCAACCACTCCACGTATTAATGACGCTTGGAATGGGTAGAGCGCTTCAGCTCTTGCGACAATTGAATTATTTGCTTGTAAATTCAAATCTTTATTAAAAATTCGCATTTGTGATGTTCGTAAGATGTATGATAGTTAAGCACGACTTCTAGTCGAGGTTGACGGTTCTTTAGCCATACTATCGCTAACAACAGTAATGGTTTTCGTAGACCGAAGTTGGCGGTTATACACATGTGTTTCTACATTTCCTACAGACCGCGTTTGCCGAAATTTGCGCAATTTACACAATTCTCCCGATTTTAGGCACATTTCGTTGATTCTGCTGACCAAAAAATTCACAAAATGCTCTTAATGAATTTTGGTTTGAACGCTTATTTTCGTAAAAGGCTGTAACAATGTTAACGCGGGTTACACAACTGTGTACCTCAATATGGTTGAACTTTTTAAGAACTGAAACAAAGAATTTCAAAAAAGTTGGGCAGAAAACTTGACGTTAAGGTGTAACTCACAATGTTCACAAACATAATTTATAGAAAACTTTTAATCATTCCACTTTATTATTATTTTGACACAAAGGCAGATTATAACACAGGATTCATCTTTAATTTTGTTTTTTGTTAAAACACAACAACGATTAAGTTTTTGAATGCAATTTGTTATCCTTGAGATATTGCAATGCACATTTAAATGTAATGAATTTGACAAGCAAATACAAATATGTTATGAAGAATTTTAAATATTTTCTTGTTAAACTTTTACTACATGCGGTTTACTAAACAAATACACTAAAGCCTTTGCTGCAATTAGAACACCATTTAATGTACACAAAGTTTGTTCTAAAAGATAAAACTTACAAAAAAAATTTAATTTTAGACCAACTAAAGTCGCAGACAACAAACACACTACCATTTCGAAAAGTCAGCAATAAACTATACTTGGAGAATGCAAATCAGTTTCATTATAGTGTGAGTGAGAGAAAAGATTTAAGTGTGTAGCTGTGTTAAATAAGCTTAAAATTATTTGGTGCTTATCGAGTTTCAACAGAACTTCATACTTAGTTCTGACTGAACATATGTACGTGTTGGTTTGATTTTAAAATTTGCACATATTCCAACAGTTCTAGCTACAGTACTCTGCCTTATATCTCTTTCAAATATTGCAAATTATTATATAAAAGAATTTATATGTATGGAAAATGCTTTTAGTTTAAAATATATTTTTAACAGTTTTACGGTTGACACACTCGACAGTTATCTAGTTGCAAATGATATATCAAACTAAAAATTTAACTTTATTCTAACGATTTATTTTCTATCTATTTATTTACTTAGGTTGAAAAGGAGGGGCACTAAAAACATAAACCCATGACAGGTATACACTTATGCCCAGTTGGCATGTTGTGCGCATTTATTTACTTATTTCAACTTGAAATTCTTTTCGCAAGTAAATCCAATGAACTGTAATAAACAAATCTAAAACAAATATAAAATTAAACAAAAAACATCTTCTAAACGGAAAATTACATTTTTACACTACACTCTCTTTGTTTTTTTTTTAAGGCACGATACACAACAGGGATGGAAATCATGGTACAATTGTACTTTTTATGGTACATTTTTGACCTTGTTGGTAACGTGGTACTACCGCGAGCTACTTGGTACAATTTAAAAGTTCCAATGTCTCACTATAAGGCAACAATAATTTTTTTCATGTTCTTTTTAATTTTGTTTGTATGTATCTTATTTTATACTGTCAACTCCGCTGTTTTTTGTTACAATGCGAATTCATGTACCAGTCTGCAACAACAAAATCTGTCTAGTACTATATATCAAACTTCTTACAAAAATTATCTGTTTATTTGGCACCACCTGATACATGAATTCGCCTTGGCTGTTGTTATAAGTATTTTGTTTTACTTATGATTCGTAAGCATGTAAGGTGGACTTTAATAATGAAAAATTTATTATGGGAGAAACAAATTCAATAGTACCTTTTCTGGTAAAAATGTTTCCACACAAACAATCAAATATTGAAGCAATAAATAATCAGTACAGAGCACTAGCCAATTTCATTGAACTAAGATCGCACAAAGATTCAAATAATTCCTATTTTTGGTCTAAAGTATCACAGATGAAAAATTAATTAAATGAGTTCATGTTCCCAGATATTTCAAGAATTGGCCGCATTCCTCGGCCAACGTCGAACGTAGAGTTTTTTCTTTCTAAAACCTAATTAAAACAAAGAAAAGAAATAGACTACACGTTTCTACTGTTTCAAATTTGATACAAACAAAAGAGTTACTGAAGTCAACAAATTATTGTTGCTTTAATTTTAAAATAACAGAAAATTTATTATCTAGTGTTTAAGAAATAAAGTTTGTTGAATAACCGATCTCTACGTTTGTACCTATGAATGTAATATTTAATATTTTTTATTGTTTACTGGCTTTTTATACACATTTTTGTTAAGTTTATCTTTTTATTAATAATTATTAAAAAAATGGTACCGTCATGGCCTAAAAAGTACATTTTGTTTTCATACTTGGTACAAAATCATAAAAGCCATTTTCCTTCCCTGATACACAAAGAACACTTTTTACAAAAACAACTTGTATCAACATGAATTTATTTTTTTTTAATATTTTTTTGCTCTCGTAATCACGTATAGTTTGAGCATTGGTCACTAGTACTGAACATAATTTTATAAGATTACCATTGTGTACATCAGCAGGAAAATAAGTTTCATCTTTAATACAAGTCGTATGATTTTAATTTTTGTTTAGAATAGAAATATGATGAAAAGCTTAAAGAGAATATATTAAGTTTTTCTTCAGACATCGTTTGTCACCTTTACCCAAAAGTAAATTTGTATTTTTATTTTTTCTTTTATTTTACTTTCGTTTTTCGTAGTGTTCGATGAACAAAAAAATTATCAACTCATACAGAAATGACATAGAACTTAAATTTGTTATTTTGAACCGAAACAACACCAAATGTCTTTGACATTGATTGCAATAAAATACACCTCTGAGCTAACAAGGGGCTGGATCTTTTAAAAAAGTAAAAATTTATAGTCACTTGTGTAATGTTCATCCGTACTCTTTAGTACTTAAAATATTTTCGACAGATCTTTCGAACAATAGTTTTTAGTTGTAAATTAAAATAAAATGCAGAAACATAAATGAATTTGGCTTCATTTAAAATATTATTCTTTGCCAGTTTTACGTGGATGTCTCTGGGAATATGATCTTGTGAAAAAAATAACAACTTTTATCAACTTAAGCCATTTTTTAGAACAAATTTTATTTCATCTCTTTTTAAAAAAAAAGATGTACCATTACAGTGCTGTAGATACAAAAAAAAACCCATCTATTTTCTTAATTTTGCATTTGAAATATTTCTAAACAAGGACAGCAGCACTCTTAACACATTTAAATGCGTTTATAATGTGTTTATGATAAAACTTTACCACTTTAAAGCTGTGGATACAAAAATACGATCCCAGTTTTCTAGTGCCGTGATGATATTTGACAAATAAAAATAAAATAATAAAAAAATTAAATTAAATTATTAAAATTAAATTATTAAAATAAAGTGTATTTATATGTTGGTGGCGTGGTGTAGTGGTAAAAGCACAAAACTTGAAAACCTTACTACTTTAGGTTCGAATCCCAGCAGAAAAAAAAATTAATAAGGACTTTTAATTACGTGGAAGGCTTCATCCTTTCTCTAGCCATTTTCATCTAAAAAGAACAACAAATAAAGGCCAGACTGACATTGACGTGTTTTTGTAGCTTCACCTACAAGGAAAAATTGGAAATAGCGAATGTTTAGTTAATACTCTAACCACACATACTAGCCAGGATCTTCGTCACTAAAGAAAAATATGAAAGTCGTTGTGTTTCTCACGCAGTTGTCCACCCTTCGTTCTATGTTTTTAGTTTATTAACATCCTTAATTTTAAATTTGTAACTAACAATGTTGCTTTAACAATATTGTGACAAAAAATGAAAACAAGAGTTGGAAACCACTCATTTATCGATGCTATTTCGATATTGTGATGATATTTTAAGTTTCGTAAACAGCTGAGTACTAGTATCTTGTAATGATGCTGGCGTACCTCAATCAACACTAGAACAGAGTCCGATAAAACGTTTTTATCAAGAGCTGTTCAAATTTTAGAAAACAGTCAATTCATGTTTGAAATTTTACATGTGGCTGAGTTATCCAAAGTAAATGATCAAGTTCTTATATGAATTGTTAATAAAAATATAAATTTAAAAACTGCAGGGATAATTTATTTCTCCAGAAAATTCATTCTCAATTTACATAAAGTACATATGGGCATTTCCATGATATCGTACGTGACAATTTTACTCCTATAAAGTGGAGTAATTTTTGCAAAAGTAAGAGTAACTGAAACAAAGTTAGATCTTTATGTTCAAAGGGTATTTTATAAAAAAATTATTTATATTCGAATCTTTGTTGTCAGAAATATCCAGAAAAATAAGAATATATCGTACGTGACATAAAACAGTAGTGATTTTGAGGTATATATGGAAATAAGAAAAAATCTGCGAATATTGGGAAGTATTTTTTCTTTTTTTAATTTCCTACACTAAACCAAATATTTTTCTTTTAAAATTCATCACACTTAATTGAAAACAATCTTTAAATGATTTTATAAAACAATTTAATTTAATATCGTTCGTGACATATCGTACGTGACATATTTTTCTCTTATAGTATTATTAGGTATTAGAATTTATATTATGTTGAGAAAAAAAGTTAATTCTAAATTAGGTGCACTTGCAACTGTTCAAATCAGGGACCGTAAAAATTATTCCTTTTTTCATAAAAATCAGATGATAGCAGTTATAAATAAAAATTAAGAAATAACTTAATTTTTGGCTCAAAAAAATAAAAAGCAATAAAAAAAATAACAAGCATAAAAATAAAAGTTATTTTTGCTCGAAAAAATAAAAATCAAAATTTTAAAAAGCAACATATTTTATCATAGACTAATGCCTAAGGTTCAATATAGTATACTTGAATCCGTTTTCCGACATTTATTACTTCTATATCCTTTTTTTGTTTTAAAATTTCAAAATAACTATTATTTTCGGTCCCTGGTTCAAATACGAATGACGGATACAAATAATGTTTTTGCACTACATACGTGACATTTAAATAAAATCCAAGGGAAATCAGAAAAACTACCGCTAATTGGACTCTATATTTTCTTTTTCCTTATGAATCTTCTAAATTGTTGTTTTCTATAATAAACATGTTGTAATAGTTGATTGCAATTCTTTAAAATAAGTCAAATAGTCAATATATAATCAGATTAAACTCTTATTATTGCTCTTAAAATAATTTAATAAGCTCTTAGTACCTGCGCATAGTAAACTTTCAGTGTTTTTTTTATCAATAAACTTATATTGAGAAACTTTCAAGAGTTTTTATTTTTACAGCCGTTGTTGACATATTCATGGAAATGCCCATATGTATGTATAAAAAAAATTTGTGTGTGGAATATTTGTGTTTAACTGGTAAGTTTAAGTAAAAAAAAATTTTACAAAAGTAAAGTATAAAGCATATATGAATGTATACCGAACTAAATAAATGAACGCCAATTAGAAAAAAATATAAATTTATTTTCAATCAGTAACGCAGTGTTGAAAGAGTGCATTAAGTGTTGAAAGCGTATTTTTTTAGAAAATTTTCCGTATATTTGCCTTTAAGAAACGGATCTCTTGCATCTCATTATTTTGAGCTTTTCAAGTAGAAAATTTATTTTCTTCACTACTTCCTCAATACAAAAGGTACTTTTATTTCTACAAGTATTTAAAGATTGTATAAATAAATGTGTATTTATTCATTTTATTCAAAAATTTATACAGAAATTTCGTTCTCTGAATGTGGAAGGGGTGGGTATAGAAACTATAGCAAGTTAAACAAAAATATGAGGAATGAAAAAAAAAAAACGTTTTATTTCTTTTTTTGGAATGGCAGAACAAGTTGTTTCAAACTTCTTCTACTTTTATGTAGGACTTGCTTGTGACGAGTTTCTTTTATGCAGATTTTGTTCTTTGAAGTCATCATAAGTAGGAGAAGGAGGAATTTTTTTTAAGTTTATTTAAAGTAAACCAGACTTCCAGAGAGGTTTTTGTATGAAAAAATTAAAGTGCTGTAGTGAATATAACAAAAAAGCTTGATTATATTTTTGTATTGAGTACATTCTTTTTTAAAAGAAATTTTAAACGAGTCTATAGATTTTGACTTCTTGCTGGAAATTGTTGAAAAATTTCAAATGTGGATAAAAATATGTTGGTGCATCAGCAGTAACACTTTAATTGTTTTATATAAATACAAATAACTTTTCAATATTTGTGTTTTTATCTTCTAGTTAACTTTAGCTTATTAATAAATATTGACAATCAGGGTTTCACATGCTAAATTAATGGGGAAAAAATGATGAAAAGGGGAATGTCTTTTATAACATTTTATGCATATACGATAATTGCTGACAACTAAAGTACTTATTTCACTCATTACACAAAAAAACATAAAAAGATAAAATAGAAGATATTTAGCGCACCCATGAAAAGTGTCAATAATTTATTTAGTAAAAAAAATATACCATTTGAAAGAAATTTTCCTGAAGATATGCACAATCCCAATCCTGTAAAAATTGATTCAGATTTTTAGGAATTATATTTGTATAACAAAGTTAAAAATTAGAATAAAAAATAACATATTAAGGTTTGTCACTGTTGGTAAAAGTAGCACAACCGTGCCATTTTTGTCACTATTGATTATTTAATGCCACGCTCAATCAAATGTCGGCACTGTACTTTTTTCATAAATACATTAATTTTAAATTAAATACTTAAGAAAAAAATATTTAATATAACAGATAACACAAAATCGCCTTACTGAAGGTCTTACCTTAAACTAAATGACATCCTTCGTGTTCAGAGTGAATTTAATCAGGTGATTGCATAGGAAGGGGTATTTTGGAGTCTCCTTTTTATGTATGGATTTTGACATTTGCAATTGAGTGTTTTAATTTTTTTATTTAATAATCTGAAAAAAATTCGCCTTGCAATCAACTGATTAGCTCAGACCACCCTTTTCTGCATGTTTCAAGGTAAATTAACAATTTTGTGAAACAGTTATTACGAAAAAAAAAAGAAAACAAAAGTTTATGGAATCTGTGTAGGTGAAATTGTACGTTTCTAGTAAAGTGCGTGTTAACTATAAATAATAAATATAGACAAATTTGTAAATAATAAGGAATCTAAAATACAAATTGTATTTGTTTTTAATATAAAAATGTTTTTTTTAGGAAAGTGATCCAAACCGATGCAGCTTCAAGTGTGATGCAAATTTTAGAATTTTTAATAATTTTAAAGATTTTAATTAATTTTATATAAAAATATTGTATTTATTCTTTTAGAAGTCAAATTCGAATAATCTAATCAATAATCTATATCAAGACGACAGGTGATATTATCAGCCCAGCTGATGGGGAAACTTTGGTTGCATATGCATTGATTTTTTTTTATTAATGCAGAGAAGTAAAATGTGATTTTGTCTTAATTTAAGTGTACTTATTTGATAATAAATGTACTAAATTTATGTATATTTGTTGCTTTTGCATCATTAATAATGTGCTTCAAAAAACTATATCTGTTTGTTAATCAAATTTTATTATATAAATTATGTCATAACGACTTTTCCATCCCTGACATACCAATTCGTATATATAACATCCCCTCAAAAGTTACTTTGTTGTATCAATTCGCCGTTGCATATACCAGTATGAATATCTATTGATGTATATTCTAAAAGTTTTTACAAAACAAACTCGAATTCTATATAAATATTTTAACACGTAAAATGGTATAAAAATTAAATATAATATATAATTTGAAATAGATATGTATGTATAATATTTTCATGGCAATTTTTAAGATGTTGGGCACTTTTTAGCCAACATTTTGGCATTAAACTGAAGTTCTCATATACCAACGCTGAAAAGGCAGAAACGTAATATAAACTGAATGATCATAATGTCACTCCTTTTTTTAAATTGCTTGAAAAACTGTTATTATTTTATACTATTGCATTAAATGTATAGAAATCACTGGTGAACTAAATTTCGTAAAAAATTGCAAGTTAGGTCCATTCTATCTCTGACGATCGATATATTTTTGAGGACAAAAAAATTTATTTCGAATTTTCAAATACTTTAGAAGAGTAGAAATCAGGGACAGAAAAAAACGGTTATTTTTAAAAATTTACATCAAAAAAGCACACATAAAAAATAATCGTAGAAAATTTTGGTTCTTATCATTGTTATACATAGGTGATTTACATGCAAATTTTTGTAAGACTTTTAAATTTGTGCCTCTTTTGATAAAAGTCAAAAAATAACTTTTAATTTTGACTTTTATTTTTTAAGGCAAAAATTAAAAGTCATGAATTAAATATTGCATAATAATACGCTAGTTTTATTGCTTTCAATGCTATAAATAATAAATCATCCGTTATCACAATTTCAAGAGCATTGCAAAACATAATTCTCTTATTTTGGTTTTAATAATTATAGTTGTAATAACTGCATCACTGTTAATTCTTTCAGTATATTTCCATAGCTGCACAAACTAGCACTTATCGTACATTCTGTACCTGCAACTCAAGTCAGTGTAGAAAGGTAATTTTCTGCATTAAAATTTATTTTGGGATTTGAGATATAATTTATTTGAAAAAAACTTAGAATCAATTTTGATGGTAAAATTAAACAGCTGAACAAAAATAATAATAATAATAATAATAAATATATTTGTTTGGTTGTTGGGTTTAAGCTGGTTTATATGCATTTCACTGGTGCTTATGCCAGATCATCAGTAAACCTTAACCCAAATTCTTAAAAAAGTTTAATATTTTTATAAGTTATATTTTCAAATTCTCATTAACAAAACGAAAATTCAAAAAAAAAACAAAAAACTGTAAAAAACTTTTTTAGAAAAATAAAATATTTTAGGCCCATTACTAATCAACGCTCTGAGCGTCAAGCGTTGCAATTTTGCCTTTTTTGTTATTATAACAAAAATAAAACACATGTAAAACTCCAACGCTTGACGCTCAACGCTCTTGTTTAGGTATGGGGGTTAAAATTAAAAAATTGTTGGTTGGGTTTTTAAAATAGTTTTTTTTATAGTTTTTTGTTTTATTTTTGAATTCTCGTTTTGTTAATGAGAATTTGAAAATATAACTTATAACATTTTAAACTTTTTTAAGAATTTGTGTAAACCAGCTTAAACCCAACAAGCAAACAAATATATTATTGAAAAATTATGGGAGCATATCCCGAATAATTTAGGAAAATATCTAATAACAATAATTTTTATAAACTTCTGTTAAAAAATAACTTTTTTTCTTGACTTTTTCGATAAACAACAACAAAAAAGCAATAAATTTTTAATTCATATATGCTTTTCTTTTTTTTATTGATAAGGAGCGCAGAAAAACAAAAAGGAGTTAAAAAATAAATTAAATTAGTTCTGTTCTCATAATATTTCTAAGAGTAGCACACTCAAAGAGACGCTGATTACTACAAACAAAAAAAAATTAAAGATTTCAATTTTATGATTGACTTGAACATTTTTTATTTTTTCTTAAAATGTCTAGAGATTTGTCCTTCTTTTTTTTTTTTGTCAAAATCGAATGAAATTTTCACACAATTTAAACCAAAAAAAAAAGGAGTGATTCGAACAATTCCATATTAAATGCTAGCATAGGTATAAATATTTTTTGCCAGGCTCCTTAATAAGTGCATATTTAGTGAAATAAAAACTGTATTCGAATTAAATATACATATTTATGAATTGTAGTTAGTATTTCTTACCAGTTCTTACCGCCAAAACAATTAACTTATACCATAAATTCTTGTTTTTGCATTTTCTTTAATATTAAATAAACTCCAGAAGAGTTTAAATTCAATAATATTTATAATAATTTATAAAATCAATCAAAAATTTAAAGCACATAATTTATGGTTGGCATTTAAATTTATGACAATATTTTATTTAAATTTAAATTGTGTCGTCAATGTTTATTTAAGTAAATCAGCATGTACATACGTATATTTATGTACATATGTACATACATACATTCATATATGTTATTGCTTTCATTTTATGAGTATATAAATTGTAATTGTTTTTTTTTTCTTCTTCTTCTTCTTTTCGTACATTTCTAGCTGCATGTCTTGTTGGAAGAAAATAATTTGTCTAAAAAAAACACATACACCAACACAAGAGAAAAATTACTCTGTTCAAAGAAAGCAGTAACAAAGAAATATCTTCAATACAAGAAGGACATTTGTTTCACAACAAATACAGCAACACTAAAGAAAAAAAATATTTCCATTATTTTTTATTTTTTTTTTTTTGTAATATGTAAGTTTATACACATACTTAGGTGTGTAAATAAATGTGTTTGTTTATTTCTTTTTGTACATGAAATCGAAATAATACCTTTTCTTGTCAAGATTAAATTTGATTATATATTGATCAAACAATGTTTCCCGAAATAGCTTGGAGCGCAATACAACGATGTACTACTACTACACTTTCACACACATACAAATAACAATGCAAACTTTACAGTGAGTGTTAAAAATAAGAAACACACTGAACCTTAGAACACTATAAAACATTTAAATTTTTTGAACTTAATCATTGGTATAAACGGTAATAAAAATATATCTGAGTGAAGTTAACAAATGTTGCTACACATACAGTTAACTAGTTAGTTAGTAGTGCACTTATACCAACCGTTTCAACTAATGCTACAAATTATATGTAGACTAATGTTGAGGGATCTACATTTATTCGCAACTTTCCAATTCTATCATTATATTTGCTATTTCGTTTTAACCAAAACTTTTGCAGCACTTCGTGCCGAAATTCAAATTTTAACACTACAAAAACAGTCTGTAAGTGTGCGTGTGTGTGTTTGTATAAATATCTATGCCATTGGCATTTAAT
The DNA here is from genome assembly GCA_941918925.1 of Phyto melanocephala. NCBI lineage: Eukaryota > Metazoa > Arthropoda > Insecta > Diptera > Rhinophoridae > Phyto > Phyto melanocephala. The sequence goes on along the minus strand of OW799235.1, from coordinate 135,769,053 downwards.
ACGATTGATTTAAAATCATATTGCAAATTGAAATTTTCTATTTAAATGAAATTGTAACAAATAGTTACTTATATTGACTCCAAATTAAATTCATTTGTTTAGTCGTTTGGTTTTGCAAAAATTCCCCGCGCAGAGAAGTCATCCTGAAGCAATGAGGGGGCTTATGTACACTTATGCAAAATAGAGAATAACATTTTCTTTTTTGTCAGCATTTGCTTTTCGGATTAGCTTTATGAAGGATTGGTTGGACTTATCCTCGCTGCATCGTGTTGTTAACAGCGACTAACCATAAATGCTTGAAGATCAGATGCTATGCTATTCACAAGAAAAAGAAAATATTTAAAGGTTCTTTATGCATTCCTTTATGCATTTTGGAACTAAAATCAACGTATCCAAGTGAAATATCTTGGGGTAACACCTGATATGGAACTAATATAGAATGATCATGTTGAGACATGAATATAGAAGGCAAAAAAGATTTAACATCAAGATAAACATGTTCGTTTGTTTGTGCAGCCTTAGGCTGCACATTGGATTTACAAACTAACTAAGGACGATTGGAAGATGCATACCACATCAACGCAAGCATAAGAAGCAATAATAGGATAACTGATTTTGGACTTATTCTGAAGAGAAACAGGGCATAGGGAATTCCTGGCCTTAGCATATTTATTTATTATTTAGAGAGACGAAAATGTCGATGGAACGCATATGTCAAGTAAAAGTGGTCTTGAAGTTATACACATACTAACAGTGGATGGATCAATGCACAATGAGGTAGTCGCTAAAGACATCAGTACAGGGCATGTGTCGGTCTATACTTACTAAAAGTAGTCTTGTCTTGCACCTTGAATCCGGAAGAGTACGTATTCGCATTTCAGGCAGAAATGCTTGGTTAATTTCACGCGTTGGTTGATATGATCAGTTGGAGTGCTTGTTGGCTTCAAGGTAAAATAATTCTTCTTATACTTGATAACAACTCTGCAATATAAAATCATTTACTAGTCTTAATCAAACGGCGGCAATGACGCTTGACTCAGTAAAGAAGGGGATGCCGATTGATTGTGAGTTAAGAGGCCAAAAAGTTGGCTGAAAAAAAATTCTCATTTGAAATTCTACCTTCTATTTACTTTTCATTTATGAAAATTCAAAAATCCTTGTTGTAAGAGACTTATTTCCTTTAAATAACCCTTGAGTTATTTTATTGCAATCAAAAACAGATAAAATTAGTTATAATATTAAGAGCACTTTATTTGCTTAAACACACTCAGATATTGTTTTATAGCACTTTACTTATTTCACTTATTGTTATACACTTTTATTATTATTATTAAACTCACTTTGATAAGCGCTTTCCAAGCTCTACTGTTAAACTCATCATGTTAGCTGTGTTGTTCGGCTATTTATAGTAACATAGTGTTGTCCGGTAACATTCGACAAAGTTCTCATATGTACATTCTAGTTCATTCGAAAACCGTTACATTTAAATTACGACGTAATGGTAATGTTAAGTAATATGAAATAATAATAAAAGTGCCTAAAAGTAAGCTACACATAAAACCTCACATAATGTTTGAACAACCAGCGAAATAAACTAATACAAACAAAACTACAGTAATTTAAACTACTACAACTAAAATAAATTATAATGTAAATTAGGCTATTTAAAAATAAATCTGTTACAATATAAAAACAAATCAAATCATGACTAAAAATTGTTAGTATGAATTTAATATTATTTAATCGATTTAATATTGTCGATTAATATTATTTAGTCGATTTAATGTGTAGCATTTCTCCAAGTCTCTCAAGTAGTAAATGTTTTGTTGTAACTTCATAAGTTAGACTTTTATTTAAATATTTCTTTTAGAATTCCAGGACGTGTCAAAATTTAACATACAAGTCTGTTGTAAGTTGTAAAATAAGTATATAAAATGTCTGGTTTATTTTTCTATAATTTTAGAAGGTTTTGTTTCTACTAAAAGAAATATTATTAAATCAGATGTTTCACTGTGAATGCTAGCGGTTATGGCCGTGTTTTATTATTATTAAATTTAGTCATTCACTCAGTTAAAAAAAAGTTATCTGTAGTAAGTATATGTGACACAATTTTTGACACTTCTAACCAATTTAATAACTTATCACTTATTAATATGTACTCATGGAGTTCCTCTTTATTATCACTTCGAATTCATACATACATATTTGTACAAAAATAAATTATTTGGTCACTATAGCGAATCAAAGCCTTTCAAGGCAAAATACAATATTTTGAGTAATAAAACTTCTAAGTTTATTTTAAATAAATGTTTCCACTTACCGGACCAAATTGCTCAAAATAGCTTTTGACATCTTCCAGTGTTGTGGGCGCCGACAGGCCACCCACAAATATTTTCTTCGTTCTCGTCACCATCTAAATAAGAAGATAGAAAAATATTAATTTAGATTTGTTTAAGTATTTCAGAAATATAATTTCATTTGACACTTTGTCATTTTTAAATAACTTAATGGGATAAAGTGTCAAAAGCAATTTTCAGTGAAAAGCGTCAAATTTCATCGATGGTAATATTTAGTACAAAATATTCTACACTAATTTTAACATAAACTACAATGTGTAACTTTTGTATCAATTATGGAATTGCTAAAAAAATTATAAATTTTTTAAAAAATAATGACAACTTTTTTGTGTTTATTTGAGGTTAAGTTGACTATTTTATGTTATTTATTTCTCAATGTTACATTTCATTAAAAGAAAATGAACGAACTTCATTTCTCCATTCCTAAAGTAGTACGTGCAAGAAGTGAATGTATGTTTATAATAAATGCAAGATATTTTCTCTTTTAATAATGGTAACAAAATTTATTATCTTGTACAAAATGTTCGTTTATGATACAAGTACAGCTTGTTTGCCCCTAAATCATGATCCTGTTAACAACTCTGTTTATTTTGATGACATTTTAACAGCTTAAAGCCCATTTATCTTTGTGTCATATTGAATTTTACGAAGCCATGAGTGTTTTTAAATGCATGAATGTGTATGTGATTGAACTGAGTGTTTCATGCGAATGCAAAACAAAAAACAGAAATTCAAACATTAACAATAAAACAATTTTACGTAACTTATTCCAGCAGTTTTGGCGTATGCTCTGAGAATATAAATTTTACAAGTTCCTAAGCTTGATCACGTGATACCAACTTCCCCACTGACGATTTACTTTAATTGTAAACATGCGCGGGGAAATTTACTACTTTACCACTGGCGTCTACCACACCAAAAGCAAAACGGTAGGAAAAACAACACTAATTACATCTTAGATTACTTTGGAACACTACAGTAAAAAATTAATTTTTTCTGTTAAATAATAACAAAATAGACATATTATTGTTAATCAGGTAACTGCACAGTGCTCAAGGGTACTCTTAAACAGAGTAAAATTACCACCATAAAAACCTCTGAAACACTACAAAATACACACTCAAACAGACAAATACAAAAAATGTACAAGAACAACATAATCGTAGGACACCAGCAAAATTAATACACACACATGGCATCGATGCAGTGACAATAGAAATGCCAGAAAACAACAGCAACATTAGCCCTTGAGATAATAATGACAATGATTTTAAAGATGATAATCATATTGTTGTTGTTGTTGAAAGGAGCACACATCCCAGAGATGCACACAAAAGCTTTAAATGAATACGTTTTACTATCGCATCGTAAAATGAAAGAAATTATAATAAAATCTCTGCACTTCTTTATGTCGTTGTATGTACTTTGTTAGTTAAACTACTTCTGTATCTGAAACAATTTACGAGATATTCTCAAAAATTTCTTAAGTTTAAGTATAAAGTAGTCAAATATTATACAGAATTGAAGTATAACTGGCGTGTTCCAAAAAAAAAAAAAAAATATTTAGGTCTTGTTTGAAAATTTTCTGCACAACATCTGTCAAATAATTAACCTAAAATATTTTTTTTTAATGAGAAATTATTAAAAGATATTCAGATAACTTAAAAATAATAATAAAAACGCTTGATGTTAAGTTGATTAAGGATAAGACTGGTATACACTCATATACGACGTGACTTTTATATGAATCAAATATAAAGAGACACAAACTTATAAAGTTCTCCTGTAAACATGCTGAATACGAGGTAAAATGAAAACTTCGTTTTGTATCTTATATTACGAGGACCAAGAGAAAAGTTTTTTATATTAACGAACATGAAATACTAAAAAAAATTATGCTCATCTCGATAACGCGGAACAATATAGTGTACCGTTCTTAAACTGCGATTTAAAAATGATGAAGCAGTATTGTGAACTAATAATGTTCGAAAGTAATTTTCATCTGAAATTAAAGACATTTTGTCATTAACTGAATTGTATTTTCCAAAAATATCATTTAGATACTTACAAATGCTTATAATTCTCCAAAATTGTTTTTTTTTTTCCAAAGACCCTTTCAGAACGTAGTAGAATATTTAACAATGCTCGTAATTGATGCTGTTTATTATAGTTGGCTTGGTGACCAAAAATATTTTAAGAAACACCAAGTCCATTTTGTGTTTTTGTTCTCCACTCTAGTGGTTAATAATTTGCTTTGTGGTGTTTGTGCGGTATTACGGCATGAGTGTGCACAAATAATTCTCTATGTGTGTTTAAGTTAAAACTTGGTAAGTGGTAACAAAACGACGCTTTGTAATCACGCTGTTTATCCCATTAAAACAATCATGTTTTAAGAACCATTATTACAGAACCTATCACATGCATATGTACATGTACGTACATATACATACACATGCACTCAAATGATGGAAAGAAAAGAAAAAGTACTTAAAACGTTTGGCTGCTTGAATGTTGCAATTTTATAAAATTTTACTCCGCTGATTATAGAAGTATTAAACACCAAAAAAAGTTTTGTACTGCAAAGTTCTTATTTTCTTTTAAACTCCTTTTAAGATTTGAGTTTGAAATAAATCCGAATTTAGTTGCGTAATACAACTGCACTTGTGTGGCGGTTGTAATTTTGCCCTTTATGATGTTATGCACTTTGCAAGATCTTGTGCACATAATACTGAACCACGCTACTGACAAAAATAACTGCTTACTGCTCTACCACTTACAAATGTTGCACATAGTTCGCATGTGTGAAAAATTTAATGCATATTTGCTTGCATGTGTGTAAATTTAATACGTGTGTGTATGTTTTATATTTTTGGTTTTTTAGTTTGTTTAAGTTTTGGCCGCTGTTGATATTTTAAGCACTAGAACCGAAGGCTTAAGGGAAAGAAAGAAACTTCTTAACACGGAATCGTGTTGTGCTATGGTCGAAATGCTAAAATAGTTGTACGATTGTTTGTGTTACGCGTCCCAACAGTTTTGGCGACTGTCCCACGACTATGCTTTAGACTACGTAATTTGCAACAATGCGACGTCTAACTTCTGTTTGTATATCAAAGGACGTGTGAATGAGAAACAACTTGAAATAGTGCATTTAAATGATTGTAAGTAATAATTGGTCGTTGGTCGCCACGAGTAGCGTAAAAATTACAGGGATGATATGGATACTTACATATGAACGCACTTGTGTATGCAAATGCGTTGTGTTTGCTTTAGTTATGCAACAAATTTGTAAATGCTAACCATTATTCCTATGAGTTAAATGCCACAAGCAAGAAAACTTTAAAACATCCATTTAGGGAATAAGTACGCAGAACAACAGCAGAAATTTAAACAACATAAAACGTACTTGAGGGCGAGAGCAAAACAGAAAAAAAGAATTGTTTGTAGGAGCGGCTAGGGAAGTACAACAATAACAAATTTGTTAGTAATAAAAATGTTGTTCTTGCGTCGAAATCAAGAAGCAAGGTGTGATTTACTTTTTGTTCTTCTATTTCTATTTTTCATGCACACAAGTCTGTTTTATTTTGCAATTAATTTTTTAATATTCTATTTGAACCGTTCTATTAGTTATTAATTTTTGTAATTGATATTATATTTATATCGCATTTATACAATATATTATATTTTATACTAAATAGTTGATATTTTCATACAATATTTGCAGTTCTGATTAAAGAGTGCTGCTAATGAAAGCGTAGCCGGGTTCGAAAAAGCATTCGAATCACCTATTTTATATCGAAAAACTTATTTTTCCCCGATAACCTGTCATTATAATTACGTAGACTGTCAAATAAGATTTTTGCAAATCTTAAATATTTATTACAAATACGGCAGTAAAATTAAAAAAAATATAGAAATTAATTTACCAACAATTTCAATTAATAATGCCAATAATTATTTTTAAATATATTTTGAAAAACCAACAAATAAAAAATATTGCCAAAGAGCCTTTACAAAAAATATAATCAAAGTGTTGCTTATCTTAAGTCACTTATCTTAAAAGCAAATCATGCTATTCATTCGTGTTAACATAAAATATTCTACAAAGATTATGGTGTTCGCATCTGTACCGAAGAAAGCGATGGCCATTTAATTTCAAATTGTCAATTTGTTAGTATTAACAAACCCGGTCTGACACAATGTCATTGTAGCGACAGGAACAACGCATAAGTGAAATAATTCATTCTTCACAAGTGTGATAATATTTGTGTATAATAATTTAACGCTAGTGTTAACATGCAAACATTTCACAATCGTTCTTTAAACACGTAAGGAGTTGTATCGAACAAATGGTAACAAACGTTTTGCCTTAATAATTCTTTATTTTTATTTGGCCTCTTAAGTGCTAGTTACTAATAATAAAATTAATAAAATGTTGTAAGTTTTGTATTAATTTTTTATAAAAAAAAATAATTGCATGACCTTAGGCTTAAAAAATCAAATATTGTAACACGTTATGCCTCAAATTTTTTTCGTAGACAATATTTAGAACTTTTTTTGTGGGCTAGCTAACTTTAATTATAACAATGGGTTCGTTCGTTTACTAAACGTTGTTACTAGTTTTTACTGGCCTTTACTGGTATGTTTACGTTTTATATGGAAATTTGTGTATACGAACGCAATCCAGTAAAGTTCAGTAAAAAAATAGTCGATACTTTTTAATAAATTGAAAAACGAAAAAAAAAATTCTAAACTGATTTAAAAAAAAATGTTACATAAGTATAATTAAAGTTCTACCATTCACACTGATAGGAAACCTGGAAGAGGAAAATAAGATCTGCATGATATTGCCAGTTACAAAAAATTGAAAGCATTTTGAAAAGAGATAAAAACACATCTGGTAGAAAAGCATCCTATTTAGCTCACCGCTCTTGTTATTTGATGCAAAATGTTAAATTTTTTTAATGCAGACTTAAAATCATACATTGCAGTGCACTGTCCAAAAACTTCCAAACAGATATGCTGCAAAAAATTATGAAGCCAACAATAGAGCAGGAAAATTTAAATCAAATTTCATATAGAAACACTGATGTCGTATAATGCACCACAAGACATAAGCGCTGGCAGATTTTTCCCAGCTTTCTGGTGCAAATTTAAAGAAATCATAAGTTTGAAGATGCAGTTGCGGCAAAAATAGAAAGTCGTTTGTTATAGTGGGCTCTATAAGTACCGAAATATACATTAAAGAATGTTTGAACAAAAGACTTTTTCTGCCATAAGAGAGCACAAATAGTTCACATATTTTTGGCCAACGTTGGCATTATGTCACTATGGTACCAAAACAATAAAATAGTTCTTGCACTAAGATATGCCAGTCCTTCAAATTGTCCGGTGCTAAGACTAGTGAAGAGATATTGAAAACTGAAAAGCAAATTAAAGGGTACCAAATTCGAACGGTTCCAAAAACTGACTCAATCAACTACCAAAACTCTAATGGAAAGGTTACCGTAAAAGGTTATCACGAGTTCTAAAGTAGTGCTATAAAAAAAGGAAAAAGAATGAAATGATTGTAATGTTTTTTCTTCGATCTCACTCCTTTTAAACACTAGGCAAGAAGTGTAAGTCTAACAAAGAAGAAAAATGTTCGACATCTTTGCATCAGGTATTCTTGAGATTTCTTTAATAAATCTACATTTATTAGATGCAAGTTGACACACGTTACAGTATATAACGTATCATTCATGCCTAGTGTATGTAAAACTGCGACACATAGTATTCTTAAAGATTTTTTATTCGTCCTAAAATTGGAATTTGACTGCAACCACCATCAAGAGTGGGAAAATTTTACAAAAAAGTAATTAACATCTACTTGAGTTGAAAAATGAATAAACCAAGTGTAACATACGATACATAAACAGTTCTTTTTTCTATAAATTTTTGTTTAATTCATAAATATTTGATGATTAAAAAAAATCACGGACTAAAATGTCTGCAAGAAGAAGAAGAAGAAGAAGAAAGAGAAACACAGCAGCTTTTAATGCCTGCAAGCATTTTTGTTAAATGATGTAATAGTGGCAATGCTATAACAGAAACACAAAAAGTCCGTCCCTGTGACTGTCATGCCACAAACACCACATGTGTTTAAGTACCTCTTTTTTTAAATAAAACTACAACAACGTTATTATCAGCATTACCGTTACCACCATCATCATCACTTTAATTATAATTATCATCGTCATTACCATCGTAATTATCATCATCACTATTATTATTTTTATCGGCATCACATATCTTTGCTCATGCAAAAGGAGATTGTTTTATTTTGTTTATTTATTTTTTTTCTATGTTGTCAACATCATCAGCAACAAACAGCAGTATGTAGCATATTGCTGTTGTTCGTGTTGCTGCCTCTCTGCTTGTTGGTTGGCGCTATTATTAACCACAAGGGAAAAATATGGTTTTTCGTAAATTAAAACTTAAATATATTAAATTGAATTTTACATTTAAGACGAGACGCTAAAAAAAAACACACCAGAATATATAATCTAATTTTTATTCAACTAGAGCGTTTTCTTAGATTTTTTCTTTCTTCTTTTTTTTTTAATAAAAAAATAACTTTTTATAAATATTTAATTATGAAAGGAAAAATTGTGTGTGGTGGAAAGACAGAAACTTTTGTTAAGATTTTAGGCATTTTCTTTACGGACGGCAATGTTATCGTTACTTGATTGTAAAATCTTCGTTAAGGAGAACGAAAAATATTCATGAATTATGAAAGAAGAAACACTTGAAGGCCTAACGTGATATCATGAACTCCACGTGTGTCATGTATTAATAAGAATTAAATATTTTTAAAATGAACTATAAACTCGTCAGACTATTAAAAGACGATTCTCAACAGAAATTAAAATATTTTTATCCACCTAAAAATATTGTCGGCTTATTTTTGTGATAATTAATTTGAATTAAAAAGTTGAAAAGAACGCCATATTTAAATGGAGATTAATTATTTTTTATTTTTTTTTTTATATATACAAAAGTGTAAGTACGTGTTTATTAGGGTGATCGACTCGGTTTTACAACCGGTGGAAAACCCGGTTTTTTTCTTTTTTCCGCTGGCGGTTTTTTCTAAATGTTGATTTTTCGAATATCGAATACACCGGTTGTCCTATCCGAAAAAGCCGGTTTTTTATTTTTTTAAGATTATTTTCATATACCTTTGTAACCAATCGTACCATAGTATATAAGTCAGAAAATAAAAACTTTTAAATATTCTTCCATAATATTGTAAGAAATTTATTTGTTGTTTAAAAAACAAATGTAAAATAAGAAAAATAATTGATCTTTAATATTATTTTTTTTATAGGATATAAGCCTAACATAAAAAGTTAGAGGTAATTGAAGCATAAACTGATCGATCACTTTTAGGTAAAAAGTGTAGTTACAGTAAAGAAAAACCAATAATCTCTCTTTCCAGATCCTAATTTTAATTAATGGCATTAAGTGTCTGTCAACTTAAATTTCAATTAAACCATCGAAGAAACTAGTTTATGCATGCATTTGTATGTCTGTCAGGGGTATAAGAAATACCTTAGTGCATATTAGTTTAAAAGATCTATTAAACATTTAAAAAATGTACAGAAGGAGCTACAAAAATTTTTAACAGCCTTATAAAAAGTCTTATTTAATTATGTATTAATTTATTGTATTTATTTATTTAACTAGTAAAGAGTACCTTTTGTCCTTAAATTCAACTAATTAAAACCAAATTATTCAACTGCGTTCATGTCAGTTATTGCGTAATTGTGCAGCCAAACGTATATAAACTGTAAAAATTTCATATTTAGATATAAATTTTATTAAAATCTTTTTGTACAATATTTTTTGAATTTTTTCTCTAAATATTATTTTATATATATTCCAACCGGTTAACCGGTTTTTTCTCAATCTTCAAAAAAGCAACCAGTTTTTTTTAAATTCTTAATTTCAAACTATTTGAAAACCGGTTTCTTTAAAAAGTCGAATAATCGATCACCCTAGTGTTTATGTATATAAAGTAAAATATTTAAAAAAAAAACTTGAAATTAGGGGAATCGTACGAATAATCACCAGAAAAGCAGATTAAGGGCGCTACTGACTAGTCGACCGGGGCACCTAATTTTAACTTTAAGAACAGATAGTTGAAAACATAGTCAAAACTATGGCATAAATGCATATATCCAACAGAGGTAATAAATATTACAGTAAATAACTAAAAACCAACTCTTTATCCCAGTATAAAATTTTAGCTTTTATTTAAAAACAAGTGTAAAATATAATTTCAACAGAGTATTGACCATTGCTTGCTACGACTTTTCCCACACTGCGTTCAACAAACGGAGATAGAAAATAAATCAAGCCAATTTAGGATAAACTGTGCTAAAGTAAAGCGTGTCCCAGAAAAAGCGTTCTGCATCGAAAAAAAATAAAAATAAATATTAATAGTACAGGGCAAGGTCTGAGGAAGTACTTTAGGAGTTTTTTATTGAAATTTAAAACATAATCCTTTAGTACACACAAATATTTTTGTAAAAATGCACAGTAATATTCAATATGAAATATTACGGCAGCATATTCTGGGCAGTTTTTTTGGGCAAGGCTTGCTTCAAAAGGATCGGCACAGTTTAACTATTATTGTTTCACCAAACACAGAGCAAGAACTTAGCGCCATGAATATATGCTTTTAGCTAGTTAAACAATGAATCCATTTTCCATGATTTATAATGACTCGATGCCAGAATAACTTTCTTTTATAGCGTTCTACCTTTAGCTTCTTCTACTTCAATTTAAAAAAATAAAAGCAAAACTTTTCGCATTGACACATAATTCAACAGCAAAAAAAAACTTTCAAATGTTTAATAACTCAGTGAGAATATAAGACAAATGTGCACTCTTCACAATGATCTTTAAGTTATTAAAGGAAAAATACAATGCCTGTTGCGAATTCCGCAATTTGAGGTTGTACACCCAATACTTAAAAATATTTTCTATTTTCGGTTTCGTTTACTACTGGTTGTATCCTGTTTGCCTTACAAACATTCTACAGTCTTCACCGTATATGCACTCTGTTTATTATAAACCTCTTAGTACAATTTTAAATGCCATTTTTACATTTTTATTTGCTATTTCTTAAAATCCATCCCGTACTTTTTGAGCTTATATCAAATAAAAAAGTGGTATTTTAAATCGTAGACTTTTGCACTGCCATCAATTTTAAAATAATATTTAATCTACAGACACTGTTTTTATAGTCTTTTTATTAGTGTAGATTCTCGCGTGCTTTTGACATACTTTTTTTAAATTATAATTAATTTTCTTACTTTTTGAACTTTTTCACAAGGAACAAGAAATATTTTTAAAAGTTTGATACAATATTTCCTTTTTTTTTAGTAGGACGTCGTATTGTCAAGGGGACTAAATATTTGTACAAAGTTTTTTGATCAATTAATAATAACTTGTTCCCACTTTAAACCTTCCCAGCAGAATTTTCCGACATATGTCAGATGTCTATAAGAATGTCTACAATCAAGAAAGTATTCTATTCGAATTCTGTCAGACTCATGACCGAAAAACTTATGAAGAGGTTGACGTGAATTCTGACAGGCATGTTATGGGAAAATCAGAGTTTCTTACCGACGTGTCTAATAAAAAGCTGACAGAAATCTGATAGGAAAATCATGTGAAAGTCTGACTTATTGTAAAAATAATATAAAAAAATAATAAAAAATAAAATTCATAAAAAAAATTATACCACAAATACAATGAAACTTAGTTTTTAGTAATATTTTGTTTAATTATTTTATTATTTGAATATACATAGTAATTGGTGTATCTTTTATTGTCATTTAAATATTTAACAGAACTCTTTTCTAATGCCATTTAAATTGATTAAAAAAATGATTTTATTAGTTCAATAAGAGAAAAATTAACTTGAGCGAGAAATAAACGAAAAAAAATTAAAAATAAAAAGTTCAAACAAACATTAGTTTGTAATTATTAATTTTTTAATCACTGGAAAAATTGCTTGTGTTACTTTAGACGGTTAAGCAAATTTTACATAAAAATATCAAAACAAAAGAAAATGAATAAGCTTCGAATAATCTGTATCAGTCAGAAATCTATCAGACATGTCGTAGATCATATTTCCCAGACATGACTGACAGAAATCTGTACAAAATATCCGTAAAACAATCGGATATTTGTGGTAGACAGAAACACTTTACACGGCCTATTGAGGTCTTGTATACATTTGTTTAAAAATTATAATTATAAAAATATAATTATACATCTGGCCGCAGTTTTCTTCGCGTTGTTACGGGATAAAAAGTATCTTGTGTGTCCATCTATTAAGGCTGTCAACTGTGCTTATGCCGAACGACGAACAATACCATTTATTTATATGTTCTACCACCAAATACAAAAATATTAATAAAAGATATTACATCTGTCCCTATTTTATCCGCGTAGCATTTCATGAGTTGGATTATATTTCATACTTCACTGATGATGCAAAGGGTATCAATAGCATTATCATTTTATTTGTAATTTCTTAAATATTCATGTTGTGTGTTGTTTGAAATCTACTTTTAAAAGCCGCCACATTTTGCACAGATCTGTATGTGGTATCAATCTTTTGGAAAAATTCGAAAATGAATCACCTCATAAATTTCTGAAATATGAGCAAATGAGCACAACTGCCTTTGCCTTCTCTAATAGTTTTACTTAAAAATCAACAATCTCCAGCTCTGGGTTAAGTTATTGACACATTTGTTACTATTTATAAATATAATATGACTACAGATATTCATAAAATATTAATCGGAAATGTATAGCCAAAAATGATTTAGAAAAATAATTTTTTTTTTTTAATATATTAATTTACTATTCGTGAAGCTCTTAAACATTTGTTTGGACACAATAAAGGCATTAAATTACAAGAAATATTTCGAGAAAAAACTTACAACAGCTTCTGTGTTTTTTTAAATTTTCAAACCAAAATCAATTTTTTCAGCTCCTAGACACCAACAGAGTCAACACTGGTATCAAATGAATGAGCTTGACTGGCGGAATATAATACATTATAAAAAAAATTTAAATTCATCATATATCCATGACTACAAAAGTGCGTCAAATAAATTTATAAATGGGTCAAATCTAGTATTTAAAAATGTACCTTTAATATTGGTTTCAAGTAAAACACCTTGACCAGTAGAATACAGGTACAAAATGTTAAATTCAATATGGCATCTGAAACAATATGGCAGATAGTTTTTTTTTCTTAACCCCATCAAAATGGCTATTTAATAAATGAACTTGACTAGCAGAATACAATTAACATTGTTAAAATTTAAAATCAAGTATTAAAGTAAAATGACGTAAAGCATGTAATCTGAATTCTGGTTATTATACCTATAAGTATTACAGTGAAGGGTACTATCAGATTCAACACAGCCATATTTTGCTTGTTGAAACTATTGAAACTATTTTCTTTTTTTTTTTTTGTAAAATGTTAAAAAAACTATTTGATTTTTTTATGACTTTTTAGTCTATTCTGGATATAAATTAAAACCTAAAATAGACCATACAAGTAGATAGATATAAAAGTTTCAACGATTAGTAAGTAATACAATAATAGCCAAATTATAGCTAAAGTGTTTCAAAAATATTCCAATGAAAAACTAAATCAACTTATTCATCTGAATACCAATAACCCCTTCAGCAGCCATTCGACAAGGATACGAACATATATTTTTTATTCTCTAACTAATAAAAAAAAAAAAAAATCCAACAAAAATTAAATTATTATTTGATAATGGAAAAAGTTCAACCTGTTCTTGTGACATAACTGCCACAATCTCACACTTTACCTTTGTGTTGATGTGTTCTTTTTTTTTTACATCTCCTCGAAAGCTTTGGGAAATAACGTTTATTTAATATTAAAAGGATTTATATGACATTGCCATACACCGTAAATGATGAAGACGCGTCATTATAGTTGTTTGAGTGAGTTTGAATAAAAGTTCGCAAGTGTAAATGGGGTTTCCCTGCAGTTAAAAGGAAACAACTAACGATTCATCATCAGCTTTACCGAAAACTTCTACAAGTCTTAACGAATTAGGGGGCATATTTTGCAGTACACGAAGGCAACCGTAATTTTACTCGTACGTTTGAGTTATCGGTGCTTGTCATATCGTGATTTAATAACTATTTTTAAATTACGACTGACTTCCTGTTCTCCTGTTATAACACTTTTAAAATACGTTGAAGAGGATGATAATTTTTTTAAAATTTAACAACGTAAACTTGCAAGTCAACTCACCATCACCATCTAACTGAAATAAGTTACACTAACTACAGGGTTTCCTAAAGCAGTATATATGCAGACTTGTGTTGACTACACACTGTAGTTGTGGATTTATATTATACACACAAATATTGCTCAACTTGGCAATTTGTGGAAAATATTAAGGATTTAACGAGTTTTGTTTTTTTTTCTTGTTTTTGTTTCTGTTGTACGACAAGGTAATATTTGGATACAGTTTTATGTAAAAGTAAATGCACGTTAATTGACTTATTTAGAGACAGATGAATAACATTTTTACGAAATGTCTAAAAAAAATCTAAAATAAAAGTCGTAGAACATATTAATTAAATAACGAGAGCATGTTAACATTGTTGTAGCTTCAAATGTAATTAGTTTGAAAAAGTTGCCAGGTGAAGTAAAGCTGTAATGTTTTATTTTGTACTGTTTCTTTGCAAGTATATTAGATTAAGCCTTCGTATGCTGCATGAATAATTTCACAACCCACTGTTGTATTTATACGCAAATTTAAGCCTTTTCTTGTTTGCAGTCATTCAAATTGTTGAAGGTAGTGAAAATTATGTTTGTATTGTACTTTGTCTTGTTAGTTTTAAATTTGAATTTACATTTATTTGAGTTGAGGGATTTTCCAACAGCATCATTTAAAACACCAAAAGTAATGTCAAATGAAATTGTTACAAATATATGCAGAAATGATAATGATTTTTTTTTCATTTTCATTTTCATTTTCTTTAAGTTTGCTTCTTTTTAGCAGTCAACTGGAAAGGGGTTCAGTTTGTTGTGAAAATGTAAGAAATTCTAATACGTGGAGGCGAAAAGGATAAAAAAGGAAAGAAGAAAATTGTATCGAAATTTTCAGTGTTTATTGTCATTGTTATTAAAAGAATTCCTGTTGATGCAATTCCCTATATTCATTGTTATTTTTAAAGCTGTTGTACAAAATAAATACATTTAAATAAGTCAAATGACAAAGTATTAAATTGATTTAGCCTTTAACTGAAGGCTTGAGAGGAGGAGGACAAGAAAGAAAGGCAAAAGGTAGTAAAAATGGTAAAAAATTTGAATTTAAAATTTTTTAATTTTAAAAACAAAATCATCATGTTTTCATTCTGCCATTTCATTTATAACATTGTATATCTAAAAGGCTAATTTAATAAATGTTGGCATTTAAATGCCTGAACGTTGGAAAAAGCAGAGGAGTAAGTATTGATGAAGAAGGAAGAGGTAATGATGAAGTTTTACAAAAAAAATTTCTGTTTTGACAATAAATTTTGAATAATTTAAACAATAAATTGTTTATGTAAAATTGGTTGATTAGATTTGGAAAAGTCAATATTTATAAAATACACAAATGAATAAATAGAGGATTTTGTTTAAATAAAAACACCGACTTGTATAGATTTTCAGTTTTATTTTTTTTAAATTTAAAAGAATGTAAAGGGTCCGACATCTAACGTTTTCTTTTTCAACTAGTGCTTATTTCGGTGAATGGTAACACTTAGTTCATGTCTAATTTGACAGATAATTAGTTTTATCCTTCCGCTGAACGAATATGGTTGTGTATACGCTTGAACAACGCTGGGAAATATTGCGACATTACTTTGGCAACATTCGGTTTCAACAGAACGGCGCTACATGCCGCACAGCCGAAGCTACACTTTTTTTATAGCATTAAAAAAAAAAGTTATTTGGCGGACCCTTTATAAACATATATAAGACATATAAGTTTTTAACATTCGTTCAAGTGAGGCTCTAAAATAAGAAAGAAATATAAATTAATTCACCACTTATGACGTCAGTTTGATTTATAATTGTGTGCTCTTTTTGGAAAGGGTGTCTCGGTACGAATTTACTTTTCCATTTTTAAATAAAAACTCGTATTTTTCGAGGTAGCTGTGATTTTTTTATTGGATTGTAAAGAAGACTGGCCCGATTAAGAATGGAATAAAAGATCCTTGAAATAGCTGCCGCAGCTTCGACGATAGGCCATTACTTTTTCATTAAATTTTTCATGACTTTTTCAATGGTGATGCGTTGGAAATCAGATTTGGGCTCAGGAATTGTTTCTGGCTTTGCCGCAAATACCTTAACTTTCACAAAACATCAAATTGAAAAACAAACGGGCGGAGTTAAATATCATGATCTTGGTGGGCTGTTGAAATCAGAACTTCTTGAGATAAATTGTTTGGAAGACCGTTTATGTAATAAATGGATTGTTCCATGAGCGGTGTTGCATGTGGCACCGTCTTGCTGACACCACACGTCATCTGGATCCACGCAGTCCAGCTGAGGTCACAAGAATTCCGTTATGATGTTTCTGTAACAAATGCCTTTCACAGTCACTACGATTTCGGCCTCAACTTCAAAACATAATATTCAATAATGCGCCTGAACAAAATCCACACCAATCGATCTGGGTGCAAATTCGACAATTTTGAGTATTTCCGTAGACATTCAGATGGAAATGCGCTTCATCGGAGAAGATGACTTTTTTCGGAGATTTCGTTCAAGAGACTGTACAGGTCAGTCTCAGTCGACATACTGGCGTTGAAGTGTCCATAACCGGCCCATTTTCATTTTTAACAATCTTGCATGATACTTGCACAAAAAAATGTGCACTCTTACTGAGACACCTTCAATGATAACCATAAGATTTCTTTTATGAATAACTTACAATTGTCTATGTCTATTCGTGGCCCGCCTTAAATGCTTGTAATGAAGAATGTAGCATGACTGAAAGTTAAATTTGAAAATTAAGAAGATTACAAACGGGTCATACATACTCTGTGCAACTTTAATAAAAATTCAGGCCCGAATATACTGCACGAGACGAAATGCACATACAGTCATAAAATATGTCAAGGGTGTAGAATATGAAAAGCAAGGAAATGAGTTTGAAGATGGAGAGAATGAGGGAACATATTCATTGTCGATGCACTGTGTGTGGTAGATGAATACTCAAATTCGAAGTTCTATGTATTTATGTAGTTATGTCCATACATACAGACATACTTAACTTGCAATCGTAAAATACGTTGTATGCATTTTGTTAAAAGAAATTGAATAGAAACTAAATTTGCCGTATTGCATAGCAGCTTCTCTTGTTGTTTTTATTATTTTGTTTTTTTTTTTTCTTTTATTTTGTAGTTTCTTAAAAATCGTTCATCTTCTTCTCTTCTTTACTAGCTTATTTGCTGGCTCAATTTGGTATGGTTCTGTTACATTTTGGGGAAATGAATTATGTTTTCAATGTCTGCAAAATTGTTAAAGAATGTATGTATGTATGTATCTTGAATTTCACATTTACGGCTTGGTGTATGTCCGTGCGTTTCAAAATGAATTACTCCAGCATTTTATTTCATTGAATGTTGAATGCTTGCATGTGTACGGTGTCTGTGTGTAAAAGAGAGAGTGTATGTCTGTCATTGTGTATGTCTTAAATTGCATTGCAATTGTAGTGTTTGCTCTATCGCCTGTCTTTTCGTTTCGTACACTGATTCTCTTTATTTCTATTTTAAAAAGTATTTAAACTATATGACAATCCATCTGTTTCTATATACTTATTCAATACACAAAGTATGCAGTAAGGGCATACCTTTTTGGTGTGTAAAAATTTTGCGATTACAACATTATAAATTTATAACTTAAACTTGGGTGTATCTTTAGGGGTTTACATGTTCGATGACGGTAATATAATGTCCCAATGTAACACTATATTTGTCCATAAAACGTTGAATGTATATACTGCACTTACATAAACCTTGGAGCAAACTGCTTTCATTCAATACCGATCAAATAATTCATAAAAACAGAGCTCTCGAGCCATATTGAATGCTTGCCCCAGATGAACATGATGATGTGATATTTCGCCAAAATAGACACAATGTGCAATGTCAGTGTTGCCAAGACCGGAGCTGAAATATATAAACAAACTTGGAAAGTCTTGACAAACTTACACATTTTATACAGTCTTGCAAATACAGCAGCTAAAAAGGGCACTCACCCATTTGTCAATTTTTGTTTTACCATAAGTTTTTTGTGACACGAATCTAGTGAACATTTTGCATGTGCAAACTGGAGCTGCTATAAGAAATATTAAACATGCACTATTGCTTGATCTGTTTTAGGATTTTACTTTCGACAAAACAAATACAAAAACGTCCCCACTATATGATATGGCAACTCAGTTAATCTTTGTTTGGAAAAATAAATAAATTTTATAAAATATCAGCTGAGAGTTTTCTGAACAAAATTATAAACCTCTGCTAAAGACGACTACTTCATATACATAAACCTTAAGTGTTTAACATGCGCTTTAATTTAAATTAGCCTGAGTTCGTATCCCACCCACAGACAATAAAAAATTAATCTCTGAAAATTATAAGTTTTACTTTTATTTATTTTTTATCGCAATGCCCTCTACTAAAAAATCTTTCAGAAGCAAAATAACGACATTCAAAATAGAGTGCTGCAACTATGCTAGATCTACATGTATAATTTCATTTAATTTTGTTTAATGTATAATTTTATTTCTTTTCTTTTTTATTTTTTTGTTTTTTTGGTTTTGACTGTAATTAAATATTTTAACGTTTAGCTTGTAATTGTTTTTTTTTTTTTAATGAAAAAGCGGAAATGGTAGCATATGCTGTTTAAGAACCTCCCTAGTATAAGGTTTTTTGTAATTCATTGATTTTCATTTGTTTGTTCGTCAGCATTTTTAGGTTTGGCAAGTATGTATGTATGTGTGTGATATTATTGTTGTAGTTGCTGTTTTTGTTATTAATGCCGAAGTTTAAGGATTTATAACACAACCAGCTGGTTTTCCTTTTTTTTAAATTACACCGAATTGTGTGTCTTATAAACAACACGAACAACAACGTATAGCATCACGAATACTGTTGCAAGTGTTGTGCTAAAAGTGAAACAAAATATATTTTTAATGTAACGTACGTAAAGTGTATTAATTTTATGAAAAAATTTTAAATGTAAGTATAATATTATAATTTTAATCGCTTTTGCTTTTAATGCTGTGGAAGATATCGTCGTGCCATTAAAGCTACACACTAAATTAATGGCTGCCGCCAACTATCGGCTGAGGTTGAGGTTAGTATGCCTGCAGCAGCATAGCCAACAGATATTGTAGGTTTCATAATACAAATTATGGCACTAAAAAATTCAAATAAAATAAAGACCCGTGCAAATTCATTTCGTTATTTTCTTTCTTTTAATCTTCTGGGGATTTTATCTCACAGCTACGCAAGTAAATATTTTATTATATATTTTTGGCTTTTTAAATTATTCGGAGGCTAGTTAGTGTGTTTAGTACAAATTTGCTTACAGTGTTAAGCTGGAATTATTTCGGTTGCTTTTCAGCCACTTTCTTTGTTTTTTTCTTTTTGTGGTGTTTTATTTTTATAACCAAAGATTTGTTCCTCATTCGCTTTTCTGTTTGTTCAAGTATTGTATTTTATTATTTTCTAAGAGAAAGTAAAAAAATTTTAACAAGATTGCTAACGAAAGACGTTTTTACGAGAGTGTGTAACAGCGTCATCATAATTTATGAACCAAAAAAAGTTTTGCGCTTTATTACAATTTTTCCTCTTACTTTTTATAGAATACAGTGGACGTTCAGTAACACGAATTATACATTGTCAGGCCAATTCGTAATGATGATAAATTCGTTTTACTGTAGATTTGTTATTTTTTAATTAATTTAAAACAACAGCTAAAAAAAAGATACAAATAAAAGTTTAAAAACTTAATTTCAATTAACACTTAAATATGTACATATAAGCATGTGTATAATACATTAACATTTATCGAGGCTAAATGTTAAACTTAATTTCCACTCAGAGTTTTTGTTTTCTAACTATGTATGTATATCGCAACAAGTACAATGGAATGTATGGCATTTATTACTTAAAATTAGTTTCCTGTATATGGCCCTCGCGACTGCGCCTATAAACGCAATCCTGGTGATCAAATTTGTAGCACTTTTTTAAGAACACGTGGTCTTATTTCGGCAGTAGTCATCGAATTTTGGCTTGAAAATGATTAATTTTCAGTAAAGTCGAGAACACGCCAACGAAGGAGCCATTCTACAGTTCCATTTCTGGAGTTAATTCAGCTACTAAACGTTTGGTTCAACAGAGCAATAGTTTTATGCGTTGAAGGGCACGCTGCGCCATCTTGTTGGAACCATTTCTCATCTAAATGATTTGCAATGACATGGGAAATAAAAAAATTTTGACCGACAGGCGTGTTTTGGATATGATTTGGATAAATATTATTCAAAAAGGTAAATATATCCGTGAATCGATTCATAGTATTGCATATTACCTGCTCAGACTATGAGTATCCTAAACTTGACGAAGTATTCTATAAGTTTGGCAAAGATATTTGCACGATTTATAAATATTGTTCTGTTGTAAGTCTTTGTATGGTGACTTGCCAAAGTACAATAGAAAAAGTAAAACTCATGTCATTTGCATGACAGCTTCTTTTACAGGTTTCTTCTACTTCTTACATCAATTTGTTTTTTTTTTTTATTCTCTTGAAATTTTATCTTGCGTATTGGATATTTGTTCTAACTACTCGACATCCACTGTAAGTATTTTTTGAAAACCATTTTTATATCACCATTCATGGTTAGTTTGTGCCAAAGAGGTCTACTTTTCTACTCATTTCAACGCTAAGCTAAGGGAGGTGATAATTTAATAACATAAGCACCAAATTTCATTGTCGAATGTTATAGTTTTGGGCAAAATTAGTTTAGTTTAGTACCTCAAATTGTAACGCAAAAAGGAGGAATTCTCAAACATAATATTTATATGTACGTCGCATACATACATACAAGCCAGTAGAGAAAAAAAAAACTATTATGTCCGCAACTTATCCTTAAATAATCTCATACATAATTATACAATAGTCTAATTCTATGTTATCATGAAAACCAGTGCCAAAGTTATTTATTTTTAAAGATACGTTAAACAAAATTAAACAAATTCTGGAAGTTTGCAAAGAAAACAGCTGATCACCACAATCACAAATATGGTATTACGTGTATACAGATGTATGTGCGTATGAATCTTTGAATGTAAAGGGTGTTTTTCCGGCTTATTGGCGTAGAATAGCAGCTTCTAATGTAGCACGATCTTAGAGGCCAACACAATTGAGGCACAGGCTTTGTGACATGTTGCCACGTTTCGGTAAAACCGCATTTCCTATACATAGTGGTTGTTCAATTGATGAATGAAAATTCAATAGTGGCTTTATAGCGCCCACCATTGACTGTAACGTTCAAACCAGCATCATTTTTAAAGAAATACAGACCAATTATTCCACCACCCATAACACTACCAAACCGTCTGTTTTGCTCGATATAACGCTGTCTCTGCACATGAGAATTATCATCATTCCAAATGCGGCATTTTTTTTATTTATAATGACGAATTCGTTAAAACAAAAGGGAACTTCATTTGGGCCCATTCACCGAATCTACGACTTGCGATTAATGCGCCAATCTATTCATGTTAAAATGTCAAACCAAACTTAAAATTGTATACCTGTATGAAAAACACCTGTTTTATACGGTTACTAAAAATCGGCAAAAGCAAGCAACACGCCAGAGTAAAATAACTTTTATTTTTCAACATTCTTAACAGAAAAACTAAATTTTCGGCTTGCAGATAGCTCGCAAGTTGGTTTAAAATTTATATCTATAAGATTTAAGATCTTATTGGTAAAGGATACCTTAGATTTAGCACAACTGGTAGCAGCTCTCTGTCTTTATTTTATTTAGCGTTATATTTGCATTTGCTTAAGACTGCGTTTTTATTTGTTATAAAAAAAAACAATATTTGAAGCAATTTATGAATAGATGTTCGACCTATTCGTTAACAATTAATTAATTATAAAAAGTGATGAAGAAAAATCGGTGCTTTGATTTATAAATACAAAAATATATGTATGTGTGTGTGTGTTTATAAATCAGAGAAAAAATGTGTTATTTATTTAACAAGTGGATGCTTTTGCGCATTTGTGAGAATTAATAAAAAGCTTATCGTTTTAATTGAAATATAGGCGAGTTAATAATGTTAATAAATATTCTCTTCTTTTTATAATGATAAGAATAATAAGACGATTAAAGTCAATAGTTATATTTATTTCCAATATCGTCCTTGAAGTTTGCATTTGAGTACTGGCATGCTAAGAGGACCTTTGAAAAATTATTATTTCTTTAGCAGAACTTTGCGATACTAGAAATTTCAAATGCATTTATATATTTTATTTTTTATTAGTCTGTAAGGAATATTGTTCTTTAGACTTTAATAAACAAATAAGTAAATGGAAACACTTAAGAGTGCATGATATCCTATAAAGTCATATAAAGTAAAAAAATAAAAATTTTAAATTCATAAATATATCTGGCATACCAACAATATAAAAGACTTATATTGAAACATCGAACGACTTACGTTGAAGTCATGGTGTAATTACATAAGGTGATAGCGTAAAGGAGAGCAATTTTTGTCTCTCTTTTTTATGTATGGAGTTTGACAATTACCGAAGTTGAAATAATTTTTTTAAATATGTAGTTTGACATTCTCCAGAACACAAAAAAATTGTCAGCTGGGCTGGCACCGCCACCTTGTATAAGTGTACCCTGCGTTGAAGTAAACAATAGTTGAGAAATATACATTTTAATTTGAAAAGTTTTGCAAAGGTTTTGTGATAAATTCACTCAATTAAATTTATCGATTGTTAATTACTTCAAGTGTTGAATTTCGGCATATTATAAATTAATAGAGTGATATTTTTTGTTTTTAGGAATTTTGTTCTTAGTTTTTGTACATAAAACATATTAAAAAATAAAATATTTGTTCGTATGCATGCACAGTGCATTAAGTGCGAAAAAGATATAGTTCTATGTATATACACGTTGGGTCAAAAGTCGCCGTGTAGTTTGAAATATAAATAATTTATTCGATTATTTTTTATTCAGATTTTATAAAATAACGCCTGGAAAGTAAATAATGGAATTTTATTATTTAAATAAACGATCAATTATTTAAATCACAGCACATCGTCAAATCTTAAGGTTAGAATATCGCTATCAGAAGCAAAAATTCGTTACTTAGTTCATCGTCACTACCAGGAAGGGCATCGTAAGAGATGTGTTCTGACCGTAAATGAAGAGCGGTATCGGTTAATAATAGAACAATGAAGCTACTGCCGCATTTCCCGAGGCACAAAGTCAAATTTTTTAGAACGAAAAATGTCCAGAAATATAGTAACGAGCACATTCGTCAGATTTGCAAGCATTGCAGAAATTCGAGTTCTACAGCTACAAATTTTAAAAGATGTTAAGCTCTAAACACATAGACGCCAGCAGACTTCACAACTTCAGGGCTTCAAATGCTGCCAACTTCAAATGCTGCTCTGAAGTCAGCTTCATAATTATTTTGAAGACAGCAAAAACATAATAATCAGCTGATGTGTATATTAGCAGTACAAATTTCAGCGATACCGCATATATATTTTAAAATGAATAAAATTAAAGTTATTAATAAAAAAATGTAATAATATCACGAAAAACTATAAAAACACATAAATTTATTTCTTTATTGTATTTTTGTAATGTTCTTTTATGTTTAATATTAAAAATAAGTTTTTGTTCTTATTTTTCCAATTTAATATATATATTTAATGGCAACACTATATTTGTTTTTTGCTGCCGGTCAAAATAGAAAATAGCCTAAGTTGGCAGCAGCAGCAAATGCTGTTGTGCAGTCGTGCTGCTGTGCTGCCGTCAAAATAATCGTTTTCATTTAAACACATATTTTTGACATATTGCTGCTTGCTGTCTGCTGTCGTCTATGTGTTTACAGCATTAAGCTGAAAACTGGAGTCATTTAGGTGACATTACTTTTCCTATTTAGTGTACACAAACTTTAATTGTGTTTATTTTAATAAATTAAAAAATAATTTAAAACTCATAAAATTATTAAATTTTAAGCCCCTTGTAGACCTTTGGCCTAACCTGTATTATAAAGCAAATGCAGTTGTAAATGGATTTCGAATCATTCAATTATTTCAATTATTTGCCAACGAATTAGTGTGTAGGATATTAATATATTTAATGTTTCTAGTTAAGCTTTTTTTCGTCGATTCGTTTCAAGCGTAAAACAATTCTTTATAAAGAATTTGTTGTAAGTCGGCGATGTTCTTAACAACAGCTGTAGCTAACAGACTAACTATAGTGGTACAAATGTTATTAAAAAGCACAATCATCTTTAATAACATTGAGTGGATTAATTATATACCATCTTGTATGTATGTATAGGTAATTGTAATATTCATAGTTGTATTGAATCTTTTAATAACGGTTTAATAAAAAAGAGTAAAATATGTTCAAGTTACAAGTCTTAAAAATAAAAGTACAGCTCACTCGATTATATTAAGTCAAAATCATAAGGTGTTTTTTTGCTGTTTATTAGTTAGCGTGGTTTTTTTAACTTACAACAGAATTCAAGTTTATTTTCCTATCTTCTATGAAAATAACTATTATTTTTTTTTTAATGAATGGGTTATGCCAAACTTTTGATTTTATTCTTCGAGTTTTACAAATTTGAGATAAATTTTATTTACCGAGTGCAGTAGGAATATTTAAGTCTATTTAATACCTTTTTTCTCTCATCACCCATTAACAAATAATATTAAACGATAACAAGCTTACTTGCCACCTTCATCACAAATCAAACTGTCACATACATTCATGCAAACACGGAGTTTTTAAATATATTTTATAAACGCTCATACAATTTGATTACAGTCACACACAAATGCATTAACATGTATGCAAATGTATGAATGCATGTATGCGCATACACAAACATACATGCATACATTATCTATTATTTATGCATAACAATAATGAATATTTTCATACTCACATATTTACAAATAAAATAAAAATTAAATAAAAAAAAAACAAACAAAATACCTGTGCATAAATATTTAAATGTTAGTGTGTGAGGCAGGATTTTGTGTTTAATTAAATTAATTGTATTGCATTGTTTCAAATACAATGACAGAAGGTGATATTTTGATGTGTGGTTTTTAGTTTGGATTTTTTAACAGATTTCCTGTGTTTTGTAAAACTTGACTGAAATTCTCTCCAAATCGCTCCACTTATATGTCCTAACAACTTTAGTTTTTTTTCTAATTAAAATAAAAATAAATTTTTATGCATTGATTGCAAGCGAAGCCATAAAATGTTATCGGTGATCTTAAAATCTTACAGCAGTAAATAATTCATCAAATTAAGTTTAAGTAAATATTTTTGTAATTTTTGTGTTAGCAAATCCATTACAATTGCTTACGAATGCTATTGTCAGCTGATTTAAAAAAACAAAATATTTTCCCTAATTTACGAGCTTAACTTTATCGACATC
Organism: Phyto melanocephala; assembly: GCA_941918925.1. Classification (NCBI taxonomy): domain Eukaryota; kingdom Metazoa; phylum Arthropoda; class Insecta; order Diptera; family Rhinophoridae; genus Phyto; species Phyto melanocephala. The sequence continues at coordinate 135,742,882 of OW799235.1, read as the reverse complement.
CTTTAAAACTCGCTCTTGGATTATGCTGTTTTGCGAAACCAGTCTAAAAAGTACCCCCCGAAATATGTGTGATTGGTTAATTTATAAGTTCCTAATGCTGAGCAAACAAATATTTATCACTTTCTATAATAATTATACTTCGACATGCATACGCATATATTAGCAAGCGTATCGGCTTACATCCACATAGAATGAATAATTTCACAAGGTAATCTGTGTTGCCAGCTTAGCTAGTGGAATGCAATATAATTCTTTATGCTCAATTGCAAAGTTGTTTTCCAACTCAAAAATAAATTAAATGTTATTACACCGATGAGTACAATTTATTTGTATGGAAAAAGGCGTTTTCATTTCTGTAACTTAAATGCTTTAAAATTTCTTTGAAAAGTATTTGTGTTAAATGTACGTATGTGATAGTAAATACAGATTTATCTACAATATTTACAACCTGCTATTTATTTAAACTATAGTTTTGTTCAATACTAGCATGTTTTCGCGATTTTGTCTGCACAGTTATCGCAATGAAAGACAGCCTCTATGTTCAACTAAATTTCATTTAGTTCCGTTCAGCCTTTGTTGCGCGATTGAGTAAAAGAATTACAAATGTCTATAAATATCTATATGGACAGTTTTATTTTTATATATTTAAATATATAGCAGATATAATTGGATTTTAATATAATTTGAGATTAAGCCGCTTCTTTAGATGACACATTCGAAATTTTTTTGCCAAGTTAGAGATATAGACGTCTGTTTAATTATGTTTTATTTAATTCAATTATTGTCTATTTTTTTCATTGTATTTGTTAGCTGCGTACATTAGTTTTTGATACAAATTCCATGACAGTGGCAACACTGTCTGAAAAACACACACAATAGTCTACAATTACGACAACAATACAAGTTGTGAAATGTAATTTTGTGTAATTAATTATTAATTTATGCGCATACACTTAAAGCTCTCATACTGGAATGTTCTATGTATATGTACATGCATACACGCACTCACATACACAGATATGTTCATTATTTTATAAATGTTGTCGGTGTAGTTGTTGTGACATTTTATTATTATGTTTGGTAGCTGTTGTTATTATTGCACAAGTATGTATCTTAAATTGTTGTTGTTGTTTTTTTTTTTTTTTTTTGTTTTGTTTTGTCTTGTTAGTGAATGTTGTAGAGCTTAAAATACCAAAATGATATTTTTATTGTTGTCACTTTATTAGTATTTTGTATGAATATTTCTATGAATTTATGTTTGTATACACACACACACACACATACATATGTACGTTTGCCGAAAAATTGTCGTTATAAATGCATGTATCTGAATTTATCCTCTGAACCATGTTACACATCCTGTATGTTACATTTTAGTTTTATGTGGACATTTTATATACTCAATACATTTATGAACACATACAAAGATAGCTTGTGTATGTGTGTACAAAATACATGCATATGTATGTAAATATATAAAATAATGTTCTTCTCATTTGTATTTTTTTACTTTTTTTTTCATTTAACAAAAGAAAAAAATGGCAATAATAATAGTAGACCTTTTTATTATTTTGTGTGTCTTGTTTTTTATGATTATTATTATCTCACACACAACCCAAACCGTGCCGCACGTTGTAATATTGTAGGCAGTTATGGTTTTTTCCTTCTTATTTCTTTTGTAAATAATACCATAAAAGCTGTAAAGCGATACGTTTTCTTCTCGCAATTTAAGACAACAAAAAACTATAATATTTCATTTTTATATGAGCATTTAGCATATTTATGTACGCCTGCATGTAGGCATCATAAATATCTGTATTAAATTGTTTTTAGTTTATAGCAAAAAACCGTAAATGAATGGAATGTTTTTTACTTTTACTCTCCACTTAAACAATGTACAATGTACAATGGTGCAAAGAAATTAGCGGCTAATGGATAATCTTAATTTTATCGCGAATCGATACTCGCACTGTCATTGAATCAGTCATTTCATTTCATTGATTACCAAAAACAAAATCTAATTTCTTCATAAATGAAACCATTTAAGAATTACATGACCTTGAAAGCCAATATTAAATTCAAATAAACATTGTAACAAAATTGAAAAAAAAAAGTTCGAATATTGAAAATTAAATTAATAATTGAAATCAATTTTTTTTCTGTGATTGTGGCCTATGAACTTCGTTATGTGTTAAATAATATATTTCTCCAACTAAGATTAACATTTATAATTAATTTTCAAACGTTAATTGTAAAAGCAAATTATATCTCTTTGCCCAATATCTATATAAATACAATCATTCTCAATCGATGTGCTTTCTTTTCCTTACTAATTATGAAAAGTGCTTGGGAGTGGAGTTATGAAAAGTTTTTAACCAATTTATGGATTTTTCCCGTGTTTTGACAATATTAAATATCATCGTCAAATATCAAATAGTTTCTTCATTCAACTATCAATTTCATGTTTCGATTTTGTTTATACGTTCTCTGCAAAAAGAACCTTAAGCTTTAAACTTGTGTTGTCAAAGTATCATAACGATAAAATGAATTCATTTTATTCACTTCTAGTTCTTCTTTATCTTCTTCTTTCCTACCCACATATCAATTTTGTGTTCTTTTTATCTAGTCGTTTTCGTTTATGGCATAAACATTCGTGGTTAAAATAAATCATTTTCAAAAATCGATTGTAAGGTAAACGAAAATTGGTAATGGAGTTTCAAATTTCGAAACTTTTAAAATAGTTTTTAATTTTATCAAGTTTTTTTTGTTCTATAATTTTTCCTATTAAATATAATCCGTATCACAACTCAAAAGTTTATTAGATTTTAACTTAGAAAACCAGGATATAGGAAATACCCAACATAGTTTAGTTAAAGAGATCGTGATATCTTCGGATATCAATCGAGAAAAGCAACTTTGACCGGATAATATTCTGTCTATATTTGCGAAGCTTTAATATAAACTTTCAAAAAGTCGGTCGTATAACTAAATTAAGAAAAGTTTAATAGGACACATCGACTAACATTATTGCGTTTTTTTCTTTCAAATAAAATCCTTTGGTGTGACAGAACTTTTATTTCTTCCTGAAAGTAAGTTTACAAGAACATGAAGTCAAAAATGTTGAAGAAACACCTGTGTCAAGCGGTCAATCGGTTGAAAAGCTTTTACTAAAATATAGAAGTTTATAACAATGATACCTTGTGTTGTAAATACTATACTTTTGTAAAAAGGTACGCGTGTACATGCACGTTAGTGTAATAGACTAACAAATTTTGGGAAAAGAGCCAAAAAGGTGTTTGTTATAATTTCTTGTTTTTTTTTTTTTTTGTATATTCTATTGCCTTAATTAGAACATTCATTAATCAAATCAAAAACATACTTTTGACCCGAAAAACGTAAATGATTTGCAGACACGCATGGCAAATCAGACACAGTTATAAATAGAGGAAGTACAATAAACTGCCAAACAGAAGCGACAACAGAAGCATGCCAAATTAAATAAATAAATTAAGTGTTAAAAAAAATCTATACGGAACTATAGATATTTACTTCTGGAATATACACATTTAACAATTATTTCAAATTAATATTTAAAATTATATTCAGGCCTGAGTTAATTTAAATTTTTTTTTATTAGGAAAATTTAATAATAAAAGCAATTAGAGAAACAGTGTTGTAAATTCTAACACATTGTGATTTGAAAATGTGAAAAAGACCGCTTGGGAGTTAAGTATATGATATATAGAAAACTTAAAAGCATAACCGACGTGGTATAAATTATGTAAAAAAGGCCCTGCATCAAAAGTTATTCAAAAAAAAAATTTTTTAATTTTAATCCTACAAAGTTTAAATTGATAACGCACGATTAGACATGAACCTTAATTTGCCGATTTTGCATTCTACTGCTAAATAAAAAAATTTATTATCGGAGAACTTCTCTTGCTCTGCTTGACGTCTATTATAATATTTTTACTGATTTTTTTCCCCTTTTTTTGTGCAACGTGTTTATAGTTTCATGTTCGTTTAGTACATGAAGATGAGGGTGATTGCTTTTATAAAGATTTATTTCTGAAATAAAAGCCATTTTCACAATTAGTCACAAGGACCTTCTATGTTTCAATACATTTTATTGTCAATGTATGTATATATTTATACGCCTGTGCGTATATGTGTGTCATGGTGTAAAAATTTGTATCTTTTGCAACTCTGAAACAAAAAGCAAGATGAACTAACCACAATTACATCACAAGATAAATTATGATGATGGGCACAGACGAAAGAAACAATAAAACAATGACAGCAATTAGAAAACGAAACCAAGAGAAACTGCTTAAAAGTCATTAAAATGAGTTCTGTGGTTAAACGGAGTGATTTTCTAACATCGTTTTTGGAATGTGACGCTAATAAACTTACAGGAGCAATAACAAGCATTCACACGCTCTATTTTACATACGTAAATACATACATACATAAGTACATATGTACATGGAAACATACATACATTCTCAAAGATAAAGAAAAATAATATAAAACATGATTTATAGATTCTTGTTAAGATATTTAATGCGTGTTTGTAAAAGCATTAGACAACTAAATTCGTTGCACACATACATTCAAACGTACATAGATACATATATACTTTTGTACATACATACATATGTCTAAACATTTGTCTGTATATAAAAGTGTGCATATGACAGTTTGCTTCTTTTGTTGTGAGAAAGTATAAATGTGCGTGTATGGCAAGTATTTCATAACAATCATACTTTAATATGTGTGTGTATTGTAAAAGATAAAATCTCTTCTTCTTAGTATTGAAAACAAGCAGTTGTGCTCTTCGGTCTGTCTTCTCTCACTATAGGAAATAAAGTTTTTTTTGTTGTATTCAATTTGATTCATATATTTTTAGGATTTTAAGCATTTAATTTCAATCATTTAAAAATTGCATTTAAATTCATTAAAAGTTTATCATCGTAAACTTGAGTTCATATGAACGTACGTACGAACTAACTTAGAACAAAATGCCAAAGGGATTTCCAAAAAAGGATGTGGTTATCAAATCAAATTAATATTTATGAATGTTGGACAAAAAACCACAAATGGCAAAATGATTTCTCTACAGATGGTTGGAAAAGTTGTCCTAAGAATAATTGAATTTTAATAAAATTTCTTATTTACACTTCTAAGAAGAACAACTATTTTAAATTGTATGCTAGTTTTTCTAACAAAAAAAAAACAATATTTTATTGCAGAATTAATTAAACATCAGCATTATAACAAATTTAAACAGAATACAATTTTTGTGTTTAAATTGATGTCTTGAAGTAAATATCAAATGATTATCAAAATAAGAAGAAAGTAACTTGTGAAGAATATTTATTTTTATTAATAAATTTATCAATTGTGATTCCAGTAACAACGAAAATGATGCAATAATTTTTAATAGAGAAAATATCCCAAAGCATTGACTTTTTCATCTATTTTATCCTCTAAGAAATACATAAATTACTTCCGAACTGTTTAATATAAACTTTGTTTAATAATTTGTATTTAATTATTTATTAATAAATTGTCTTTAAAATTTTATAACTGACATTTATAATACACATATTAAAGATTCTAAGTAAACAATAGTTGGCAGAACCGAATCCCTTATACTTTCAAAATTTGCTTAGTTACTAACAAAAGGATCAATTAAAGCCTTTCAGCAGACAATTTATTGAAAATATAAAAGTATTATGGACAAAGTGCTGACATTAATTATAAAATTTATTTAACATTTTGTTAAATATCTTATGTTTGTAACATCTAATGCACAATAGTTGCATTCGTCTTAAGGATTCTGTTGAAAGCGTGTTTCCAAATAAAAATTTCGTTTAGAAAATATTATTGAATTCACCTCAACTTGAAGAAAAAAAAATACAAATTCAAGAATTTTTAAGTTTAAAATATAACAGCATATTCAGTATCTGTCCTGTCAGCAAGTTTCTTGCATTAATACTTTTTACTTTCTACATTATTATGCTGGTCCTAGTCATTTGCCTAAACAATCGTAGTTGACAAAGAATTTTTGTTTCGCGTGCATCTCTCAAATAATTTTCATTTCACAACCCGATAGCAATCAGCTTATAATTAAAATTTGACCGCAATTATATAATGCCTTTAAAATATATGCATAATTAGCAACAATTCATTATGTCACACGGTTAAACCAACGCTATAAAAACAAGAGGAATTGAAATCCCTACTCGCACACTGAAAGCCAACAGTCCCAGAATGATGTCCAAGAAACGAAAAAAAAAACCTAAACAGAAAGAGAAACACTGACTGTATTTAATATTAAAGGAAACAAAGCTTTATAATGAACCTCAAAAGAATGAGTCATACTTAACTTGGCTGGCAAGTAAAACCGTATTTGAATATTCTGCATAATCTGCTCTTTGTTTTCAAGGATTCCGTAATTTTTTACACAAATAACATTGATTTGATATATTTATTTCGAAATATTATGACAAGGTTTGTTTATGTGTTGTGGTACCAAATTGATTAGAGAATTCATAAAATTGTTATCCAAATTTTATATGAATCCGCACTCTTAAGCAAAATTCATCTCATTCAGTTGTCTTGTAGTGAATATTGCGAGAAAAAAATATTATTTTTTGAATTCACCACCTAAAACCTCAACATGAAATATTGTTTAAAAATCTCTTCATTTTTAAATTCTTAAACGATTTTTTGAAATTTATGCAATTTATTATTTAAGCTGAAAACTTTTTCTTTAGCTGTTAGAAAAAGTTGTTCCGCTTAAATCTCTTCCTAACTTTTTTGTTCTTTTGTTGCTATTTTTATAAAAACAACACAAGTAGCACAAGGAAGTAACGAAATTTAAAAATGATCCACCCAAACGACCTCTGGTAAACGAAACAACGGAAATGAATTGCAAAAACCAATAAACAAACCACAAAACAGGAAGAAGAATGCGAAACAGATTTTCGCTATTTACCAGGAGGTCGTTAAAAGCTAAACAGTGAAACAAAAAAAGAAAAACGTAGAAATAATCACAATATAACGAAATTAGAAAGTAATTAGTTTTAAAAATTCAATAACTATAACAAATGCCAGATTATGAAAAAATTTATTCATCTATGAAAGACTCAATGACCATTAATTCTGTAATGCGAGTTGCTTAAATTATCTTAGATCTTATCAATTGTTTAAAACTGGTTCAAGTGCCAAAGTAGTTATGATTAACTTTTCCCAAGTATTGATTTCCAAGATAATGCATTTAAATGTGATTTATTTTCAAGAAACCAATTCAATTTAAAAAGCAACAAAACATTTTCAGAATTTTCACTATTTCTGAATTCTGTTCTATATATTTACATGCACACACACATGCATACATACACACACACTTGGGCAATTACATATATGTTTGTATATGCGTCTTTCTAAAGGTATATACAAAATGTATGTAGCAAAAACAGCACCTATACAGATAAAAATTACCTTTACACACGTGCATAAATATACACAAAACGAATAATAAAATTAAAGGAATTAAATTCAAAAAGCCAAACAGTCTGACCAAACCAAAAGCACCACAAAAACCATAAGAACTCACAAGCACTATCAATGAGGTTCAACCCCATGAATACGCGGTTAAAATTTTAAATAAAATAACACACACTCAGACACACACACACATAAAAATAAAGCATACATGCAGACAATACGCACACACGTCTGTAAAGGATGTATAATAATTTGTGTTGAAAAAACTTAATCGAGAATTGTTTAAAACACTAATCGCGATAGGCTTGTTGTATAGAATAATCAAACTGTTTTTATGTTTGTTATTAACTTTTAACTAAAATAATATTTTCCCAAAGCACATGCATACACACACACACACACATACTTGCACAATAATCCCCTTATCGACAATTTATATAAACTCAACAAGCGATAACAAGCGAAAGAATATTATCCCTGTAGTTCCAGGACATACAACAAACTATAAATTTTACAAAAACGTTAATACATCGATGGTCGCAAGTAGTGAGGGTCTTCCTACCTGTGACCATTGATATGTGCGTAACTTAATTGAGTATAAAAGTCACACTTTAATCAATTGTATCTACATGTAAAAAGGGAAATTTCCCAATATTATTCCTCAAGAAATATGAATTGAAAATTTAAAAAAAAGCAATTTTATTGTTCTAAGCCTTTTGGTGAAATTTTTAAACAAGATTTACCATTTTGTTAGCAATTTCTAAAATATTCATTTGCGGCCCTCTAAAATATGTAGTTTTAGAAACATCTTAAGCGGGCCAGTAGACTGAGCCATGTGCTTGTGTTATTTTCAATCAATATTTCAAAGAGCATACTCTTGCACATCAAATAATCTGCAGAAAACCAGCCTTTCAATGCAGAAAAGTCGATCCATAGTCTGAGATCTGCTGAGATCTAAAAAATAGGACTCCCTTTGCTTTTTATAATTTTTAACAAAACAATTGAAACTACTAGCTCTGAGGTAAATTTTTTAATAAAGTCTCATAACCTTTTAATTATCCTTAAGACATAATAAAAGAACCAGATTCGCTTTGAAAAAAAAATAACTGCCAAACAAGATCGAAACTAACTGAGACACAAGAAGTAAAGTACAACCGCCACGATATTTTTTGCTTAAATCTACAAACAAAAATCAATTTTTATTAGTTTCGAGACAAATGAAAGGATTCAATATTGCGGTTGAGTAGTTAAATGTAGCGTGGGCCATTGGGGTTTAAGAAACTAGTTAATTTTTCGTTTAGTTTTTACTCAGATTCTTTAAATATTTAACAACTAAACAAAGAACCAGAATAATAGAATTTTATTATTTAAATCAACAAAGAATTATTTAAACGCAAAGAGCATAGCCAGATTTTAACGTAAGAATTTTTCCATAGGAAGCAATTATTCGTTGCCTGGTTCACTGTCACCGGCACCAAAAATCCTTGAATTCAAAAAAATATTGTTAAAGCAATTGCAGCGCTACAGCTACAAATTTTTTAAAGATGTTATGGAAAATTTTATCAAACACCCCCTTCATTACGAAGCTGAAGCGGGGGTCATTTAGGTGACATTTTTCCCCATTAAATGTAAAAACATATTATTTTTGTATTTTTATAATCTGAAAAATAAAAATATATATAAACAAAAACTATTTTTAAACTTTAAACCCCACGCTGCCTTTTGGTCTCCCCGTCCATTACGGCCAAAAAAATTGCCTAATGCAATATTGGGTCCGAAACTTTTTTTAAATTTACTTTATTTAATTTGTATGTCTATGTACAAGGCTTGCAGCCTAATCGCCATATTCATATAAAGTATTATAGGTTTGCTAATGGCTTATTTAACAGATGTGGTAGAGAAATTTGTCAAATAAGCCTTAAATATTTTTTTATAAATGCGGCAGTTTTATTACAGCACACATTTTTTAATTTTTTCTATATTTTTAAAACGGAAAAATTATTCCCATTTTCTTATTAAATAAAAGCAATTTTTTTATTACCTAAAAAGTATTTATTGAATTTGTATGCAAAAACTTTATGAAGTCTCCATAGTTGATACCTTTTTGCACAAGTTTTTTTTATAATTTTTTTTTAATTTTCTCCAAAATTTTTTATTTTTAAAATTTTGTTTCTTTTTAATTTGATTTGTGTATACTTTCTTAGCAAATTTGCAAAATTTTTAGTTTTATAAATAAGAAATAATATGAAGTCATTTTAGGGTGTGAAGAGAACAGTTTCGCACCTAAAAGGGAACGGCACTGATTACATTGGAGATAAAAATAGATTAGTCATTTTGACGAAAATATTACCAATATTAGATAAACAGTTGGCTTATAAACTAGCGAATATATAGTCTCCACACGTACATTCTATGTATTTTATTTATGCCAAAGTAAACAATAAAAACATATAGACTTCCACCATAATGAAAAAGAAAAAATAAACAGACATATTTATATGCATACAGATAAGTTTCTGTAAAAGTACAAAAATATTAATGAAAACAAAAATGGTAAAACTAGAGGTACCGAATGAAAGATGTCCTGCTACGTATAGTTTTTCTCTATACATAATTTTAGATAAAAACAAACCAAAGATAATACAAAAATAAAAAAATGTACAACCAATAGATCAAGTTACAAAATTCTGCTTTGCTACTGTTAATTGAGAGACTATGCCACTCCAAATGTAATTCACAGATAAAGCCTATTATCACTTATTCAACAACAACATTTTATTTAAAATTCACAGCTTAAAGTTGTCAGTTTTTATCTGTCATGCACTTACATAAATAAAATAAATATAAATGTATGAATGTATGAAGATTATACGTTTGACTACATACACATTTATAAAACATATAAATTTTGTTTTTATTACATACGATGTCGCCCTGTTGAGCTGTCACTAACAAAAAATACACGCATTTATAAACCGAACCTTCTAAAAATGATAAATTAATGCAAGTATTTATATGCAGACATACAAACTTATATAATAACAAAAAAAAAAAAAAAAAAACCCAGAAAACTCTAAAAACAAAAAACGGAAAAAAACTCTCAAAGTAAATAAAGAAATTCAACATGAACATTAACAACAGATAAAGTTTACGCATACATTCGTCAATAGAATGAAACGTTGCGCTTGAAGTAAAAAGTCATACACACTCAGCAAAATAAGAAAATAATTTAAGACAACAACAATAAAAAAGTTTGTTACAAATCACGCGACAAACAACAAAAAACTGAAAACAATTTTAACGTACATATATATGAACACAAACATGAACAAGTTTGTATATCTCTTTGTTTGTATATACATAATTGATGAACATAAAAAACGTTCTGTTAAATCTGCAAATTTCAATGACAAAAAAAGTAAAATTTTTGCATCTTACACTGAGCATATTTCAGCGATGAACAGGAAATTATAAACAATGTGACAGCAACAGAATGTCGAGTATGTTCACATACATGCATGCATACATACTTTAGATACGTTCTCAACAGTTACTGTTTGTTTTGTGCATTTATCTAAATATTGTCACACACAAACTAGACCGTGAGGAAAATCAAGTCAATTAGTTACTGTCACAAAACTCCTTTGTGACAAATTAGGTAAAACAAATATAAGACAAATGTAAAACAAAAATACGTACGTTAATTTAGTTTATTAACAATCCGTTTATCATACTTGTGAAAATTTAAATTAAAAAAAACCTAAAGAACAGCAAAGTATATAGAAATATGTAAATAATGAAAATTCTAATTAATTTGAAATCATATCATTATGTTACTTCGTTTATTCGTGATTCTATTACAATTTATAAATACGTTGTAATTATATTCCTATTAGAACCATAGAGTTAAAATATGTGCATATATGTAGGGAGAGTATCGAAGCAGACCTCTTCCAGTATCTCTTTCTACAATGAGTCTCGCGCCACACGCAATGTGGCTAAAAACGATTTCACAATGGCGCCTGGTGATTCTCGAATGTTCTTTTCACTCAGGTCACCCATAGCATCCACATTTATTGTGTGCTTGTCCTTGATTATCAATCATTTGCTTGCCAGGCACATTCAACAAATATCATCATCCGCGATATTTAAAGTTTTCATGTCCTGTAATTAACCAATCCAGCCCATCATGCAACAAATAAAACCGAATACCTTTACTGCACCCCTGCCAAAAGGCTCCCTAAACATTTTGTACTACTTCGAAGTGAATCACATTGTATTCTTCATACCTTCCTAAATGCAAAATCGTTCGTCATAAATGATGTGCTTCAAAATATTTGCAAGTTTATGCAAAATATCTTAAATAATTCATGTAAACTAACATTATTAACTGATGACACGTCGATTTTTTTTTTTGCCTATCTTGTATGCGTTCTATGCACTTGTTATAATAAAGTAAATTTAATTAATGTAAGCATATAGACATTCTCTCAAATGACACGTTAATGATACAATCATCTATTCAGCTAAATTGAACCACTTCATAACGGGTTGAACCCATGCCGTCACTATTTCCTTTGCATGTCTTTTTTGCTGGTAGTTTTTAACATTTTCAATACATTTTATTATAATTATATAAGCAATTGTTAATTCAACAACTATCTAATCGTTATCTTAGCTGTTATCGTTGTTACGATCATTACACATTAATTAGACGACAGTCTATCCAGATAATTGACTACGTGTCGTATGACGTATGAATATTCGTATTTTCTCAATATTCCACATACGTCCCGTACTTAATAGTTAATTAAAGAACCGAGCAAAAAATTGGAAATAATGCGAAGTGAATTTCGTTTTCTTGACTTCTAATTCATTCTAAATAACTCCCTAAATGCTTTAAAATGAGCGCAAGATTTTGCAAAACATCTTCCACAACTTGTGTAGACAAGCAGCAATAATGTATGAAACATCGGTTTCTTTTCAGCTAATATGCATGAGTTCTATGCACTTACAGTGCGGGGTGCAGTCCATTTATATTCTCGCATAAACACATGATCTCTAATAACAAAGGCTAATATTAAATTAAATAACTTTGCAATGAGATAAACTATTGTATAATCACTTTGTTGGCATGTTTTACATTTTCTTTTTTTAACTGATTATTAATTTAAAAAAAAGAAAATTTGATCTACATGCACCACTAATATTTCTTGGTGGAGAATTAAACATTAATATATTCAAGCAGAATTCTCGAAAAACTATTTTTATTTCTTGTCATGTATAAATTATCTAATTTTAGAAAGTTTTTATTAATACGAAACGGGTAGTTTTCATATTTTATCTATTTCCATTTTTAAATATTTTATGCTCTTTAACGGAAATTCATAAAAATTAATTATTGGGCGTTATTCTGATGTCATTGTTGGTTTTTAAAATCCATAGTATTTACAGGCACGAAACTGCTTCCTATATTATATTACTGTCTGTGTCATTAATCGTTACCTTAACCTCACTTTATATATCTCTCCTAGAATCTAGTTGTTGTGGTTGATAGTTTAGCCTATAAGGAGTTTCTTAGAAGTATTTAGCTTATTTTCATATTATCGAATTTACAGTTTTTCTTACGGCATAATAACTAACTATTTTTTATGAAAAAAAAACAAACTGTATAAAAAAACTTTAGATTTCTGACAACTCGTTCATCTAAATATGAGACAATGTTTTTTTAAAACTGTCGTAACAAGAAAAAGGATACAAAATTTGGTTACCAGTATGATTCTGTAACAACACATGCCATAAATATGTACAAGCACAGTCAATTTATAATACATTTGAATTCCAGCAGGATATTCAGAAGAGTCATATAAGTTTTGAATTACATTCATGTTAAAGAGGTATTTAAACTTTTCTCCTACTTTAATGCGGCCAAAAGCTCAAGAGAAATTTGTTTTTCTCGAATTCAAGTCATACTAAGATTTTATTAAAGAAAATATTTATAATTTTGAAAAATAAATATTTCGGTGCACCGTCATTATATTCCGTCTTGAATTGCAATTTCCATATGTCCTTACACATATTACTGAGAGTACTCCCAAGGTGGCAGAATTGATTGATATCTTCTATTTATTTTCTTCCTATGATTAAGGTGTTGACGTTTTTTGTGTTAATCCTCATTAATTTGGTTTTATTTTAAACAATTTCGACACTAAAAGCATTTGAATTGACTGCTAGATTTTGTAGATGTCAACAAGACTCTGTGCTATCAAACATACATCTACGATAAAGTTGACAACGTAAAGTTGTTCAATCAATTTTCTTTCTATATCGCTCATCACGTTTTGTTTCCTGCATTACAGTATACAACAAAATCAGAAAAAAATGGGCACGAAAAAATACGAACTTGTTTGACTCAAGTGTTTATTTGGAAATGTTTGCCAATCAAACCATTAAAGTTCTTCATGGGTTAAGAGTACCGATAAATTCTATTATTTTTTGCAGAATCGTCCTTTTGGGAGGCTTTCACTTGTAACGCCCTTTCCGGGTTCGGCTTGCAATAAATGAGTTATGAAAGAAAATATCGTGTACATTTTTTCATCTTTTTTGATATTTTTTAATTGCATTTTCATCGCTCTTTGTGAGAATACCATCACTTTCTGCACCTTTTTTTGTTTAAATTGGTAAAGGCTTGTGAAATTTGTCTTGTAGTCGTTTATCAAGTGCAAATGTATTCCTTGACTGTGCTTTATTGACAGGTAAAAGCTTGATCCCTTTCCTGTAAGTTCTTCGACATCTGTATGTACTCGTTAAGATTTCTGGTACTAAAGACTCTATCAGGTTCGTTAAACAAATGATTATATTACGCTCTTCCATCACCATTTGCTACCATCTGACAATTTTTTCTTCTCATTATCTCTCTCCAAGAGTTTTCACTAATCCATGGCCGGCGAGTTATAGTATTGGGCCTAAATCTCTGACTTTCAATAAGACTTGAGCGGAGCCGAAGGCGCCGACCAATAGATCTTGTCTATCTAGTATCTATATCTATTGTCAAGAGAAACCAAGGCATATTATTTTTATTAATTTGTTTGTTATTGTGGTTATACGAGAGCCCCGTATAAAATCAGCAAACCGTGTTAAACACATTTTACTACACACACACACTTAAATTTCCACTTTTCTGTCACAACAAATTCTACAAGAAATAAATAAATAATTATTCTTAGGGTTTGTTTAAAGTTTTGTTTTTCTCATTTGTCTACTCTTACAGAAGTTGTGAAATTTTATATTAAATTTCTATTTCAGCTTGGGATATGTATACCTAAGAAAAACATATAAATATACGTTTTTATGTAAACAAATACAACAACATAAGTGTTAAATCTGCCGAGTTTGTTTTAAAAATTTATTAAGTGTTTGGTTTGCTAAAACTAATACAATATTAAAAAAAAAGTAGTTAAACATGTGGTTCTAAATAAATTACCAAATTATATTAAATGGATGCAAAAAAAACATTTTAAAAATTATTTAAAATTAAAATTACAAACTGTAGTTCAAATGGAAATATGTTTTTTTCCCATTTTATTTCTAAAAAAAATATTTTATTTCCGCTCTAACGGCTAAATTTAAAATCTAGTATTTCCAGATGTAAGAAAGAAAACAACTTATAATAACAACTTCAGTTTGATCGTATTTGCAATATGTGTAATGAATAACAATTTATTTATTGTACAGATATTTATATACAAAAATATTTAAAATCAAAACTGGCACAATACATACACAGGCAACTATATAAGCAAGTCAATATACATAAGTATCAATATCAATTTGTTGTGACATACAGATAAAGGGGAGATAAAAAAAAGTTCTGGCAAAACTTACAAAGTTTTTGAAAGATTGCTTTTCTTTATTTTTGTTTTTCTTATTTTTTGAAATATTGTATTTAGTGGCAGTAATTCTTATTATTTGGTTTGTTTGTTTGTTTGTTTATGTTGACAATAGGAATTTTCAAAGTTGAAGGTTACAAATATTTCTGAAGGTTGTTTCCCAGGATACGCTTAAAATATTTGACATATCATCATCGTTTAACATTTTTATAATCCCATGTCCAAAAGAATCGAAATTTGAAACACAACTTATAGTTTTAACAAACTCCAAGCGATATGGACTTTGGTGGTTTTACATTGGGTATAAGTGTGTTACAATACTTATTTTAAACTTGCCAAAGTTAGTCAGCAATTGATTTTAAAACATGTATTTTGCCATCCCTTTCTTTTAGAAAAAGAACTAATTTGAAAGCCGGTTAAAATTACAGAGCCGCTATAGTCTGGTTTTCCCAATATATAAAATAAAAAAAAAACCATTTATGTACAACACAAATATGAAAAGGATTATTATTTACAATTAGCTAATGTTTTTGATAACTTGAGGGTTGGCATTTTTTAAATAGAAAAGAGTATGGACAGGACATGGTTGGACCATAATCAACTACAGCTATTGAGAAACAACATCATAATTTTGAGTACGAATTTGCAGTAAGTTAGACACTATAATACACAATATTCACAACAGAAGATAAATACGACTATATAAAAGGCGACGTAATTATCGACTCCTCCAAGGACGTGATATGATTACTTTTTTTTGAGATTTTAGTAACACAATTTCTTTCGACCAACTATTGAAAATTTAGGTCTGAACATCTAGGAACGTTAACAGATTGAATGTTTTAAATAAGTTGCATAGAAATTCAATTTAAAGCCATTCACAAGGGCACTCAGGACTACTTTGAACTTGTCAGCTATAATCGATGCAACTACCAATTCTGATTACAATTTTCTTGCAACAACTGTTCGAAAAAAATTAAGCAGAATGATAGTTTCATGTCCTATTACGCATCAACTGTTAAGCGGAATAAAGGACAGTTATAAATAAATATGATATTTCGGAACAAAGAAAATGAAATTCTACTTAAACACAACCCCTTAATATGATCATAATGGTATGAGAATATATTAAAGAAATGGAGAGATAATTTGTCTGTCATTCTGTTCCTAAAAGAATCCAATAATGCCGAGTTTTGAATAAAAACTTATCGTTAATAGAAGTCCAAAGCCACAGTTATTGGACAAGTACTGGCAGAGCAGTTTCAAAAGGACTTCTAATATATTAACTAAAATAAAACAAGAGTTGCTGCATAATTGCTTTTGCTTTAGCGAAAGCGGGTGGCAAAAGTTTCGTCAAATCTTCGTGTTGAGGAAGCTTGACAATCACCAGTGGATAGATTGAAAATGCTAGGTTTTTTATCAAACGCTGAGTTGGTAGTGGTTTCTTTTCTGCATGTACTTTTGTAAACTGCCAATGAATAACAATGAAAGTTTTTGTCTAAGAACATATGCTTTTACTTAATTTTGAACTCACATACAAACAAATCCCCATACATATAAGTATGTATGTGCGTAATATGTACATTAATATGAAATTTTACCATCGGCACTTGATTCAAACAATTAACTCAATATTGTAACATCTTGGCAAGTCAGCAACAATGAGAAACTTTACTATTGCACTATGGGCATTTAATTAGCTGTAGAATAGTGCACATTTATTTCAACACTAACTATTTTCGTTTTTATCTCATTCACTCACTCATACACTTGTTTTTAATTGGAATAATAACACAATGCACTTGTATGAAAACTGGTGGTAGAATCTTAAAATTTTTAAACTAAAATTGTATCTACGATTACTGTCTTAGAATCTTGTTATAACTGACAATATAAAAAATGTTGCCAAAGTCTG
This sequence comes from Phyto melanocephala, assembly GCA_941918925.1. NCBI lineage: Eukaryota > Metazoa > Arthropoda > Insecta > Diptera > Rhinophoridae > Phyto > Phyto melanocephala. The sequence goes on along the minus strand of OW799235.1, from coordinate 135,725,563 downwards.
TTTTCGCTCTCTCACTCTATATGCATTCCTGCAAATGGGTACCCTGTTATTTTATTTTATTTTGTTTTTTTCGCTTAGACTAAGTACTCAACTCGGTAAAAGAAATGTAGTTGCAAGAAATGCTTCTTTAGTTTTATTTAAGTAAGTTGTGTAAAAAGTTTTTTATCTTTTTTTTACTTTTAATTTCGTTTCTTTTGTTTTCATGTTGGTAAACTTGTGAGTCTAAGAAAAGTAAAACACAAATAAGAGTCCATAATAAGAAGACGAAAAGAACTCAAAGAGGTTGATAGATTGTTGAGAAGTTGAGTTTTGTGTATTTATTTTTTCCTCATATTTTGAAAGAGTTTTTCTTTTTTTTCTTTTTTTGTTTTAAACAATGAATACAAGTTAAAAGTTTCTTTATTTTAACTTCTTTTTAAAGATGTAAAAACATGATATTAGAAAAACAACACTGATAATTATTTTCTTTATTATTTTGCCATCTCAAATACATGTAATACCGGGTGTATAAAATGTATTTTGTTTAATTAATACTGGCAGTTTTTTTTAGAAGTATAAAATTTTGAATTAGCAACTGTTTTTTGACTGGCGGCCATTTTGTCAGGTGTTTCTTTAGTTTGGTTTTTTGGCGTAGATTCGGTGAATGAGACCCAAATAAGATTAAAGTTGATCCCGAATTTAATAAGTGAATTTTGTTTAGCGATGAACCTCACTTTTGTTTGAATGGATATGGAGCAATAAACTAAACTGCCGTATTTAAAGTGATGATATTCCTCAAGCGTACGTTGAGACACCGCTACATCGTGAAAAACTAACTGTTTGGTGTGCTTAATGGGCTGGTGAAAACATAAAATCATTGGACTCATTCTATACTCTTTTAAAAACGAAGCTGGTCAGAAGGTTAAATTCAATGGTGACTGCTATACCGCCATTATTACCGACTTTTTTGTTTATTAATTCAATATCCATGAAGTGCAGGAGCTGTGGTTTTAACAAGACGACGAATACGTCACACAAGGGCCACAATTGATTTAATGATCAAAACTTTTGACAGTCCTATAGTTTCACATTTCGGACATGTAAATTGACCTTTAAGATAATGTGATTTAACACCACTTTATGTGAAGTTGCTAATTAACGCCGATAAGCCCGAAATTATTGTGCACTCGGAGGACAACACACAACGCGTTATTGCCGATATACCGCAACAAATATTGGAACATGTCCTTGACAATTTTTCCTCCACATTATACTACGTTCGAACCAGCCATGGCGGTCATATGCCAGAAGTCATATTGAAATTATAACAATTTAAAACTCAATGTCTCTTTTAAAAACTCATCCTTGTTAAAATCCATTTCAAAATTGTATACCTCTTTAGGAAAAACACCCTTTTTGTTTAACAATGAATAGGTATGTTGCAAAAAAAAAATAAACTTTTTAGGCCGTGTTGGATTGCCTTTTAATTTTAAGCCTCGTATTTGGGCAACATTATTTCAAATTAATATAGATAAATATTATATAACTCTCGCTTTTCGGATAATGAAAAATAATACAATATACGTACCTGAAAAGAAAGAGATGTCAAATTAGTCAACGATTAAGTGTATCAACATATAAGACTATAAAAATATTTCTATAAAATTATTCTCTAACTATTTATTGATTTTTTTTTTTTAACATAAACAAATTATGAACTCAATCGTGATCAATTTGTTTATATGATTTAGAAACAAAAAATAGATTTAAGAGAATTTTTAATATTTTTAACAATATATTTCCTAGCAACTGGCTGACATATTGTTTTCAAAAACAAATAAGTAAATGGATTATAATCTTATACTTGGAATGAATAACGTATGTTGCTGCTGGCTGTCAACACAAAGTTGATTCTGTTGTGTATATTTCTTATTTGATTTGATTTGAATAATTTTTTATTTTTTTTAAATAAAACATTAAATTCCACTTTGTTTTCTTATGAAACTTGTGTGAATGCATGTTATTATTATACATTTGTGAATCTGTGCGTTCGAATCTAATATTTTTCTATATGACATTCATGAATACACAACGTGCACATATTTCAACGAAATTGTTAAATAATTCAACAAAACATTTTTCATATTTTCTATATTCGTGCATAAAATGGATGAGAAAAATAACATCAGCATTCTCCGACAACAACAACAACAACAAATGTATGCATTTTTGTTTTAAAACAACTCAAGTTAAGTACACTTGAAGAAAAACTTAAGTTTAGCAGAAATTGCCACATACGTACGTACGCATATACAGTTAATGCAGTTAATAAGTTTAAAGGCATTTCCAAGGTACGCGATTTAAAAACGCATTTTTATAAAATCAATATTGCGTTTTTATCATTCGTGAATTTTTTTCTATGTTCTTTCTTAAAGTGTAACATAATGCATATAAAATACAATATTTATTTAGCAATAAACGTCTTCATGATTTTAAACCAATATTTCTATTTGAAAATTCTTACATAAAGAAGTAGAAAATGAAACATCTCTATTCCTTTTATTTTGTGTTTTCAACTTTGTTGAATTTAAAATCTACAGTCATACATCATAGATGTATTTTTTTATTTCAATAAAATAAAGGCAAATACACACACACACACACACGACTACTTGAATATACAAATAACGCACAGTACTCCAACTGAACTCCAAATAATTCACCCTAAAACAGGCACAAGGTTTTTCACGGTTTTTGCTTAGAAAAATAGTTTTTGTATATGAAAAACTGGTTTCTATTATCGGCATATTAAAACTGGATACTACTACTATGACACAGTTGAAAAAAATTTAATTTTTATTTAAGCATTTCATTTAAGAACTATATCTCTTGCTATTAAAAAGAAAAAAACAATTTTTTTCTTCTTAAATGAGAAAGAACTTGCCCCAACCATTTATGCTTATATAGCTTTGATATTGCAATTTTAGCGAAACGCTGCACTCAAATAACTTTCTCTTAGATATAAAAGTTTATAAATTGAAAAACAAATTTGTTTGATTTTTGAGTATATTGTACTGAAATTTTTATAACATTCAGGCATTCATAGCACAGAAGCATTTTTGTAATTGTTAGTCAGGCTTAGCTGATAAACACTTTGATATCTTTCTTCTAAAATTTAAGGAGGCGATGGAAAATGTATGACAAAGCGTTTTCAGAGTGAGCAATTGCTTAAAGTTTTAAATAACTGCATAAACTAACATACATGTATTGATTTCCAGTATTAATTAATCCAGAAAATAATCATCTTCAATTTCAAAGATTTGCGTGCACCTTTCACCTACTCAATATTTAATTTAGTTTCAAACTATCTGAACCCGGATCGCTTTGATGGCCCCCCAACAAAGTTTTTGCACTGTTTTCGTTGGGAGATAAACATATTTTGTGTATGACAGTAGCACTCCCCCCTACTCAATGCGAAGAAAGAAAACTGATATCGCAGCCAATTACACAGAATTTAAAGCCTATAATTATTATTTAGATGTGGCAATAAATAAATTATCTTCATATGAGAGATGTCAAGCTGTCTTATTCAATTTTTTATAACAATATAAATGAGTATTGCAATTGTTTTTGCAATGTTATGCCAGGACTAAAAATTCTAACACTTATAGTTGCTGAAATTCGTCATAAAATGTGCTTTTCTTCTCCCATCGTACCATTTTTTGTCATTAACGAGAGAAATGAGATAGAGGTAATGCACACTGTTAAAAGCTTGTAGATGTAAGCGTTTTCTAGATATTTCATAAAATCAATTTTTTTATATAACAAGTGCCAATGAGCTGGAAACTACCAGGTTCTATTCCATCTTATTTTAGCTTAACTATGAAAAATCTCATTAAATACCCAATACGAATTACGAATATTTAAAAAATTAGACAAATCTATCCAGCCGTTCTACGATTTAAGATAAATTTAAAAAAGTGGGCGTAAAAGTGGGCAGAGTCAATTTGGTTTTAGTTGGGTTATGAAAAACATTTTAAAAAAATTAGAGAAATTTTTAAACAGAACTTGTCAGCGTCATTAAGACAACGTCAAATTAAGTTTTCATTGTGAACAATAAGGCATGATATTCAACTTTCTGTTTCCGAATAAAGTGATTAAAAACTTGAATTGAAAGTGGACACCAAACTAAAGTAAAAATTACTAAACGAAATGCTATTGTTTATTGTATAGAATGCATACAGATAACACCACATCTTTTACGTAAAACCGTGAAAATGAAGAACGAACGAATCTTTCGTAGAACATGATAATCAAATACATTTTTTGTAATATTTTTGGAATAATTTAAAATTTCAGTTATGATTTTCGAAGCCCTCTTAAACATTCATGCATTCGTACATCTACCGTTTTTAAGATATTTACATACATGCATGCTTTACTTAGCATGAAAACTGACAGAAAAAAGAAACGTTGTCTCATGAAATTGTTTTTTTTTTTTTTTTTTTTGTAATTATTTACTAACCATCTACTAAACTGTCGTCATTTGTTTCGTAGCTGTGTTTAACACAGTAAATCAACATCACGCAGAAAAGATTTCCATCCATCGTATTTTGTTATAAATTCAAAACTAGAAGCGTAGAGAGATGGCGACAGGAAGCGAGAAAAACGAGAGAAAGAGGGATGAAAGAAAAATTCTGTTTATGTTTACATTAAATGCATGTACATTGTACCTACATACATATACAAGATAAGTCTGTATGACAACTGATGACTTGAAGTCATATGTTTGTATGTTTCCGCAAGAGTTTATTTTAGCAACGAACAATTCAACATCAGCAACAGAGAAAAATAACGAAAGATTTAACCCTGATTAAAATTTATTAAAAATGTTAAATCTAGTTAAATCTACGCCAAACCTCTGTAAAAAGAAACAACGAAAAGGAGGTTTGACTGCTTGGGAAATATGGAAAAAAATACGTAAATAAATAAAGTGAAAAATATGTTAACGAAACATATTAAAAATGACATTCCCATTAGGCTGGCTCAAAAGCACTTTAAGCTAAAATTAAAATTTAGCCATTGTAAGAAAAGTCAACAAACTGATTTTTATTTATTTTATTTTTTTTATATTTCATTATCAATAGTAATATTTTATTTACACGAAAAAAAAAAATTGTAGTTTTATACATATCGTCGTTCGTAAACTATTGCGTTCTATATGTATAGGTTTTATATGTCACATAGAACACAATAATGGACAAACGACGAAATACAAATGACCCTAATGTTTAAAGAACCATCATGTAGTTTAAACTAGATGATGGATGTATTTGTTAACATTTTAAGAAAACGGTTGCTGGAAGTTAAAGATCCTCTTATTGATTAAACTAAAAAAATTAACCTTAAGGCGTCACTAACTGCGCCAGATTATGATAATTTAGCAATTCACAATTTGTATTTAATATTATATTCAACCAAAATCCAAATTCAATTTCAACTATTTCCGCTTGATGCGTTACCAAGACTAACTGCTCACTGCCAAAATTGTTAGCTGGCCAACTGTGATCACGTTGCAACTGCATGCGAGAATATTCAAAACACCAACACGCGCGAATATGCAGACGCTAATCCAGCAGAATTATTTTCCCAGGGACTTAATGCAAGCGAGCAATTTGTAATTAGAACGGATACGCGTGTGAGTATGGAAAATACTAAGAAAAGCTAACGCTGCCAAATTGGTGTCGCTGACAGCGTCTATACTGTTGTTAACTTGGACATACAACTTTAGTTGAAAATAAAAACAAACTGAAACATATTTATGGGCATATTTTGTATATTAGATAAGCTATAAGAAATACGTAATTATCAATATTCAGACTATGACTACAAGAGAAAATCAAATAAACTGATCAACAAAATTTATTTCACATAAACATTTGCACGCAAATATATACAAGCGGGCATGCATGGATGTATTGTGCTTGTAAAAATTTTCAACTAGTGAGCGGATCGAATATGACTTGGTTTGTTGGTTTTTGTATTACTGTCAACAATTTGTCTAATTACAAGTGATGATGTCAATAACAATAGTAGGGTTGTTATCGTTATTCTTCAAATTGTTCCTGCTGTTTATGATGTAAAACCGATATCACCATGTGAAAAATATCAAGTGGTTCTTTTGTTTTCCTGTTCGATTTTTTTGTACCACTTTATCCCTCATGACATCAATGTTGGTTTCCATTAAAATTTTTTCTATACACGCAAGAGTTTTCCCTATAAACGAATTTACACATGTGTGTGTGTGTGTGTGTATAAATGGATAAGGGATGGCGTAGTACAGTACAATTGCACATGTATTGTGATTTTAACCTGAGATTTACGATATTACAGATTTAGTTAAATATTAAAATTAAGTCACAGACGAATAAATAAAATTTTGATTTAATAAATAATTTGAAAGAACTGATCAAAATTTTATCTGATTTAGGATCTTTCACTCACTTTGAGTAAATTCAAACAAACATACTTGTCTATATGCCCTTTAAAAAAAATAAATATTTGTTGCTTTTTGTCCGACATTGTAGAGAAACATACTTATTATTTAAAACAAGCTAATTCCTAAGAAGAATTAAAAAATTAAAATTAGGATGCAACTTTAAAATCACATTTTCTTTATTTGTTGCTTTCCAACAACAAAAAACAATTTAAAAAATTCTTTGTAAAAATAAAGAATGTTAAATATGAACTCAAGCCTAATTAAAAAATTTAAAAAAATTTAAAAATATTAGTTTAAACAAAAATTTAAATTATATTCAAAAGGTTTTCAAATTATATCATCAAATCAAAAATATAACATGTAGGAGTTTATTAACAAAATCTCAAGAAACATTGTTAATAATGTCAAAAAAAAGATGAAAAATGTTTTGTTGTTATTACTCAAAATTAATCATTAATTAATCACAAAAAAGAAAAACCGTTAAAAAAATTTAATCTCATTTTACCTTAAAACTATACGATATACCCAAACACAGACACAATTTTCGATCATAGAAAAAGAACAAATTTCTATGATCGAAAATTACGACGAGAAAAAAGATCATTCAAATCGGTTCTCATATATTTAAGATACAAAACCTCGAAAGGTATTAAGAACCAAGTTTAAAAAATTTGACGAACTAAAGAGGTACCCTGTATTCCACTTTGTTTTGCGCATTTCAGATAAAAAGTTAAGAAGTAACACCATTTATTTCTTTAAAAGGAACCACTGGCACTCGCAGTTCTCTGGAGAAGCTGATATTTAACTACAAAACAAAATAATGAAAATTAAAAAATAAAAATGATACACGACATATTTAAATATAATCAATTCAAATTCATGTTGATTTTAACTCACACTACGCTATTATTATTATTAGTAAATGTGTGCATGTGAAAACGAGTCTAGTTCATTTATCATGTACGCACGCATACACATTAACAATACCCTTAAACTCGATGTCATTGCTGTTATTGTGGTGATTCCAGCATTAAATGCTGTAAAAACTTAAGCTTATACCTATTTCTAATGCCTAATAAACATTGCAAAGAGTAGCGCAAAAAACTAAGTAATACTTCGAGTACTTATAGGTTAAAAGACTATGGGCTGATTTGGGCAGTGCGTACAACTAAAATAGATGGCCGGAGTTTAAAACTATTTAAGTTATCTTATAAAGCATCTATAGCCAAATATAGCTCAAAAACGAACAATTTTATTTATTATATTTATTAATCAACAAAGGATTTGCAAATAGAAGCCGTTTTATAAAATAAGATACAAAATAAAAAATATAAAATACAACAGTAAAGTGGATTTAAGATGTTTAAGTGGCAAATTTAGGGTTTACAAATGAGACTGCGGTTTCATTGAATGCAAAGCCACTTGCCACATAGATACAACAAAAGAAAAATATAAAAATAAGAATAAGAGTAAGCAAAGGAGAATGTATTGTTACAACGCATACAATAAAACAACAATGTATGAACAAAATTAAGTTGGTGATTTCAACAACAGGGGACAGCAGCTCAATTTCCTAAATACACAAACACATACACCAACACATACACATAGAATGTACATACATACGGATATCTAATAATAGATTTTTTAATAAAGTTATAGTAAATGATTGCCTAAAACACAACAACACAAAGAGTTTATGTTGACAGATTTATAACAACTTCGTACAAGAAGAAAAGGAAATTATATAAGTGAGTAAAAATTAAATACAAAAATTAAATAATTAAAAACCAAAAAAAAAAAACTTAAATAGTATCCGTTAAAACATGGATGACTGAATTGGTTTACTGAGTTGTCATGAAGTTGTTGAAGCGTAAGAACTATAATTGGTTCCCAATACTTGCACACTTAGTCAACTGTCAAGTTTTGTTTTGTTTTGTTTTATTTTTCCCCTAGGGAAACAACTTACTACGATCTAACATTTGGCACTAAATGAAATGTTATTTATCAACTATATCCGAGATATAAATCTTTTAAATATTTGACCCATTAAAAAGGGAAAAAGTGTATCCTTTCAAAAAATCTCACTCATCCTTTAACTATTTTCGATTTTATTGCTCTTAAGAAAGGGAAAATTAGAAATTTATTTTTATGAATTTTTTTGCTAAAGGATTAATCGACAAGGTCTGTTGGCAATTCTTATTGAAAACAGGCACTTTTAAAATAAATTTGACATTCTTTTTCATTAATTTTTTTTCTGCGTTGTATTTATTGTGTATGGCTTTGAATGTTGTTGGAATCAGTAAGGAATAGGCTTAAAGTAATTTATTCATTGTTGCTTTGTCTGTTTGAGATGAAGGCTGTTTGTGCAAAAGTTTGTCTATTCAGTAACATTGTATGCTTGAATATGGTTGAGTCTGTTTTAGTTTTAAACTCCTTCTTTTAGACAAATTTTTTTCTCTTTACTTGTTCTTGATTGCCTTTAATAGTCTCTCATAAAATTTTGTAAATGCTTTATTTTCAATCCTTATGTAAGAATTACGTTTTTATTTATTTATTTATTTCTTTTTTTTTTTTTTGTATTTTATTTTGGGTCTTTAGTAAACACACACTTTCAAATTTCAATATAAAGAGACACATATAACTTAACATATTTACAAACATTGTATTGTTATGTGTCTCATCATTGCCTCGATTGTGCTTAAACTAAATCTGTGTGTTAATAGGGTAACACAAACTAAAGAAAATCGTTTCTGCTAAAATCCAAATACTTACGTATAAGTAATGTATAGGCAATATTCAGTTAAATGGCTGAGCAACGATATGTGGAAACAAAAAAATATGTCATTGCATTTAAGTACACATCGGGTACTGTTTAATGTTTTCTCTATACAGAAGAAATATCCCTAATAAACTTGTATATGTATACTGAATGAATCCAATTTTTTAACTGTTTTTGGCTTGTTTTTCAACTTTGGTTACAGCGAAATATTTACGTACAATCATTTATAAAATTCGAATGGAGTAAAGAAGACTGTTAGACGATTCGTTGATGAATTTCATTTCATTTTCTTGTAAAAGGAAATAAAAATTTTATCTCGAACCGGTCGATTAAATTCTGTTCACTTGAAATTTAAAAAAAAAATGTTAAATCTCACAAGCTCTTAAATATTAAATCACTTAACCCTTCGCATGCAAAATGTTGTTCAATATTCATCTGCTTTATTAATTTTTTTTTTATTCAGGTTTATTTTTTTTTGTAGATTATTTTATTATTTTATATAATGAAGTAAATGTGGCCTTATTTTTCTCTGAACGAAAATAAAAACACAATTTTTTATCTGCAGTGGAAATAGGCACCTGTTCTATGGCAATTCTAACATTTAATTATTTAGTACCACAGTAACTCAATTAAATGAGCCAATACTATGACTTCCAATTAATCAAACTAAACTGTTTTCTTATTTTAAAGCATCGGAATGTTACTTGGAACATTGGTGACATGATCTGCAGGGTTTGCTGGTCCAGAGTGTTTATACGTAATCATGTTTTAAAGCATCATGTGTAAAGTTTGTAGGTGTGTGTATGTATAAGGATATTCTGGTCTGTTGGTCAGCATGTATTAGTGAGTAGTTTGTAGCACCATTTGAGCTTTACCACAATCCTTAAGATTTACTGCAATAAATAGTTTACAATAAATTTGTTGGCATTATTTATCGAAAGGCACACATTAAGATTATGGGAGTCCAGAGTTAAATTGAAAACAAAAGCAGTTTGGTTACACTCCACTTACTTCACATTAACATCCAACACATTCACTTTGACTACTCAATACCAAACTACTTCATCTTCCAAGAGAACGCAAAAGACATATATTTTACAGAATAAATAACCAAAAAGTAGAAGAAATATTATTGGAAATTTTTACATTTATTTCGTCATGTGTGTAGGAAACCCTCTAAAATGTGGTGAATAGATGGATTTTTCCTTTTGTTATGTTGTATTTTATTGGCATGATATTGATCTAAATAGTCCTAAAAAGAGGCAAAAGGAGAGGAGAGTGGGCATGAAAATAAATGTTCGCCTTTAAATTAGATAAGTGCTTCAAAACAGTAAACGTTTATCATTTATCATCATTTATTTATTTTTTATTTTTTATTTTCAATTATATGCATTTCCACATATACATACATACATACATACGTCATACGGAACAAATATTATTAAAAAAAAAACAAAAACAAAACGTAAACATTTTATTGTTATTTAAGCTCATAAAATTAAAATTTTTCCTCTGTTTTTTATTGAAATCCTTCTAAAGATGTCACACGCTTAAAGTGGAATTTTGACAATGAAAATATGACATCGATTATCGATTGCGGGAAAACCATCTTAATATGTTCTTGCCACTTTTTGTAATTATGTATTTGTGTAAGCATGTGCTCATCATAATTTAAATAAATTTTTTTTTAAATTGATTTCCAGATGAAAAAATTAAAAGAAGACATTTTGTTTGTTTAAATGAAATTGTTCTCATTATAAAAAAAAACTAAGTCGACCATAATCTAGTTGTCCATAATATGTTACCTTTTGAATAATATTTATTTTATTAATTCATGTATTTTGTCTGAATTTCTTTCCTAAACTAAACTAAATTCAATAAACAATAAACACCAAATCTAAAAAACAACAATTTAATACAATAAAATATCTTTTAAGCAGAAGCTTAAAAACTGAGTGTTAAAAGTCAACAGGGCTTTTTATTTTGGGCGAATTTTTTCCATATTTAAGACTTGAAATCTTATTCTTCCCTGCCTACCATTAAAAACCTTCTAGAAGGCCTATAACTCCTTCACGTCTGTATTTTTTAATGTTTGTATTCTTAGCAGCAACAAAATAATGTGGAAACGGTTACTGAAATCTTAAAAACTAATAAAAAAAAACAAGTAAGAGCGGTATATTCGGCCGTGCCGAATCTTATATACCCTTCACAACGTGTAGTCATGCAATAACAATTGTTTGTATCACCATTCATCTCATACGAAATACGTACATACATACATATAAAAAACATACATATATAAAAACATCCCATTGTAAAATTATAAATTCACGTATGTATGTTAAAAAAAACAAAAAAAAAAAAATAAATAAAAAAAAAATTTTTTAAAAAATTTAAAAAAAAAATTTAAAAAAAAATTAAAAAAAAATTATTATATATGTATATAATATATATAAAGCAAAAAAAATAAAAAAAAAAAAATTAAAAAAAAATAATAAAAATAAAAATAATAAAATATTAAATAAAAAAAAAATAAAAAAAAAATTAAAAAAAAAATTTTAAAAACATTAAAAAAAAATTTTTTTGGCTCAGCTGGGATTCGATGCCACGTTTTTTCTAACCAGTATACACGTTTGTATGTATGTTGTTGTTGTAATGTTGTTTTTGTGAAAAAAAAATCGAGGTGGTCGTGGGTTTTTGCTCATATCTCAGTTGTTTATGTACCGATGTTTCTGATTTTCAATACCAATCTACTCCCGAATATTTCTGATATTTTAATACCTTACCCGGGTTCAACCTATGTCGGGGGGCTTCAAAAAGTTGATTTCAACATACACACGGACAGACGGTCAGACGGACAGACTGACAGGGCTTAATCGACTCCCCTATTCATAAGTTTTCAGAAAATATATACTTTATGGGGTCGGAAATGAAAATTGTAGAAATTCCACACGGAATGACAAACCTGTGTGAAGGGTATAAAAATATTAAAAATTTATAAGAATTCCTTTAGTTGTATTTGAAGCTTCCAAGGAGTGTGTTTATTGGCATTTAGCTGAAAACAATTACGAAAAAATTTAAAATTGAAAAAATCTAAAAATTGGAAGTACTTTCAACTTAAAGAATTTCAAATAGGTTTTCATCCGAATATCTAGAAGAACCGTTATTGCGTGTAAAAATTAAATGAGTACGCCATGGGTAATGGTATACTTATGCCTAAGAATTAAGGCCTTTTTATTAGGCCTACTTACTACTTCTATTTACACCTTGGCTTGTTGCACTACAATCGCAGTATTGACTAAATACACTCTTTTTGTTTTAAAATTTCTACCGCACACATAAAGCACTGTTTTGCAAAAATAATTTGCATCAACACAATATATTTTTAAATGCATTTAAAAAATAAACAAAAGCGGAAATCACCCTTCGTTGCAAATATGATGCAAATGTTGCAGATCTTGCAAGTCTTTGATACATTCTATTGCAAACGTTGCTTTTGAAAATTTTTTTTTTTTGATTTCCCCTAAAGTAATAATTTTTAAATGCATTTGAAAACATATTGTGTATTAGTAGCAACTTTAAAAGCTTATAGTTAAACGCTTAGTTTTTAACTCCTTCAATACTTAAACGATTTTAATAGGATCTAAATTGTGCTCCTCTGCAGGAAATTTCTTTTAAATGGTTTTTAACGTTTCCTGGTAGTTTACTGACAAAAACATCACACCTGAAGAATTTCGTAAGCAATGTTAAGAAATAATAAATATAAAGTCACATAAAAGCTTAAACAAATTTCATTCCTTTAAGTTTTATTCAGTTTTTTTCTTTCCTCTGTACAAAATTAGAAAATCGATAAACGCCAAACTTTATATTAAGCTATTGATTTGCTGTATATTAAGAGCGTAATATATTCGATTTTACAGTGAAGAGTTTCTTTCTTGCTTTCTGGTAATAAAATTTAGTTTGTTAAACTTTTTTTTTTACTGTTTTTATAATTAGCTCATATAAATATGTATGTTTGTATGTATCTATTTTACTAAATGTTACTTTTTTAAGTTTTATACTTCTGCATACTTTTTATTTTATTTTTATTTTTTTAATTTCCTTCTTTTTAGTGTTGCCAGTACTAACAACTACCAGCATCAGATATTTTGTTCAAGCGTATACCTTTCAATCAGTGCTGTTTGTAGACAACAAAATAACGATCTCTAAAAAATCATGTTATTAAATTAGTGATTTTTAATTTTAGCTTGTCGCATAACTTGAAATAAATATTATTTAAATGCTTAGATCAGCAGATGGCGTTAAATACCCACTCCGGAGGGACATTTTATTTAGTCAAACTTTAAAAAGCATCTTGTGCTTTTTTTACAATCTTTATCTTTTGTGTCGGTATTGCAAACCAGTAAAATCTTTGCATAATCTGTTGAGGTAAAAGCAAATGTTAAGGAGGTCTTTGTATTTTTCCATATTTGAAAAATCTTTTCACTTTTCGATAATTTACACACGTGCTTACTTCGAAAATATTATAGACAAAAATTATTTTGAGAACTTTTTCCTTAACAAATCAAGATCAAAAGGCACGGTGATAATTATTGGCCATGAAGTGACACCAGATTTTTAAAACCGATTTGCAAAATCGATTTAACACTGAGTGACATATAAACTCTACAACACATCCACTTTGTTATTTAAGTTTTAAACTGACATATTCAACATTGATGTCGATTAAAAAGGCCTGACTTGCAGAATACAGTGCATCAAGGACGAATTCCAAATGCAAGACGGCGCATAACATACCTTTTAGATCACAAAATAATCATTTGTATGATATTGTTTATTTGAAAAGATCTAACAGCTGTCGAAAGTTGCTTCTTTGTTATGGTGATGTTTGAATTACGAAAAGCGTATGGGTAATTTAATTATTATCTAGTTGGCTTCGCAGAGTTAAGTCTTTCACTCAGACAGGGTTGCGGACAGTGTTTCTACAAAACTGAAATAATCAAATTGCACCACTAAGTATAATTTAAGCTTATTTTCAAGTTGATTTCTTACACAACTTGATATATTGTAGCAAAGATTTTTTTTCTACGTTGTAAGAAAACACATACATTTATTCTGCTGTATGCGTGCTTTCAATTGAGAATCTCTTTTGTTTTACTTACTTTAACAACTTTGCCCTATAAGAGTACACAGTTCGTTTTATTTTAACACAATGTTTGTGTAAATTCCACAAAGTGTTGAAACCACTGCAAAAATACTTTTGAATACAAGCACAGGTGTTGTATTAATAAAATGAAAAGGAAGAAGGTATTATTAAAAAGGACATAAAAGTTGAAAAAAGGGAAAATATTGTAAAATCGTTTAGAGTTGAAACTTTAACAGAGATAACAGATATTTCATTCTTATTATTTTGAGTGACTTTACGTCTTGTTTTCTATTATATAAAAGGACCTGTTTTACATAACATCACTGTCGTCTTTATTATACAGGAGCTAAAAAAGATAATTGTACAATAAGGAAAAAAAAGTTTTTAATTAAATTTGAACAAATACTACATTATATGCATGAGGGTATGTGGGTATGTGAGTATGTGTGTGTGTATGTGTGCATACTTAAAAGTAAAATTGTAATAACGTGAACATATGTACATATACATACCAGGCAATCATTCACAAACACACACTTAATTACAATAGATTTGTACAATAACTTATTCTCATGTCTTCTTTATTGGGGATCAAACATGAAAATTTCTTTTTCACTCTTCCCTCATCACTTAATTAAAGTCTTGAAAGAATTTAGTTAGAAAATGGCACAAGAAAAGTTTTCTATATTTTTCGAAATTTAAAAATTATATTCAAGTGTAAAACCTTTTCATTTATTTCATACAACGATACAAGGATATTTGTTGAAATTTTAAGATTATTAATCTGTGGTGTATTACTTCTAATTTAAATATTTACAAATATTAGGAACTCTATATAATTCTTAAATGTAAATACAAATAACTACCGCATTAATCATGGGCCAAAGGTGAACATTTCAAATAAATAAAAAATAAAATAAACAAAAAACAATAACTTTTTCAGTGCTTTTAGTTTGAGAAAAAAGGATTCAAAAGTCTGTAAATCTTTTAATGCTTCTGAATTCAAATAAAAATCTTTGTTTAGTAAAAGGTCTGCACAGTGTTTATCTTTCATAACATCTTAGCACACGTACAGTCTATAAAGATGAAGCAAAAAAAATTACAATTTTTAACATCCTTACAATACCAGTAGGATGTTCTGAAACGATTACACATATGACATACTCAACGAAAGATATTTTTATTATGATTGAGAAACTTTGAAAACATTTTGTGATTTTAAGGTCTTCTCTTTGAAAAATTACATAAAAAAGGAAGAGCTTCGCAATAATAATTAATAAATAATAATACAATTTTTATAAGCTTAAAAAAGTTATTTATAAAACTTCATTAAAATTTTCATCATTTTTAAACCCTTCACCTGTAGCTTTGTCATTCTCTCTGTAATTTTTACAATATTCACTTCCGACCCTATACGGTATATATTTTCTTAAAGACTATGAATAGTGGGTCGATAGGCTATGTCCTACTGTCCGTGTGTTGGTTGAAATTCTGAATGTGGTATTGATCTTTTGAAAATATTGCTATTGAAATCCAGCACGATCGCCCCATAACTTTCTGAGATACGAGGGAATGACCACGACTCCCTCTGTTTATTTTTTTTTCAGACCTATGTTTATTTGTAGAGACGCTTGTTACTATTTTTAGACTCTAAAGATATTCCTATAAAAATTTTGTAAATCGGTTACTAACTAACAAAGTTATAGGCAAAATAATTTTAAAAAATATATATTTTTTTTTAAAAGTTATTTAAGCTTATATTTAAAAATAACTGAGATATAATCACTAAAATACAGAAGCTTTTTGTTTCCTTAAATTTAAAAAAATACACAAATTGATTTTTTTCCAGCGTTTGAACAACACTAAAAAAAATTTAATGTCTAGTATGGCCGCCACTATCAAATGGCGTACAATTTATATATGGGTCGTATCCAGTAACCCCCTCAATATTCGTATCAAATGAAAGGACTTAGCCAGTGAAATACAAATAAAAAATAAGAAAGTAGAGATCCAAGATGGCAATTAAAATAAAATGTCGGATAAATGGGTCAAAAATAGTAATTACGGATATGTCCCTTTTACCCCCACAATATCGGTATCAAATGAATGAACTTGACAAGTAGAATACAAAAAGCTATGAACAATTAAAAATCCAACTGGGGTCCTTAACAAAAGGGTTGATATTTCTTTCCCATAAATATGGGCTTGGCTACAAGAATACATGTAAAAATTCAAAATCAAAGCTGACATAGAAATTAATATCCTTAGCAAAATGGCATGTAAGATAATATCTAAGTTAAACTACGAAGTGGTCGCTACTTCTATATACATAATGGTGAAGGGTATTATCAGACTCGGTCCGGCCGAATTTAGCATTTTTACTTATTTGCTCTGTAAGAGAAAATTTTAAAACATAAAACTTAATACAAAAAACTACGATTTGCAGTAAAGAAAAAAAGGAACAGTGCTATATTCGGCCGTGCCGAATCTAATATACCCGTCACAACGTGTAGTCATGCAATAACAATTGTTTGTATCACCATTCATCTCATATGAAATACGGACATACATAAACAAAACATCCTATTGCAGAATTATAAACTGAGTTTACGTATGTATGTTTCCAAGAAAACAAAAAAAATTAAAAAAAATGTATTGAAAAGAAAAAAAAAATAATAAAAATATAAATAATATATAAAATAAAAAAAAAAATTTTGGCTCAGCTGGGATTTGATGCCACGTTTACTCTAACCAGTATGTATGTAGGTTGTTGTTGTAATTGAGAAAAAAACGAGGTGGTCGTGGTTTTTTGCTCATATCTCAGAAAGTTATGGGGCGATTGTGCTGAATTTCAATAGCGATTCATTCCCAGATATTTCCAAAGGAGGATACCATACACAGATCTGGGGAACATATAGTTGCTTCCAAAAGTTGATTTCAACCAACACACGGACAGACGGACAGACGGTCAGGGCTTAATCGACTCCTCTATTCATAAGCTTTCAGAAAATGTATACTTTATGGGATCGTAAATGAAAATTGTAGAAATTACAAACGGAATGACAAAGCTATATATACCCTTGTGCACCACAGGTGAAGGGTATAAAAATAAGTTTTATATGCCAGATATCAGTTAAGCCATAACGTTAAAAAAATATTTCAATTAAAAAAATGATAGACGATTTATGAATAAAACTCGGTAATGATAAGGGAATAAAAATATATTTTATTTTTAGAAAAAATTGAGATGAAATAGACTCGCTTTGAATTTTAAAATAGTAATTCTATTAAATCCTTTTTTTCTTTTTGATTTCTTTTTTGAGTTTTTTGCAAAAAGTATAAAAACAAACATTGTTAAAGTGTGATTATTCGAAAAAATTGTTTTCATCGTATACTGGCATCGGGTGAAGATAAGGGTAATAAGCGGTTAATAATAATAATAATCCTAAGCCGGTTTTATGGTGTCTTTTATTTTGACAAAATTTACTTTAATTGCGACCTGTGCACGTAAGCCTTTTCAAACTGTATTTGTTATTTGTCCTCAAAAAAAAAAAAAAATATATTTATTTCTTATTTCGTCTATCTTCCATTTTTCTCCTTGTTTTCGTAAATAGATTTTTATTAAGGAATACACACTAACACATCTTGTGTGTTTTTATTTCATTACTTGGCCGTATGTATGTATGTAAGTATGTATGTATGTATGTATGTCTGTATGTATTTACTTGAGAACCTACTTTTCTTTAGTCTTATTGTGTGTTTGTTGTAGACGTAGTAAATGTATATTTATGATATAGTTTTTTTTTTTCTTGTAGCAGAAATGACGTCAATAAGTTTTAAACATAATTTACTTTTAATTGTTTTGCCAAACATTTTCTTTTTTGTTTATTTATATTTTGTAGTTTGGAAGATTTTTGAATACAACGTAAACTAGAAAGAAATGCTAAATGTTAGGGGTTGTAAAATTTTGTGTCGTGTCAAAAAGGTTTCCAGAAATTTCAAATTCATATTAAGCTAAGTGTTAATAAAAAAAAAGGCACTTTCCTTTCGTATTGTGAATATAAAAAAATTATCTAATAAAAAAATTAAGAAGACTTTTCTTGCAATTTTCCCGAATTAAAAAGATTTTATTTTACGACAATTAGGAATTAAAATACAACGTGCCCTAAGGCAATTGGTAGTAAATAATTAATTTGGCATTTTAGCGTGTCAATGTATCTTACACAAACTTGTCGGAGCTGTTAAATGCGTAGCAGTTTCTAAAAATTTTAGATTTTTGTTTAATTTTTTTCTATTTCAACAGTTTGTTCTTCATAATAAATGTTATCAAAATTTAATTTTATTTTTTTTGCCAATTAAGTCGGTTCCTAAGTTTATCTTGGATATAATTTCTAGTATTTATAACTTAAAAATTGTTAAACTTAAAAGTAAAATAATTTAATATGTTAATAATGTCTTAAGAATTATTTTGTGAATTCTCTATCGTCACAAATACTCAAAATTGATGGCTGGCTTACAGAAAATAAATATCGGTTCAATATTTCATTATTTCCTTATATTTTATGCCTTTGAGGAATACAATATCAATGTGGTTTATATTTCTATTTTTAAACTCAAAAAAGTAGGAAATTTACAAAAATTAATACAGATATTTTTTAGTATTTGCTTACCAAAAAATTATAGTTTTGAAATATCAAAGATGGAACTATTTAACAAAGCAACACAGTCTATTTGAAATCTTATGACAGAACGAAGGATTTTTAAAATCTGTTGTCAGTTAACAAAATTATGTGCATCGAAAACTTTTCTCAATTTCTGACAAAATACAATTAAATTGAAAATTTGCTTTCTTAA
Source organism: Phyto melanocephala (assembly GCA_941918925.1). NCBI lineage: Eukaryota > Metazoa > Arthropoda > Insecta > Diptera > Rhinophoridae > Phyto > Phyto melanocephala. Next base: position 135,706,303 of record OW799235.1, on the reverse strand, counting down.
ACATAGTCCTACTGCTAGGACTAATTATAAGAAATACATATAATTTTAAGTCACATAAATTAATCACCGAGCATATGAACGAACACCAAAATAGAGCGAAATAGTTTCTGCCTATCGCCAGGTAGAGAACAAAACCGGTTCTATGTCTATGTTTTGTAAATCACAGTTTTATTTGTAAAATATTTTTAACTTCTTTTTAATTTAACTACTCGATCCTTGTATTCGAAGTGGGCGATATTTACATACTTTTAACTACACGTTTAGGTAAGACATCTGCAAAGTAATCCCTGTGTATATCATAACCAAAACCGCACAGCAAAAATTATCACATCGAAATAATTACACATTAATTTATATCATTCCAAAATTATCTAGAAAGCTTTATCTGTCCGTTTGTTGAAAACATGACTTGGTCCAAACAAAACAACCTGTTAGAAAAAACATTTGATAAGATATTTATTTAAAGTTAAAAATAGTAAAAATCGATTTAACAGAAAAAGAGTCAATATGTTACGTCAAATTGGTTTGAAACTAAATACAATAGTTAGTAAACGCCTGACTTGGATATATGAAATTAAAAAATAAAAATTAAAAATATTTCAAAAATAACAACAAATATATAACTCCAAAAACTGTTTAAAAACGCCGACTGCCAAAAGAGCTATAGATCAAACTCTACAAAAATTAATCCGTACAGTGGTTCCCTTGGGTTGTTTATTGAATATTCTGTAACTGTATATTTTTCTACTTCAGTAATAAAAAATTATTTTTACACGACCAATTTTGTGCCCATCTCACATATGGGGTTTTCGAATAAACTTAAATATATTTTTTTTTATATTGTCAAAGATACATAGATATAAATATTGATACAAAATATTAAAATTGGAATCACCAGTAGAAATAAATGTGTGGCGAATACGTCAGCCCCCACACACATGTACAATTATTTAACAGTGTGTATGTTTAATTTTTTAACTTGTTAACTACAATGAGACTTTGTGGTTTTCGATTTTACTTAAATTTAATCGACGAAGGATAAGCATGGCATGCCTACTTTAAAGTCCATTTCACAATTAAGGTGGATTCCTCAATTTAAAATATTCCCATTTATTTTTGGCTATATTTTTTATATGTGAAGTTTGGCATTTGAAATAAATGAGAGAAAAGAGAGAAATGGTATTTTTCATAAACTTTGACAGTTGAAGTTCAAAACAAGTAGTGAATAAAATAATCAGCTGACAAACCAAGACTAGCCCGAAATAATGGAGTCAACGAACAAAACTTTTTCAAACAAAAGTTTCTAACTACGCGAAAAATGTTCGTGCTTTTTGCGACAATATATGCCACTACCAAAAATTGTAGAATAGTCCTCAGTGATGCACCATAGAGTAGTGATGCAGAATAGTGCTGAGACTATAATATCGTATTGTAAGCGATCTGCGTTCACCTCATATATTTGAATTATTTTTCGAGTATTTCTCAAATCTTACAGAGTATATCTTATACTCATACATAGACTGCACGCTTTTTATGCAGACTTGGCCGAATACGAAGCTCTTATATGCTTAATTCAATATCACCAAAACTTCAGTGTAGTAAGTTTTTTCGTTTACAATCTGCAGTTTTGCTACACCAATATACATTTCTCATAACAGCAACATAAAAAATGTTTATATGCAAAAAGTATGCCAAAAGCCTTTTATATCCATCATTAAGAATGAGAGTATGTATATGAAATAAATCCCGTTTTTAAAACTATCGAGATTAGACTAAATATATGACTTATAGATACAGATGTCATCAACCGTGTATTATAGTCCGATTTGTTTTTGATGGCGTTTTTTACGATACCAACATTATCAAGCGTTTAGGGGTGGGGATAGGTTTTATTAAAATACATAATATAAAAAATAAAAACAAGAGCGGCAAAAGTGTTGCGTTGAGTGCTAACGCTGAACCGATAAACCCAAATAAGAGTGTCCATGTTGAACAGTAATGTTCACTTATGTTGTTTAATAAAACCCACTAAATAGAAATAAAAATAGAGATGAAATCGCTGGTTTGACTGAAAAACAGTTAGAATTCAAAAATATATAAAACCAGCAACAACACTGCCGCCAACTTAAATACCAACATTAGATTTTCCAATTATTATGACTGCCAAAACTATTACTTATTAACGGAAAATTTTGGTTTAAAAATTAAATTCCCTTTCCGCTCTAGAACATTAGACATTTGTCAGTCATAGTTTCTTGATATATTTGCAATAGATTCGTGAGACTTTAGGTATGTAAGTGTTGGGAGCAGGCCGCATGAATGCTTTAACTTAATTTCAATAGGATAAATGTGATCTGTACTCTGATTACTTTTACAGACGGACTTATTTATTGTTATCAGATTTGTTGATGATATTAAACGTTGAATTAATTTGAAATGCAAGCTTTTACTTTTTCTGAAACTTGAGATAGATGTGTGCTGCTTAAAACCGAAAACATTACGTTTAGCTAAAGTTTTTCCAACTAGAAAAAAAAACAGCCGATATGGCCTGAGAAATTTTATGGAAAAATATTAATTGGCAACACTGAAGGTGACCGAAATGTAGCAAGAAGCCATGTCCGTTAATTCACTTCGATCGATTTGTATTGTTGGTTTCCATTCTCCTTTGGATAGTTAAGAAGTTATGGGGTTAAGAAATGTTATGAATGTAAAAAAAAAGATAAATGCTAATTTTGCATGCTTTGGAGCGGTAAGAAAATTATTTATTTTTATTTATTTATTTATTTGCTTTCTTTATTACACAAACACTGGGTATACGGTTTATTGAAAAATGAATTTGCTTATGAATTAATTAAGATTATTTTCATTTTATTAATGTGTTCGTTGTAAATATTTCTGTAGGTATTTATGTTTTAGTTGTTTAGATTACTTACGACAAGTTTTTTCGTTGGTATGATGGCGGGGGGCTGGGGCACTGGTGGACTTATGGCTTTAATGGTTTGCGCTGGCGGTTGAAAAATCTCCGCTGGCTGTTTGACGTAAAACAGATTTACTCCAAAGTGTGAAATTTTGTTGGCTTTTTTAAAACACTTTTAGAAAAAAATATATATATTCTTACCAACAGCCTATTGAAATGCCGCTGGTTGGTTTTCTATTGCGCTTTTCTTAAGTTGTACGTGTTTTATGAACTAAAACGTCACTTTATGGGTTAGTGCTTTAGATTTTATTGGGTTATTTTTTAGTAAGTATTTTACAAGACTGTCAGGACTGGTAAAAACTAACTGTTTGTATATAAATGTTGAATTGTTGTTGTGATACCTGTCTATTTACATGTATGTATTTGATTTTTTTATTTTGTTTATTTGAAGACGCAGCAATTTTTTTTTTAAATTTGTTTGCTGTTTTATTTTATTTTATAATCGTTGTAGTATTTTTCTCACTGTGTTTTACTTTTGTTTTTATAAAATTCAATTTTATTACAAAAAAGTGATGCCAAAATTTGTAGATGATTATTTATTATTTTCGTTATATTTGATTTAATTTAATTCACAACTTTTCAGTATAAGAAGCTCTTTGAAATTTAAATTTACTACGTAACAAAAAATGTTGCTTAATTTTCTTTTATTTATTTATTTTTATTATTATTATTAAAGCTCTCTCTACTAAGAAGTGATGATTGCACTTGAACGCGTTGCTTTTAGTTTGCTACTTTTTGTTTAAAAACTTAAGGGGGGAGCCAATATTATTCCTTTTTTTTTCCTTCTTTTGCTTTATACAAATACTTATTAGTTGTTACTGTTGATGTTTGTATATGTATACGTAACTTGATATAAATCTTGAAAACGATTTTTACAAATTAAATTCTTTTTATGCTTTAAACTATTAACGATTGATTGCTTTACGGATTTAACAAATTATTTAAATAACGTTTTATATTTTTCTTGAGTGCGAAAAAAATTACAACAATTTTCTAGATTGTTAAGTTGTATTGTTGTTGTTGCTTTCTTTCTTTCTTGTAATTGGCTTTTTACAAATATATAAATTTTTGGTTGTTTTTACTGAACTAGGCTACTTGCACGGCTAAGGAACGCAACGACTGATGGATTCGCTTGTCTGTTAACGACTGAAGGTCCTTAATGGGAGCAATGCGTTTCAAAAGCGGCAATACAACAAAAACCATGTTGTTGGTGTTTTCAACTTTTTAAAAGAAAAACGTATAAAACACACAAAAAATAAATGGCAACAAAACAAAAAAGAGTGTCTCTAATATATACAATGAAACTAACAACAGGAACAACAACAATAACAATATCAGAAGAAGCTCCAGTAAAAGCAATAACAACACACCACACAGAAATCACATTTATTCACTCTGTCATCATCTAAAACTTCCACCTTCCTTGCGGGCCACATTACACCCCCAGATAAAAAAACAACAAAAAGGATTCATTTTGTAATCTTTCGAAAACAGCACCAAAAATAGAACACACAAACAAAAATTCATACCAGCACAGAGAATATGTAACAGAGAGAAAACTTGCAGTTCCTATTTCCTCTCCGAGAGACCAGATGTTACGTTCCCGATTTAAAGAGTTGCCAGTACTTCTACATACATAATCGCATAAAAAATATAAAAGAAAAAAATTCCTAAATGCAAGGAAAGACTGTCATCCACTGGCATCTGCATATTGTATGGGAAAGAAATAAATTGAGATACAATCCTCACTACACGCAGAGAAAAACCATGGTTACGACATGATCACGACGGTCATATTATTTTTTCTAAAACAATATTTGGTTGTCGAAAACAAGTAATAGTTACTTTTGTTTCATTTCATCATATATTTTGTCACGATAATCAAGCATTTGTTTGAATTGTAACATTTATTGTTTAGTTTTCGTAAAAATTTTAAAATGGTTATCATTTGAAAATAGAATGATTTAAAAAAATTAATGCGACAAAAATAACATTATATTCAAGAGCATTAAAAATTAAAAATAATCATTAAATAATAAGTGAGACAACAGTATGATAACAAAATAATCAATATATGATTTTTTTTTAATAATAATTTGATTTCAGTTGTTCTTCTTCTTGCAAACTAAATAAATTAATTAAACATAATAATGATAACTGGTGACCATTATATGTTTTAACGATAATCATACAATTCTATCATAGTATGATGCTCTTCGATTATGGTTACCACAACCAAATTTTTTTTTTGCGTGTAGCTTGTGATTGAAATATCAGTATTACTTTTCAGAGCAGAAATTAATAAATATATAGAAAAGAGGTAATTTAAGTTCATCCTTACGAAGTAAAATCTATGTACAAGTTAAACCTCTTTGGTTTTACGATAAAAAAAGTACACGGATGTACTTCTATCAGGGATATTTCATAAACAAACAAAAAAGATTTAAATTTCCTGTAAATTTCTCATTCGATTATGTTTATGTTTTTATGCGATAAAACTTCGTGGTAACACTTGATTGTAAAAGAGAGAGTAAAAGTGAGCCAGATTGAAATTTCTACCGGAAATGTAAACAGTTTCTTGGTCTACCAAATACATTCATACAAAAACAAAATGAGAGATAAAAAAGCAGTAGCAAACACCAAAGTGGTGCTCACTTTAAATGAGCCCCTTATTATTTGTTTAAGCTAGTAGTTTTGTTGATTGTGAGATTGTGAGAGTTGCCGTACTTTAATCACTGCAATGTTAAGCGTAGGAGTACTTCTACATAGGAAGAAGTTCTTTTTAATAAAAAAAAAGGCTGACATTTTTTTCGTTTGATTGAGCACAAAGTTTGTATGAAAAAGAAATCTTAAACCCCTGTCCTGTATTTGAAATAAAATTAAAGCGTTCGAAATTGTCATAGGATTATTCTTTTAAACAACAACAACAACTACAGTGCAATGGCAAATCCAAACAATTTAATTATACTCGAAATACAGAACAGAAAAGTTAATAACAGCAAACTTTCAAGTTTAACGAAAAAAGAAATAAATAGATTTACCAAAATTGTTTGTTTTCAACTATAAAATGTATAGTTTTCCTTCAGGGAAGCCTAATATCGTCACCTGACAAAAGTAAGAATAACAAAATGAAAGAAAGTAAATTAATAAAATTAAAATGAGAATATAGTATACCTTAACGACTACAAGAAGAAATCCGAAAAGGGAAGAGAAAACAAGACCTTAATAAAAAAAGGAGTATCAAAAGGAAAAAAAAAGCCGTTACATTACAAAGTTGAAGAACTGCTAAAGGGAAAAAAACACTAAATATCTATGTATGTGTGTATATGTGTATTTGTATAAAATAAATTGAAAAATCGAAAGCAATGTTGCCAGATATTTTTCACAGTTTCGTTCATAATTATATTTAACAGAAACTTATTTTTGGAAAGATTTAATTACAGTTTTATTTCACAAATACATATACATATGTATGTGTGTAAGTTATATTGTCCCCTGTTTAGTTACCTACAAGTTATATTACTTGTATAAAACATCAACTAGATGTATCACCAAAACTATTATAGAGCATTGTAGATTTATATAATAAAATCTTCTTTGTAAACTTTGGTAATGCTTTAGTCGTCAACCCACCATTTTGACAAAAACCACAAATCAGTTATTTTAAATTTGCATTACAAATTGAGGGAGTAAGTATGTGGAATAGTGAGGACAAGAACGAAAAAAACAATCTCTTTTCTATACTAAAAGTTCTGTAAAATGCGCAGGTACAAAAATTAAAAAAAAAATCTATTTTTGGATGCTGGATAACAATGCATATTATTTTGGAACCATTCTACTTGTAATAACAATAGCCAAAAACCAATTATGAACTGCAAAATAAATAAATACCGTTTATATGTACGTATGTACGTATGTACATATGTATGTATGTATATCACAACATATAAAAATGTATGTATGTGAAATTAAAATTTATAAAATTGTTTGACTTTTTCAGGGTTATGAAGAACAATTATCGTTGTCCGTAAACTGAAACTAGCCGCTAACACAGATGTGTATGTGCGTTTTTTCTTTCCTGTTTTTTTAGGTGATAAAAAATATTTATATTTTTACACAAACACTTAAAAAATCACAATGCCCCAAATATATAAGCCTAAAAGAGGGAAGACATTTTGGTGAAGACAGAGCAGAAGAGTTATTAAAAACAACAACAACAAGAATGCCAACTTGACATTGCGCTACGTGCGTCAATGCTCCAGACACTGTGAACAATATGAAGCATTGCTCACATTACGCGCTTTCATTACAAACATGTATTTCCAAAGGCAAAAACCAGAAGCAAAAATAAAAAAGCAATAAAAATATATCAGACACAGACATATAGAAATTGAAACCGAACGGAACTAAAAACAAAAACAAGAATTATTCTCACTTTATATCACCCACTTCACAGCTGAGCTAAACGTTGACTTATTCGCTCAGACGATACTCTATTACATGCTACAATTATTAGAACGCAAAAATCTTTTTAAGAATACACAAACACAAACTGACCCCAACTAATTTCAGTTTTATTTATTTTTATTTCGACTTCGAAATACTTATACTATTTTGGAATTTCTCTCACTCTCTCTCTCTCTCTCACCCTTTAAATGCTTGATAAACATTCCGACACATGGGTACATTCATAAACAAATGAACACACATACCAAAAGTAAAAAAAAAAACTTTACTTATACCCACTTTATCATCATACTACATAGAAAATCCTATGCAACTTACATTCCCTTTACTCATCCTTCTCGCATTGTAAGAGAGAAAGCGTATTATGGAAAATGTAACAATAAAGTAAGTAATAGTTAACTAGATGGGAGAAAGTTTTTATTAACTCTTACTCTCAATGGATGCACTCTAAAAATCATGCTCTAGTTCCCAGTTTGTTTTTCCATTTCTGGTGAGAATATGTACATTAGAACATGCGCCGCCCAGTGACAATTCTCTGAGTGAGGTTTAAAAATACGAAATACGAAAATAAAAAACCTTAAAAACATATGAAATTGTTTGGTACATAGAGCGCATATTTCGGATTTTTGCACATTTCCCGCCAAGAAGATAGCGTCTGCTGTCTTGGTAACATTATCAATTGAAGGTGTTGTTGTTTTAAATGGCCCTGTGGAAAGTATTGAAGATAAAATGTAGGTACGAAATTTTATCCCTAATTGGTTTGTATACAACAGCTGCCTTAAAAAATCAAATTTTCCAAAACAATAATGGCGATTTCATTAAAAAATTTTGTACTGAAAAATAAATTATTTCAAATTTTAGTTTTTTTTTACTTCTACTGTAATATTATTTAAATGTTAGTTATGACATCCTGCATTTTCCAAAAATATTTAAATTAATTTTGATATCATTACTTCATCGCAAAATATATTTTTATTCATTAGAGCGTACCACCTTAAAAAAAAACGTGCGCTCTACACTATTTTTATAAAGTTAATACCTTAAAAATTTTTCATTTCATCTGTTTTCATCTTGAAACAAAAGAAAAACCTTGATGTACTACACTTACATATTCTATTTTAAATACCAAAGATAAAAAGAAAAATTTAAAAAGGCGTTCAACAACTAAAAATAAAATATAAAAATTTAATTAATTAACGCAATACTTTCTTAAGCTGCCTTTACACCATTTAATTTCTCATCTAAGTTGAGCTATTAAATACTAGGTTAAAAAAATTTTAAATTAAAAATGCTTAATATTCGTAGGTGATCGGCGATTTTTTTTAAATTTGCTTTAACCGCAAGCTCTAGTGTACATTTGTTTATTATATAAATTATTTTACATTTTTTTATTAAACAAGTAAGAGTGCTATATTCGGCCGTGCCGAATCTTATATACCCTTCACACCGTGTAGTCATGCAATAACAGTAGTTTGTATCACCATTCCATATGATATACGTACAAACATATAAAAACCATACATATATAAAAACATCCACATTGCAAAATTATAAATTTACGTATGTATGTTAAAAAAAAATTAAAAAAAAATTAAAAAAAAAATTTTTAAAAAAATTAAAAAAAAAATTTAAAAAAAAAATTTAAAAAAAAAATTAATTTTAAAAATTAATTAAAATATATATAATAAATATGAAACAAAAAAAAATAAAAAAAAATATTTAAAAAAAAAAATTAAAAAAAAAATAATAATAAAAATATAAATAATATATTAAATAAAAAATAAAAAAAAAAAATAAAAAAAAAATTTTTTTGGCTCAGCTGGGATTCAATGCCACGTTTTCTCTAACCAGTATACACGTTTGTATGTATGTATGTTGTTGTTGTAATGTTGTTTTTGTGGAAAAAAAATCGAGGTGGTCGTGGGTTTTTGCTCATATCTCAGTTGTTTATGTACCGATGTTTCTGATTTTCAATACCGATCTACTCCCGAATATTTCTGATATTTTAATACCTCACCCGAGTCCAAGCGATGTCGGGGGGCTTCAAAAAGTTGATTTCAACATACACACGGACAGACGGTCAGACGGACAGACGGACAGACTGACAGGGCTTAATTGACTCCCCTATTCATAAGCTTTCAGAAAATATATACTTTATGGGGTCGGAAATCAAAATTGTAGAAATTTCACACGGAATGACAAACCTATATATACCCTTTTTCACTGTGTGAAGGGTATAAAAAAACACTGGCTTAATATTTATGTTTTGTGGCATTAAGAAACAACTGATTGTGTCTGATTTTACGGTTTCTAATGACTGCACTTCTTTAAGCTCATTTATATTATTTGATTCTCTTCGTAATAAATGCTTTTATTTTTTCAGTCTCCTAATAATTAAAGATTATGCAGTTGTTCGTAGACTTAATTTTTCAATTTTTTGTTCAAAACTAAATGTTAAAAAACAGTTGCAAAATAAAGAGGTCGCATTCCTACGCTCAATTGAAAAGCGGTTCATAACAAAAAACGACAATAAAATTAATTAGAACACCGACAGTTTTAGCAAGACTTAAAAAAAAAATAAAACCCTCATTGCCTTTTAACTATTACCACTTATTGAACAATGCTAATAAATAAGTGCATGCGAAATTTTTATGAACATTTACATACATAAATACAGGGTGACGTAAAAACTTTCATCCCATGTTGCCTTACTAATGGTGAATTCTCAAGAAGTGCTATCATATCGTATTGTTGAAATGTCATAATTTAAAAAAAATCTAGCAGCGAAAAAGATTTCCTTTTCTGAAAAATGAATTGGGGTTTGATCAGCATTTCGTAAGTACTAGATTAGGGTGAAATGTAAATGCGCAATTAGAATGAGACGACATTAAAATTTATTGTTTTTCTTAAATATGTATTTGTTTGAATTTTTAAGTTAAACATTTCAAATCGTTCTGGTAAAAAGTTCATGCAATCTTATCGAACTTAAGAGCTTCAGATTCTGTGGCCTGTTGGCATAGATCCGTAACTTAAAAAAAACGTAGAGTAAAAGTGAGGAACGCAAACAATGAAGTTAAAATTAGTGCCGTTCTAAAGCGGCTGTATGATTACCAATTCAAATGTAAAGCGATGGCACATGCTATCACTTGGGATCAGTTGGGCAAAGGAAATCATGGACCTCGTACGTTTATATGTCATGGAGACTAAAGGTCCGTTGGATAGCACAAGTCGAGTGAATGTGCCCGAAAGGCTGCATCGCCCGCTTGTAGCAGATGAATCCTTACTTTATGACTACATGAATAGTGATACCATCTTTACTTATGGGACCTTGCACTTCATAACCAGTTGTTTATAAAACGCTTGAGGCGTATGGATGTTAACTCTCCTTTGGTGCTTAAGTGTGTATTCTTAATCTCAATAGGTGATGCCTATATGGATTAGAAGACACATGCGCATAGCTGGGAATGAAAAGGGAAGACGAACTTGCGAAAAGGGGATCATCCGCAGTAGCTGTGAACCAGAATCCTAAATTGCTTTGGGTAATGAGTTGAAGTGCAGCACTCGAAATGAATCGTAGTACAATGAGCTGAATAATTACATTGGCTATTCGACATGGAAACTTCCAATATCATCTAAAAAAAGATTCAAAAATTTAATTTTTTTAACATATATGAATTTAAAAGTTTTTACACTAACCTCGGTACCATTTTCTTAAAATTACATATTAAATTAAATAGGTATGTATATACATATGTCTGTATGTACGCATGTACGATTTTTCAATTATTAAACGGAAACACTTGTTAAATCAATTAGAAATCCAACAAAAGTTTGAACGCATCCGACTCATCAGCATCATGTTGGATACACAGACACCTATGTAACTCTACGATACTGACATGAATCTTTTTAACTCAGAACCTTGTTTACATTCACGTAAAAATTTAACTTTTTATTAATAGCACGTGGACTGTTTTGTTTTTGTTTTTGTTAGGAACTAATTTTCGTTAGGACAAAAAAAAACTTTATATTGAATGTGAGCAATAAGTACTGGTCAAACAAAAATATTTCTAAATTGTTAAATTCGTCAACTCTCATTAATAAATCAAAAACTCTTACAGCGAAACTGTTTAAAAATTTAAATTTTTTGTTTTCTAATTTGAACTTATTTCGGCCCTTAACTCACATCTCTAAATCACATTTTTATCAATTTATGTGAGTGTAAATCTATTTGCAAGTGTGTGTTTTTGGGATATAATGGGTTATAGAGGATATTGTTGTCAATTTACCATAATCATCAAATATCCATCCATCCGTTTAACCAACCAGCCTATTGTCATTTGTTAATAACATGCCTTCACATAAATTTAAACTCACATTAATGTATACAACATACATATAGACATATATTATTATACTCAACCCTTAACTTATGCAAACAAATCTTACAATTCTGATTTCATAGCTGATGAAGTAAAATCCAGGCAAGAATTGAATAAAACATCATTTTTTGAATGTGTATTACGTACAATCATCGTACTAAGAATACAACAACAATTTGTATTAAAAGAATGTATGTACGAACATTGTGTTGGATATAAATACTTCCTTCACATTGACAATAACAGTGAACGATAAGCAACAGAAGACGTCGAAGGAAAGAAACTGACAATATTACAATTGACGACATTACAATCATCATCATAAGCTTCATAAGCGTTTGAAGAATGTTAATTGTTGTATACGAAATAAAAAGACTCTTGTAGTTTTCATACTCGTATACCAAGAATGGCTACAACACAACAGATAAATGAAGCCGTGTGTAGAAGGGAAAAAACTATTTACAATCACATTTAGGGTTTGCGGTTCGGCAATGCAAGACAACTTTTGAACACAATATAAATTTTTCGTTATAAAAAAAAACTTAAAAATAATGCTAACAACTTTACTTTTCAATAAGCATTTAAGTAATAGTAAGTTAAATAGTAAACTCAAATCAAATACTATTTTACTTCTAAAACGTAATGGCAAGGAAACCGCAGCTGATTTCGAAATTCGATTGCACTCGGCATGTATCGTAAAGATAATTTTTCATAATCAGCTTGTAGCCAATGAAACTTTTACTCCAGAACAGAAAATGTACAGTTCTTAGTACTTTATTAGTTTTAAAAAATTGGACTAGATTAACAAAACATTTTAATTCCTTTTCAGGACAACTAAAATTTCACGGAAAATACTAAACCCTAATCACATATCAAAATATTCCATACGTTTTAACAAAGGCAAAAAGTAGAGGTGTGTTTAAAATTGCTTTTAAATGTTTGCATGTGTTAAGACACACATATGTACGTACATATGCATATGCCCAGCACAATTTGTTGTAATAATAACAATAAAATAAAAGGAAAAACATTATAAATTGACAAAATGTTGTCACAAAAAACAACTACTGGGATGTTATTATTTCTAGCATACACATATGAGCGCCACAAGACTGTGATCAGTAAGAGCAGACTATCAGTACAATAGAGCGACTATTTAAACTTTTGTTTAGAACTTGAAGATACTAAAGTTAATTTTAAAAAAGATCTAATAAAACATAAATCAATTAATAACCTAGAAACGTTTAAAAATGAGACTAAGTTTGAGTGAACCTCAGTCCTCAAAAATAAGATTTATTTACAATGTGATGTACTCTAAGTAGGAACGTGTATCTTCTCTAAGCATGTTTAGCTGTGGCAATCGAGTGTTGCCACTTTAGACTATTATATTTACTATAATTAATATATATTTAACAAACACAAACCCGCAGACATAAATATATTTAAGCATTTTACTGACAAGCTTCAACTAATTTCACATCTTTTGGTTAAAACTATTTTGCTTTTTTAAGTTTTAATTTATGCCAAGAAAAAATTAAATCATTTGAAATGTTTTTAAAGCAAAACATATAATCTGCAAATATTATTTAAGATATAAAACTTTACTTTGTCAACACTGTCTGTCTTGGCAGGTGCATCAATACACACACATGCCATTATTGTTTGATTATGATATGATTCTAAGTGTGCATGTGTCTGTTGTTTGGAATTATTTAAAAAATAGCTTTCTACTTTCAATATTTTTTTTTTTTTTCTCTCTTTTTGTACAATAAGAAAAGAGTTTTGTTGCATTGATAACACCTGGTAGCAATTAAAAACACTTTTTGCCTTTTCCAATTTAACTCCTTTAGCTTTTTCTGTAGTATTTGTTCAACCTTAAGTATTATGAGCCAGATTTGATGTCTTCTACTCAATTGTTTTGTTTGTTGTTGCATGTTATTAAAATAAATATATATTTTTGTTACGATTAACGGTATTTACGTTGATATCAAAAATCCAGGGTTTTTCTAAAATTTTATTTTATAAAATCTCAAAACACCAACAATAATTTTTTCGTGTCTTATATGTCTTAATGAAAGCTACTAATACATATGTATACATTTTTAAAAATAATATAATATTTATGAAAGAATTAAAAAACATTGATAAACAAGTCATTAAAAGAATCAAAATTTAACAAATATGAATGTGTTTTACTGACTTAAATAATGTTTTATTTTAAATCCAGTAAACAGCTGTGATAGTCAATTATATCCTCATTAACTTCATGTTGCTGTGTATTATGTTAATTTAAAACGATATTAAAACTTAGAAAATTGTTAATCAGGCTTGAGTTCATATTTTAATATTCTTTATTTTTAGAAAGAATTTTTTAATTGTGATAAATGAAAGAATAAATCTGAAAAATTATATTTTTACCGACACTAGTCGAGTGGAATGCATTTTCGAAACCAGCTACGATTTCATCATCAGCACTCTCTGATCGGTGGTTACATGTTGGTTGTAAACATCATCTATTTAACTCCCGGGACTTAAGTTAATTGAATTCGGTAACTATTTTTGATAAAATGAAAGATAATAACAAACAAAAGTAAAAGGGTTGCTGTTTGGTTAAAATTTCAATCTAACTCGTTGTGGTAAAAATATATATGAAAAAAGGAAAAACTCAAGTAGTTACCGAATTCAATGCAATTTAAAACACAAGAACCAAGGAATTGTAAATGAAATAAATTGCTTTGCGATTGAAATAAAGATGAAAAATATTTTTAAAATAGAATGACATACACATACGAAAGTTATCAGCACTTTTGAAAACATACCCATGGCAAAAAGAAATATCTGCTCAAATCTATCAAACTGAAACTTTTAACGGCTGCCATAAGAAAAGATTCCAACATATAAAACTCCAAATCTGTTAAAGTTCCAAGCGGCAGTTTCCCGCAATTTCAGATATCACTGATATCGCTAAAAAAAATTTTATTTTGTATTTTCTAATACAAATAAGCGATTTTATCGCCAAAAAATAATTTTTAAACAAGAGATATTTTGGGTTGCTTAAATGTGTAACTACACACCATTTTATTTATTTTAGCAAGAAATTGGAAGAAGCGACAAAAAGAATTACAAAGGAACAGAAACGTATGCTTTTTGAGTACTCGGACGAGCACATAGAATTCGCCTATAACTGGTATGTATGTAAGCAACTTCAGGCAATTAAATTAAAATGCCCTTTTTAAGGTGTTCAAGTTCAAGTAGAGTTAAGTCTTGGTGAATAATTGGACGTCTTAGCTAAAAAACATAACGGTTATTAAGATTTGCTAGAGGGCTTGGACGAACATTTGGTAAATTGTAAAAAATTTTTTAATTTTATAATGTTTTTTTTTTGATGAATAAATCGGTGCAGTTGCGTAAGCATTTTCCCCCCTCTATGACATTATTGCGCCGGTAAATTCATTCATATTATTTAAGGCGAATTCATATAGGTTAAATAATCAGCCCAGCCTATAAGAAAACATAATGTCGAAATTTGTTTATTCGCATTGATTTCATATATTAATGAAGAGATGAAAAATTAGATTTCGATATTCAACAATTATCCTAAGTAAACTCTTTTAGTATAAATGTACCAAATGTATGTATATTTGATGCACCATTTATAAAGTGTTTCACAATAAAATATCCTTTTTTTATATAAATTTTAAGTAAATTTAGCACAACATCTTTTCCATCCCTGATAAACGAATTGGCCTTGATCAAAAACATCCACAAAAAATTTTATATTTAAATAGTTTAAAAAACACAGAACACAAAATATTTACGCACTCCTGTTGTGCTCTTGTAAAAATGTTGCAATAATTTCAGCATGTAATTTTATTAATGGGTAAACGCTAACATGAAGCATCAAAACCTACAACAATATGTTTTTCTCTTTTAAACAATAACTCATCAATGCAGAGAGTAAGGATAAGTCTACTGATAGCAAATTAGCTACGTTGAAAATATAAAATTTTAGCTAAACGATTGAACATTCGGAATACCAATTTAGCGGTGTCGCTAAAATATTTGACACAATTTATTGTTAGCTTTTTAGCGATCGTGATTTAGCTTTGGCTAAGAAAATTATAAAATAAGCCTTCTGATCGATGTAACTAAAAACAAATTCAATTACAATTGACAAACTAAAAAAGAATAGAATGTAACATTGTTTAAATCTTATATGTCTTTTTGTTTGGTTTTGTGCTTTTACTGGATTATACAATTCATTTTATTTTTTCACCTTTTGCGAATGCAGTAAATAAGATTTCAAAAAGGGAATAGTTTAAGTTGTCGTCCGAAAGTCTTTAAATCAAATCCTTTACAATTTGTTTGTCAGCTATTTCTTAAAAGACATAACTTTTCAAATAAAAATTTGTTTCCCAAGCATTTTAGATGTGTAACAGAAGCAATTTTTTCCATTTCATTTAAAAGGAGTCTCTCTAATACACAAACACTCATTCCAACATACACACATACATCATACATTCATAAATTTATCAATAAATATATCGAAGCAATAAAAATAACTTAAACATTCGCTATAACTTAATAAAGAAAAATTGTCTAGTAATTGCTTTCCTTAACAAAAACAAAACAGATAAAAGAAAAGAAATGAAAAGAAGAAAACATGTAGTGAAGGGAACAGGAAACGTTACAGTTTCGCTCTAATTACGTTTGCCTTTGTTTTAACTTATTTATCATCCTGTACAAAATGTTTCAGTCTATGCGCTGAATGTAATCATTAGAGAATAAAAGACCAGTAGAAAACTTACCGCAAATCACAACAAAAACTAAAAACGAACACACGGATAACAAAACTAAAAATAACAATAACAACTAACATAATTTCAATATAATATGAATCCCTTTTAATTTCGTTTAATAATAAGTACCACCATACATACCACTGAATAACTAAAAGTTGTGAAATTTAGAAGAATCCAAAGGAGTAGAATGACACAAAATTAATTAAACAATAAGCAGTAGTTGTACTAAGTTATTTTCTTTTGTTCAATACTTTAAAGACTTCAGATTTATGTGGGGCGTGGATATTGAATGGGCTGATAGCGGCCACTTTTAGTAAATGGTTTTGTGACAAATTTGCTTGTCAAACCTATTAACTTAAAAATATTTTTTTTCATACTCGACTGATTTTGGTCGTATTTCCAAAAATATCTTCATCACACTTATGGTCACAACTTTTTGTATTTAGAGACCCTTTTACTCTCTCTTGGACTTTATGCATTTAGTTGTAACGCGTCATTAAAAGCCATCACCCTCATGTGTAACGGTTATATGGTTACTTAACAAAAATCATTATGTAACTGTCATTTAGTTAAAGTAACTATTCGATTAAGAGTACCGTTTCAAACCCGATCATCACATGTTCGTCCTGACAAATTAACGCTCGTATAATTTTTTGCACTGTAAATGTTATACTCGTCCAATTTATTTTCCTTACATGCTCGTTGTTAATTTACGAATTATATTTTGCTGTGTTTCTATGATTTTATCCCACAATGTATTTTCCAACCAAACAGACGTGAAACTCACACGTACTCGAAAGATCAACACGCTGATCTGAAATAAAATCATCTAACATTAAAACAAGCAGATTGAGCATTAGAATAAGTTCTTTATAAATAAATTATGAACAATATCTTTTTAAAATATTTTTATTTGCAATTTTCTTTAATATTAAATTTTGTACAGAAATTTTCTACATTTTTTTTTACTTTCTGTGTTCTGTAAATATCTCTGTATCTCTTAACAGTATGGCACCGAACCAAAACAAAAAAAAGGATGTTTTAGTAGTCTTAGATTTTTACGTTAGTTGCAACTTCTATTTCCGTTTAGTTGTGTGTTTTTGTTATAGGATTTGCTGTTGCTCTGTAGTTTGTACACAGTACCGTGCAATTTTATATCAGCACAAAAATCCCCTTTTCAAACGTATTTTCACTTTTGAATCAATCAGTCAACAATTTAGCCGGTTTTCATAACCTTTTTTTAAGGAAAAAATAAATTTAATATAAAAAATATTGTTTTAGGAAAATATTCTACTTAATAAATATTTAGGGCCGTTTTCATAAAAAATATTTTAGGTTTATTAAAGGCTTATTTGACAGATGTTGCAGAAAAATTTGTCAAATAAGCCTTCAATAAACCTAAAATATTTTCTATGAATACGGCCCTTAAGCTTTCTTCATACAATATAAAATATAGTAAATATTTACCCAAACAATTGTAAATAATATTATTGGTAAATATTTATTAAGTGTTCTGTGATATTTCTTACATCAAACGTACTTAGTGAAATCTAAAATATCAGCAGTATCCAACATATTATAGACTATTTTACAAACTGCCGTACGGTCTCGCAGGCAATAAGATCAAGTTTACAGATTGATATGCACCATTCACAGACTGAGTAGTCTTTAATGCAGAGAAAACTACTAGATAATAATTGTGTAAATTGACATTGTTTTATAACAAAAACACCAAAGGGGCAACGATGTTATAGAAAACACAAAATACCTGAATTTGCAGGCTAAATCAGTATTTTATTAAAATCTTTTGTAAATGCTAAAGTATTTTAATTTCTTTATATGTGTATGTGTAATGATTTATATAAAAAACAAAAGTTAAAAAAAAAATAAAGTAGTTTTCTTTATAATTTGTATAGCTTTTAACTTGAACAGTACTGTAAACATATATACTATATTTATACACTTATACATCGTTTCGTATTTAATTTATTTGTGTGTTTGTATGCAGGTATTTTGTATCGAATTAAATAGAATTGAATTGCGTAGTTTATTGTAGGAATAGTGTAGTTGGGCATTGTTTTCTATTCTCTGAACATGTTCATCATAATGATGATTTCAATCAGTCTCTTCCTCAACAACATTTTACTTTAGAAGCCAACTAATTCAGTCAGTTTGTTTTTATGTCTTTCAAATATTGTTAACTTTTCTTATGTCCAGAGTTGCCATTGAGTGCTCTTGGTGTATATAAAAAAAAAATTATAATAAAAAATTTTATATCATTTTTTTTTCTTTATTAAAAAATACTTTTTTTTATCACATACGTAAAGAGTTTATTAAATCTTAGCATGAGGGCACAATAATATCAAAAGTTAAAAAAAATATTTAACAGATTTAAGTGTCAGAATTATTTACTTTAAGCTACTCTCAATTTCTGGCAACACTTTATACATACATATGTACATGCATACTTACATACAAACATTCGATGAATACATTTGCTTCATGTTTTGTATTGTAGTTTAAATGATTGGAATTAATTTTCGAAATTCTGTCTGAAACAAAAGAATAAAAAATTACATCCAAGCTTTCATGTCAGTCGACATGATGGAGTAGTAACTGGAGGTCATATATATGACTTTTATAGTATTTCTTATGCATAAATACTTAGACAAAGAAATACATTTTTTATTTATGGTTTTATTCTTGTTGTTTCTCTTAGTATTTGTTTAATATCTGTTGTTTGTTTTTTAATTTATTTACTGTTAAACACGTCAGTGCATGCCTTTTCTGTGTTCAACAATACATAGTGATGAATAAAATTACAATTATTAAGTTTATTGCAAATTAAATGGGTCAAAGAATCTTATATTAGGCAAAGAAATATGAAATATAAAAATCTATCTATTGCAATCAATAAAATTAAATAAATTCAAAATATATTTGGGATATAGGTACATACATATGTACATATGTATGTTCATACATGCAAAAACATAAAATATAAATATGTATGTATGTACATATGTATACAATTAATAAATAAAAATGTGTATATTATCAAGGATGAGGTATAAAAACCCTACTAAAGTCGTCAAGTTTGATTTTGAAAATACATACGTATGTAGATGTGTTTGTATGTAAGAATGTATATCTTAAGTTACCAGTTTATCCAAGCAACTCGTAATTTTTATTTATTTAAGTACTTATATACTTACCAGTCTAAGCATCATTTTTTAGACAGTTTCACTAAAATGAAATTATACTTCACCATCACCAAACAATAATCCAAAATCATAATTAATTCCAAACACATGCATATTTAAATACATACATATGTATGTGCATGTATCATTTTATAATTACTTTTTAAAACTTCATCAGCAACAGAAAGCAACATCACAAAACATTAGAAAATATAAAAGTTGATTTTGTTTGAGGTTTTATTAGTGTCAGCTGAAAGGAATCATAATCACAGCACTTGTTTGAATAAGTGACACCACATGCACACAAACAAACTACATTAACTTATTTATGCATGTATATGTATACTTAAATATTAATTCGTACACAAACCTCAAAAACAGATAGACACTAACACACACACACACACACACACATATATATAACTATGGGAAACGACATATAATACATACAACATGCACACACTTACAAAAAAAATATTGTTTAACAAATTTCAATGTGTTAATTTAATGTCCAATAGTTCTCTGCCGCTTAGAAAGTAATAATTAGCGATTTTGTGTTTGTTTTATCGCTACTGCTGCAGATACATAGGTAAACATAAATAGTTATGTGAGTACTGAGTATTTGGATACACAATATTTTTGTGAATACTCAATACCCAAATGGTCGTATTTCATTGAATAAAAGAAACTTTATTACTGAAAAGAATTATCGTATTCTTAAGTGCTTATCCATGTAAAAGGTGATTGATTATCACATAAAAAATATTGAACATTTCCACGGGAAGTCACAAGTAACCGTTATTTGCAATACTATAAATATTAGTTGTTGTAAGATGAGGTCAATTTAATTCTTAATATTTTATCGATAGCCTATCGTTGGTCTCAAGTGGAAGGGCTTAAACTCGAATAATTGTAGCTTTCCAGGAGAAGGTTAAAACGTAATTAAAAGTGTATTACCGCAATGTAACTTTTATTTTGTAAAATTGCTTGCCAGATTATAGTTTTTGATACTAAAAAAATTTATTTCGTAAAAAATAACATTTAGGGCCTTTCTTCATGAGACTATCGCTATGAGCCATTAACTGCTGCATAATGTCTGTTTTAATATTAAGTTAAAAAAAAATAAAATAAAAATTAAGTACAAAAATAACAAAAATAATTTTTAAATATCGAAGAACCCCTACATATTTACATATTTCCAGGTAAAACTAAACAACCAACAAAACGTGGCACGTATAATGTAACATACGAGATCACACTGAGTAGAAAATGGAAGACCGCCAGGGTTTGGTTTAAGATATACAGTCGTACATTTTTGTGTACTTGATTGTATTGAGTGTAGTTTTTTTCACGATTTCAGTTGCGGCGGGTTTTCCTGGCTTAGCAGGGATTTCCTGTGCATTTCCTATGCGCTGTTGTGTGCTTTTCTAGTACATCAGAAGGGGTTTTGAAAAACGAGTTCATCAAAATGCAGACAAAAATAAATTTAATAACATAGAATCACATAAGAAATCACATCATATTATTTTTATGCACTGTCATATTTAGCCAAGTTACTTTTGTTTGTACAAGACATCCTTATCTCAAATGTATTTAATTTATTTTATTTTTTTATCTCTTTTTCTGCACTTTATTTGATTGATTTTCTTCTTTCATTTTGGTACAAGAACACATAAATAAGTTGTTATTGAATTATTTTATTATTTTTAGTACTTTACACCTTTTCAGCGAATTGAAAGTCATAAAGTATGTTACAAAAGATACTTGATAGTAAAAAATTATTTTTCTTAAAAGAAAAATGTAAAACTGAATTAAAACGAAGAAAATCCGTAAATGAAAAAGTTTTTCGTTAAACTTTTTTCTTTAACTTAAATCAAGTGTGAAATTAGAAGCATTAAAAAACAATAAGATGAAGAATTACTTTAAAGTTTTTGCATTATCTAACAGCCTCATGCTCCTCACTCTCTACACTAACTTGGCTTGTCTTTTGCGTTCTCTACAAAAAACTGAGAAACAGCAACGACGACCAAATTTTTAAATAAATGAAGAAAACAGCGATGTGGGAAAAACAAATTGAAAAACTAAACAAAAAATAATAAAAAGAATGTCATAAAATCCAAGTCATATTTAACCCAATAACAAAAGAAAAAGCGTCAGCAAAAGAGAAACTTACAAGCAACACTCATATGAATGAATATGAAATGCCGCCATTTGAACAAACCTTGCAGTTTTAAATTTAGAAACAAATTTATTTGTTTTTTAATTTTCTTGCTCTTTGTACACTTCAAAGTCTAAGTCAATTCCTAAATAAATCTTTGTCTTAAACTTTCGACTTTTGTTGTTTTCAAATAAATTCCACAAATTGAAGCAAAAGCTTTAAACTACATGGATATGAAAAATATTCAAAAAATTATGGAAAACAGAAAACCATTTTAAGTCCACGCTATTAGATATTGCAAACACAGTTATGCAAGCACTCAGCATGTAAGTGTATGTGTAAGTATAAACTTATATGTATGACAATGTATTGCACCCACATGTTCTATACCCACTTGCGGAACAATAGGAAAATATTAAAAGCAAATGGAAAAAAGTGCGCGTATGTTGTTCACTTAAAAACGCAAAAAATTTCGTGAAATTACGTTGAATGTTTGATTCACATCCGTAGTACTAAAGCAATGAAATTATACTTTCAATATCAATATCACAATCATCTACATAGAGTTTTTAATTTTACTAGTTTCTTAAAATTAAAGAAAACGGATATGTAGTTTTAACGTTAACGTTAACGGTATTGTATTTATTTCCCAAACCTTTACAACTGTTAAGAAGTATTTTATTGGTTATTTGAAAAATTTTAAAGCTTCTTCAAATTTAGAAAAATTACCACATTATGACAATACGACAAGTAGAACACCTAAAGTATTTAACAAATACTGAAAATGTGTCTATGCAAATACCAATGTTATAGCAACGTTATTCGCGTAGGCGACGATTTTGTACATCAACTGGACAAGTTCCATGAGCAAAGTGTTAACGGTGAGGTTTCACAAAAAATGTAACAGAGCAGAGGGCAGCAGGTTTCATACCTGAAATTAGCATTCTATTAGTAAGTAATTCCTTAGCGCATAGTTCCTTCATCTTAACTTAAAACGATTAGAGATGCGATCATCTCATCTGACCTAAAATTATTGAAATTGATAGAAAGGCAGCCAAATTAAATTTGCCACAATTGATGCATTTTTCAGTGAAGCCCACAAGCGAGTTCAATACTGACTAAACGGATTTGCCACTACAATATACATGTTGATTTCCAACCAATCGGTCAAGGGGAATCGAAGAATAAATGTTAACATTGATAATTCTCTCCAGATTTTTTATAAGGAAGGATGATAGGCCAATCACCTGAAATCCTTTAGTTTAGTATACTTCGCTTTACCCGACTTGATTACAAAGACATCTATAGATCTGGTCCAGCATTCAGGGTTGTAAGACCAACCGAAATATGCCTTGTAACTCCCATTATCGTATCCGTATTATTCTGCGGCTAGTTAGGAATAATACCATCATGACCCGGAGATTTATATTGATTAACGCTTTCCAGAGCCTACATTTTTTATCCTCATCAATTAAAACAAAGGATTCGGCAAAGTCTTTGAACCTAACAACCATCTGTACATCACATTTGACTGTCATGACACATAATGGAAATAAAATTAGAAAAACTTTAATATTCAGAGAGAAAAATCACATAAATCCAGGGCACTTTAAACACATTAATAAATAAGTGAATACATATAGAGGTTTTTGAAATCTGTTCTTCTTTTTCAATCCCAGTTTTGGAATTTTTCATTAAATGTGCTAAATTTAAATTTTGTTTTATAAAATAAGTCAAATTCTAAATGTCCGTGGGAATAGAATATTTATTATTTTAGAGTAATTTCTATTAAAATTATTATTATTATTATTATTGTTTTATAGAGAAAAATGTGGTGTATAGATAGATATATGTATCTTATATTCAAAGTCTTATATTTTTAGGCTTAAGGTAAATATTTATCTTCGTTTTTTTTATTTGACAGAAAATTATATTGCTTATGGCAAAAAATTTTAAAAATTTGCCGAAAAACGCTTCCGATACCTGTAGAGAATCGTAAATTTTGGAGAAACTAAAAGTACATTGTATAATTTGCCACCGAATATTTCCTGACATAAAAGACATTACAAAATACAACGAGTGGTTGTGAACTGAATAAATGTCAAGAGAAAATATGTAAATAAAAACAGACAGAGATGAATTTGTGATAACTGACTTGATAATGTAAACAGTTGACGAATTGCAAAAATCAAGGAATTGCATTTCTGAGTGTAGCATTAAGCGGGGTTGCACTGTATGTAAAATCAAAGAAAAATTTTTCGTTTACTATCGTAAAATATTAGTGTTTAAGATACATTATTCTTATTAATTAAGTTTTCTGTTTTTCACAGGACATTTAAGTAGGAATCCGCATTGGAGGTTGCACTCATATATTAAATCAAAAAAAGTCAGATAAAATGACGAAAAAGTTAATTTTTAAATATTTTTTGCATTTTTTTTTTAATTTCAAGTTATTTGAACTCCACTCTGCTACTCATTTGCTGATCAAATTATTTATACGACTCAATTCTTATCTTTTTATTTTATGTGTTCATTGCGAAAACTTTTAAGGATTTCAAGAAAAACTAAGTAAAATGTAACTATAAAAAATAAAAAATGCTTGTAAGAAAAATAAGTCAGCTGAACAGAAAAAAGCCGGTTACAATTCAATTTAGGTTTGTGCTTTCAACTTTAAGGAACTCAGTCGCTTTCGAATTCTTTGTATTTTTGTTACAAATAAAAGCAATTTTTACAACGAGAATTTTTTTACTTCCTCAATTATTTTTATATAACGAAAGACCCCAAATGGAAGAAAATAAGTAGTTGTTGCACAACCACTGAACACAACGACCACTTAAATATTCTCTGAATTCAAACTATATGAAATAAAAGTTAAAAAAAATAGAAAATATAGTGAAAAATATGTGCATAAAATGAGTAATCATAACCAAAAATGATTAGTGCAACAATAGTTGATGGGCATGCTATTTATGCTTTATATCTACAAATATTTTATTCTTTTTTTCGAAACATTTATATAAATGTGACAACTTGGAGACATCTTTATACACCATCAAAATTACGGAAACGCATTATAAAGTCATGCTAATATTTGTTAGGCCTAGACCAAATTGTGAAGATCAATTTGAAATAACTTTCTTTAATTTTTAAGAGACTGAGAAAAAGCTTTTGGGAAATCAAGCGATGACCTTGTAGATCTTGTAATTATTGCACAAAACGCAATTTAAAATATGTTTTATTACAACCTTGCAATCAGCAGTTATAGTTTAGAATCTAACACGAAATGTAAAAAGCCACATATGCATGTGGCTGTGACGTAACTTTGACGTCACCCTAAAGCATAAATGTATCCGCTTCGGTTACATCTGTTTTATTTGCATTTTTATCATTAATAGATTTATTCAAAATATAGAAGCTTTTTTCAATAAAATATTTTTATTTTCAATACTTTTTATTATTTTTTTATTTTTCGCATCCATTTCGCATTTAGCTAAACGTTGGTTAAAATTAAATGTGTATAAATGGCAACCAAAAAATTAAATTATTTAAAAAGGAATAAAATGTTGGTTGGGTTTTTGAGGAAGATATTTGTTTTGTTAATGAGAATTTAATAAAAAAAACTTATAACATTTTAAACATTTCCAAAAATTTGCGTAAAAGGTAAATTATTATTATTATTATTATTATTATTTTAAAGATTATATTATTTTTATTCTGGCTCAAGTTCATTTTTATACTAAATTTCTCATATATTTTCTTTTCATATACATATGAAGAAATCAGTTTTTATTTGTGGTAATGAAAGAATATACTGGAAAAGTATCTTATTATCCCGACACCAGCCGAGTGGAATGCATTTTCGAAACCAGCTACGGTTTCATCATCAGCACTCTTTTGATCGGGATGTCTTAGTGTTGATAGTAAATATCATCTATTTAACTCACAAGTTTATATGAAAATTGATTTTGTAAATTAATTCTTTTACCTATAAACTCATATATTTGCCATGGTGAGTGAGAACGAAATTTCTTCAACACTAAAGCTTTTCCCCTTTTTCTTTGTTATTCTTTTCAATTACCACATTTTAATCGTAGCTTTAAACCATCAGTCTGATGGCAATGAAAGCTCTTTTTTTGTTGGTTGTTATACTCACAACTTTTTATTTAGATCATACATGTTCTTGTATTTGTCTATATGATCTACACCGTGCCATGTGTAATTGTTAATTTTACTTTTATTTAATTGTCGAACTATTTAATATCTTAAAGATTATATTATTTTTATTCTGGCTCAAGTTCATTTTTATACTAAATTTCTCATATATTTTCTTTTCATATACATATGAAGAAATCAGTTTTTATTTGTGGTAATGAAAGAATATACTGGAAAAGTATCTTATTATCCCGACACCAGCCGAGTGGAATGCATTTTCGAAACCAGCTGTGAGTTAAATAGATGATATTTACTATCAACACTAAGACATCCCGATCAAAAGAGTGCTGATGATGAAACCGTAGCTGGTTTCGAAAATGCATTCCACTCGGCTGGTGTCGGGATAATAAGATACTTTTCCAGTATATTCTTTCATTACCACAAATAAAAACTGATTTCTTCATATGTATATGAAAAGAAAATATATGAGAAATTTAGTATAAAAATGAACTTGAGCCAGAATAAAAATAATATAATCTTTAAGATATTAAATGGTTCGACAATTAAATAAAAGTAAAATTAATTATTATTATTATTATTATTATTATTATTATTATTATTATTATTATTATTATTATTATTATTATTATTATGTATTATGTATGTATGGAGAAAACTGCATAGACGATGCAGAGCACACTTTCTTTAAGTGTGAGAGATGGAGTGTGGAACGACACAACTTAGAGGAAACCGTAGGGGAAATATCCCCAGAAAATATTGTGGATCTCATGATGGAAAATGAGACTAAATGGAAACATGTGGTAACGTATGTTGAAAGACTACTACGCGCAAAAAAGCGGGACCTAGACGTAGGCATAACGACGGCTGTTCGATAGGAACAGAAGAGGAGCCCCGCCCTGAAGCAATGCGAAAGCGGTCCCAGGGTGAAGAAAGGCTCGAAAAAGGGGGGTTTTTAGTGGATGCAAGCTCCACATACCAGAACTGTGACGACAGTATCTGAGATGCGTCAGGCATTTTCCTCCCTTCCCGAAAAAAAAAATTATTATTATTATTATTATTATTAACACTTTAAAATACTATACTGTTTTCGATAGTTCTTAAAAATTACTTAAAATTTATTAATTGTGTCGCAACAGTTATTCATAAGAAATATTTTTCCTTTATAACCATAACAATTGTAACCAATTAAATTAAAATGCGCTAAGGGAATAAGATTACAGGTGTTGTCTTAAATTTTGATCGAACAAATGTTACTATGATTAAGTACTTTAAATAAAAATTAAAATTTTTATTAATATTTTTGGCACAATTTATGAAAAGAATTCACATTCGATTGCAACTTAATATCACTAAGTGAAGTCAGTTAAAAAGTGAACAGTGTCTGATAAACCTTTAAAAAAATGTACCGCAAAAGGCATAAACTTATTAACAGGCCTTAACAAATTCCGCTTTTATTTCGAAATAAAAAATTAATTAAAATGAAGGTCAACATTTTTGTGAGCCGCTTACGATAATTTTGTTTTAACCGTTATCGATAAAGTTCCTTTAAAGATAAAAAATATTCAAAATCTTTCGAACATTCTAATTTAATTTCCACATAAATTTATGTCAATGCTAATTAGAATTGTTAAGTGTAGCATATTTAGATTCGCATTACGAATTTATATTATTTCTGTCCCTGTTAAACAACTGCCAACATATATAAGTGTTTTAGTCTTCTTTTCAGCTACAAGTGTGAAAGATGAATAAAAGAACGCACATTTTAAACACATAAAGTTAAACTTACAAGAACAAAGTAGTCAACAATACATCCTGAGGCCAGTTATCACTGCGATAGAATAGAAAGTATAATAAGCAGCCATCCAACGAGAGAATACAACAAAACAATTACTTTTTTATCTACTTAAACCAAGTTAAATGCGTCATTTGGGACATGAAAAGCTAGAAAAAATTCAACAACAAAAAATAAACGAAATAAAACTACTAGTTTTCAATTCCCTTACATTCATTTTATTTACTTTTTTTTTAATGTCATACAAAACACTGAAATAAAAACACCAAAAAAAAAAGAATTGAAAAAAAGTCTTGAAATAAAAATGACGAGACTTGTGCAAAAGTTCATCTTGAATTGAAATAAATTAATTTCAGCCATTGTTCATTCAAACACACAGTTAAATACAAACTCGAGTGAAAAATTGAGGAGGAATTACAAACACTATCACAATTTAACATACAGCAATGAAATATTTATACACATGCACACATGTTGTGCATAGAGGGGTATTCACATATTTCATATGCATCGCCGTCAAACATTTTCCACACGTTCGTACAAACACACAACTAACTGTATGTATGTTTGTATGCGAACATTTAAACTTTATGCTTAAACATTGAAATTTATATTCAATCCTTGAAAATTATTTCACTAGCTCTGCTTTAGCTACAAAGGTTTAAATGTTGGTCTCTCTTTAATTACCCTATACTATACTTAAATACAATACATTGGCATTTAAATGCTATTGGTGAATTTACATTCTATAACGTTATGTCATTTTAACACATTGTCGTAAGATTTTAAAATATTCAAATGTTAAAAAAAAATAATAATAATAAGGAAGAGCATTAAGCTCTAAACACATAGACGACAGCAGACTTCACAACTTCACAGCTTCAAATGCTGCCAACTTCAAATGCTGCTCTGAAGTCAGCTTCATAATTATTTTGAAGACAGCAACAACATAATAATCAGCTGATGTGCATTTTAGCAATACAAATTTCAGGGATGCCGCATATATATTTTAAAATGAATAAAATTAAAGTTATTGATAAAAAATGTAATAATATCACGAAAAACTATAGAAACAAATACATTTATTTTTGTAATGTTCTTTTATGTTTAATATTAAAAATAAGTTTTTGTTCTTATTTTTCCAATTTAATATATATAATGGCAACACTATATTTGTTTATTGCTGCCCGTCAAAATAGAAAATAGCCTAAGTTGGCAGCAGCAGCAAATGCTGTTGTGCAGTCGTGCTGCTGTGCTGCCGTCAAAATAATCGTTTTCATTCAAACACATGAATTTTATTTTTGACATATTGCTGCTTGCTGTCTGCTGTCGTCTATGTGTTTAGAGCTTTACTTTAAAAAAAAAAATTTTTAATTGAAAAAAACATATGACAGCATTCCCTGCGAATTCATCAATAAATACAACGATGAACTTGAATGGCATTATAGAGTAGAGTGTTATGTTAAACACACATGCCCAACTACGCTTTAATTATTTGCCGTTTCTCTCAATTCAAAAAAGAATTAATAAATATTTCTAAAAACAACTTGCACGAAACTATTTTAAAGTTTTTCTTATGTTTTTCATTTGTTTTGGTTAGTTTGTGGCATCAAGTCTCCCAAGCAGGACACAGAACTAACAACATTCAAAATTAAGCAGTAGAGTAATTTTGCCAAGTGCAGCTGTACGATATTGTGTTGTGTAGTAGTTATGCAAACATTGTTGTAATTACATTGAAATTGCTCTTTAAACTTTTGTTTCATTGTATTGTAAGTTGTATGTATGAGTTTTGTTTCATATGTTTTATTGTCTGTTTAGATGTGTGCACGATTGCATACGATTATACACACGTTTATTTTAGCTCATACTTCTGCTGTACATAGTGGCAAAGTGCAAGATGATGTTGCTGCCAGGCACCGGGAAAAGTTTCTGCAGAACGATTAATTGAAAGTGTAAATTAATTATAAAATAAGTTAATAAAGTATCATCTTAAATTCATTATACATATACATTTTCGTTTTTATTTTCGAATCAACCCCGGGGATTTAAGTTTTAATCACATTTCGGGAGAAATGAAAAGAATGTTGGTAGAGCTTTTCATTTATATGTATACAGAGAAAGTACAAAGATTTTCATAATCAACACAATTTCTTTTAATTTTGAACTTTAAACTAAATTCTGGCACCGTTGTCAGTACAAGTTAATAGTTTATTGTTGTTAATGCTCCTTCTGTCGTGCTTATTTCTTTCCAACAATCAAGTACCATTTTATTTGATAGTTTGATTTGATCTGGAAAAAGCAGTATTTCATATTATATAGCACAGACTTTAAAGGGCTTTAATACCAAGTTCTATCAAATTAAAAAGTGGCTTTTTAGCCTATTACATTCAAAGGGGGGGCTGGACAGAATGACAGACAGACATACAAAAATTTTAAATAGCAGTGTTTTGTATTCCAGACCGACCACTGACTTTATATAGTGCCATCAAAATTCATCAGACATATTATTCACAGTATTTATTTAGTTTAACACAGAATAGCGAAAATTGACAGATGACAAGTCTTTCTTAATATGAAAACAAAAATGTACTCTTTAGCCACGAATTTCGCACATGATGGACAGGTACCTTAAAATGTTGACTTTATTTATTACTTTTTTGCGCGCAATACTTTCGTGTTTTGAATTTTCATTGTTTACTTGAGGTTTCGCAGTTAAGAAAACATCTACTCAAATATTGATTACAATTTTCCCTTTTCATCGCTTATCAAAACTATTAAAGCACAATATTAAGCTTTACATTAAATTTCAAACCACTCCCTCCGGTTACACTGAATTATTAATTGTAAAGCTTTTAATCGAATTAGGGACTAAACAAATCAAGTTGCAATCCACCAAGACCACAAAATTCCATTAAAACTAGCATAAATTAACTAAATATTTTGCATTCAAAAAGTAAAGCCAACACATACCACTACATACACATTGTAAGCAATAATTTAGCCCCCTCTTAAACTGTCAGAAGTTATTCGTCCCTTCATACAAATAATTATGCATTTATTTACGTCAAGTATTGTTACACAAATTTCAACATTTAGCAATTGTAATTGATTTTGAACTCAAAGAAAGAAAAAGGGAAACAGTAGAGAAAATCAAAAAAAAAAAAAAGAATGAAATATATAAACCTTAATTAAAAGCTAGAAAATATAATTTTAACGATTCAATTAACTCATTGAAATAAATTTCATAAAAATTACAAATGATAATCAGCACTTTTTTCTGGGAAAGTATTTAGCAAAAAATATATTTAAAATAATCCGCTTAATAGCTGAACAGTAATAGAGGCAACAGCATAAAAAAATAACGAAACTGGCAAAAGGAAGCAGCGAACGAGCATTTGAAAAATTCAACCAATAATTTACCCCCCACAATATTTAAACAAAACTGCTGAGTAACCAAACATTTTTATTTGTACGAAGAAAATACCGAAAAATATCAATGTGAAAAAACGGAGTAATAAAATAAAAAAACTCAAACAAATGTGTAAGTATGTACGTTGCCCTGCAGATAAACTAACCAGTCTGTGGTTAGAAATAAATATACTAGTTGCTTTTAACTTTACGCTGTCTTTCATCGTCTGTCCTTTTTTCATATTTCAAACTATCGACTTTATCGCTATGTTGTCATAGGAGCTTAGTTCATTTTTATTTAGTTTTATACAAGTTTAAGTACTAGATTTTGTTAGAGAGATGGGTGAGTAAGCGTACCCACCTAACAAATAGAAAAAAAAATTTAATGTTAATTTTTTATAGCTTTCAAAGCATAAAGCGCTATGGAATTCTACTTGTTTCTGCGGGGATATGAGCCAGGGTCTCTTGGTTTTGAAGTTTTACGCTCTAACAACTACACCAGTTCACAATTATTTGAAATTGACATTAAAAAGGTTCTTGTTTGAAAAACAAAGTAATCTTCAATTTTGTGATGTGTCGGATACAGACCGCAGTCTCGTTACAACTAATTATATGACTAGTCCAAAATGTAACTTGTTAAAAACTTAGCTACAGGGCCAAACAAAAATATGTGTACATTTACATGCACACACACATCTTTACTTATCTCCATACGCAAGTGTGTAAAAAGTGAAAGTTATTAATTTACAAATTTATTTATGAAAATGCGTATATTCTCTTCCAACATTCAGATTAAAACGCAGTGAGTAAGTTTTATTTAAAATAGGAACAAATTTAAAATAAAAAGATTTATTTATTTTGCAAGTAATAAATTGCTTCAACTCCTAGTAAGAGATTTTTCTACAAACACATATGAACACATGTCTATTTGGTTTTTAAGAAATAAAAAAATAAGAAAAATAAGAAAAACTTAACTTAATGCCAGCTATTTATGTATTACATTCTGAATTCTAGTCAAGGGACAGCCTAGTAACATCTTTTGGGGGTGTGCGCATGGCGTGACCAATTCAGCAATTCCTTGCGATTCCTTGTCGTCAAGACCTCTGCCATAGTCGTATTTGCTGATGGTGTTAGGCCAGACAATTTTCTTAAATTTGCATAGCCAGCGATTAGAGAATACTTAAAGGGCTTTTATATATCTTGGGAATCTGTGTTCTAGGATTTTTAGGAGAACGACTTGACGAAAAAGTTGATCAGTTTGACTGCATCTCTATATTGTCTTTGGTTTACCAAAAGATTGTCCGGCTTTATTAATGCGACTAGTTATATCTTCACTGCAGCCTCCACTGGCTTTTATTATGCTGCCTAGGCACTAGAGCGAGTCAACCTCATCTAGTTCTTGATTAAGAATTGTGATTGTTATTTGTGTTGATTTTCATTAATTTGGTTTTGAGGATATTGATTTTAACCCCACATTTGTTAGCTTCTGCTAAGAGACGGTTAAGGAACCATGCGATACCTCTAGATTCGACAGTTAAGACTTTCATCACGTTATCTATGACCATATTGAATAGTAAGCATGACATTGCGCAACACTGATGACCTTCAATTTCACGGTTGATTGGCTTGGTTATATTGTCCTCGTGCAGTATTCGACAACTTCCTTTACCTTGATAAGATGATTTTGTTGGGTATTCCTTTGCACGTTAACCTAACTCCATATAGCATTGTGGTTAAGTGTATCGGAGGTCTTTTCAAAATCAACGACTAAATATAATGAAGGTCGCCTTTCACGGATTGTTCGACTATAATTTGCAAGCTGTTAATCTGGTAAACACATGATTTACTTGATCGCTCCGAACCTCGAATTGCAGAACAAAAAAAATATTTTTACTAATAACAGCAATTTCTCCCCAAATTCCTACAGCTAGAATTGTTGCCTTTTCTTTTTGTTATTAAAAAACTCAGACCTTAATTTAATTCATCATCAGTGTCTCTGTAATCCGCAGCTCTGCCATGTTGCACAAGTGCGAAGGTCAGCTTTCAGGAGCACGGGTGAGATGTTGCCGTTCCCTAATGCCTTGTTATTTTTAAGGTCTCCAATGGCGTTCATTGTTTCGTCTTAAGATTAAAAATTCCTAATACTTATTATTAATGTTTTCAATCATTTAAGACAGAAACAATAGTTGATGCATTTCTAAATTTGTATGATTTGTACTTCTACTCTAAAGTCTTAAGGTTAATATCTGGCAAGTCTGCTTTAATTTTCTTTAATGTAAACTTTTAAAAGAAAAAAAATTAAATAACTGCGAAATATTCTTCGACTGGAGTACCGCATAATGTATTTACGCGAATATTTAAAATATAAAAATACGAAAATACGAAAAAAGAAATCCACACTTTTGCCAACAATTTGTGGCGAAATTTTTCACACTTTTTCTACTTGTTCTTTGCATGTAGAATTATTTATTTTCTTTTTTGAGCCATAGAAACGTTTAGTTTTGGTGGTAATTTCTGTTTACCCCATTTCGTTTTCTTCGAAAAAGGCGTGAAAAATATTTATTTGCTGCTGCAAAAACCATTTCTCAGAAGCGACGGGGTGAAATGAAAAAAATAAATTGCAAATGATAAAAAGAAAACACACAACACCAAGAAAAAGAGATTGAAAACAGATAATGTTATTTTGTCTTTTTTTCATTAGTTAAATATGTACTTGTGTTTAATATTGTATATAAAATCGCTTCAATTTATTTGTATTACTGTGTATCACGTGTGAGTACAAGTGTGACAAATGAAAGGGATTTTTGCAAACAATAATTGAATGTTTTATTATTGAAGTTTAGCAGATTCAAAAATATATATATTTTTTTCAATAAATTTTTACTTTCACAAAAAAAAACTTGTCATCGTAATATCTTTACCATCCTTTAACATTTCTGCTACATTTTAAAACTTGTAAGTTTTCTACAAAAACCGACAGTAGGCTTTACCCTACAATATTTACTATGGTTATTTTATACTACATTAATATTGAAGCTGAAATACAGCACAACAATTTGATCGTACTCGAAAGTAATATTAGTTCGTATCTACACAACAACAGAATCATCATTTCGAAACAGGTTAAAATTCAGAGTTCCCCAATAAAACTGACAGTCAACAGCACGCATTGAATGTTTTTTTTCGCATCCTACTCATCTCTCAAAACAGTCGTATTCATGCAGTTTGAAATGACATGTATAATGCGAAAAATAGATTTAATCTGAAAGTGCACATATTATTCGCATTTCACACCCAATGTGCTTCTCTTATTTTAACTTACATGAGACGCTTTTTGCGAATCAAGGGACACTCACGACGTAAGTATCACTGATACCAAAATGCAAATTTTGTTCATGAAAACTGTTTGTAAATACAGAATAATATAAAATTGTAATTTGTTGCGAACATGGTGTAATAACATAAGGTGATAGCGTAAAGGAGAGCAATTTTTGTCTCTCTTTTTTATGTATGGAGTTTGACAATTTCCGGAGTTGAACTCATTTTTTAAATATGTAGTTTGACATACTCCAGAAAACAAAAAAATAATCAGCTGGGCTGGCACCGCCAACTTGTTTAATTACACCATGGTTGCGAAAGCTTTTCATATTTTAAAAATTTTTGTCTACAAAAGTATGAGCAAATAAACACACAATATAAAATTAAACATTTAATTAAGTTTGTCATTTAAAATGAATTGAGTTGTTCTGTCACCGCTAATGACGCTTAAAATAATAAAAAGTAAATTTCTTGTTTAAATTGTAAACGTCAGCTTTGTGCACTGATTCAACTTTTTGGGAGAGGCGTAGCATGTGAAAAAGCATAAAATGCTTTGCTTGAACTTTCAGAATATTTCAAACATAAAATCTTGTAAAACAGGTTACCGTAGTTGAAAGCTTTTATAACTAAATTAAAAAAGCGTCATTCAGAACTCGCCTGCTTTGTTATCAACTAGGGCATAAGACAGGCATGAGTACGTTCGCATAATCGTTTTGCAATGCATTGTTGTGGGCGTTTGCTTGAATTTCCGAAGAAACTTGAATTTTTTAGACTATTCGTTATGCTTATTTTTAATTTGTTAATCTTCTACTTACTTTGGGATGTGTTCTTCGGGGAAATGCTACTTTTGGATCCACCTGTAAAGAAACATAAGAGCAAATAACACAATATTAAGATCTTGTGGAATCTTGTAGAATGTTAAAAAAATTCTATTTAAAAATGAAAATATTTTATTCATATTGACACAAGTTCAAGTAACTAAATAACCACTGATTGACAACAATGCAAAACAAGTCATAAATAAAAAAGTTAAAAAGAAACAATGGATAAAGTCGAAAATTTTCGAAATAGTCTATAATTAGAGTTTGAACATTTGATTTTATTTTTAAAGGGTTTATTGTCAGAATAACGAATTGCTAAAAATAACGGCTTGTAAATAATTTTGATTTGATAAAAATTGGTCGGCGGATGTAAAAGCAAAAATTATAAAATTTAAAAAAAAATTTAAAATTTTATTATTAAGATTTTTCATAGCGCGGTCCAACAGCACGATAATATTTATTTAAACTCAGCATTTGCAGTTTTTTAAAGTGCTAGCGAAGTCACAGTGTGTAAAGTTAAGCAGAAACAATTCCTGAAAGGGTTGAAAGAATTTGAATCTAGAGTTTAAAATAAATAGAATTGCCGAATTTTTCCTCCAAATATATAACATTTTGCGCATTTTTTTTTAAGACTGACAATTCTACCGGGGCTTATGCCGTGATGTTATTGCTGGTACGGAGAAAAGCGCTGTTACCAACAAACTCTGGCTGGCTCATAGGATAAAATTTAACGTCGTACTTAAAGAGATTAGGGAGACTCATATCGCGACAAGGGTAACAGTTGGGTGCGAAGACGGACGAACATTTGAAAGAAAAATATCTTCTTTTTTTGTTTTTTTCATTTGCGTTCAAACAGACAACCCTGTTGTCGGCAACATTTCATCATTATTGTTTGTTTTTTTTTACAACAACAGTGTCAACAAAGCGTATCGTTGCGTACCAAACACAAAAACGATACTCTCTTCCACATCCGTAACATACTATCGAACCTAATATTTCCGTTTCTAATATTCGCGATTTTAAGTCCCGACTAGGCACACATTAAGTGTAAACACTATGTGACACCTCAGTCTAACAAAGATGCTGGTAATTACGGAGGACCCACCGATTATCGGTACTTATTTGTCGGCAATATGAAACCGTTATCTAGTTCAGAGAAAATACCTGCAAAGGTAAGGAACTCGGTAAAAAAAATGGATACCGATTTGTAGACACTAAACCACTGGAGAACAACAATCGCCAAAAGTCTGCTACGATATTCCATCAACTCACATACATAGTAAATGAATAGTAACGATAAAGTAAAAAATATTTAATGAGCCATAGATCTGCGTACAATCCTTGCAGTAACTTAAACCAAAAATTGTTTAAAAAAAAATAAATTAATTTCTATTACGATTTTAAGCGATGCTATAATTTAAAAGGAACGCTTTTTAAATAACATGTCGACAAAGATGTAAAACTGCCTCTTTTTGCTAAAGATGACTAAAAAATAAATAAGACTGACTCTTATTAATTGAACTGTTGTTTTACTTATACATATTGAGGAATTGGTATGAAAATAATTTGCAATCATGACTCGCAAATAATAATTTGTTGTTAGCAAATTGATTAAAACATTTTCTGCCAAATAGCGTTTGACTGAAAATGCTTTCCCCCTTTTTCTAGTCGTTACTTATTTACATCTGCAAATTAAGGATGGACATGTGGACACACAAATCCAATACCTTCCACACAGACACATACAAAGTGGGAAGAGAAAATCTAAAATATAGTTTGCGTTCGTTTTTTTTTTTTCGACACACATGTGTAGAATTTTAATGAAATTAATCAGCGTAGTGATGAATAAACATTCAAGGCACAACATTTTATAGTTTCCATACACGCCACTTGCAAAGAATTTTTAAAATATAAACCACAAATACAAAATTATTCTACCTAGAAAGGAATTCAAAATTTAAATTATCAACGTGTCACGACGGTGTACACATATAGAGTAGTCAAACAAATGAGAATAAATCATTTAATAAAAGCTAAGAGATACTCTTTCAAAAATTATGATTTTTACTACTCATTAAGCAGAGTTATAGGCACATAATTACATTAATTGGTAACGCAGAATATTATCTCTTAGCGTTCATTAAAAAAAACAACTTAATACATACATATTTCAAAATTTCAGTATTTGTAAACATACATACAGATGTACATACAGATGTATGTATCTATGTACAAACATACAAAAAGTTTAAACGTATTTATGATTTTTTTATAAGCAATAAACAATAATTTTGATTTCCGTTTAACAAAAATCATATCAAAATCTAAAAAAAAAAAAAAACAAGGAAATCGATTTTATTTTTTGCTAGATCCGGATTTTCGTATTAAAAAGAAAACTAATCAACAGTTTATTTCTTTATATAGATTCTCACACAGACTAAAACTAAAGCATGTCCTACAAAAAAAAAATACTTAAAAAGGATATTAAAACAAAATATATATAGAAAAAAACGGATATAGAGAAAATTAAAAAATGAACATAGAAAAAGACCGACGCACATTAACAAAAATATAACTAGAATGCAGTGAAGTAAGAATAAAAGTGAGCCTGACGGTATTTTTATAAAATTACAAAAAGCGAATGTAGAAAACGGAAAAGTGAATCAAAAAAAAAAATTTAAATTTAAATTAATAAAATTCGTACAGCAATAAAACAAGTATGTACCCGCATTAAAGCAACAACCAACCAAATATTAGATTGTGAATTCAACACTACTGTTTACCTTTTATGGTAAACAGAGGATGTAAACATTTGTTTTATTTTTATTTTTTACTTTTTTGTTGCAGTGTTATTGCTTGCCTTTAGATCTCAGAAATAGTTGTCATTATATGCCTTGCCAGCAAATATGTACTTATTAGCTTCATATCACATCCTTTGTCCTTAAAGTTAATTTTATGTCAACTCGCTGTTTTTTCTCTACAGTTTGCCTGATTTCAGTTTTATTTTGTCGGGATATATTTAAAGTGTCGTAATTAAAATTGTTTACAAACAACTTTTTTCTTTGAACATTCCTTGGACAGAAAAATTAAAACACAACGAGTTTTTGTTTCCTTTGTGTCAATAAAAAGTTAAAACATAAAGTCCATAATCAACAGCGAATTTAAATAAACGTTGGGATTAAACTAAAAAAAAGATCAATGTGAACTAAGAACAACAAATGAATTCCAGTAAAAAAATTGTTCCTGTTAGACAAATAATCACAGTCAGTTGCACGATAGAAATTTGGCTTATGTGATTAACAAAAAGGAAAAAGGCGAATAAAAAATGATGGACATGGCCGAGACACGGCTTAAAATGTGATGGATGATTTTGGTTTTGTTTAAGGATTTTTTTTTCAACTTTATTTTCACTATTGGCTTAGAGTATTATTTTGTCACAATTTAAAAAAAAAACAAGATAAAAATATCATAAATAGAAAAAAAATTAAAAAAAATTTTATGTAAGAGTTTAACTGTAGTTTTATTTTTTACTGATTTTTACCTTTTTACCATCTATTTCGTGTGTACCTTGAGCTAAAACTTTATCTACACTGGCTGGATCACTGAAGGTTATAAAGCCAAATCCTCTGGAACGAGATAAAGAAAAATGTGAGAAAAGTTAAAATTGAATAATTATTAAAAATTTACTATATAAGTTAAATGTAAATATTTCTTTTGTTTTTGTTATTTAATATGCAAATTTTATTAAAAGAGTTCGCAGAGCTTGAACGGATGAAAAGGCACAAAAGCAACAACAACAAAATGCTAATAAATACAATCAACAAAGCATAAAAATGTCAGGATATTGGATAAGGAACAGTTAAAAATGGAGGAAAGTAATCAAACAACAACAAAAAATAACACTAATTGCAAACAGTATCTGAGCTGCAGCCATCAAGTTAATTGTATTGCATACTTTTTTTTATTGTTTTTGTTAATTTAAACAAGAGGCATTACGATTTATAGTATTTGTTGTTCATAGTGTTTGTTTAGCATATAACGAAATAGCCAAGACACTCAAAAGAACGATTGGAAGGATGTACTTCATCAGCTTATTTGCTTAAAAACAAATAAATCACTGAAATAGCAACTCAATTCAGCCTTGCAAAGTATTAAGAAATATCATTGGAGATTGAGAATGCAAGCTATTGCACTCACTTTAAAAAGAAAAGAAATTAAAAGAGTAAAACTATGTGCAAAGAGTACAACAAAACTGGAAACGCTTAAACGCTATTAGAATGGTATTGACTTTGCGATCACAATTATTAAAAATCGAAATTAACTTTTGTTTATACTCTACAGAACGTGTCATAAATCTGTATGTATGTATATATGTATGTATTAAGAATCATTAAAGGTATAAAAATAGATAAAAAAACTTCCTTTTTTATCACATAAAGACAAACTATTTTTGAGACCTCAGCTAACATAATGCCTGATAGCATTCTGACCTGTTTGTCACCCACATGAAGAAAATATTCTCTAAGATTCATTTGTTTCAAATCCTGAGTCAATAAGTTTTTGAAAACCAAAAAATAATTTTACTGAAATATTTTCATTTAAATATTCTAGGAGGCATTTTGTAATTAATGTACGTAAGAATGCACCTTTGTAATTTAGTGTAGTTTTTTGTGCAACTGGCACCTGTCATGTGCGCTTATTCCGATTATTTAAAATGGAGCGCTTTACAAAAGAGCAATGCGTTGTAATTTTGAAATCTTGTGTCGGTTACGGACTGTAAAATTCCTGAGCGTCAACGTCCCTGTCAGTGTCTTAAAAACATTTCTATTGCAAACAGGAGTGTCGCCGAAAACCCGAAAATATCGATTTGGCATCGATCTTAACAATTGCAAATTTTTACAAAGACCTCCACCTACATACGCACAAAATTCAGTCTACACTGAAGCTCAAACCAACATACTATGGAAAGTGCAGGCAATCCGTTCAATGGGGTCATGGAATGAATGCCTTAATGAGTACCCAAAAATTTTCTAATTAAGAATTTAGAAAATCCTCATTCAGTCCACAAGAAACAATTGAACCCACAATGAGCAACTGGTGAACATTTTGGTCAGGTGGCGTCATTCGTGAGACCGAAATTGCAGTGACTTTAAGCGGCAACAAAATATTATAATTCTCGTCATCTCAACTGGGTGGCTTTGAACTGGAATTCATGTTGCTTCGGCAAAATAGCACCACCTACTAAACTGCGAATGAAGTAATCCAATCCAATTGCAACGATTTCCAGAACAAATTATCTAAAGAAATTCTGATATCAACTGGGTACCAAGATCATGGGATTCAACGGCACTATGACTAATAAGAGTGCAAAATGAAATTTAAAACAAGTGAGAGCACTATATTCAGCTGTCCCAAATTTTTTAAAACCCATCACCATTTTGATGTAGCACTTGAACTTATATGCCACAAAATTTGTTATTTAGCTAACAACTCTACTCTCACTACAGAACTATTTCCTTATGCTATTATTTATTCAAATCCAATTTGCTACTAGTTCATTTCCTCATATTTAGACTCAAAATTAAACCTAATAGGAGTTATATTTTCAAACTTCTTTTTACAAAAATATTTTTTGAGTAGTGGGCGTTAAATTAGGGGTGCAAAAGAGACTTTTCCTACTGAACTCAACAATAATATTCACCATAGACCTATATTTGCAAAGTTTTAAAATCATACATCCAATTTTATCAGCTTAAAAACATTTTGAATAGACTAAAAAGAGACTAAGTGGGGTAAATTTTCGGACATTTTGATTTATAACTCCTTTTGTAATGTACGGATTTGAACAATTTGTTGAGAAACAAATTATTTTTTTAATTAAAAAAATCAGTGAAATTTTATCACTCTACTGCATTCTATTAAGACGCAATCGAACTTTATTAGATGTAAGAAAAACATTTTTCATTATCTACTTCTGCATTGTGAACTATAACTGTTTTTGTTTTTTCTTTTCAATAATCCCATTTAACCAAACTCTGATATAGTGGGAATATTTCTTCTTGCTTTTTCTGTTCGATAGACAGACGGACGGATGTTGCTAGATCGCCTTAAAATATATTAAATAACCGCAAAACATTTAATAGAAAATTAAATTTTTCAAAGTATGTACGAATGTACATAATTACATACAGAAATCCTGTATCAGAGAACATACATATATAAATAGTACTTAAATGTCCCAGTCGGAAGTTTGCCAGTCTTCCAGTCCGTACTGATTTTTTTAAGTTAACGATATAATAAACATAAATCCATCGCTATGTTCAAATAAATAAAAAGTAATATTTTTAACGACATTTTTTATAATTGAATTAAACTATTCTTAATCAGATTGACTTTATTTTTATTTTGTGACTCAAGTAAAGAACTCTATATATAGAAGATTAAATTTCCTGACACTAGCCAAGTGAAATGTATTTTCTTAACTAAGTTAGGATCAGTAGTAGCAATCTCTGGTCGGAACTACAAGTAGTAGATGTAAATATTATTAATTTAACTCACAATTTCAAAAGTGACTTTTTGTTATTTAAAATTTTTTAATGCTTAATATAATATATTGTGGCAACACTACTGATAAAATATATTAGCAACACATCTACATACATAATCCACACCGACTTATTTGAATGTATACATTGCTGTGATTATTGTTGTTCTTATACTTATTACGGTTGGGATTTAAAACCAAAACAATTGCCACAATTGCAACAGAATCGTCGTTAATTACACTTTAGTAACAGTTGAGAGTTCTGCTGAGTTAAGTAGTAAACGCACCCAATGAATACAGAAATAATCAGAGAATAAGCAGGGAGGCAAGTCGAAGGAAACATTTTATACAAAATGTCTGATGCATTTATATCTGTACTGCATAAGTATTAAGAAACAAACCAAGCATTTAAAAGTTTCCCAATAAAAAATATTTGCAATGAAGGGCATTCGATTTACACGATTAATATAAGATCTTAAATAATCGATTAGTTTTCACAAAATGTTGTGCAACTTTAGGTGAAATATGATCTAACCATGAAAGTTCATATATGGAGTCTACAATTCTTAAGGCACAACAATAATTTGTTAAGATGGCTACGCAAAACCCACATGTTTCGCCATACAAAATTTTGAGAACGAACCATCTCGGTTCATTTTGAATCTTTCTTGGAACCGCGAAAAATTTGCTTTCATTTATGATTGTGATAACAAGTTATTCCTAGTTTTTCTGAACTAGTTGTAAACAAATAAAAAACAAACAAAAATAATATTTGCAAAAAAATAAAAAAAAGCACGTATGAGTGATATATTCAACAGTGCCGAATCTAATGATGATTTCATGCTATACGCCACTTTTCTT
Source organism: Phyto melanocephala (assembly GCA_941918925.1). Classification (NCBI taxonomy): domain Eukaryota; kingdom Metazoa; phylum Arthropoda; class Insecta; order Diptera; family Rhinophoridae; genus Phyto; species Phyto melanocephala. The sequence continues at coordinate 135,663,397 of OW799235.1, read as the reverse complement.
TATTATTTCCTATATATTTATTTATCCAAAAAATATTTGCCCATAAGTTTACCGATAAGTGACCGATTTGCCAAAATTTTTTCACGAATACCTCTAAAGGCATATCAGATCTAAAAAAGGTGTCTTTATTTATTTTGGCTGAAAAATTCTGTTATAAAAATATGGGAAAAATCAGAGGCAGTCGTGTTCCTTTTCTCATATCTCAAAAAGTTGTGTGGCGATCGTGGGAGATTTCAATAGCGATGCGTTCCCGGACATTTGCAAGGAATGTATACCACATACAGATTTATATATCATATGGGGGCTTCTAAAAGTTTTATTCAACACACTGACAGACGGATATACGGACATGGCTCCACTCCTAATGGTCGATAATTAATATAGTTGGAATTACAAACAGAATAACAAAGTTGTATACATCCTTAGGCACCACCGGTTAAGGGTATAAAAACCTTTAAAAAATAACAAGAATACATTTACGTACATATCTATCTATCTATATATATAAAAATCAATGTGTGTTTGTATGTTTATATGTTTGTATGTTTGTTTGTGCTTTATAGACGGTTAAACGGCTGGACCAATTTCCTTGAAATTTTCACAGAATCTTTCTGTATGTCTGGAAGGAACTATAGGCTATACTTTGGTTTGAAATTGTAATTGGGCGGGGTGCCACGCCCTATTAAAGAATAAGTATTAAATATTATATATCACGAAAGTTAATGCAGCTAGAGTCTTCAAATTAAGTACGGTAAACTTTGACATCCACATGAACATTTGGGTAAAAAATGGTCGTACTTGCAATAGTAGGCATGGCCACATGAATTAAATACTAAAATTCTTATATTTGGAAAACGATATCGATTAGAGAAGTAAAATTTTGCAAGATCAACTTTGACATCCAAATGAACATTCAGGCAAAAAATGGGTACATTATCAATAGTGGGTGTGGCACCTACCATATGAATTAAATACTAAAATTCGTATATCTGGAAAACGATATCGATTAGAGTACTAAAATTTTGCAAAAGCAACTTTGATATTCAAGTAAACATTTATGGAAAAAATGGGTGCATTAACAATAGTGGCGTGGCACCTGCCATATGAATTAAATACTAAAATTTGGGGTGACGAAGCACACCGGGTATTAGCTTGAATAAAATAAAATGAATAAAATGAAAAAAAGAAATCACGAAAGAACAGGTTCGAAATCGGGACTCAGAAAGCGAATGGTTCATATAACCGTACGGAATTATTACCAAACATGACATTAAGACTTAAGTTTATCATGCACAAGCTGCCTTAAACTATTCGTTGCTCGTAAATTATTGTGTTCTATATGTATAGCTTTTTTATATGGCACATAGAACGCAATAATTACGAGCGACGTATTGTCAAAACTGTCTGCGTATCCATGTTAATAACAACAGTTTTTTCCGCGCGAAATTTAATACTAGTTTCGCTGTTTGCTTAAGAACATAATATTTATTTGACTAAAACTTAACGAAAAGTTTTGTTAGTCACAACTTATGCACAGAAGTTAAGGTCAGCTTACGTAGATTAAAGTAAAGTCCTTTATTCTACATATTTTTAATTGAATTGCAATTATTAAGCGATGAAGTTTGCTTTTAGCTATTATTGTTTGAACACCCTAGTCTATAATGAAAGCACTGCCATGTGAAATGCACACTCAGGCACTCAGCAACCAAACTCGCAAACAATTATAAAGATGAGGAGGACGGCACTTGTGTGTGTTTTATGTGTGTGTAAGTGTGTGCAAAAAAGCTAAAGATAAAAACATTAAAAAACAAAAAGAAAATATTGTAGAATAGTGTCAGTTTTTAAATTGTGATAGACTCATTAAAATGCAGTGCAAGATAATAAACATTTTAATTAAACGTATTTACAAGCAAAAGTTTATCAAAATAAATTTAATAGCACACACACACACACACATATATACATATACCTAAATACTATATTTTGACTAAACTATACATACAATACAACATTGGCAATATGTAGAATATTTAGTATTTTATACACCTATTTCCATATTACCCTTTTTAATCGGATTAATTTTTGGAATAATGTTAACATAATCTAAAAACACCACAATATATTTTTGATTGTATATGAAAGAATAAAACTTTTTAGAAATCTCTCAACAAGAACAGTATTCTTCCAAAGAGAATACAAGGACATTGGCAAACTTTAAAGAATATTGTACGACCAAACCACATATATGTACACACATATGTAAGTATTATTGCAAATACATACATATAAACCTCCCCAACCATAGTGTTTGTAGGTTATAAATATTATAAATGTGTAACTTTAGGTTGCAGTTATTAAGGGCAATTTTCAAGGTACATTGAGAAGAATGTAAATTAAAATTATGTTACCAATTTACATTTATGAAAAGTTTAGACTCAAATAAAATAATCATATTTTTAAAAAAATAAAAAAATAACAGACAATTACGTAAAGAAGAATGGAAATGCATAAAAAGTACTTAAAAAACACAACATCAGCAACAACTAAAGGAATAATGCGTCTCTGGAGAACAATTTGTTGTAAATTTAGATTCAATTTTGTGCACACATAAACCGTATAAAGATTGTTGTTTGAAACACACAAAAAAACCCCCAGCCAACACGTACATAAATACATATGAACGAATGTATATTAAATGAACCCACAGATAAAATAACAGATACGAGTCGTTGCACATATACCAACCTACAACTATTTACATACGTATAACATATCGCCATCTCAACATACAAAAGAGACTTCTTTGTAAATATATTCTATTTCGAGCTATCGATTTTATCGTTTGTAACTTACCATGACCTCATGTCAGGGGCAAATTACGATCGACATTTTGAAACTCTTGTCAGAATCTCGTTGCTAGTTTAGTTAGATTGCTTCCAGGTAACATGAGCCCATTTTCAGATTAAAGCTGATGAAAATCAAAGCAAGTATCACACTAACATTTTTTTATATCGATGTCGCTCTATGGTCGAATTAACCGTTTTTCTGTAATCCCTAAATATTTTCGACTTTCTAGATTAAACAATAGTTTATAAGTCATAAGCAATTAATTTTTAATTTAAATGTTTGCCCTTTTCGAATAATGTTTCCTTTTCTAAGGTAACACTGTTTTAAAAAAAACTGATCTGTAAGAAATATGACGAAAAAGATGCACCGAAAAACTGGTTAAAGATTTTCGAAAAAGGTATTTGTTAAAATTAAAATTAATACAATTTTAGATAAAATGAAGAAACATACTAACAAACATATAAGCAAACTATTAAATATTAAGGGCCGTATTCATAAAAAATATTTTAGGTTTATTAAAGGCTTATTTGACAAATTTCTCTACAACATCTGTCAAATAAGCCTCAAATAAACCAAAAATATTTTTTATGAATGCGGCCCTAAAATTATTAGTTATTATTTGATTATTTTTTTACCAAAATAAATGTTTTTAAGTTTAAATTTTTAAAAATGTAGCCGTCACTGATAGCCACTAAACTTCTTTTTTATATTTGTAACTCAAAAAGCCCGGCACGCGTTGCTACGCCCCTTAATGTATAAAAATGCATTCTGAATTTAAATTAAATATCAAGTGCAAAAAGCTAAAAATAGTAACTTATTTTTTATGCGCGTGGCACTGCCTACTTTTCTAATCAAGAAATTGTATAGTCTTGACAACTCAATATGTTTGCAAAGTTTCAGAAAAATCGGTCAAGTGCAAGTAGCTAAAAATGATAACTAATTTTTTATGGGCGTGACCCCGCCCACTTTTTACTACCCATAAACACTCCCTGGTATGTGTACAACAACTTACCAAAGTTTGAGCCCGATCGGTTTTACAATTTGGGAGTCTATAGCTAACACACACACACACACAGAGTTTCACTATTATATATATAGATTTAAAGCTCGTGGTTGCTTTTTATACCCGCCACCAAAAAAATGGTGGGGGTATATTCATTTTGCCATTCCGTTTGTAACACATCGAAATATCCATTTTAGACCCCATAAAGTATATATATTCTGAATCAGGGTTTGATTTGATGACGATCTAGCTATGTCCGTCCGTCTGTCCGTCTGTTGAAAGCACGATAGAGGTCGCACCGAAAAAGCTAGGGGCTCAAATTTTGCCAGAATCTTTCTTATAGACAAGGTTTGTTTGGTATTGAAAATGGGCTAAATCGGATTATTAGGAAGAGAGTTATAGCTCGAAAAGAAAGAGTAGGTCGAAAAAACAGTGTCCTTCGAACATCGAATAAAATGTAATTGTGTCCAAACGCATTAACGTACAGTCATGAAACTTCAAATATATATTTCCTTAGTAGAAACAATATCTTTCCCTAAAAATTATCTAAATCTATGCATTAGGAGAGGAGTTATCGATCAAAATGTACGAAAATTTATTCCGCACAGTGTATTTTTCGGTATATTTAAAAACAAAAACGTCATAAAAGCAACAAAATTGGATGTACGACTCTGAAATTTTGCACACTTTGCTTTTTGGTGAGACGCTTTTTTGTAACGGAAAATCAATGTGCCACGCCCACTTTTACGCCCACCTCCCATATAACGTTTCACCCAAAATTCATATAATTTCTCTATTAATAAAGATTTTGGAATAATAAAGGCCTATATTGAAATACCTTTGTTGTACTCATTCGCAAAAATAACTTTGACACGCCTACTATAACGCCCACTTTTTACGTTATCTACCGTTAATAAAATTTAAAAGCTCATAAAACCGCTATAATTAGAGGTATGATGATAAATTTTGCTACGTCTAGCCCCCTAGGCAGTTTCATTACTATACCAAAAAATAAAGGTGCCACGCCCACTTTTACGCCCACCTCCCATATAACGTTTTACCTAAAATTCATATAATTTCTCTATTAATAAAGATTTTGGAATAATAAAGGCCTATATTGAAATACCTTTGTTGTACTCATTAGCAAAAATAGCTTTGACACGCCTACTTTAACGCCCACTTTTCACGTTATCTACCGTTAATGAAATTTAAAAGCTCAAAAAACCGCCAAAATTAGAGGTATGATGATCGAATTTGCTACGTATATCCTTCTAATCAATGTAATTGTTGTGCCAAAAAAAATTAGGTGACACGCCCACTTTAACGCCTACCTCCCATACAACGGTTTATCTTAAATTCATGTAATTTCTCTATTGACAAAGTTTTTGGGAAAATAAAGGACTATATTGAAATGTCTCAGTTGTATTTATTAGCAGAAACTTTATTGACACACCTACTTTAACGCCCACTTTCATTGAAAGACAAAAGCATTTTAGTAGCATATCGAAGTTATAAAGGGTGGTTAAATTTTAAGGACCGATATTGAATTTAAATAAAACACAAATTATTTAGGAAATTATTATTTCTTTTTGTAATGATAATGTTTGTATGATTCAATTATGTATTTAACAAAATATCGGCCAAATGGCCCCCCCAGCCTTGGCGCCACTCCTGTATATGATGGTCAAAATTTTCAATGACAATGTTGATGCTCAATTGTTGGGCATGATGATGAGTCGAGGTTGACTGCTATTTTGCCACACTATCGCGAAAACCAGCAATGGTTCCCATTCAACGAACTAAGAAGGCAATCAAAGATTTTCTAACATTTTATACAGACCTGTTTTGCAGAAATTTAAATATGTTTTTCAATTCTCCGGATTGTGGACGAATTTGAACGATTATGTTGATCAAAAGAATTACGAAGTGCAAAAAATGCATTTTGATTTAAACGCCCATTTCAATAAAAAACCTGAATAACTTTAACGCGTTGCTCATTTGCGTATCTTTTCACGGATCAAATTGAGTAAGTTTGAGATTGAGAAATGTCAAATGAAATGCAGAAAACAAATTTAAAGACTAGGTGTAGTTCACCTTCAAAAATTAGCCCTTAAAATGTAACCACCCTCTACAAAGAAAGTGATACATGTTTTATTATAAAGAGATTATCCCATAATGATTAACAAAATAATAAATGTTGTGCTTTAAATGTACACAAAATTGGTGGTGGGTATAAAAGATTCGACACAGCCGAATATAGTGCTCTTACTTGTTCTTAATGTACATAATGGTAGTAGTAGTAGTATGAGTGTATTCCTCTCCAGCGGCAAAATTCTACAGGGCTTTTTATTCAAGCATTTTGGAAGGCAAGTTTACACCTTATTTTAGATTTACAAACTGCCTCCACTAAAAAGCCCTTTAGATGTCCTTTGAATTCCCTTCTAAAGATCCAATAGTCATTCTAACTTCCCTTCTATAAGAAGGATAGAAAGATGAACATATTCTTCTATATTTCTTTTTTATAAATTGATTATTTTTAGCAACAACCAAAAATGTTTGAACCGTTATTAAAACCTGATAAAATTGAAAGAAATCAAAAAATCAAAACTAAAAGAAAAAAAATAATAATAATAATTCATTTATTCCGATGTGTTTAAAGCTTCTAAATATCAAATTTAATAGTGCTGAGCTTAAACCAGTTGGGAACAAAATAAAAAAAAAATAACAAATGTATAAAGCGCTTTAACAAATTAGGAAAACCAAAAATTGTGCTAAATTTAAAAATAAAGTATTTTAACAGGTCTTCACAAAAAGGCTTCTAAAGTAGTCTTTATCAGAAGTCTTCTAAAATCGCCGTTATTGGAACCGAGTTCGAAAGCACTATATTTCTAAGCCCGTAAAAAAATAAATGACTATATAATGGGTATCGGAGCCATTGACCTTTTCTTTTCACCCCAGGGACTCTTTCGTAATCTTTACACTATTATTTAATAACCTTTTTTTTTAAATGCTATAAAAAAAGTGAAGCCTCGGCTGTGTGGCACGTAGCGCCGTCCTGTTGAAACCAAATGGTGCCAATATCCTCCTCTTCAATTTTTAAGAACAAAAATTCATTCAACATGGTCCGATAACGATCGCCATTGACTACGGCCACTCCGTGCTCATTTTCGAAGAAAAATGGCCCTCTGGACCGAAATCCGCACCAAACAGTGACTCGTTTTGGGTGTATCGGCTTTTTAATGTATGCGTGCGGGTTTTCTGTACCCCAAATGCGACAATTTTGCTTGTTTACATACCTGCCAAGATCAAAATGAACTTCATCTGAAAAAATGATTATTTTAGGCCAAATCGGCCAAATATTTCCCAGTGTTGTTCAAGCGTATACACAACCATATTCGTTCAGCGGAAGGATAAAACTAATTATCTGTCAAATCAGACATGAGCTAAGTGTTACCAATCACGAAATAAGCACTAGTTGAAAAAAAAACGTTAGATGGCGGACCCTTTATATATTTAATCCGATCAAAATTTGAAATTTTTATTATCATTAATCTAAAGATATGAAATAAGTGTCGGTAACAGTTTTCCAGACATGATATAATTTTTTCCCCCAGATTTCAGCCATTTTAATCCCGAATAAAGAAATTGATATCAAAGTGACTAGTGAAAAAATTCAACAAAAGTGCTTTAATAGTTAACGATGTATGTCATCATAAGTGTAATTTTTCTGACAGGTATCACGCTCACTTAAAATATAAACAAAATACATAGCGCATGTCCATTCAAAAGGAACACATTAGAAAAAAACATTAGAAAAGTCAGAAAAGTAGTTACAGAGATAAATCAGTACATACAAATATACATTTCCGCTTTGTTATATATTAAAGATTTACTCGTATATTTTATTATGAAACACTATTACATTTAAAAAAAAATTCTTTAACATAAAGTGTCCAGCAAAATGTTAACATCCTTAACATTTATAATTTTCTAAACTTTTTTTTACGTAAAAATACTTGGCATTTGGCTATTTATTTACACTAGATAAAAAATTTTGCAAATTCGACATCTGAAAAATTAAAAAAGTTAGATTTTTTACGTTTCATACAACGATAAGTATTAGGATGCCTTCATTTTATATCCATTGTTAACAAACAGAAATATACTAGATATAAGCACTATAGTTGTAATTAAATCACAAATTTGTAAAACGTTTCCAGCCAACATTTTTGTACTCAGCCCTGGCTCAAATCTTTTTTTAATTGGACTTTATTTTATTTTACGACTATTAAATTAAATTTTTGTCTGAGGTATTTCCAGTAGCAGACAAAATCCTAAATTTCTTTATGAAATTATAAAATGCTAACGTGTGCCCGCAACGTCGTCTGCGTATTTATCGGAATGAAAAGCAGCCTAAATATTTTTCTAGACTGTTATCTATCGGTGTGGCAGATTTCATTAAGATCCGTTCAGCCGTTTTTGTGTGATCAAATTACAAATTCAAATATCTAAACAATCAGATTTATTATATCAGTGCCTCAGAATTTTATTTCAAGCCTCCTACTTCCACTTGATGATCTCCACTTATTCACAAGCTCCTTGATACAGTGTATATTCAGTTATTGGTTAACATGGTCTATGGACTATAAACAATTAAAATCAATATGTTTTGTCAATTTAATACCACGAAATGTAAACAACAGTTATCTGTAGACATTAACTTGGACAAAAATTCTTAGTCAGTTAAAATATATAGTTGTCTGTATAGCAAATAAATTTTCTATATGCTATGACTTTTAATATACTGCGAGAGGTATTGAAATCCAATTTTGCTTAAATAATTTTGAGCTGCGATTAGAAAACCAGACCAGATCTTTTGATATTGTCAAAAAAAACACCTTTCGTGTCGGTCCCATTCAGCAGCAAGATCTAAAATACTTGGATTTAATTTTTTTTGTACCATCCTATTCTTTTTTTTTAAATAATGTGTGTGTACGCCAACTACTTGCAATAAAAGATAATTTAAAAGCAATTGAAACAGTAAAAAACTGAATAAAATTTACATATTCACACACTACAAAAAAAACTGTGAAAGAAATAAAATTACAAAAACCGTATACGTAAACGCATATAAGCATATTTATATATAAATCAAAAGATCTTATTTGGAAGGCCTTTAAAATGGCATTCAAGAAAATTCCACAGTCTTTGCATAAGTTCGAAGGCTGCTAAAAATTTTACTTGTTAAAAATTATGGACAAAAATTTAAAAAAATTAGAATATACAATAATTTGCCTTTTTGGTTGAAATATTTGTCTCTCTTTCAGAAAATAAAAATATTCGAGAAAAATAAAAAAAGAAACACTTAAACAAGTTTCTCTAGTGCAAAAACTGTGAGGAACTCACTTCAAACATTGTATATGTAAATAAATACATTCATAAATATGTATGTATGTATGTAAGTTGACACGTGTAAATGCAAGTTTACTAAGCACATTCCGCACAGTATGTGTCAACGGCAGTATTCATGTTGATATGATGTCCTTGAGTGTTTTGTTTTTTAATAAAGGTGTACATGTGTATGGATTGCTTATATTTGTATAAGTGTGCGTACACTTTTATTAGACTAGTACATACAAAAATCCTACTCTGTCTGAGCTAAACATTTAACAACTTGGTTCGTGCAAGTACTTAACAGCATAGCAAAGAGAAAAGAAGGACTTGCTTACGCATAATTTACTGTAAAGTCAGGTGACTTAATACACCTGAACATTTATACACATACACATGTTTGTATGTATATCTATTAAAATTCAAACAATTCCACATTCAGCTATTCGTTCATCACTCAAATGCCTGTTAGAAAAACAAATCCTAACTTACTCTAATATATTCACACACACACAAAAAAATACTACACATACATACTTACATATATTTTTAATACAAAAAAATAGCGTTCATTTATAAGCAAAAATTAAAACGAGTTATTAACTCGATTTGGCCAGAAATGTTTAAAAGGTAACCTAATGACATGATGGCTATAAAAGAATATTAAAATTATACATTTAGATAAAAAATTAACAACTAGGTAACCGCGCTATCAATACCAAAAACTACAACGTGTGGAACCACAAAGCCTTCGCTTAATCAAAACAAATCTGAAATAATGTTCGTATATTTAAATATTATTTATACACTAGCAGAACCTGAACCGCTTTTCAGGCCCAACAAAGTTTACGAATTGTATTTATTTAAAGATAGATTTTTATATCATCTGCCATCATTTGTTTCATATGCAATTTTTGTCAGAAATAGTATTTCATTTGTTTGAATGCCATTTTCCCTGCTGTGATCCTAACGGCTTTGTGCCCGCAATTATAGTACTGCAGATATGCCATTTAATATATTTTGTTTGTATAGGAGGAGCCACGTTCTCTAATTTTATCATTATTTAATTATTAGAATGAGTTGTACAATTTATATTAGAATGCCTAATACCAGGATTGAAAACTTAAACACCGGTAGTGGAGCTTCCTCTGCTCCGGTAGTATCGCTTGTTGGTAAAGCACACAAAGTTCGGAGACTACAGATCTCCAATCTTTTTCCATTTTATTTATGTCGAACTGGTCACGCTTACTGTTGTTATCAAGCACATTTTAAGCTTAACTTGTAACGATTCTGCTATCAGATGTAAAAACTATGTGAACGTGCGCTACCTATTAATTCCGGCTGTGCTCGTCGTTGGGGTGTGTCATATTGCGAATGATATTAATTTAGTTATAATTAAATACGAATGCGTTTTCGAAATTTAAACTTTAGGTAGCTATTTCGAAGAAATTACCCACAACATACTCAATAAATAAATAAAAACGAATTAAAAAAAAATTGTTGATAACTGAAGTGTAGCTGCAGATAGAAAACGCTACACTATTTCTCAACCCACCCGCCATGCCGACAAAGATGATACCGTTTATTGTCAGCCCAAAATGTTATAAATTAAAAAGATGAAAAAAAACTTACAAACTATTTAAGTTATTATATGAATTTTAAAGACTTTAAATATTATAGTGCACTAGATATTCGCCAAAAACTGTTGATTGATTTTGTATGGGAGATGTCACGTTGGCTTTAAAATGTTAGAAAAAATTTCCATTCATTCCATTGAGCCGTTTTCCGCTGATGCGCTTAGCAATGGACATCATTTAATAAATAGTCTAATCGGTTTCCGTACAAATTTTCTCCAGCCGTTATCCGGTTTTAGATAAATAAAAAAATGGGCGTAAAATTCTACGTGATTAATTTTTCTTTTTGTTTTTAAATTCTAAGTTGGTTTATGGCACCAACGAACGATTATTAATTTTTATTTATATATTTTGATAAAACAATGATTAATGTCACCCATAAATTACTCTAATAAAATATACAAAAATGCATCACCATCTTCTACCTCATCTACTGCTTGTACTCAAGCTCTTCACATTTTTAAGGTTTGATTGGCCCTAAGTCTCGAATTGATGAAGCCCATACACAATGATGTTGTTCTCTGTGGTTGTTATTGTTGACGATGTGCCCGTACATGGATAATACTGATGATGTATTAAAAACGCAACCACAACGGATGTATTAACCAGCCTAAATCTTGTAAATCTTGTACTACAAATGATTTCTTTTGTTTTCAGTATGTGCATGCAAATTAGACTTTATATTTGTCTCACCTTTCCAGTCGTCACACTGCCTTATAAATCAACTTTTAAGAAATGCAATAAACACATTTACACTTACGTACACAGACAAATACGAAGAGCCCGAAAACCTTAGGCAGCTAAATTTACATACATTTAGACATTTGTTATGCATGAATATAATTTTATATAATGAAATTCATTTGGTCTTATTCACATGATGATGTCATTTTCTAAGTCTCTGTATCTCTGCAAATATCTTCAGATAATGGGTGAATTGCATATATATTTTATTCTGTTTAAAATGGAGCCAACAATTTCTGAATTTATATATATAAGTGAACGGGCATCCATGTCAAGAATTTATTCGTGTTTTTTAATATATATTTTTTTTAATTGTACAATCTTTTTATACCCTTCACACAGTGAAAATAGGTTTGTCATTCCGTGTGAAATTTCTACAATTTTCATTTCCGACCCCATAAAGTATATATTTTCTGAAAGCTTATGAATAGGGGAGTCGATTAAGCTCTGTCCGTCTGTCCGTCTGACCGTCTGTCCGTGTGTATGTTGAAATCAACTTTTTGAAGCCCCCCGACATCACTTGGACCCTGGTGTGGTATTAAAATATCAGAAATATTCGGGAGTAGATCGGAATTGAAAATCAGAAACATCGTTACATAAACAACTGAGATATGAGCAAAAACCCACGACCACCTCGATTTTTTTTTCCAAAAACAACATTACAACAACATACATACATACAAACGTGTATACTGGTTAGAGAAAACGTGGCATCGAATCCCAGCTGAGATAAAAATAAATTTTGTTTATTTTTTCTTTTAGTTTTTTTTTTTTATTTTTTATTTAATATATTATTTATATTTTTATTATTTTTTTTTTAATTTTTTTCATTTTTTTTTTTTTTGTTTTATATTTATTATTTATATTTTTATTATTTTTTTTTTATTTTTTTTTTTTTTTTTTTTTTTTTTTTTGTTTTAACATACATACGTAAAGTTATAATTTAACAATGGGTTGTTTTTATATATGTAGGTTTTTTATATGTATGTACGTATTTCATATGGGATGAATGGTGATACAAACTACTGTTATTGCATGACTACACGTTGTGAAGGGTATATAAGATTCGGCACGGCCGAATATAGCGCTCTTACTTGTTTTTTCTAATGATGGTTTACATTCGATAACAAAAACCAAAAATATTTGCTTAAGAAATTGATTGATTATTTGTTTATTATAAACTTAAGAAAACATCAAAATATTAAATACAGGACATGGATACTTCATCAAAATAAAATCTCAAAAAATACTATTTAAGATTTTTAATTATTCATTCTTGTTGAGAGTTGCAAATGTTACAAATTTTTTATTTCGCTTTGTGTAGACCATGTTTTCGTTTTATTTATTAAAAAAAGTAAAATGCAAGTACTCGTAGTATGGTCTGGAGTATGTTATTCTCATTCGTTGTTGTCTTCTTTACTAGTTGGAGGTTCCCCTTTTAAACATGGTTTTGCATGTTGATGCATAGCCACTTCCGGCTAGAAGTATACCACTTAAGAATCTCTATTCTTTGTTGCATAATCAAAAAATTCTTATTTTTAATTTTTCACAGCCGAGTAGTACTGTTTTGTACGCAAAACCAAAGATAAAACAGAACAAAAGAAATTGTGCTGCAACAACGTTACGACAGTGCATAACAAAAGGAAAAATAAAATGAAACAAACAAGCAAACTGAAAGGCAGATGTCGTGAATAGAGGTATATAAAGATGCAAAAAGTTTAGAAAAAACATAAACAAAGAAACAAGCCAGCAAAAAAAGTAAAGGCCTAAAAAAGTTGTTTAACTCGTAACAAGAAAAATGTCATGCACTAGCACATTCAGTTCAGCCTTTCAACCAAATACTTATCTATCTACCTACATACATACAAACATATATATGTACATGCATTGCAATATTATTTTGTAATTTTCTTGACGTTTCTGCAGCTTTTGTTAAGTTTTTTTATGTTATACAACCCTGAAGTTCGTAGAACGTTTAGCGATCTAGATTTATGTCTTTAAAAAATCACACATCATTAGGTGTAACTGGGATGTGTTATGTAAAACTCATAGTTATACTACAACAACAAAAAAAGTTCTTTAAATAAGCAAAATATTTACAAGGTTCCGAATTATGAAATATTTTCAACGGAATTATATACATTCTATTGACTACACAATAGATTACTTAGGGCCTAGTATGTAGTGATATTTAGTGATAATAAAAAATTTGCATTACCACCAATAGAACTAGTGGGAATGTTGATGTTTTATTTTTTCTAACATCATGTATTTAAACGTAAGAGTGAATGTAAGAGTTTATGGGTATTTTCATCTGAAGCATGTTCAAGTGGCTTTTTCTTTGCAGTCATAAAGTAGAAACAAATTGAAAAAAAATGCAGTAGCCTTCTCTGCTTTTGTGCTTCACACAATTTACTCTCAGTTGCACAGTTCCAACGACAAATAAGAAAAATAAAATAAAAAAGAAACCAGTAACATGGTGAGGGCGAGTAACAATTCCTTAAGACAACAACTTCTTAAGCACGCACTCATTGTTTCACAAAATTTATACACTAAAACGTTGTTGCAAATTTTACATTCTTTTCTCCCCTCTTATTTTTTTTATTTTTTTTTGTTGACGATGTCTGCTTTAAGTTTAAGGCACTGATATTAGAAATACCGTTGAAAAAATTTAATTCAGCTGAGGATGAAGATGATGATGATGATGATGATGTTACTAGTGCTAATGTCAGTCCTAAAGCTGACGCTGATGATAATATTAAGAATGAAAATGATTTGTTTAGCTTTTTGCTTAATATGATAAGTTTACTCTTCTTCACTTTTTGTTTGCGCTGCAATATTTTCTCAATATATCGTACACACACACACACATACATGCATACCTGCATAAAAGAAAAAACTTTCTCTTCTTTGCATCTCTGTAAGAAGTGTTAATAATCGAATTTCAGTGCAAATTATCAATGACTTGTTAAAGTGATTTTTGCTACTTTTCTCTGATTTAGAAAGCCGTTGGTTTATTGTTTTAATTTTTGTTAATGGTATTCAATACATAGAAAATTAACTTTAAATAAATTAATAAAAATAAAGAGAAAAATTTAAGAATGAAAAACTTTTGTTAAAAAAAAATTTCCTTTAAATCTCACCCATTGTTTTTCAACTATTTTTTTTTTTCATTTAATTTTTAATTTTTCGTTTAAGAAATCGTTAAAACAAAATAAACTTAAGAGAAAACCTAAATCAGCTTGACATGTTTTATTATGCATTTAACCTTTAAAACATGTTTGCTTATATGGCTTTTACTATAATACGAATGATTTATAAAGATTCACCCTACTCGAGGATGAATAATTCTCTGAATAAAAGTATAAAACCCTTAAATACAATTCCCCTTGCAAAACTCATTAAGAGTTAAAAAGTATTTCCAAAATATCTACGAGTATGTGGGTGTGGAAAAATGTTACAAAATGTTTTAAATTATAGCAAGAATTACTAAAGAATCCTTTATTATTACAACAACAACAAAAAATAATAATAAAATTAAAGATTAAAAAAAAAGACAATAACAAAGCGTTCAGAAATGAAAAGCTGCTAGAGATATTACTGCCAAAAACACGTACATTTATGACACATACCAAACGTACGGAGAAGCAGTTAACAAACAATTTTGCACCCAAAATCCATACGCACATACAGACTGACATATTTCTTGTAATTTAGATCGTAACCTGCAGTTCTTCCTACTTGCCAATAAACTAAAAACACTGAACAACATTTTTAAAGTTAATGCACCTACATAGTGTTTCCTTGAAAGGCTTTTATTTATGCCATAACTTACATTGATAGCCTTTCAAAATTTCACTAGTAACTAAAGGGCTTCAGGTAATTATCGCCCAATTAGCAAACGTATTTAACATCAAGATTTTCTGTTAACAAAAAATAATGTGATAATGTTTGCAGGGTTCCTACATACATTTTAGTTCCTAAAGGGTTTGAAAATTAAAATTAGACCAAAAACAACATAGTAGATGCAGCAGGGAAGAAGATAAAGTAAACGTCTATTTATGAGACTCTTAAATACATACTTGTATAACTATGTGATACTATATGACACATAATACAACGTGATAATCACTTTTGTCTTTCAAACATACTCCACACACACTCTCACACCTGCACATATTTCGGCGGTGGTATAAACATGTCCTTATACATACTTATGTAGTGATATATGTACTTGTATTTGTAAGTCCTAGATACAAATGTCTCATTCGAACAATGTTGAATGTTTTCCCTGTGTGTGAGAGATAAATATTTGCATCTTCTTAATTGAATTTTTCTAATGTTCATTTTTTATTTCGCTGTTTTTGTTATTTTATATTTTTTTCTTTATCTTATTCTTAAAATGTTACGAAATTGCTTCACGCACTTTTTAAACGAATTAGTAGCAGAAATAAATAACGAGCATTTAAGAGTATTTTGGATTTCAATGTTATTTTAACTTATACAATGTTATTAACACTTACTTGAGCAATATTTAAGACTGTTGCACTTCAATTATATATATTTGATTTAAATAATTTGATTTTTTACTTTCGTACAGCACATAGAGTTCTCTTTAGTAATTTTTCATTCAGCAGTTATCAATTCATAGCAGTGCTATAGCAAATATGCCGGACCTTCATGTAGAACTTGTCCGGTAAGTTATTTCATTTAAGAATGCCTTTCTTCGAGTCACCTAGAGTCCTATTCTAGAAATCGACGTGTGAGTAAAACTTAATTTAGACGGTATGTCGAATCGGCATAGGTACGCTATATATTATGAATTCGACATATTTCGGCAAATAATATGTCACCACATGAGTTTATGTATGCACGGTATGTCGAATTTCGAGTGATTATTGTGTGAACATTTGTTTATTAATACACATTTGACAATATCTAATTCCTAAAACTCTTAAATACATTATTGATATAATAAAACACCAGATTCCTAGTAATAGTTTGAAAATTATTTTATAAAAAACTGCAAAAAAAAGAGCACACCCTGCAGTTCAACCTGAGTTTAAGGGACAACATTTTTCAATAAAAGTAAGAAAATGTTCAGAAAAACTACGAAACGTCAAAAATTCGTTTTTGCTGAGTTGCCTCAAAAATTCCATAAAAATTTCTTTTAAGCCGCGCACTGGCAAATGGAACCTTGACTGAAAATGTTGCAGTTTATTCAGGGTCTCATCCTTAATCACCCGGTACCTAGCATTTAAGAAAAAAACAACTATTAATGTATCAAAATTAAAATCTGCTATTTAGTAAAAAACCGTGCCACACAATTACGACTTTTTTAAGAACTGGATGTATTGCTCTACAATTCTCTCCGAACCATGTTACGATTTTCTTCTTTAACTCTTGAAAATAGAAAATTAGTTTCACAAATCCTTGAAATTAAATTTTAATTATTCATTCATAACTGTCCACCAGCTTAAGCATTAAAATATAACTTTCTTGGTATTTTCTCTTAAATTTACAAAAGAAAATCAAGTTTTAAACTTCAATACAACTGACTTGGGCTTGACTAGCAGAACAAATTAGCCATTAACAGTTTATTTCAGATCCAAAAACTCCTTTTTTATTGAAAACAAAAAAATCGGAATCTTTTAAGTTCATGCAGCATAAATTGTAAAAACAATTCGAAGCGTTCTAACGACATGCGTCAAGTTATTTAAAATTGCTTGCAAAAAAGTACTTAAAATGCAATATCAATAAACTGCAGGTACTCGTGTTAAAACAAGAACAAAAAGTGTTAAACTAAAACAATGTTGTAGATAAATAAAAAACATTGTGAGAAGCTCCCTGAAATATGCTATGCAAAAGGTGTAAAATCATATAATCGTGTTCAATTGCATTCAGTTACTGGTAGGAAATCCACAAAATATTTTCTAATGATCAAATCAAACAAACAACACACTTACAAATTAGAAAAGGAACCGATTGTCAAAGTTAATTTTTTCACAAGCTATTAATGAATATCGGTTATCATAATGATACTCACTTTTAAATTCTTAAATTTATTTAAAGATAAATTCAGTTTTAGTTTGTTCCGGCCAATGAGCTCCGTAGCTGTTTACGAAGATGCATCCGACTTGTACAGTATTCCTTCATTTTCACTATGAACTTTAAGCCTGTAAAACTTTTAATTTATAATTTCTCATGTTCACATTAATAAAATTTGCATACTAACAAGTGAACAATTTTCGCCATAAATTTTCTACTGGATTTCTTTCTTATACCCCCATATTCGTTGTTTCTCAAAATGATTGCAATATAATTTAATAATAAAGAAGCTCAGAGCAAAAAATGAAACAACAAAAACAATGTCGTTTAAGAAAGAATGTTTATGGAAATTGTTTCACTTTAACTTGAGCAAAGTAATAAATGTTTAAATAATAGAAAAGTTAACCACCCCAGAAACAACATGCCAACAACAATTCTTTAAGAGGTTCACTTATACAAACAATCACACCAAATTCTCACAACCAACTTGTAAGATAAACAACTTTAAACTATAGAAACTCATATATGCAGTTCGTAGTACCTGGCTGATATTGAAATAGTATTGGACTTTTGGTAAGTAGTATTGGTTTTTCAAAAAGACAAAGAGAAAAAAAAAACAAAAACAATACCAATACCAACGACAAACACACACAAAAAGAAATAAAAATAACAAATTAGAAAAGTTTAAAATAAAATTCAAACAAAACAAAGTTTTCCAGGGCTTTGCAAATGTTTGTGTTGTGTGTTTATATTTGAAATATCCTGACGCCTCCTGTGTATATTTTCTCTTCTGTATCTGCATAAATATGCATGTGTATTAGTGTGAGTTTTTACTTTTAACCTTAAACACATCCAGCCATTCATTCATTCACTCATTCATCCATTTATTCATTTGATAAACCTCTATTCACTCACTAACTCACCCTGTAACACATTTGCTCTAAAGTCAACACCTTGCAAAGATCAAAAAGTCCTTAAGAATGGTTATAAATCACTAACAAAAACAGCAAAAATAAATAAATAAATTAGAATTTTAAGTAAAAATTCCAAAAGAAAAGCAAACATAAAACACTCCGAGTAAGAAAATGAAATAGTAATAATACAATTTTTCTTTATACTTTAAAAACATTTTTGCAATTTGTAAATGCAACAGCTAGGCACTGTTAAATGTACAAAAAAAAAACAGGCGGGAAGTGGGATGTTCATTTGCAAAAGAAACTTAAAAAAAAACATAAAAACTTTTACAGTATATTTTTCAAATTAATGTCTTGAACTTTGTTTTAGATTAACCGACAAAAAAGGTATGTACATGTTTTTTTTATTAAAAGCGAAGGACTGACTTACCTCGACCTTCGCGTCGCAGGATCTTTCATAACCATAGCCTCTGAAATTTCGCCAAAACGATTAAAGTAGTCTTTTAAGCTTTCTAAAAATAAACAAATGGAAAAATACAATTTTATTTCAGTTTATTAAAAAGAAAACCTGTAACAGAACTACACACATTTCTCCCTACAGTTGTGTTAAGTGTGTTACAAGTCTTATTAAAATTCTTATTGGGTCATGAACTAAATAAACAAGAAACACATAAATAAATATGTGCGTATTTGTGAGGCCTTTTATCGAACACACAACCAATTACATTTGCTTTGGTCTTTTGTGCTTAGGTACAATGGTTGCAACAAGAAAAATACACATTTAACATCCTGGGAATTTCTGTAATTGTATTTGCTTAAGATAACATATGTATGCCTCATTAGAATCTAAAGATTATAAACAAAATTATGAACAAACAAGCCACGTCAATGCAAGATCTCTGCAAGACCAACGGTCTTTAAAAATATTTATTTGTAATGTGACTACCAACTCGTTTTAGTATGCAAACGATTTTTTACACTTCAGACTCGTAATAAAACGCACACACATACAGAAGTATATTGTCACTAATCCTCACAAGCCATCAAAGAAGAAATTTCATTTGTTTTCATTTTTTTTTTTTTCTCTTGGCATTAGATTTTATCCCACAAGGTTTGATAACAAAATACAAACCAAAAATAAAAACAAACAAATAACAGAAGGGTAAATAAAACAAACAACACTTTAGTCATCAGTTGAGTGTAAAATTTAACACTTGGGTAACATAATTGTAACAGGAAACTTTTTATTTACAAATAAATTCGATTGCAAAAGGAGCGGAGGGAACTGAAACTGTCCATTTAGGCAGCCAACTAACCAGTCTGTCAATCATTCAGCCACCTTAAAAGGAGTATGTGTAGTGCCCATAAATAAGACAAAGGTTTGATACATGTCATATAAATTCAAATAAGGAGTAGTTATGTTTATGTATCCTGCCGATTCAATATAAAACCTTTCACCTACAGTTATTTGTGTATTAGTATCCTATCTGAATACACACATGCATCGACAGTTTATTGCAAACAATTTATTAGAAACTTGTTCTAAGTACTACTGCCTCTGTAGCTTAAAATATATTTTACACTTAGAGAAAAAGAACAATAAGACTAGATTTGAACTATTGACTTCGGCATTTATGACAATTCCAGCAATGCTTCGAACATTAGAAACTTTCCAGGTTTCCTTAGTTTGTAGTGAGCAAAAGTAGATGATTGTAGAATTTTTATCAAAAAATAATAGAATTTAAAAAATTAACCACTAATAAGTCTTTACAATCGATACAAAAAAACTGCCTACAGTTCATATCGCATCCATTTTTGAATACCACCAACTTTATGGCGTGGTGGTGAAAACAATATTTGGTAGCACACAACAATAACAAATATAACGTCTTAAAGCTGTAGACACAAAAAAGTTTAGGTGACTTCTTTTGGAAAATAATATTAATAAAAACTTTTCGTTTATGAGTTTATTGTTATTTACAATATTAGCGCATGTGGGCCTACTTTCTTATTATGAACCATAAAAATTAAAGTTTTTATTACATAATAATCGCGTATTTTATGTTGGCCTCTTTAGAGGAATCGCAGCGATATGATTATTTAAAACATGAACAATTTTTACAATAAAAACAAAAACCAGGCAAACTTTCATTTGCAGTCACCCACTATTTTTTATTGCACCACTGAAACTTTTTAATCTAACGGAAAGACGCGTCGTAGTGATAAAGCGGAAAAACAGTATCAAAAAATAAAATACAAAGTGAAACATATTTTGTACAAAACAATCGAAGAAAATCTTAATCAAAATATTATTATAAGTTTTAAAATACCATTTCTTGGACCCAATCTTGTAATAGAGTTTAACAAGGTCCTAACTTTACTTACAGACGACAAAACAATTCAAACCAAAATTTTTCATATTTCTCCCAGTGCTATTGAAAATATATTAAAAGAAAGTAACCGGTTCTTCACCAAATTATATAAATTGCTTTTAAAGTTCTAAAATATTCACACAAAATCATTTCTTCAAACAAAAAATATTTGAAATGTAAAATAAGAACAAAACAAATAAAAAAAGTTTTTATGAATGACTTGTTTGTATTTTGATATCGGTTTTATATTTTCTTTGATTATTTCTATAAGCATAAAATCAAATAAAACATATGAAAGTAATAATAAATACTTTCGATGCTTTCGAGATGCCAACAGCATCTGTGTATGTTTGAAATTAACAGGACGAAAGGAGCTAAAGAAAAATAAACAGAAGGATTGTGTGTAAGACGAATTTCAAATATACTTTGCACATATCAATACAATAAATACGAATTTAAGAATAAAAAATTTAAATTTTCTATACCAAAAAAAATGGATTTCACAAACAAAAATTTCACAAAAACGTAGAGCAGACCGTAGAGCTCCTTTAAACTTTACTACTTATTGAAAAGGATTTATTCCCTTAAATTGACAAAAACTCAACTTTAATGTGTTTATAAGCTTTCAATTTTTTTTATTTTATTTTTTCTAATTTCACGACAATATTACAATATTTGCTTGGTAATTAAAGAATCGTTCATGTGTTATTTCTTTATTTATTTGTTTTAAAAATCTTACTGAAGAGCGCATTTCAATTTGCCACTAAATGTATGTACAGTCTTCTATATGTTTTTATAAATACGGATGATCACAAGTAGAAATGCCCCAACTCGTATTTCTTATGTTTCTCAGTGATGCCAATACATTTCACAAAAATACACCACGACACAAAAATTTAATACAAGAGTATAAAAATAACGGTTTTGCAATCAATTTCACAAAAGAAAATACCTTGCGACCAACGATGCAATGATTAAAAGCCAAACTCGTACACAATAATAACTTTATTTCAATCATAAATAGATCCTAATTAAAGCCATTCTTTGCCATATTTCATATTAAAAAAAAAATAATTTTATTACATATAGGACGTTTGTGGTGGTTAAGGAAAAAAACAAAAAAAAATCGAAAGTCGTACACGCTACTCTTTTTAAAAAAGTTATGTTTATATTATTAGTCTTAGTAATGGTCAAATGTCAAAATAATCTTGGTAGATTTTTTAAAAAAATTAAATCGGTAGACCGTTCAAATAATTCAGAGTTTTACAAATAAAACTTTACGAGGAGGTAACATCCATTTCCAAAATCGCAAAAAATTTTAGACAAAAGTTATTTAAAAACGATACAAGTAAATTCACAACAAATAAGGATAAGCGCAAGGAAGGTCACAATACAATTTTTACTGCAGCTTAAGAAATAAGTGTCGTCTGATCATGCAAGGTAAATCTTCTTCTATAGCGCGAATCATTAAAGGGAAAAAATCCTGTGATCAAACTATCTGAAATATTGTTATTGCGCCAGACTTGATTGGCAGATTAGGTAAAAATATGTCTCTACTGAGAGAAAAAAATAAGATATAATTTTCAAGTTTGCTACACGCACACAAATAAAGAATTTTTAATTTTGAAAAAATATGTTGTTCACTGATGAGAGCAAATCTTACATATTTAGATCTGATGGAAAGCAATACGTATGTTGGAAGACAAATAATGAGCTTAAAGCATGGTGGAGGTCGATAGTAGACGGGAAGATTTATTGTCAGTTTTTCAAATCAAATTTGCTAGAAAAAAAAAACTGCCTCTCAACAACAACTACTATTTTACTCCGCATAACGATCCAAAGCGTAAAGCTTGGTTTTCACTATGTCATATGAAATGTCAACAAAAACTGCCTCAAATGAATTCTCGTCAGTTTGCGTCAAATGCGTTTTCACTGCATTTTAAAAACTAACAAAAAAACTGACGAACGACAAACAAAAATAATTGACAACTTGTTGTCAAATTTACTTTGAAAAAGAATGCTGCCATATCTGCTGACAAACTGAAATTTGGCGTTTTCACTTATTTGTCAGTTTAGATGGCAGTTTGTGTGCATAACTGACTGCAAACATAGATGACGCCATATGACAACCCGTTTTCATACAATTGCCAACAATTTGGGCAATTTGACAACAAAAATGACATAGTGAAAACCAAGCTTTAGGCTTCTAATGTCCAGTTATTGTTATTGTATAAGTGTCCAAATGTAACAGAGACTCCTGTTCTTAACTCCCATATTAACTCAATTGGAAATTTTGCGCGCGCAAAGAAAAAAATATGGTTGTGGTAATCATAATCTAAGAGCAACATACTTTGATTAAATTGTATGATTGTGGTTGAAACATATGATGGTTGCACGTTATCATATTATGTTTATTGAAAGTATTTTGCAATTATCATACTATGACTAAAAATTAAACATAAAATTTTTGTTTTTTTCTAAAACAAATTTTATTTTAATAAAAATAAATGTTTACGCAAGACTCTAAGGCTGAATTTGCAATCTTCAAACATTTGCTTGTGATCAGGAGCTTGTTCTTACTATTTTAAAAAACAGCTTTTTATATCAATATTTAAGTTATTTCTTTAAATTTTTACAACTTTTATATACTTATGTTTTCACATGTCAAACTTTTCAATTAAAAACTGTATTTAACAAGAAGAAGAACCCCAATAACAATCATAACATTTTGACATAATCCGAATTTAAGCGAATCTTTTTGAAAGAATGGGACAAAATTGAACCCAGCTTATGTCGCAAGCAGGTAAAAAATATGCCTTAGAGATTAGAGACAGTTATTAAAACTAAAGGTCTTCACACGAAACATTTCTAACTGTTTTATTTTAACTGTTCGAGCTTGTCTGTTAACCACTGTATGTAAACAAATGTACGCTTTAATGTTATTCGAATAAATCTTGTCAGGTGTTACATTGCAAATAAACGAAATACGCACAATACTGATACTGACGATTTTTTTTTATTTCAATTTATTTCGTTTCGTTTAGTTTTATTTCATTTATTTGTTATGAATTGATTGACATTTTTTTGTTATTTATTTAAAAGAAAATTATTAAAATAAATTGACACTAACACTAAAAACAGTTTGCGTATGAATTACGTATACGTGCGTATGTACTGTGAATATATGTGTGTGTATGTAAATATATTTCACTAGATGTACATGTATGTGTGTATGCGCAGCCATATAAACAAAACAGTAGTGTGATGTCAGAATAGTTTGATAAATATTTTTGGAAATTAATAATGTCATTATATGATCGTGTGCCTGTACAAATTAAAGTGTGACAAAATAATGTCAGACAATGTGAGAATGCTAGAATGTGTCGAATTTTATGAAGCTACATATAGGACATCATATACACCCCATTGTGGCATTTAGTTCATAGTGACTCATAGAGACTTTGTTTATGAAAAAATGTGTAACTTCATAATGCGGTATTCACAGCAGATGGTGTAACTTTTAAACGCGGTTTTTCTCTTTTAAAACTGAAATTTCATTTTGAAGGATACAAATTTTTCATTTCTTGTCACTTATCTATTCAATATTAAAAGGCAAACAATAAGGTTTCCCAATTTTTTACTTTGAAAGTATTGAATTTGGTGCCAACAAAGGGTTTTACTTCATTGATTTGAAAAAAGAGACACCCAAAATACACCGACATGATGAAAAGACAAAGATCGCCCAGGCTAGCCAAAAAAGTCTCAACAAGAACCTGCCAGTTTAATGAAAGCTACTCAAGAAACAATTTTAAAACGATTGCAAGCTGAATCATTCGTCCAAAAGCAGATAAATTTGATACCATATGAACTAAAGCCGAGACACTTTGCATGACCAAAATGTTGTTTGAATACTTTAAAAGGAAATCATTTTGGCGGTGTATCATTACTTTTGATGCAACAGGTTCGTATTTAAAACCTAGCCAACCTGCTAAATCAAAACCAAAACCAAATGTTCATGACGCTAAGGTATCACCGTTTAATTTTTTGGTATTGAGATAATATGGACCAAAAAGCCATACTAATAAAATTTCAGCATCATACATCTACTGCTATCGCTTAAATGAGATTTTAACTTTTCTTAATGGTAGAGAATGCCTTATTGAGAGTTGGATGTTAAAGTAGGCATGTCAAGGTACTTTCTTCTCGTGAATTCGGTTAAATATATATGAGGTTGCTAGCTTGTAAGAATTTTTCATTCGGCTGAATAAGTAACTTAAGACCGTCACTTAAAAGGCAAACTCGTAAGGTATATTCATGGCGGCAACAAACACAATAATAAAAGAACACATGCATTAATTTTAGTTCGGCAGATGCAGACAAATTATTGAAAAAAAAATAAATTGTATTTTAAAAAACAAACATCTGATTGGATAGCCGTGCCTTGTTTATATGCTTTGGTCCCTTGTTTTTACAAAATCTTTGTCAACATAAAAATAATATGATTTTATGAAAAAGCGTTATATGGGAGGTGGGCGTTTAAGTAATTTTCCGGTATTTTAATAATATTAACCTCAAAGTCACATAAGCACCGATTTGAAAATTTTGAGGAAAAATATCTCTTTTAATAAAAAAATACACCCGTGAAATTTATCGTGTTACGTCATTGTATTCCGGCGTTATTGCATTTGGTTCAATGTCAAAAAGATATTTTTCCATGATCTTCTCCTACATTCCAAAGCATAAATTTTTTATTGATTTTTCCCATTTGCATATCAAATGTTTCTGATCTATTAGTTTGCAAAATTACATCCTCCTGGCTTATATACTCCCACTGGGGTGGATATAAATAGACCCGCCCAAATGCAATATAGATTTGAAAATTTTATTTTTCTTTAACATATTTCTGCGCTAACACGTTTTTAGTTAAAAGCCTTATAGAAAAAACAAGCAATAATTATCAAACTGCTTTTAATTTATTTTTTATCTTTTTGTTGACAAGTTAACTTTTTGTATCAACCGCCATTTAATATGATGACAATGGTACGTAAACTCAATGCATTTTTAAATTGAAGTACGTTTGCCACATGCTACTGCATATATTTAAATATTATTGGCTCAGTTTATATATTTTCTTAAGCAATAATTTTTGCTATTGTTTATAATTTTATTTTTCAACGCAGCTCGTATACCAAAGTTTTTATATTGTCTACACTTTGTGGGAATCTTGCCAACATTAAACAATGTTTCATTTAAAGGGTTTCTCATTTTTAGACTAAGTTTGTAATATTTTAAAATATAGAATCTTTTTAATTCAAAACATAATTCATACCATGTACCCTGTTAATTATGCAAAAGCATTGACACTTTTAACGAATGTGCATACTATGCAGAACACCGCAAAAAGATGCAAATTTATAAAACTTTTCATCGGTCGCAGGCATTGAAGCACTCTCCATCCATTACATACTCAAATCTAAGTTAAGATCTTGTGCTATGCCCGTGTAAGATCCAGGTAGTGTAGGAATAAAAGTCACGAAGCCATCATATGTAACAGTTTTCCACCTATTGAGATCTAAATGAGTTTTAAACTGACCTGATCTTTTATGGCTAAATTATGTTCAACAATAAGACCCATTTGTGCCTTAAAGAGTTTGCTAACAAAATTGCCATACATAGAGTGAGACCAATCTACAACAGACTGTACAAACTTAACTTAGTCCAAAAAAGTACGCAATTTGGTACAACTTTGTGAGTTGGCCTTCATGATCGTAGGATATCGCACCCTCGATTATTTCTTATCAGGCAACCTTAAACCACTGGTTTATAATGAGAAACAAGCAAGAGCTGAGGCCATTCAAAAATGTTCACCCTTTTACAAACAAAATTATTTTAATTTGAAATTTACTTAAACTTTAATTTCATGCAGTTTTTTTTCAATTTGAAGTTCTATCGGGCTTCAAACATTTTCATATAATAACTTGAGTTATTAAAAATTATTTGTCTCTTCTTCCCTGCTGGAATTGGAAATAAAATACAAATTTAAATAAGTATTTATTTAAATTCAAAAGTTGTCATTAAACTCGAACAAAATTCTTAAATAATTTTTTTTTGTATATAAATTGATAAAAAAAATTAAAAAACAATGAAAACACATTCAAAAACATGTTAAATTAACTCTTCTTTGCAGAAAACCTTTAAAAGAATTTCGGGATTTTTTGACAAATATTTCCTAATAAATTCTTCAAACCCTATTTTCTGCAACAAAAAAAGTGTCACATTATCGCAATCACTATTTAAATTCTTATAAATCTCACACATGTAGTTGGTGGCCAGTGAAAAGAACATTAAAAAATTAACATAAGAAATTCAACCATAAAATGTATCTACACATCTGTGTTTACATTTAACTGCAAACATTTGTTAAACGCGCATAAATTATGGAATGAATGTTGCACATTCTAAAGGCATCAGCACCAATTTAACTCATGAAAATTTTCACTAGAAATGAAAAATAAACTATAGATGTTTTGAACAGCTGCTTAGAGACATTTTATGTCTGGGATCATCAAATGCAAACAATAGACTTAAAATGCCACCAATAAAAGAAATGTGGTGCGATTTTTTTATCGTTTTCATTTCGAGTATGATACAATATACAACAAATTTAAATAAAATTCTTGTCTAAGTAACAAGCAGAAAAAATATTTATTATATTTAATATAAATAATTTCTAAGAATTCATCAAATTGTTTACTCCAAGGGAGCATATTTTTTTAATTTTATTAATACAGATTTTTCAATACTTTAATAGTAGTTAATGAAGAGATTTCAATACAAATATTATTTTGGTAACGTTGTTTATAAAAAAAAATACTTCCTTTACCCTACAAGAACAATGACGGTCATTTGATGCATTAACTGCAATTTAAAAAGTAAAAGTATATTTTTATAAATGTGTTGCAATACCACAAAGTTAATAACAATTACAGTTAACGTTAAATATTGTACAGTATGCAATGATGCTACTCAAAGTTTGCAGCGAAATATAGGCAAAAACGAATAAAAGTTACACTACATTTGAACTCAAAAATACATGTTACTTTTTTATTTGTGATACAAAAAGGTCGATTATATACTTTATTTATACCTCTTAAAAGCTTATTGAAAAGTGTCAAATTCGCCAGTGCTTTTTTCTACCACCGCCCTTCCCAATTAAATTTGTCCATCAATTCGTCCGTCATAACCTTACGGATGACTTCGCCGACGTCTTCTGCCACTTCCTTTTCTTTAAACATAAACGTTTTCTGTAAGAAGAGTAAACTTTAAAATTTTTACATACATATTTAATTTAAATTTAAGTTGCTTGCTACTGCCATTGCGAAGTCCGGCGATTTTATTTTCTCCTCAATGCTATCAACGTCTTCCAAAGTTTTTAAAGGCAGCATTGAAGCGACTTCATTAAGGGAATGGTCCACTATTTCTCCCGTCACGCGGAACACCGACTGCTCCACCTTCCTTATGGAGACCCCCTACAAAACCTGCTGATGTGGATGGTACTTCATCAGAAACTATCACTTCACTCAGCTTCTGCAAATTCTTTTCAACACTTTCACTATTTTCACTCAAAACTTTTATATTTTTTTTATAGGACTCAGATGCCCTTTTTACTTTTGAAAGACAATTTTAATGATGTCCTTTCTTCATTCTTATCTTTTTTTGAATTGTTTAAATGTTTTTCTTGTTTTTTTTTTAAATTTTTTTATTTTTAGCACTGAACTGTTCACTTTTATATTCGAACTACCACCAATTGACAATTTGTTTCAGTACGCGGGGATTTACAAAAATTTATATGACATTTGCATGCTAAACGGCAAAAAATGCAACCCAGCACTATACAATTTAACATGCAGTTGTCTCTATCACACTTATTATTTTTTCGACTGTATAAAATAGCGTTGCATTGCGACACATTTTTTTTTAAACAGTCTTGTTAATAAAAATCCCCACAATTCCATAATATAAAAAATCAAAATATTTCCTTTAATTTATTTTAAAAAGGACAAAAAACAACTAAAACTTTCGAAAAACATACTCTGATGATCAAATACGCATACTTAAATGATGGCAAATTAAGATTAACTAAAAGAAAAAATTTATCAATATACTAATCAAAATTTGTTACGAAAAACCTCCTATGGCAACGCCGACAGCAAAAATTTAATACAAAACTGTTGCAAGTGTGTTAGTAAATTAGTTTTGTGTGTATTAGTTTCCATCAGCAATTTCTTGTAGGGTTATCATTTGAAAAGTTACCATTTTCTATGCTCTAAATCGATAGAAAATATGATTGTTTTAAGTTTTTGAATGTTTGATTAATAGTCTGTCTACGTTTACACAACTGTAAAACATTTAAACATTTTACGAGTACATACTTAACAAATAGAATTAAAAAATATTAAATATTACTCATACGCTCAAAGCGACTATAACTCAATGCAACCCTCTAACCGCCACTAAATTTAAAAAAAACAGTCGAATTTCATTTCATTTTATGAAGAATTTTTTTTAATTCACAGTTTTTAGGAGGTTCCACTAACTGTATCATGACTATAGAAAAACTTATCCAATTTCGACGAAAAGTATTGTATATCAGAATATTAAAATTTTAACTTTCCCTTACTTATTTATAAACAGTTTTCTAATAGCTCCAGTAGTTGGAAACGAATTTAAAAAAATAACATTTTTTTTTTCAAATTTCCCTTTTTAGCTTTGCAATTATAGACTTGTTTCTGGCAATTTTTGTAACCTCTTTCAAAATTTATTGCTACAGCGTTTATTGTTTTAAATATTAATATATTGTTGGCGTTGAACAGTCGGTTGGTAGTTCTGGTGAACACGCTAATTTATGAATTTCTATAAATTTTTCGCTCTACATATGTTTGACTTAAAAGTACCATTGTACCGCGGATAGTGGCTCCATTCTGCTGTAACTCTATATCTGGTATGTTTTCAAAAGCAAGACGTAAAATATGTTCAATCCAAAACCTCTACCCATTTACTACTACAGCATTTCCATCTTAAATTCCATCTTAATTAAAGGTCCAATGATATTTTCAGATGTAATACCCCACCATGCGGTACACCTAATGGGATGTAATTGCCGTCGATGAATGACTCTTGAATTTCTTTATAAAACGTTATTCATTATCAGATTTTTAAACAATTTTAATTCGTTTCTGGTCAACTGTTGAAATTTAACGCCATAGTGATGCACGAGCTATTTCCAGCTGAGCAAAACGTTTTCGTGCAGATGCTTCTAGTATGCCATCAATAGTTTAGTCTACATGTTCAGTTCACGTTCGAGGTAAATTTCTGATGGTGCCAATTTGCTTATGACGATGAAAGAATCATTGCTTCAGAAGGCAATGTTGACGATATGTTTTCTTGCATTAAAGTAATTGGTCGCTGATTAAAACAATTAAATCCTATTATTCTGTTTTGTTTTTCAGTTGCAAATCTCTCCACTATTTACGGTCGAACTCATAAAAATTCAAATAGGGATATAAATTAAATTTTCATATAAAACATTGTTTCAAAACTTTTTATAATTTCTTTAAAAATAAGGCAGTGAAGAGAGAGAGAGGGAGAGGGAGAGAGCGAAATAAAGTAAAACAGTCGCTATTAAAAAAAGTATAGTCGCTCAATTTCAATCTTACCCGCTACACGACTACATCCTTAATACGTCATAAGCCAATATTTGGATAATCACATGATTGCAATTCCATAACTTTAAATTACCCTCAGACGAATTTTCAATTATTATGGACAACTTTACACCATAAAAACTTATTTCCTTACCTTTTCAACGTACAATATCATTTGGGACAACAACTCATTTCATCTTTTTATTTAACTAATTTAATACAGGATTCTTAAAATAGTCTTAACCTGAAAGGTAATCAATTTACAAAACTCAATTCTAAAATTTAAGATGCTTTCCTAAGAAACTGCAAAAACATAAATAAGCAGGTTCTTCTTATTGCTACAAAGATAAGTATCTGTGCATACAAAGAGATTTTTTACGTTTATATCATTTGTAAACGTCTTTCGATCAAATTAAGAGTTTATATTTTTAGGTCTTTTAACTGTCTTGCAAAGCATAGAATATATAAAGTAGATAATATACTATGTAAGTAAGTATATAAACAACTAAGTAGTATATTTTTAAATGAAAAATAGTATTGTCCATTCACAACCAATCTAACCATTTTGCCTAACGTCTCAATCCCAAAAAGTCATATTGTAAAAAACATTTTAAATTGCGTAGTGAAACTCATTTGAAAAAAAATTATTTAGTTTTTTTTTTCGCCAATATATTCATAAATATTGACACATTTATATACATACAGACACACACATAAATCATGTTAATACCCTGCATTTCTTGTTTTACTTCATCACTAGTGGTTTATTTCCTCATTCTCTGTCATCCTCCTTAATTATTGTTGGAAATATAACAAAGTTGTCATGTACCAATTTTCTTACTGCAGGGCGGTAACATCTGTCGCTAACGGAAATTTGACGAAGTAAAATTGAAATGAATGTATGACATGGTTGCGTCACTCAACGTTCATTTAGTCTTTACTTCCGTGGCACTTATATTTAAACTCAAACACAGCAGTAGTCAAACTCATCCTTTTCATTTGTGTCCTTTTAGAAACTCTAAATGTTTTAGAGCCATAGCCATACAACTTGTTTCCCTTTTCTGCTCTTGATGGATGCTGTAGTCAAATTTATTATTATTTTATTTCAGGAACTCAATCATGATTTAAAATTGATGTGACTTTGCTTGGCAAAAAATTTTCCTTCGTTTTCATTCCTCCGTCTATGGCTTACTAAAATGCAATCTTCTTGTACGAAATTAATTGTTGTTGTAATGAATAAAATTATAATTAAATGATGCAATGTCTAACAGCGCCCTTTGCCTTTATTCCCCATTACTGTCTGTAAGAAACATCGTGATCCTTACACATACAAACACACATAAGTGTGAGAATAGACGAAGAAACACTGTCGTCTTTATCATCAGGTGGTAACCCCAAGATGACTAAAGTGCGTTAAATAAAGTTTTGAACCCAGTATGACATTTTAACATCAGAAAATTAAGAAGAAAAAAAAATAACCACAATTAAGATTCATACATACATTTTTTCGATGCAAGAATGTGTGTATTTAAACATGTAGTGGTTTAATTTAATTATGCTATTTGTGGGTTTGAAAATGATTGTCTATAGATGTAAGACATGGAATGGAACAAGTACTTGCTGAATAAAGTCAAAATAGGCGAAACAATTTTGTGCCTTTAATCAAATGGATAAAACAGTATCGGTTGTGAGTACCGCAATTGTTGCCAATCGCACACTTTAGTTGTGATACTAAACTTCTACGGTTGTATGTACAAAATTTCGTTTCGACATATAAAAATGTAGTCAGCACTAACAAATTATGATTCTTGCAATAGAAATTTTATAACCACAAAAGTAAAGTTAGATTACAAGATTGAAACGAAGAGATTGGCAATAAATTTGAGTTTCTGTTTTCTGGGTGCAGTATCTTACAATTTGTTTCAACTTATTTAAGAATATATTTACCATAATACAGGTTTCTCTGGCAGTTAAGCGATAAAAATCCACAAACGACAGTTTTTTCTCTTCACAAGGAAGTACAAGATCAAATATTATAGATAAGTAGAAATAGGCGCGGTGATGCTAAAACTATCAGCAGAATCAAATATCTGTTCCGGCAGAAAGGACACCCATTTTCACATTGATTGAAAGAGACTGTAAAAAGAAAAATATTCAAGTGGGGAAACCTAACTAATCTAATTAGCTGTGTGATTTTGTTGCAGTTTTCACTGGATGTCCGAATATGACATAAACACTGCATCATACTAGGAACAGACACTTAAATATTCTTTATCTTCTGAAGGAACGTAGCAGGGCTAAGTATTCAGATTCAAAGTCAGACTGCATTGAAGGCCTTTAAGAGAGATATTGTCAAATCGCGATTGATTAGTTAATTTATGAGAGCTTTACGTCATCTTTTTGACCATTGTGATGACAAGCCATTCTCGATTCTCGATAAAGTATTTAATAAGTATTTATATAGATGAAAAAACTAAGAAGTAGTCACCGTTCAGTTATACTCTAGACTTTTGCAGATTATAAGGAATGAGAAAGAAACAACGTTTTTTGTGTTTCATTTTTATTTAAAGTTTTACGCCTGTAAACTTTTTTCTCACGAATCTATCATTTCATGTAAAATGTTCTCTTCTTCTTCTTACATCCCTTCTTACAGACATACATCTGTGTGTATTTACAAAAAATATTTGTTTAAAGTCAAATTTCGTTTATGTCATAAAAAATTTTAACAATTTTCTTGATATTTGCAATAAAAACATATTAAGTACCACACACACATAAATATGCATATGCATTAGTCCTTAGTGGCGCTCACAGCTTTTAAATGGATTCAAAAAGAATTTAAAATAAGTTTCGATCAATTGAGCTTACGTTGCCTTAGAAAGAAAAAAAAATTGAACACAAAAGCCTCTAATATAAAGACAAGGTAAACATCTGCTAGTATTTACCTTTAAATCAATTTTTTTTTTCAATATAAAAAAACAAAATAAAGAGCACAGTAAACCATACATGACATGACTTTATTATTTTTACAGAATTTTTGTTTCTTTTTTTTTAAGAGAGCATCTATTGAGTAGTCTGAGTAAAACGTTGTAGGGCATCCGTCTATAACAAATTACATTTAATCTACGACACTTTAAAGGCATTAAAGGGTTTGTTAAATATTTCACTAGACATTTATCCACAGTAATAAGTATGTATTCGTGTACATACACATACACATACACATCGATAAATAAAAGGAAAATAAAAACTTGTTGATATGAAAATATCACAAAGCAACAACAACAATAAAATCTTCTACATAGACTTTCGTACATTATATTAGAGATAAATCTTTGAAAACCGAAAAAATGGTTGATTGAAATACATGTACCACCAAGAGGTCTTCTCTTTTTATTTTCAACTCGTACTCGGTATGTGTGACTTGAAAGCAAACAACAAATCATCGCAATTCTTCAATGTAATATCTATGAAATATCACAGACACACATGCAAAATGCCGCCACGTAGTTAGAACTTGTAAGAATAGTAAATGTTGTCTCAATATAAATACAAATGTATGTACATACGCGTAAACAGATATATTTTGAACAAAATATATACTAAATCTCAAGTCTTTTTGTCTGGCCATCTGTCTGTGTATTTTTCCGTAGCTACTTATTTCTAATTCACTTTTTACGTGTTTCGTGTTTTTACTCTAAGTAATAGTAATAGTTACTTGACTTTTTTTATTATACTTTTTTAGTTCTTTTCTTATTGTTCCCGTTTGGCTTTTTGCTAACGACTTAAAATGGTCGTTGATGTTCATTCCCTTTTCACAATTCACACACTTGTTTTAGTCTATGTATCAAACACTGCTACCAGGCACTAAGCAGCAGCTAAAAATAATGCCGGTTATCTGGCAGTTAAATATTAAATAAAATACTTGTAAAATTGAAATGTTATTTGTAAATGACTTGTTCACTGGTATAAGAAAAACAAACAAGACATATGAGAGTTTGTTTTTATTTTTTTTATCATCTTATGACGAATGGAACACAGTGCAGAACGTCTGTTAAAGAACATGAGTCTCAATTCTAATTAGAAAGAAATACCAAATTAGGGAATTAAAAAAATCGTCTTTTGATTAAATTTTCTCTAAATTTTCACAATTTGACGAGACATACACACATAATATCATTAAACGCATACAATGTATGAAAAAATATTCACATAAAAACGTATGCCTTTTCTACCAACCGCTAACAGCATTATTCACAAAATAATAAAAAACAAACGTGTACAAAAATATGTATGTATGTATGTACGTATAAAGACGAATATACAACACATTTTGGTTGGTGTACAAATCTTATTCTTGCTGTTAAATGTTGTTTGCTAATCTGTTTTGTTTAATTTTTCTTTAATAAAAACATTTCATTATCAAAAATGATGGTTTAAAAGGACCCATTTTTCACCACACAGTTGAAACTGCAGGAGTGTTATTAGTATTTTCTTACACAAGTTTTCCTTATAAGTATACATTTTGAAAATTTTATGATTAAAAATACACGCATACATTTACGGCCTGCCAGGAGTTTCGTGCCGCTATGGCTCACTCACACTACCAACACTCTGTTTTACTGCACTGTACAACAGATGTAATAAACCCAATTGGAGTATATAAATTAATGTTGATGTTCCTACATTTACTTAACAACATCAAACTCAAGAGCAACGCAACTTAATTGAATTTTTTTTTTTTTAAATTTTATGCAAACCAGGTGTTTGAGATTCCATAACGTAACACAAACAAATATATATGAACATACTTACATACACATACTTTGTTACATCAGGTGTTAGAACTGTGATTAACACACGACAGTCAGGTTTTGTTCGACTTACTTCACAGTATTCTTAATTAAATACCTGTCGAGCGTTTTCTATATAAAACTTTAATTAACAGCAGTAATAGTTTTTGAAAATTTCTCATAAATTTATTTCAAAAACCTCAAGCTAAAATTGTATTTAAAGATTTGTGAAATATAAAATGAAAATATTTGTAACAAGTATTTATTAATTAAAATCTGAATATAAAAATTCAAAGATTTATGCCTTGATCGCAACTGCTTTGAACTCACAATTTCATGGGCTTTATCCAAAACTTAATTATAATTTAACCCCTGCACTTACTGCAGAATAGTCCTCACGTGCTTCAAGTCTAATTATCATTATCATAAATATCATAATTAATTATACTTCTGTATCTCAATGCTAGATGTTTCAAAATTAGTACTAATAGTATATAGTCATATAATAGAACAGCATCCATTTCTAAATTATGATTTAATATTAGTTATTTCAATATTTTTATATAAAATATGACCAATACAGCCTAATAAAACTGTAAGGTATTTTATTTTTCTGAATTCTTTGTTCTCACTATGATTCTCCATGCAACGTGAAAAAATTTATCTTTAATTTGGTTATTTGAAAAATTTAGTTCAGTCTTGAAGTAACATTTGAACTACAAAGAAGTAGTTTTAATTACCGCAATCGGTCTACACTCGGCACGTCTTTGTCCACGTGTCTTTATGCACAATTTGTAATATGCATGAGTTAAAGAAAACACTCCATTGTTTTCATCTATCTAGTGTATATGTACTTATATAAATATTTTGGTAACAGATATCTTGAATCATTTAATATATTTATACTAAATGAATTCAACGTTTAATATTTTATATTTTTTATTGCAAATCTGGCTTACACTAAATACTGATACCTAATACTTATAGTTTGAGACTAATAAATACAAATTTATCAATAAATAAAAATAATTATTTAAAGTTTTATAAATTTTAAAAGTAAAAGAAAATGGGCCAATTCAAAGTAGACTCTCATATTGTACTATGTCATATAATTCATATTAATATGACAAGTGACTTTGAACACCTTTTGTTAACAAATTATGTATTTAATACAAGAAAAAAGACAAAGAGATGATGTTAAAAATTGTATGTATACAGGAAAGAAGAAAATATAAAATATTCTCTTTGAGAGGTGAGAAGCGAAGAAATTCTCTCTGAGAGACAGTATGGTTAAAAGTATAACATAAACAATTTCTTATAAAGGGTGTTTTTTTAAGCCCGATAGAACTTGAAATTTTAAAAAATAACACAAAAAATTAAATTGTAATCAAAATTTTTTTTTTATTCGAAAGATCAATACGTGATATTAACATTTGAAAATGATTTCAGGCATATGGGCACCGCGGCTGTTCTTGACGAAGCGCATTCTGGATGTCCAATTTTGGGCCACTTTTTCGAGCACTGCTGGCCGTATGTCACGAATAACACGAACAATGCTGGCCTCCAAGGCGTCAATTGTTGCTGGTTTATCAGCATAAACCAGTGACTTCACGTAGCCCCACAGGAAATAATCGAGAGGTGTCGAATCGCACGACCTTGGATTCCAATTGACAGGTCCATTTCTCAAAATCAACTTATCGCCAAATTTTGATTTCAATAAGTCGATGGTTGCGTTCGCCGTATGGCACGTAGCGCCATCCTGTTGAAACCAC
Source organism: Phyto melanocephala (assembly GCA_941918925.1). Lineage (NCBI taxonomy): Eukaryota > Metazoa > Arthropoda > Insecta > Diptera > Rhinophoridae > Phyto > Phyto melanocephala. Next base: position 135,626,175 of record OW799235.1, on the reverse strand, counting down.
ATCTCCTCCGGATCAATGTCATCCATATTTTCAAACAAAAAATCATTGATCATGGTGCGGTAACGATCTCCAATGACCGTAACGCGAGCTCCGGCCTCATTTTTGAAGAAATAAGGTCCGATGATGCCACCAGCGTGAAAACCTCACCAAACGGTGCATTTTTCTGGATGTAATGGAGTCTGTAGGGTCTCTTGTGGATTGGTCTCGCTCCATATGCGGCAATTTTGCTTATTAACAAACCCGTTAAGCCAAAAATGCGCCTCATCGCTGAACACAATTTTGCGATAAAACGGACGTCCAGAATGCGCTTCGTCAAGAACAGCCGCGGTGCCCATATGCCCGAAATCATTTTCAAATGTTAATGTCATGTATTGATCTTTCGAATAAAAAAAAATTTTGATTACAATTTAATTTTTTGTGTTATTTTTTACAATTTCAAGTTCTATCGGGCTTAAAAAACACCCTTTACATAGGAAACAAATGTGTAAAGTCATATTATTTTTTTGTATGGAAATTACTCACAAAAATTTTATGCATGCATAAAATAATATGAAATAGTACAAATATGACTGATATGCAACCACTTTGAATTGGCCCAATATCTAAAAAGATTTTTTTAGAGGATCATAAAAACACTGTGCATAATCTGCGGTAAGTTAGAATATTTATTATCAAAAATTTATACTTTACGATCTACGTTGACAAGCTGAAAATGCTAATAGCGCTCTCAAAAATGTTCATATTTATTCAACAATGAACAAGTTTACGTCTAATTCAATGATACTTTTATAATCCGAACCTTTAAATTTATAAATACAGTCGATGTGTTTGGATTTTAGGAAAAATAACAAAAATAGTCCGAAGGTTGAATCACCTTTGAACACGATACTATTCAAAAAATCGTCTCGTTTTCTTATTGCTAAAACAATGTATTATCACTTTTGTGATGAATGAAATAAATATACTTCTTTTAGATGCTCAATACCCATTTATGTATAAAGCTCTTAATTATATTAAATATATAACTATTTCCTCACCAGACGTTTTGTTTGAAAATTTAAATTTCCTGACGGGTATTTGGAAGGAATTCTTTCTGCAAATAATTTTACTCCCATAATGCTATATCATCGTCATATAGAAAATTAATTGAGTTTGGTGTTGCTCCTTCGGCTACAGCAACTCTTCGTCAATATGTTTGTATGTGTTTGTATGTATAAAGGGTAAGACAGAAAGTGAGAAAAGTAGCAGGTGAATTAAACTAAAAAAAATATATAAAAATCACACGCACGAAAAACCTTAAATAAATTTTGTTTGTGTTTTAAAATGTTTAAAAAAATTTGTAAGGAATTCCCTGCAGCCCATGGCCTGTCTTTTTGTTAAATCAAGTAACAGCATGAAGACATTTATAAGCATGTGAGTATGTGAGTGTTATTTATTAGTTTCATATCTGTAAAAATTAAAACTAATTTTAGCACGCATGTAAAAAAAGATCGTAAAATTTACATTGGAGTAATCCTGTTGCACATCTTATTTGCCACACACGTTCACAGAATTTTCCTGTCACTTGCATATAATTGATGAACGACTTAATGTTTACTCTATTCTTATTTTCACTAATTGTCTTGAATACGTGTTCATTCACCATGCCATGCAGTTGCTTAAAAGAGCAGAAACATTGGATGGCATCAAATCAAACGAGGAGAACAAATGCAAATTGGAAAATTTTCTACAAATGACAAAACAGTTATGATAGTAGTGGTAATAAATTGGCCCATAAGCATCGCTACCAAACAAATGTATTTTGTTCAGCCATTTGCTTGTCAAGGCTTTTAATGAAGCCTTATACCCTACGAAGCAAAGATTTAGAAATGCTCACTGGAGTAATAATACTACACTCTAGAAAATTCAAACTCTTTATTCAGAGTATAAATACAGAGAACGTATTCATCTATATAGCTAAACCCACACGTCACTACATTCGACCTGCCAGCTCTACTTAAATGGTATCTGAGATTGCAATGTCCAGTCAGGAAACGTGATTATGGTCCTTCCTGTGCAGGAAGAGAAGTCCCTTAGATTTGGCTCTTGAGAGAAACACGAACCCCTTAGCCTGACGTTGACTCTGAGTTATTCGCCAGTAAAAGCAAACTCACCCTTAATATTACATTGTGGAACACCACAAAAAGTCTCCGGGCCAATCAGTTTGTACGTTTGTCACAAACATGGCCGTTGTGACCCGTAATCCAAAGCAGTGTAACGCATTTGTGTTATGTGACATCATAACACATGAAGACGTCTAAAGCCTCTCTAAAGCCTTGGCTATCCGAGAGAATATAAATGTGGACTGCCCTCATATTCCTTCTCAAAGGTTCATAGGCATTGATGCAATTCGCATAAATTTTAGCCTAAAATATGCCCATTTGTAGAGCTTTTTAAAAATCTGAATCAAATATACAAGCGCCAGTATCTACATTCGATTGTTTAAAAATATTCGTGTACAAGACATAGCATCTTTTTCGTGCCCAAATAGTTCGGTCAAAGATTTAATTTCGTGTAGATATTATTTACTTCTATTACTAACTTAAAGCCGTATACTAAGTTTAGTCTCATGATGACCAGAATATTTATATGCACCCAATAAAAAAGAACCTATTGTCGGTTTGTTATGGCATCCTGGGTGATGCTGCCTGCCATCAGCGCTAACATATCTCATAGGGAAAAAATTTTAACAAATGAAATTCAATTGTTTAGTTTGCTTTCAGTACGGCAACCCTAAGAAAACGATTTTTACTGTGGAAATAAATAAAAACTAAGGACCATTAAGATGGCTGAGAATTATCATTTTTATTTTCACTTTCTTTTCCGCTTTTTCTTTTTCTTTTTCTTTTTTTTTAACTTACAAAACTTTCTTAACTTTTCGAAACTTAAAAGAGTAAAGAAAATGCACCTTGTAGCTTAATGTACCACTGTAAAACTAAAATTAATTTCCAAGAGCTAAATTTCATTTACGATCGAAATATGGGAAACGGAAAGTTACCAAAATAACTCATATGTATCTACTGAATGCTTAATATTTTGTATTTAATCGAACAAAAAGCACCCACCAACAGAAATTGTTTTTTTTTTTTGTATTTTTTCGGCTGAGTTTTATTGCCTTCGAAATTTCTCAAAACTCATACTCAAACACCGGAAATGGAAAAACTGAATGCTTGTTTTAAACCAAAAAATACTATTTGGTTTAATACTCGTTAACGCAGACATCAGAAACAATATACCCACACACATATACATACATAAATTTATTGTATGGCAGGGTTATAAAACTTTAGTGCCTCTAACTACATACATATAACACTAACAGCATAATTTTGCTAAAGGTAAAGGCTGTATTTTTACGGTCGTCATCTAAATGTGTTCAGTCGTATGTAAAAATAAACCACTATGACGTAGCACGGCTTGTACAGTTGCAAAAGTGTTTGCTGAATACTATAGTACATTCACACAAAACTGAAATGTCTGATAAATGAACCGTAACACCTTTATCCGGGCCATTCATCTGCCATCTCTCTACTGAAATATTAAGTGAAAGCTATTTATCATATGACCAAAATTTTATACAAATACAATTTCATACACACACACACACACACACACACAAATACATTTTAAATAAACATCCCAGTGTATAAGAATATACACAAACATTTACCTACACCTGCTAGTATACACACACATACAAAGAAATGTGTGTATAAATTGAGCTTGTATATTTCTTTTGTTGTGGATAGCTAACCGATTTCCCAAAATTTTCACAGTCTGTTATTCGATATTGGAAGATGCTATCGGCTGTTGTTTTTTTTTTTTTTTTTTTTAAAAAGTATATATTTTCGTCGTTCATCGGTAAAATTCCTATTTTGCAGCTTCTGTGAATTCTGGAAACTTTTTTTAATAGTTGAATTTGCTTTTATGCCATTGAACCTCGAAAAATAAAAAAGTTATTTGTATCATTTTAAGACGAAAAATCTTGGTATTAACATGTCTGATAAGTTCCGTCGATTCTTGATTAGTTTCGAAATTTGGAATATGATCCAATATACATCAAGCCAAAGCCATAGCAAATACATCTAAATAGAAAATGTTTTAAACATATATAAACCGTTTTCTTGATTTTCACTTAAGCCATAACTAAAATGTTTGGGAATACTAGTACATTTCTGGAAAAATATAAATGTCCTCGCTGATATACAATATATGTATATCAGCGTGTGTGCTTATTTATTTAAATGTTTGATAGAAAGTGGTTTACCGCTCATCCTGAATTATGTAAAAGATAACAGTGAAATAAACAGTTAAACAGTTTAAGCAAAATTTCTGTCATAATTGTAAATAGCCATATAAAAACTGGTTCTAAGCTCACAGCTCGCACACAAGCTAAAAGCTAAAAAGAAAATGTATGAGTAGATAAGTCGATTTCTTGTTTTGCCGTTTAAGCTTGCTTTATATAACCCATTAAAAAAAAAAAAAACATTAAAGAAATTTTCTTGCAGATGTCCACAATCTCAATCCTATTAAAATTGTTTCTGTATTGTAAGAGTTATAAACGATCAAAGTTGCTACTAACATATGCGGAAACCATATGTGTGTCACCAACAAAAAAAAAAAAAAGATTGTTGATACAAATTATATTATTAAAGAGTGTTTTTTGTGTACGGTATCCAAAGGGTGGTACAACCATCATGCAAGATGTTAATTGAGTGTTAAACGTTAATGTCAAGTATTTTGTCCACCTTAATTCGATAGTTATTTGTTTCAGTGTTTGACAAATTCAATCATAGACGAAAATAGGCCTTTAAATCAAAATGCTTTTCGTTTACTTCCGGTTTTATTCTAAATCGACCAAATGTGTCCACAATCGGGAGAATCGTATGCAAATACCACCGAACCGGGCCTATAGGAGATGTAAAGACACCTGTGCATGATCGCCCAGTTAATTCTGCTGAAAACACTGCAATTGTTTGCGATAGTGTGGCAGAAGATCCGTTAACCCCGACTCGTCGTCTTGCCCAACTATTAAATATCTCACGAACATCACATTTTATATAAAGATTTGAGTTTACACGTTTACAATATACAACTGACTCAAGAGCTGAAGCCTACTGACTACCTCAAGTGTCGTTAATACGACAAATGGTGAATGGTGGTTTTACAAAGAAAATCATCTACAGCGACGAGGCACATTTTGACCTCAGTGTATTCGTTAACAAGCAAACTTATACGATAACTTATTCTTACAGAATTTATTTTAATTTTTCATCAGCGTAACTAGACCATTCGGGATAATGTAGTTTCGCCCAGTATTTGAAAAAGATTAGCTTTTTGCATTTAATACACAGTTTAAGATTTCGCGAGAAAAAAAATAATAATCTTTCGTCACCGGTAGAAAGAATTTGTAGCCTCGCCAATGATAATTCTGTTTTTTTTTTTTTTTGCTTTTAATTTTTGTTGTTATTATTCAATGTATTTTGCTTTATTTATGGTGCTTCTAAGTTATCAAACGTGTTAGTTCATCAGCACAGATTAGACATTTGAAGTGGCATGACTCAACAAGGTAATAGTTTCACACGCTGTATGACATTTTGTGCCGCCTTGTTGTAACCATTTTTACTCTAAACGATAATTTCGACTCCTTTGACACATTTGCGTCTTCAGTCGTGGTGGCTTCTTCTGTGCGTACGGTACGGGTTCGATTTAAATATACATATTTTAACTTAAAAGGATGGTCATGAACCGATTCATAATATTGCGTATCAATAACTTTGGCAAACAAAGCGCGAATTTTGGAAATAAATTTTTACGATTTGTAAACATTGTTCTGGTATAAGTGATTTGACAGAGTAAAATTTAAAAAGTTTAACACATTTCATTACTGTGTCATCTAGTTTTACAATTTTCCCATCGGAAGTTATATGGCTCTAAAAAAAAACACTGCTTACTTTTAACTCTCAATATTATAAATAAATAATCTGTTTTGATGCTCACTCACACCCAGCGGGAAGCTTAACTCCCCCTTACAAAGCTACTTACAAAAAGCATAATTTGTATGTGAAGAGTGACTATTTGATGGCATTACCTTTAAGAAAAATAAATTCGTTTTTACTAATTACATTTAGATGTGATGCAAGAGCGCCCATTTATATTGGGTATTTGTGTTTAGATTTATTTTTCATTATTTATAACCCAAATTAGTTTCGTTTAGCCAATTGTAGAGAAATTATATGTTTTTTTTTTTGTATTTTGTTTCAGTTTTCATTTATATTTATATTATTTTCAATAAATTGACGTCGTATATGTAGTTGTTTATATGTAAATTATTTTGGCACAGGCTGTTGCTGCTAAAAATTGTGTTGCCAAAATACATTAACTGTTGAACCTCGGATCCATACTTTATCTAATTAGTGATAAAGTCTATTTTTATAACTATCACTGGGGTATAATCTGTTTACTGCAAGCATTTTGGGTTTGCTTTCTTTAAAAATTTGTTTGCCAAATTGCTGACAATATTAGTAAATGAATATGGCAAACCACAGCAAAAGGAAACAAGCAACAATAACGTACAATATACATACATACATACATATGTATGAGTATAATAAATAATAAACGCAGAAATATGGCCAACACAACATGGCAATCTTAATTTTTAACACTATTAAAGTTGCACAGAATATAACAATTGAAAAAACACTTGCCGATAATTAATTATTCTATTCAATTCGCAAACAACCAAAATAGGTGATCTAAACAAGATGTCCTTCAAGTTGTGTTGGAATCATTAATAATATCATTTTGGTTTCCATTTTATGACTGAATTGTTTTTCATCTCACACACGTAAATGTTATGTTTTTACACTCCCCCGCGATATAAATGTACATGAGCTTTTATTTTGACAAATCTTACACTATAACATGCGCTTGTAAAGGAGCAATAATTTTAAATAATTTCCACAAATAAAAACTTTTTTTGATTCACTTGAATCATTAGGTAATTTGTGGACTCTTACAGCAAAAAAATAAGTCTTTAATTTTGATACTTAGTCTATGAATAATTTGTTTTATCAAAAGTAGTTGCCTTTGAAATTATTAAAGTTTTTTTTATTTATTTTTTTTTTAAGCACTGCACACATATGCATGTCTGTTTCTGGTTAAAGGATGAAATTAAGGAAACAAGCAAACCACACATTACTCAATTTTACGAGTATGCATTTGAAGATTAAAAAAAATGTTATGATAAAGGAAAAAACTTATGATTGTAGCCATGTATGTAAGTAGTTTGTATAGTAGGCTGCATAATCACAAGTAAAATAAAATTTAAAGAAATATAAACGAAAAACACAACATAGACAACTAATCTTTTAGCATAGACATACACATACTATATTTGCCAACAACATGTTCATTTAAAATAACAACCACGGCAATATTGTTGCCCTTTTCGATTTAACCCCAGAGAGTTAAAGATGCAGAATATACAAGTATCCAGCAAATACTTGGTAACAGTCCAAGTCTTTTTTTTTATATTTTTTTATTTGGTAGAGCAATAACAATACAACAACATTATATTTATTTTTGAAAAAAATACACAGACATTCTATGTGTGAGCGTTACAAAAATACATACATTTACTATTCATATAAGCCATTACTGGTAATGTTGCTTCTGCTGCTGCTGCTGCTAGTGATTATATATTCCTCCCTCAAATTCAGATGTTCTTCTATTGTCGTATGACCGCAAAAATGATTCATTATTGTATGTTAGCGGCACTTTTGTATCATTATATTCATACAAAACTTTTCCAAAAAACAACAACAACAGCAACATAAAACGCGTTGCCAATTGCATAACGACCACGATTAGATAAAATTGTAGCTTTTATGATTATTACACTACAGTGTCTGTGCTCTTTCCTTTATGTGTCTTATTTTTTCTCTCTCGTTGATGTTTTATTTGTTTCCTGTTGTTATGTTGTTTATTTAACATTTTGTTGAGATGGAAGGATGCATGTGTTCGTGTATGAGCCTGAAAATGAGCAACAATCCACCATCTAGCCAACTTCCTTCTCTACCATCAATTTTGTAATATTCATAAACAAACCTCATCAACCGCAAAAACATTATGATTGACGCAATGCAGATTCACTTTTTGTAGATTGATCGACAAATATTGCTGTAAATAGCAACAACCTCTTGTCCATTTATACTTTTTTGTATACACGTTAACGTTGAATGAAAATGACATAAGAAATAACAATTTCTGCAACATTATTAAGAAACAAGTCATTTGTTTTAATTCTGCTTATTTTTTTATAACTTTTGTGTTTAATATAAAGTAGTAGTCTATGCGCATTGTACATATTAATGTTCTAAAATGTAAAAATAATAATATTGTTAACTGTAACAAATTATAATACTTATGAGTGCATATGAGTAATGTCATAATAACAAAATCTATAAAAAAAATATATATAATTTTAAAAGGGTTTTCTTTTTTATATGGTCGGTCACACTGCCAGCTTTTTAACCTCTCTTCCACAAAAATTAAACAATCAAATAATCAGAGTGCTGACGAAAGTAGCCGAATTAAAGTAATTTTTATAATTTTATGTGCTGTGTTATCGTATCTTACAGTGAACATTTTAAAATGTCCTAATTTCGTCATACATATTTACTTTATAAGATACCCATTATGAATGCCTTTAATATGAATTGTACTCGTATGATAGAGATGCAGCTAATTGGTACATTAGATAGAAACGACTGAAAATATGTTACTGATAGAGAAGAGATTTTATAACAGCACCCAAATAAAATTGGGAACGAAAATTCAATAATTTAATTGTTATAAAAAAAAGAAAATTGTTGTCGTATTAATTATTGCAAAATATGCCACCATTTTATAGATCTATTTTAGTTGTACCGCTATTTATATATAAACCAAGTAAGATCACTATATTCGGCCGAATTAACGATACCAACCACAAATTTTGTGTAGCACTTTTATAGCACAAAATTAATTATTGCGTTATCAACAGTAATCGCTATGGAATCACCTCAATACTAAAATAAATTTTAATTTCTTTATGTAACTTCGATTTGCTATTAATTTATTTTTTTTAATTTATTCTTACGATGAGAAGTTAAGTATTTCTAAATTTTTCGTTTTTACGGAAACTGAAGTGTATAATTTGGTACCCAGAGGTAGTTTAAAAGTAATATTAGCTTTGAGTGGGCTGGCAATCCTACCTTTAAAATTATATAATTAGGGCCGTATTCATAAAAAATATTTTAGGTTTATTGAAGGCTTATTTGACAAATTTCCCTGCAACATCTGTCAAATAAGCCTTTAATAAAACTAAAATATTTTCTATGAATACGGCCCTTAATGTTAAAATTTAACTCAGCTAATCCATTACAGACTTCTATTTTTTAAGTTTTTGTCCATATAAAAATAATATGAATTTAAGATAAAGCGTTATATGGGAGGTGGGCGTTAAAGTGGACGTGTCACCTTAGTATTTTTGCATTATCCCTTTATTGACAATAAATGTATACATAAATGCAAAATTTCATCTTCATACATCTAATTCTGTGGGTTTTATGAGCTTTAAAAATTTCACTAATAGTTAATTATGTGAGAAGTGGGCGTTGAAGTAAGCGCGTCAAAGTAGTTTTTGCTCATAAATTCAACTTAGATATTTCAATACAGAGTAATTTTTTCTTTCAAAATCTTTGTCCTAAGAGAATTAATATGAATTTAAGATAAAGCGTTAAAGTGAACGTGTCACTTTAATTTTTCGTATTAGAAAATTTTTGACTAAAAAGCAATGTTTGCAAAATTTCAGAATCGTACATCTAATTTTGACAGTTTTATTATTATTTTAAATATACCGAAAAAGACACTAAGCGAAATAAGTTGTTGTACATTTTGATTTACACCTCCTTTTGTAATGTATGGATTTAGGCAGTTTTTAAATATTTTTAATATTTAAGATATTTTTACTTAGGAAAAATACTTTCGAAATGATATCGCTCTTCATCAATGCGTTTAAATACAATCGCATTTTATTCGACGTAGCAAGGACATTGTTTGACCTTCTTTTTCATTACGAGCTACAAACAAAACCTTGTGTATAAGAAATATTCTGGCAAAATTTGAACCCCAGGCAAACGGACATTGCAAGATCATCCTAAAATGATACGAGGACTTTTAAAATAACTACCCTCCCACCATTCTTTTGGTGGTGGGTATAAAAAGCAACTGTCCTTTTCTATTTTTGATTATGTAAAACGTTTGTCTAATACTTAAGTAAATTAGAATAATTATGTTATTTATTTTTCTAATTTTATTTTTATTAAATGAATTTTATTATTTTCGTTCTCATTTTCAATACAATACTTAGCTTGTGTGTATATGTGTATGTATGTATGTATGTATGTCTGTTATTGCCAACTGTTGAAACTAATTACATTTAAATTAGTTATTCAGTTTCAATTCAATTGAATGGAAATTTTCTATTTAATTAGTTGAAACTCCCAACAAAAACTTTCATTTAGTTTATCCTATTTCGTTTTGTTTTGTCCTCCTTAAAGGACTTTTAATCAAACATCAACTAAATGCCATTTTTCTATTTATACTCAGGATTTAAGTTTTATTTTGTTTTCGCTCTCTACCCTTGTGTTTTGAATTAAATATTAAATTCACGCTTTCACTATGAATTTAACACGTAATACTAGTTAAATGGCAGCATGTTCACAGACACCAACTGCCATAGTTACTTATTTATGCACACTATTATAGTCTAACCATTACCATCAACAATTAACGGTTTAAATTAAACTTTGGATATTGTACGTTTCAACTAAATGTAGATTTTATTCGCTTTGTGTTTTCCTCTCAATGTATATGTTTACAATTCTAAAACGATTGTTGAAATACTATTATTAAAAGAAAAAAAAGTAAATTGTATGAACAAATATATATTCATAAAATTAAAGGAGGACATATTTAATTCGGCTCCTCCATAATTAATTACCAACTGTTAAGCTCTAAACACATAGACGCCAGCAGACTTCACAACTTCACGGCTTCAAATGTTGCCAACTTCAAATGCTGCTCTGAAGTCAGCTTCATAATTATTATGAAGACAGCCACAACATAATAAACAGCTGATGTGTATTTTAGCAATACAAATTTCAGGGATGCCGCATATATATTTTATAATGAATAAAATTAAAGTTATTGATAAAAAAAATGTAATAATATCACGAAAAACTATAAAAACACATACACTTATTTCTTTATTGTATTTTTGTAATGTTCTTTTATGTTTAATATCAAAAATAAGTTTTTGTTATTTTTTTTTCCAATTTAATATATATAATGGCAACACTATATTTGTTTCTTGCTGCCCGTAAAAATAGAAAATAGCCTAAGTTGGCAGCAGCAGCAAATGCTGTTGTGTAGTCGTGCTGCTGTGCTGCCGTCAAAATAATCGTTTTCATTTAAACACATGGATTTTATTTTTGACATATTGCTGTTTGCTGTCTGCTGTCGTCTATGTGTTTATAGCATTTGTTAATTCAATAGAAAAATTTATTTTTCAGTATTTTTCTGTATTTGTGTATACCATATAAAAACATTAAGATTTTCCACTTATCTGAGGGGAATATAGTCTTGACCTTGGTGGCAAACATTTAACACAAGTGTGTCCGGCTGGAGTACTTTTTTTCGCAGGTGACTGCTTACAAATACCAGTAACGATCTAAATATAGTCAAAAAAAACACACACAGGTGGTATAGTGTCAATTGTTAACTTTTGAGAACAATTTATATTTACAGCAGTTTGTAAGTAGGACGTCTGTTATTAAAAAGAGTACAATAAAATGTTTCTGTTATTGTCGCAATTGTCAGAAGATAAAATTATACTTCTATTAGAAAGTATATGATATACCGGGTGTCCCAACTAGAACGCAATTTTTAAATTTGGCGCCATTCGAAGTGTCATTGTTTGACATTTGAACAATTGTTATTGTTTGCTAGTAGAAGGTACGAGGTTAGTAAAAATGGAGCGCTACACGAATGAACAACGCATTCTCATTGTGAAATTGTTTTACCAATGAAAATGCTGATTTTGCCGATAAAATCATTTTCAGTGACGAGGTCCATTTCCATATTGATGGCTTCGTCAATAGGCAGAATTGTCGCATTTGGGGTGAGGAAAATCCTCGAGTGATTCACGAGAAACAAATGCATCCTCAACGTGTCACTGTGTGGTGTGCTTTTTGGGCTGGAGAAATCATTGGACCTTTTTTTTATGAAAATGAGCCAGGTCAAACGCAAACAGTCAATGTTGTTCGGTATCATGAAATGATAACCAGTTTTTTCTTGCCTAGAATTGAAGAAATTAATGTGGAGGTCATGTGGTTTCAACAAGATGGCGAAACATGTCATACAGTCAGAGAAACAATTCAATTGCTGCATCAGTCATTTCCCGGTCGTGTTATTTCGTGTTCTGGAGACCAGAATTGGCCGCCTAGATCGTGTGATTTAATACCTTTGGATTTTTTTCTTTGGCGTTTTTTGAAGTCGATGGTTTACGCGAATAAGCCGACGACGACTCAAGCCTTAAGAGGAAATTGGACGCTGCATTAATGAAATACCGCAGCATTTATGCAAAAAGGTCATTAAAATTTTCATTAAAAGATCGCGTGTGTGCCAGCAAAGCCGCGGCGGCCATCTGCACAATATAGTTGGGACACCCGATATAAATCTGTTTTAACTCTATTGCTAGAAATATTTTGTTGGCTACAGCTTTTTAAAAATTCTAAGACAGTGATTTTGTGAAATAATAAAGCATCTATTTATATGCATTTATAGACAACACTGGATATAGTGAACTGCTTTCATAACGAAGAGAATAAAAATATAATTATAAAATAAAAATTTCTTCCAAGTTAATTTAATTTGAAAGAAAAAAAAAATACCACTAAGGGCCATTAATACAACCTGTCGTTAGTAAAAGGTAGGATTTTTGCCGCCCGATAAATAGCTTTGCATTATTACAACTTTAATTTTGTATTGTTATTTTTATTAAAAATAATAATATTTAATGGATAAAAAAATAATAAGTGAAGGCTTTGTAATAAAAAGCCATTTATCGACCCGACGAAAACTGTCTTTAACAAACGGCAAGTTGTAATAATGGCCCTTAGTTGTATTAACCGTAAATTATGTATTAAGTACTTTGAAAATGCTGGTAAGATTTGTTTTTACTTAGCTACTTTAACAGAGGAGAAGCTATTTGTAGATACTACAGGAAGTTCTGCAGTAAAATAAAATAACATTGTGGTCCTTCTTATTAACATTAATATAAATAATTTATAAATTTTCTGTTGCGATCATGCTTTACACTATTTTTCTTAACAGAATTTACTAAAATTTTTTATGTGGTAACGTGAAATCCAAGTTTCAAAACTATACCAACAGATTTTCAGTTGATCAAAAGCTTGAGTTTGATTTTTAAGCTCAAAGTGGCACTAACAGTCTGCAACCGTTCATTCTACTTCTTGACCATAATGATGAACACTTTATAATGGCACATTGTACGCATCGTTACATTTCTAAAAGTGTTAAATATGTACAACCATTAAAGTGGTTGCAAAAAAGTGCCTGCCAAACTACCGCCCACACTTACATACACACTTAAGGACATAAATAAATAAATGCGAATTATAGAAAAGGAAGCAAAATCTCAAAACAGAAGAAAACAAGTAAAAGTGCTGTGTTCGGCTGTGCCGAATGTCATGTTCCCTTTATTAATGTAAAAAATGTATTTTTATGTGTTTATTCGCATACAGATCACATTGATTGAAAGCAGACTTTAAAAATTTGAGAATTGGATACTGATTTGTTACGAATACTTTTCTCCTATAATTATATTTTATTCACCTATCCTCCATTGGACCTTTGGAAATTACCTCTAGAATATAAGTTATGTGTACTTACATCAAACTAGTTTGTCAGATAAATGAGAGTTAAAAAATAAATAAAAGCTGTCGTGGTTTTAAGCTTAAATGTTAGCACTTAATACTGAAAACTTTCATTTCTTGTGGAAATTACAAATAAAATGACAAACTAACATTTTAATATCCCACCAACTCAATGTGAAGCTAAATGGCAACGAATAAAAGAAAAATGCAAAGTAGCTTCAATGAATTATAGCGACCACACAAACTTCTGGATACACTTGAGTTGTAGTAGCTTGAATGAAATGAAGAAACCATAAAGTAAACAAAGAAGTAATAAAAAATAAATTTTGTGTGGTGCAAAGATTTCTTTTTTTTTGCTATTTGGCAGTTAGTGGCTATTTTTGTTTCATTATTTTTCTTACTTACTGTATAGTAAAGTGTTAAAAAACAGGATGGTTAAAAGAGGGAGTGTGATGGGTGGTTTGGGAAACTCTCAACTATAAAACGGCAAAATATTTCTTGGTAACAAACTATTTACGCAAAAAATGCTTCAATGAATACGCTACTGGCATAGTCGAATAGGAGGCATAAATGACTTAGTAGTGAGGACAGATACAAGTGGGTTCCAAAAGAGGGAGGTAGACTTTTCTATAAACGTAACTCTTAACCCTGCTACTACGTTAGGGTCTTTTGGTGACCCAAATCGTATTTAACATTACCGTATTTCTAACTGGTGGAATATATTTAAAAGTTCTTACTACTCAGTGCATCAATTGTTGAAATATATTGAATTCAAACAGTTTTATCTCCGTTTTAGGCTTAGAAAATTTTTTATTGCATGTGTTTACACATATCATGTTCGGGTCATTTTATGACCCTCTATCATTTTTGTAAACCGAATAATAAATGTATAATATAATATCTCTATATAATATGTTTTTTGTATTTGTCTTTCACCTCTTTGGTGTTTTACATGACAACAAAACATACAAAATAAGAACGACCGACAAAACTCCAAAAAAAAAATAACGCATTGTTGTAGAAAGGGAGCCAACAAAAACAATTTGTGTAGAGTCATCGTCTAAAACACCTGTTGCGAATGCACTGGAATGCGTTTACAGTTATAATTTTTGTATTCAATAACAACGAAGCTAAATACTTCTAGTTCTGTGCTAAATTTCATAGTGATCAGTTGCTATTGTCAATCTAAGTTTATAGACGAAAGATTTTTATAAAACATGGAATCTAGACATACTGTAAGTATATACTTATACATATATAATCTTATTTTTTTTCTAAATTTATACTTATATTTATACGATAAAATTCTTTTTTGCATTTACTTCGCCATAATGTCAGCGTGGACAAATGACTGAGCATGACATTGGCGCATTTTTAAGTGACCTTGAAGACGATGCAAGTGATGATGGTGATGCTAATTTTGTACTTGAGGAAGACGAATGTTTATCTTCAGAACAATCCATTTCCAGTGACACAGAAGACTTCAGTTCATTGACCGTAACTAATGGCACAGAATTTTTTGATAAGGATCGGATGATAAAATGGACAACAATACCTTCTTCGCAATGTGTAAGTCGTGCATCAAGTGAAAATATTCTTCACACAAAACCTGGAGTGACTTCTTATGCTATTCATCGTATTTCGCAAATTCGTGATTCTTTTGATGTATGCCTTACAGAAGCTATGAAAAGAGACATAATTCACTACAGCAATTTGCAAGGAAATGCTGTTTTCGAAAATTTTCAAGCTATAGATGCTATTGAGTTCGATGCTTACCTGGGACTTCTTATACTAATTGGTATTTATTTACAATTTATTTTTTCTATTATAATAGTATAACGGACATATTATTCTTTTAGGAGTCTACCGGTCATACGGTGAAAGTGTTAACTCCCTGTGGGACGAGTTTCATGGACGTCCTTTTTTGAGAGCAATCATGTCTTTGGAGCGATTTAGCAATATTTCTCGTGTACTAGCATTTGACGATAGGCAAAGAAGAAGATCTGAAGAAAGAGGAGATAAGCTTGCTCCTATTCGCACATTTTATGAGCAATGGACTCAAAACTTGCAACTGCTTTACATTCCAAGTGCTAATATAACAATTGACGAACAGCTTATTCCATTCCGAGGTAGATGTCCTTTCAAAGTATACATTCCAAGTAAGCCTGGGAAATATGGCATGAAAGCGTGGATAGCAGCGGATTCTGACACCGCGTTTTGCTTACAGTTCCAAATATACTTGGGCAAAGTGGGAGACAATGCTGAAAGAAACCAAGGCGAACGGGTTGTCCTAGACTTAGTATCTTCATACCGTGGACGAAATGTGACTACCGATAATTTTTTTACGAGTCATAATCTTGCATTAGAACTGCTAAAGCAAAAAATTACAATTGTTGGCACAGTGAGGAAAAACAAACGTTTTTTGCCAGTTCATGCAACAACACAAGAATTGCGTAAGATTCCAGTACACTCAAGTACATTTTTTTTTCATGAAAAAGAAACTGTAGTTTTGTATGTGCCTAAAAAATACAGAATGGTTTATTTGCTTAGCACTCTTCACCATAACAACAACGTTTTGGAAGACCATCCAAAAAAAATTCCTGAAATGATTGAATACTACAACTCAACAAAAGGCGGAGTCGACACATTGGACCAAATGGTTCGTACATATTCGTGTAAAAGGAAAACCAATCGGTGGCCAGTTGCTCTGTTCTCTAATTTATTAGATATTTCTGCTCTCAATGCTTTTATAATATGGACCGAAATATATCCTGAATGGCAAAAAAATAAATTGCACAAAAGGCGCCTATTTTTAGAGCAACTCGGTGAAGTTTTAGCTCAAGATCATATGAAGAGGCGTAGTCGGCTTCCACGTGCAGAGGCCTCCGCATCATTAGTACGAAGACTTAGAGAAGAAGACAGTGTATCACCATCTACGAATTCGCCTTCTCCAAAACGGCAATGCGCTAGTGAACGGAAAAGATGCAAATTTTGCCCGTCGAAAAAAGAAAAAAAGACTTTTACTGAGTGCATAACTTGCAAAAAACCAGTTTGTCCATCACACCGATACACAATCACTCTAACGACGACGTATTGCATTAATCACAAGCCGTAAAAATATTTTTGATATTTACAAATTTGAATTTTCTCAATAAAAAAATTTGGGGTCAAAATATGACCCGAACATAACATGTGTAGTTTTTTTCTAACATAGTAGCAGGGTTAAGCCAAAAACAATACCACAATGCAACTTAGACGTTAAATGGTGTCATTGTGAATTACTGTTCGGTAGCAAGTCTTGCATATTAAAAGTTTTTCGTCTTCAACTTGTTCCTTCATTGCTTTTACTTGTTTTTTTTTTTTTTTTGCTTTTTTCGGGGTAATTGAAGTGCTCAGAGGAGTACTGGAGCATGACAAATCTTGCTTTTCACTTTTAACTTTTCAATGGCACTGTTTGCTTTAACAATATTCATCGTAGTTGGACGTTGCTAGCATCCAACCAACCATTCAAATTCATTGTCAGTGGCAGTTTAAACCAAAAAAAAAAATTTTTACTCTTCAAACAAAAATAAAAATGCAAAATTAAGTTCACTGATATTTTCTCCAGTTTTGTACTAAACTTTTTGATTCCTTAGAATAATCGTTAATTTTATTTTTATTTATTTTTGCTTAAACAAACTAAACATTTGCTTTTAAACGACTGTTGCTTGAGTTAATTATGAATTTAGTCAAAAATTTTGCAATTTATCAAAAAAGGAAGAAAAAATAAATGGAAATGAGAAACTAGACAATAAAAATAAAATAAAAATTTTAAAATGGAAGCTGTTGATTTCCTCAAATAAACATTTATGCGTTTAAAAATCTTTGGATATTTCATTGAACATATATTCAATGAACAATCAAAAAATTTATGCTGACTAGGAGTGACGCTGGATACAAAACTAACGAAGAATGATCATGTTGAAATAAGGATACAGACCCCAGAAAGCATTCTTACATCAGTGTAAATGGGTTTACTGTGAAATTTATATCGTATTATTGTATGTATATACTCGGTGACGGTGAGACCAACACTAACAACAACACTGTTACCTGGTGACCAAATGCCTTTCGGGAGGAAAGGAGGAAGCTGAGTAGGGTTTAGAAGATCTATTGATTAGGTATTTGCGGTGCGATGGATGCTATCACTCTGACGTAAGCAATGGAAGCAAACCAAGGATCGCTGTATTTATATCTGGAGGATTTATGTAACTATATATGTGTCTATCAGGAAGATAAGCTTAGTTTGCTGCATAATGAATGAATTGCACTTGATGGATAGTCAGTTACAAAATGGGTGCGGCTAATGAATTTGAACTCCTCTTTGGTGCTTAAATGTACTCGGAAGCTTAATAGGTGTGCGCCTAAAAATGATGTTGTGCTAATGTGGGTTAAGAAATACGTAGGCATTACTGGGAATGAGGTGGCAGACGAAATCATTAAAAAACATTCTTTGAATCAGAACTCTGAATTGCCCTGGGTAATTGGTTGGTGCGGACAAACAACTTCAAGAAGGTAAACTTGTGAGGCTGATTGGAGAAAGATATTCTATTTTAATCAGAGTACGATAAGCTGGATAATTGCATTCGTTACGGGTCATGAACAATTTGAATATTAAAGGTGCAGATCGAAACGCTGATATTTGTAGAAAGTGACTGGATCAGCAGGAAGGGATGCCAATCGGTCAGAGATTGAGGGTATAAGATAAAGTTTTTGCTTTCTTTAAAAACTCAATATTATATTTGACTAATCTAAAAGGCATTAAAGAAATATTTAAAAACTGTAGGAATTTTTAAATTAGTTAATATTGTGTCTATGAGTTTAGATCTCTAAATTTGTCTTTTCTTATTAGAACCGGATTCGTAATTTCTAAATTTGTTCATCGGATAATATTTGTCTACTTTTTTTAGTCAATTAAGCACGGTAAACTCAGTTGGTATTGAGCCCGTAGTTAAGACTACACCTTAATAAACTCAAATACAATAATAATATTGCCAACTAGTTGCCCTTCAAAAAAGCTAAAGCTGAAATAATAGAAAAAGTCCTCCAAAATTGCGTTGAGTTAATGGGGTATTGTTGTGCAAGTCGCTGTGGCTGTTCAAATGATAATGTTTCTTCAATAAAACAAAGCTTTCGAAATAGTATTCAGTAGATTTATTATAGAAGAATAAAATTTTTATAGATCCAACCGGTATCAAAAAAGTATAACTGTGGCTGTGGCGAAAATAAGTCAACATTTGTTTGTGTCAACTGATTTTCAATTTACAATAAATATATTTGAAAAAAACTTTTTCAAAATTATTAGTTAGAACAATAGTGTATCAATATTTTTTAACATTTTACTTAATTTCTAACTTCATATATAAATACGGGCATATTTCAATGGTTATAAGCAGTATTGAATCTTTATTATTAAAATCTTATTATTATTATTGTTAAAAAAACGTTAATTAAAGACGTTAAATTATAAGCCAAATTCGTTATAATTTTTTTTTATTATTATATTTGCGCAAATATTTTATGCGTGGCAATGCAAACTTGCCGTTCGTGTCATACTTATTTATATGTTAATACTCACATATACTTATGCAAATAACTATACAATGCAATCAATTTGTTACTAGTCATTAGATGCACGTATTTCGCAATTATTTAAAATTTCATCAAACCTTTTCAGAGCACAATCAATAACAGCAACCAGATATAAAATTTCATTGAAAACATCCCAACAAATGTTGATGAATTCCAGAAACAATAATGTTACATACTATACGAAGAATGGAATTTGTAGAACTTTTTTCACATTAAAACGAATTGCAAGTATTTACATAAATTTTTTTACAAGTTCATCGATATTTTTAGTTAAAAAATTGTCCCAACATTTAAGCTTGTTATCAGTTTTTTATATAAAAATTAATTTATTTTTATCCAATATAACGCTATTCTCTGTAGAAGCTACCCAATATGGTAGAGAAATAATGGATTGAAATAAATTGGTTTTTATATAAAAACTGATCTCAAGCTTGAATATTAAGACAAACTATAAATTCCTAACATTTAGCTCTAAAACTTGTGTAACGATTTTTGAAGTTTTTGGAAGGTCGATAAATACACATTATTACTTATACATTAATTTAATTAAATATTAAAACTAGTATACTTGTGAAGATTCTTAAAAGAAATAAATAAATATGTAATATATAATATAATATGTAAATATGTTAGCTGGGACAAACGTTGAGGTGCATTCGTATATACGTATGTGTTTATCCATCTATTAAATAGTGAATCGTCATTACAAAATTGCTATAATTTGCATATTACTAGTGATTTCCTTCAAGTAGTATGTAGTATGTAATTATTTATATAGCAAACACACCAACAACAATACAAATGATTTAATATCATACAAATAGTAACATGCGAGAGTTTGTATGTATAAATGTATGTGTGTATGTCTGTACGTCAACAGAAAGCTAGGCACTACACATGACCGCTTTAAATAATGACTTTTTTTCAGTAACTGCACAATTTTTTCTATATGCATAAAGATATTTACCTGGGCACAATTATTTTTAGACTAAATTTAGAAACGCAAAAGTTGCAATCTCTAAAAATCACATTCACAATGCAAGTGTACCAAAAAAACAAATTAATTGAACATCTATTGCTGCTCTTTTGTGAGCCATACAAAAACATGCCTGCATACATGCACACTTATACACAGTGATGCCATATGTACAGTATTGTGTTTAAAATTTGTATAAACTTATTATTTTCAAACACCTTTAATGTTTTTTATAAACTCGTATATGAACATAGTTTTCATTTCAGTGTTGACCTTCTACAATATAATTTAGCATATTTTACATTTCTGGTTTAAATGTACAAAAACTATGTAAGACTTTTAACGGAAGAATAAATTTCATTGCCTTTTCGCCTACAATATTTAATGGAAAAAAAATATTTATTTATTTTTTGTAAATTTCTAAACAAAAATATATAGAAATTCTGTGCGACGATAAGTTCACACCCAAAACTATGACCTTCCGTAAATAGGAAATAATAGTTAAGTATTGAAAGCATTTTAGAATTAAGAACAGCAAATGCTGATTTTACACGCCAAACTGGTTGTTTTTATATTGATAGTTCGTAAATTCCTCTTACCGAGTAACAACTTCCGTATGCCTTGTAAATTTCACTACTGTTTAACGGTTTTCATGGCCCATCATTCGGAAAAATTACAATGAAAAAGAATATAACTAGACATTCTTATTTCATTTTAATTTAGATTATTCAACCCACTGTCCATATACAAAAAGGGTAGGCCAAAATTCTTTAAATCAATTTCTAGATTGCTTAAAACTTTGGATTCAAAATTTCTTCAATGCGTAATGCTATTCAAATCAACTTTTTTGTTTGGCATTTCGTTCTTCAGGGGAGCGAAAATAATATCGCATTAGCTAAGAATGATAGAAATGAAGTTAACGTCATGCGCATTATTTCCCGATAGATGACGTAGATTGTCCCCAAATCACCAATTACAAGATTTTTGGTTCCATTTATTTCCATTTTCATTTTGATACACGGTATGGCGTAACCCCTATATTATTTATTGCTGTTCTACATTAATATTATCGACAAAAATTCAAATAATGAAGACAAATTTTTAATAACTTTGTGTCAAAATTAACTTAAAATTGGGACACTGTGGTCAACAAGTGATTCAAACACACTCGACAATGACCAAAATAAACTTATATCGTAGCCGTATTCAATACGCAAATAAATTTCTATGTGTAACTAAATCAATTGTTAAAAGTCATTTTTGTTTATATGTATTATTTTATTTGGATGATTTCAAATCACACTTCAATAATTTATCAAAAAAAAAGGGGGACTTATCATCCACTCCTTCCCAAGCCTTTGTTTGTGCAACACATTTTGTTTTTAATTGTAATGAAAGAGAGTATGTTTTTGTGGTTGGTACTTTAGGAAAAATTTAAAACTACTACCTGTTGTCGCTTGTTTAAGTCTACAAAAGAAATAATTTTGCTTTTTACCTTAATAATGTCAAAGAAATAAAAATAATATATGAATGCAAGCAATACTGCATTTTATTTACAACAGTAATTGAAAAATTGACGTGATATTGGATTAAAATTACTTTACAATATCCTAGACTAAATGTCGCCCACACATTTGTTTGCAGACAACAAGATGTGCATACAAACTGGTTCGCAAGTTGCAACATCAACAAGGAAATAAAATAAAATAATGATGACACTTAAAAGAGGTGACACTAAAATCTGTTTCAACTAAAAAGGAAATGCGAAGAAATGACAGAAAAATCGTTTATCTAATAGCATCTACGCCTACAACAAATAGCATTGCAAAAACCATCATAATGATGGGCATCGTCTTCATTATGATGTATAACAACTCTGAGAGCAGGAGCATTTTTATGGAGTAAAGAAAAACATCTGGTCTTGGATAACAGCCAACCAATATGATTGCAACAACAGAACAGAATACAACAACTTGTTTAAAAACCATAATCATTATCATCATGATGATGATGATAATGATACCGACAAACGCTACGACAACGAGTTTAATTGTTGTTAGATATTGCATACAACAACAACAACATTACGTTGTTATTGCCGTTGTTTGGTTTTATTATTACTTTTTTTGCTTGTGTTTCGCATAATTGAATTTGACAGTAGACTTGAATTATGCGTATGTTTTGATAATTACAATGACATTTATTATATATTTATTTATTTTAAACACTAGCAAAACATGATTTCTGTTTGTGGTTTTTTATTAAAGTTCTGCAATAATATTTGTAACTGCGTACAAAATTTGTTTACGCTTTTTAAAGTTCTATGGAATTCTTAAATGCTTTTAGAAAATGTGTGCAATTTATGTTGATGTTATTATTCTTACCTTAAAGATAGCATACGATTTCTGAAATTTTAATGTGTGTTCACATCAGGTAAGTATTAAAAATCAAAAAGTTCTTTTACTAAAAAACGGTAGAAACAGACATAAGCACAGTAACAACTGTTAACTTCATTTAAATTTAATAAAACTGCACTATGAATCTATAATTTTATGTTTAAAAAATCACATAAAATTAAATAATTAGTTTGTTCGCTTATTCCGGCAAATATTTACAAAATGTGAATATAGCTTTGTTATTATTGCAGTCGATTGAATGATGAATATCTTTCCACGTCTTGAACAATTTTTTGTCCGCTTGCAGACACAGATTTTTCGGTAATATTATCATCAGTATATATTAACATTGGGGAAACACCTTTTTTGCAATTTTTAAAAATATCAAAATGGCCCTATCCATATCATGTAGTGCATAAAAAAACAATAAGAACTGCATCTTTAGATTTTTGATATCGTTAAAAAAGGTTCAGCGTCAAATGCAATTAAGTTTGGGATCAGTAAGTTCTAAAAAATTAAGTAATTTTACTTAAAAAAGATAGTTTTTAGATTGTGATTTTGAATAAAATCATAAAATTGCATTGAAAAATGTAAATAGGTAAATAATTATAAAATAAAAAATTTTGAAAAAAATAAAAAATTTTGAAAAAATAAAAAAATCTTAAAGGGCTTTCAGAAATCGGCTTTGACGCGGAACGTTTTTGTTCCGAAATGACCTGAGGAAATATTTTTCGGTTTCCGCACAACATCGGCTACAGCGTGCTGATAGGGTCTTATTTTGGTTGTATCCCTAATATACATAAATGATAGTTTTGGAGAGAAAAAAAGTTATTGGCAAAACAAAATTCTTTCAGCTGCTAAATAATATTTGAACAGTCGTCATAAAATATATCCAAAAAAAATTAGGTTTTAAATTAACTCAGATCTAATTACCAAAATAAACCTGCCTCGGTATTTTTCGTAAAATTTAAACTTAAATCGACTTTTTTAAGGTTTTAGAGAACTGGCAGACTTAATATTCGTATTAAATGAAAGAACTTGACTAGATTAATACAGCAAGTCCATGATGGTCTCCATCATAAAATGGCATGGAAAAATCTCTTCGTCAAATTATTCTTTTATTAATATAAAACAAGTAAGAGCGCTATATTCGGCCGTGCCGAATCTTATATACCCTTCACAACGTGTAGTCATGCAATAACAGTAGTTTGTATCACCATTCATCCCATATGAAATACGTACATACATATAAAAAACAAACATATATAAAAAGATTCCATTGTAAAATTATAAATTTACGTATGTATGTTAAAAAAAAATAAAAAAAAATACAAAAAAAAATTAAAAAAAAAAATTTTAAATAAAGTTTTAAAAAAAATAATTAAAATATATATAATAAATATAAAACAAAAAAAAAATAAAAAAATAATAAAAAAAAATTACAAAAATAAATAATAATAAAAAAATATATATATTATATTAAATAAAAAATAAAAAAAAATTAAAAAATATATATAAAAAATATAAAAAAAAATTTTTAGGCCCATCTGGGATTCGATGCAACGTTTTCTCTAAGCAGTATACACGTTTGTATGTATGCATGTTGTTGTTGTAATGTTGTTTTTGTGAAAAAAAAATCGAGGTGGTCGTGGGTTTTTGCTCATATCTGAGTTGTTTATGTACCGATGTTTCTGATTTTCAATACCGAATATTTCTGATATTTTAATACCTCACCCGGGTCCAAGCGATGTCGGGGGGCTTCAAAAAGTTGATTTCAACATACACACAGACAGACGGACAGACTGACAGAGCTTAATCGAATCTTCTATTCATAAGCTTTCAGAAAATATATACTTTATGGGGTCGGAAATGAAAATTGTAGAAATTTCACACGGAATGACAAACCTATATATACCCTTTTTCACTGTGTGAAGGATATAATGAAAAGGCGGCTAAAAAACGCAGGTATATGTGTCAAAAATGGTAATCAAAAAATTAACTCTCTCTCTCAATTATGGCATCCAATGAAAGGGCGTGACTAGCAAAACATAACAAGCTATGTCTGAATCCAAAATCCAAAATGGTGTCTAAACCGTAATCACGGATATGTTGTTTTGAAAATGAAAAGTCTGAGATAGTAAAAGTAGGTTCATGAAACTCAAAACTAAAATTGTGTTCGAAACAAATCAATATAGATGTATTAAATATAAAAATTTGGCTCATTATTGAAACTTTGACATTCATACCTACGTGTATAATGGTGAAGGATAAATAAGTTTCGGCATGGCCGAATATAATACTCTTAATTGGTTTTTTAACTTTACTACAACACAATTTTAAACTATACTTTATTTTCATTAACCAAGCGGAGAAAAGAAAACCATTTGCCGTTTCTATAAACGTGTCTCTGTCGAAAATCGAATTCGTAACCTCCAGCCTGACAGATTAGAATACTAATCACGGGTCTATCAGGACATCTTTTTTTATTTTTCTTAATTCAAAACAGTGAATAGAGTTCGCTATAAAAAATCTACTTAACCATAGCACTGCGTATGACTCCTCAACAAAAATATATATTTTTAGTTATTTCAAATAAAGTTTAGCCAGCAATTTGACAACCAAAAACAATTTTTTTTATAACAAAATGGTAATTTTTGTTAAGAGATAAATTTCAAAGAAATTCAAATAATTTATGGTATTCAATTCAAAATATGCAAATTTTGCATTATGACCCTTTTATCTCAAATGAGCGATATGTTAATATAGTAGCAAAATAGAAAATATTTAATTCATGGTCACTTCAGTAAACACCTTTAGTCGCATCATCATCAATAAAATAAATGAATTTCAAGTATGTAAATGAAAACAAAATCTAAAGAGAAGCAAGGAAGTAAGAAGAAGAAATATCCCAGACGTTTTTGAAATATTCGTACACAATCTCTGCAAAAAAAAAATCAACAATAAAATTAAGAACCGACACGGAAAACAATAAGAAAATAAATCAAAGTTTTCTGTTTGTATTCGTAATTTTCGTAAATTACATATGTTTTGGTATAAGTCATCGAATAACTCTTCCCACAGATTTTATTTGGGAATGGAAAATAAAATGCAAAAATTTAATTTATCAATTCAA
This sequence comes from Phyto melanocephala, assembly GCA_941918925.1. Taxonomy (NCBI): domain Eukaryota; kingdom Metazoa; phylum Arthropoda; class Insecta; order Diptera; family Rhinophoridae; genus Phyto; species Phyto melanocephala. The sequence continues at coordinate 135,599,994 of OW799235.1, read as the reverse complement.
ATAGAGGGCTTTGTAGAAAAAGCTAAAAAAAAATTCCAAATTTAATAAAATAGTTGTTTTTTGTATTGGACTTGAGATCACTTTTTTATAAAAAATAGTTTAAATTGTATTTTAATTTTTTTTTTTTATAAAAAAAGGGATCTCAAGCTCAATATATATTGATATAAATAAAAAAGATCAAAAACATTTATTTATAATTCAAATTTAATAAAGTTATAAATAACATACAAATAATCGTATAAAAATAAAGTAAGGTTTGTATTAAGCCTTAAAAGTACGTACACGCAAAGAAAAACCATGGTTACGGCATGATCACGACGGTCATATTATTTTTTCTAAAACAATATTTGGTTGTCGAAAAAAAGTAATAATTATTTTTGTTTCATTTCATTATATATTTTGTCACGATAATCAAGCATTTGTTTGAATTGTATCATTTATTGTTGAGTTTTCGTAAAAATTTAAAAATAGTATGATATAAAAAATAAAAAAATTAACAAAAATAACATTATATTAAAGAGCATTAAAAATTACAAATAATCATTAAATAATAAGTAAGACAACAGTATGACTACAAATTAATCAATATATGATTTTTTTTAATAATAATTTGATTTCAACTGTTCTTCTTCTTGCTGAATAAATTTTTATTATTTCAAAGTTTGAAATGTCAAAAAAATGAACAAAAATTTTGAGAAATTAAAGAAAATTTACAAATAAACGAGAAAATGTAAAAAAATGTTGGTATAAAAATTGCAATTAAATTGGTAAGTACAATCAATATGTGCATGTTATAGCAAAAGACAATAATTTGCCGTAAAAAAGCAAAGATTGTCGATTTCAATTGTAGTCATATATATGATAATTGAATGATATTTAAATTAAACATAATAATGATAACTGGTAACCATTATTATTTTTAACCATAATCATACAATTCAATCATAGTATGTTGCTCTTCGATTATGGTTACCACAACCATATTTTTTCTTTGCGTGTACGAATATACATACATATAAAATGTATAAAGAATTCTTCTTAGAAAATATTGAAAGGCAAAAAATAGATGTATAGCTTTGACAAACGCAGCGAAAAAAAATCAAACAATTTAAATGAATTAAGTACGAATATTGTTAAGCCAGTATTTCCGAAGCTTAAAACTCTTTTAAATTTATATTTTCTGTGTTACAAAATAAAAAAAAAATAAAATTTGCGAAAATGGTTTAATACGAATTAATTTTTTTTCCACTGCCCCTCTTGGGAGCATATGGCTTTCACAAAGCCATATATATATTTTTTTTTTATTTTTGCTGGTGCAAATTAGTAAGTTAGTGCAGGTTTTCTGTCGTGTCCGTACGTGTATTTATTCTTTACCAATTACCATTTTATTTGATATTTTTCTATTTTCTATTATAGATTAAATATTATTTCGCTATAAAAGGTTCCCTTTATAATATCTCAGGTATCAAGGTAAGTCCACACGAAATTTTAACAAAATTCATAAAAAAGTTTTTGAGCCCTTTTAATTCAGAAAGACAAGCAGACAGTTGAAAATTCTTAAACACGTTTTTTCATTATTCTAAATTGCTAATTATATAAACCATCATCAAACATTTCAAAAAATTATTTTAAGTATCGTGCATATCGTACATTGTACCCATGCTTACAATAAAAAAATATATATAACAAGTGTCATCTCAAAAAGTGCTCAAGTGTTTATCGTTACGTCAAGCTGCTCAGCAAGACAATAACAATACATTGACAAATTTACTTTTAAGCGTTACATTTTAATAAAAGGTTTTGGTCACTTTTGTTTGAATTGCGTTGATTACATGCATAAAAATAATACCCGACATAAAAGCGGAGCTGTTCTCCTGCTTTAATACTGTTTTACGCTGTGTGCAATAAAAAATACTAATAGAAAGTATTGAGGAAAATTGTTATTTCGATTATTCATTTATTTTATTTTCCATTGTGTTTTTTCTTTTATTACTCGTAACACTAAATTGTCATGAATTTTTGTTAACAAATTAAAATAACTGCTCACGTCATTGGCCTGGCGAATTCCAAATGTGTGTTGAATTGAAATTATTGTTAATAAAATATTAAAAATATTAAATTTATTCATATTGAGAAAAATTGATCATAGTATTGTCAAATTTGCACCCAAAGTCTCTTTAAAGAAATGGTAAATAATGCTTAACTGTTATATTTAATAAATGTTTTTTTTTTGCAATTTAAATGAAAAATCTTATTGTGGCCAGTTTCAATTAACTTCTTCTTGTGGTACTCCAAGATTGACTTTTTGCCTGATTTAAATTATTACTTATATCATTGTAACAAAAATATTCCATAAAAAGTTTTCTTTTTATCTTAAATAGGAAAAACGATTTTAACCAGCAAAAACTAGCTAATGACTTGCTCTTACTGAATAACATAGTTTTTAATGACTATTACATATCGTCCGTCTTACTATAAATACACAATATAATTTCTTATTGCGAAATTTGCTAGAAGCCATTCAAATATACAACTTTTAATAATTCTCATTTAGTTAACACACTTAGGGTATAAGTAATAATTATTTGGAAAACAGCGGAAAACCATTTCATTAAACAAGTGAGGACTTATAGAATTTCACTGATTGTTAGATTTCAAATTAACGTATCGCACAATAATTAACCGAATTTTCGTCCTTAGAAGAACCGAACTTTAAATCCATATTAGTAATCGGTAATTAAGATTATTAATATCAAGCACTTAAATCTATATATATAAAAGTGAAACTCTGTGTGTGTGTGTGTGTGTGTGTGTTAGCTATAGACTCCGTAACTGTAAAACCGATCGGACTCAAACTTTGGCAAGTTGTTGCACACATACCAGGGAGTGTTTATGGGTGGAAAAAAGTGGGCGGGGCCACGCCCATAAAAATTAGTTATCAGTTTTAGCTACTTGCACTTGACCGATTTTTCTGAAACTTTACACACATATCGAGCTGTCATGACTAAATAATTTCGTGATAAGAAAAGTGGGCGGGGCCACGCCCCTAAAAAAGTTTTAATTTTGAGGTACTTGCGCTGGACCGATTTTTCTGAAACTTTGCACACATTCTAAGCTGTCATAACCATATAATTTAGTGATTTAAAAAGTGGGCAGGGCCACGCCCATAAAAAAAATTGTAATTTTAAGGTACTTGCACTGGACCGATTTTTCCGAAACTTTGCAGACATATTGAGCTGTCATGACTTTATAATTTCGTGATTTAAAAAGTGGGCAGGGCCACGTTCATAAAAAAAAGTTGTAATTTTAAGGTACTTGCACTGGACCGATTATTCTAAAACTTTGCACACATATCGAGCTGTTCTGACTTTACAATTTCGTGATTAGAAAAGTGGGAAGGGCCACGCCCATAAAAAAAAGTTGTAATATTTAGGTTTTTGCACTTGATATTCAATTAAATTTCAGAATGCTTTTCGATTCATTAAGGGGCGTAGCAACGCGCGCCGGGTTTGGCTAGTATTTCTATAAAAGTAAGTACTTATTTAAGTCCCTATTTGTGAGTGAGCGTGGTAAGTACTTGCCTCCAATGACATTGCCGTGTTAAAATAATGGTCTTAGATGGCAAATTGTAAGTAGTAAAGAATTGTTTTCAAGTACCTTTAACTCATTATTTTCTATTGTGTTATTTTGCTGGGTATGTCTACTCTTTAATTTAAATTTCCGTTATTCTTATTTAATTTTTCAAATTGCCCAGTAATCGACGAATTTCTTTAAAAAATTTTCAAGTTATTTAATATATGAATGTGTTACATACTTGATATATTGGATTTTGATACATTCATTAACAAATTTGTAATTTTGCAAAACTAAAAAACAGAACAAAAAAATGCAAAAAAACATGTTATTCTTGTTGTGTCTTAAAATCAATTTGATTTGCTGTTTGTTTCGAAAATTTTTTTAAATAAATACGAACATTCATTAAAATAAAAAAAACCCCATCCAAAAAAACAAAAAGTTATAAAAATAAGTTGTTGATTTTATAATAAATAAAAAAATTCTTAAGACACAATACACTTAATGCTTCAGCTATAGCGTCCAAAAGACGTATATAAATTGAAAATGTTTTATTTTATTGTTCGTTGCTTTCAAATTAATGTGTATTCAGCTTCGGTATTCAAATTGACTTTTAACTAAAAACACTTTAAATAAAAGCTACAAATTTCATTCACTTCAATATTAGTGAGTGCATGGTTTCCTCTATAGGTACGAGCATGTATTGAGATAAAGAAGAAATAAATAATTTCAGTATGTCTCGTCCTCAATATTTTGCTTAGAGATAAAACTTGACATTTTTAAACTTTTATTATTTGTAACTGCCAAAATTAGCGCCAAGTTTCCCAATACCTAGAACAAAACACACTAAAAATGGATGAAAATAAAAAAAAAACAGTCTACAGCTGTACACTAGCGATTGAAATCTGACATCTTGATAATAAATACATAAATAACAAACATATGAACATCCATACTTAGAGTATTGTTTTTATTAGCGTTTAAACAAATATTAGAGTGGTTCATTTCAGTATAAAAAAATAAAATTCAAAAAAAATTATCTAAAAAATAAATATCAAAATATTTCAGAATCCGATATTTGAGTTCAAAGCTGTGCTGGCGCCAATCTTTTTCAAAGATACCCACGCATTCTAAAATAAATCCGTTTTTTCCCTACTCATTGAAAACATTTCCTCTGCAAAAATCCTCACATATTTTAGTTATTAAAATGTTAAAAAAAATCAATTCCGATATGTACATATATTTTTTGTTAAAGCTTTAATTACAAAAATAAGTAACAAAACTAATGTAATTTTAAAATAATTGTACATGCGTTTAAATAAATTCAGGTACAAAAATGATAGATTTAATATAATTTTTTAAAATAACTGTAAGTGTATTTGAAATTTATGCAGTCTTTTTCCTCTATCTGCTTTTATTGAAATAATTTTTTCTCTATAGGCATGGGGTAAGATCTAAAGCAATTTCGATAAATTTAGAAATAAAACCTCGTCATTATAATTTTATATCTTTATTCACAACAGTTCTAAACAAATTTTTAAAAACATATTTCATTTGAAAAAAAAAAAACTTATTCTAAACCATTATCGGCTGTGATTAACAGAATTGTTTCCAATCGTATAGTTTAGTTGTGATATCAGAATTTTATTGTTAAACGGAAATAAATAAAAATTAGTTTTCATTACGAAAATTAAATATTTTTAATTAAACTTTTATTTGATTTTGCTCCAATCATCAAAATGATATCATTTATTAAATGAAAATCAATAATTTTTATTGAAAAGATATTGCAAAAAATATAAATTAAATCAATACTAATTTATTAATGAAAATTAATTTAACTTTTAGAAATTATTTAAATTAATTTAATCACTTCTACAATTAAAATTTTGGATTGATTTAAAAAAAAGTATTTATTATCAGTTTTATTAATTAATGAACCTATTTGAGAAAAATATATCGGGAAAGAAAACCTGCACATAAAAAAAATTGTCAACCGTAAAAAATTTTGATGAAACGGAGCGAATGCATCCAAAAATTTAATAGTCTGTTAAGCTCAATATCGAGCTATGGACTTTAGGCACATAACATATTGTTCTATAGCTTGGAATGTATTTACTTTAACATTTTTTGATTGATATTTAGCTTTTTATTAAATATCTATCAAAAAAAAAATATCCAAATTTTATGATATTTATTTCAATATTATTTTTTTCCGTTTGACGGAAGTTTTTGAACAATTTTTGGGAAAATATAAATTATAAACGTAGACCAAAACCTATTATTTTTATTTTTTATATTATTAATACATTTGATAATTTACTTTACGCGCTCCTATTTTAGAAAGAGCAAAACCTACATGTAAGGATTTTCCCCTACTTTCACCAACACTGATCCACTAAAAGCAATTTACCATCTTCTGATTACATTTCATATTACCTTCAACATTTGATGTTAATTTTTAACGTTTAAATCTAATGCACAAAATGTAATATTGAACCACCCTGATGTGTTTATCTAAGGTATCTAGATATTCTCACATACATATGTGTGTATGTGGTTCAAGTCTGAAATATTTTCTTGGCAAACTTTTGTTTGTGGCAAATATATAAATGATTTTTTTTCTTACATACTTCGTACATAGTATGCATGTATAGTGAAATACATGCCAATAGCAGGTACCCGGCAGTCTTTATACACATGCATTTGCTGTCATATGCCACCTCTAATTCAATACTATTTGCAAGCTAATTTCATATTAAATTAACTATTTTGTAAATATGTTTTAGTAAATCTGTAATTCAAGTCATGATCAAAAATATTTGAGGGATTGCAAGTATATAAAATATTTTTTTACCCAAATCCCACCATATCTTGCAATTAGAAAGGAGTTTTTGATTTTATAACAAAGATATGAATTAGTTAGAGGAGCTTCAGGGGATATGTATATAATTTTTTTTTTTTTTCCACAACTAATAATATACCCAATTTACCCAATAAACAAATTCATATTATGGAAATAAAGATTAACACACAGAGATAACAAAATTGGTTTTGGCAGAAATGCAAAACGATTGAAGGTGGTTTAAGAATAATTACCATTATGCAGCAATACTTAATAGTACCTTTGAGAAACAATGTCAGTTGTCCCACAGTTAACATTGCCATTAAATGTTTGTATGCGAATACATCTTTATGGAGTAAAACAGTATTGCTATTATATATCAATTTGCCAATAAAATTATTTTCATAAAATCTAGGTAAAGGGTCTGCCAAATTTTCTTTTGAAAATGCTATAAAAAATACTACTGAATATTTTCTCAAATTTCTTTTTTTATTTGAAAGTACAACCCTTTCGGTTAATAATGGAAAAACAATTTCATTCAAATAGCTGCCTCGGCTGGCCATGCAGTAGCCTACACGATCGGTCCAATTTTTGAGCACATTATCGATTGTGTGCACGCAAAGAAAAACCATGGTTACGACATGATCACGACGGTCATATTATAGTTTCTATAACAATATTTGGTTGTCGAAAACAAGTAATAGTTATTTTTGTTTCATTTCATCATATATTTTGTCACGATAACCAATCATTTGTTTGAATTGTGTCAGTTAAGGATTACTTTTCGTAAAAATTTCAAAATGGTTATCTTTTAAAAATAGTATGACTTAAAAAAAATAATTTGACAAAAATATCAATATATTCAAAAGCATTAAAAATTAAAAATAATCATTAAAGAATAGGTGAGACAACAGTATGATTACAAATTAATCAAGCCATGATTTATTTTTAATAATAATTTGATTTCAACTGTTCTTCTTCTTGCTGAATAAATTTTTATTATTTTAAAAGTTTGAGATGTCAAAAAAATTAACAAAAATTTTGAAAAAATAACAAAAAATTAAAATTAAACGAGAAAATGTAAAAACATATTGGAAAATAATTGCAATTAAATTGGTAAGTGCAATCAATATGTGTATGTTACAGCAAAAGACAGTTTATTGCCCTAAAAAAGCAAAGATTGTCGATTTCAATTGTAGTCATATAGATTATTATGGAATGATACTTAAATCAATAATAATAATGATAACTGGTGACCATTATATGTTTTAACCATAATCATACAATTCAATCATAGTATGTTGCTCTTCGATTATGGTTACCACAACCATATTTTTCTTTGGTGTGCAGCTGTATTTCACCAATGCACTTTAGGTCAAACGACACATTTTTCTGTGCAAAAGTCTAAAAATCAACTTGCAGTTTTACTATTATTGTTGTTGTTTTTTAATTCTAAAGACTTCAGAATAAAAAAAAGTGATTTTTGTTTTGACTAAATATTAATAACCGTTATACAGCAGCGTTTCGATGTCAACTGATCAAATTTTTTCTATAATTGTGTTCCTAAGTTAAGTAGTGCGTGGTCAACTTTAAGTGCGTATATTTCGGACTGTGTTTGTGATAATTTATTAGAGTAAAATGGAAAAGAAAGCGCCAAGTAAGTAGATATATTTTTAATTGTAAATGTTTTATATATATGTCGCTATACTATAATATAACTCATTAGCGTAAACATCTATAAATAGTTAAATTTTTATAAAATTTTTATTTTCTGAAAGCTTTTAAAAAAATATACCCCATTTCTTCACTCTCAAATTGCACAAAATAGTTAGAATATTATCTAGTGAGTTATTTGGTATTTATCAAAAATTGCGATTTTTTGCGTTTTGCGAGTAATGCCTCTTTTTGTTAGGTAACCTCTGTATAAAAAAGATTGACCTTTTTGAAGTATGGCGAAAGGAAAGTACAAAAAAACAAAAAGTTGATGCCGTTTTGAAACACGTATATGACAAACTTGAAACCTCGTCAATTTCCGATGAAATGGGAAACAAATTACCAAAAAAATTAATTTGTTTTGCGTGAAACTAGAACAAAAGTGGAGAAAGTGTCATAGAAAGATAAATGTATTAAAAAACCAAAACCAGGTTAAATGCTGAATTAAATATTGTGGTATATGGCATTTGTCAATTGTATTGAAAAGGAAAACTGATAAACAAAACGATTTTTGGAAAAAACTAGGACTTCGCGTGGATATGCCCAGAATAGGTGGCTCGGGATCTACTAACGACGGAAACTCTACTCGCCTAGCTTTCGCTGAACATAAAAATTTTTTCAGAAATAACTAGTGTAGATAAGGATATTATATTTAATTTCAAAATAATACTGATTTGTTTATCCTGTCAGTTTGAAATAAATTTAGAGAAATTTAAATTATATTGTTTTGAAACGGCAAAACTTTTTTAGGAGCGATATCTCTGGTTGCCAATGAATTCTACGGTTCACAAAATGTTAATTCACTCAAAGCAAATAATAGAAAATGCTCCACTTCCAATTGGATTTTTTGGAGAAGGTGCTGCTGAATCTCGTCATAAAATATACAAAGCCGATCGCCTACATCACGCGCGTAGAAACACCCGCACCAATAACCTACTAATTGTATTTAATAGGGCCATGGATACTTCAGATCCATTTATTTCCACAAGATTTTTAAACAGACGCATTCAAAAAAGAACACGTTACACGTTACCACCTGAAGTAATTGAACTATTATGTTGCTGCGAACCAACAGAAGAACTTCACCATAACGAACCAGACGACGAAAATAATGAAAGTGAAGAAGCCTCCTTTGAATTAATTTTACAAAGTGAATTAGATATAAACAATTAATAAATATTTTAGTATTAAAAAACAAATTAATTAATTCTATACACTGTGTTTAAATTCATGGGTGCTAGAGAGTTAATTTTTGGTCACTTATGGGTTAAATTCCATTTTTTTATTGGAACCATCCATAATTATATAATTCATATAATAACTGTTTCGATTACTCTTATAATGTAGTCGTAATTAATTTTGCACAGAAAAAGTAGTCATTTGACCTAATGTGCAATGGCTTCACGAATATTATCCTTTAAAGCGTCAATTGTCTCTGGCGTAACACTTATCTTTGACGGCACCCAACAAATAATAGTCTAACGGTGGCAAATCGCATCTTCCAGGTGGCCAAATGCTAATAATGCGATCTTCAAAAACAGGGCGCAAAACATCGAGTGTAACTTCGGTTGTGTGGCACGTAGCGCCGTTCTGTTGAAACCAAATGTTGCCAATATCCTCCTCTTCAATTTTTATGAACAACACTTCGCTTAACATGGCCTGATAACGATCGCCATTGACTACGGCCACTTTTTGCTTATTTTCGAAGAAAAATGGTCCAATTATGACTCTGGACCAAAATCCGCACCAAACAGTGACTTGTTTTGTGTTTATCGGCTTATCAATGTATGCGTGCAGGTTTTCGCAGACATGTGCTAAGTGTCACCATTCACGAAAAAAGCACTAGTTGAAAAAAAAAACGTTAGATGGCGGACCCTTTACTTAAGCTTCAAATTAATTTAACTAAGAAAAATAGTTCTAAATCTTTAATGTATAGAATAATCTACTGATGAAAAAACAATATTCTTTTGCAATAGCTTCGACATTTCTTTTATGGATTTTATATTCGGATTTTTGATTTTTAGTCGATAAATAAACTTTTCCAACATCTACTAGTAATCTTAGAACTTTATTAGTGGTAGTTTAAAGTCGACAAGTGAAAACGTGATCAACACATTTTTTTATAGAGACTTTTGTGTTTATAAAAAACTTTTTTCAATTTATTTTTCTCAAATACAGTTTCAAAAGTTTTATAATTTTCGTTAGCGTGAAGTAGGCTAGGACTACAAGGAAATGATCTGCCTAAAATTATCCAAATTAATATTTATATGAAAAATAGACACGATTAAAACCGCTAGAATTTTATTCAGCATTAATGATGACAGACAATGAATTTTTAAAATATAAAAATCCCAAATAAAAATAAGCTGAAATGTTTTACAAACAAAATTAAAAAAAAAAACTAATTTTGCATTTTTAACTTCTAGTACCACTAAAAAAAATGTTATAATAAAAATTGTGTTTCTGTTTAAATTGTTTAATTATTCTGAATAACACAATTAAGATCTAATAAATGTTGTGCACATTTTTTTTTTTTGCTTTTTTGTAATGCATTTTGCATTGCATTGTGATAATTTTATCGCTTTCACAAAACATAACACATAATATTTATTAGCTTCAATCAATATTACTCATACGACACTATGATAAATACATATTTAGAAAAGAAAATTTGAAGTAGTGCAAAGTAAATTACATTTTCTTGTCTTCTAAATCAATAGTACAAAAGAAGTCATTGTAAATGACTCCCTGAATGCAAAATAATTACTTCGAGTGCATTAAAAGTATGCAAATTTAGTGAAATGAGACCGATGTTTCATGAATAAATGTTGTTTGTTTACATGAACTGATTAAGATATTTTTAATTTACATTTTCAAACACATCATTTATTATAAATCATTGTATGAACTTTCTTAAATATATTTAAGTGAAGTGCTATTTAATGTCGTGTGAAGTACAAGTAACAAGTTATGGAAAGAAAATTAATTTTATGTTTGATTTGTTAGAAATTTGCATCCAAAGCGGTAAGCCATTAAAACGAAAAGTAAAAAATCAATGTGAAAAAATTTCACCAAGAAAAACGGCTTTAGTACTATCGACCGATGTGTTGCTCCTATTAACATAATATTGCATTCCTTTCGTAAATACTCAGAAGTTTTTGAAAAAATATTCAGTTATCTTTTTGCTTACTCTTTATTATGCTGAAGATAAGCTACGACAGACTTTTAGAAATCTTTTACACAAAAAACTCAACTCAATTTATTAATCGCAGAATAACCATTAGAAACAAATCATTCAATATAACAAAAATATGATCAGTTCGACGGAAATTCATGACCATGTCATTAATAAGGGTGTTTAAACGTTGCATTAAAGAGAGGCCCTAGCTCCTCGGACGATTACAAGAGAAAGAAGAATGATTAGAAAAACATTCTACGTCTTTGATAACATAGTATGTGGAGGGAAGTCTACTACATTTCAAAGAATACACCTAAAGAGGGAAGCCTGAAGAAGATGGTATCTAAGGACGTTGGGTCTGTTTCGCAATAGCATGACGGAAGGAACTAGGGTAGATTTTCTTCTTATAACTGATAGGCCTTTCAGTCAAAGCAGTCTCACATCTTTTGAGACTGCTTTTCCATCAATGCATTTGGTGGATTTCCTAGAGGAGAATACGCTGACTGAAAAAGATCTACAAACTGCCCTGAAAAACCAGTGAGGGATGGCGATGTTGCTTTGTCCATATTTATGGGATATTGAGGGAGCTTCTAACAAAATCTCCCTTGATAGACTGTGAAATGCATCTAATTAGCTATAGGTTGATTTCATTGTGGTAAAAATTGTCATCTCAATGTTCAGATTCAGAGCAGTAGACCTCAAAAACAAATTCACACAAATTCGGTAAAGGGTTATCAAAGATTGGCTGTAAGAACACTTAGGCATATATTGTCTAGTGGCAAAGGGCCACTAATGAGTGATTAGGCAAAAGTTACACGGCTCTCAAAGGATTACTTGCTTGAGTATATATGTTACGTTGTGTACCACACCACTGCCATATACAAAATGGCGATTAAATTTAACCAGTGATCACGTGGAGTGTTTCCATAGGTGTAGTTATTTACGTAAATCCTTCAACGTAACGCAAAGCGTTTTTGCATTATATTAATTTACATAAAATTTTATTTTCTTTAAATTTCTTCAAGAACTACGCAACATGTAAATAGCACATTGAACCAATAACTTTAATTGGTAAATTGTTTATTGGGCACCCGCAAAACTATTTGTATAGCAATAACTTAAAGAACTCTCTTACAAAAGGTAATCAAGATGTTTCATTTCCCCTTTTTCAACTTTTAAATACTTCCATTTTACACTAACGCCATTCTTTTTTTTATTATTTTTTGTTAGATTCCCTTGCATTTTGAAGGATTCAGTTTTACAAAAAATAAAATTCTTTTAGTTTTCTATACATTTTTGGCGGCAGAAAAACTCAGTTGATTATTATTATTATGCACATACACGTTATTTTATTGTAAACTAAAATGTTTAGATATGAGCTTAAAGGATGGACAAAATAAATATTGCAATAAATCAACCTAATAAATAGACAGAACTAATAAGATTCTTAAATAAAAAAGTTCAAAAAGAAATAACTTTTTTGCTTGCTTAGGCAGTTGTTGGTTTCAACTTTTTTTATTCATTTTAAATATAAGAAACATCTAGGAGTATGGTATTTCTTTCGTTTAGATTGAACATGAGCCAACAAAGATGTGTTTTGTCAAATGCATTTCTATGTATGCACATACCCAATTGACCATAAGACCTCAGAAGTATAATAAAACAATGAAGGCTTTAAATGAAGCAGAGAAAGAAGATTATACAGTTTTAAATTTTGTTTACTTACTTATTTACCGTATTTTAAATTTTTATAGTTTCAAGATAAGCATCGCCGACCAAATATTCATTGAGAGCTTTTTGCAACATGATGATGTTGATAAATTTATTGCAATTAAACTTTTAGAAGGGGAAATATTCGACACCTGATAAACTTGTCAGTGATGTCTTGGCCAATTGGGTTATTATAAAACATGAACGTGCATTATACATAAACCAAGTTGTTTACTTGCAACTTCATAAAGTGTAACGGATTAGTGGAAGTTTTCAATATTTATTTTAATATTTCCAATTTTAAATAGAATATAAAAAAATAACAACAGCAACTCTTAAGGATACTTAAAAAAAATGAAATTGACAACTTATTGCAAATGACGTTTATGGGTGGACGTGTGTATACTTCACTATGCCTTTTTTAGATCACTATTGCACGTATCATATGCATCTTGTTATTGGCTGTATTTACTATCCCAAAACCAACAGCCAAACACTAAAAAAATTCCTAGACAATTTTTTGCGCTTAAAGTAGTTTTTGAAATTGTCGTATAAATACTTTAGTTGTTTTGTCCATAATCGTTTGTCGTCATCATCATCCTTTTAGCAAAATAAAAACTACAAGAAAAAACAAAAAAAAATTTCATATTCGATTTGTAGCATGCATTTAATTTTTTTTATTTTTATTTTGTTTCTTGCCTTCTATAGACATTTTTTTTAATGTGAGGGTGAATCTAATGCAACTTTTAAAAGGTTTTTCTATCAACAATTTAAAATTATTTTGATGATGATACAAACATAAGTTGTGTGTATATTGCACGAGTAGTTTTTATTTTAAACTTTTTTATCAATAATATTGTAAAACAACATAATATTAAGCTCGAAAAAAAGATTCTGTGTATGTGTCTAACATAAACTTGTGTAGAGTATAAAATCAACGTTCATAAAGGTGGCGCCAAGAGATGGTGAAAAAAAGAAAACATCTTTTAGGCACAATGATGCATAACGAACAAAAAAAAATTTTTGCAAAAGTAAAAAGTTAAAAGTACTTAATGTCTATTTCTATTAAACAACCAGTAACTCTTATTCATATTTAAAACTCGTATAAACTACATTCCAATACCTGGAAATATTTAAAAAAATAATAATTTCTTCAACTAAAAAAAAAGTTATTTTTTTGCAAACATTGGCTTTAATTATTCGTAACATGTGGCAATGCCAAAGAAGGTCAGTCATGAATTCATTTATCGCCCAAAATAAATATACGCATGATACGCAAAAATTTTTAATTTTACAGAAAGAGAACAACTTTAAAAATATAGAAGCAGTTTAAATTTGAACACTAGACCATTTGATGAATTCAAATCTTAGACTTATTTAGATGTGTATTTTTCAGAAAACCCAAAACCATCTATGCATCAATTGTATATTGTAATTTTCTATCAGCTGATCTGATTCTGATTAAAGATCAAATTTATCACAAATGTTTTTTAAATTCAGACTTATGATAAGGTAATTTCTTAAATTCAGTTTTTAACAGATCATGTCAACTTTTAATTTTATGTTACATCAATGTAGATTTAATATTAGTTCTAAATTTTAGATCAAGGTAAATTCATATCAGCTGAGCTCTTTAGCCCAGCTATTCATCAGCTGTGAACGAAGTTCAAGAACAAAATGTCAAAATGCCCGAAAATGTTAATAAATTTTTAAAAAGTGAAAAAAAATTATTTCTATGGATAAAACAGATTAAATTCAAAATAAATATGTATATGTATGTACGTACATTTGTGTTAATTGTTTAAAAATTAAAAAAACCTTAAAATTTTGTGTTTTTGTTAAAAAACTAACAAATTGTAAAACACAGTACAACACATGATTTGCCAACTCAATTCTGTTAACTGTATGTGAAATAAGACCCAAAAAGAAGAATTTCTGCATCATTCGTTTTGTCTTCTTACCTGCGATTTGAAGTTAGTATCAATTTGAAGTTAGTACTATCGTATAGGGGAATTTATCACGTTTTAGGCCCTGTTGTTTGACATAGCTCGACAACCACTAGCCCAATTTAGTTGAAATAAATTTTAAAAAATTAAGAATTCTTACATTAAATTATATTATTAATTAATATTTAACCTAATTTTTACTAATCTATTATGTTTTTATGTATGCGTACGTTAGATGGAGGATGGATCTTACCCTAATCCTTTTATGTTATTTTTCCTCCAATTATGCACATACATGGCAATTAATTAATACTTTTTCGTAATGTCGTTTAAACTTACGTTGGTTTCCCTTAATCTGTTCATATATTGTTTTCCTATACAAGTAACACTTTCGAAGTTAAAAATGAATGTATAAAGGGAAAAAATTATTTTTTGCCTAAAAATTTAAATTTTTTTTTTTAAAAATACATAAAAAATCCAAAATGGAAAAAAGTTTCAAGTCTAGTTATTTTTTCGCAAAGTCACATAACCTATGAGCAAAATGAGACAAAGATCATAAAAATCGATGCACGCGTTTCGCTTTTATTCGCAATTGAGTAAATGTATGAATTTCAAAAATCAGTTATAGCCACCACCCTTAAAATAAAAATAAAAATATAAATTAAAGAATTATCTTAAATTTTAATGTGAACCATTTTTTATTTTGGCTTAAGTTCATTTGTTTATTTATTTCGGCTAATATCGGAAATAATTTTTAGAAAAAAAAAAAAAAAAAATATTCCTAAAAATGGTTACAATTTAATTTAATTTGAATTATAAAATTAAATAAAGAAACAAATGAACTTAAGCCAAAATAAAAAATGGTTCACATTAAAATTTAATATATAGAAAAAAAGTCCGAATAAAATATAAATATATAATTAAAAAATTATCATGAAAAAAAAACTTTATTTATAAAAACTTAATGAAAATAAAATAATATGCAATTAATACGCAATTATAATATGCATAAAAACAAAATTTAGAACATTTTTTCAATTATTGGCAATATCCATCCTTGTAGAAGTTGACGCTTGTGGTTCTGATGATCTTGTTTTCTTCGTAGGTTGTTCATATTCATGGTCTGAGTCTGTATCGTCATCCGAGATACACATACTATTCAAGGGCGTGTTTCTTTCACTGTGTCCACCAATTTCAATGTCTTCATCTTCGGTGCTTTCTTCAAACTGCATAATTGTGGAACTCCACCAACAAACCTCCGCAAGCAATGCATCCAATTTTTTGCTTTTGAACCGCTTTTCAAATGGCATGGTCACCTGGTGGAACCTCTCTCCTTGTTCGTCTGATTCCTGAGGTGATTGTGCCAAAAAAGTATCGAGATGGTGGTGCAAGAAATGCAATTTCAGCGTCATGGATGCACCGATTTTTTCGAAATAAAACAGCAACCTGTCCACTCGTTGCTGTATCTCTTCTCGCTGGACACGGTTCTTTCCTAGAACGCCTTCTATTACTTCTTTCAATGCGTTCCATGCATGTTGGTGGTCGTGATGCTCTGAAAGCAAATGTGTGAAAGAATCACTTTTGATCAATTTCCGAATATCAGGTCCATTGAGAATACCAGTTTTAAATACATAAGAAAAACGAAAAAATTATTGGTAATGCGAATGTATAGAAATTAACAAATTTAGATATGACAATGTATTTTTCGGACGATATGACCACAAACGTAACAATATTCATACAAATATGGGCACTTGTTGTTTTCCATATTGATATATTTTATGTTTTGTTGTTATTCACTTTAAAAAAAACTGGAGAAAAATCACTTTTACTGTTCGCGTTCGTCGGCACTGGCTGAATGCCAAAAATCGATCAATGCACACCTGTAAATACTACGTATTTTTGAATATTTTACTGCCAGGTACTTATAAATGGGCGCATATTTTAAGGGCGGCTGGCTATATACCTGATTTAGCACTTGTACATTTCAAACTGTGCAAAACTTTCAAAATAATGACCACCCTTAAATGTGGGTGCAATTTCTGTAAAAAAAATCATATAGGTAGCCACCGGAAAAACCAATATAATAAAAAGGTCCACTTTCCGTTTAATTGTCCACGTACATTTATTACCGCAATCATAAAAATCAAATAACCTTTTGTTTATTCCTTTTTTTTTAATTCTCAGAATCATGAAAAAGGTGTCAATGTTTTCTCCAAATAATGTTGTGCATATCTCGAGCAAATTTTTGAAATTCATACATTTACTCAATTGCGAATAAAAGCGAAACGCGTGCATCGATTTTTATGATCTTTGTCTCATTTTGCTCATAGGTTATGTGACTTTGCGAAAAAATAACTAGACTTGAAACTTTTTTCCATTTTGGATTTTTTATGTATTTTAAAAAAAAAAAAATTTAAATTTTTAGGCAAAAAATAATTTTTTCCCTTCATACATTCATTTTTAACTTCGAAAGTGTTACTTGTATAGGAAAACAATATATGAACAGATTAAGGGAATTGTAATTCTTAATTTTTTTAAATTTATTTCAACTAAATTGGGCTAGTGGTTGTCGAGCTATGTCAAACAACAGGGCCTAAAACGTGATAAATTCCCCTATACGATAGTACTAACTTCAAATCGATACTAACTTCAAATCGCAGGTAAGAAGACAAAACGAATGATGCAGAAATTCTTCTTTTTGGGTCTAATTTCACATACAGTTCACAGAATTGAGTTGGCAATCAATTAACTGAAAAATGTTGTACTGTGAAAGTTTTCGTTAAAAGATGCCTTCCTGCGCGATGTGTTGAAAAAATACTTTAAGGGTAGTGGAACTTTATTTCGTGTACTTAATGATGAGCAAAATATATACATTTATAACAAGTTTAGAAAAAATTTAGTGTGACTTGCATAATTTGCTTTGAAATAAAAATGTCAACAAACGTGTGTTTGTTTGTGTTTAGACAGAAAATTTTTGACAATTAGGTTCAAATATACAAAAACAAAATACATGTAGTTAAGTGTTGTTGTAGGGAAGAGATCACCTGATTGAATTCGCCTTGGTTTAGATAAAAATATAATATTTAAATAAATAGAAGGATTTCACAAAAAGTTGTTTTAGTACAAAAAGTATGTTTTTTTTCTAAAAATGTTTAAAAACACAATTTTACAAAACTAAACATATTCATTATGTTGCTTATGTTAAGAGACATTCTTTAATATGAATGTAAACCAAAAAGAAAATAAATCAAAAACGCCATCTACGAAAGCTTTTCTGCATCAAAATTACACATTTTCACAATAAAAAAAACCAACAAACAAAAAATACAACAAATATAAAATAGTAAACAATGTAATTTTATGAATGAAAAAAGCTTTATATGCTCCTATTTCAACACACACACACAATGCATACATACATGCATATGCATGGATTTTCTGATAAACGGAGAACACGTGAATTGATGAAAATGAGAAACAAAATCTGCAAAGAAGAGTAGTCAACAGAACAAACACATAAAGAGAGAAAGAAAAAACGGAGCAGAATTAAAAAGAGATTTTTTTTAAACAGAATTTACAGAATGACTAAAAAAGACAGAGAAATAAGAGAAGGAGAATATTTACGTTTAATAACACATGTTTAGATGAACGGAAAGTCACGTGCACAAAATGTCTAAAGGAAGAAAGCAATAATAATGTAATCAAACAAATACATATACATACATACACACATACATACGTACATAAACTAGTAAACAGCTACATTCCTGTAGTTCACACTTGTCTGTACATTTTAACATGTAGCTGGCCTAGAAGGAAGACAATCGAATTTTTAATTTATTTTCTTACAAGACTTTATAGGAAATCGATAAACTGACGAAAAATCATACATGGGTATGTGTGTGTATGCATTTTTTTTTTACTTGATTATACTTTTATTATATGCTAGTAAATATAGTGCAAAGGTAAATACGTCATTACTTTAGATTGCAAAGAAATCGGTTATAACGAACAGAATAAATTCCAGTAATAAAAAGAACAGCTCCGATATACAGGTCTACAAATGTATGTACATACTTACATACATATGTATGCATGTATGCATATTTATAATGCAAAGTTATATAAATCTGCAAGGAGTCTAACCGGGTTAATGTTCACTTCAATGTGTGCGTATCACACACACAAACACACATGTGCAAGCATGTGAAATATAAAAACATATAACAACAAATACGACAAAAAGAGAGTAAAAAACGGGGGCCTGTTTCATTTTTTTCTATTGTTGTACTGCTGCTGTCTACTGCTGCCGTCTTTTCAAATATTACATGATTTCTGGTTTTCTATAAAATCTGCTGTTGTTGTCATTTTATAATATGTTAGCATTCACACATACATCCATAGATACATATATAAATGTACATTGTGTAGATATGTATATGTATGTACGTAAGTATGTGTAAGTTGCAGACATTTTTTGTGTGTTTTTGTATACATATGTGTAAATATATGTAGAGCAGTGTGTTGCGTCTGTGCTTCAGGTCATGAAACTTTAATAATGTAAACAAAAGAAACGAGTCAATCCAAATCATTTATTATTATTGTTATTTTTGTTTTTCGCTTCACTTTACGAATTCGTGGATATTCCAATGGTCAACGAAGACGACAGATGTTCCCGATGTTGGTAACGATTGTCGTGGTCGACAACAATAATCAGGTTTGTTGTTTGCTGTTTACCATGTGGTTCATGTAACACCTTAAATGCAAAAGGCTTCATTTACTCAGTGTAAATATTTTCGCCTCTAAATGCTGTTACGGAACCGGAAACAGACACGTGTAATACGCAAACAAAAACAACACAGTAATTTGACTGACACACAAATTTTACTTGACCCTTTACGCGGCATTACTGCCAGACTTCACTCCATATACATACATATATAAAAATATTAAAAAAACTAAGGAAAAAACGAAGAAATCCAGACAGTTTAACAAGCAAAATGTCAACACATAAACATATTTACAGATTTTGTACATGAAATGTATAAATACAAATAAATACTTTTAAATTAACCCTGTAGTCACTACTTGTACAATGACAATTGCCTTTGCCACTAACACGCTTGTGAAATGAAATACGTATCCACATATTTTTGAAATTATTATGTTGTGACGTTTGAAATTAACTCAAATTTTTAGTTTTCGTTAATCTTGAACTGAAATCATAGGCTGCAGGACTTACAAACATATGTATACAGACTAGCAAACACTACAAACTTACATATTTAAAAAAAAAAAAGTAAATCTAGAATATGTATTTACTTAACATGACTACAAATTTGCAAGAATGCTTTATAGAGACATCCAAAAATGAACACTTGTTCTTATAACAGAAGCAATAACTAGCAACCAAATCAAAAACAGATGTTTTACTCAGACTTTGCTCTACATTAGAGGAAAAAAAATAAAATAAAACATAGAGTATGAAAATCCGAAAGCGGATGAATAGCAGACCGAATTATAATTATTTGATTTTATCCACAAAAAACAAATATTTTTATGTATAAATGTGCGGAAAATAATTTCGTTTGCTGAAAAATCCAAACACTTTTAATTATGATTGTCGCTTCTGAACTTATGAACTCTCTCGCACAAATAACAATTTTGTCTGTTTGCTGGAATGAAGAGCTTGGAAATTTTTTATTAATTATACCCTTCACACGACAGTGTTAATACAATATTAATTTTTCTTTTTTGACTGTGATTGAAAACTGTTCATTTTTCCGTCTGTCCATATGATGTTGATCCGTCGGTATGTTGAAATCAGTTTTTTTACCCTCCTAATATTGCCAAGACTCGTGTGTGGCATAAAAATATCAGAAATAATCGAGTGCAGATTGATTTTGAAAATCAGCAAATTCGCCTTTTAACTTTCTGAGATATGAGCAAATGAAAACGACTACCTCTGTTTTTTTCTTTATTTTCACCAAAAAAAATTTAAAATATTCATCTCTACGATAATGCATAGAGATTGTGAATACTTCTACATATGATATGTCTCTAGAGATATTCGTGAAAAGTTTTGGACAAATCGTTCACTAACCGAGAAAGTTTTAGGTAAAAATTATTTTTGGTAAATATATTTTCTTTTCATATATCGAATTCAAGTTCTTAAATACTTTTTAGACATTTTAAAGACACCAAATTATAAACCATGGTCTCAATAATTATCTTACACATCGTTTTAAAATTAACTGAGTTATAAGCACCGAAATGCAACTGCTTCGGTGTTTTTCCTAAAATTTACAGAAGAAAATTAATTTTTATTTTAGTTTTAACCAGAGAACCCAGTACTACAATACAATTAACAAAGAGAATGATAAGGATTAGCTACGATGTGGACATTATATTTATGTACATAATGGTGAAGGTTATTATCAGATTCGTCACGGCCGAATATAGCCCTCTTACTTGTTTTTCAATAATTTCAAAATTTTAAAATAAAAAAAGGGTAAAAGTCTTAAAAGCTCCGATAGACAACATATATACATACATATGTGCATGTATATATTCACAAATTTGTACATATATACAAACATACACATACATAAACAAAAATTAAAATATAAGTTCATATTTGTTAATATTGGTCTTCCAAATTATTTCAGTCATCGTCTGACCCAATTTGTAACAAATTCAACTTGCATTTTCGTGACAAGCCTGTTAAAAAGTATTTCCTTCATTTATGAAACTTCTTTGTTTAAATATGTGTGTATGTATATGTAATAGTATTTATATCAGATATGAGCAACTGCGACTACATAACACAGTTGTTGTACATATATTTTGCAAGTTTCTATAACAAGAATTTTCAAGCAATTAGTCGAAATTTTGAATTTTTTGAATTTTTTTGAAGTTCTGGTGAGGTTATCATGTATAACTGCAATAGAGTTTATAGTAAATTATCAAGGTAAAGAACTAACATCACTTCCCACCAATTTGAGACTGATTAATCCTTGTCCATAAGCAGGCTTGCATATTTAAATTAAGAAAAACATTTCTACGTTTTTAATGTATTAAAATTTATATATATATAAATTAAACGTTTTATATGTATGTAATCGTACCACGAGAGAGCAGCTGAAGTGATTGGGTGATCTTTTTTTTTTAATTCCATTCTAAATTTTCAATTTTTTCTGTTTTTAATATTGCCTACTATTCACTTCTCATGTTGCCTTCTTCTAATATTGCCTAATATCTTCTTCTCATGTTCTCATGTATAAGCCAACTAAAACGTTTAAATTTTAATATTTTTGATATACTGCCTGCATTTCACTTCTCATTTTTCTAAATATGAGAAAATTTTTTGAAAAAGTCGAAGAACTTAATTTTTTTAAACACGTTGCCTCCTTCTCCCTTCTAATTTTTCTTAATAATCACAACAAAGCGTGTAATTCTACTCATGGCTGAACGAAACTTAATGTAATTTAGTACACAGACAGAAGCCAACCAAGATTAATTCAAAGGCGATCTTTTATCGCGGTAACCACGCATACGAAGTCTCGAGTACAGGCTGGTTGTATGCGTTTAAAACTTTGTAATATATATCAACTTATGTCAATATCCAAGCAGTCAGAAGAAAGTTTCACATAAGATGGTACAATTTGGAGCTGTTTTTATAATAAAATTATTGTTTTAATTGTTTTAAATTAATGTTATAAATTTTTTTTAAAATAACTACATAATTTTAAATACCTTTTAATGCCATGGTTCATTCCATTGCATTTATAAACACTTTTTCCGTAGAAAAATTTAATTATTGTCAAAGAGGGCAGAAAAATAAGTAAATGAAGAAATGTGATTTTCAGCTCATTACAGTCATCATCATCATCATCACTACCGTCTTCAACATGAGACGGTGGCATGCAATTTTGTAATAACTTAATCGATGAACATTTTGCTCTCTCACACTCACTCATTCAACCATTAAGACCAACCGAAAAATTCAAATAGTCAACAAGCCAACATTTTTATTATAAAAGCCTAGCAGACACACGTTGACAGAGACAACCAAGTGCATATTCCATACAGGGATGCCAGAATAATTGGCCCTTTAACGCGAATAGCTATCACTTGATGGTCTGATAATAAGAATTATATTATTCAAGACTTCCATTTATTTCTCTATAAAATATAAATTGTAAAACAAATAAGTTATTTTAAAATATCACTTATACCAGCATTCAATTGTTGAAAATCTGAGATTTAAACCATTTCTGGATTTTAAAAACAAAATAATTTAAAAAATGTTTATATAGATTTTATTTTAAATGAACTGTTAGACCAGACAAAATTAGATTTTGACAAAAAATTTTACAAAAATTATTAATACTTGTTTGAGACATTTTCTGTTTAAATTTGATGGCAACGCTAATTTCATAATACATTTTACCTAGACACCTCAAACATTCAGACACAAGCACACATACATACATCATCAGCAACTGCTAGACATACCCACTTGACCTGATTTTCAAGAATTGGTAAAAGCTCGCTAAAATAAATCTGTATCGAAAGCAATTTTTAATAATTTACTTAAAGTAAACGTTTTTTATATCGAACATAAATTTCATTCTTTGTAATCCCGGTTATACAATTTACTTATATGATCATCAATTTTAAGCTTTCAGATCTAACTACAAAATAGGTTTTTGACTATTTCCAATTAATCTGTACATAACAATTCAAAACACTAAAATAGGCTTAATATTTTAGTTTAATGTATTGTTTAAGGTATTTTCTTAAATAAGTGTTAAAATCGGTTTAGTTTTTTGGAAGTTATCATCATTAAACTATTTTACTTTCTCATACACACAAACGCATACGGATTGCAGAACTATTTTTATAAATACAGGCAGGGTTGTCAAGACTTGTTTATGATTTAAAAATTATGTTTTGCATGAGAGTTTTTGGAAAAAACTACACAAACAGAAACCATGATGTCTTTGAGATATCGGCTAACAAGTAACTGCTTTATATTCGATTAAGGGAGATAAAAAATTCAATTAATCTTATAAAAAGTTGTATGTATACAATAAAGTGGATTGGAATTTTTAAAATAAAAGTTGTGTCAGTCACCCCCTAGAAACAAACCTAATTCAATGGTAAAAAAAATGTTGACACGCCCTAAAAAATTCAGCTGTTTTTTTTATATTGCGACCTCATTTTTATCCTGATCGGAACATATTGCATACCGTTGTTAATTGCTTGACTACACCTTCAATTTCAATGGTTTTTAATTTAAATAATCGGATACATCCGCCACTAATGACCATTTTTTATTTCAAACCAATTCAGCGTTTAAATTTAATTTAATTTTTTTCATACCTTTAATATCGTCCCTTCCGTTCTTTTTAAATGACGTTGCATTTTTAAGTCTGATCAAGGATGCAAACTTTTTTAAAATGAGTATACTATTTTAATAATTAATTTAAAGATTTAAGGTGCATCTTAGCTATTGCCAACGGTACACAATATGTTCCGATCTGGCCAGAATGGGGACGTTATATACAAAAAACTAATAAATGCACAAATTTTTAATTTTAAGAATCATCATTTAAATATCTTCTTCCTAATGTGCGACCGATACAACTTTTATTCGAACAATTCATATGCAAAAATAAAGAAACAAGCGTGCATGTATACAATTTATGTTTTTAAAAAAAAAATAAAAATTATATCCTCCTATTGACAAACTGAAATTGGTGTCCGATTTATGAAAGGGAACGCAAACAAATCCAATTGCTTGCCCTGACATTGCTCATAAAGTGAGAGTAAAAGAAACAAACAAAAATAATTAAGGCAGTGCTTCAAAACTTAAATGCAGTAGTGTTTGTAAGTTACAGTCATACTTAAATTTTTGGCGTGTGTTGCATTATTGTAAAAAAAACTCGACTAATACTTCGCCTCTGAATTCTTATCAACAATGCAAAGATTACATTGTCATAAATCGTGGTCAATTGGGTACGAAAAGAACTGTTTAATAAAATAGTTGTAGTGCATAGAAACCTATGATAAAGTTCATGCCACCGTCGCACCGGAAGTTGGCAATATATTCTTTCTACCATTGAAGGAAACTACAAGAAACTGAAAATAGAGCAAAACAAAAATTAAACTAAACAAGTAAGAGCGCTATATTCGTCCTTGCCGAATCTTATATACCCTTCACACCGTGTAGTACTGCAATAACAGTAGTTTGTATCACCATTTATCCCATATGAAATACGTACATACATATAAAAAACATACATTTATAAAAACATCCCACTGTAAAATTATAAATTTACGTATGTATGTTAAAAAAAATTTAAAAAAAAATTTAAAAAAAAATTAAAAAAAAAAATTAAAAAAAAAAAATTAAAAAAAAAAATTTTAAAAAAATAATTAAAGTATATATAATTAATATAAAACAAAAAAAAAAAAAAAAAAAAATTAAAAAAAAAAATAATAAAAATATAAATAATACATTAAATAAAAAATAAAAAAAAAATAAAAAAAAAATTTAAAAAAAAAATTAAAAAAAAATTTTTTTAAATATAAAAAAAAATTTTTTTTGGCTCAGCTGGGATTCGAAGCCACGTTTTCTCTAACCAGTATACACGTTTGTATGTATGTATGTTGTTGTTGTAATGTTGTTTTTGTGAAAAAAAATCGAGGTGGTCGTGGGTTTTTGCTCATATCTCAGTTGTTTATGTACCGATGTTTCTGATTTTCAATACCGATCTACTCCCGAATATTTCTGATATTTTAATACCTCACCCGGGTCCAAGCGATATCGGGGGGCTTCAAAAAGTTGATTTCAACATACACACGGACAGACGGTCAGACGGACAGACGGACAGACTGACAGGGCTTAATCGACTCCCCTATTCATAAGCTTTCAGAAAATATATACTTTATGGGGTCGGAAATCAAAATTGTAGAAATTTCACACGGAATGACAAACCTATATATACCCTTTTTCACTGTGTGAAGGGTATAAAAAAGCAACATGGAAGGAAAACTGTATGTTGCATGGTCTTTAAAAAGGATATTACTCGTACACATCCAGCTGACATGAAATAACTGTTACGTCGCACGTTTGTTGTATTTTTTCAAATAAAGGCAAGGTGCAATAAAATATTATTTTTTCTCATTACTCTTTTGGCATCGGTGGAGAATGATTTTTTTAGAAAATTTTGGAAGGCAAAAAAAACTAAAACATATTATTTAAGCGACAATAGTGGGGGCTCGACACGTTAAATATTGCAACACCGTTACTTTAATATCTATGTTTTCTTTTAGTAAAAATGTTTCCAATACCACATACATACATACATAAATCGGACTTTAATTTAATA
The DNA here is from genome assembly GCA_941918925.1 of Phyto melanocephala. Taxonomy (NCBI): domain Eukaryota; kingdom Metazoa; phylum Arthropoda; class Insecta; order Diptera; family Rhinophoridae; genus Phyto; species Phyto melanocephala. The sequence goes on along the minus strand of OW799235.1, from coordinate 135,573,627 downwards.
ATAATTTTTGTTTCTTTTTACATTTTTAAAAAATTGTCACTTCTTCATAGAATGCTTGTTTGTAAAAATTTAATACACTAGAGTGTCCACAAAAAAATTAAATTTGGAAGTTTTGATTGGGTAACGCAACAATAATTGTCAAAATAATTCACAAAATGACTACTTTGGGCAAAAACAAAATATGATAAAATGTCAAGTGTTACTATTGTCTTATAGCTTTGCTTTTAAATTGAGTGCCAAATAAAAAACATAAAAACTGTTTGACTACAAAACACACAGCATGACAATACAACGATTTCGAATTCGAATGTTCGTCATTATACATTTTATAATAATTTAAACTCTGCATACAGGCAAACTAAAGAACACATTTATTTAAAATAAATATATATTTTTAAAAAGCACTTAAACTTTGTTTTAAATTGGGAAATTTTCTGAAACTTTTCACAAATTTTGTTTAACTCCAGCAGTTAAACAAATTTAATTACTTTTATATTCTGTACGATTGCAAACAGGTATTTATTAACAAAACTTAACCATCCATTAAATATACTGTTAGATGTGTTTTCTTTAAATATTCCTTTTTTTAATTCAAAAATCAATAAAACTAAAAATTTAATAAAGAATCTGGCAGCACTAATAAAAAATAAATATCACACACACACACACACAGACACAGAATAGGAAAGACATTTTAAGGAAGTACCAAAACAACAACATTCTTAAAATGAACTAATAATGAGTTCATTTTTGGCAAACACCGACTAATTTTAGATTTAGTTTTTTCGAACAAATTTCAAGGAAATTATTAAAAATATTACATTTTATTTAAAAAGACACAGAAGAAAGTTAAAAATATAACATGTTGAAGAAAAGACATGTCAGTGCTATTATTGGGTTATTAAAAAAGTTAAAAACTTCTTTCTTGTTCTAGATAGCATAGATGAATTAATCAAAATTTATACCATTCTGTTTTTTTTTTTGATTTTTTATTTATTTATATTAGTTTCTAATGTTTGAAAAAACTTTAAAGAATTCATGTATAGATTTGCTCGAAAATCGGTTTTCGTATCAACAAAATTCAAGACAAAATATTTAATATAAAATTACCTATGTCCTGTGTGTGTGTGTGTGTGTCTATATGAGGATGTGTATACACAGAAATAATATAAAGAAAATAATAATAATGTTTATGTCATATCAATTTCCATCAAAGCAAAAGAAAAACTTTTGTTAAAATATCCTTCCTCTTTACATACTGCATCACTGAAAACCAAATGTTTATATTTTGTTTCTACTGACCAACAAAAAGACAAAATAAATTGTTTATAAAACTTAAAGGTCAAAAGAGAAATAAAAACCGGGACACTAATTTGCAAAAACAAAAATTTCTTTTTTTCAATATAGAATTATTTATCTGTTCTGTTTATATCCTCAAAAATCAAAAAATTACACAGTACGACAAAATTAGATTCTTATTACACTTGAGACTTATTTCAAATAACTAGGTATGAAAGTAGGTCTAAATACTAACGACTCTCAACGATTTTCTATAGAAGATAACCGCTTTGAGAAAATCGATTTTTAAGTTTAAAGTCCCACTTTCTTTTCTATCCTTTAATAATTATTTTGCCACCAAATAGTACTTGAGCTTTGCCTTTAGAAAGAAAGTATAAGAGAAGAAAATTAATAATTTAAATTTTAAATTAAAATAATTGCTAATTATGGATATCGACCGATTCACGATTAATACGTCCAAATCAATTTTAAAACTTTAAGTGAAAAGTTTCTGATTCAACACTTATACTTATAATTTGCCATTATTTCATTATTTCTGTGGCAAGAAGGAAAAACTGCTTATGTCTGTTTTTATAATTTTTCCAGGAAAGAACTTTTAAATTTTCGAGTTGGTTTTTAAAAATTAAAATAAACAACAAAACATATATAAATTCACTTAACGATTTCACTTTTCGCGATTGTGAAAAAAGTTCACGCACTAAACACATTTAAAATTAAGATATTCTCACTGTATTTCTATTTAAAAAAAAAACGATATTGATCTATTAGACTTTTCATTTATTTTCATTAATACTTAAAAAAATGGCTACTGATTTGTTAAGTAAAATCTTAAATAAATATTATATTCTCGTGTCACAGTGTGTGTAACAAAACTCCTCCAAAACTACTTGACCGATTCTTATAAAATTTCGTGTGCTTATATGTATATGCAATAGGTTTGAGAATAGGACGTAAACTATTTTTTATACACCTAAGTTATAAGAATGATCCATCACAAAATTTTTATGTATAAAAAATTAATGTTTGATTGTCCTCTATGCGTGACAACGATCAAATTGTTATGAACTTTAGTAAAGTCTTCTAAGGACCCTCGAGATTGCTTAAAACATAATAAAAGTGATTAGGGACAATCTCATTCAAAGTAAATTTTATTTTTTAACTACATCCGAATAACTAACTTGTACAAAACTTTCTCTACTATCATTTCTGAATATGTGCATGCATTTATTATTTCTTTGCTTACTAATTACCAAACAATTATTAATAATATTATAATATTTACTCTGTGCGCGCAAAATTTTTATGAATCATCTTCAACTAAAAGAGAAATTGATACGTATTTTATTTATAATTATGAAAAGATTGGTAAAATAATAAAAAAAAAGCAAATACATTATCCGTATACTTAGGGCCGTATTCATAAAAAATATTTTAGGTATATTGAAGGCTTATTTGAGAAATTTCTCTACAAAATATTTTTTATGAATACGGCCCTTAGTCTTTAATTGTGTTTTGTACAGTAAAGAATGCCAGCAAGACGCAAAGGGTCTGATTTAGGCCATTGAACTACTAAATTTAGAGATATGCAAAATAGAGAGTCCAACAAATCCAAACTGGATAGTGAAGATGTGCGTGTGAACATGATTCGATTGTGTGAATCAAAATCACAACAGGCACTAGCTAAACAAAATCAACAAAGATGATTAGGACAAAGACAATTGTGTCGAATCGTAGTTGACACACGCAAATCAAATTAGCAACAACGCCACCAAGTACATCGAACATTTACATCCGATTTACTCCGTCGTCTAGCATTCGAATATGAGCTTGATACTTAATCTTACGCTCATTCGAGAGTGAGGACTGGTGCTATAAATAAGGATATTCATCATTGTAATGCTCTTAGGTTCAAAGATAAGCCATCCAGCATGTGTTGCTCGTCAGAAAAATTACACTACGCTCTATTCCTCTTTCAGTTATATAGACATTTATATTTGACTACCATAATATTCACTGGAAATTATTTTTAAGACAAAACAATGTTTGCCAAGAATAAGAGAATCACCTTAAAAAAATAAGTTCCACTTTTTTAATTAAAAAAAATCTCATATAAAAACTTCAATACATTTGATGCGTAAAAAGTAAAATGCAGTTGGCATTTTTTTTTATGCCCCACACGATTTTAAAACTTCAACCTACACAATTTATCACCCTAATGAACACATATTTTAGTATATCTTAATTATATAAAATGTGATCTTTTTGTGTCTGCTACTCAATGTTTGCATGAATTAAAGGCAATAAAAATGAAATGTGTGATAATGCGGAACTAACAAACTCTTTTAGTTTAGTAGGTATTTAGCATTTTGTTGAGCCAAAAAAGGTCTAAGTACTGACAACAAGAAACTTCATTCACAATAGAAACTCATGTAGTTTTGTACAGCTAGACTCTAAGTCAACGACAACTGCAACGACGAAGAAGTTAAAAAGTGACGAGTCAGCACTAAGTTATTTGAAATCAACGAACAGTTTCAACTATGTTTTAAAACTAAAGACAAAACCTTAGAACAACAAAACCATCAGACCTAATCTATCCTAATCCAGGAGTCAAAATTAAGCACATACCAGCCAACAAATAAAAGAATCAAGCAACCAACCAACTTACGTAAGTAAGTACTTTTATACCAGTGCACTAGATTTTTGTTTTTTTTCTATTTCGTGTTGTTATTCCTATTCCTTGTTCTGCCTCTTTAGCACACACTAAGTGGGAGCTATATCAGAGTTAGTTTGTGGTGCTTATTTGGTTATAATGGGTGGTGATTGACTCACTCACTCACTAATTCACTCGCTTACTTACCAACAACTGCTGACTATTTAGATGCATACAGCTGTTACAAATAGATTATTTTCTTTTTATTTTATTATAACTGGCTACGACTAGTTTTACTTGTATTGAAATTAGAACTACTACTTACCACTTTTTTTTAATATGTTGTACATTTTTCACACTTACGAACATATGCATGTATGTAGATGTAATTGACAATTATCACTATAGTATAAACTACAAACTGCATTTGTGCTTCTGCTATTTTACAATATTGGCAATATAAGACCCTACAGTTTTGAATTGTATACGACATTTGTTACTTAAAAGCTGTTCGGAATCATTTTTTGGATTATTCAATAAATAGGTTCATTGGCTTTACTCTCGCTTACAAAATGCTGGTAAGAAATAGATAAATCCAATTATTTATTTTGCAGACTACTTAATAAGGTCCTTGGTGTAGCTAAAAATTTTTTTCTCGAGGTTAAAATAGCTTAAAAATCTTTTCCTGAGGATGGGAGGTAAAGTCTTTAACTGACTCAATTAATAATTAATAATAAGGCGCCAATTGATGTACTGCATTTAAAAATTACATGTGTATTTTACACACAATGTAATAAAGTTAATAAATTAAAATCATTAAAGACATTTACGTAGTTAAACATTAGTTAAGAGTACCATCGCAAAGTAGTGTAAAATACAGAATTGTTAGGATGAGATCTAGTCCCAGTATGTAAATGCTCCCAACAGAAAACTTTATTGCCAAAAAGGCTACTTGATTAATTTAGTTAGTGCTTACCTACTTCCAAAAGTGCTTGTAGAAAACATGATTTTTATATGCGATGTCCAAGTTAGTGGGTGCCTATTTTTCTGTTAATAAACGCTTATTTCATCCCAACCACGAGTTCATTAAGGTAGCAGCAATTAAGGCTGAAAACTTTTCTTCTTTTATCTACTGCTAAAATAATAAGCAATACAGAAGACATATTCTAAAACGTTTTCGTACATAAACAACAATAAATTTCCATAAGATAAGAAGCCCAGCAAAGAAATTTAGCACTAGTTCAGTATGAATAACATATTTCATGCGAAAAATCTCAAACAATTCATGTTAACAAACATTATTAACTCATGAAACATGGGTTTATTTTCATCTATTTACTTTGCCTGCGTTCTATGCACTTATTAGAATGAAGTGAATTCTGTTAGTTACCCTCCAATAACACGTTAATGTAAAAATCCCTATTTCACCTAAATTGAACCACTTTATCATAGATTGAACTCATGCATTCTTTTTTTTTCTGGGTGTGATTGAAGTCACCACTGCTTGTAAAACTAAAAAAAAAGATGGTGTACTTGTTCGCTCTAATTCTTAATACTTGTATAATGTATTCGCCATGTACATAGAAGGTGTCAGTTGCCGATTTTTTTAACACATTTAAGATTATTTTTAATTGCAACTGGCTATTTTAACAACATAATAACTTTTGAGGACTTGAATCCATTGCAAGTATTTTAAATGATATTCTTCTTCCACTATTATTAAAGGATTATTAGCATTCTTCTGTTTGAAATTAATGACAATTGCTGCAGGGCTATTTATCTAATACTGACGTTTATATGCACTTCCTCTATCCTACTTTATCGAAAGCATGTATGCCGATGAATTTCTTATTAGATTAATATTCGATACAAATTTAAGTAGGAAAAACTTATTTTAAATTTTGATGTAGACAAATTAGAGAAAAAAATTTAATCCATATATGTATATAAAAGTGAAACTCTGTCTGGAAACCGTAAAGCCGATCGGACTCAAACTTTGGCAAGTTTTTGTACACATTTCAGCAAGCGTTTATGGGTGGCAAAAATTGGGCGGGGCTACGCACATAAAAAATAAGTAATAATTTTCAGCTACTTACACTTGACCAATTTTTCTGAAACTTTGCACACATATTGAGCTGTCATGACTTTACAGATTCGCGATTAGAAAAGTGAGCAGTGCCACTCCCAAAAAAAAGTTATAGTTTTTAACTTCTTGCACTTGATATGCAATTAAAATTCAGAATGCATTTTTATTCATTAAGGGGCGTAGCAACGCGCGCTGGACTTGGCTAGTTACATAAAAAAGCAAGTATGTGCAAAAGGATTAAAAATCGGAAAAACATAAAACATATGGAAGAATATCTAAACGAATTCGACAACTAGAACTACATAGTTTCAGTAAAATATTATTACTTATACAGACTATATGTATGTATGTATGTATGATGTATGTATGTATATGTGAGTCCATATGTCTTGACATGCTTGTACTTGTTATATATGGTGTACTAATACATTTATAAATTTTATACAAGATGCTCTTGAAAATTGCTGACTTAAAGATTTAATCCAGAAAAGTAAGAGAATAAAATTTAACAAAAGCTTCTTGCGTTTTTATCTAAAAATGCTTTTCTTTTTTATTGCAGTAGCAGTTGGTTTTTGTAAATGCAGATCACAAAAGGAACAAAATCATTAAAGTAAGCAGTTTTACGTATTATCTAGGACACAACATTTACAAAAAAAAAGTTATTTTCGTTAAAGTTTAATTTTAATTCCATAAAAGGGTAGTTATAAAAAAATTAATTGTACGTGTTACGACATAATTTGAAAAATTAATGAACGAGTTAGAATCAATGAAGTAATAGTGTCCGTGTTAATCAATTAAAAGAGACTATTGAATATCCAACAGTGGCGAAATGTACACAGAATCAAGAATTATTTTATTGAAAATTGAATAGTCTTGAACTATGAATGTACTTATTTATGTCTAAGGAAATTAACAACAAGTACTTCTGTGTGTTCCAAAAATAACTGCATGTCTACACATAGAAATCCTCGATAGTAGTTGCAAATGGGCTCTCGACAAAATGATACATGTGTAAGTTTGTTTGCGTCTATATTATATAATATATATATATGTACGTACTTATTGTATATACTTACATACATAGACTTACATACATATATATATGTATATAAGTATCAACGTTGTTTTATTAGAAAATCCAGAGCAAATGTGGAAAATTTTAAAAAAGAGTTCTTATGAATGAAGCCCATAATTATAAGCATCAAAAGATTTTCAACGATTAACATGAATGTCATACTTTTATTTTATTTTTTTTTTTTCTTTTTAAATTTTTTTTTTAATTTTTTTCTTTTGTCTTTCCTCATTTGCACAATGACTTTTAGTGACTCTTGTCTAAAAGTAGACTCAATTTTTTATTATTTTTTTCTTAAATACTTTTTTTATACTTTTGTAATTATTTAAGTAAAAGATTGAAATCTTTACTTCACTTCACCGCATTATTATTTTGTTTTTTTACACAATTTTACTTTTCGGTGTTTAAATGTTTTGCTGTAGGAAAATATTTTTGTTAGATGTACATAGATATGTATGGGCATACGTATTGAAAAAAAGAAACCAGATGTATTATTTACATATTTCAACACTATTATTTTTAAAGATAGACGGCGAAACAATCGAAGAAAAAAACAATTCATTCATTCATACATTGAACTGCGTACAATGAGACATTTCTCTTGAAAACTAAATAAAAGAAATAAAAAAGCATTGGCGGCTAAATTATTTTATTCTCACAACAAGTAAACTACGCAATTTGATTATCTGATTATCCGATACCTTTGTATTCCAATAAACATTTCTCATATCGGAAGGGAAAAATTACCAGACAAAACGGACCTGATTTGTATGTATTATCATTAAAAATCTTATTTTAAAATACAATAATTATCTGCTAAAACTAAATCAAACATTATGAACTTTTTAAATTAAACAGCCTTTAATGCAACTCCCTTAAAACCACAAACAAATCACATGCTGATATAATGCAATTTAGACGTATGTCCAACTTTTTGTTAATAATGCCGGCCAAGAAATCAAGTAAAAAGAGCAAAAGGAATTCAAAAAAAGAAGAAGAAGAAGAAACACATTATTTGTAATGAATATTCGCTCTGGCCATTATATAGACCATTTTGGATGCCAAACGCAATTATGCAACATCAAAAGATAAATAAGAAAAAAATAAAAAAAAAACAACAACAACATTTCAACCATTGACCAACCAAACTTCACCCACTGCAAAAAAAATATTATTTTTTTGTTTGTTTGTTGTCTATATGCATATTAAAGTTGTCCGAAAGCATAAAAAATTTTACTAAACATTTTGATTATAGACTAAATTAATATGATTTATAAAAAAATAATAGTGATAAATACGTAAATTCACAACAACTTATTCGAATTGCATGAAATAAGCTGGGGCTCGTAGTACAGAACCAAGTCTATCAATCGTTGTATTTGTGCCAGCACAAGTAGTTGGGGCTTAAAAAACCTTTCGAGACTTGTAACTCTTGTTAAAATTAATCGATTTAAATGATTTTTTACTCGCAGTAATTTTTAATCAAAGATAAAGAAAAAATGTGTTTAAAGTGTTAATTTAAAATTTTTTTATATATATTTTCCTGCCCCTCTCTCTTTTTGGTTTTCATTTGGTTCATTTTACGTATGTCCGAAAAAATAGTTTATACCAAAAACTATTCCTTCTAAAAGTTGATTGTAGTAAAAATAAACGATGAAATGTAAAGAAATATTGGGATAAATAATTTTAATTTAAAGGTGTGTGCAATCAATGAACCAATAGAAAAAAAATAATTTATTTAGAAAGGGCATAATATGAATGGTACGAAACATAAAAATGATAACTTGCAACCATTTTGTGTTGTAACAAAAATCATAAAATTTAATCATATTTGTTGGTCTTAAGTTTTGATAACTACAACCATGTTTTTTTGCATGTGGGTACGATTGATTCCACCTTACAAGATAGAATACTTTTGGATGTTCTGCTGTTCTTTTATTTTGAAATTATTATCAAAGTACTATAGTAATAGTTGTTAAGTTCTGTGGCTTGCAGCTCAAAGGGCCAATGTCACTTTTTTGCTCTTTTGAGTCAATCATTGCATTAGATTTGTTTTCTTGCTCTATTTCATTATGGGAAAACAGCTAAAGTCTTACTTAACCCAGAACAGCTTCATAAATAAAATGCTGGCCAATGTCACTATGAAAGCACCTATAAAAGATAGAGTTCAATTCCAATTTTCTCAAAAGTTTATATTTTGACATTGGCTCTTTTAGTTTCAAGCCACAGAATTATGGATGGTAAACTAATAAAATATTATCAAGATAAATGCAAATGCAAATTTTATTTTTTTATTTTTAAAGAGTCCTATAAGTGATGTGTGTTAGTTGAAATAACGCAGTTATAATTCCGATATAAAGTTTTTATTTGCGTGTCGTTTAGAAGGTCACTCATCTAAGGCCTATTATTATTTTTCATTTACTATTTTTTTTTTTTTTTTATTGAACACAAGATATGAATGTTTCCTGTCAGAGTGCACTTAGAATCAAAAGAAATTATTGAAAAAAGACATACATATGTATATCACAACCAGTGTTGCAAAAGCCTAAATTTCATACCAGAAAAATCTAAAAAAGGTCTTAAAAATTACTAGAAAAAACTTTAGAAAGGCACGTTTAGTTTTTTGCATACACTCAGATTCACACTCAAATTACGACAGCAAGTAAAGTACTTATTTAATAATTGTTTTTTTAATAAACAAATCAGTTAAAATATAAAGGACAGTTGTTAAAAATATGACTTCAATTTATTACTGACTATAATAAATATAGTATAATAATAGTCGAAGTTAGAATGGTTAATTCATTTCGTATTTAATCAAAGTTTAGAATGCGGTTTTGCAGGTGAGCAAGTAGCCCAACCAACAAGAATTTTAAATATGATTATGAAGTTTATTTCCTGAGGTAATAAATAATTAAATTTCCAAAATTACAAAAAAAATTTCCCGGTAACTACTTTTAAACGTTATAAATGTAATAAAGGAGCAAAAAAAAATACTTAAAATAGCACTGTTGCTGCGTTCTTACGAGCAGTTTGATTTAAACTTTTTTTAAAGAGAAATTTTTTTACATCTATGAAATGGCTAAAAATAATAAAAAAAGGTTAAAAAAATGCTATAGAGAAATTAAATTTTCTCCAGCGAAATAATATTGAAAACGGCTACATTTAGCCTGAAAAGTGCTAAATTGGCAACTCTGAAATATATTCTGTTTTTATAATAAGCAGAAATATTTGCTTTAAATTTGAAATTTTTTCTACTATTGTTATAATACTTTTTATATACAAGTTTTTTTTTTCAATTAGATAGGCAATGTTTTAATTTTTTTTGTTTTTTCCTTAAAGCCTACACATTTATAATCAGCTGTCATCGTAAAATGAAACATTTAATAATGTACTCAAATGCTAGGTCCAGTAAAAAATGAAAAATTATTCCATGTTCTATTATTTTTTAAATAAAAAAGTTCATATAAAAAACGTATCGAGTGTAACTGAAAAAAAGTTTTAATATAACATAATGTATCAAATATTAGTATAATCTGACTGCACCTTAAATGTGCATATGATTGTTTTTAAAAAAATTTAAATTTTTAAACCAGCCATCACTTTGTTAATTCTGTTTGTACTTTATCAATGTATTTTTGTAGATCTTAAAAACTATTGAGTGTAGTTGCTCCGCCCCATTTGTACGATTTGACAACAAAACAATTACCGGCGGCAAGCAAAAATTCAAATATTAAACAAAAACAAAAGCACATACATACAAGTGTGTATGTAAGTATGTATGTTTATAACTATGTGTGCAACAACAGAGTGGCATAATAAATATAAAAAACTAATGAAATTGTACATGTCTACATACATTTCAAATTTAGAATTAAAATTATTGCAAATCAATTATTACCTGTACCTGTATAAAAAACTTTTTTATAATAATATTTCTATTTGTATCAATGTCATCTTCTAAATAAATGTACTAGCAGAACCCGGACAGCTTTGAAAAAAGGCTTTTCATAGTAATTACTAAGTAGTCGACATATTTTAATATTTTCTGCCACTGTTTGTTAAGTATGCCATAACTGTCATATATAGTATTTCTTTTGTATGATGTTATAACTACCCCTTTTCCGATCCTTACCATTTTTAGTTTTAAATAGGAAATTATTGTCAAAAGTAGCTGGTATTATGCTTAGACCAAATAGATATTTTTTTACAGTTGCATTTTTTGGTAATTGGGGTACCTTGTCCTCGTCCTCTTCCCTTATTTTGTCAATTTTGTGTCCAAAAAAGTAAACTAATATCGCATCCACGTACACAGAATTTAAAGCCTTCAACAATTTTCGTTCTACAGATATGCCATTAAATATAATTTTTATGTACTCATTCGATTGCAATTTTTTTTTAATATATAATACCAAATTTAAATACTCCACCATTTATTGTATATAAAACACAGTTTAAAGATTATAGCTATTATAATTTTCTAGATATCTCTAAAAATGTATTGTCTTTATATTGAAGGTGCCACGCCCATTGTTCTTTTCCAGATTATTAAAGCTTAACTCTATGCAAGCTATTTTTATAATATCCTATGCGAATTTTGAAGACTTTAAATATTACAGTACTCTGATATGAACTTTAAGTTTTCATTCGATTATTTCCTTATATATTATTTAAAAAAATAATTAATTATATGGTCCAGGCCCCTTTCGATTTAAAATAAAGTATTAAAGCGGGAGTAAAAGTGAGTGGTTAATTTTTATTTCCGTAAAAACCTAAGTTCGGTTATGAACAGCAGTTCTTGAGTGATGAGAGTGCCAACGAACGACATTTGATATTTATTAAAATTAATAATAATCAACAAACGGCTGGTGTCGATTAAAACTTACTTTTTCAGTGATCTCTTTCATTATCACAAATTAAATTGAATTTCTTAGATTAGAATTGAATAAATATATTGTATTAAAAACCAGCAACGTGTACTGGTTCATGCTCAATACCTTATCAATGATTCATTGGCAATAATCAGTATTCAAAATTGAAATTTTGTTTCCACGCAACAATGATACAAACAAAGAGAGTTAGTTATATTATGCATGGCAACATCACTGCAGTGTAACCATACTTAGCAAAATCAATAAATCTCTATGATATTGTCAGATGAAACAAAATCAGCGTTGATCATATAAAAGAGTTTGAACATTTATATCCGCCGTAAATTCCTGTAAACACGATGATTTAAAACTGTCTGGAGATGTTCGTCACTGGCATAGAGACCGATACAAATATCTTCAAGACTTTTCGCTACACCCGCAAAAGTTTTAAGTTTGTAAATGTTTTTCCCCATATAATTTTTATAATAATTACCTGAATTACTGAATCTATATATATAAAAGTGAAACTCTGTGTGTGTGTGTAAGCTATAGACTCCTAAACTGTAAAACCGATCGGATTCAAACTTTGGCAAGTTGTTGTACACAACTAGGGAGTGTTTATGGGTGGAAAAAAGTGGGCGGGGCCACGCCAATAAAAATTAGTTATCAGTTTTAACTACTTGCACCTGACCGATTTTTCTTAAACTTTGCACACATATCGAGCTGTCATGAGTAAATAATTTTGTGATAAGAAAAGTGGGCGGGGCCACGCCCCTAAAAAAGTTTTATTTTTGAGGTACTTGCACTGGTCCGATTCTTCTGAAACTTTGCACACATATTAAGCTGTCATGACTTTACATATTCGCGATTAGAAAAGTGAGCAGTGCCAAAAAAAGTTATAGTTTTTAACTTCTTGCACTTGATATTCAATTAAAATTCAGAATGCATTTCAATTCATTAAGGGGCGTAGCAACGCGCGCCGGTTTTGGCTAGTAGTTAATAAAATAAAAAAAAATTTTAAATAATAATTTATTTTATAATAAATTATTTTGTAACAACATATTGACCCTTAAATTTGTATTGCTAAAATTTAGTGCCATCTGTACATACGTATGTATGTATATGTACATATATGGAATGACAAACTTATATATATAATTTTGCCCTCTCCTGTGAAGTGTATAACAATAGAAATACAGATGGTTTTTGCATATACATACATATATAGTTACTTTTCAACACTAATAGTTTCATGACCATAACTGACAACTATATTGTACAATTGTGATGAAAACTTATGTTTTAACAAAAGTTTTAAGAATTTCCATACAACCTGCAAAATCTAACTTTGTTTCGGAAAAAAAACATTGGAAATCGTGTTCTTTCAGCTCGTAATATGTTCACATAACTGTTTTTCAATAGCGAAGACTCGAAAGCATATTTGATCAATTGATATTATACAAGAGTCTGAAGTATACGTGCGGGTTCTACAATTTCTACAATAACACTAAAAGATGGACTTACCTATATAAAGATTCAGAATATAAGTATATACTTTATATGGTTGCAAATGAATGTTGTACAAATTAAAAGCGGAACGACAAACTTTTACACTCTTTGTTTGAAAGAAAATTCAATATAATAATAATAAAAAAAAAAACATTTATAAAAACAATTATAGAAAATGAATATATTTTAGGCAAGTAGTTGTGTGAACATATTTCAATAATGATTCTTTCTGTGTATTATATTAATCTCCGGCATCGCAAGGGCAATTTACTAACAAAGTAAGAAAGAAGTTTATGTAACGACATATCACATCGATTCTTCAAAATATACAAATTTTATTTTATTTATTTATTTTTTTTTTTTTTTTGCGAAAGTATACAGAATTTAATGTAAGTATTTATATCGTTTACTGGCAAAAAGTGAAAACTTAAAAAAAAATTATAGTTGATCAGCTTCAGAAGAACCGGTGCAAATGTTAAAAAATATTAAAATAAAATAATAATAATTAAAAATAATATATTTACTAAATTATTCAGGATATGCTCCCTTAATTTTTCAATAATATTTATTTGGTTGTTGGGTTTAAGCTGGTTTATATGCATTTCACTGGTGCTTATGCCAGATCATCAGTAAACCAGCTTAAACCCAACAACCAAATAAATATTATTGAAAAATTAAGGGAGCATATCCTGAATAATTTAGTAAATATATAATAAAAGAAGATTTTATTTTTCGGTTGTCCCTCTAGGCATTTAGTGTTAACCAACGGTTAGCCAAATGCAGAGGGGATTAGAAAAATAAAATAAATTAAAATTGAAAAATTGTTGGTTGGGTTTTTGAAAAAGTTTTTTATAGTTTTTTGTTTTATTTTTGAATTCTCATTTTGTTAATGAGAATTTGAAAATATAACTTATAACATTTTAAACTTTTTCAAGAATTTGGGTAAAGGTTTACTGATGATCTGGCATAAGCACCAGTGAAATGCATATAAACCAGCTTAAACCCAACAACCAAATAAATATAATTAAAAATAATTTTACATCTTTTTAACAATTTCTTTTTTTTTCAGCGAATTTTTTGTATAAAAACGTGAGGGGTTTATATTTTAAATCTTCTTTACAAGATGTTTAGTTTTTAGTAAATAATTTCAGCTTTTTTAAATAAAACAAAAATCAAACACTTGTTGTTTCACCCTTTTTAAACTTAATAAAGCTTATCCTGCATAAGTTAAATATTTTTCATTTTATATAACATCCGCTCCTATACATATTTCACTTATAAACGCCAAATGATGAAAAAATAATTTTATTTTAATTTAAAGAATAAAACTATTCATGTCCGTATGTAGGACGTAACAAGCAATAATTGCTATGATTCTACCCAATTTAAGTTGAAGTAAGTCAATGGATGCCAAAGTTACTAAATATAATCAGTACAATTATCAACTTTATTTTATTTATTAATATGCCGAAAAATAATTTACTTGTCTGCATTTAAGGAAGTAATAACAAATGTTTTCAATTATCAGTGAATATTGGCTTTCATTAAATAGTTATTTAATTGTATTTAATGGAAAGTTATCAAGTATTTCTCCCAGATCTATAATTGCATAAAAAGCCTTCAAACCTACAACCTTCAAAAGTGTTTAGTTTTATTAAGTACTAGCCAAACCCGGCGCGCGTTGCTACGCCCCTTAATGAATCGAAATGCATTCTGAATTTTAATTGAATATCAAGTGCAAAAACCTAAAAATTATAATTTTTTTATGGGCGTGTCATTGCCCACTTTTCTAGTCACGAAATTGTAAAATCATAACAGCTCAATATGTGTGCAAAGTTTCAGAAGAATCGGACCAGTGCAAGTACCTCAAAATTAAAATTGTTTTTATGGGCGTGGCCCTGCCCACTTTTCTAATCACAAAATTGTAAAGTCATAACAGCTCAATATGTGTGCAAAGTTTCAGAATAATCGGTCCAGTGCAAGTACCTTAAAATGATACCTTTTTTTTATGGGCGTGGCACTGCCCACTTTTCTAATCACGAAATTATTTAGTCATGACAGCTCAATATGTGTGCAAAGTTTCAGAAAAATCAGTCTGGTGCAAGTACCTCAAAATTATAGCTTTTTTTATGGGCGTGGCCCCGCCCACTTTTTTAATCTTAAAATTATAAAGTCGCGACAGCTTAATATGTGTGCAAAGTTTAAGAAAAATCGGTCCAGTGCAAGTACCTCAAAATTAAAACTTTTTTAGGGGCGTGGCCCCGCCCACTTTTCTTATCACGAAATTATTTAGTCATGAGAGCTCGATATGTGTGTAATGTTTCAGAAAAATCGGTCAAGTGCAAGTAGCTAAAACTGATAACTAATTTTTTATGGGCGTGGCCCCGCCCACTTTTTTTCATCCATAAACACTCCCCGGTATGTGTACAACAATTTACCAAAGTTTGAGCCCGATCGGTTTTACAGTTTCAGAGTCTATAGCTAACACACACACACACACACACACACACACAGAGTTTCACTTTTATATATATAGATTTATAGTTATATATGTATGTATATGTTCATTTATTTACACATACTTACGTGTACACGAAAATTTTTTTAATTGACATACAATTAACACTTTTGTCTCCTACTATATACATACATACATACATATGTACGTGTACATATAAAAATATATATGTACATATGTATGGACGTTTGTATGCAATCAATATATTTTTTGTTTTAATTTTATTGTATTTTTTTTAGTTTTTTATTTTTTTAATTTTTAAATCATTTTAAAGTTTACATTTACAGTGCAATTGACTTTGCCATTGCCGCTAAATGCCAACGCTGAAATCTTGAGAATTTTACTTTAATTTTTTGCATTTTTATTTGGTTTTGCTTCATTTCTTCAGACTTGCTTCGTTTGATTCATTTATCAATTACAATTCAATTTATTTCGTTTCGCATCGTATAGATAACGATACATACAATTTAAATTTTGAAATCGAACAGACAGTAAAAACAGCGTTAAACAGAAAAAACATCTATATGGTAGCATAATCGAAGAATACAAAACAAAAATAACAGAGTCACGAAAAAAAAAATCATTATTTGAAGAAGAACTTTTTGAGAATACGCGAACACTTTTTCTAGTAATAGATAACCGCACACATGCTTAAATTTAAGCGATTTCATGAACGCAATTGACTTTATAGGTGGCATATGTCCACATGTGCAAATGTATTAAAATGACTTTTTAAATTTTTTTGCTAATTTCTAAGTACTTAATTGGGTCGACACACTTTATATAAAATAACTGAAATTTTTAAACGTGTTTGTTTAAAAATTAAACATTTCCCCAAAGAAGCTACCCAATATTGGATGATAATAAAATAATTTTTTATATAAAAACTGGGGGCTGATTCTCGCATTCGTATACGAGCGAAATTATATTCGAACGTGCGAGTTTTCTTACTTTTGGGATTCTCTCATTCGTTATCGAGTATGGACTATCGAAATTTCTAATGATGGCATTCGATAACGAGCTACATTTCGTATGCAACCTTGCGAGTATAAACTCGTTAGCAAAAAAGCATTCGAGTTTACGTTTTAAAGTATAAAAGTGAACAGAAAAGAAAATTTAAGTTAAAAATTTATGAATTTTTTAAGTAAATTGTTATATTTCTAGTCAAAGTTAACAAAAATAAATTATTCTCAAAAAGAAATCTTTGGGGATTTTTTGGCAAAGCACACAGATTTGGCAAAAAGCCTTTTTGCGAACAGTTCACACCGGAAAGCGAGGGCTAACCAACTTTTGGAGCAACTAGCCGCGAAACTTAATGCTTCTGGTCCACAGATAAAAGATGTGAAAATGTGGCGGAAAAAATTGTTTTACTTTTATTAATGATTTTTTTGTTTAGGTATGTATACGCTGATCAAAAACAACATGTAAAAAAGAAGTTTTCTTTTAATAAATCTTCACTCAAGTAGAGGAACAAATCTTGGCTGCTGCTGGGATAGAAGTCGCTGTTTAAGGTCTGAAGACTGTTCAAAGCTTTAAAACACAAACAGAGCCAAAGTCAAACCTAAAACCTTTAGGTGATTAATTAAGTGTAATAGCACCTGAAGATCACAATAATGACTTGCCATGCACTTCTTCGTCTTTAGTCTCGGACAGTAACCACTCCTCATGTATAGAAGATGATGATTTAGAAGAATCAGTGCCAGAAAAAAGAATAATATACGGAGACATAAAAAAATAGCGTAAAGAAAAGGGAAACTAAAACTACTTTGCTAAAAAAAAAATATGATGACTACAGAGAACTACCAGAAGGAGATGCTAAAAAGATTAAATTCCCTTATAGAAATAAAAAAACAAGACCTCGAATTAAAACAAAGGAATGTCGAACTGAATATTCAATTAATTGAAATGAAAAAGAAAAACCTACAAATTAAGGAAGAGGAGCAATACTAAGACAAACAAATTAAAGAAATAGAGTTGCAAATACGAAGAAAGGAGTTAGAAATAAAAACACTTAATATACGTATCGAAATGCAATAAAAATAGCAATCCCTATGTACATAAAATTTTTATAGGCTTTAATTTTTTTTAGTTTCAAAAAACATGAAAAAAATAAGTTATTTACAGTACTGAACTAAAAACTCGATTCGTTTCGTATCGAGTAACATCATTAAAAAATTGTACGCTATCGAAATAAATTTCGATACGAGTTGTATTTCGATCACGAATGCGAGAATTAGCCCCCTGATCACAAGCTTGAAGTTTAGGACAACATAATATTTTTTTTTATTTTTATTCAAATAAACTACAAATACAAACAATAAGAATATTTATTTTATAAATTATAATTTTTTCCCGAAGAAGCTACCCAGTAGATAGCGAAATATTAAAATAAATAAATAAATAATTCTTATAAAAAATAATTGATCTCAAGCTTGTGATAAAGAATTGCATTATTATAACATAATTGATAAAACGAGGCGAAGCAATAAAGTATCTTAGAATAATGTCTTTTTCTAAGGTCCTTCATCTTGCTTTTCTTTTTGAAAATATCAACAAAAAAATAACATAAATAAACAATGAGGTGTTTAAAAACAGGAATACAATAAGTTATAATTGAAGAGATAAGAACAATATTTGCAACTAAAAGCAAAAACAACATTAAATAAAGATTTTATATTTTATTTCTGGTCATAACTTGACTATTTCAAATCATATTATGATTATAGGATTATATGAGATCATATTATAATAATTTTTAACTATTTTGTGGTCGTTTGATATCAAATATATTATGATTATTTGGCACTATTAAATGATAAGTTGCCCTTATTTTATGATACTTGAATGATATTTTTATAAAACATATTAACTTTAACATTTATACAGTACAAACACAGTAATAGCTCTCATACATTTTATCGCTTCAACCATGTTTTTTTTTTGTATTCGTATGTTGTGTCTTGTTGTCTAGCGGCAGTTTTTATTATGTATGTAAATTGATGTCTTGTTCGTTTGTCGTTGATTTTAGTTTTAGAAAAAAAACCCAGTCTAAGTATATGACGCTAAACAAATATTTCACATACAAAAATATATAAACACACATATTGATCCTATAAAAATTAAAAAAAAAACAATTTGAAATGCCTTAAAGTCAATAAGATTTACTGTTATTAAATCAATATTATTATTAATTTCTTTCCGATAGAGAGTATGCACATGCCGTGTGAAATCTGGAGGAATTGTTCTCAACAAATTGTACATAGAATAGAATAGAAATTTTAATAGAATCCAAACGACAAATTTTAGTGAAAATTTTATATTTTCAACAGAAGTGTAATTGAAACTTTATCAATTTGCAGTTTTTTTTTTTTTTTGAAAATTTAAAAAGTTTGGCTTAAAATATTAGTGTGACATATTTAGCAATCATCTGGTTCATCAAAGAGTTAATGATTTCAAGTTATAGCCGCAGATAATAGCAAGAAACTGACGGTGAACTTCTGGTTGAAATACTGGCTCATGTGAATTTATAAGTAAGAGCGATTAATAGTTACCTTTTTGTAATACGATACCTTTTTTCACTGAAATAAAAAAAAAACACATACTCCTGACTTATGTAGATGATGTCGTGATTGTGTTATCTGCACTGTTTCCGAACGTGATAAGTAATCTTATGTCCGATGCGTTAGAATTCCCAAATAACTAAGCCACAGACAGCGGTCAGAGGAGAACTAAGATTCCAAGTTTTGAGCTACTGAGATTGGGGAATTTTGAAATTTCTCTATCGGAGATGCCGAAATATCAGCGCATTATCCTGGACTTGAAGTTGTCATGGAAACTGAACATCCAACACAGAAGGCTACGTTAGCCTGCTAGACGTGTCGTAAGATGTTTGGTGCGAAATAGGTACTTAACCATGGTTTTTTAGTGAATGGTTAAGTAAATGCGTATGGTTGTAATACTTCCAATTCTTTGTTATAGATCTTAAATATGGTGGAATGCAACATGGCGCAAATATATTATAGAACAGATGTTCTGCGTCTGACGGTCGGTTTGCATTGGAATGACGGATACATTGCAAACTATTTCTTAAAATGAACGCCATGTAGCACCTCGCCCCTATCAACCTTCGTATTTTTTTATTTTATTTATTTATTCATTCATTCATTTAAACAGATTACAAGCCCATAAGCCCATATTATGATCATATCTGCAAATAGTTCATCTGCTTATAAGAGATGAAAAACGTGCAAGACGATTCGGACTACCCTCGAACGATTATTGCCGCAGCTATATGTATTTTAAGGAGAATAAATCTGTATTCCACCTTATCGGCAAATGCCCTGTTCTGGCTGACGCTAGATTGAACAATGTGCTAGGATAACTCACGGCTACGGGGTGGATCAAGTACGCCCTGTCTTAAATTCTTGGAGACATCATTATCTGGCGAGTGATGTGGTCTAGTCAAAACTATGTCATACAAGCTCCACTTGACAGTTCGCGCGAGGTGAACTATTTTACAATAACTAGGGTTTCTATGACAAACTTGTATTAAAATCGATAGTTTAATATATATAAAAAAAGGACAAATAGGCAACAAGTCTGAAGTGAAAAGCAACTAATATATATTTCTAATCACATATTAGTTTTTTTGTCTACAGGGTAGTTGAACATTACGTGTATACATTAAAGTGCGTGCATGTATATTATCACTCTGACTTTTCCATTGAAAATCATATTTTTATTTCGTGCATTCGACTAACTTATTACTTGTTTTAATTTTTCTTTTTTTTTTTCTTACACAAACGATGATGACATCTGCAAATGTTTCAAATTTGTTAAAATCTAATTTGCAAACAAAACAAATAAAAGTCAATCATAGTGAACATTTTTGTTTATTTTCTTCTAACAACAGTGGTTTGAATTTATTAAAAATTCACGCTGAAATAAATAATACAACAATATTTATCGTTTTTTTTTTCCTGGGGCTTTGTTCACTAATTATTCGTTCTTTTTTACAAAGAAAAAAATGCAAGAAACTTTCAAAAATTGTTCAGCTATTGGGCACGAATAAACAATTTGAATGCATACACTAAATAGATAATACTATGTCGTCAGAAACTTTGTACGAAAATGATGCAAATAAAATAATAATTGTAGAAAAATATTTAAAATATATTTTGTATTAATAACTTACCTGGACTTGTTTGCCAACTAAGGCCACCGATAAACATTTTCCTAAAATGAAAATTTAAAAGATAAAAACAAAACAATTAGCAATTTTATAATAAATGATTACCTAAAACTACAACTATTATTATATACACCAGAGATCGACATTGTTCAAGCGAACAACAGATCAATCAAATCCTCTCGCAAACATACTTTTTTTATGTGTTTGCTCACAAAGTAAAAATATTATATACTTTTAAAGTGAGACTATAAACTATACAAACACTGTATAATTAGATATAAAGAATAAAAGCAAATGCGAATCATAGAAACAACAAAATACATTTTTCTAAATACACCTTTGAAAGTAAAGTTCTTTTGCGAGTCAATGTCAAAATCTTTTTCTTCGAATGTGGCCGTCACCAGTGAAAAAAAAATTTTGAACTTAGTTAAAGAACTTGAAATTCCTAAATATTTATATACACATACACATATAGTAAAAAAACAACGGAAATAGTAACTTCTTTGATGCAATGGGATGAATAATTATTTGTATGGTTAAAAAATAAATGTACAACTCAATCAAAACTTTGTATTTTCTAACTAGATGTGGGTCCATTAACTTGTTTTAACTTTTTTGTATGGCACACCAATTACAGATGTAAAAAAAATTGTTTTAGTCAATATCTGATTATACGCCGATCTATAAACATTTTCAAGCAGTCTAAGAGAATATTGTCTTTCTAATAACTCAGTTTCGAATTCTACTGTATGTTAAAATTGATGCACTACATGCATAAACACATACATACATGCATTTGAACGTTGATAACAATCATTATAAAGTAGATGACAATAATAAAAAATCAAAATAGTAATGACGATTTCGTTCTTATTGTTGTTAGTAAAAAGAGAACAAAAATAAATAGAACCAAAAGAACGACAACAAAAACAATTGTTATTGTTTTCTAATTCATTCAGTCATTCATTTACTCACTTCGTTTAGAAACTAGAACAGGCGAATGTACGATAAAACGGCGAACGAATAAAAGTCAGACAAATGAGCAACTTAAATATAAATACATAGATATTAGAGTTTTTCTTTTCTCGGTTCTTAATTTTCCGGAAAAGCGAGAATGATTTCTTTCATATTAACACTTTGATAAAAAAAAAATTTCACTTTAAGAGAAAATTAAGATTTTCTTTAAAATGAATTGGCATTTCTTTTATTTCTGAATGTCAAGTGAAGTGCCAATATAAAATTACTGGTGTAAATTAATATTTTAGTGATAAAAAATAATTGCCGAAAATCGTTTTTGTATATGTGTGTTATTTGTACCGTTATGTATGTGACAGCCGGCAGTACACGTGGCACACAGATAATATAATAACTCAGGTGCCATGTGAACCACCGGTAGTCATGGAAGCCGCAAAAAATATTTTTAATAAAATTCACAAGTAACTGTGCTTAGTGCTTTTTGTGCCTAATATGAATAATGCTAAAATCACTTTTGTTATTATATTTTTTAAACATTTAGTATTTTTTCATTACGATTGGAACAAGACAAAAATTATGAGGCTTATCTTAAAAATTCAATTATTTTTTGAGCCACCTTAATGTATTCTAATACATACTTTTTCTGTCTTTCTTTTTACAATACAGATGATCTATTATTATCGTCATTAATATAAGCGGCTTGTAAGCATTGTTTTCAAGCTTCCACACAAATAAAAAAAAGTTACAAACAACGACTCTAAAATAAAACCAAATTCTTTACACGATATTATATTACACAATCTACGAGTGTGTTTTATATCAAAATTGTTTAAACTTAAGCCTGAACAATACGAAAGCAGGCTAAAAATATCTCTTAAACTATAAAAATGGTTGCGTTCTTAATTTTATATGTAAGTATTTATATTCCAGAAAATATTAACATAAACTATTAAAAGAAAAATTTAAACAATTATAAATATATTTATAAACTTGACATAACCAATACTAGTCAACCAAAGATTTATAAATCATTAATTTACGTACCTATAGTGTCAGAACGATTAGCAAAATCAAAAATTTTTAAAAATGGTAGATATAAAATGACTCATAAAAAGGTACAATAAATTAGCTAAATTATTTAGTAAGACAAAGGACAAAATTGATAGTTTTAAAAGATCTAATGTAGTATATAAAATGCCTTGTTAGGATAATATTAGTGAAACATCCAATAAAGTATATATGTAGGTACAACTAAGAATAAAGCCAAAACTAGAATTGCAGCACATAAGTCAGACCAAAAATACAGGAATAATGTTTCACAGAAAACTGCATTAACATCACATTGTATTAATGTTGATCATGATCCAAATTTTAAAAATACAATAGTTTTAAATACAGAAAATAATTACAAACGTCGTTATTTATTAGAAATGTAACAAATAATAAACACACCAATAGCACAGAGGATTAACTACAAATCAAACACAGAGAGAATAGCTTAGAATTATAAAGGGTCCGCCATCTAACGTTTTTTTTTCAACTAGTGCTTATTTCGTAACACTTAGCTCATCTCTGATTCGACAGATAATTAGTTTTATCCTTCCGCTGAACGAATATGGATGTGTATACGCTTGAACAACGCTGGGAAATATTGAGACATTATTTTGGCCGATTTTGCCAAAAAACATCATCTTTTCAGATGAAGCTCATTTTGATCTTGGCGGGTATGTAAACCCGCACGCATACATTGAAAAGCCGATACACCCAAAGCGAGTCACTGTTTGGTGCGGATTTCGGTCCAGAGGCATAATTGGGCCATTTTTCTTCGAAAATGAGCAAGGAGTGGTCGTTATCAATGGCGATCGTTATCGGGCCATGTTAAACAAATTTTTGTTCACAAAAATTTAAGAGGAGGATATTGGCCACATTTGGTTTTAACAGGACGGCGCGCCGCGGCGCTACGTGCCACACAGCCGAAGCTACACTTTTTTATAGCATTTAAAAAAAAAAGTTATTTGGCGGACCCTAATTATCTTTCCGCGATTGGAATTTTAAGGGAACGACCAGATAGTTTTTCTGGTCAACATTTTTATTTATGTAGTACTCCCGGGTACATAGGGGGTAATATATATTTATTTTTATTTTAATTTATTATTATTATTATTATTATTATTTTTCTCATTTTGTTTCGTTTTTTTATTATTATTTAGATTTAGTTTTTAATTTTTTTATTAGTATTAAGTTTACAAGGAGTAGATATTATTCTACTAGTTTGGTAAAATGCCAGAAGCTTGTTTTAAAAATTTAATTATTTTTAAATTTTTCTTTATTTAATTTCTCAGATTTTGATAAGCCTGTTGCATAATCATTAAGTACTTGTGTAATTAAAATAATACGGTATAGTTTTAAGTATTCTAATATTAAATGTTTGTAAATCTTGTACAATGGAAAAAAATTGAGTCTCAATAAAGTTAACTAATTAACTATAAAAAGAAAATATTGTAATTATTTTTGGTTAATTTGTTAATTGATATTTCCTGAAGATGCTACACGAAGGAATAGCGAAATATTGAAAAAAATAAGACATTGTTTAATTTTTGTTGCTTTTTATAAAAAAAAATAAAAACTGCTGTTTGACCTTAGGCTTGAATAATTAAATATAAAAATATATTTATAAAATTTTAATCCAGTTTTTTTTACAAAATTTTTTTTTTGCATGTAATTTGTTTTTCTTACAATAACAAAACGCAAGTAAAATTTTTACACAAAGCGATCGTTCGCATTCTGAAAACAGCACATTAATTTAATTTAATTTTTTTTAGACTTAAATATTTTCTGCGCAATTAAGATATCCTTTCAGTAACAAGCTGTACTCTTGTAAAATGCGAAATTTTCTATTTTGTTTTATTTAATTATTGATCCATCAATTAATATAACATTTCTTTTTTATAATTCTGTTGCATTTTAAAAGATTTTTCTTTTCGCCTCAATTGTTGTTATTGGGACAACGAATATTTATAATATCCCAACAGTCCTTGCGTTTCTCTATAAACTAGGTATTTTACCAGATATTTAAGTTGACTGATTTAATTAAGTGGATCAGACTAAATAATTCTCTACAAGACTATTGATAACTGCCGATAAAATAATTTCAAACAACTTTTTAATGATTTTATTCGCTGATTATAAAATGGCCATTGATTCAAACCTAGATAACTTGAGACGTGTGAGTTGTATGAATATTTGTCAAAAACCCATTTTAGATACTACTGGGTGCTTCGTATTTAAGTTTTTGTTTGTATTTAAAGAAGCACATATAATGGCAAACATCAAAATGAAAGCAACAAAATGTGACAACAAAAGAGACAAAAGAAAATAATAAAACCAACAGCAAATAAAAAAACCTTTGCAAAGTATCTCTGTAAAACTAAAAATTAAATACGAGAGCATAGTAGGAAAGAAGTGAAAATAATATGTAACAAGTATTTTACACAAATAAAAAAACAATCTTTCAACTATTCGTATTTAGAAAACACAAATTGTATGTACTTAGAAACAAACCTAACCCTGCATCCCATAGATGAAATTGGCATTTTGTATGGTCTTATTTTAAATTATTTTAATGATGAAAAGTTGACTGTCATTCTTTAAGTATTAAAAAAACACAAGCCAAGTACGTAAGTAAGTATCTCAGAAATTTACAAAGTTCGCAGGGCACTATTGAAATATTGTTGTTGTTGATTAAGGCACGTACATACATACATACATGCACCCACAATCTTTTTGTAATACATAGAGGCGGAAGATGAAGATGAAATTGAAACAGTCTGTAGACATTCAAAACATAGAGTTCAAAGTCTTCTGCGATTTGCATAAGCGAACAATAAAATTTTTAACGATTTTCTTTTGATAAAAAATGTAACTGCAGAATTTTAGAATAACATACTCAATTATTTTCTTTTCTATCGTTACTGTATGTAGCTCTGGTTGGTTGTCTAAAATTTTAACTAAACGTAAATTTTGTTATCAATGATAATATGGTAATAGATTCACTGACAAGCTACTGGGTGTTTTTATAGAGGTATAGATTCTTAAGTTGGCGGCACTTTTTTCACTGGCGGCCATTTTGTCAGTTGTCAAGTGAATTATAATTAGTTTGATTTGACACAAAAACATCGAGGCGTAGATTCGGTGAATAGGAACAAAACAAGATTGGCGTTGATCCCGTATTCCATAAGCGAACTTCAGTTAGCGATAAAGCTAACTTTTGTTTCAATGGATACGTCAAAAAACAAAACTGCCATCCAGAAAAATTTACTATTTAGTACGGTGAGCGTTACAGAGCCATGTTTACTGAATTTTTCGTTCATCAATTAAACAACTAGTGCCACATACACGTTTCGGACCCGTGAATTGGCCTCCAATATTGTTCGATTTAACGCCGCTAGACTGTAGATATGTCAAGTCTCTAGTCTACGTCGATAAGCCCGAAACGACTGACCACTTGGAGGACAACTTTTAATGCGTTATTGCCGATATACGGCCATAAATGTTGGAAAAAGTCATCGAAAATTGGACCTCCAGATAAGACTACGTCCGATCCAGCTATAGCGGTCATATATTACATTAAAACTATAAACCCAGAAGATTATCTATCGAATAAATGATTTATAATTTGAAACGTAAGTACTTATTTTCAGGCATTTGCTTGGTTACACACACAATACAATTTACTTTAGCGAAATTTGCTAGAAGCCATTCAAATACATAACTTTTTATAGTTCTCATTTAGTTTAACTCGCTTATATATGTATATAAAGGTATAAGTAATAATGATTTTGACAACAGCGGCAAAGCATTTCATTAAAAAGGTGATGACTTGTAGGTTTTCACTGAATTTAAAATTTCAAATTAACGTATCGTAGAATAATCTAACCGAAATTTCGTTCTTAAATGCTTATTTACGTCCCCATTTGTAAGCGAGCGTGGTAAGTACTTGCATCCAATGACATCGCCGTGTTAAAATAATGGTCTTAGATGGCAAATTGTAAGTAGTAAAGAATTGTTTTCTAGTACTTTCAACTCATTATTTTGTAATGTGTAATTCTGCTGGGATATTAATGCTCATCTAATATTTCTGCAGGCTTATAACAGTACATAGAACCTAACCTACCTTTCTCCATGTAATAGAACTTTGCTAGTGAATAACTTTAAATTATTTTTATTTAAATGATGTTTGTCATTGAGAACCAGAAACACAATAACAACAACGATAACATTTTTAGTTTATAACAGTGACGTTCCCACCATCAATAAACTAAACATTGTCGTAATAAAATTTTCTTACAATAAACATTGCACACAGTTTTGATCTATTACTGTTGCTGGCAATTACGACAATAGCACTGAAAATAATAATAATAATATTGTAGTAAGACTAATAACAACTGTGTTTGAGATGCAATTACTGTCTGTTGTTTGATGAATTATTCATTATCAGGGGAACCGAAAATATAATCTAAAAGTAATGCCTAATGTAAGTACATATTTACCATTGAATAATACACTTTAAGAATTTTAAAAATACATGCATGCATACATATATTCCTACATATAATTAGTAATAAGTAGTAGGAAAAACTAATATGTTCACTTATAAAACTAAAAAAAAATACACAGTCAATATTGTGTTAAGATTTAATAAAAATTTTTATTAAAACATTTTTGCAAAATATTGACAGTTTTCTAAAGTAGTTTTAACTCAAATACACGAAAGGTGTTTATGTTATCATTATACCAGGGACCGAAAATAACAGTTATTTTGGAATTTTAAAGCAAAAAAAGCATTTAGAAGTAAATGTCGTAAAACGGATTCAAGTATACCATATTGATCCTTAAGCATTAGTCTATCATAAAATATGTTGCTTTTTAAAATTTTGATTTTTATTTTTTCGAGCAAAAATAAAAGTTACTTTTTGATTTTTTTTTTAAGCAAAAATAAAAGTTATTTTTTGATTTTTATTTTTTCGAGCAAAAATAAAAGTTATTTTTTGATTTTTATTTTTTCGAGCAAAAATAAAAGTTATTTTTTGATTTTTATTTTTTCGATATTAAATATTATTTAAATGTAACGGTAAAGGCGAGTTTTTAATAATGAAAGAAATAATAATAACACTGTACTCGAATTTGTGATTTCTCATATTTATTGTCAGTGATTGTTTAATATCGTTACATACTACTCTAAAAGCTCCTAATAACTCCTCTCATTTTTATCAATTCGTTTTGCGTAGTATTTACAAATTATCAAATATTTCTTTTTTAAACTTTGTTATCAACTATTGTCTTTAATTATTAATTATAATGTGATTCTAATTTTTTATGTATGTTATTTTTCAGGTTGTTTTAAAAACTTTTCAGCAATCATGTAGGAAGATTTTCTAAATACCTGAACAACTTCGTAACTCAAGCAAACTAGCACCCACCATTGATTTAGAATAGTATAAAATAATGTGAGAAATCACAAAAAATGTGATTATCATAGGAATTCTTTATGCATATTAAAATAAATATTTAATATTTACTTAATTATTGTAACACGCACATTTCGTTAGAAAATTAATTTTTTTTGTTGCTCAAAAAAATAAAAATCAAAAAATAAATTTTATTTTTGCTCAAAAAAATAAAAATCAAAAAATAACTGTTATCATCTGACTTTTATGAAAAAAGGAATAATTATTACGGTCTCTGCATTATACTATTTACGCAGTTTTGTATTTAAAAACCTGGTGACGTAATTTTCTTTACAATTGCTTACTTTCTTAGAAACTGTTTTTTCTTTTTTTGCATTATTAGCATCAAAGCGGTCTAAGTCGTATTGTCTTTCATTGATGCATATTTCATTGAAGTTATTATTCTTTCTTCATTTAAAATGTTAATATATTCTATTTATTTTAGTGTTCTAAAACAAGGTTGCTTTTATATTTATTTACTAATATAAAAAATTTAAATTTTTCAAAAAAAAGATTAGAAGAGAATTAATTAAAGCCGCATCCGTTTTTTTATATTTTTATTGCGTTTAAATTTTAATTCATTGGTTATACCGCTATATATAAAAAACGACAACCAATATTTTGAATAAAAATTTACTCGCTGTCAGTATATTCGAAAAGACAAACACAAACCTTCAAATTATCAACAATATTAAATTTGGAACCACTGCCATTCGCACTACTCCATACATACACACAAACATACATCAATAAATACACAGATGAATCATTCTGATTCTTTAATAAAAACCACTACTGCAAGGTATATGTATGTATACATGATAAGGATTCCTGTTCATCTATGTATAACAGCCTGCTTAAATATTTATGAAGATCATCAAATTTTGTTTCTAGTTATTTAGTTTTTTTTTTGTTTTTCTTTATTACTTAGGACTAGACTTAAGAGGTATTAAGAGATAAAGTTATCGCTTACCTAAATTCAAATGAATGTTTTGTTTAGCGCTAAGTTTAGCCCAATAATTCGCATGTAAAATATATTTGCACAGAAAAAATTATTATCAAAATACGTTCAATCAAACAATCAATATAATTTTGTTATAAATATTTGCTAAATTCACAAACTGTCGTAGGGGTTGTATATCGTAGTAGTTGTACAACAAGTAAATTTCTTACAACCTACAACTCCGACGGCAGGTTGTGAATTGAGCAATTATAATTGTTGTTATGCATTTTTTGTTTGAATCTTGTTGCAACTGGGGTTTTTTCCCGGGAGTTACCGTCCGGGAATTTGAGTTATTTAATCTTCCCGTTTTCCCGGGAATATTTTGGAATTGGGAACTGTTTTCTTGGTAAAGCCCGAAGCACCAGCGGATTAATACGTCATTTGAGATCATTGCACAAAGCAATCTGGAAGAAAAAGTTAGCTTATATGAAAAATCAGAAACAACTGCCGTCAAAACTTAAAAAAAACTCAGCCCACGTTACCAATACTTCAAAATATTGTATCATTTGTTAAATGCACTTTTATCTATTCGTCCAACATCGATATAAAGTGTACGAGTGGGTTCTGTAACAGGGCAATTTGTTGATAAAATCAGAAATAATAATAGAATAATATTTTTTTCAATTAGAAGTATTTTTACTCAATTTACATATATTTTAAATTCAAGTTTCTTTATTAATTTTTATAGTTTTGAAGTGTTTCTTTTACACTATAGACTATTTTATGCTTTTTAATAAAAAGCTTTTTATTAATTAAAAATAAATTTACTTCTTATTTATTTTGCTGCAGGATCCCGGGATCCCGGGAAATTAAAAAATAAATCTCGCATTCCCGGGAAACAAAAATTTCCGGGAAAAAAACTTAGCTATAAAAGAACGGAAAATGGGTGGTGGGTATAAAATATACGGCACAGCCGAATGTAGTGCTCTTACTTGCTTTTAAATTCAAGTTAATTTTTAAATACAATTTTATTTTGGATAATATTGAAACAAAACATTTATAGACACAATACAAGTTTTTATAAAAAGTGAAACTCGTTTTAGGCGCGTGTTTTTCCGAAAACATTTCGACAAAAATTTTGTTTGTGTAACAAATAAGTATCAATCATACGCTCACGTAAAAAGTGCGATAAATTGATACCTATGTAGTGTAGACCGTACCGAAAACAATGTTCACCGTATACCCAAGTCATATTTATTCATCAGGTACTCTTGATTCGTCAGCTGATTATTTTTTTCATCACTTATTTAAAATTTCAGCTGTCAAAATGCATAAATAAAAACAATTTTCTCTCTTTTCGAATTTATTTCGAATGTCAAACTTCATATATAAAAAATATGTATAAACAAAAAAATTTTCTCTGAACTGCAACTACCTGATGAATTAATATGCCTTGCGTATACGTTTGAATATAAAGTTTTCACACAAACATAATTTACGTCTTTTAAACTTTGTCGTTTTATAGTCGGATATTAAAGACTGACATATCGATGTTTTCGTTTCTTGTTTTTAAGCCCATTGTAATTAAGACATTTTATAAAGAAACGTTCGATTAAAAAGTGTTTATCGTAGCTATCGCAAAACTTTTATTAAACAGAAGTTAAATGTTTTTTTTTTAATTTAAATCAATTTTCTGATACAAGGGTAGTACATTAAGGTTGTAGGAACTGAGATCGAGGTTATACTGATCCCTCCGGTTCACTTTGTTGGCAATTATAAGCAAAGTTTATGGTTTTCTTTATAACAGTTACATATGTGTGTAATTATGGTCCCACAAATAAAGTTAACCACTATGACTGTCTTAATCATAAAAATTTCCATATAAAATCAGTTTTATAGACATTTTATTATTGTTATAAATGAGGCAGTAAGTAAGTATTTATTATTTTTTTTTTACGTAGAATACAAGTATTTACTATTGTTATAACGATTATAAAGCTTTGAACTTATTTGTTAAAAATTCCAAAAAATCTATTTATATCAAAAGTAAGTGATAAGTGGAAATTTTTTAGTTTATTTATTATTATTATATCTTATTAAATTTATTTTGGATTTATTTGAATTTTGGAAATAATAATTTTAAGTTCTTATATCTGTGTTTTTAATGGACAACCGCGTAAGTCTTTTTCAACTTTTTTATCTTTTTTTATTCATGTACGAATGCAATTTTCTTAGAAAAATTTAAGACAAATATCATTAAAAATAAGATCATAGCGAATGCCAAAATCAACAATGTGGTACGAAGAGTAAAAGTGTGTGCAGATAAAACAGCGTATGTCAACATAGGTGGTTCGTAGTGAATAAAAATGTTAGAATGCAACCACCCAAGTTCTAGAACACTGAAACTATTATGTATGTGCGTGTGTGTTTTTTTTTTAACAGAAATAATTTGCCATTTATCCAACGTAAGTCAAAATACTGCGTTAGCGCTGAACGCATTTTGAAAAAATATAAAAGTTGTGTGTTTTTTAATTAAAAAAAATCGGAATAAGTCCAGTTTATTTCAGAAATTTGTACAACCTAGTAAAGAGCATTTAAGCATTATTAAGCAAAAAGGCATTAATAAATCAAAATGGACATACCCGTATGGCCATTAAAACCACAGATATATTGTTTATTTGAGTGAATACGAGTCCATAAAACAAGTACATTGATAATACGTAAATCAATAAAGGCAATCATTGATACCAAATATCTAACATGCTAAATTTAGTAGATTTGGTATGGTCAGGTCATATTTTATATTATGCAGAACAGTTACAATTTATCAAAACCTTAGATGTATTTTTCAAGAACAACAGTTAAATTTATGTTTTAAATTTAAATACACATGTTCCGAAATAATTAATAAAATAACATTAATTTATTTATTTTTTGCAAAACGAACACAGTGCCACTTGTACAGTTTTTTGTTTGCTTGTTTTGTCTAAACGAATCAATTTTCATTAAGTAAAACAAACATCCTCCTTTTAGATTCTAGTATTCCATAGAAATGACCTTGTCCCACAATCTCATAAATGAGCAAATAACTATCGTTAATGTTGCAGTTTCTGTTGTATGTGGGAAATTTTTTTGTTGCAAAAATGGACACATGAATACATATAATGCAGTAAATGTAATTGTAACACGGTTTATCAAAATTTATTAATGAGCATACTTATATTGTAGTGGTCTAAATACGATTTTATTTTTAAATAATTTTTTTTTTACCTAAAAAGAATACTTTTTTCATAAGTTCTCATCGATTTGCAACGCTGATTTTAATATAAAAAATCTCTCAATATCTGTACTTTTACAAAAATTAGAAAAGGAAATAAAAAAGATAAAACAAAACTACATAATATTCCAGTATGATCAAACGAAAGAACATTGCAGTTTTATAAAAAGTAATGGCCAATTATTTATTTGCAAATTTCGACTTTGTTTTACTAATTTAAAAGAGAGGCAATAATATGCGGGCAAATAATATTACAAAATAAATAAAGATATTTGTAATAATTTTTAAACTGAAACAATGTTTTTGAGACTAACTAAATATGTATCGGTTCATAATAAATCAGAGCTGAGGTATAATCTTTATTTATATAGTTACGATTTTTAATTTTATATTTGTATTAATTATAGGCCTGGAAATGAACTCAAACTGTATAGAAGGCTAAAGTTACAGCAAATAAGGAAGAGAAACATACATACTTGCACTTTACCGACAAATTTTATTCATATGTGAATATGTGAAGATTTATGTATGTATGTATGCATGTATTGTTTTTTCTTATTATTCTTTATATGTGTTATTTGAATTTTTATTTTGTTTGTTTGATTCTAATGCACTTTGGATAATTGTTGATGCTTAGGCGAATGAAAATATTTTGGCAAAGAACAAAGTGAGAAATTATATTAATAGTTTCACATTTGTTTTTCTTCGTTTTATTTTATTTATTTTTTGTTTTTTTTTCTTATTACTTTCTACACATTTTTTTAGTTTGTTATTTGTTTATACTTTTTTAACTTCCTTAAGCTATTCAAATGCTTTGCTATTCATCTTCATCTCCTTCTTGGCTGCTCTAAACGTTGGAAAATACCATACTAAAAGACACACTGAACAAACATTCTTACAAACGTGCATCCACACATTACTTATTAACCGCAATAAGTGCACTCACTCAGCCAAAACATGTTCACAGAGTCAGCCAGCCAGTCAACCTACCAGTCAGTCAGATAGCTAGATAGATAAGTACCTAGTGGACTCCAATATGCAGACATTAAGCCAGTCAGACAGCCAGTCAGCTAGCTGGTGCTAGTGTCGTTATTTGTTTCTGCCACATCAACTCGCACAGTCAACACTATAATTTCTTACGTTTTGTATTCATTCTTACTTTTTTCAATTTTCTTTAAGGTTTTTCATGAATGGATATAAGAGGAGCCCTATCTATATACATATATCTTATAGGTGCTGTGCAACATTGTCAACTCAGTTACTAATGTAGCGCTTTTAGTGCTCGTTCAATAATTACGAAGCGAAAAAATATTAAATCACAAGTTAGTCTTTAGACAATTTTTAACGCAAAACAACCATATTAGTAGGTATACTTTAAAATTTTGCCGATGTTTCTAATACAGAAAAAGAAAAGTTTGGCTCTCTTCTTTAAGTGTAGCAATCAACATCTAAATTAAATTAGCAATGCCTATCTATCTGTCTGATTATACAAATGTTTAATATCATACTTTATTATACTATTATAACATGGTTGAGGGAGACCGACGTAAAATATGTATATACATATAAATATATGCACCGTAAATAGGTACATCTTTCAACTTTTGATGCATTGTTAAATAATTTTCATTTAGCATCCGAAGAGTACATTATAATTGAAAAGTGGCATTTATTGATATTTGCGCAAAACCGAGAGTTCACTTTTTATGTGTAAAATCATAACAGATAGTCCTTTTCAAATACGTTTGGTATATTAAGTATAAAATAGCTATACAATACGTGACATTTTAAAAACATATACATAGATGTTATTTACAATAAATATTTCGTTAAAAATGTTTGCAAAACCATAACAAGTCCACATTTTATTTCGCATTACATTTAATCAAAACAGAATAAATTTTTTGTGATTACTCGTATCATTCTAACATTGAAATATTATAATTGTAGTTAGATTATATTGTAGCTTATTGAAAATTCTTATTACATTTTTTAATATTTGCTCTCTTATCTAAATTATATATGTATGTTGTATGTTTTAGACTAAAATGTTAATTTGATGCTTTTTAAAATTAAAAAGTTGACATCGCTGGTGCATTATTGAACGACTAAGTACAACATACAACAATAAGTATGCATACACGTATGTATGTGCACATGCAATAAGTAAGTATGTATTATACTTGTATACTTTACATTCATACTATTATAGAATGAAACGATTTGTTCGAGTGTCTATGAATGTATTTGCTAGCGTTCATACATCTCTTCGTTTGTCTGTCCATATGTCAGTCTATTTATTGTGTTGATTCATAAAACATATATTTGAGACAAATTTACAGGGTAATACATTATAGTATGTTGTTTAGTAATTTTTAAGATTTTGCAAAAATAAAATAAAATGATAAATTTTTAATAAATTCTTTCCATACACGGAAATAAAACCAAAATAAAGGCTCAGTTAAAAAAAAACTTATTTTTTTATTATAGATTCCCTTTTTTCTAACTTTATAAATAGGGCAAATGAAAGGAAATGTTAAAGGTAAATTTCGAATATTTTTAATGCATAAATTGAACAATTCCGCTGAAAACTAATGCAGGTTTGAGGTAAAAAACGTTATATATTAAATATTTTTATTTTTTAATTAGAAATTTATTATTAAATAAAATTAATTGTCAGAATAGAGGGTTCATGAAATATTATTCTATGTTATATGTATGTATACCCTTCACACAAGAGTGTAAAAAAGTATATATGTATGTAAGTTTGTCGTTCCTTTTGTAATTTCTACAATATTTATTTTAGGCCCTATAAAGTATACATATACAATATATTCTGAATCCTTATAGATAAAGGCATTGATTAAGCTGATTTTATCTGTACGTATGTTCGTCTCTCTATGTGTATGTTGAAATCAACGTATACCTCAAGCTCTAATATAGAGTCAACTTATCAGATTATCGAGAATTTCGCTATTGAAATTCAGTTATGT
Source organism: Phyto melanocephala (assembly GCA_941918925.1). NCBI lineage: Eukaryota > Metazoa > Arthropoda > Insecta > Diptera > Rhinophoridae > Phyto > Phyto melanocephala. Next base: position 135,537,734 of record OW799235.1, on the reverse strand, counting down.
GGGTGCATCATGAGCTGAGATATGATCGCAACAACACGTTTTTTACCCAAACAAAGTCATTTATGTATTTTTGGCTATATAAAATTCGGTACAGACAAATATAGTGCTCCTTAGTGGTTTCCTTTCTTTATTTCTCGGCGCAAAATAGGGCTTCAACCAGATATTTCAGGCCTAACCTATTAACTACAATTGTTTTAGCTTCATTCCATGATTTATTAATTGATTATTTATTTATTTTTTTGTGGGTTCAACTCTTTTAGCTAAATTCATAAGACAGTTTTTTCCTACATATCTGATAGTTTATGTGATAGGAGACAGATATCATCCGCATATTGTAAATTCTGTGTATATGTGTTTTAATTCCGCTAGCTATTTTTATAATAAAAAAATAATCATTTAATTAAAGTTTAATCGATTGGCAAAATATCATATAATTAAAATCGATAGCATAAGCGTCAAAAACACTTTTAGCTGTGGCACCCTTTACGTTGTACAGTGCCTTTATCTATCTTTCTTTCTAACTGCATCTGTTTACGTCATCAGATGCAGTTTTGAATTAATTTAAGATTTATGCAAAAACATTTTTTTTATTCTTTTTCTGTATGCAAGTATGTATTTTCTAATGTATTTGTATTTATTTCATATCCACAAGACAAACAACTTCGCACGCATGATTCTCCCTCCCTAAAGCAATAGAACGCTGTACCATGATGCACAATGGCACTTTTTAGCGTTGTCAACTTTAAAATTTCAAAAATCACCAAAATCGAGAAAGGGGAAATTTAAAAAAAATAACTTATTTTAAACTTTTTTTTTTGTGAATTATAAAGTTTCATGCAATATTATTATTAAAAAAATAATATTTTTTAATTGAAACATATAAAAAAGTAAAAAGAAAATTAAATAACAATAATGTTATACATCATTTATAATCATACAAAAAATTATTTATATTTTATAGAAGGAAGATTAATATATTCACACCTATCGTGAGTCGGAAGTGAAATTGTTACTCCCAAGAAATTTTCATTCCCTTCGAAGTCAATTTCCTGTGTAATTTCAAATAAACCAAGCTCTCAGTGCCCATTCAATATAAAAAGCTTAAACATCTTCGGGGAATATATTCACGATATTTTTTTGTAATTGTCAAATTAATTTATATGTTTAACATAGAAAAGATATTGCAATAGTTTTTCTTTGCGATCTTTTGAATTTTGTTGTCTAACTAACAAAAACAATTTCATAAAAACTGTAAGTTATAATATTGTTGTTATTGCAAATTAATAGTTTTATTAATATAATTTTTTTGTATATCCTTCTCCTGTCATATTCACATATCTATTTATTTTTAAGCAACCATTAAAAGGTATCCTATATATTAATCCAGGTATCGAGATACATTCATTCTAAAATGAAATCCGGAAGACAGATAGACATACAAAAATTCTAACAGTTGGAGTTTTATATTCCAGGTCGATGATTATATACCACCATAAATGTTTTAGAAAGATATTTTATGTACATCAAGGTTTTTTTTATTATAAATATAGATTTAAAAAATGCAGAAAAATAAAGAATAATAATACATATAGAAAAAACGTTGTTATCCTTTAAGGCACATTGAGCTCATCGAAAAAAGTGAGATTTAAAAGTTATATGGAGAGAGTATTTTATTAATAATTTATATTTACAACATACATACTTAGTATATACCCATCATACAAATTTGAAATTTTCACGTTATCGATTAAATTTACAGAAGCAATTTTACTTTATTATTTTTACAAGGAAATTAAAATTTAATGAGTTACTAATGTAACATTTAAATAATCAAAAAAAAAAAAACAACAGAGTCAAATTATATTGTTAATTTTATAATTTTATCTTTTATGCATAATGGAAAACGGCTTTTTAATTAAAATTTTCTAATGTGACTGTAACCTTGATCTTCTATTTAATAAGCCGATTACTGTAAATGTCATCTCATATGCTCGGGCGCCATTTTGTTATGCTCAGCCTGTCAACGGGTTGTTTCTAAGGTCAATGTTCTTTGAGAATAAAACACGCAATTGTTGGTTAGTTTTCAAAAAGAAGCACAGTATTTTTAGTAATAGAACCTTTTTCCGAGATGTTAATGATTATCGGGAAGCGATCGAAGTATGCACTCATTTTAAGATGAATATAAGAGGCCTTATATTCGTACGACAGATTACGAGTTGGTATTAGGACGAATATAAAAAAAAATCGAGAGGACTTATATTCAAGCACTACAGATTACGAGTTAGTACTACGACGGATATATGGAAAATACGGAAGTCCTTATATTCGTGTATAACAGATTACAAGTAAGTGTTTGTATTTATTTCGTGTAACTATGAGTTATTAGTAAAATTTTTAATGACACGTTGCATGCTTTATTTCCATTCATCCTAATTATTGAATTTTCTGAAACAGACTATTCATTTACAGGGTCTTCTTCTACTAAAGTAAATCATATTCTGTAAAATTTCTATTAATATTGTTATTTCTTCAAACGAGAGCATATCCTATTATAAACAGTTAAGAGCGCTAAATTCGGCTGTGCCGAATCTTAGATACTTTTCACTTTACATTTTACTTTTTGTACCATCATGTAATAATCAAATATGTTGGCTGGGGTTAAAAAAAGAGAATATATACATACATTTTTCTTTGTAACATAGCCTAGATATTGGCTTTTCTAACTACTTAGGTATACAAAAATCTCACATCAAAACGGAACATTTGAGAAAAAGTTGTCGAAAATATTAAAAAATTCACCTGGGGGTAGTTCTTAATTCCAGGATTTCAATGGTTACAAGTTAAACAGTTATTCCTTTTTGATACAGATTCATACATACATACTCTCTGCGAAGGGTAAAAAAAGAATAAAGTTCCTGATATTACTACACACATACATATGTATATATGTATCAATGAATGCATTTTATTAATATGACTGCAAATGTGATATGAATTTACTATGCATCTTGTAATACAAAAAAACTTTGAAAACCATTTATACAACAGAATTCAAACAAATATACATACATATAAAATTTATCACTTATTAAAATTTCTAATGCGGGGATTCCCAAAAAAAATGTATCAGCACAAAAAAAATCATATGTTAAGTTTTGAAATTCGTTTCGGTTTTAGAAAAGTCAATGTACGACTGAAAAATGTTCATATTTTTATTTATTTGTTTTTGTCTGATGTCTCCTATTCGTCTTTAAATACTTTTTAATTTATTAAAAATAATTAATTGTATGAGTGTAAGAGCCATGCAATTGTGACTTACCCTGGATCATTTGGCACTTCCGAGGGTGATGGCATCTCCGATTGAGTGGTTACCGATTGTTGTTGATGTTCGATCTTCATGTCCATATTGATGATATTAAAAGCGTAGGCAAATGAACACAATCGTTATTAAATGGAATCAAATAATATTTTTATCTCTTTAAATAAATAAATATATGATAATATTTATTGTTTATTATTGTTATTTTTATGGTGTAATAAAATATTACATTATATAACAGTGATGAAAAGGCAACACTTCTTGATCTCTCGCTGCGCGATTTCAATTATTGATTATATTTTTTAGTTTATTTATAATTTATTGAATAACTTTTTTAATAAAATTTGTTATATTTTTACATTTTTTTTTTTATTTTTATTTAAAACATTATTGTTTATATGCATATGTGAGCACGAAAGCTTATTATACATACATATGTTTGTGTAAATATACTTTGTGTTATCTTTTTTACTTTAAAAAAAAAACCGCGGATTAACTCACGGAACAAAAGGCAAAAAGCGAAGGCGTTTTGGTGCAATTAATTTCTATAATTTAAGTATTAATTTACTTAGTTTAGGATTTCGTTTTTTTTTTTTTTTTTTGCAAACTTTAGTAATAATAACTAATAAATTTTATTAATTCATTTGATAATATACACGTACATGACGACGTATTTATACTTTTGGTTTTCTATTTAAATCACTGAAACACATTGCGTATTAATAATTAATAATAAAATACAATTAAATAGAGCATATGCTGTAAATGCAAACGAAATTTAAGTGTTTCCCAATTTATTTAGCACATTTTTGTTTTTATTTTTTTATTTATTTTTTATTCTTTTTAATAAAAATCACAAATATTTTTAAGCACTTGAAAAATTTATATTTTATTTTATAGTTTACATAAGGCTGTTTTCTTTTTCACTAATGTTTTACGTATTTTGTAAACAATTGTAAATTATTCAAAACTTCCAATTTTCTAATTCGGATAAGTTACATTTCTACAACGCCTACACTACACAGCCTTACAAAAGAGAGAGTGAAAGATACAAAACACTTTATTTATTTTTGCATTTTATAATCGATATAACTTATAAACTTTAAAAACTATTTTGTATAGGGTTTTACGTTTTAGTTGCATTGATTTACTATTTGCTTTTCCTACGACTGCTGAACGAAAAAGGTCCAACAAAATAACTGTAAAGATATGAAAAAATAATTAAAATTAAATTGGTTTTTTTAGTTTTTTTACTTATTTCTCTCTCTTTTATAAAAATAAACTGAATGCTTACTGCTAAACAGATTGTAAATGTGTATTGAAAACAATTTCTATTGTTTACCCCTGTAAAATTTATTTCAGTAAAAGCTCAATTTTTATTGTCGTTCCCTTTTTTCTAAGCATTTTATTTACACACAAATTTATGCCCTTTGATTAATGCAAATAATAGTTATCGAAAATAAAATGCAGTGATATTTCCCGAAACGGGGGGAACACTCACGTACACATTTATGTATTTACATCTTAATCATACTATTAAAATATGAAGTTCATAATATTATAAGCGCATAAGCTTTCTAATTTCTTACTGTATTTTAAAAAACATACAAAACTACATAGATATTGTACATATGTACATAAATGCACACATACATACATACATTTGGGCCAGTATACCGAGGTGTCTTAGCGTGTTAAAGTCACGCACTCCTGGCTGACTTGAGTACCAGGGTCTTTCGATGATTTCACCTCATTAATAAAAAAACATACATACATGAATGCATGCATATGTATGTATGATTTTATGATACTTTGAAATCTCAAAACAGCAAAGCTGATTCTCTTTATTCAGATATTAAACACTTTAGCATAGTTTATGTTTTAAAAGTTTTAAACTCGAATATGATATTAATAAATTTTGAAATATGTATGTAATTAAAATCGTAATAACAAATCATTGTCTCTACCAGACGAAAATTTAACGGTCCAAAATTTATCTTCAGATAATATGGGATGTCGTAAAAGAAAGTTAAACACATAGTACGATTTTTGCATATGCATACAAATGTTGATAGTGTCATACTAGAGCGCTCGATGTTAATCGATGCATTGTAAACATCGATGTTTTGGTTTCGATACATCGTTTTAATGTCAATGTATCGCAACATACGATGTTAATCGATACATCGATGTTTTTTTATCAATGTATCGAAAAGCCGAATTTCAAATTCTGCTTTTATTATACCCTTCACCTGTGGTGCACAAGGGTATATATAGCTTTGTCATTCCGTTTGTAATTTCTACAATTTTTATTTCCGACCCCATAAAGTATATATTTTCTGAAAGCTTATGAATAGAGAAGTCGATTAAGCCCTGACCGTCTGTCCGTCTGTCCGTCTGACCGTCTGTCCGTCTGCCCGTCTGTCCGTGTGTTGGTTGAAATCAACTTTTAGAAGCAACTATATGTTCCTCAGATCTGTATATGGTATCAATCTCTTGGAAATATCCAGGAATGAATCGCTATTGAAATTCAGCACAATCGCCCCATAACTTTCTGAGATATGAGCAAAAAACCACGACCACCTCGTTTTTTTACACAATTACAACAACAACATACATACATACATACATGCAAAAAACATGCCAAAAAAAAAAATTACAAAAAAAAAATATATTAAAAATAAAAAAAAATAATAAAAAATATTACAAAAAAAAAAATTTTAAAAAAATTTCAAAAAAAAATTTCAAAAAATTTTTTAAAAATTTTTGTAAAAAAATTTTTTAAAAAAATTAAAAAAAAATATAAAAAAAAATAATAAAATATAAATAATATCTAAATAAAATAAGATAAAATTTTTTTGGCTCAGCTGGGATTCGATGCCACATTTAGTCTAACCAGTATATACATATGTATGTACGTATTTTATATGAGATGAATGGTTATACAAACAATTGTTATTGCATGACTACACGTTGTGAAGGGTATATAAGATTCGGCACGGCCGAATATAGCACTGTTACTTGTTTAATATTATTTTTATTTAAAATTCGTCCACAAATTCATTTATAAACATTTTAGTTTAATCAGAATTTATATTTCTCTTACAATATAATAATACTAAACCCTAATTTTGTAAATCACGTGACCAAAGTGATATTTATTTTATTTCAAACATTATAAAAATTTGTTTTTGTTTTTCATACAAAATGTTCTAATTATGAAAGGTAAAACAATGCCCGAATTTTGGTGCTGTTGTTAAGTTCAGAATATATATATACATATATGTTGGCGATTATTACTGACGTATATGGGTTTATTTCCCTTTAGTATTTACTTTGTTATACTTTTTACAATTATGTTTTTTGATATTTTTCTTTTTGTTTGTTTTGATTCAATCTAGTTTTATTTGAGTTCTAAGTTTGTCATGACTGAAAAATTAAATTGAATTAAATAAATTAATAAAGATTACACAGATAAACAACATTTTTTTTAATACAGTCCACGGGATCTAGGTACCAAACAATATATATATGTATATATATTAAAGATTTTGTTTTTTCTTTTTATCCATATAAATATAACTTGGTGACGTGTTTTACAAAATTAGGGCGTTAATAATGTAATAACATTGAATTTAATAAAAAATGCCTGATTAAATAAACAATTCTTATATTTAATATGTTAAAATAATTCGACTTTTATTCAATTAAATTTTATTTGGTTCAAGTTAGAACAAATACGATGCATCGCAAACATCGATGTTTTTTTATTTGATGCATCGAATAACATCGATGTGAATTAATGATAAATCGAATGACAATAAACATCGATGTTTTTTTAGATGAGCAGCTCTATAACATACATATGTACATACATATACCTAATATTTATAAGGTTTCTCACAATCTAAATAAAAAAAAAACAAAGTTAAATTAAGTAAGTTAATGAAAAAAATCATTTTGTTTATTTTTTTTTTTAAATCATTTAAGTTCATGATAATTTTTTTTTATAAAAAAATATTTTTTATTTATTCCAATTGTTTCCTACAAAACAATGGGTAGCTTCTTCGGGGTAAATGTAATTTTTTTTAATTAGACGATACCATTTTTAAAAATTTTAGTAAATTATACAGGTTTAAAATACGGCTCCAAAATATCTTTAATAGGTTCAGTAAAATATTTCCATTCATTTGCGTCAAACTTAGTTAAGGCTTTGTGTGCGGACACTTATTAATCTAAAATTTATATTATAAAAATGATAAAAATTATATAGTAAAACCCATTTATGTTGAAATTTATTACAAGTTTACTTGTAGACTCTCAAAAAGCAATAAAAGGTTTGAACTTTCAGTTTCTTCAGTTTTTTTATGTAATTAGCGACCGTTATCGCTTTATTATTTAATCATGAACATACTAAATAGTAGATTTAAGTAAATTTTTATTCTGTACTGATATCTGATATAGATATAATTTACTTTTAAGCTACCAACTTTTTGATTTTTCATAAGATTTTCACAAATTGACTGTACAATAATTATCATGAAAAATTATACAAAAATAACGAAACTTTTATAATTCGAATTATGTTGTCAAGAAAAAATCAAGAAAAAACTGTTGCATTTTTTTTTAATAGCTTGTATATTAAAGTTGTTTTACCTATATACTTAATATAAAACATGTAAAAACAATGCAACTGAAATTTTAAATGTTAAACATGTAAATAATAATAATTTAGTTGTACTTATATAAATAATAATCAGTGCTTTATCAATACGATTGTATGTATGTACATACACATACTTATGCTATTTATGTTTTTTATGAACTTTTATTTTACTTTAAGATCTTGGTATTACGTTAGGACTAAAGCATATATGTATGCATGTATGTAAGCATGTACACATTACCTGACACCTCCACCCTTATTATGTTTTTTGTTTTTCTTTTTTAAGAAGTTTATTTTTCAAATACCTGTATTGCATTTTATATCAAGTTGGTTTTTATGTTGCTATCTTATGAAACTGTAACAACAACAACCGGCACATGGACCTTGACTAATAACAGAATCTACGTAAATTTTGTATAAATATACATACATAATAACGGCAATGAGATTTATTTATAAGCAATAAACTACGGTTGCCATAAGTGAACAATTAAACTTTTTTATTGCAATTCTCTTATAAAAAATGAGAATAAAAAATAAGCAAAAAAATGCGCGCTTAAAAAATCGAAAGAACTAAAAAAGAAGAAAAGCAAACGACGGCTAATGCACTGTGCATATGCAATCAATAATAAAATGATTTTAAATAGTCAGACGAAAGGGGACACGAATCAGTCTCCCATGAAATTAGACAAATAGTTGTCCCATGGTTTATTTAAGTTTAGATCGGCATCAAACACAGCAACAACAATCACGTCCAGAACACGCATTTAAAAACACGGCACAAAACAATGAATAATATTTTACATGCTTTTGGGTATGTAGGCACAACTGCAAGCCAAGCAATACAATGTTCAAAAACTCTCTCACAAATACATTAACTTTAAAACTACACTTGAATAAGGCGAAGGCTTAGTATTGGTAGAGTGGGTGGTAAATAGCTATAAAATTAATTTTTTTTTGATAAAATTTTTGCCTGCTCACAAATTAGGCCTCGTTTTAAATTATAAAACAATATTAAAATTAGTATCAAACAATAAAATACACTTTTTCAATCTTTGGCTTTATACACATTTTAAGTGAGCACAGAGTAAGTAAATTTAAGCTTTTTTATTAAATTTATTAATATTTTTTTTTTTTTTTAGTTTCTTTATATTGCAAAGATAATAATAAATATATTTAAAAAAAAAACCAATTGTTACACTATTCTAGGATGGAACTCCGCACACTTGTCGTTACTGTGCATACAAAAAACACAGCGTCACTAAAAATCTTATTTAACAAGCAAACGCTCGTGACAACTACCGACACGATACTGTTCACAAAACTGTGTACAACATTCGACGTAACTGGACGTGGTGGAGATATCTACTCACATACATACATGCATAAATACTCATACAGACAGATAGTTGCAGCCGAGTAAATTTTTTGCAGCAAACGACGGCAATAACAAATCACAAAATCCACACAAACTATATAAAACTAAATAAAAGTAGCAGCAACAAAACAAAACTAGTACATCATGTGTGGTAGAGTTAGTAGATTTGTATCGTGCTGTTTAAAAACAGTTGACAAACATGTTACTTTTTTTAAAACTGTATAGAAACTGTCTGTAACCTAGAAATCTATACAAAATTGCATTGCACGTTTAGAACGTAAGTCATACATTAATATAAGCATAATTAAATATACAATACTACGTTTTTACTAACAGAACTAGACGATACTGAGAGTCAGATGGATCATAGAGATTTAACTGAAATAAAGTATATACATTCATGCATACATATGTACTTATGCACTTAAATCAGCTGTTGCGTTCAAAACGTTACGTGACGACTAATTCAAGCAGAACCAACATTGAAATGACGAACAATTAAATAAGCATAATCGTTATTATTGTAATCATCCTATACCTAGCCAAAAGTACTGCTTCCGCCCGAGCAGGGGGCAAGTTACGGCATTCGAACGTGATCGAAATTTTAAAATTCTTATTAGAATCTATATACCTAAAGCACAGCGAACTCGATCGTTCGAGAAAAATTTCGATCGTGATCGAATGCCGTAATTTGGCCCCAGGTTTGTAAGGGAGAGTTTATTAGACTCTCCCTTCCCAACCTTTCTACGGAAGACATGTTTTTTGTTCGCGATGTACCACTTGGCAGCTCTCTTTAGAACTCTTTTTTAAAGACATCAAGTAGGCGCACAAATCATGTCATTTTTACGGCCTTTTTTCAAAGAACCAATGACGCTTACAATTCATACCTCTTAAGGCTGGGGCACAATGAATCCGTCGTAAGTCAAACTTCAACTTTTTCAACTGACAACTAAGTTAAAATGAATGTTTTCTTATGAGTGTTGTCACATTCAGTACGTCTCCGTCAACGCAAAGTACGAAAGTTGACCAACTTTAAACTTTTGACGTACGTCGAGTACTTTGACAATTACTATATGGTTGTGCGCAAAGAGCGAAGTCAACCGGCTTTACAGCAGTCGCCGTACCTCTTTGTGATGCATGATCCGCCACAGAAGCATAAAGTTTTTTTCGGTTCAAAACTATTTTTTTTATATAGATTGTATGAATTTGAAGCTAAATTGATATTTTCTTAAAAAAATATTATTTTGTTTTATTAATTTTTGTTATTGTGAAGATAAATAAAAAAAAATTATATAAATATTATTGGCCTTCAGCCGCCGCTGTTTGTTTTTGATTAGTCGCAGCAGTCGATAATTTAACTGCTGATTATGATCCGTCAACACGAAGTACTGATTGTGTCAACCCCTCTCCGTCAATACGTGGATGTCAGTTGAAAAAGTTGATGTTTGACGGATGACGGATTCATTGTGCCCAGCCTTTAGGCCCATACCTAAACAAGAGCGTTAAGCGTCAAGCGTTGCAATTTTGCATGTATTTTGTTATTGTAACAAAAACAAAACACATGTAAAACTCCAACGCTTGACGCTCAACGCTCTTGTTTAGGTATGGGGGTCAATATGCGCTTTAATCATGTCTCTTTTAAGCACTTTATTCAATACATTAAAGCTTCATTAAAATAATACCAATAAAAGAGCGCTGTAAGAGACATTTTAATCACTAAATAAAAATGTATTAATTTTTAATATTTTTAATTAGATATTTGTTTAAATTTTGATTTAAAAATAAAAATATTAAATAATTAATGCACAAATATTTTAGTTGCAAAAACACGCTTACAAAGTAATTAAAAAGCTATCATAAATTTAGGAGTAATTATGAGATCAATTCAATAATAAAAATATCTAAAATTAGTTAGTATTGAGTATTAAAATAAATTTAAAAAAATAAACTTATTGTACCGAAAAGATGTTATATTAAGATTAAACAATCGGTTTAAAAAACAATGTAAAAAATTATGAGATCAATTCAATATTAAAAAATTATTTTTGTTCAATTTATAAAATAAGTATTACGTTAACATTTTTCATATAAAATATTGAATGCTTTATTCACTCATAAACGAGTTGTCTTTTTTCTGATTTTTGTTCTTAGATTTATTTTTATGGCGCATCTAATAGATTTTCGTTTTTAATCCAAGAAAATAGTTTTTGTACAGTTACTTGTGCCAGTCGACCCTGTAAAAATTAAATTTTATATAATTTTTTTTATGAAACCAAGAACAAAAACCTAATAATCGTTGCATCTAATGTCTTCCAACAAAATTTTACTACAAGAGAAGATATAAGCATATCAAATAGATTTAAAACATTTTTCTTTATTCCTCCACACTCCAAAATTTTTCTTACTGCTGAAATCCAAAAATAATTTGTGGTGTTTTATTAAATTTTCAATTCCTAAATGCAAATAGAAGCTGGGCGAAACGGTTCTTTTAACAACTGAACCTATTAGAGTAGTAACATTTAGTGGAATATCAAAATGTTTAGAATTTAAAATTTTTAAATAAAGCAGTTATTCTTGTTACAGAGGGCCGAGACTTCAGCAACCAGGGCCCAAATTACGGCATTCGTCAACGATCGAAATTTTAATCGAAGAATCGAGTTCGCTGTGCTTTTAGAGATTCTAATAACAATTTTCAAATTTCGATCACGTTCGAATGCCGTAATTTGCTTCCTGCTCTTTAGATCATCTCTTAAAGTACATGCGTTTCTTTATCTGGCAGTTTTCATTTTTTTCTGGAGTTGTTTATGATTCTATCAGCTTTAGTGTATTCTTATTTTTTTAAGTATTAATTAATCTAATTCTTTACCTTTTACCTACTATTATATAAACATAAATATTACTGCTATATGCAAGTACGTAATATTAGTGTTATGTAAAAATTAAGAAACTAATGAAGACAAAACTAAAAAAATATGAATAAAAAAACAACGTGTCCTTGTTTAAAAAAATTTGCCAATCACTTTCAATATAAATAGGCCAACAATAAAAAAAAACAATAATATAATATGAATTTATTTATAAACTTACCTTATTTTAAATAAATGTGTATAAAACAATAAAAAATAGGCACTAAATAATTTATATTGTACACGTGTTAATTTTAATTTAACTTTATTACGAACTCCGGTATGTGCTTGTCTTTAAAATATACAATTACAACTAAAACTCTTGCTATAATTAGTGCGTCATCTTATTCTAAGATCGTTTATTTACTTTTAAAACCATCGTATAACCGAAGTGAAAATTACTTTAAATCTCTGGTTCCCGTTTACTGCATCCTCGTACACTGTTGCCAACTTTTTCCCAAAAAATATCGCTAAAATAAGTAGGAAAATAGCTAGAAAATAGCTAAAAATTAATAATTGCCAAAATTTTAGCGATAAATCGCTAATATTAATTTTTTTTTTAAATTCTGGCATAAATTAAACAAAAAATAGCCAAGTTTTCGTCGATTTTTTTATTGCGCGGAAAATTTAGCGTTTTATAGCTCAGTTTTTCTTAAACAATGAAAGAAAAAAAGAAAAGTACAGTCGTTTTTATTAAGAATGCAGCTTTTATTAGTTACATTTTAATACATAATTTACATATGTATGCATGACGGTATGTGAAAAGAAATATACGTACACATATATACGTTATATATCAATTTAAAAAAAAACGTTTTTAGTGTTGCTAATTACGTTATATTTATAATATGCATACTTAACTCCTATTAAAAAACATTTTTGGACTTATTCACTAAAAGTCTAAAGCCAATTCTCTAGATTGACGCATCGGCCACTTCAGCCAAGCTTAGAAATGTTAACACAATTTGTTGTTTTTCCGTACTGAAAAAAAAATATTTTAGATTTATGTACCACGTAGGTTTTTAGTTTTTAAAAAACAACCTAGTAACTTGATGATACAAACGTCTATTGATTTATCTCGTAATACACTGTACCTAAAACCTGATACATCGTTTCTAAGTTCCATTAAGAGATGGGTCACTAAAACATTTTTATTTATTGCTAAGCATTTGGTTATATAAATACGCTTTTCATTCGTTCTATCGAAATCTTCTTTTTATAAATCACTAAGGTGATCAATTGAATTGATTGACGTATGTTGAGTTATTAATGAAGCCTTCTTTAAAATAAAATTATCTCCAATATAACCCTCTCACCGATGCAGATGACTTGTATTGCAGACAGGGAGTACCTGCATCAATATCCTTTTGTATCGTCTTTTTAATCTTGCATTTCCCAGGACTTAACCTTTTAATGGCTTAACAAAGCACAAATTTTGGATTATATTAGTTCTTTTTTGCAATATTTCGAATATCTTGCAAGAAATTTTTAAATAGTTTTTTTTTTGTGTAATTTGTTTCTAAAGAAAGAAAGCAACGTTTTTTTAACATCTTTTTACAAAAAAAATTTTGAGCTATAAACTTTGCAAGATAAAATTGGTTTTTGAATTTTAATGTATGTTTTTTTTAGCTTTCTGATGCCGAAATCTGTAAAAAAAAGTGTATTGAAAATAGCATTCACCTTACAAATGAATTGGTAGCTACTCTTTAAGAATATTAACATCAAATGTATTTAAAACACGTTAAAATCCAACATCGCAAAAAATCGCTAGATTTCCCGCTAATAGCTAAATCATATTTTTTCCCGGAAAAAATTTTTAAAAATCGCTAGATTTGACGAGAAAATAGCTGAAATGGCAACAGTGTCCTCGTAAGCGAATAGATTAAATTTATTTTAAATTGATTTATCTCTGGCTTACAAAGCCGCATCCAGAAAAGCACTTTAAATCTGCTCATTAAGGAAACATGAAAATATTTTACTGTCTCCTAAAACTTAATAATTTTCTGCTGGGTAGGTACTTTGTGATGGGTTTTTAAAGCAAATGGCTGTCATGGCACATTTATAACTTGTAAAAATTAACCAATTTAAAGTTAAAAAATAGATTTTCATTCATTACTCCTACATGAGTATATTTACTGTGTATTTGTTGTTCTGTAAATTAAGGTATGTTTAAAACTTTCCATTATTTATTTGAAAATACCTTGCAGTTTATGTTTAAAATTCATAATTCAGAAAATTCCTTTGCCTTACCTTTGGTTATATTAATTTCAATGTAGAACTATCAAAGTGTTCTTATACTGAATACTTATTTGCATATTATATAAAAACAGTTATTAAATATAAAGTCTGACCATCACTAGACGTATTTATAGAACATGCATACATACATACATACAAAAACATATGTATGTAAATGTTCAGTACATGTAAGAATCAAAATCCAAATATAACCCGCAAACTCTAAATCCATATTTCCTACATACACATTAATAGACATAATAACCAGGGCTGAGATTTTAGCACACGCGCATATATGTGATCAGTAGATCAAAACTAATTTCGGGTTAATACTTTTTCCATACAAAGAACTTGCAACAGAGTCGCATGTTTTATTTTTGTATGTATTTCTGTAACAATAAGTCAAAAATCCGTATGTCGATTTTCAGTAAATCAATTTTAAATTTTAAAGTTGAATTTTATAAATTAATTTTCTCTTAAATATAAATATATCTATCTTCGTAAATTAAGTAAGGTCGTTGAAAAGATATAACCAAATTTCTTAAGTAAAGTTTAATATTGCAAAATCACAAATGTATTATTATATGTTAGTAGCTGATGTCAACTTAAGCAGTTTTTTCGTAAAAGTCTGAGAATTATTTGATATTTATTCTTATTTAACTTTGCACATGCATATGTTTTTTTTTAATTGTTAATAATTTTTTTTATTTTAATGTAAGTTATTATCAATAACTGTTATATTGTCAACTGTGATAAATAAAATACAATTCATAAAATGTGTAAATGATATACATAAATACTTAGCCATAAGCAACCTCATAAAGTATAAATCGATGGTCACAGGTAGAAGGCCCTAGCTCGTATTTTTGGGAAATTGGGTTTTTCAGTGATTCCTATACATTTCACACAAATACAAATTGAATGTTATAGTATCAAAAATAACAGTTTTACACACAATTTTTCAAAAGAAACTAAATTATGAGAATATAGTTTTTATTATGGTTTTACCTTCTTCTGTAAAGTTACAATTATTTGAGTTAAGATCATCGATATACATTCCTAAACCTTAAATATGGAAAAATTAATTTAGTTGCGCATGTCTATCCACCCGAGTGTTAAAATTAATTTATCAGATGTACTTTCGAGAATTTTGCTAAAAAACAAAGTAACGTATAGATATTACCGTCGAAAATATTGTGAGCAAAAGTACACGACAAGCTCTGTTTTATACACTATGAAAAGATGGTATCCGGAACAAAATTATAATTAAGAAAATGTAATATTTTTTTAAACCGCTTTCCCAAAAATAGAACAAAAATGTTTTAGAGCAAAAGCCGAACGACCTTAGTTCATTTATATAAATATGTATGTATGTATGAATGTAATAAAATAGAAAAAAAAAGTATTACATACAAACTTTGAGTTTACCACCCCTGATTCCCACGACAAGCAAATAGCAAATGAAAGGAAAACAGCAATAAAATATTCTCCCATTCTCATTCTTTGAAGCAACGAACGGTGCATTACAAACAATCTAAGAAACTAGGAAACATTAACCCTCTAGTGCGCCGTGATGCAAATTTGAATCATACCAAAAACCTCTCCGTAGTTTCAAAATTTGAAAACAATTTTGTTTAAAAATGTTCGTTATATGTTGTTTCCTCCTAATAGGCATCGTTTTCTCTGCTTTTAAAGTACCGTTATAGCAGCATTGAATTATTGTGCAATTTTGAAGTGTCTGCTCATTCGTTTGTTGTGCGTAGTGGAAACAGTGTTTTTTTCTGACCGTAAACTTGAATTAATTTCAACAAGTTTATAAACAGTTGTGATTTTTACATAAGGTACACTCTTTTTTATAAAAACCTTATAGTGTTTATTGTTTTTTTATGGTAAGTACTTTGCTGTCTATAAAAAACGGTTTGATGCAAATTTGCATCACAGCGCATTTAAGTGATAGTAAAAAAAAATTTTTTCGTATATAACGGATTTTCAGGATATATCAAAAAAAAACTTTTAAAGGAGGATATTCTGCGCATTTAAGTGATAGTAAAAAAAAATTTTCAGGATATGTCAAAAAAAAAACTTTTAGAGGAGGATATTCTCCGTATTTTGCTTGATCCTGCTGCAAGTGAAGATGGATTAGACGACTCCGATGATGAAGATGAAATTATGGAAGGTAAGCTTCTAAATAATGAAGATCTGGAGCACCTTCTGGGTGATGAAAATATTGTGGATCTCATGAACGACTTGAATAGTGAAGATGAAAATGTAACTGAAAATATTGCTCCAGAAATTCCGGAAAATCTACTTGGTGCCTCAAATTTCTTAACACGAGAGGCTTGCAGACATATTGTCTGGAAAAAAACTAAATTTTCAGTCAGTGAAGACGAAATAAAATTTGGAGGAAATACCGATTTGCCGGAATTTATTAAGAACTTTCAGACTCCATTCCAATTTTTCAACTACTTCTTTCATGAAGACATTTTACAACATATAGTTGAGGAATCTAATTTGTATGCGAAGCAAAAAAATATTGAAGAGAGCTTTATTTTGGAAAAAACTGATATTTACCAATTTATGGGCATCCTAATTTTGTCATCAATAGTGAATTACTCCAATTTTCGCCTTCTATGGGACAGCCAAATTGGCTTGGACTGTGTAAAGGAATGCATGACTCAAAAAAAATTTGAAAAGGTACGATCAATATTTCATTTGAACAATAATGAAAATTTTATTGCCGATCAAGCAGATCCTTGTTACGACAAATTATTCAAGATTCGGCCACTGGTAGACTGTTTAAATGAAAAATTTTCATCCATTCCGTTAGAAGAACGCTTATCTGTTGATGAACAAATGTGCGCCAGTAAAGCCTCGCATCATTTGAAACAATATATGCCTGCAAAGCCACACAAGTGGGGCTACAAAATATTTGTACTTTCCGGAGTATCAGGTTTTGCATATAATTTTGAAATATATACGGGCCAAGACAATTTGCCGCATAAACGTTTGCCAAGTGAGCCTGATCTAGGAGCTTCTGCCAACGTTGTTGTACGACTATTACGAAATGTCCCACATGGATGTAACTATAAAGTTTACTTTGACAATTATTACACTGCCATCCCATTGCTTGTTTATTTAGGAAAAAAGGGCATACATACAGTTGGAACAGTCAGACGAAATAGGATACAAAATTGTAAATTACCAACTGATCAAGAAATAAAAAAATGTCCAAGGGGATCATCATTTCAATTCGTTGCTGACTTTGAAGGTTTAGAGTTCGCAAACGTCTTGTGGAAAGATAATAAGAACGTAACTCTTCTGTCCTCATTTGTTGGCGTGGAACCAGAAAATGATATTAGCAGATTCGACCGTCGGGAACGCAAGTCGATCATGGTTAAGTGCCCAGCGATTGTCAAAGAGTACAACCGTCATATGGGCGGTGTTGATCTCTTAGACAGCATGATGGGGCGGAACCGAATCAAAATGAAAACCAGAAAATGGTATATGCGTTTAGTTTACCATTTACTGGACCTAGCAGTTACAAATGCTTGGTTTTTGTATAAGCGAGCAACAGGGAATACAACTCTTACACTATTAAAATTTCGTAAAGATCTGGCATTGACACTTCTAAAAATAAACACAAAACAGAAACGTCCAAGAACCAACGATTCACCTTCTGTCGAAAGATTGTATGTCCAAAAGCAAAAACGAGGTCCAGCATCAGCTATACCATCCGAAGATATCAGGCACGATCATGTGGACCACTTACCGGAATTCCAAGAAAATAGGGTAAGATGCAAGCTGCCGGGTTGTAAGGGCCAAAGTCAACTGATTTGTAGCAAGTGTAACATAGCTTTATGTCTAACAAAAACCAAAAACTGCTTTGTAAAATTTCATCAAAAATGAACAAAATTAAAATATTATCTTTTTTTTTAATGTAAAATTTTATAAAAAATAAATAAATAATACGTTAGTTTTTAAAAAGAAACAAAAACATTGTCCATTTAAATCGATATTGAAGTATACAAATTTTAGATTTTGAATTTACAGCTAAATGCGCAATGATGCAAATTTGCATCAAAGGATTTTTCGCCTCCTGCGCCCTTATAAACGAAAATTATACAAACTGCTAGAACAAAAGTTTGTTTTTTAACCATTTCCTTTCGCTTAAGTAGTATTTTATTTGATTTGGTTTTGTTGCGCACTAGAGGGTTAAATAAATATACATATATTTACAATATTTGTATCTCCAAACACAACAAAACTTAGTGTAGTATGCATGTAAATACATGAATATGTAGTAGTATAAAATGCACACACTTGAATTCGAAAGCTAGAAATACATCATTCATTATGCAGAATACAATTGTAAGAGAAAAAGGCTATTTCTCTTCTTTTCAACTGAAATTTAGAAAAGCTTTTATTAACCAAGAAAAATCATAATTTTTACTGTTAAGTTTTTTAGCTGTCTAACTGATTGCAAAATTGTACCCGGCATATACGAAGCGGTACTAAAACTCGTGCAAATGTTAGGAATTTTGTATTTCTAAAATTGTTATTTTGCTTTTTGTATTTTGTGTATGTATGTATGTATGTATGTGTTTATGAGTGCAGCGACATTTAATAGCAATGATTATTTTTTGATTTTATAAACAAAAGGTTTAAAAACGTCTTTCATTAATTACACTATGCTATTTTACTATTTTTTTAACCGCTATGGTAAGGTTTTTTTTTTATTTTTTTTTTTTATAAAATTTGAGATTTCTGAAGAGGGTGCTCCAGCTTTAAGTTCTTCTAATATCATTTTCTTATTTAGCCATTACTTTTGGAGTTATTTATATATTTAATAATAAAAAATTCTTAAACTTAAAATATTTATAAAAAATGAGCATGGCACTGCCCACTTTTCTAATTACGAAACTGTATAGTCATGACAGCTCAATAAGTGTGCAAAGTTTCAGAAAAATCGGTCCAGTGTAAGTACCTCAAAATGATACCTTTTTTTATGGGCGTGGCACTGCCCACTTTTCTAAATACGAAACTGTATAGTCATGCCAACTCAATATGTGTGCAAAGTTTCAGAAAAATCGGTCCAGTGCAAGTACTTCAAAATGATACCTTTTTTCTAATGGGCGTGGCACTGCCCATTTTTCTAATGACGAAAGTGTAAAGTCATGACAGCTCAGTATGTTTGCAAAGTTTCAGAAAATTCGGTCCAGTGCAAGTAGCTAAAACTGATAACTAATTTTTTATGGGCGTGGCCCCGCCCACTTTTTTAATCACGAAATTATAAAGCCATGGCAGCTCAATATGTGTGCAAAGTTTCAGAAAAATCGGTCCAGTGCAAGTACCTCAAAATTAAAACATTTTTAGGGGCGTGGCCCCGCCCACTTTTCTTATCACGAAATTATTTAGTCATGACAGCTCGATATGTGTGCAAAGTTTCAGAAAAATCGGTCAAGTGCAAGTAGCTTAAAATGATAACTAATTTTTTATGGGCGTGGCTCCGCCCACTTTTTTTCACCCATAAACACTCCCTGGTATGTGTACAACAACTTACCAAAGTTTGAGCCCGATCGGTTTTACAGTTTCGGAGTCTATAGCTAACACACACACACACACACACACACACAGAGTTTCACTTTTATATATATAGATATTGCATGAAAATCTATGGATAATTTTTTTTTGCTTTCGAGCCGGTGGTGTGGAATCTTCATAGATACTAGTGGCCTGTGCCATAAGCATGTACGATTCGCCGTAACGCCTACGTACTAAACCACACCCCTTCGATCATCAACGGACATCCCCACGGGACTGCCGCTAGGTATTACTCCGCGGGGGCCGTTGGCATTCACGCCTCCTCCTCGTCGGACTGAACTGTTATGACTTTACAATTTCGTGATTAGAAAAGTGGGCAGTGCCACGCCCATAAAAAAAAAGTTATAATTTTCAGCTACTTGAACTTCACCGATTTTTCAGAAACTTTGAACACATATTGAACTCTCATTAATATACAATTTCGTGATTGGAACAGTGGGCAGAGAGTTATCATTTTTAGCTACTTGCACTAGATCGATTTTTGTGAAAGTTTGCACACATATTGAGTTGTCAAGACTATACAATTTCTTGATTAGAAAAGTGGGCAGTGTCACGCCCATAAAAATAATTATCATTTTCAGCTACTTGAACTTCACCGATTTTTGTGAAACTTTGCACACATATTGAGCTGTCATGACTATACAGTTTCGTGATTAGAAAAGTGGGCAATGTCACGCCCATTAAAAAAGTTATAATTTTTAGCTTTTTGCACTTGATATTCAATTTCAATTCAGAATGCATTTTTATTCATTAAGGGGCGTAGCAACGCGCGCCGGGCTTTTCTAGTATATTCAATAAAAAAGAATTTCAATATATACATACGTTCATACATACATATCGATGGTCAATGGTATAAAGGCCGTAACGCAAATAATTGTAAGTTTACAGGAGAAGGCAAAACCGTAATAGCAACTTTATTCTCAAAATGTATTTTTTTTTTTGAAAAATTTCTTGTAAAACTGTTATTTTTGATACTACTTACTGCATAAAATTTTTGTGTCATGATGTATTTGTATGTTATGTATGTATTAAAATCACTAAAAAAATTATTTCGTTAAAAATACGAGTTAGGTCCTTTATACCTGTGACCATCGATATACTTTTTTTATATGTTATAGTATTGATAATTTAATTAAAAGAACTGGGTATAAAAAATATTGAAATTAAATCGACTATTTAAATATTTATATTTACTAACTTTTTTGTTTTATTTTTATTTTGGATTTGTATTATCAATATGGTATACAAACATAATAATAATCGATTGTGTGGAAATATTTTTAAGCGAATTTAAAAACTAAATAATGCCAAAGTAACAAAAAAAGTTTATTAGATAAGATTTAAACGAATAAATTAAATCAAATTATACACATGTATATAAAGCTTATTTAACGGATATCAAGGTAGAAATTATTCCATTTCAAATAAGTTTTTCAGTTGAAGTATTTATCACAATATTTATGAAGATGTTGGTGCTGGTTTTGCAGGAGCAGACGTAGACGGTTGAGGATTTTTTTCCTTATTCCAATCTTGTAAACCTTTGGGCAAAGATGTATCCTCTTCAAAGGAACCAGTACCTTCAACAAATTCCTCATATGTAGACTTTTCTTTAAATGGTCGTGGACCAAGTAATTCGATCATGTCGTCACGACTTAATACTTCGTTTTTCAGTAATCTTTCAGCCACCTTCTTTACATCTTCTTTATGCCGTATCAGTAAATCAGTGGTAACTTTGTGGGCCTCTTTAATTAAGGAGCGTACTTCCTCATCAATAATTTGTGCTGTTTCTTCGGAATAGGGTTTAGAAAAGACTGGATCACCTGGTTGACCAGCATCGAAACTAACTTGGCCTACCTTTTCGTTCATGCCAAAGCGTACTATTTGTGCATAAGCACTGTCAGTTATTTTCTTCAAATCATCTTGTGCTCCGGTCGTAATACGTTGGAAGAAAATCTCTTCGGCCACACGACCTCCCAATGTCATGCACATACGATCAAACAATTGCTCTTTCGATAGTAAATACTGATCTTTGGGCAAGTATTGAGCATAACCCAAGCCTTTACCTCTGGGTATAATGGATACTTTAAGTAGGGGATCAGCATGCTCTAAGAACCATCCAGCTACGGCGTGGCCAGCCTCATGATGCGCAACAGTTTTTTTTTCTTCTGGAGCCAATACATTAGTTTTCTTTTCCATGCCAGCTATAACACGTTCAATAGCTTGTTCGAAATGCTTCTGTACTATATAATCATTGGAATCTCTGGCTGCTATCAAAGCAGCTTCATTGCACACATTAGCTATATCGGCTCCAGTAAAACCTGGAGTTAAAGCGGCCATTTTTCGAGCCAATTCTTGCTTGTCTAATTGAGTTTTTAGTGGACCCAAATGGACTTTAAAAATACTAGCTCTACCTTTAATATCAGGAGCTGGTACATATATTTGCCTATCAAAGCGACCAGGACGCAAAAGTGCTTTATCTAAAATATCCACACGATTCGTGGCTGCCAGAACAACAACATTTGTTGTCGTATTAAAACCATCCATTTCAACTAGCAGTTGGTTCAGAGTATTCTCCTGTTCTGAATGGCCTCCAAATGATTTACCACCACGTTTGCGACCCACAGCATCGATTTCATCAATAAATAAAATGCAAGGAGCGTTTTTGCGTGCCATAGCAAACATATCACGCACTCTCGAAGGCCCAACCCCAACAAACATTTCTAAGAACTCTGAACCAGAAACGGTAATGAAGGGCACATTTGCTTCTCCAGCGGTAGCTTTGGCGAGTAATGTTTTACCAGTACCAGGAGGTCCAGTTAACATTGCTCCTTTCGGAATTTTTGCTCCTAAATCAATGTATTGTTGAGGATTTTTGAGAAAGTTCACAAATTCCATAATTTCAATTTTGGCTTCTTCACAACCAGCAACGTCTCTAAACATAACGAAAAGATTTATGCGTTAAACATTTGTAAATAAAATGTGTATATCTTGTAGTCTCAACTTACAAGCTTAACTAAATCTAAAGGTTGTCTTCAATCTTTATTTTCGTATTAATTATTATTATATAATTAGCTCAGTAAAGTTGCTAAGTCTGTGCCATGTTTAATAAATCTACCATCTTCTGCACAAATTTCTGATTTCGAATATATGTAGATTTAAATTTGGGAAAAAAAAACTTTTTCGGGAGATGTCCGAAAATAGTACTTTATTCTGAAACCTACTTAACATAATTTGTTTTTGCTTCAAATAAATTAAAAAGCATTGTAAAATTTTTTAGTAGAAGTTTGTGACCGATTATGACAAAACTTTTAATAAATTAATAAAATAAAAACTGATTTTATATGAAGAGCAATATTTTGATAAATTTATGAAAACAAAAGTACCGAAAACTTTATAAATTTTTTAATTCTAAAAATTAGACATCTCGACAAATAGTTTTCTAAAGCTGAAAAAAATAATTTTCGTTTGTATTAAAAAAATTTTGTCGAAAAATACAGTTCGTAGTTTTTTAATCGGTAGTAAGCAAAGAGCTAGCTGATTTCGTTGATTAGCAATCCCCATTAATTCCCAAATATGTCTGAAAGATTGATACCATATATAGTGAGATAGATATAAAAAAAAATATTTTAAACTTTTAAAAATATAAAACTTTACCGAGTCATAACTACTGAAGTCCTCGAGTATTTCACTTAATTTTAAAAATATTACTTTGCTTTTTGCTGTTTTTAAATAAAATTGCTAAATTGCGCTGGGGCAATCAAAAATACTTGATACTTACTTAAACCTAACTCCAATTTCATTGGAATTAATTAGTTTGGCAGTTGATTGCATCACACCACCAAAAAGACCGCCACCTTTGCGTCCCCTGCCTCCACCCATCATATCAGCTGAACGTCGCATCATATAGACTAAGAAACCAATAATCAACAAGGTGGGTAGTAGTCCACTTAAACTAGAAGGCTCCACCTCTGTGCGATATATAACGGGTACATAATTTAGAGGCTCAATTCCCTGTTCAGTTTGAGCGTTTTCCAAATTACGTTCGAACGAATCGACACTACCAATATTAAACCATAAAACTCCACCGGCATCTTGAGAATTGCCTGGCAGTAAACGAACTCTCACCCATTTCTTGTTTACTACCTCGAGTTTTTCGACAGAGCCTTTGTTTAAATAACTAAAATTCAAATTTGTTTTAGAACGTTTTGGATCGTATGCTATAACTTGATCGGAAAATCTTTAAATTTCTAGGCATTTATATGACATTCCTAAAAGATTTTTCGTTCATTTTACTATAGCTAAGTTTTGAGTTAAAATAATATAAATTATAAACATACTTGGTTACAAACTCTTTCCAAGAAATTTCTTTGTAACCCATTTCGAAAAATGCAAAGCTCCCTAGTAATGCTACCGCACCTACTGCACCAAATACTAGCCATTTTTCACGATTTCCATCACTTCCATCGCCAATGGGGCGACCCTGTCCACCACTACCACCACTACCTTGCTGTTTGTTTGTGTTGGCAAACATACCAAAGTTCCAATCATTTTTGGCAGTTTGCTGAGAAGAGGCTGATTTTGAGGCTGAATCTTCTTTAGAAGTTTTTCTACCCTCTGACTCTGATTCTCCTTCCACGGATGTTGCCTGTTTACCACTTGTCTTGCCTTTTTCGAAATACTTTTCAAAACCTTTTGGGGGCTTTTTACAGAAATAACTGATTTGCTCCAATAAATAACGTACTAAAGGAACTTGTTCTATAACAGCACCACGTAGCTCCTGCTTACAAGATCATTAAATTAATGGTTGAATTGTTTAATATTTTCACGCATACATTTTTATACATACATGTATATGCACTACCTTTTCAGTTCCTACTGCCCTTTGACTAATGTAGCTGCATTTTAAGCATTGGCCCATTAATTTTGCCGAATTTAGCAAACGGTATGCCATTTTTCTATTTTGTATATTCTTAGTAGAAACGTCCGATTGTTATTTAACTTTTTCTTTACTCTCTATAACACTCACGCTTCCCGTTCTCCTTAATTAAATTTTCTAAAACAAAAGAAAATTAATTTGTTTCTAAAATTGCAGTAACGAGTTCTAAATAAATAAACAATATTTTAACTTTCTAAATTATATGAATATTTAAAATTCATTACTTTTCTAAAAAAAAATTGTGAAATATTTTTTGGAGCGGTGTAAAATATTGTGTAATTACGCCCAATTACATGTGTTGTTCGACAGCTGATTTGATATAATGATACCAGATCGCCGTAATTCATCTCTGGTCGGGTCAAAAGTACGCAAGTTTAAACTAACGTTTACACATGTCACTAATGATCAAAAACTTAATACCTATATAGATATAGCATAATTCCACACGTTCAAATACTTGATTCGCTCTTTAAATTACACATGTGAATTACCCTGTTTCAACGATATATTGTTAATTTGATTGGACAGTTCTACTTCGTGCTTTTTCATCTAAATTATCGTTTTGTTTTTTTTGCCGTTAAAATTTTATTTAGAAAATTATTATTACATTAACAATGGAGGCAAAAAGCAAGTAATAATAGTATAAATATTGTAAATTTGTAAGAAATGTATGCAAATAATATCATTATTTGTTTAATTACCAGAAAATGGAAAAATTGCAAACAAATGGGACCAGTGCAGCCAGCAAACCCGATACACACAATTTCGCCTCATCCAATAAATTTGATTTGTCTAATACTACATTTACACCTAAGCGAAATCTAGTAGATTTGATTTCAAATCTTTATTAAAATCTAAACCGTTTATACCACTGTTTTTTGACATTTTGCAAGATTTCGTTTTCAAAACAATATATTTATTTACAAGGTGGTCTGAGATGCTCTCTATGCTCTACTTCTTTAAAAATCAAACTCCATATAAAAAAAATGTAAACAATAAAGTACTTGTGCAACTGCAACCACCTTATATATTATGACTGAATTTTTCTGTGTGCAGCGTAGTATATTTTAGTACAATTTAATAAAAACCACAGTTGCATCACGAAGTAGTACTAGATTTTAAGTAGATTTTGCCAAAATCTAGTGGCGAAGTAGATTTCATTTTGTATGGGAAATCTGGTAGATTTCGCTCAAAATCCCTTAAGTACTAGATTTTGTGTAGGTGTAAATGTAGTATAATAGTATTCTAAACAAAACAACTTTCTTTAAAAAACCTGTGGTGCACAAGAGTATATATAGCTTTGTCATTCCGGTTGTAATTTCTACAGTTTTCATTTCCGACCCCATAAAGTAAATATTTTCTGAAAGCTTATGAATAGAGGAGTTGATTAAGCCCTGACCATCTGTCCGTCTGCCCGTCTGTCCGTGTGTTGGTTGAAATCAACTTTTAGAAGCAACTATATGTTCCTCAGATCTGTGTATGGTATCAATCTCTTCGATATATCCGGGAATGAACCGCTATTGAAATTCAGCACAATCGCCCACAAACTTTCTAAGATATAAGCAAAAATATATATTTTTAAAATTTTTTTTATTGTTTCTTATTTGTTTTTAATACATTTTTTTTATTTTTTTTTTTGTAATATTTTTTTTTTTGGAAACGTACGTAAACTCAAATTATAATTCTGCAATGGGATGTTTTGTGTATTTATATGTATGTACGTATTTCATATGAGATGAAAGGTGATACAAACAATTGTTATTGCATGACTACACGTTGTGAAGGGTAATAAAGATTCGGCACGTCCGAATATAGCACTTTCACTTGTTTATATATGAAATTGAACTTTTACTTAAATACTTACGGCTATATGCATAAAAAATAGTTATTTTATGGTTATAGTGTACAATAGTTATTAAACGCTTTTTGCATTATAAACCACTAATAAGAATTTGTATTTATAAACGTACAATAAGACTTTTATAGTTATTAAATGTTTGTAGTGATTTTATTAGTATGTATGGCAACGCTTTTTATATTTAGTTGTCATTTTATTGTTAGTGGTGCTCATAACTACTATAAGATTTACCCGGGTATCAAGTAAAGGTAACATTTTTTATAAAATTAAAACACAAAACGAACAACGAAAAAATAAAAAGCATATAACTTTGGTATATGAAAAAGTTTGAGCAAAAATTATAATACAAGCATTAATTATTTACCTAATTTGCTAATAACAAAAAGAAAAGTATTCGGGTTACAAGTTTGTTTACGTTTTTCTTACATCACTATTATATTTTTTTAATTTTATTTTATTTAAAATATGTTAAATTTATTATTTTCTTTTGTATAAATTGCACTTATCTATATGTCGAAATGTGTTAATTTAATCAATTTTAATATTTCAATTACTTTATCTTTAATTTTTTTACAAAATTTCTTGAAAAAATTTTTTTAACGCAAATTATGCATGAAATGTCACCTTATTTCTGGTTTAAAGAAGGGTAAATCAAACAATAAAATCTTTGATTTTATAAATGGTTTATAGAAGGTTTATAAGTATATTAATGGTTTATTCATGCAACAATAGTGATTTTTGCTTAAAAACGACTTATAAGCCTGTTATAAATTTTTATACATATGGCCGTTACTTTTCACATAATATACTGTCAATAAAGTTTAAAATCTCATAAAACCGTGGAATTAGAGGTACGATTAAATTGGCTTAAAAAAATTCGGCGCAGCTATATATAGTGCTATTATCATTATTGCAATTAATTTTTGTATCAAAAGAAGCCAATGGATATGAAAGCTGATGTAAAGAATATAACCATCCATCTAAAAGCAGATTAATTTGTTTTAAATTATTTAAGTTGAAATGCATTTCTGCACTTAAACTTTATAGGTTTCAAAGTCCTCTTTATTTTAATATTGGTATGGACAATTATTTTTAACATCCAAAATATTAATGAAAAAACCGTTTTGTTTATGTATTGAAAAATATATAATCATAAAAGTTTAATTTTTTTGTTTCCGAGCATTTCCTAACAGACGCCATTTTTTCGAAATCGATTTTCGAACAACAAACTTCCGCTCGATTAAAAAGTCAAAAAATTTTCCTTTTCGTTTCTTTTTTGATAGAAATGGCACCTAAAAAACCAACCGAGAAATCCGGTAAGATTTTTTTAAGAATATGTTTTAAAATTTTTAAAGTAGATGTGGAGAAGCATAATAATGCAAAAAAAAAACTATCAAATTGTTTAATTGTGGAATTTTATTGAAAATTAAAGATTTAACACGCGGTTTTGTACATGAGCAAACACGAGCATGACGGTGAAACGTACAAATTAATTTGTTTTTTTTGTATATACTTATATGTGTAAATCTTAATAAAAAAAAGTTATAATAAATAAATTGTGTATTGTGTGCTACTCCAGTATATTTTTAAATAACCTTTATGTGAATGTAAATATATTGTATTTTGGTTTTTTTATTTTAAGCTGCTAAGCCTGGCGATAAGAAACCAGCAAAAAAGGTTGCTGCTACTGCTGCCTCTGGTAGTAAGAAAGAAGTTGCACCTAAGCCTACTGCTGCTGCTGCTGCTGAAAAGAAGCCAGCTGTAGCCAAAAAATCGGCTACTGCTCCTTCAAAGAAACCATTAGCAAAAAAGGTTGCTACAAAGGCAAAGCCCAAAACAAAGGATGCTAAAAAGAAACTTGCTGCTGGTAAGAAGCCTCAATCCATTCTTACGAAATTGTCGGCAAAGGCTCGTGCGGCTGCAAAAGGTAAAAAGATTGCCACCAAACCTGGGTCCAAGGTACAAAAGGGCACTTCTAAGGCCAAGGCTGTTGCTTTGTTAAAGGCCAAAAAAGCACAAACCAAGGTAAAATATTTCTTACAAAACCTTAAAACTAAAATTAATAAGTCTGGTTTCTTTAGATTATCAAGGGAGCTTTTGGTACTCGTGTACGTAAAGTACGCACCAATGTGCATTTCCGTAGACCTAAGACTCTTAAGTTACCCCGTCATCCAAAGTATCCAAGGAAATCTGTACCCACCAGAAATCGGTAAGTTTTTTAGGTTTGTGAACCATAATGTAGAATAGTGCACAATTTCGATAAGAGCTATATATACATATAAGATCAAATCTTAAACAAAAATAAATCTATTGTTTTCTTATATGCAGATTTTTAGTTATTCACACATTTTCAGATATTTGTGTAAAAAAATTCACTTTATTATAGGTAACGTCATATTTCATTCTAAAATCGATACAAACCATGATTACGTTCTCAGTAAATGCAACATTAAAGATATTTAACTTATTACTTTTGAATAAATTATTTCCAATGCGTTTTTTAGTGTAGAAAAAGTAAGATATAGAATGATTAAAAATTTGTCTTTAAAAGGCAGAGCAAAAAAATGCTTCTTTGAAGGATGTTATAACACTTCAGTGGCTTGGAGAGCACACTACTGAAGAAAAAAAGTCTACAAACGCGAATCGTAAATTTGTTTAATGTAACAAAAAAATTAAATACCTTATACTTTCAAAGTGCACTGAATGAAATTATGAAACAAAATAAATGCTATTGTAAGGTTTTGCAGTTGTATGGAAAATTTAAAGTTCGGTACGTGTTTTAACCTCAAAACATGCACCTAGGCCCGGTTTAATTGGGAGCATAAAAATAAAAGTTGTTAATCCATAAATATTTCAAATTAACCTTAATTAGAACTGTAAGTTCTCTTCTTTTGGTTTAATTTTATTTAAGCACCAGCAAAAAACTCTTAAAACTTTATCTTTTGCTCTGAAAATTTTATTTTACGATTAATAGTTTAATTTTAAACTTCATTTGGTGGATTCACAAGGTGTCCTAAGTGCTGTGTTGTCACAATATTAATTTTACAAATTTTAAGAAGTTATGGCACGTATGACTTCTCGTGAATACACTAATTATGTAAATTAATTTTCTTTTACTGGGCGGATATACTTATATAAAACTTTACAAGCAGTAGCAGAGCTCACGTCTATTTAACTTTGCCAAAGTATCGGCATTTTTTTTTTAATTTATACTTAAAATATCATAGCAACTATTAATTAATATTTATTTTAATTTTTAATATACCTACCTTATTTTTATTACATATATGTATATATATAGAAATTTATATGTATACCTATCTTGCATTTTTGCATTTTTTTATGTATACATTAATATATCTTTATGCATATATTCATTTTGTACAATACATTTCTCATTGGCCATAAAGGTTTTCATTGTATTGATATTAAATAATTTAATAAATAAATAAACAATGTAAAGAAATATTATTATTTTTTTTTAGCATGGATGCTTATAACATTATCAAATACCCATTGACAACTGAAGCTGCAATGAAAAAGATTGAAGACAACAATACTTTGGTATTCTTGACACACCTGCGTGCCAACAAGAACCATGTACGTGCTGCTGTTCGTAAGCTCTACGATATTAAAGTAGCTAAAGTTAATATTTTGATCAGACCTGATGGTCAAAAGAAAGCTTATGTCCGTTTAGCTCGCGATTATGATGCTTTGGATATTGCCAATAAGATTGGCATCATATAAACAGTTATCTACAACAAATATTTTACTTTGTTTCTTTTTGTATAGAAATATAGACGTAATCTTACAAATAATACAAATTAAACTGCTATTTATTAACAAAAACACATTTGGCTGATTCACAAGGTGTCGTGTCCTAAGTGTCGTATTGTTATAAAGTAATCAATTTAAAAAAATTTTAAAAGATAAAAAAATTATCCAATGAATAATACAAAACTTGTTAATTATTTTAAAATTTTTTTGAAATTATTACTACGACACTTAGGACATCCTTTTGAATTAGCCAGTTATCTTTTTGCACCAGAAAAATAAAGTAAGACAAGATATATCTCGATAAATTTGTTGCAAGCATAATTTTTTATTACAAATTAAAAAAAAAAAAAAAAAAAGATTTTCAGGCAAAGCTTTTCGTAGTTCGAGCAACATTTCAAATTTGATTTCAGGTATATTGTTCTATTAAACGGAGAGGCTGGAAAATGGTAATTTTAATTGTAATATGATATCATTTTTACAAAAAGCAATTGGCAATTCTGAATTTGTGAAGAAGTGGATCGCTATACTACCCAGGAAGTTTTAAAAATGTCAAATAAATTAAGCCAAATAACAAGCCATCTTTGACGCCCTCACCTATATGTATTCATCAGCAATTAATACATTCTAACAAAAATATTGTATAAGTTTTTAAAAAACAATATTAAAAGCAGTCCACAAACGTGAAAGTTTTTTAACTATTTAGAAATCGTTTTTACTTAGAAAAACTGAGCCGAGAGAGATTATTAAAGGTGAGTTCTTACTTGTTTAAATTTGTTCTAAAAACTATTCAACTATTGTAAGTTTCGCTATGTCTATTGTGACATAGTACTGTGATAACTGTTCAATAATGTTGAATGTTGTATTTTCTGTAATTATTATGCATTTTTGATGATATTTATTGTAGGAATCTCAATGACCATTCTAGTATGAAAAAAAAACTATATTTACTGATTCACTTCATTTAATATTAAGATTTTTTTTTATTGACAATATATTAACGTTTTTTTTTATCTTTACAGCACAAAGCTTAAAACTAAATTGCTAATCATTGAACAAATTTCACGTAAGTTTTATTATTTTTTCTTATTTTTTGTGTTCTTTATTTAAATGATGATTTATATCGTAGGAATCTCTTTGACCATTCTAACATGAAAATAATATATAGACTGATAATTTCCAACACTTAAAGTTTTTAAATTTTGTGAATTTTATTAAAATTTTTTCTTTTTTTCTTTTTATTGCAGGTTTAAATGCCAAAAACAATAATGAAGTGTTAAATATGTATGCTTTCGTGAAAGGTGACTTCGTCATAGATTTTTTTTCTGCACACATGATTTTTCCCGGAAATTTTCGACAAGTTACCGCAAGTTTATCTTATGTCTACTTAAGTTATTCATTTTTTCCATGAATATCACAATTTTTTTAAATTTAATTTATTTGTGACAGTATGTACTAGTTAGAAAATTTACTTAAATATCTTGAAAAAGGACTAAATATAAAAAAAAACAAAATATTACACTTTAGTGTCATTTGGCAGCTACCTGAAAAATAATAAATAAAAATAATAAACTTGAATATACTCATGGGCTTGTTTTTTTTTTTTTATTAAGAGGAAAAATCTTTTATAGATTGAACACGTTAAGTGGTTATTTTTTTTTTTTCAAATAAGCAGTTGACGCTTCAAAGAAAAAGAGTAAAACGAAAAACACAAATGAGTATAAAGGTAAATATAGGAAAATCTCCAATATCAGGTGGTTATTCGATTCGAAACTAAAATGTTTCGACTTTTTTTATGCTTAATACATGGTATCATGGTGTAATTACATAAGGTGATAGCGTAAAGGAGAGCAATTTTTGTCTCTCTTTTTTATGTATGGAGTTTGACAATTTCCGAAGTTGAAATAATTTTTTTAAGTATGTATTTTGACATTCTCCAGAACACAAAAAAATAGTCAGCTGGGCTTGCACCGCCACCTTGTATAAGTGTACCCTGCATGGTATATCGTTCGCTCGTATTTAAAAAAATTTAAAATATTTGAATTCAAAAATAAGTATTTGTAATGCAGAGTATTTTTCCATTAAATATATATTTTTTTTAAATTTTAAATAAACAACTAACAGTGCTATGTTCGGCCGTGCCGAATCTTATATACATTTCAAAACGTGTAGTCTGCATGACAATTGTTTGTATCACCATGCATCTAATATGAAATACGTACATACATATACAAAACATCCCATTGCAGAATTATAAATTGAGTTTACGTGTTTCAAAAAAAAAAAAAAAAAATTATTAAAAACAAAAAAAATTTAAAAAAAAATAATATATAAAATAAATTTTTTTTTTTTGGCTCAGCTGGGATTCGATGCCACGTTTACTTTAACTAGTATATATGTATGTTGTTGTTGTAATTGTGAAAAAAACGAGGTGGTCGTGGTTTTTTACTGAACTTTAATAGCGATCCATTCCCGGATATTTCCAAAGATTGATACCATACTCAGATCTGAGGAACAAATAGTTGCTTCTAAAAGTTGATTTCAACCATCACACGGTCAGGGCTAATCGACTCCTCTATTCATAAGCTTTCAGAAAATATATACTTTATGGGGTCGGAAATGAAAATTGTAGAAATTACAAACGGAATGACAGCTATATATACCCTTGTGCACTAGAGGTGAAGGGTATAAAACACAAAATTCAGAAAAATGCATGAAATCTTTATTTGAACGCGTCAATTGAAGCGGGCATGTGTGTGTAGACACAAAGTCTATTAAATAAGGTCTGTGCAACTCTACAAAAGCAAAAAAAATATACGGGCATTTTGTTAGTGTAAAATTACTCTAAGGTAGTCAAAAACTGCTGACTAAAATACCAAAAAATTCATCCAGGTGAAATTATCAGTCCATCTGATGGGAAACGTTACTGACAAACTCTATGTATAAAAATTTTTTTTTTATGAGGTATTTGACAGAGAGCAGCACAGCAAATTCGCCGTTGCATATACCTGTATGAATATGCCCAACGCCTATTAAATTTTGTGTTTTCATTTTAACAATTTTTTCAAGACAACAAAAATAAATTGTGTTAATAGTAAATATTTGCTAAAAATATGGCTGATAAAGATAAAATAGAAGTCTAGACGATGTCTTGAAGAAGCGTGCTGTTTCACAAGGTATGTTGGGCCAGAAAGATGCTCGTTTCGCTGCTGGTGTTGTACAAATGGTGCGTGAAGGCAAAAAAAGCTAATCGTT
Source organism: Phyto melanocephala (assembly GCA_941918925.1). Classification (NCBI taxonomy): domain Eukaryota; kingdom Metazoa; phylum Arthropoda; class Insecta; order Diptera; family Rhinophoridae; genus Phyto; species Phyto melanocephala. The sequence continues at coordinate 135,503,803 of OW799235.1, read as the reverse complement.
GTATTTTCTTGGCCTGTGAGCCAAGTAATGGCAAGGCTGCTATAGCTGTTGGTGTGGCTCAGTCCTTGGGTACAGAAACGCCTTTTACCAGCATGTCCGGCTCGGAAATATATTCGTTAGAAATTAATAAAACAGGAACATAAATGTCGCCCTAAAAAGGTAAACAAATTTTGACAACTTCGAGTAGTAAACATAGGGGAGCAAAAAACGATCAGCTGATTAGTTGAACAGACCTTATTTAATAGACCTTGTGTAGACATGAGCTTTAACATAGCCCCACAAAAAAGTCTAAAGGCATTAAATCAAACGATCTAGGCGGCCAATTGACCGGTCCCGAACGTGAAATAAACTGTTCACCGAACTTGCCCCTCAATAAGTCCATTGTTAAGCGTGCTGTGTGCCATGTGGCACCGTCTTGTTGAAACCACATGTAATGCAAGTCAAGCTCTTGCATTTTGAAAAGACGTTGGAACAGCAACTGTCAGAAAATTGTTCATGTTCTTTGAAATGGAGAAAACGTATAACTTTACGTCTAGACGAGTCATCGATTTGTTTAGACTAGAACAAAACGTTGGCAGAGCAACTGTCAAAAAATTGTTCATGTTCTTTGATATGGAGAAAACGTATAGAGTATTTTGTTGGTATTTTTATGTGTCGTCTCTTTCTTTCATATTCAAAATGCCTTTTAATATCAGACATCGTTGTTTGAACAAATGTTCTGACAACGCTGTTTGAACAAGAACAAAACATCGACAACAGCGGTCCACACCAGGCAAATTCATGTGCGCACAAAAAATTGTTCGTTGTTCAAACAAATCGATGGCTTGTGTAGACCGTACGTAAAGTGTACTTTGTTTTTGGATTTTGACAGCAAAAAATGGCTAAGCAGTGGCTTACTCTACGTCTTGACGAGCCATCGATTTGTTTAGACTAGAACAAAACGTCGGCAGAGCAACTGTCAAAAAATTGTTCATGTTCTTTGATATGGAGAAAACGTATAAAGAGTATTTTGTTGGTATTTTTATGTGTCGTCTCTTTCTTTCATATTCAAAATGCCTTTTAATGTCAGACATCGTTGTTCGAACAAATGTTTTGACAACGCTGTTTGAACAAGAACAAAACATCGACAACAGCGGTCCACACCAGGCAAATTCATGTGCGCACAAAAAATTGTTCGTTGTTCAAACAAATCGATGGCTGGTGTAGACCGTAGGTTATATGCCAGGACTGTTTGTCAGAAAAGACAGATGGTACCATCGGTACGTTTGACGTAACAAAATGAAAGTTATGAAAATAAAGTGTATTTTGTTGATATATTTATACGTCGTCTCCACACCAGGCAAATTTATTTGCGCACAACAATCTTTGGTATACGTAATGGTAAATTCTATTGAGAAATACATGAATATATTTTATATAAGTTAAAGCTTGTACCCCTCCAAAGTAGAGTAATGAATATGACTTGGTCTACACTGAATAACCCATCATTATTTCTATATAAATGCAAAAAATATTCAAAATATTTTCTCTCGTTGCCAAGCACTGGTTCAAGAAACCCAAATCTAGCGTGGCTGGCGTTGATTTGGCAACGCTGCTATTGATTTTATAAATTGTTCTAAACGTCAAACTCGATATACATATGACATACATATAAACAAAATATGACGTCCGAGAAGATAACAAACTCACTGGCAAACTTTTTATTTTACACTCAATTTAATGAGTGCAATATAAAATTATTCTCTTTTAATATGCGAGAATACTCAGAGAATGTGTTAAAAGTGTTACCAAGTTCATATATATGATTTTCTTATTCAGTGATGCCAATTTGCTCCGATAAGGAAAATTGAGTAGATTTTTATAATTTGTGCGTATAAGCCTCATACACAAGGCTTATTTTAAAATTTTTTTAAGTTTTTGGTAAAATATCAGGTTTTTTTGTTTTAGAAGTAATACGAAATTGATAGCAGAAAATTTGATTGAAAAAATGTAAATTTTTTTTATAACTGTTAAAAACTAACGTATTTAAATTATATATTTAAAAGCTTCTTTTATATAAATAACATTTAAAAATCATAATACAGAAAACAAATGCTGTAAAGGAGGATGTAAAAATAATATAAATTTTATCATTATCTCTTAATTTTATAAGCACAATTTTTTTTTATATTAACATAAAGAAATGCAATTATAAATAAATTTTTATTCGAAAATTTTTCCCAAAATGTATTGCAAAACATTTATTCTGGCCTAAGTTTATTTTCTCTTATTAATCATCCTAAAACATTTTTTTAAATTAAATTAAATTGTAATAATTTTAAGAATATTAAAAAAACTTAGGCCAGAATAAATGAATTACAATAAACACTATTAAAATACTCAACATAAATTTATCTAAAAATATTAATAATAGATAAAGTATTTCTTATACTATATTAATAATTAAATTTTTACTTTAAAAGGTATTTATTTTTTGCACATATTTGCCCGATTTTTCGAAAAATTTTACAGGAAAATTATTATTGTAGTGGCATCCCTGATAGATATACATAAGTAAAGTATATTTAAATGGCAATGCTAAATATTTGCATGGGAGAGGATTTTCGGTCTTCAACAAACTTTTACATGTATTTCAACAAACTTTTTGGTCTACTAAATGAAATTTAAAAAAATTATTTTTTAACTTTATTTCGAAATGCCGTAAAACACAAATAAATTATAGATACATATATAATTTTTTTATTGCTATAAAAAATATATATATATAAAAAAAAGTAGCGAATACACAAATGTAACTCAACCCACTTTTTGGCCAATTGGGTTGAAACAAAGAGATGTGCCAAAAATTTGAAAACGGGGCGTGATGGAGGAATGCACGGGCTACATTCCCTCATATCCAGTTTTCCCTGGTCATGTTTTGTTTCGAACAACTTTTTTGCAAAACTATTTTTATAAAATTCACTCAACCCACTTTTTGGCCAATTGGGTTGAAACAAAGAGATGTGCCAAAATTTTGAAAACGGGCCATGATGGGGGAAGGCATGGGCTACATTCCCTCATATCCAGTTTTCCCTGGTCATGTTTTGTTTCGAACAACTTTTTTTAAAATATATTTTTATAAAATTCACTCAACCCACTTTTTGGCCAATTGGGTTGAAACAAAGAGATGTGCCAAAAATTTGAAAACGGGGTGTGATGGAGGAAGGCATGGGCTACATTCCCTCATATCCAGTTTTCCCTGGTCATGTTTTGTTTCGAACAACTTTTTTGAAAAACTATTTTTATAAAATTCACTCAACCCACTTTTTGGCCAATTGGGTTGAAACAAAGAGATGTGCCAAAAATTTGAAAACGGGCCATGATGGGGGAAGGCATGGGCTACATTCCCTCATATCCAGTTTTTCCTGGTCATGTTTTGTTTCGAACAACTTTTTTGAAAAACTATTTTTATAAAATTCACTCAACCCACTTTTTGGCCAATTGGGTTGAAACAAAGAGATGTGCCAAAAATTTGAAAACGGGCCATGATGGGGGAAGGCATGGGCTACATTCCCTCATATCCAGTTTTCCCTGGTCATGTTTTGTTTCGAACAACTTTTTTGAAAAACTATTTTTATAAAATTCACTCAACCCACTTTTTGGCCAATTGGGTTGAAACAAAGAGATGTGCCAAAAATTTGAAAACGGGGTGTGATGGAGGAAGGCATGGGCTACATTCCCTCATATCCAGTTTTCCCTGGTCATGTTTTGTTTCGAACAACTTTTTTGCAAAACTATTTTTATAAAATTCACTCAACCCACTTTTTGGCCAATTGGGTTGAAACAAAGAGATGTGCCAAAAATTTGAAAACGGCGTGTGATGGAGGAAGGCATGGGCTACATTCCCTCATATCCAGTTTTCCCTGGTCATGTTTTGTTTCGAACAACTTTTTTTAAAATATATTTTTATAAAATTCACTCAACCCACTTTTTGGCCAATTGGGTTGAAACAAAGAGATGTGCCAAAAATTTGAAAACGGGGCATGATGGAGGAAGGCACGGGCTACATTCCCTCATATCCAGTTTTCCCTGGTCATGTTGTGTTTCGAACAACTTTTTTTAAAATATATTTTTAAAAAATTCACTCAACCCACTTTTTGGCCAATTGGGTTGAAACAAAGAGATGTGCCAAAAATTTGAAAACGGGGCATGATGGAGGAAGGCACGGGCTACATTCCCTCATATCCAGTTTTCCCTGGTCATGTTGTGTTTCGAACAACTTTTTTTAAAATATATTTTTAAAAAATTCACTCAACCCACTTTTTGGCCAATTGGGTTGAAACAAAGAGATGTGCCAAAAATTTGAAAACGGGACATGATGGAGGAAGGCACGGGCTACATTCCCTCATATCCAGTTTTCCCTGGTCATGTTTTGTTTCGAACAACTTTTTTGCAAAACTATTTTTATAAAATTCACTCAACTCACTTTTTGGCCAATTGGGTTGAAACAAAGAGATGTGCCAAAAATTTGAAAACGGGGCATGATGGAGGAAGGCACGGGCTACATTCCCTCATATCCAGTTTTTCCTGGTCATGTTTTGTTTCGAACAACTTTTTTTAAAATATATTTTTAAAAAATTCACTCAACCCACTTTTTGGCCAATTGGGTTGAAACAAAGAGATGTGCCAAAAATTTGAAAACGGGGCATGATGGAGGAAGGCACGGGCTACATTCCCTTATATCCAGTTTTCCCTGGTCATGTTTTGTTTCGAACAACTTTTTTGCAAAACTATTTTTATAAAATTCACTCAACTCACTTTTTGGCCAATTGGGTTGAAACAAAGAGATGTGCCAAAAATTTGAAAACGGGGCGTGATGGAGGAATGCACGGGCTACATTCCCTCATATCCAGTTTTCCCTGGTCATGTTTTGTTTCGAACAACTTTTTTGCAAAACTATTTTTATAAAATTCACTCAACCCACTTTTTGGCCAATTGGGTTGAAACAAAGAGATGTGCCAAAAATTTGAAAACGGGGCATGATGGAGGAAGGCACGGGCTACATTCCCTCATATCCAGTTTTCCCTGGTCATGTTGTGTTTCGAACAACTTTTTTTAAAATATATTTTTATAAAATTCACTCAACCCACTTTTTGGCCAATTGGGTTGAAACAAAGAGATGTGCCAAAAATTTGAAAACGGGGTGTGATGGAGGAAGGCATGGGCTACATTCCCTCATATCCAGTTTTCCCTGGTCATGTTTTGTTTCGAACAACTTTTTTGAAAAACTATTTTTATAAAATTCACTCAACCCACTTTTTGGCCAATTGGGTTGAAACAAAGAGATGTGCCAAAAATTTGAAAACGGGCCATGATGGGGGAAGGCATGGGCTACATTCCCTCATATCCAGTTTTTCCTGGTCATGTTTTGTTTCGAACAACTTTTTTGAAAAACTATTTTTATAAAATTCACTCAACCCACTTTTTGGCCAATTGGGTTGAAACAAAGAGATGTGCCAAAAATTTGAAAACGGGGTGTGATGGAGGAAGGCATGGGCTACATTCCCTCATATCCAGTTTTCCCTGGTCATGTTTTGTTTCGAACAACTTTTTTGCAAAACTATTTTTATAAAATTCACTCAACTCACTTTTTGGCCAATTGGGTTGAAACAAAGAGATGTGCCAAAAATTTGAAAACGGGGCATGATGGAGGAAGGCACGGGCTACATTCCCTCATATCCAGTTTTCCCTGGTCATGTGTTGTTTCGAACAACTTTTTTTAAAATATATTTTTAAAAAATTCACATTATTATTATTATTATTATTATTATTATTATTATTATTATTATTATTATTATTATTATTATTATTATTATTATTAGTTCCTAAAAGGAGAATAGGGGTTAATAATATGTTCATTATACAAATATGTTCCTATGAACTCAATAACAAACTATTAAAAAAATAAAATAACTAAAAGCTTTCTAACTTTTGAGGGAATGTAGCTCATGCCTTCCCCCATCATGGCCCGTTTTCAAATTTTTTCACATCTCTTTGTTTCAACCCAATTGGCCAAAAAATGGGTTGAGTGAATTTTGTAAAAATAGTTTTTCAAAAAAGTTGTTCGAAACAAAACATGACCAGGGAAAACTGGATATGAGGGAATGTAGCCCATGCCTTCCTCCATCATGCCCCGTTTTCAAATTTTTGGCACATCTCTTTGTTTCAACCCAATTGGCCAAAAAGTGGGTTGAGTGAATTTTTTAAAAATATATTTTAAAAAAAGTTGTTCGAAACAAAACATGACCAGCGAAAACTGGATATAAGGGAATGTAGCCCACGCCTTCCTCTATCAATTCCGGTTTTCAAATTTTTGGCACATCTCTTTGTTTCAACCCAATTGGCCAAAAAGTGGGTTGAGTGAATTTTATAAAAATATATTTAAAAAAAAGTTGTTCGAAACAAAACATGACCAGGGAAAACTGGATATGAGGGAATGTAGCCCATGCCTTCCCCCATCATGGCCCGTTTTCAAATTTTTGGCACATCTATTTGTTTCAACCCAATTGGCCAAAAAGTGGGTTGAGTGAATTTTATAAAAATAGTTTTTCAAAAAAGTTGTTCGAAACAAAACATGACCAGGGAAAACTGGATATGAGGGAATGTAGCCCATGCCTTCCCCCATCATGGCCCGTTTTCAAATTTTTGGCACATCTCTTTGTTTCAACCCAATTGGCCAAAAAGTGGGTTGAGTGAATTTTATAAAAATAGTTTTTCAAAAAAGTTGTTCGAAACAAAACATGACCAGGAAAAACTGGATATGAGGGAATGTAGCCCATGCCTTCCCCCATCATGGCCCGTTTTCAAATTTTTGGCACATCTCTTTGTTTCAACCCAATTGGCCAAAAAGTGGGTTGAATGAATTTTATAAAAATAGTTTTTCAAAAAAGTTGTTCGAAACAAAACATGACCAGGGAAAACTGGATATGAGGGAATGTAGCCCATGCCTTCCTCCATCACACTCCGTTTTCAAATTTTTGGCACATCTCTTTGTTTCAACCCAATTGGCCAAAAAGTGGGTTGAGTGAATTTTATAAAAATAGTTTTTCAAAAAAGTTGTTCGAAACAAAACATGACCAGGGAAAACTGGATATGAGGGAATGTAGCCCATGCCTTCCCCCATCATGGCCCGTTTTCAAATTTTTGGCACATCTCTTTGTTTCAACCCAATTGGCCAAAAAGTGGGTTGAGTGAATTTTATAAAAATAGTTTTTCAAAAAAGTTGTTCGAAACAAAACATGACCAGGGAAAACTGGATATGAGGGAATGTAGCCCATGCCTTCCTCCATCACACCCCGTTTTCAAATTTTTGGCACATCTCTTTGTTTCAACCCAATTGGCCAAAAAGTGGGTTGAGTGAATTTTATAAAAATATATTTTAAAAAAAGTTGTTCGAAACACAACATGACCAGGAAAAACTGGATATGAGGGAATGTAGCCCGTGCCTTCCTCCATCATGCCCCGTTTTCAAATTTTTGGCACATCTCTTTGTTTCAACCCAATTGGCCAAAAAGTGGGTTGAGTGAATTTTATAAAAATAGTTTTGCAAAAAAGTTGTTCGAAACAAAACATGACCAGGGAAAACTGGATATGAGGGAATGTAGCCCGTGCATTCCTCCATCACGCCCCGTTTTCAAATTTTTGGCACATCTCTTTGTTTCAACCCAATTGGCCAAAAAGTGGGTTGAGTTACATTTGTGTATTCGCTACTTTTTTTTATATATATATATTTTTTATAGCAATAAAAAAATTATATATGTATCTATAATTTATTTGTGTTTTACGGCATTTCGAAATAAAGTTAAAAATAATTTTTTTAAATTTCATTTAGTAGACCAAAAAGTTTGTTGAAATACATGTAAAAGTTTGTTGAAGACCGAAAATCCTCTCCCATGCAAATATTTAGCATTGCCATTTAAATATACTTTACTTATGTATATCTATCAGGGATGCCACTACAATAATAATTTTCCTGTAAAATTTTTCGAAAAATCGGGCAAATATGTGCAAAAAATAAATACCTTTTAAAGTAAAAATTTAATTATTAATATAGTATAAGAAATACTTTATCTATTATTAATATTTTTAGATAAATTTATGTTGAGTATTTTAATAGTGTTTATTGTAATTCATTTATTCTGGCCTAAGTTTTTTTAATATTCTTAAAATTATTACAATTTAATTTAATTTAAAAAAATGTTTTAGGATGATTAATAAGAGAAAATAAACTTAGGCCAGAATAAATGTTTTGCAATACATTTTGGGAAAAATTTTCGAATAAAAATTTATTTATAATTGCATTTCTTTATGTTAATATAAAAAAAAATTGTGCTTATAAAATTAAGAGATAATGATAAAATTTATATCATTTTTACATCCTCCTTTACAGCATTTGTTTTCAGTGTTGTGATTTTTAAATGTTATTTATATAAAAGAAGCTTTTAAATATTTAATTTAAATACGTTAGTTTTTAACAGTTATAAAAAAAATTTACATTTTTTTCAATAAAATTTTCTACTATCAATTTCCTATTACTTCTAAAACAAAAAACCTGATATTTTACCAAAAACTTAAAAAAATTAAAAAAGCCACATACACCCAAGGTACGCACAAATTATAAAAATCTACCCATTTTTCCTTATCGGAGCAATTTGGCATCACTGAATTAGAACTAAAATCATATATATAAACTTGGTAGCACTTCAAACACATTCTCTGAGTATGTATTACTCATATTAAAAGAGAATAATTTTAAATTGCACTCATTAAATTGAATGTAAAAAAAAAAGTTTGCCAGCGAGTTTGTTATGTTCACGGGTATCAAAATATGTGCGAATTTCAAATGTCATATTAAAAAAGCAACAAAGTTTTTCGTGGTATTGTCATCTTACAATTGCGTTAAAATTTTGGTTTTATAAAATTTGCTGGTTTTCTTTGCGGTAGCGATTTATTTCAATTTTGTTGAAATCGCACATCATTTTTCATATATTTTTGGGTAAATTATAAAAGTGAATTTATTTCAATCAATCATTGTTTTAATTTTTTATTATTTGCAGAATAGTTTTGTGCGCACTTGCCTCTTAAGTTTTTGTTGTTGATACCATTCAAGGCACAAATCTTCACTAAAAATAGGACCTTAATATGTATAATGGTATTGGATTAACTACTCCACGTGGTTCAGGTACAAATGGCCATGTTCAACGAAATTGGGCTTTTGTGCGGCCGGGCAAGAAAGATAATTCCAATTATCGGTCCGAGGAGGATATAAAAAAATTAGATGCCACTTTAAATCGTCCGCCTAACAAAGACATTTTGGATCATGACCGCAAAAGAAAAATAGAAGTAAAATGCTTGGAATTTGAAGAGATTTTGGAAAAACAAGGGTGAGTGAAAATTATTTGTCATTTGTAAAGTATTTGACAAGTAAAAAATTAAATACTTGCTATAGAGCGAATGTGTTTTCCTGTATCATCTACGAGAACAGATGTAATATTATTCGTAGAGACGGCAAGGTACGTGTAACGTGTCCAGTAAAGACGAACGTAAGACTAGTTTTAACCAAAAGCAATTTCGCTTGTGTCTAAGACACTAGAATTGACGTAGCCACAAATTTTTTTTTTGGGAGTGGCAAAAGCCTAAAAAAATTTCTTAAACTAATATATTTTATATGTACATACCTATAATAGATAGTTACTTTTTTCAAATACTGGCGGTCATTTGCAAGACAAAACTTGATTGTTCTGCCTGTAATCCTGTTAGCATATAACAAATTTTTATCAAACATTGCCTTTTATTTTTAGCTATTAAGTACTGTGTTAATACCTTAAGTGTACTTAATCGTGTGCAATATTGTAAGTGTCTTTAGTGCCCTGGATGTTATTCTTCACTTTCTGCCTATTGAGCAGTATGTAGGGGGAATGGCAGCCAGGAGCATTCTTAGACTGGGGGAGTTAGGATTGTTGGGGGATTTTAGGCAGGGTCATTCACGGATCTTGGGTGATATTAGTGGTGGGGGTTATTACCTGGGATTGCCCGGCTCCACAGATTATTTGGGTGCTAATGATCGATTTTGGGAGTCTGCCAAGAGTGGTCATCCCAGTAAGAGAGGACTGGGTAGGCAAGAGAAGACTGTTTAGTGGCGTTGCTGTCTTTACTGATGGATCGAAGATGGGGGGCACTAGTGGTGGGGTCTATACTGAGGATCTGGAAATCAGAAAATCATACAGACTTCATGACGACTGTAGTGTTTCAGGCGGAGGTTCTAGGGATCATAACGGCCGTAGAACTGGTTAGGGGTAACATCGATACTGGCTCGGAGGTCACTATATATGTGGATAGCCAGGCGGCTCTTAGTGCCATGAGGGGCTATCATGTGAATTCCGGGCTGGTCGATAACTGTAGGAGAGCTCTACGAGAAATTTTAATGGAATACAGGCTTTCATTGTATTGATATTAAATAAATAAATAAATAAATAAATAAATAAATACAGTTGAGGCTATGCTGGGTGCCGGGTCACTCAAACATTAGCGGCAATGAGTTGGCGAGACTGGGGTCGGAAATAGTGGATCCTGATAGGGTGTAGGCGGTTAGGCGTCCTTTGGGTTTCTATTTTGGTAGGATCAGGGAATGGGTTCTGAGCGAAACTAATCGAGACTGGAGTAACCGAACGGACTGCAGAGTATCAAGGACGCTGTGGCCGATACTCAGTAATTTTGATTCGGATTTGCTTCTAGACAGAGATGGGGTCTGCGTGAGGACCATGATAGGGATGATTACGGGCCACTGCATGTTGGGCAGGATGGCGGTAAGAATGGGGCGGAGCCTCTCGGACTTGTGAAGGCTGTGCGAGGATCCAGAGGAGTTGGAGACAGTTGAGCACATTCTGTGCCAATGTCTCAGCATGCAGTTTGGCAGGTTCAGATGGCTAGGTAGCAGATTTCTTGGCGAATTAGGTGCGGTCTCGAGAATCTGATAGGATTCGTAATGGGAATGACCTGGCTTCTGGACTTGAGACCGCGAATGGGTCGTTTGTAGGGTCTTGTCTCTTTTTTACATTAGTTTGTTGTCCACTTCTCCTTTTTCTGTCTTCTTTCTTTCTTTCTTCCATTCTCTTCTTTCGTGTTTTAATTCTAATTTCTTATCTCTTTTATTACTCTTAAGGCGTCACAATGGACCGAATTGGTCTCTGGGTGATGGTGTGAGGGTTGCTTCACTCCGGCCTTACTTACCTACCTACCTACCTACCTAATTGTTATTAAGATGAAACGTATCAGCATAACCGCCTTTTTCGCCCATAAAAAAATCAAAGCCCGAAATATAACGATATGAATGTTATTGAAGGGTTTAAAAATTTAACAATTTATAGCGTATCTATTATTTTTTACCATTTATGCGCACCTTCGTTACATGGAGTCCATTAAGCCATTAATCTATTATTCCATTTATTCTATGACCTGAACAGATGCGGTGGCCAAAAAAAAAACATCCCCAGATCAAAACGTTACTGTTGCCATGTTTCACTGTACCTTTTGTATAACGTGCATAAGAACGTTGTCCTTTCGGTCTTCGAAATATTCTTAATCCATGGAAAGCACAGTATTCCATTGTGTCCAATTTCGTGATATAAATAGATTTTTTACACTTTTGTTAGCTTTTAGGTCCCCTTCTACAGCGCGTCTTTAGATTGTTTTTGGAGCAATCTTTAATGATAATTGCAAGGCAATGGTTGTTGACGACATGAATGGATATTTTTTTAACGAACGTAATATAGCCTGGTCATCTCGTTTGCTGGTTTTTCGTGTACGTCCACTTTTATGTTCTGAAGCCAAAGTACCCAAAGAACGTAAACGACTTATAATTCTTGATATCAATTTTTAATTATAATTTAATTTTTGAAATCAGCAATTATTTTTTCTTTTAATTGTACTGAATACTGAATTTTTCATGCTATTGCAAGGTTTCATAATAAGCAAGAGTCCGAGCTTTAGTTTTGTCCGATATTGTAGCCCGTATATTTTTATTTAAAGACGATTTTTGCTGCAGACCAGTGTTATTATAACGTGCCAATAGCTTTTCGTTGTTATATTTAAACTTTAACGATAAAGTGATCGATAAGCTAAAGGGAATTTCATCTTAACTTTAATTTTTAACCTAAAGTAATGAATTATATTTTAAATTTTTCTTATATATATGCAACAATTTTAACTGTTATACGGCGATATTTTAAATTTTTTAGTGAAAGATTAATGGTAGTATGCTAAAAACTTATACAGCTATATAAAGCGAAAATGTTTTACGAAAAAACTCAAAAAGTTCAATGGATGTACGTTTGGTATTAATTTGTTGAACTAAAAATGTATACATCGAATTAATTCACAAGAATTTGTAAAATAATGAATAACGTTTTCCGTTTAAAATTATGCAATTGTTCTTATTCATTGTCTTAACTGTCGTACTTTATTATACCCTTCACACAGTGAAAAAGGGTATATATAGGTTGGTCATTCCGTGTGAAATTTCTACAATTTTCATTTCCGACCCCATAAAGTATATATTTTCTGAAAGCTTATGAATAGGGGAGTCGATTAAGCTCTGTCCGTCTGTCCGTGTGTATGTTGAAATCAACTTTTTGAAGCCCCCCGACATAGTCTGGACGCGGGTAAGGTATTAAAATATCAGAAATATTCGGGAGTAGATCGGTATTGAAACATCGGTACATAAACAACTGAGATATGAGCAAAAACCCACGACCACCTCGATTTTTTTCACAAAAACAACATTACAACAACAACATACATACATACAAACGTGTATACTGGTTAGAGAAAACGTGGCATCGAATCCCAGCTGAGCCAAAAAAATTTTTTTTAAATTTTTTTCTAAATTTTTTTTAAAATTTTTTTTTATTTTTTTTTATTTTTTATTTAATATATTATTTATATTTTTATTATTTTTTTTATTTATTTTTTTTTTTTAATTTTTTTTTATTTTTTTTTTTTGTTTTAAATATATTATATATGTATATAATAATTTTTTTTTTAATTTTTTTTAAAATTTTTTTTATTATTTTTTTTTTTGTGTTTTTAACATACATACGTGAATTTATAATTTTACAATGGGATGTTTTTATATATGTATGTTTTTATATGTATGTACGTATTTCATATGGGATGAATGGTGACACAAACTACTGTTATTGCATGACTATACGTTGTGAAGGGAATATAAGATTCGGCACGGCCGAATATAGCGCTCTTACTTGTTTTTCTCTTTATTTAGTTTTAAAAATTTAAATTTTATACGTATGTATGTATATGCATGAAAAGGCATTATGTCTTCCTACTAATTACGGGACTGTTTATAATTTAAATTAAAAAATTTATAAATAAATGCAAAATTAATTGTGTTTTTTAAGTTATATTTTTTATTGGTGTAAATAAAATCAAAATAAACAAAAAAGGTCGTTATTCTAATACTATTTCCGCACCTTAAGACAGAAGTTTATGGTATTGCCAGCATATAATAATGAATTTTTTAAAATTAATGCAAGTTTAAATACTGCTTTTGGTTACCTTTTTTTAAAACAAAAACATGTTAGCATTAAAATATCAAGTAACCTAACATCTTTTTTAAATATATATTAGAGATTTTTTGCATACCACCGTTAATATTTTTTTACAAACTATAAAGTAAAATATCACAAATATAATTTTTAAAAAATAACAGCATATGTTGTATGTATATGTATATTAAGTAGGATTATAGTTCCCAAATATCACTTAAAATATATTTTTTTTTTTGTATTTGGAATACTGCGTCCTAATAAGAATTGTTATTTTTTTTTTTAAATTATATCTTGTTCTGGTAATAACAAATGCCACAAAAAAACAATCAGCGAAATAGGTGATGCTCTTAACACATTTTTCCTTTTTATTTTTTTAAAGCAATATCTATTTTTTGATCCCGCTATCATTGAAAAAATATTATTTGTAATGTTAACCATGTTAATTTGTTGTTAGTTTGATTAAAATGAGCGATTAAAATGTGTACTAAAATTGTTAAAAATGAAAAAAATTTAAATTGGTCCTACAAAAAATTGGCTAATGAATTGAAGGTTTGCCGTTAAACTGTTTTCAATCAAGTAAATTTGACCATTAATGGAAACTTGATTTGATAATAGAAAAAGGTCTGCATAATATTGTGAAGGCTAAGAAATTTGAAAGCATATTGAAAAGAGTTCCAAACACATCTGGTAGAAAGCTAAAGCTAATACAGGCTTAAAAGCATACAAAGTTCAAAAAGTTCCAGACAGGAATACTGCAAAAAATTTAGAAGCTAAATAGAAGACACGAAAATTAAAATCAATTTTTATACAAAAATACAAATTTTTATATTGGATGACGGAACGTTTGTACTGGAAGATTTTTCACAGCTTTCAGCTCAAAATATTCATGCTGCTAATGCTCGAGGAAATGCTTAAGATAAGTTAATGACCCAAACGCAGACAAAATTTCCTAAAAAAATTTCCTAACTGGTATGTCAAACTTTATGCAGTTGCAGCAAAAGAAGCAAGTCATATGTTACAGTGGGCTCTATAAATTCCAAAATATACATAAAAGCAAAAAGCGTTTTTTTTTTCCTTAAGAGAGCACAATGTGTCTACTTATTTTAAGCCTGATTTGACATTATGTCATTTTAGCAAGAAAGCTCTGCAATGGTACCAAAACAATAACCTAGTTTTTGTACCAAGAGAGCTCAATCATCTTGTCCGGAGCTCTTGTGAAAAGGGAATTAAAGAGTAAAAAAAAAATGTACACAGTATTAAAGTTTTTATAAAGAGTGTCTGAAACAACTATCAAATCTCTAATGAAAAGGTTACCAAATTATATTTTCCAGTGATCTGTAATGTAATATCAATTAAATAAAAAAACAAAACTAAGATCAACCGTTTTCACATTATTGATTTTTTTTTAATGTTTATTCTATTTCGGTCCTTATGTAAGAATTTTTTTTTCTTTTTTATTAAGAAAAGCCGCTATTTGACCAATATTTTTTTATTATTCAACATTTAATTGATAACGGTTTTTTTTTTAATTTTCCTTTAAAATCAAATATTTTCAGCTGGTTGAACACCTTATTTACTTTGATTCAAATATAAATTTAACTATTTTATTATTATTATTATTATTTTTTTTTTAATATGTTTAACTTAAGCCTTTCGTAGTGATTTTTGAATTAAATTAAAACCAAGCCGAATTCACATCATAAAACAAACAAATTTTAAAAGTTTTCGTGAAAAAATTCCTTTCTGCGCGATGTGTAAAAAGAATATTTTGAGGGTAGTGGAACTTTATTTCGTGTACCTAGTGATGAGCAAAATATATAAATTTATATAAAGTTTTGAAAAAAAAAAAAAAAACAATAAAATTTTTAATTTTAGTGGTAGAAAAAAAAACTTATTAAAAATATTTAGTTTTCTATCGCTAAACTGGTGGAACTCGTTCTCAATAGGAACTACAGGACATAATATATATGTATGTATGTATGTATGTATGTATGTATGTATGTATGTATGTATGTATGTATGTATGTATGTATGTATGTATGTATGTATGTATGTATGTATGTATGTATGTATGTATGCATGTATGTATGTATGTATGTATGTATGTATGTATGTATGTAAGTATGTATACTGGGCAAATTGAATGTTTTTAATAAGATTTTATTTTATATTTATTTTATTCTACGTTATTTAATTATTTATCAATAGTTGTTTTATATATTTATTAAGCTTGATATCAGCTTTTTTATATAAAAATAACTTTATTTCATTCCAATATTTCGCTACCATATTGGGTAGCTTTTTCAGGGAAATTTAAACAATTTAAAAAAATAACGATATATTGTTAATTGTTTATAAAACAAACATTGATATATGTAAATGAAAAAGATCGTAGGCAATTCTTAATATTTAATTCTTTTAACTTAAATAAAAAAGCTTTTTTTTTATAAAAATCGATTGATTTTTATATTTTTTTTTCGAGCATACTTTTCGAGTTACTTTTTGATTTTTTTAGGTAAAATAGGGTATACCATGAGCATAAATAAAAGTTACTTTTTACTTTTCGAGCAAAAATATTTTTTAACTAAAAACTTAAGCTTTTTTGTGCTTTGAGCGCAGTGTTTATTTTAAAACTCTGCTTAAAAAAAAAAAAAATAAAACAGAATTTTTGAACTTTGTAAATCAGAAGTTTTATATATGTATATGTATGTCCTTGTTTAATAGCTTAATATTAAAGTTTTTGAAATAAAATATTTTATCAGCCTATAAAAGGTCTTAACTACCCTTAAACTTAGCTCTTTCTCGTTATCTATTGTTTTTGTTTGTTTTTGTTATGCTTCTTTTATTTCTGGCCATTTTACAAAACAATTACAAACAAAGTCATCCGGTTAAACAAACTTTTTCTTCCCTCCCTCAATGAGACACAACCAAATAAACAAAACATGCATGAAAAAAGTTCTTGCACTATTGTTTAAAGACGGGGTGGTGAATAGTGCAATATAAATTATTATTTGTGACTTGCCTCTCTTGATTCACTTGCAGCTTTTGTTCTCTAAATGTATACAAAACTATAATACATAAAATTATCAACACACCTCATAATCGATATAAACGTTCAACGATAAACATGTTTTAAGCAATTATTTCAGAAAGAATTAGATTTTAAAACAAGCTATAAAGCCAATATTTTACATTGAACTACCATATTTGTAAAAAATTACATTACATGGGAAGAAATACTTATTAACAAAATAAAAAAAAAACTGTGATTCAAATTAAACAATTTATGTTAGTAGGTCTGTAATAATTCAATTACAAATTGACTAATGTTCAATTATAAAACGAGTGCTCTTAAATTTGTTTTTTTACAGTTTATCGTCAGATGAAATCAAGGCTAAAGTTGATTCCTATAGACAAAAATTAATGGGACAAGGAAAAACGGATTTACCAAAAGATGAATTTGGTAGAATAGCGTAAGTATTGAACTGATTATCATAAATAATAATATACAATAATAATAAGAAAACATAATTTATGTAATTCATAAATTTTTAACCTAATTTCTAGTGTAAATATTTCTTACATATTTACATGAATATGCAATAAAATTTGGGTTATAACCCAAATATAATTTGATATATTCAATTTTCATAGAAACATAGGAAAAGTATAAATATTCACTAATAGTTTTTTATTATTTATAATATTAAGTAATTTTTTCTGAAAAAATCAATATATTGCTTCCCATTTGACAGTTTAACTCGTAAACTTGAAACTCTGTTTACGGCCATTTTTATATGTAAAATGGTAGAACATATAGACATACTATACATATATGAATATGTTTAAAATAACATATCCCACCAAAAAACGTTATTACCAAAAAGCGTTTCTTTAATCGCCTTTTAAGTCTTTACCTGATTCCAAGAGTGCCTGTAGAAGGAATAATTTATATATGCAATGGTCCTACTTCCCAATTCTAAGGTAGCAACATGAAAGGGAGAAATATAGAAAATAAATAACTTTTAAAATATTTATTTTTTCTACTGCTGAAATTATAATGAGTACAGAAGACACACTTTGTTGCGCTTTCGAATGAAAAAACCATATATCATTTCCATGCATACACACTTATTTTTCTAAAAATCTGTGCTAGTTCTGTGGTTTTAAACAGATTTTTAATGAGTAATTTTTTATCGCGTTTGTATGTATCTCTACAAAATGTTTTTGTCATAAAAATATTTAATCTAAAAAAGGGTTTTTGGTTCTCATAGACTATATGAAGTTTGTGCAAAGTAAAAAATTATAAATACATTATATTAAGTTTTTACATAACGAGACTTTTAGGTTATTGACACCAAACTTTTTTTTCATTATAGTTATTATTATTTTTTTCTAAATATAATTGTATACAAAATGTTTAGGGATCGACCTTAAAAATAATTTGTTTGTCTAGTCTTTTTTTAAAATCAGATAAGGATTTCTTTTTCTAAGAAAGAAATTTTTTAATATATTTAACATTTTTTTAAATTTTTTTTCTGCCACTCCAGAAGACATTTTTTTAATTACAATTAAAAAATTTCTTGGTTTATTTGTCAAATCAGACTAGTTGTAAAATAAATAGCCGTTATATGAGCATATTTGTAATCTGAAAAGCAAAACAACCCTCAGAGAGCATAAATGAAATCAACTTCTAAATAAATTTTTGGAGAAAACCGCTCCGTAAAAAATAGCGAAAGTATAATCATTCATAAGGAATTGAGAACAAAAAAGTATGTGAGTGCTGTATGAAAATAAGTAGAGAAAAAGCGTTTTTGCAAAACTGTATGCAGTTGTAAAAAGTCTTCCAAAACCTTAAGATTAAGTATAAAATGGGTTCCATTTAAAAAATATAATATAATAAAAAAAAATAATAATTATATATAAATAAAAATATACAAAAAAGATTTTCATAAAACGAATTATAATATGAACTAGTTAATAAGTTTTGCGAGAAAAATTATTAGTAACAAAACAATACAAAAATTAAAAGAATGATAAAACGAAATTAAATTATGATAAATCGATAAGTGCTGCTGTTGCCAAATTTATCTAAGAACGCGCTGATTTCAAATAAACGATTATTTGTTGGCAATTGAAAACTAAAGAACAAAAAGTTTTTGCAAAAAATTTAAATAAAGTGTATATGTATTCGGAAAAATTATTTTTGTTGAAAAATAAACACCACCAAACCCATACGCCGCCCCAATATGGTGATGTACTTAATTCTATTTAGAACTCTTCTATTACTCACTACATATTCTTTTTGAGTTTGTTTCATTAACAACCCTTAAGTCGAATGCAACATACAATTGCAGATATGTAAAGTGGATAAGTAACTCGTATAGTGAACTCATTTAACATCTATAATAAACTGAAGAAATGTTGAAAAGCAATCACCAACCTACTTAAACTTCTAGCATTTAAGCAACAAACCACTTAAAAGTCTTCCAATGGTTTTAGTCATTTAATTAAACTAGTTTAGGGCAAGTAAAAGTCAAATAAAGTTCTCTTATAACGAAAAAAAAAAACAAAACCAAAAAAAAAAAAAAAAAAATAAATTAAAAATGAGATTAAGAAAAACTTTGGTAGGATAACTAAACGTCTTCGTTTTCTTTGTTTACAATGCTGATGTAATATTAACAAATGTTTATAAAAAAAAAAATAAATAAATAAACTTTATCTTATAATTGTAAATTGAAAATAAAAAAGAAATAAAAATAATATTGTTTTAAATCAGAAAATAATAATAACAATTAGAATTCGATTAATATATAAAAAGTTAAAAATAAATTAGTTGAAAATTGTGTGAACTCAATCAAAAACTGGAGCAAACCTGATACCGTGCTCAAACGTTTAAATTGATAACAAAAAAAAAAAAAATATTAAATTGGCTTGATATAGTTCAATCAATCCAAAAAATCATTATAAAATCGATTAAAGAATATAAATAAATGCAACAACTATAATAGAAAATTATACAACGTCTTTCGTTTTGAAAAATGTAATAAGTAAAGTCCTTTTTAACTGATCCAAAGTCTTCCAAAAGTATTAAAAATACATTTTGTATCAGAATAACAAAAAAAATATTCATCATTAAATGTCTTCCTAATTATTTAATAATAAAAAATAAAACAACTTTACTACAAAAATATTTAAATACATACATACATAAATATATTTATATAAATATTTTGTATACAAAATATAAAAAAATTAAATAATAACTGAAAAGTATTAATATCGATGTAACGAGCAACACTACCGAAAAAAAAAATTAAAATCTAAATATTTTAACAATAAAATAATATAAAATAGATAAAAATACGTGAAATTGTTATACTAACGTATAAATGTTCATATAAGACAAAAATCATTATGTTATCATCTTCTATACAGCAACAAAAGTTCGAATCGCCCATTATACAAAATAACTCTGCCAACACAAGACCAAAAAAACGCCGTAAAAAACGAAAAAAGTTACTAAGAAACAACAATAATGTAGCCAGTAATTCATCATTGTCCACAACTACCACCACCACACAAGTGGTAAAACAAAAAACGATAGCGAGAACTCAACAATATTTCCAGCATGATAATCGTTTAGGACAAAAAGAAACAAAAATACGACAACAAAATTTAATTTCTTCTTCCTGTCTTTCCTCAACTTTCAACAAATTCACCACAGAAAATGAAATACTGTATAACGAAGTGGCAAAAAAATTTAAGCCCTTAAACACTACTACAGTAAATAAGAAAAAAGCACAAGAGTCTAAAAAGGGATTTTTTAAATATAATGCTCAGAGAAAAATAAAAGCTACCGAGAAACAAAAAAAGAAAAAGAATTTAGCTCTTAGGACAACACTCAGCAGACCCCCTAAAATAAATCCATCATCATCTACTCTTGCTCTCACGCAACCAAAATACTGTTTATGCTCTTTTAAAGGGGAGCAATACAATTGTTATAATAACAACGGAAATAATAAACAACTACCCGATTTTTATAATATAAATAAAACGTTAACAACATGCTCGTCTGTCACCTCCACTTCTCCTACAGCCGGCATAACAAATTGCACAAAATTGTTGCCAATAGCTGAAAATAATTTACCAAAAATACTTGAACTCTTACAAAATCAATCACCTACATTGCTTTTGGAAACTTTGATAAATAATGCAAAATTATTGAACTATAATAAGGAATTGAAAAGGTATGTACAAACGTACATACTTATATTTAGAAATAATATTTAGATAATATTATTGCGAATATGCCCTACATTTTTTTTTAACAAAATGACCGCGATAAAGTTTCCGTATTCATTAGAATAAGGATTGAAATATATGCACATATTTGTCAGTGCAAATTAACAACATTAACAATTCTAAAAATATTTTCATAATTGAAGAAGCGCTTTTCAGATTTTCTATTTTGCAGGTATTTTGAAGATTTAAAAAAGTAATTTTGACGATTTTTCAAAAATTTGAATTTTGCTTATGCCCATGTCCTATAGCCACTAAATTACTGTTATATATTTGTAAATTGTATTACTCTATATACATAAGAATATAAAAGGAAGTGTATACTTTGATGTTACCACTAACTGCGGAAACGGGTCGACCGATTTCAACAAAGATTCAAGGTACGTAGAGGTTTAGATGGTTTATGTGAAGTTTGCATGAAATCGGCCCAAAGGTTCCGGTACCAGATATGGTATATATGTATGTATAATTACCTATCGAACCACAATTCATCATCTGCCCTTTGAATTATAAATATGAACATTTCTATTAATGTAAATATTTATTTCTTCAGGTTGTCAATTGTCGCTATGTGAATATTTTCGGTTTTCTTAAAACATATTCATAAAAACTGAAAAGTACGTTTAATATTCCAACGTAATTTTTTATATATTCAATACGTACATATTGAGTTTTCGTGACAATATTTTCTAATATATAAAAAGAAGAGTACACTTTGATGTTACCACTAACTGCGGAAACGCATCGACCGAAATCAAGCAGGGTATGTTGGGGAGGGTCTGTAGATGGTTAGTATAAAGTTTGCACAAAATCGTGCCAGTGGTTCTGGAGATATGACATTTAGATTTTCCTATATATTTCCATACAAATATTAACAAAACGCCCTCCATTTTCCATATTTTGTTTTTTTATTGTCACTTGAAAATATGTTTTTTCTTGAGTTATTTAATCTTCCCGGGAAGATTTTTGGGATTATTTTTCGGGATCCCGGGAAATGAAAAAAAGTGACTACGATTCGAAAGCATATCTTTATATTGTGACATTTCTTTTTCATAAAAGTATTTTCTTTAAGGTTTTTTTTTATAACTTTATGTTTAAAAATATTTTTACAAATAATTTGATATAATTTTTGAGGTAATGGGTTAATTTTATATATTGTTTTTTAATATGTATTAAAAGAAACGAAACTGTTTTCTTGGTAAAGGCCGAAGCACCAGCGGATTAATGCGTCATTTGAGATCATTGCACAAAGCAATCTGGAAGAAAAAGTTAGCTTTTATGAAAAATCAGAAGCAACTGCCATCAAAAATTAAAAAAAAACTCAGCCCACGTTACCAATACTTCAAAATTTCCATAAAAAAAGAGCTAAAATCTTTTGAGAGAAGTGGTCAAAAGACTCAAAATATTGTATCATATGTTAAATGCACTTTTATCTATTCGTCCAACATCGATATAAAGTGAACGAGTGGGTTCTGTAACAGGGCAATTTGTTAATAAAATCAGAAATAAACGTTCTGACCAGTCAATAAACGCTTTGAGCATATTAAAAGATTATTTTCTGTCGTTAAAAATTTTTACGTTATATTTTTTTAATAATCATTGTATTTATTTATTTATTTAAATTTCGGCAACCAAGCCTCTAGCCCATAATTGGCTACAAACTTCTACTAAAAAAAATTTACAATGCTTTTTACTTAAACTATAAAAATATAATGTAAAAATTTAAATATAAGTAAATATAAGGGAATTAAAAATATAATGACAAGAAAATTGCACAGAAAATATAAGCCAAACTAACCAAACTTGAGACCAAGATTGAAATATGTAAATGGATAGAGAATGGTCATTCAATTAAGTACTATTATCAGACAACTCGCGAAAAAGTTTTTTCCTAAAAGAATCAATATTAACATCAAACGTCCTTAAAGTATCCGATAACCTTTTATAAGTTCGTGCCACTCTCATACAAAAAGATCGTTCCAAAATTGAGGTCAATCTTGGTATGATCAACTGTCTTTTTCTATTAGATCTACAAAACCTAAAAAACTTAACTAAATATTTAGGTATCTGCAACTTACATGTTTTTACACGTTTACATGTTTTTGAAATTGAATTCTATTGATTTTACTTTTGATCTCATAGCCGAAGTACCTGTATTTTTGTTTTTTGTGTTCATATTTGATATCCTATCTAGAGAATAATATTTTTTTTAATTAGAAATATTTTTACTCAATTTATATTTTAAATTCAAGTTTCTTTATTAATTTTTATAGTTTTGAAGTGTTTCTTTTACACTATAGACGATTTTATGCTTTTTAATAAAAAGCTTTTTATTAATTAAAAATAAATTTACTTCTTATTTATTTTGCTGCAGGATCCCGGGATCCCGGGAAATTAAAAAATAAATCTCGCGGGAAACGAAAAATTCCGGGAAAAACCCCTACTTAGAAAGTTAGCAAACCATGTATCGTAATCTCTTATGGCATTCGGTATTTTTTATGTCTTATGTCTCATATGCCATGCAAGATATCTAGAAACAAGTATCGAAATCTGAGAATATGTATCTAAAGTATGATAATATAAAATATTTTTATTTTCTTATATGGTTGCTGGTTCAAAACAGTAATATGCTGACGACCTGTTATAAGAGAAACATTGTGTACTGTCAATCCCAATCATTTTTCTAAATAATAGTTTTGATATTTGTTCTCAAGGCATATTTAGTCATCAAGTAAAAGTAGATCGTAAATAATTTGTTGATTTTTATACCCGTCACCAAAAAAATGGTAGGGGTATATTTATTTATTTCGACATTCCGTTTGTAACACATTGAAATATCCATTTTAGACCCCATAAAGTATAGATTTTTTGAATCAGGGTTTCATTTTATGACGATCTAGCTATGTCCGTCCATCTATCCGTCTGTTGAAAGCAAGATAGAGGTCGGAAAAAACGTCTTTCCAACATCGAATAAAATGCAATTGTGTTCAACGCAATAACTTAGAGCCATGAAATTTCGAATGTATATTTCCTAAGTAAAAAAACTGCTTAAATCTATGCATTAGGAAAGGAGTTATAGATCAAAATGTACGAAAATGTATACCGCACAGTGTATTTTTCGGCATATATAAAATTAAAAACGTAATAAAACTGACAAATTTATATGAATGTTTCTGAAATTTTACAAACATAGACTTTGTACTAACGGAAAATAAATGTGCAATGCCCACTTTTACGCCCACCTCCCATATAACGCTTTATCTCAAATTCAAAAAAATTTTCTATGAATAAAGATTTTGGAAGAATAAAGGACTGTATTGGTATATCTTAGTTGAATTTATTAGTAGAAACTACTTCGACACGCCCACTATACGCCCACTTTTCACGTAATTACTACTAATGAAATTTAAAATCTCATAAATCCGGCAAAATTAGAGGTGTGATGATGAAATTTTGTACATTAAGTTTTCAAGTCAATTTCATTATTATGCCAGAAAATGAAGGTAGCACGCCCACTTTAACGTCTACCTCCATATAACGCTTTATTTTAAATTCATATAATTTCTCTATGGGCAAAGTTTTTGGAAGAATAAAGGACTATATTGAAATATATAAGCTGTATTTATTAGAAACTTTATAGACACACCTACTTTAACGCTCACTTCCATTGAAAGAATAAATTTACGAAAATATTTTACTAGCATATCGAAGTTATACAAAGAAAGTGATACAGTAATAATTCCATAGCGATTACAGTTAATTACAAAATAATAAATTTTGTGCTTTTAAAGTACATCAAATTGATGGTGGGTATAAAAAATTCGGCACAGCCAAATATAGTGCTCTTACTTGTTGTTGTTGTTGTATATATATTTGAAAAATTGGTTCAGTACATTTTTTGCAATAACTTTCTTAAAGTTATAAATTAAAATAAGTAAAAGCTTAACAATTTGCATATTTAAGAATTTAATGAAAAGTATCAAATAATTAAATTGAAAACTAATTGTTAAATAAAATTTTATATTATTTCTTTTTAAATAGTAATAAACATTTTAACAAATAAAAAGGTTATAAAAATCAAAAATATAAAGTTATCGTGAAGATATCTACGACAACAAAGGGAATGTAAGATAAGTATTTTGGATCCGCCATTTGCATTAGCATTGTTGGAATAAACCAGTTAGCTATTGTGATTTTTCAATTATCTATTATGTCGTCCATTTTAATACGGTCTTGTATTGTATCTTGTGAAATAAGTGGGTATATCCCCTATAGTGAGTTGTCCCCTATTCTTATCTAAACATCTAGGAAAGTGAGTTGTCGATAATAGGTCTAAAGTCTCCAGGTTTGTTCTAGTTCAGAGGTCATTGTTCATTGAAATCCTACCGACTGTTTTCGGGTATAAGGAGAGTATCTTTCGAAATCTTTCTATCTCGCTGACTCCTTCAATTGATTAAAAAAAACTTAATCAAGAAATCCGTTTCGCCTTATTGATCTCACTTCTGTACTTAATAAAACTCTTCTTATAATTGTCCTAATAAAACTTTAGTTTGGTTTTGTTTGTCTTGTTGGAAAGCCTCTTTTAGCTAGCATCTTCTTCCTAGCTTTACCCAAATCTAGGACAAATTCTTTGAAGCTTGATGTTAGGATCTGATACGCGATCAGAGTCAATTATATCCATAACTTCTACCAAATCGCCTTTTTTGGATTCATAAAGGGTTTATGCTGCTCTATATACATACGTTTTCAGTTCCAAGTTTATATTTTCTTGATTAGATAATGATCTTTCGATTGATATTCAGCATATTACAATTGTTACAAATTATAATTTTCCTAACGTTCTTACTTCCCCACTGTGAATGCCGAGCATCGCCATTACATCGTAAAACGATATCTTTATTTTATAAAGCATTGTTCGTAAGTGTCAGGACATTCTCATTGGGTAGATCCTGTTAAAAATATTTTCGATTTATAAATGAGATCAAAATTGGTCTCCTGAAACCTGTTTTTAAACTCACCGTTACAATATCGCGATTACTGTTTTATAAAAAATTTTGACTCCAATTTGTTCTATCAACCATACAAGTTCTCGCCTTGTCTTATTTTAGGTATACGTAAGTATATAAAAAAATTAGCATTGCCCTAACCTAAAACCCTATTCCTATAGATATAAGATTCCTGGAAAAAATTTAAGGAACATAGCTTCTCCTCGAGCTGCAACTATTGCTGGGTTTTAGTTTTACCATATTCGTGATCTCTTTTGAATAGTTGAATCCTTGAAGTTTCCATACGAGTCTTAGGCTAGATTGCTCTTTGAACTCTTTTAAAACTGACACTGTCTTTTTCTTTAGGGTCTTTCTTTAAGGTGCTTGAATGAGGGAATTAGTATTGCCAGCATTCACAGTTAGTGTCCAAACGTAATTTAATTCTGACGTTACGTAATTTTATATTGTTTTTCGGCTTGCTTTTAGAGACGTAATTATTCTTGTGTTAGTGGGAGAAGACTGTGTGGCTGAGTTAATTTTTCATAAATTTTCACAAAAAATATCACATGCATGCTCAGTATGTTCGATGTGTGTCTAGTCCCCTTTATTGTTTATAACAACAATACTATAACAAATTCGAACGATATAATTTTACTCGGAATGCTGAATATTATTATAACTTTTTATACTAAATTATAAACAAATATTAGAGCAATATATAGTAGATAGTTATAAGCACTGTGGTGGGGACCATCAGCTATTTAAAATTTAATAAATTACTCTATTTAAATTAATCATTTGATATTTTTTTAGAGTTCGCGATACTCATCAAATAGCCGAGGCTCAACAAGAAAAGAACGCAAAATTGAGAGAAGCTTTTAATATTTCCGAATATTTTGTCGAAGGCTCCAGTTTTGATTCAGAGCGTAAAGCTAAAGAAGATTTGGCTAAAAGTTTGGCTTTACAAAAAGAACTGGACGTGCAACGTGAGCAAGCAGCCGCAGCAGCGGCAAAAGAAAAGCTATCAAGCAAACGTTATGCGTTGGTACGTACACCATCCGTGGAGCGTGATATATCTACTGGTGTTGTAGGAAGTGGTGATAATGCCGATCATACAATTAAAAAGAAAAAGAAGAAAAGAACGCGTGAGAGGTAAGTTATTATCAATTCTGTAAACATACATTTAAAGATAACAGTTGATATTTAAATTTGTTTTCTAATTACTTTTAGCTCTGCCAGTCCTGAACGCAAAAAAGATAAGAAGAAGAAATCAAAAAAACACAAAAAGGAAAGGTAAGTCATTAGTAAATCTAATTCGACAGCATCTCGTAAATCTTAAATTTTATAGGACACATTAAAAAAAATTTTCAGTTTTTAATGTTTTTTTATGTGTATTAATAAACAAATAAATCTAGCTTTATTATTTTGTATTAAAGTAGTGTTTTTTATGTTTTTTTTTTTGTTATTTAATCATTGTTGATTTTCATATTTTTAGTTTAAATAACATTGAACTTTATAATTAAAAAATTGTTAAATGAATTCTTTCTTCTTTATCAATTGCTTCATATTTTTATTCTCTACTTTCTCTGAATTTTTTTTTTTTCAATTAACGAAACAAAATCTAATGAAATTTATCAAACAAAAACCAACCAAACAGGAGTTCTTACGAAAAAGAAAGAAAAAAGAAAAGAAAAGATTAATTATCTTCTTTATTTGTCTTTTTTTAGAATTTGAAAAGTAATTAATAATTATAAGTTATTGTTACACTAACAATCATTTGTTATCAAATTTAAAAGAAGGATATCCAGAATACTATGTACAAAGTATTTAAACAACATATATTTTTTTTTATAAAAAATATCAAAACAAAATCTTTTTCTTATAAAAAAATCTTCATTAATACTTTATATTCTCTCCCTAACTAAATATTTATTAATCCATTATTATATCTTTATTGTAAAAATTATGTTCAGCCTATATACATATAAACAAAAAAGAATATTTTTTTTCGAAGTTTATACATTTTTTATATACAAAATTCCTCAGCTTTAACCATTTTAAACATTAAAAATGGGTAAGTAATCAACTTTATTTGCAAACTCATGTTTATGTTTTATACTACATATTAAGTTTTTATATTTATGTAACTAAATTATGCTGTGCATAGGAAAGACAACTAGAATATAAATTTAAATGATAAATCCTAACATTACCAGTTTAAAATAATTTTCGACATTTTCATTTAGAACTAAGTAATAAAAGAAAAACCAACAAATTAAATAATTTAATATTACATTTGGCCAAATCAAAGAATAATCTTACCCCCCATATTAATAAAATTTAAAATGAGCTTGTAGTCTATTTTCTCAAAATAGATGGTAAAATTTTTTAATTAAATTACAATGTTGTGCAGTACACTTTTTATTTAAACAAATTAAAACAAACTTTTTTTCTACCAGAAACTACGTTTCGAGTAATCTCCAAGTCGTTCTTTAACTTCGTTAGGACTTGAGAAACCATTTTCGTGGCAACTTTTCACAAGCTATTTTTCATATGTGATTATTAAAAGTTTTCGATGTTTTTTTCGAACTTCCAATTTGCTTGAGATTTTGAGTTGAATATATGCTTAATGTACTTATAAGTCAAACTTTTTCAATTTGAGTGTTTTAAAAAAAAAAAAAAAAAAAAAAATTAATTTGCAAAAATAGCACCATCTAAACAACAGCAAAAAAATGCAACACCGATCAAATATATTTGTTAACATTTTCAACAGAAGGTTTAGTTAGAATGTTTAGTTGAAAAAGAGGAGCAATAAAAGCCCAAACCCTTGACTGGTATACACTTATGCCCAATTAGCATGTTGTACGCTAATAAGGTTTAATAAGAGAGTCTACTTTAAACTGGCTTATAGGAGATTTATTAGATTTTTTGTTTTATATAAAATTCCCCTATACATATGTGTCTTTTCTATGCCGCTGTGAACATTTTATATTTTTTCTTAAGTTTTATTTAGAAATCATTCTTATCTCTAAAAATACACTGTTTTTCATTTAAATTTGAATTACTATAACATATTCTGCTACTTTTTTCTTTTATTTTTCGTAAAAGAAAATTACTTATTATATTACCCAATAGAACGCACTATTTAAACAAGATGTTTCAATTTGTTTCAATGCATTTAAATTAAATATAAAAATATTTATTACAAAATTATTAACACAAAATTCTTTACATTTTGAGACGTTTTTAAACAGAAAAAACTTAAATATTATTTAACATTAACATTTCAATGCTTAAGGTACTTATTGAATATACATAAACAAATATAAAAATAGTGTTTAATCGTAATAAGAAATAAAATCCGAAATAAAATACATTTTTAGATATAAAATTTTTGCCTTTATTTTATTGTTATAAGAAAATACAGAAGAGTTACTGTGAGTTACTCTGTAATTAGATCTAAAAAAAAGCATTTTTGAATTCAAATTTATTAAGAACATAAATTCGAACAATTTTGTCTTCGAATCGAATAATGCAGGTTTGCCAGATTCATAACAGAAAATTAAAAGTGAAACATACTGTTGATATTTCTAAAAAACAGTATTTTTTGTCTAAAAATCATCTAAACATACATACATACTTACTTTTTACTCACGTGAATAATATCAAAAGTTGTTGTACATATAGGGCCGTATTCATAAAAAATATTTTAGGTTTATAAAAGGCTTATTTGAACCTAAAATATTTTTTATGAATACGACCCAAGGCGAATTCAATATCAGGTGATATCATCCCTGCAACAAACACAAAAAGGCCAAGAGAATGTCAAAATACAAAAAAAAAAAAAAATTTTTTTGTTTACTTTTAATTAAAATTTTATTTTTATAAATTTACGCGAAAATTTAAAAAAAAAAATAAGTATTTTTAATTTATTACATAAATTTGTGCCAGTTTATATCACATATTTGTGTTTTATATCACATTTTTCACAACTTTAAATCACTAGGACAAACACAACGGAAATTATGCATTTTCTGAATTAAAAACATTACAAATGTTGTTTATTCAAATTATAAAATGTGTTTTACTTATTTTCCAATAAGTTATTGCACAAATATTAGTATTTTTAAAATTTTTTCCCACAAATTTTACCACTTTTATAAAAATTTTCAATCAACGCACGTAAAAATTAATTTAAATGTAAACAAACTTTGACATTGTGCCGTAAAAATAAAACGAACAAAAAACAATCAGCTGGCTTCTTAACATCACCTAATATTGAATTCGCCTTGATACGGCCCATAGTTTTTCAGTTTGACATTTCTTTTTCTCAGATATGGTTTTTTCGGGCTTTTTTCGGGTTTTTTTTTTGTATTGGTTTAATTTTAGTCTAAAGTTGAGCTAAGTTTTTGCATAGTAAAATTGTGACACGTGTCTTGGAAAAAATTTAAATGAATAAAAAAATAGTAATTTTAAACCCAAGCTCTTATACATATATTTTCGGGAAAAAAATGTTTAAAATGTGTAAATCGTGCTTCACAAACTATTCACTTAAAAGTTAAATACTTTTTAAAGGTGAACTCTCCTTTAATCTTGCGAAATTTCGTAGTTTTACTCTTGTTGACGTGTGCACCATTTTTAACACAATTTAGATACATATTTAATATTTGATTGTGAGAAATAAATTATAATTGTCTGGTAAAAAGACCTACATCTTTGAATTTCAGAAAATCAAAATTTTATAGTTTTTAGTTGCATATTTGATCCTTTTGGTCCGTTTTTTGTAAAAAAAAAATTTTGTCTTAGCATTTGATTTGGTTATATTTTTTATTTCTGAAAACGAAAATTTGCGTGTTCAGAAGGGTAATTCTCTGTTTTTGTCATCGCGATATTGTTGCAGTTCAGAAAATGCTAAATATATACAATGAGGTTCCAAAAACTTGTATCTGTGATGGAATATGTAAAATTTACGTAAAAGGCAAACTTTAAAAAAAGCCTTTCCCTAAGTATTTAAACAAATAAATTTATATATTTATAAAGAAAAAAGAATAAAATTAGACGAATTAACACAAAAGTTGATTTTTATTGCTTATTCTGATCAGTCTATATTATAATTAGTAGAGATTGCAAAGTAATTCTAAAAAATAACAATAAAAAGCAACATCAAATAATTAACAAAATTTGCTTAGATTTTGTAACTCCTTTTAATAA
This sequence comes from Phyto melanocephala, assembly GCA_941918925.1. Classification (NCBI taxonomy): domain Eukaryota; kingdom Metazoa; phylum Arthropoda; class Insecta; order Diptera; family Rhinophoridae; genus Phyto; species Phyto melanocephala. The sequence goes on along the minus strand of OW799235.1, from coordinate 135,472,701 downwards.
ATTAAATGAAAATAATGAACTACAAAGTAAAGAAACAATACATGCTGAAGAAGTCACAGAAGCTAATTTAGAATCCATGAATGAAATGATATCTGATGGAAAACAATATATGATTCGAAGATCTACAAGGAAAACAAAGGGAAAGCTGTCAGAAAGTTATAAAGTAAACACCGTGACAGTTTTTTGGAGTCGCGATCATAGGAAGAAGTATTAAAAAGAAACGATAAGCAAAGTGGCGCCGCTCATAAAAAACACAATTATTTTATGTATAAATTATTTTTTTATTTATGCATTAAATAAATGTTCAAACGAAACAAAGATAAAAATATTATAAATCGTAATGTAAGAAGAAAAACATTTCAAATAGACAATTTTTTCAAAGACTATTTTTTAAATTAATTTATAAAAAATTTTATCAAGTAAAATATATAAATATCAAATAAAAAGGCTTGACCAAGAGCATACAGTAAAAAAAGTTAAAATCCTTCCTAAACAAAATGGCGGATAACTTTTTTCTCAGCCCCATTGAAATGAGTATCAAATAAAAAGGCTTGACTACTAGCTAACTATGTAAAAATTTAAAATCAAATATGGCGTCCGAAATAATAAAGCAAAATGGCGATAAAATTAAAAAAAGCTGCGGCCACTATACATGTACACGATGGTGAAGGGTATTACAAGGCTTGGCACGGTGGAATATAACATTCTTACTTGTTTATTAAATTGCAACAAATTTGACACAATATTTCTACAAGTTTTCTTTTTGAACGTTAAGAATTCAATATACATTCGTTGTCTCACTCTTGCATATGCATTTTTTGCCGGTAGCAGGAATTCAATATAAAATTGCTGCAAATGTGTTAGTACAAACATTTTTAATGCTTAGTTTCAACCAGCAACTTCTTTTAGGTTGTATTTTTTATACCCTTCACACAGTGAAAAAGGGTATATATAGGTTTGTCATTCCGTGTGAAATTTCTACAATTTTCATTTCCGACCCCATAAAGTATATATTTTCTGAAAGCTTATGAATAGAGGAGTCGATTAAGCCCTGACCGTCTGTCCGTCTGTCCGTCTGACCGTCTGTCCGTGTGTATGTTGAAATCAACTTTTTGAAGCCCCCCGACATAGGTTGGACCCGGGTAAGGTATTAAAATATCAGAAATATTCGGGAGTAGATCGGTATTGAAAATCAGAAACATCGGTACATAAACAACTGAGATATGAGCAAAAACCCACGACCACCTCGATTTTCTTTTCATAAAAACAACATTACAACAACAACATACATACATACAAACGTGTATACTGGTTAGAGAAAACGTGGCATCGAATCCCAGCTGAGGCAAAAAAATTTTTTTTTAAATTTTTTTAAAATTTTTTTTTTTAATTTTTTTTTTATTTTTTTTTTTTATTTTTTATTTAATATATTATATATATTTTTATTATTATTTTTTTTAATTTTTTTTTTTTTAATTTTTTTTTTTATTTTTTTTTTGTTTTATATATATTATATATGTATATAATAATTTTTTTTTTTTTAATTTTTTTTTTAAATTTTTTTTTTTTAAATTTTTTTTTTATTTTTTTTTTGTTTTTTTTAACATACATACGTGAATTTACTGTTATTGCATGACTACACGTTGTGAAGGGTATATAAGATTCGGCACGGCCGAATATAGCGCTTTTACTTGTTTTTTTTTAATATAAATCTATTCCAAGAAAAGTTTTTTTTTTAAATTAAATTATTAAAATTTTTTGTTTAATAAAGTCATCAAAACATATTTTTTACGAAAAATGCTAGGCGCACAATTGCAACGAACGACGAATTTCGCTCGACACGACGAATTCGTCAGTAAAAATTCGCTGTGTAAATTCGTCGTATGAAGCCCAATAACGACGAAAAAGTAACATCTTTTATAGTTGATAAAATTGTTTACTGTTTGTGCAAAGAAAGAACAAATATAAACAAAGAATTTAAATTTTTGGTGAAACTCAGCCAAATTATACTTATAATTTCTGTCATAGCAAAGACTTCTTTACGTATAAGTAAACGTTTGCAACGAATGTCGTGGGTACGTGCAATAAGAAAAATTAAAATTTTGTTTTTGTATAACAGCTATAAGTGTGACCATATGAAAAAAGATCACTTAAAGAACTTAAACATTTAGCAAAATCCAAATAAAACCAATTTTTATAGTTAACCTTGTACCTTGTACTTGTTCGTCGTTCGCCGGCGTAAATAAATCTATTGCAGGCTTCGCCACGTACAGCGAATTTCGACCAACGCACAGTATTTGTATTTGGTACAAATACCGGCCAAAATTATTAAACGTGTTTTTTGAATTAAAAGTTATAGTTTTTTTATAGTATGTGGACTATATGGATTTTGATGCCCTTAATGCAAATCTGTTTTCCGTTTTTCTCTAGTACGTAAGGATTTTCTTTTAAACGCGTGGCATATTTCACCCCCTAAATCGTTGGGTTGCCTAATATATTTTTTTGTAACTTGAAAACGGGTTCTACGATTTTAATAGCAGGGGGATCAGAAGATGCATATAATGTAAAATATTTTTGTCTGTCGAGCTGCGTACTTAGTTCTTAAGATTTCTTAAAATTCAGTTTTGCCTTTTTGGCCAGCTTTTCAGGCCAAATACTCCTCTGTGCGACGCTATAATTGTACGCATTCTCATATAAACAAATGTGTTTTATTTTGGACGAGGAATATTCGCGGCGCTCGTTATCAGCAAAATTGTGAAAGAATTGAGAAAAGTCAACAAAATGCATTGCACCTACCCTATAAAACCCTTTCACTTAAGAAAATAATATTGATTTTATTTAGATGTTTTTTTTTTAGTTATAAAAATATTTAATATTTTTACAAAAACCAAAAAGCTCACAGATTTTGAAGCGGAAATAAATGGTCGCCCTTAATATTAATGAACAGTGTTGCAATAAAAGTATATTTTTCAAAGTCACTTCATACATACATATGTAGAGAAAAATCCTAAAAGCGCTCTAATTTATAGTAACGGAGATGAATACAAAACACCAATTTTAATTATTTATTTTTCTGCAGCCTTATTCTTTAACTCGCTAAAGCTTAATCTCTATCGCTAAAACTCTAAAAATTCTCTAAAACTTTGGTAGCTTTGTACCTGGGTTATCGCGATATAATCGCCCATCGCCCATCGGATTTGCGATTGCTGTGTTGTTAATACTCGTTCTGTGAAACTATAAAAAATGGGAATAAGTTGGGGGGAAAAAAAAACTTGAAATGTATAAGACCCGGTTAAATCCGTAAATAATTTAGATTTAAACATCAATTCTAAATATTTAAATATCAAAGTTCGTATTATACAAATCAAAGAAAGGTATTTCGGTAAATGTTTCTTTTTTTTTTGTTTTTAGTGAGTTTTAAAGTAGTCTATACATAGAAATGTGTATCATGTAATGTATTATTATAAAATTGTATGATCTATTTTGCCTACAAAGAAATAATATTATATTATTGCTGATTTTTTTTTTTTATTCAAAAAGCTTTTAAATGATAGCATGACACATTGGTTTATTTAATTTGTGTTAATTTTATTTCCAGTAAATCAAAGAAATCAAAGAGGTTACGAAATCGTAAAGGCAGCTACTCGGAAAGTAATGCTGAAAATGATAAAGAAAGTTTTGATGACGACACTGGTTCGGATAGTGAAACTGAAATAAAGAAAAATCGTAAAAAATCGAAAAAGGACAAGGTGAGTTCCTGAAAGAAACCAGCAGAATAATAAAAAAAAAACAGGAAAATTACATGATTAACAAATGAATAAATAAGATATAAAAGCATGCACTTTTTACTAAAATAAATTAAAACAAATTAATAATTTTTATTATGTACTATCAAATGTGTACCATTATCTGTTTGTAAATCCACAAAAAATACATTTTATATCGAACTTGATTAAAAACCATAATACCATTACTTTTTTCTCGCTTGATTTACTTTCTTTACTTTTAATCCTTAAATGAATTTGTTAAAATAACGAAACGTACCTACTACATACATACATACATACATGTGTATGTATTTCTTATGAAATAACAAAAACAAACATCGTTTTTTTTAAACAAGGTAATCAACGAGTGTTTTTGGCATATTTACTTTACATTAAATTTTCAACACTTTTTAATTGTTTTTTTTTTTGTTTCTAGTTTTCAAGTTAGGCAGATTTTAATAAAAAAAAATATATACAACTTCCGTTACTTCTTAAAAAAACTTGTAAGATGTTTATTTGAAATCTGTGTAATCGGAAACAAAACAACCTATATAAAATTTGATCGTCTTTATTTCTATTTTAAAATCACATATTGATGGCTAAATATAGAAATCACATGTTTAAAGTTTTGTTGGATAATTCGCTTAAAAACAAATCCCTTAAAAAAAATAAAATAACGGATTTTGAGCCACATAAAAAAGCCCTAAATCATTTCTTTAAATTCTTTAAGTTTTATTAGTTTTTTCTTTCTGCTTCTCTCTTGTAAAGTAACAGAAAATCAAGAAACGCCTTTTCTATATTGAGCCATTAAGATATGCTTTTGAAATTTACTTTATGTTTTCATTTATTTTTGTTATATTTTTACATTACAAATAATTTATAAAAACAAATATATGTATATGTATATTATATAAATAATAATTAATAAAAAAAACACAAACTTTTTTATATACATATATACACACATACATACATCCATAAATATATAATATACAAGTATACAAATGAAATAAATCAAAAATCCTTGGCGCTTCATTTAAAATAGGATAGCTTTCGAAAGGCTCTTTTGTAGTTTTGTAAGTACTTTCATTTTAGACATTCTTTATTTATTTACTTATTTTTTCTTATTGTAAGCTTATAAAAGAAACTTAGTTTGTATATTTATTTACCAAGAAAACCAATTTTGTAATTATACGTGTTCTCAAAATAACATACAAAATATTAAATTTTTTCTTTTTAAGTCACCTTTACTAACTGAATGATCGATAATAGATAAATATTTAGGCATATTTATTTAAAAAATGTACTCATATGTATATGTACATATATTTGAAATGTTTTTATAATTTTTTTGCTTTTATATTGTTTAGAAAAAACGTGTGAAGAAAAATAAGAAGAAATACCGTTCTTCATCATCAGACAAATCAAGATCAACGTAAGTTTAAATTAAAATATTTGATTTTAATTGTTGTCACCAGAATGTTGCAGAATAAATTTTATTGCTTGATAGCAATGTTATTTTACCCTACAGTATTCATTTCCGACCCCATAAAGCATACATATATTTTTATAAAAAGGGAAGGCGATTGAGCGATGTCCATCTGTACGTGTGTCCGTATGTTGGTTGAAATAAAATTTCAGTGTTTACTGTAATTCATAAATAAAACACGTATTTTTCAAAAACATTTTTGCCGGTTAGTAATCGATTTATGCCAAAATTTTTTAAGAATATCTCTAGAGTCATATCGCACCTATAAAAAGTAACAAGTAATAAACATCATTATAAATGAAAAATTTTGATTTTTGTGGCAAAGATATGAGAAAAAACAGAGCCAGACGTGTTCATTTGCTCATATCTCAGGTAGTTATGGGGCGATCGTGCTGAATTTCAATAGCGATTCATTCCCGGATGCAAAAGACTGATGCCACATGCAGATCTGAGCAACGTGTGAGGGCTTCTAAAAGTGGATTTCAACAAACACACGGACAGACGGACATGGGTTCGGAAATAAATATTGTAGAAATTAAAAACAAAACGACAAAGCTATATATTCCCTTGGACACCACGGGTATATAGGGTATATTTGAAATCAGTGACGTCAAATTAGTAATCATCACGTGATAAAATCAAACATCAGACAAAAGTTGCCATATTGTTTTGCAGTCTATTTAATAAAGATCGAATTCGGATTATTTAAACATTAATATATAAACAGCTTAAGCTCTACGTCTGTATGTATTTTGAAATGTTATTTTAAAGTAACGGTATATTTCCAGCATCTTAGTAAGCCTCCTTTCTTTCATATGGGAAATGTTTAATAGGATTGTGGTCCGATGACTATAATGCAAAGCTTGACGCAAACCCTTTTTTAAATAATTTATATTAATTAGGTCCATTTTGTTTTTTATTTTTCTATTGATCGGTAACAGTAGTGAGTAGAAAACCTTTTATAAATATATACGAATATTTTTTTATTTGCCAATAATGCAAAGTTTGTTGCACTGTAACTTTTGACGCCGAATCTTTTTTTAAATAATTTGTACGACGTCGGCTTTCGCTTTCGCTTTTAAATTTTTTTTTTAATATGAAATTAGACATTTGGAATTAGGCGAAATCGATTGAATTTTCCACCGCGTATACATTGTTAGTGTATCCTTGCGCAAATAGGCAAAAATAACAATTGGCAATTTTAGACAATTGAAACTATTTTATTTTGCAACTGTGGTGACAACACTGATCTCTAGTTCCATTAAATTTATACTCCGTTGCAAAATATATTTTTACATTGCTTTCTTTCCGTATTTTGAGATTATAAAACCAAAATTTATATATTTTGTTCTTATATTTATACATACATATGTATATGTATAATTGGTATACTTTTATTGATTTATTATTAAGAAATAAGTGATGCATCATCTCTTTTTTTAATAAAAAAAAACTAATTTTTAAGTTATTTATTTTTTATAACCTCGAAAATTTCTGTTGACATATTTCTGTATGATAATAGAATTTTTCTCCATTCTTCTAAAATTTTGTTTTTGAGAGCTACGTCAGTCCTTACCTAAGGTCCTTTAACAAAAACTTCTCTGGATGGGTAACTCCGTACATAATCCATTAGGTTAAGGTCGGTAAAACTTGCAGGCCATTTCAAAATATTCTTGTTTTCAGAAACCATTTTGTCACAATTGATGCAATATGAATGGGGCGTTATTTTATTAGAAAATTAAATTTTAACCTTCATCATGTAAATTTTATTATAAAAAGCTATACATATATAAAAAAAATGTATCTTTGGATGACACTGCTCCCCAGATCCTTACTAGAACCACCTCCTAATTGTTCTCGTTTGGGAAAAATTTGGAGCCAACGGGTCCGTCGATATTTTTTTTTTCTTATCACTGATTACTGCGTTGATGTTATACACAAAATTTAAGGGCAAATATTATGAACTTATATTTTGCAAAGGAGTGTATATTTTCTGGGTTTTGATTTTTTCTATGTCTCCTAACAATTTGAAAATTGTAATAATTTTTGAATTTGTAAAGAAATATTAACCAAAATCCAATAAGATTGAAAGTTTTTAATAATGAAATTAATTTTCTATAGGTCTCCGGTGAACAAGAGCACAGAAAATAAGAAGGATTATAAAAAATCTGAATTCGTAACGAGAAAAAAATCAACTAGTAACCCGTTTCGAAGTCGTTCAAAGGAGAAATCCTTCAGATCCAAGGAGATAAAAAGACGTAATTATGAATCCTCACAGGAAAGCCGTGAAAGACGTAGTGACAGTCATAATGACAAAAATTTGAGAAAAAGTGATAGTCGTAGTCACAGCCGAAACAAACGTGATGATAGTCGAGATTATTGTAAACGGACAAGCAGTTTTACAGTTGATCGTAGTCGTGATCGCAAAGGTAGAGATTACAGTATTAGGGATAGCGGTCATGAACGTGAAAATCGGAATTCTCGATCTCGCGAAAGATCTAGGCGTGATGATGCGACCGAAGGTCTTAAAGATAAAAAACGTCGACACTCTGAAGAAACCCGTAAGAAATATTCGCGAACTCCTTCACATTCACGTCCAAAACAAATAAATGATAGTAAATCTTATGATAGAACTACACAACGAGAAAGTAGCCAATCTAGAACTCGCTCAAGAACTCCCAGGCATAAATCACGCGATCAACAGCAGGCGCATAGGACTAATAAATCTAGATCAAGATCTGATGTAAAAGAAAATATACACAAGAAATCATTAACTCCGCCACCGCGAATATTAAAACAAATAGAATCAAGTAAATCAAAGAAATCCAGAACAAACACTTCTGCTAGCAAAGAAAAATCTGACACAAATTCAACTAACTCTAACCTTGAAGATATGAAACCGGCTGGTCGAAATTCAAGATTTAGAACAGCTTCAGTTTCATCATCAAAATCGGCTTCATCTCCTGATTCAGAGTCTTATAAATCAAGAACACCATCTCCTAGAAAGGATCACTTGGAAAAGCCTTCGGTATCAAGAAATACTTATAACCATATATTAAGTCCCAGAAGAACACCCTCGCCAAGAAAAAGGAGATCCACGTCAATGAATTTATTAAATGAAAATAGAACTAAATACGAACAACGTCCAATTTCAAAATCGCGAGAATCACGTGAAAAGTCTATTGAAAAGCATGAAGAATGCAAGATAGTTACATCTGCTACTCCACCTCCCTCTAAGGAAGAGAAAAAAACACTGAGCCCCAGGTCTTCGAGAGATTCGTCGGAGTTAAGTTATTCACCCGCTAGGCGTGATCCAGAACGATATCAAGATATTTTAGATAATGTTAAAAATCAAAAAACGTTAAAACGCAAAGCTGTCGATAAAGATGACGATAGGAATGAGCAAGCCAAATCGTTGAAACTTAGTGAAGAGCATGAAAGAGATCGCAAAGAAAAGGGAGGAAGGAGCGATAGAAACACCACAAAGCCGGTAGTGCACTTACAGTCCCAGAGCGAAGATGAGAACGATGTAACAGAACGTAATTCTGAAAAAATATTGGATGAATTTCAGGAATTTAAACGTGAAAGAGATATAGAGGACTTAAAAATGTTGGAACAGCTCAAAACTGGAATAGCTGCCAAAGCCAAGGAAAAAATCAAGACCATTGAAAAAATGGCTGCTTCCTCTTCGTTGAGCTCATCTTCAAATAACGTCGGAGAAGTAAGTGATAAATCTTATAAACGTACTATTCGTAATTCCCTTAATGATTTTTTGGCTGCAAATAATGTTGCTCCAGCTGTGTTGGCAACATGTACTTCAACTGCTCGAAATAACATACAGACATCGCCACCCGGAGCGATATATCCACAGACATTAGAAGAAATAAACAAGGAACAGGAGACTCTCGTTCAATTTAAAGAAACTCCCAATCACATAGAAAGTGTTAATTGTAGTAGTAGTAGTAAGGACAATGAAACGCTGGCTAATTGCAAAAAGTCCTCTGCGGCTGCAAATGGTCACGCGCTGCCCTTGAGTCCAACACAAAGTCCACTACGTAATAATTTTAACGTAATGAACAGAGACAGAGATCGTAAACGTGAACGTGACCATCGTGAACGTGAACGTGACCGAGAAAGAGATAGGGATACAAAACTAACTAGAGAAAGTAACAATTTTAGCAAAGATCGTTATTTGGAAAGAAGACAAAGATCGTCACCCAATATTTATAGTTCTGTTGGAGTGGGTGCTGGTGGTGGTGGTAGTGTGGACGGTATCATATCAATGGGTGGTTGTAGACGTAATGCTAACAGCAATATACATCATCTGAATCATAGACAACAACGTTTAAATGGCAATTTAATGGGCAATAGTGGTGGTGGTAACGTTGGTGGACATCATCTTGTTCATCATCTTCATCCACATCCGCATCCGCATCGTCATCACCCAAATCATCAAATTATAAATAACCATCTTAATGCTACGCCCTCTTCCACTTACATTACTAATAACTCTTCTACTAATCCTCATCCATTATTGTGTAATCACGCAAACAACTCTACTAATCTTTCATTTAATCGTCCCAGTCGTATTAACAATACACCACTTATAACCGCTACTCAATTTAACAATCAAATGCTTAGTAAGCAATCAAATAGTATCTTAGTTAATCGTCGTGATCATCGCACTGCTTTGAATTTGGGTCTTAGTGGTACTCCTTGTACTAATTTTTCCAATAGTAATTTGCTATTAACAAAAGCTAATACTAATCCACATCATCTACATGCTGCAGCCGTAGGTCATGGCATAGGCGGTGGCCACCATCATCAGCATCATCACCACCACCACCATCATCATCACGGTCAGAATTCAAATGCAAACAGTGGTGGTAGTAATTCAGCTACCCAAATAACCGATCGTATATTGATGGCTGCTTCGATAGCAGCAGCACAACGTCAAAGCTTTAACGTTGTACACACTGCAACATCAAGTGCAGCTGCATTGGTAGCGGCTAACAATTTAAATTTTCTACAACAACAAAATAAACAAAACAAACTTGTTATTAAGCCTTTTAAAATTAATGATTCACAGCCTTTAGTTGCCGCACTGGCAGATTCGTCATTGGTAGACGCCATTGTATCGAAGGTATCAACAGCGACAGTAGCTGCTGCAGAAAGTGCTGCTCGACGTAGTCGCAGTCGCAGTCGTAGCCGTAATCGTTATGATAAAAAAGCGAGTAGCGATGGAGGCAGCAATAGCGGAGGGGGAGGTGGAGAACGCGAAGAAAATCGACGTCGTTCTACCAGTCATTCGAGATCATCGTAAGATCTATTTCAATCAAACTATGCATTAGAAATACATATAAAAATTTTAAACTTATTTTTTTCTTACTACAGAAGATCCTCATCATCTAGCCGCAGTAGAAGCCGTAGTCGTCGAAGTTCACGTTCGCATTCCTCACAATCTAGTTCGTCTTCTTTATCACATAGTTCATCAAGGTACAGTAACTCACATATATATAGTAAAAGTATGTGTATATACCTATACATACGTATGTATAAAAAAGTTAAAATTTTAAAAACGATTTTTTTTTTAAAGTTCCTTAAATTATCAGGTTTAACATTTAAATACGTATGTAGAATTTTTATAAAAAAATTGTTAAATGAATGCATTCACACTTGCTACAGGGATTACAGTACACTTGAATTAAAAGGGATTCTTGATGTTAACGTTAACGGTTATTTTAATACATAAAAATATTAATTTATGTTGGTTTGTTTTATCGTTCGTATTTTATGCGTCTACGTGAAGGCTTTATTTTTGCATCCAAATTGTTTAAACTAGAAACGTTTAAATGTGCGATATATAATTTTATTATTTGTAGGAAAGTCAACCTTTCGGCCAATTTATACCTCTACCGCTATTCGTTGTTTATTTCTGGACAGATTTAAGTCCAAGTCTCTCCTACTGTTGTTCTCGAAATGTAGAGTGCCGTACCTGAAGGTTGATGGCTGGCAAAAGTTATCGGTTACAGACAAACAAGCAATATATAAATATGCTTTAAAGCTGCTTTATTTTAGCAAAATAATAATTATTTTTTTACATTCGACAAAAATTTAATTTAATTTTAAATAAATAAATTTTCATTATTTTTATCTTGCAGCAGTAGTTTTGGTTCTTCACGTTCTGGTACTCGTTCCCCATCAATTCCTCGGCGTCGTGGTTCTCCAAGTTTTCTAGATCGCCGCCGAATTACTAGGTAAATTTGAAGGCAATGATCTAAATTTAAAACAATTTTCAATATTGTTTTTTTTTTTTATTTATTTAAAGTTAATTTTGAATTGTTTATTTTAATAATTTTATGATTTTTTCTTATTGTAGCCGACATTCATCCAGTCGTGATCGAAGACATTGATTTTACAATAATTTATTATCAATATGATTTCGCTTAATATGTATTTTTTACAATTTTAGTTCATATAACGTATTGCACAACATTGTTTTATTATTGGTTTAGAGTTTCAATTCATTATGATTTATGTATGTATGTACATCATAAAAACATTGTAAATTATCAAAATAAAACTAGCAATATATTTACATAAATTATTTATACATTTTTCATTTTATTGGTAGTCGCAAGTCTTGTTCCTTTTTATATAATTTGCAGTAGATGTGTTGTTAAACATTTGTATTTTGCTCACTTTTGTTTTCTTTTAAGTTGGTAAGTTTGTTTTTGTTTAAATTTACTGATATCCCGAAATAATGTAAATGGAAAAATTGTCCTTAATAAATTTTATTTTCTTAAATAGTGCGCGCAAACGTCCAATACCATATCATCGTAAATTGCCATCTGATGCTTCAAGCTGCTACTGTTCCAGCTGTTGTAGCCGTGATAGTTCTCGTTCCCGATCTCCTTCGCGTGACAGTCGTAGTCCTTCAAGAATTTTTTAATTTTAATGATGGTCTAAAAATGAAAGAATTTGTTTTTAAAACTGCAATTCAGTTAATTGTTAATTATATGTTTTGAAATTGTGTATCCTTTTGATTTTGATAATATTAAAATTTATTGCATTTAAATTGCATGTATAAAGCGAATTCTTTAATGTACATTTTTAAATTTTAAGTAAATAGTTTTTTGTTCTAGACGTTTTTATAAATTGTGTACTTTTAATACATGCTAGGGTACTTGTTTATTTCTAAATTATTTATGTATATTTTTTTTATAAAGTTTATTTTATGATTTTAACTGAAAGAAAAATAAATATTTGTTGCAATTCAAGAAAATGTGTTTTAACTTTATTATTCCTATATGATATTTGTAAGTATGTATGTATTTATTGTGTTCTATCAAAAATATCTGCTACTTCGATATCGAAGTTCTTAAGTTAATTTTTTAATTACTAAACTTTTTTCTTTTAATTTACTGCAACTTTTTTTTCTGATTAATTTTATTTAGAATTATCCATTATCGCCCATAACATTTTCAGTTGTATCCATAGATATTGCTTAAAAAAATTCTAGCTTAAATAACGCAGGAGATTCAAAAAGTACCATTTTAATTCGAAAAAGTTCCTTTCTGGTCGCCTATAATATTTTTAGACTCACCTTGTATCAATAGTCGCTAATTTTTATATTCTAGCTTTATAAAGGTAAAAATACAAAAAGTAGCTTCATAAATGTATAAAATAAAAAAGTACCTTAAGAATTTAAAAAAGCACCTTTTTGGTTGCCCGTAACATTTTCAGTCTCACCCTGTATCAATGGTCGCTAATTTCGAAGTTCTAGCCCATAAATTCTCAGCTTCACCGCAGATCCATAGTCACTTATTTTAAAAATCTAGATTCATAAACGTTGAAAATGCTAAAAAGTACCATATACAAAACTACCAGACTGTTTTCCCGAATTTCCTTTTTTCCCCTGTTATGATTGTGTTTAAATTTTTACTAAATTACATAATTTTGTATGTCTGGTGAAATCCCTAATACAAATTTTATGCAAATTGGTCCTGTAATTAGGAATTATATATATATTCCGTTTCTAGAAGGTTCACCTAAATTATTGTCCATATTCTATTAGGCGACAATAATTATCAAATTATATGTCTTATTAAATTATATAAGTTTTTTTTAAAGTACCAAAAATAGTGCCGAATTATTTTAAATAATTTTTTCACGGAATAACTTTATACAATTTAAATTTCTTTTCTGTGTGCGTTTAAAAGTTACATAGGGTGAGGAGAAAGTAACAAATCATAGTTTTTAGCAGTTTTTACCCCACAGGGGTTGAAAATTCAAAAAAAAACCCAGAGACCTTTTTTTTTGTGTAAATTACAATACCTTTTGAAATTAATTTGTATCATGTTTAGTTTAGCAAATAAAAGGTTACCGATTTTACCCGTTTTTACCCCATTAAAGTACGAATTTCCAAAAATCCTATGTATAGATCCTATGAAGCTATACATCGAAAGAGGGCTTCACTAGTTTATACAAATTTTGGAAGTAACTAAGAATGTCTTACAAAAATTGTATCCGAAATAGTAAAACTTCTATAAAATTACAAGCCTCTGACTTTGGCAATTTTTCGCGGCAGAAGCCGTACATCATAAATATGTTTTATCTTCGTCTGACTAATAAAATAGACTTTGGGGTCGAAGCTCGAATTTTTTCTTTTCTTTTTCCTCATCGCCGTCAATTTCTGAATCTCTTTCTTTCAACAAAAAAATTATAATTTTAATGATAGATGTTGATTTTTGCTAAAAAATAAAAATCATTTCGTTTAAATATTTAAGTGCTGCTATTACTTACCAGGTTGCGTGGAATTAATGTATATAGAGTGGCCAATCTTATGTGGCCCTTTTTTGATATATGTAATGTTTACATCGCAACTTACGACCCGGGGTTGAAAGGACATCTCAAAGTTGCTGGCAGTATTAACGGGTACCTGAAAATTAGGAGAATATGCAAGCCGACTTTGACTTTCCTCTAACGACCATTGTCGCAGCTGTCTAGATTTGGAGAAGGAGGAATCGGTTTCTACCTTCTCCATGATTATCCTGTTCTTGCTGCCAAGAGACACAGGATTCTAAGCAAACATGTACCTAATTACCTCTCTAAAGTATTTGTTGTCAAACTAAGCAATCTTCTGAGGTACCTTACGGCTACAGGGTGGATCCTAGAACTACCTCTCTTAGACTAAGACTCAGAGACACAGAAACTGGCGATTGATGTCTTGTTAAAACGGTTTTATTTAGACTGCACTTGATAGTTTGTGCATAGTGAACTACAACGATAATCAACCAACCAATCTACTGTAATACGTGGAATCTAAATTTTACCCAAAAACTGTTCCCGTACTACATGTTTGGGTAAATGAGAGAGAGAGAGAGAGCTGTGAAAATTTTTATAAAGTTTTTACTGGACTTTACTGAATTGCGTTCGTTTACACAAAATACAGTAAATGAGAACACAAATTGAGAGAGTTAAGTGACTACTCATTTACTAAGTATTTCAAAGTTTATGCTGGAAAATTTTCAAACTTGTAAAGTTTACTATGAAAACATTATTTCAAATGTTAATCGTAATATTACTGCTATGAGCAAAAAAAATCGCGCCACGCGTTTAGTCCTACACTCGTTGTATGGCTGCACATTTTCCAGTGTTTGACAAATCGAATTCGTTACTGAAATGAGTAAATTGAACGTCACATAATTATCACAATTTGTATGTTTGTTTGTATGTATGTATGTATGTTTTACAAAATAAAAATAATAATATCAATTTGAAAATTGAATGTTATATGTATGTGCGTACATCCATATGTATATATCATCGCTGCTCTGTGAAAATCGGTTAAGTGAATATTTTTAGAAAAGTTGTATTGCTCTGTTTTGAACTTTCTTTGGTCGAACATCTATCTACCAATCCGTTTAAAGATACCCATGATTGGTTCACAAAAAAAAAAAAAAAAACGTGGTCAACTATGCGTAAGTTTAATACTGTAAAGTAACACAAAAATAAAATGCTTTTTTTGCTTTTCTGAACTGAACGCTGTAAAAGCACCCAACTGAATTTGTTAGAGCAATGACGATATATATGTACGTTCATATTTCGAACATATAAGATTTTTGTTAAACTACCTTGAGTTAATTGATTACACAGATTGTGCAATAACGAAGTGTAGCCAAAAACATTGCTGGTGCGGCGACAATATGTAGGTTACACTCGTTCGTATTCAGACGCGATTAAAAAATTCAAAAATCTAGTTGAAACCTTTTCATTTGTTAGATGAGAGAAACAATTTGGTAACCAATTAAACTACAATCTTTGTGTTTTATTAAGAATTTTATGTACATACTTTATACTTTGTTTTATTATTTTACTATTAAAGACATATAACAAAACTTATAGATATAATTTCCTAGACATTTCATATACATGTTGTTAAACTTTATTTAATAATTTTAAAAATACAAACTTTATAAACGCATTTTTGTCATTCAATTATTTTGTTCCTTTAAAATTAATACTAATGAGGTGTTTGGGGTCACTTTTTGTTTATTGAAACCATTTAAAACTAGTTTGCAATAAAAAATTAATTATAAATAATTGTTCTACTTTATAATAAGTAAATAGAGTTTTATTTAAATTAAATATTTATTGGAATACAGTGATTAATAAATGTATGAGACGAGTCTTAAATTTATAATAAATTTTATTTGTAATAATGTTTGTCCGGATGAAAATCCCAAAAAAAAACCAAGTAAAAATATAATATTCATCTGTGCCGAATAAGATAATTCATTCCACCAACTACATGATGTTATGCATTTTTAACTAATAATTCACGTATTTTCGTAAATACTTATATTGTCTTTAAAGACATAATTTCCTATAACTTTTTCAAAACAAAAAAAAAAAAAAAAAAAAAATTAACAAAAATGTTCTGTAAAAATCCCAATTTTTCGAAAATTTCTATAAAATGAAAAAAGTTTTCTTGAAAATTTAAAGTATTTGTCGTATATAAATTTAAGTTTTTCCTGAAGAAAGGCTTCTTTTAAAGTAAATAATAAATGTGAGTAGTTAAGTACTTTTCATTTATGTTTGTAATCTGGGGCTCAATTCTAATTCTGTAAAATTGTTAAATGAAAAAGTTTTTTTACCATCATATTATATTGTATGGAGCCACCATAGCTTTTACTGTACAAAAACTTTTCATTTTACAATTTCACAGAACGAAGATTATTTTGACAATCACATTTTGCATAATATTGGCTATTCTGAATTGAAATCACAAATTTGCCTTGCGTTATATATTTTACTTTGGTAAAAATCAAAGAAATAAGAAAATTTTCTTATCTCGACTTATGTTGATTTGTCAGTAATCCACAGATATATCGTCGTTCGTAAATTAATGTGTTCTATATGTATAGGTTTTATGTGTCACATAGAACATAATAATTTACGAACGACGATATGTATATGAATATACAAACATATGCTCAATTCACAACCTGTCGTAGAAGTCATATGTTGTAGAAAATTCCCTTCTAAATATTGAAGAAAAATGGCGATAGTAAATAATTTTTCAGCTATGGTGTATTTATATGAATGACATTCCATAAAAGTTGTCGAAAGTGTTGTAAATGAATATAACAAGTTTATGGAGAAATTATGAACCAAATATGTACAATCATGGTGTAATTACATAAGGTGATAGCGTAAAGGAGAGCAATTTTTGGTTTCCTTTTTTATGTATGGAGTTTGACAATTTCCGGAGTTGAAATCAGTTTTTTAAATATGTAGGGCTGGCACCGCCACCTTGTACAAGTGTACCCTGTGTACAACTACTACGACGTACAACTTCTACAATAGGTTGTGAGTGGAGCAATAGAGTTTTAATCGGTCCACCTATTGACCTAGACCCCAACATAATATTCTACTGAAATTGGATTTTGTATTACTCAAACAAAATTATTAGTATCATTTACTATTAAAAAGTTTCACCAAAATACAGAATCGTAGCATAACATCAACACAAATAATATTACAATACGGAGGAATGCTTGACCGGCAAAATTTTCTTAATAATTTTTTTGTTTTATACTTTATGTTTCTCTTATAATTTTATTTGCTTAAAATATTTGGTTTACAATATATTAAAATTTAATTTCAGTTTATAAAAGCATGAGGTCCAAATGTTGTTATCTTGTTTTTAATTTTTTTTTTTTTTTGGGTTTTTGGTACAAATTAATGGAAAGTTTGAATTTTTGTTTTTCCGTTTAATAATGTTAATTTTACATTTTCATTATATAAATTGTTAATCTTAATCTTGTTAATTGTTTAATCTTAAAAGTTTAATTGACAGAAAATATATGAAAAACTAAGAGGAGCTTTTATGTGTGTCTTGAGGTTAAGTTCTTTTATTAAGGTATTTTGAGGTTATGTTTTGTAATCATAAGGTTTGTGTATTTTGATTTTATTCATAAATATTTTTTTCGTTGTACTTATGTAAACATTTATTAATGTAGATATGTATGTACGTACACACATATAATTTCTTGTTGTACATGCATTTTTTTCTTTGAAAGGGTGTTTTTTTTGTAAATATATTTTTTCCATATACATACATACATATACATACATACATGTATGTATGTTGTATACATATACATATACTCTATATGTTTAGTTTAAAAGTTATTTATTATTTATTTGTTATTTATCATTAAAAGATATCCTAAAACTAAGTATGTTAAGAAACATGGTTTAATTTTCTAACGAAACCTCTACTCTGAGACTTAAAAAAATGTTTTCTTGTATTCGATTACTAAACCTTAATATATTAACAATAAAATTTTTCTAAGGTTATTTATTTCACTAATGTTTCATTTTATTACAATAATATATGTACATATACATACATAAAGTAATGACATAAAGTTTGGAAATGCAGAAATGTACTTACTTGAACTCAATAACAAGAAAAATATTCATATAGTGCTAAAAAGAAAAGTCAACGCGCTCCAAGTAACTTGCATGACTCAGAAAGAAAAGTGAAATAAAATATATGTTTTTAAAGTAATTTTCACATGTTTTTAACTATTGCGTTGTTATATTTGTTGTGATACATGTTTTATTTTGAACAAATTTAAAAAATATACATATATATCTCTTGATTGATTTTAATTTAAAAAAAATATATATATTTGCCCGATAACAAACTTTTTTTAAATTTTAACATAAAACTCGTTTTTTTGTTTCTTTTAAATATTTTTTTTAAACTATTTATGAAGTGCAACAAAACTTGTCTATAGCTGTAAACGAATGGTTTGTTTGTTTATCAGTTTACCGTGAATTAAAAATTAAAAAAAAAAAATTGATTTTTCTGAAGACATGAAGTGAATTAAAATATTAAGGCAATTTATTATAAATTAGAATTTCTCTCGCTCATATTAAGTTTGATTCATGCATAAGGCAGTCATTTATTAATTACTTGTTATTTAAATAACTGAAAAAGTATTTTTTACATAAAAAAACAAATATCTGTCAGAACTGTTAAAAACGTTGATAAATTGATGTGTCTTTGAGAAATTCTAACTATACAGATAACTAAATTTTATTTCAATAAATTTGCCAAATTCTCAAATGGTCGTAGGAGTTTTACTACGTTGTAGGGAATTCATCGCAATATATTAGAAAAAATAAACGTCAATACGATTGAGATTTCCATCTCTGATGTATTTATACCACTTTATATAAACATTGGTAAGACTGTTGTACATAAATTAATAAATTTATCAACAAAACATGTACACAACTCTTGTAAAATTCAATGAGATACAACTCCATGAGCGTAACTAGACCATTCTGTGGTGTGCAATGCCCCAGAAAAAAATAATATTTACGTTTAATATACATATAAAAATAACTCAGCTTAAGATTTTCCTCTAAGAAGAAAATTGTTAGCTTTCGCGATCCCCAGAAAAAAATTGTAGCTACGCAAATGTGGTTGTATTTAAAAAAAAAGAAAGAAGTAGAAAGTTTCTTCTTTTCGTACTGCCTTATTTATAAAAATTATTAAAGTTTTATAAAGGGTTTATAAAACTGATTTTCTATAGAAATTTGATTTATAAACTTGACTAAAAGCTGTTTTAATTTCTATGAATTGTACCGGTAGTATCTATTTTAAAATAAAAAATAAATTAAAAAAAAAGGAAAAATGTTCATCCTTTTCATACAGGTTTTCAGTTGCAATATATTGCAATACAGATGGAAACTTTTAAAAACGTATCGAATAATTCTAATGTAATGTACAAGCAAATGTATATATGTATGAACATATGTATGTAGTATCTGCAATTTACATAACCATGTTATGTAAACAAGTCAGTTCACATTTGTGTAAAATTGTTGTTAAATAAATCTTTAATAAATTTAGCAATTTTTTATGCCCTGAACTTCGAATAAAAAAGTACAATATGAACATACATATGAAAAGAGAATTTTAAAAGATTGTGCATCAACATTTAAAGGACAAATAAATGGAAAAAAAATCAAAACAAATAGTAGATATTCTCCACTTCTGAATGTATTACGTACCGTCATCAATTTTCCTTTATTTATTTAATTCATTTAATAAAATAATGAATTTATGTGTGTGGTTATGCAAAATAAGTAAATAAATGAATAAAATAAAACGAAATTTGTTTTTTAAAATAATATAAAGTACTTTTTATTATACAATTAAAAATATATAAACATTTTATTTTCTGTTTTTTTTTTCAATTAAAATTAAAAAGAAAATAATAAACAAAATAATAATAATAATCATAAAAAAATAATAAACTAAAACCAAATCACTATATAAAAACAAACAAACAAACAAAAGGATTTTAAAATTAAATTTTTGCACATTTTTCACTTTTATTTTATATTTAGTATATGTGTTTGTATAAAAAAGAATAGACTTAAGATTCTTAACAGATTGCACTTGACATAAATCATTTATGTTTCTTTTTATTCTTCTTCTTTCCATTTAATTATTTTGTATTGAGTGTAAGTTGGGCAGTGTAGGGCAGTTGCTTTCTATTATTCATTTCAATATACATACAAATATTTTATACAATTTATTTTTAATTACGTTAAAAAAACAAAACTAAAAAAAAAAAATGTTAAAACTAACAGATTTGTCGAATGAAGACATTAAATTTTGTAAACAAAAAATAACATACAGGCAGTGCTAAAATTAGGTTAAGATTTCCAGAAAATATAAAAAGATTTGAAAGTTTTCCAAAAAGTATATGTAAAAAGTCTTTGAATTTCATCTTATAGGAAGCTTATAAAAATATCTAAAGAAACAATTTTGATTTATTTAAGAACTAATTTACGAAATCTTAATACATAAAAATGAAATAAATAAATAAAAAATAAAAAAAAAATATTGCCATCTATGCTCTGCAAGATACAAAAAGGGTATATAAATCATAATTGAAACAAATCAAGAAAACATTTCTGATACCGAAGTTTCGTTATTAAAACATACAACTGATTCTATAGGGGGACTTTTTGACAATTTGCATAAACCGTTTTTTTTTCTTCTCTAGTTAAGAAGTTTTTAATAATGACTTGAAATTATTATTTAATGAGAAAAAAAAAAATTTAAAAAATTAAAAAAAAATTATAAAAAGTTTTGTAAAATTTTACGTTTTATCAATAGTTTTAAAGGAGTAAAAAGAAAAACAAACAAAACTTTTAAAACTCTAGAAAGTGTATTGTTTTCAAATTATAATGGAATAAATTTATTTATTAATTTTTGAATTTTTAATATCCCATGAATGAGAGATCATTTAGCTATTAGAATTAAAAATTGAAATGATAACATAAAAAAAAGATGAACACAAGAAATTTTCTACATGTAGTTAAAAAAAGTAAAAAATCAAATTAATTTTTAATAGACATGGAAAATTCGATATCATCTTTAATCTGCATACCAAGTGCAGTACAACTGCGTACTTAGTTGTTTGTTTTAATTTCCCTTATAAATGACTATAAAACATCCTTTTCTAATATATATATCTGTAATACTTTATGTGCATCGTGGGAAAGGGTGTAAGCCCAAGAAATTTCTTTTTAGCTTAGGAATAAATTGTGATGTATCTCTATACATTTTATCACTATTTTAAATTTCAAGGATATTCGAAGAACACTTTTCTATTTTGTTTTTTTATTTTGTGTCCTTAAAAAAATTAAAGTCTTTTAATAAACGCGAATATAAGCCACCTAAAATTTTTGCACATCCAAAAAAGAAGTTTTCAAATAATTTTGTTTTATTAAAAATTAAACGAGCTATTTGATGTACGTTTGAAAAACAGATTTTTTTTAACAATTTTATGCAAACAATTTTTGTTTCATTAATGTAATATTATTAAAAAATAATAAATAGACAACTGCAGATTTCGATTTTAGTTTGACGTATATGCTCGGGACCTATTTACTGGCAAAACACTTTAAAAATAATCTAACTGTTTGTAAATCGCAATTAGTCTTAGACAAAGTGTAAATAATACATCAATTTGTGCCAACTGATTTGCATTGAAAACAAAAAATCAAAAGAAAATACTTGCTGTATTTGAAAGAGATTTTCAAATAAATCTAATTGTTAAAAATTGTTTCACTTTATTGTATAAATGTTAAAGATGTGTGTATTGACACTACAAACTATGTCATTTTGGAAAAGTTTTTGCGAAACTAAACGAAACAATCGACTTTATTTAAAAGCGAATTGAGTTCAATCACAAATCTGTATTTGTTTTATTTTATTTTTTACGCAAACATTTTCAATTTCTTTTTCACTTAAAACTTACATGGAAGACATTTTGTTTGTGAAGCAAAAATATTTCCTTAATTTGTTTAATTTATGCAAAAAAAAAAAAAAAACATCAC
This sequence comes from Phyto melanocephala, assembly GCA_941918925.1. Taxonomy (NCBI): domain Eukaryota; kingdom Metazoa; phylum Arthropoda; class Insecta; order Diptera; family Rhinophoridae; genus Phyto; species Phyto melanocephala. Next base: position 135,450,504 of record OW799235.1, on the reverse strand, counting down.
GAAGTTATATACCCTTTAAATTTGTTTTTCTGCAGTTATATGTAAATATTGAATGTTGTTGTTGTTTTTTTTTTAAATTTATTTCCTAGAACAATTACGGTTGTATAATAGAATTAAAAAAAAAAAAAACAAAAAAGAAAATGAAAAAATTAATCAACATTTGAAATAAATCAAATTTCCTTTAGTTTAAATAAAAATAAGCAACAAAAACAAATAAAAATTTACAAAATATTTTTAATAAAATAATCTTAAACATCATTCTCATATTCAATCAATATGAGCATACATACATACATACATAACGTGTATGTAATGTTTATAAAACTTAAAAACACTAAAACTTACAAGTTAACCAGAAAATAAAATACAAAAATGGGAGGAGGGGAAGGTAGATAAAATACATATTTATATAAATTTAAACTAACAATATGTAATAGAATATTTATACTATTTTATAATAATAAATCTTAAACATTATTAACAATTACAATACAATAATTATCATCATAGTTTTTATAATAATAATAATAATAATAAAAAACACGGTTTAAAATTACAACTACAAAACTGTGTTATAATCCTATATGTTAATTTCTCTCTTAAAAATTTATTTATTTTTTACTTTATTACATTTTAGAAATTTTTTCATAAAAAAATTACATTCTTTATGTATTTTTTAAAAAATTTTTTTTTTTTTTTGAATTTTTTTAAATAGTAAACAATAGCATAGCACAGCTTACAAAAAAAAAGTAAAATAAAATAAAACATATTTATATACACAAACATACATTATTTAAATTTGTTAGCAAATTTAGAAAGACATATAGACTTGTTTATACTTTTATAAAGTTATTACCACATGTAGTTTTTCATTATTACAAATTGTTTTTAAAAAATTAAGAAAAAAAAAATAAAACAAAAACTTTATACACTTTCTAACAACGTTGAGATTTGTTGTTTCTCAATTTCATTTTTGGCTATACATTTTGTAATAGAATTGTATTTTTTATTGTTATTTAAAGCTTAGCTTTTGAAATTATATTATTTACTTATCATTATCAAAGTATAAAATTGCATATAAGTTCCCATATAAGTTCTTACACGGGAGAAACACCTTGCGAACATGAATGCGATTTCCTGTTTGTGAAAATGATGTTGATTATGTTTTGTTTGTTTGTCAGTTCGTGCTTCTGCATTGTGTTGGAAGAAAAATTATTCAATATCGATTTACATTCGTGTGCGGCATGTTGTTAAATATTGATTTCAACTGTTGGGTAAAATAATTACGCTTGAGCTTTTTTCTTTCTTTTGTACTTAATTGTTGCACAAAGCGCAAATATGTTTCTTTAGTGCAGCACCGTCTAGAGTATAAAATAGCTGAAAACAAAAAACAAAAATATATAAAACACTTTTTATTGATCTGTTTGATTTGGATTTTATTTTTAATATTAATTTACCCAGCAAAAAAAAAAAATTGGAAGTAGTGCAAAACGAATTACATTTTCAAGACTTCTAAATCAATAGTGTAAAAGCATTCATTCTAAATGACGTGCTTAAAAATGAATGATGTGCTTAAAAATGAATGCAACATCATGTAAGATATTTTAAAAAATTCAACAAAATCAACTCATGAAAGATTGGCCACTTTTCACCAAATTTGCATGAGTTCTACGCACTTATTACAACAAAGTGCAGTTAATAAATATATTCACGTAAACACAAGATCTCCAATGATACGCTAATGCTAAAATCATTAGCGTTTTCACCTGAATTTAATCACTTTGTCACCAGTTCGACCTCTGCAAAAAAATCACTTTTCTTTCATAGTTTTTTTTTTTTGCTGGGTATTTATTTATGACAGCGTATGCGTAATACGTTAATTACAACCATTATTATTCATACGGCGCGATATAGTTTGCACTACAAGTCGTAAGATTTTCTTTAGATTATGTAACAGAGATTGAAACTTCATTTTTTTTTTTTCAAAAAGAAGCAATAAATTTTCCATCGCTGCCACAATATCTTATTAAAATCTTGCGACTTGTATTATAGGATAAACCTTGCTAGAGGATTAACATATGCATCGCAATGCCAATGACTTACATAATTTTCTAAACTTTTGCCTTTTCGAACTCACCTTTTTTCGAGGATCGAATTCAGTGACTGGTTACATAAAAGTGAAAAAGAATTTGGTATGTTTTATTGCTAAGCAATTTGTACAAAGTAACGACGTTGTTAAGTCATCAAATGATCCGATGCACACTAATTGGATTGGTCTTCTTTCTATTCCTTTATTGATCTTTTTGCTTTTTTTGCTTTAGTTTTTTGGTTTAAAGACCATTACAATCGATTTCCACAATGTCTTTGGGTACATCAACAAATTGATACACCAAACGTTGACCATCCACCTTAGCCAATATGCCTCTTTGATAGTAGTAACGCAAAGCCCGTCCCATTGTCTCGTAATTCATGTCGGGCTTATTCTTATGCATACCCCAAAGTCGCGACACAGCCTTCGAGTCGACCAGTTTGAAAACGCCCTTCTCGCGATTCGTCCATTTTATAAAACGTGGGCAGTATTCGCGATCTTGCAGGAGTTTGAGAAGAAACTCCCATAGGTACGTAGTGGAACCTTCTCGACTGCGTCGTTTGACGCCCATTTCTATTTTAGGTTTGCGGGGCTTTTTAACTTTGCGTTGCTGGAAACTGCCCAACTCTAGCATGTAGGAGAGATCATAGTTAACACTTGACGTGGCCGGTTGTATAACACTCTGTTGGTGCGTTAACACGCCATTCGAGGTCAGAACGCCGTTGCTGGTTGAGCCGACCGTTGGATTGGAAATTGAGGAATGCTGCTGGTGCGTATGCAAAGCATGCTGTTGATGTGGATGTAGGGAATGATGCGAAGCCAAACCAACATTTGTACGAGGCGGAGATGGTGTTGTAAAATAGGGCGCATTCGTGTAGGAACCATTGCTGGTTAGACCATTTGGCGCTGTAGAACTGCAGGTGACACTGTTATTACCAACTGGACCATTACTGGAAGTATTGCCGCCATTTGTGGTTAAAGGTAAATAGTAATTTTCGGGCACTAAATGTACAGATTGGGAAGATAATAAAAGAGAAACAGAGAGAGATGTAAAGAAATAAGGGAGGAAAATTAAATGTTTTTTTTTATTACTGCTTCATTATTACATGTTTTCTTTTTTAATTTACTGCTTTGGACTGTTTTATGAGACCAAATAAAATACCGCAAAAAATTAAGTCTTGTATGAATTATACCTCGTAATAATAAAACTCTCTTTCAGAGACAAATACCCCTACATTAATAAAACCGTGAATAAAAACTAACTTTTTTATCGGACATTGAAACCTTGTCATACATAATACTTAGTCTTCAGACCAAATGTAGTGATACTGCTTCATCAGTTTTTCATTTTCTGATCTTTTGTTCCTTTTTATGAAAATTATTCTCAATATTTCTTATTATATTCCAAAAATTTTTAAATGCATAATTTTTTTCTTCCCAATTTCACAAAAAGACTTGAAATAATTTTAATGAGAAGTTTCGATTTTTTTTAATAATAGCGTTCATATGTCATGATTTCATAAATTTTTTTGGAATATCAAAAACTGTTTAAAATTTGCTAGATTTTAATATTTAAAATTTCCCAGTAATATAAGATTTTTTTATTCTTAAGCCAGTCGTTCTGCGGTTTGTTTCCTTTAAGTCCAAATTAAAAATAAAAAACAGATTATATCATTCACTTACAAGCGGACAATTTTCTTAATCTTTTTAATATTTAAATGTTTTTAGAATAACATAACTGGACGGATACTCCCATGGCCGGACACGGACATCATTTGTCTACCTGCAGTAGACGGACACAAAGTTTAACAGGCAAAGCATTTTTTATTAGGGGTTTTTTATATAAAAAAATTATCTTATTTTGTTATTTTTTTATTTGTGTTTATATAAATGTGTTTATTTAAGCCTTTAAGCTTAATTAAGTTTGAGAAAGAAATAAAGGTAATAATAATAGCGCATTTAATAACAGATAAATCCTGAAATTTTTTATATCAACACTCGCACGAACAGACACCACCTAATAACAGTCAAATCTGCTGTGACGGTCAGCGTCCGCCTACGGGAGCTTTCACTGTATACTTATATGACTCTTCAAAAAGCCGAATACATAAGTCTTAGATTTTTCATATAGTATATATATTGATGTATTTCAGGTAAAAAACTGCTGTTACGTATACATAAATTAAATATTTGTTGCCATCTATATTTTAAAGTTTACATTAATTGAAGCTTTTTTTAGATTTCTTTTATAACTTGTAAATAAACTTTTTTTAATACAGAGTTATGATTGATTATTCAATTTTTTAGAAAATTTGGTGTAAGTCCGCATGTAGTTGCATAGTTGAGTAACAGAACATTGTATTATCCTGTTAACTAAATGTGGTTGAAAAATAATATTTATTTTGTATGGGCGTGACACTGACCAATTCTCTAGCTATTAAATTGTACCATCGCGGGAGTGCAAAGATTGATAAAATCGGTTAAGTTGAAATAGTTAAAAAAAAATTTTATGTAGAAAAATATTTTTTTGGGACAGATTTTTCTTGGCTACAATCTGCATAGTTATTCTTAGACGACTTTATCAACGTTTCATAACAATCTGATCAATAGTTTAGGCATGCGTAGAGTACAAACAAACAAACAAAAAAAATGAGAATTTCCTACGACCTGTCTGTTATAACTCGTGTTAACCATCGGACATGTTTTTCGGACAGAAGGAGCGTGGTTATTGTAGCATTTAAGAGTGAGCACAATTAAAAAGGCTTTTTAGTGGTGTGAATCTGATTAATACAACTATGAATTCGCTTCTGCACACAAGATGTGGTTTAAAAAAGATTAAACAAGTTGTGCCAAATTAATCAAAAGCCTTAATAGAAAAAGGTATTATCTACAATAATGTTTCGACTGGTTCTCTAATTTAATCCTGTCCTTTTTAAATAAATTTTATTTAAAACATTATTAAAAATGTGATACTAGTCACTAATGTCTGCACATTAGTTTATAAAAAGCTGTTGTACCTACACTCTAAAACTTTATACCAAATTTAGGATCATATAGTGTGTAAATTATTGTTGAAAAAATTCGTGATGTCTAAAATTAAATCGATTTTGTGGTTATTTGTAGCAAAAAAACATAATATGTCTAATTTTACTCAAAAAAACAAATATGCCGTTAAAAGTGTTTATTTTTAAAAAAATTGTGTTTAAAAATCAGCTGCATATGCCTAAGTAACATCAAAATGTTGAATATTAAGCATATCTGTCTAAAAACCTCAGAAAAATGTTTAAACAAAGCTACAAAAGAAAGAAGAAGCATAAAAGTGTAAACGCTTCAATAGAAGCACGCCATATTTTTCGATAGTGATTAAAACAAATTTATTGTGTTTAAAGTAATTTAAAGTTTATAATAATTCGTTTCTTTATGTAGTATTTATACTCTGCTTAGATTATATGTTATAAAATAGTGATAAGACAAAGTTAAGTTATAAAATTAAAAAATGTTTGTGTGCAAAATTTTTAAAAGAAATTGAAAAGTTTAAGAATTAAAAATTTGCATTTGTACTCACATAGAGAAAAAAAAAACAATGTGTTTAAGTGTTTGTATTTAAAATGCGGAAAAATATTTAGCAATTATAATTACCACGCAGTAGATTTCACATGGAATCACTCTTCTATGGGCCTCGACCGCAAAAATAATTTGCGTTCTCATATTCAGATCAGATGTTTGCTGAACTTTTGCCATTTCTTTTACGCTCATCTTTAAAGAATATAAAGTAATGTTTGCATTTTCTGAAACCTAAGTTTATAAGACTCTTAAATATATATCCTTTTTGTATTCCATAGTTTGGCTCCACGATGGGCGAGGTTAAAGGCAATATAGAAATAGTTACTCCCTGGATACCTATAGTTGGTAAACGTCATTTTTATACTTGATTTAAATCAAAAAAAAATTGTCCTAAATTAAATTTTTCATTTGTACTTTTAGAAATATCCATAGAGAAAGGTCGTACATCCGCTGCTTATATTTGGTTTGAAAAGGAGATTACATCGAAGGCGAAGGATTTTAATATATGTACTTGATCTAGTTTTGCAGTTGCTTTGCTATTGTTATATATTTAAAATTGGTTATCCTAGGGATATATCACAAGCATTTGAGTTCTTAATGCGATATTTTTTTAGATTTTATCCCTCGCAAATGAGAGGCAAAAAGCTTCGTATTATTATATATTATTTGTGTATAATGTATTGTTTTAATAAATGTAATTTTACAAAATACAAAAACTTTACGCATTTTTTATAAAAGAAAAAATATTAAAAATTAAACAAAAATGGGAAGAAATTAAACACAATTTGTGTAAAAATTTTAAACATTTTTTGTTCTACATTAAACAAATTATGTTCAAAAATCAACACTATGTTTAAAAGAAATAGTTGTGTAATTTTAGGTCGACAATAGCTTGTAAAGTGTTGCCTACTATTATCGACCTAATTTTCAGCAAAAGTGTTTTAGAGTGTATATATATATTTTTTAAAATCTAATAATATTTTTAAAATTGTAGTTGATACGAATACATTTTAGCAAATTTTATCATAATTTTGAATCCGATCTAGCAGCAATACTCAGATCAGATCTGGTCGCACTGTTCAGAAATCGGACGGATATCGGGTGGTTTTGTGTTTATGTTTTTTTGTTCATATACAATAATTTATACGCAATTATTGCATAGGTACTTTGCACATAAGTATGCATACATGTTTATGTATAAACATTTCTCGTTTTGTTGGTTTACATCCGGCGTCAAAATTAACGAGGAATGTTACAAAATACACCAATAAAAATAAGTGCTTTTGCTACTTTCAAGTACAAAAGAAACAATAACAAGATACACAAAGTAATTTAAAACTTAAAAAATAAGCAGAGAGTAACATGTTTATACTCTCGTTCAAAAAAGAATGCATAAAAATTATTCCTAACACAGCGAAAAAGAGAGTGTAAGAAAACAAACAAAAAAAAAAAAAGTAATCAGCACCACTACATAAGCAATCTGGACTACTTATCAAAAACATTCAGATCTAAATTTTGAAGAAATGAAAAGAGGGTTAAGAGAACAAACACATACGTATGCACGAATTACCATTTTTATCTCATTAAAGAGAGAATTTAAAAATAAGACCCCCATCAGTGTTGCTAGAATCACAATAATATTATAATATTTTACAAATCAAAAACGAAACAATTTAAAGACTTATAACAGGCCGACAAAACAAAATAAGAGAATTTGAATTTTATTATATGTACTGAAATCAGTAAAAAAAACACTGGGACAGATTAATTAATTCCCATGTTTTCGTACAACTGTATTAAATTTAACTCTTTTCTTGGAATTTTATTTTTTCGAAAATTTTAATAAATATGATTTAAAGGGAAACCATAAAGTATGTGTGTATATGCAACGCGGCAACAAATACAACAATTCAAAAACAACAGACATTTTGTTTTTGTATATTTGCCTGCAGGTGTGAAAATTTTTTTTTTCTTTATTTAAGAAAATACTAAAGTAAATAAGAATTTTTCGATTATATTTAATTTAAAAAATATAAAATTTGATAGCAGATAGAAAATAACTTGGAAACATAGGTAAATCAGCTGAATGGATACGACAAATTTTTTAATCTACCTTAATGTGATCACATAAAAATTGTTATGTATTTTTTTCTCACAGAAAAATACGATAAAATATGATAAAATTAACATTCTGGTAGCACTGTAGCGCGCTGACGTAAACTTTGTGCATTTTACATTTTATTCACTTGTCAAACTTTTCTCTCCGCCATAGTGCTTTGTACTCATTAAATGTGTATGTATATGTTTTACCCCAACACCATTTAACAATGACTATTGGTGTTTATAGGAAGATGCATGTGGTTGTGACCTTCAGAATTTGTGCAAAGACAATGTGTCGATGACCACAGCTGCATACATTCATACAAATATAAATAAAAACAAAACCAACAACAACGTAACGTACGTTCGTACATATGTTTCGTTTAATAACAATATTAAAAGTAAAAAAAACAACACTAACATGTTCCTATGTTGCAATGTTTATAAGCACACATATGTATGTGCATACGTATTTGAACACTCACGAGCCCAAACACGTCTAAATACATATGCACTGTTACTTTAACTCTAAAAATTCTATATAGAGAAAATAATATACAATAATAAAAACGATGTTAAATAAATAAGTACATTTGGTGCATTTCATATTCCGTCCGTCAATTTGTTTGCTTTTTTTTTCCTTTTTCTTTTTCTTTTGTTTTTTTATTTTTATTTTTTAATTTTATCGTATTAGTTTGTTGTTTACAGAAAGCGTTTGCTTAAATATGTAGATTAAAAATTTTTAATGTGGTTTTTTTTTGGTTTCATTAACAAAACCCATTAAAAATCTTGTTCGTCTTAAACGATTGTATTCTATAAACATCTATAAATTTAGTTAGTTTTGCCCAATATCTTTGTGCCTATGTCCCAATGAATGTTAAATATTAAAAGGGGGCGTAAGAGGTCTTAATAAGGTATGGGTTCAATACTTTTGAGTATGCACCTTATATGTAGGTATTTGTTCGTCTATTTATTTACAATTTCATCACCGATCGAATGGATCAGTTCTTTTCCTTTGTGGTTATAAAATTTGAATTGCAGAAATCATAATTTCTTAATGCTGCCTACATATTTACACTCCAAAACGAAATTCAGTAGATACAAAAGTAAAATTTTATTATTAAACTAAACTATAAACGATACTGTTTTGTCTGCGTATATACATATGTATGTACATGTGTTTACAGGAGTAAGTCCTTTTTAAGTTATCAACTATTTTTGGCAGCTTAAATTCAAAATTTTTGAAAATTTTTCAAAACTACTGATAGGTACTTAAAATCAGTCTATGTATGTACTTTGATCTTGTATATAAATATCTAGGTAAATATGTTATATGAATGTATGTATGTATGTACTCAAGATTATCATTTTGTTTTGTAAATTTGATATCCTTTTTTATATGAATAAATTAAATATTTTTATTTTGAAATAAAAGAAATTAATAATTTTTCATAGCAACAGTAAGAAAGTGCAAATTTTGTATTTTATTATCAATAAAATGTCAAAAAAAAATTTTGTGTGTGTATTTACATATTTTAAAAAATCCAGTATTTTTATAATTACATTTGCATGAAAAAAAGGGAAATAAAAATAAACATTTTAATTTAATCATATTAAGCCATTTTAACATAGTATATATGTATTGTATATCGGTCATTTGCTTTAACAGGTTCATCTTAAAAGCTTTTATATTTTCAGAATAGCGGAAGAATTTTCAATTTAGCGTGGCCTAAAAATCATTAATTGTCACTTTATAAATGCCCTAATATTTTGGAATTTTTTTTTCAATTTTTTTACTTTTATAATTTTTTAAATTTGGAAACATTTTTTATGTTTTCAATTTTCAGGATTTTTGTTAAGAAATTTGGCGGAATTTCGAAATATTTTTCCCTAATCGACTTAAAAAAACGTGCATACTTAAAACGCAGAAACAAATCACCAATTCGATAAGAGATGTATAAAAATTATAATTTATTTATTACTTAATAATTATTATATAAAAAATAATATTCTGCAAGAAACTTTGGTATATTAAGCGTTTTAAGGACGATTTAACACTAATTTATACTTGCAGCAACAAATAGGTATGTATGCTCTATGTCTTTAGGGAAATAACTAATCATCTGATTATATACCGAGCTTCTTTTTTTGGCTTTAGTGATGACATTTTATAATAATGAGAATAAAGTCCATTTAAAAGGAAGATTTTTTTAAAGCACACAAATAAATGATACATTTTAGCTGGATTCACCCATGTGTTTTAAACAAGTTTTTTTGTCTAGACAAAATGTTTTTTTTATATATAGTTTGACGTTTTTCTTTTTGAGAGAAATAACTTTAAAAAAATTTTTCACGAAAATATTCGAGACAGTGTTTGGTGTACTTTTTAATAACTATTTAGTGCTTTTTTTTCTTCGACGACATAAAATACTAAATTTAAAAATTTTTTTTAGTTTACTCCATGTACAATGATATTAGGTTGAGAGTAAAGAAAAAATATTAAAACTATTAATTAGGAAATTTATTCGGATTGATAAGTAGGCAATACTTCTGCAATAACAGTGTTTGTGTCTAAAGTGCTGTAATTGTCAGCGAATTGTTTTAAATCAATAACCATTTAAAAATATTTGGTTATGAGTGCTTCATATACTTTATTTTATTACTTAATACAAGAATTTTTTTTATTAAAAACCAATATTTCACTACCAAACAATGGCTGGCTTTTTCATGGTAAATATACAAATTATGTAAACAAAAAACAAATTCAAAACAATTACAAAATAGTTTTTCAATTTGTTATTACTTGCATACATACATACTTTTTATTTATTTTATTTAAATATTCTCTTTTTGATTCCGATACATGCTTTTCGATATCTTGTATGACTTATAAGACATAAAGCAAATGCTTTCAATAATATTGTATTGTCGCAAGAACGTAACATGTGGATAAAAAATTTCAAACTGACGGAAGTATTTCATTTAATTTTTTCATAGAGCAATAATGATGAAGTAAATGTTTTCATTTATAACAATGTTCATAATGTTCATTGATATTTTAAAATTCGAAAGGTGTTGGGACTAGATGATATTAATCATGAAAAATCTATAGACTTATGGGTTGATAATTAATAGAAACCGAACTTGAGTTTCGTTTTAGGTTGCCAAATCAGGTATTCAACATCTACAAAATGTATCCAGCCAACAAACAGTATTCATAAATAACCAACTATTGCCAATTACGGACGGAAAATGTGGAAAGGCAGATATGGAGATCCTAACAAACAACCTATGTTCCTGATGGAATTAGCTGGACAATATGCAAACATAAAGTGTAACTGGCAACTATTTAAGAGCTTTATCTGTAAAGAAGTATTTATATTGCCAACCGTGAGACAAAAGTTGCCGCTTTAATTAAATTTTTTCAAATTAAATTACATAGATGAATTGAAATTTGTAATTTTGTTGTTTTTTTTATAAATTAAGAAATTGACAACGGTGATAATAAAGTAACTGAAGTGAAATGTCTATAATTTGGCAACTAAGTTTCTCTGGGTAAATGGTGATAAACAGTGTTCTACCTCACATTTACACATGAAAGTACTTTCTTGATATTTCTGTACACGTATTATAAAAAAACTTCAATAAAATAGACTACTTTTATGAAAAGTTCTTGTTCGCTTACATAGGAATGTGAACGTTTATTTCTAAAATGTCATCGAAGCGAAGAATTGCAATAATTGCTATATATTCTACTTTAAATAATTTTTTTTTGCCACCCTTTTTTACCGTCTTTAGAGTTACCAAGAATTATACGTACACAATTTTGAAAAGCAATAGTTGGAAATTATTATCTTTTATAATTTTTAATGAAATTATTGTTTAAATTGCATTCTTTATGTATAATTAAAGAGCAAAAAAATCTAAGTTGTATTTACAGTTATTGGTTAACCCCAATTTTGCAAATTTGTATACGGCAACATTGGTTGCCTTTTTGTCATTTTACTTTCTTAAAACGTCAGAAAATTACTTTCTTGAAAATATCGTTTAAATTTAAGTGAAAAGTAAAAAAAAAAATTAAGAAGTTTTAGTGAGAAGTAGTAAGTGTGTTGCTTAAAAAATTAAAAAAATTCAACTAAAAAGTTTATCTCAAATTATTAATGGTGGATATTTGATTAAAATTTGTAATCTTATATGTAAGACCTTTTTTTTTTTTTTAATTCAATTAAATTAACTAAATGTCATAAATTTAAATGTATGTTGTACTGCGATTTATTGTATATAGTACATTTGTTAGTTAACATGTACATATATATTTCTTCAATTATTAAAATGTGTAAAAATAAATATACGAGTTTTAAATCGATATAATTATTATTATTATTTTTTTTTTTTTTTGATTAACTTATATACAATAAAATATCAATAATAAAAATTAAAATGTTAAAATAAATAAATGTGATGTAACAACCAAAATACAGGTTTTATTATAATTTTATAAAAAAAAAACATACATATGTACATACATATATGACTGTTTGGAAATTTGCATATGTACATATATAATGACTTTAAATTTTTGAATGGAAAGGAAATTTTAAATTTTGCGATAATTTTATTGCATTTTTTTTAAACTAAAGACAATACATGTCTACTTGAATTTGTTATATTGTATTGTTTAAATTTTTATTAATGCCAATATTTATTTACAATTCTGTTTATTATAAATTTACTGTTTCGATTATACCAGGGATTGTTAGTAATAAATTTTAATTTTAGACAGGTTTTAAAACGTATTTTGTTCAATTATTTTATATACACACACGTGTAGTGCAAAGATTTGAGGGTTTTTTTTGTGGAACAATATTTAAAAGACTGTATTGGATTACTCTAATGTTTTCATACTAAATTCATTCTTATCCCATCCTAGAAAAAATGCCCTTGTCCAAAAAACAATATCTTTTACATTTTATGTACAATGTTTTCGTAATCAGATTTTACTCACTTCCAACACCACGATTCCAAATATTCCTTAATTGAGAATTTTGATATAGATTCGGATGTAGAAATGTGCCCGATGTTATGTGGTTCGTATGCGAATTACAATGTGATGGCAAACCAAGACGAGCTTTAAGCTCATCACTGCATGGTTGGCCTCCTGAACTAGAACTATCGACATCGGATACCCCACTATCGGCCGGACTTGGAGGAAATGAACCTGTTATTTACACAAGTGAAAAAGATAAAAGAAAAAAAAAATGGGAAAACAAGTAAGGGTTTGTTGTTGTGTTAACTATTAATGTTATTTTTTTTAAGGACATTGAGGAGACATTACATTAAACACATACAACAAATAAAAAATGAATCAAACTGAACACGAATTTTATAAAATACCTGTTGTTCCCGCACCATAACTTCTGTGATGTGCTGTATGCAGAGATCCACCGCTAAGCAAATTATGCAATAGTGGCCGGTGTGGTATATTCAATGCCTGTAGATTGGTATTAGGACCTGTTAAGCTGCCGTGTTGCAAATTAACCGCATTATGTTGCGACTGCTGTTGTTGCTGTTGCTGATGTTGTGGTGAGGTCAAAACATTTTGTTCCAATTTTATATTAACGACAGTAGTTGATCCCGTAAATGACGTTTGATTTGTGTTCTGTTGTTGTGTTGTTCCATGTGGCTGTTGTGGATGAGGTGTTTGTTGTTGATGATGTGGTGGCAGGTGTTGTAAATGAGGTCCCGGACTTGTTGATTGCTTGATAATAGGAATTTCTGTATCTAAAAATATTAAAAACGAACGGTATTTGTATTAAATATTTTATAAATTTCTTTTTAATGTTATTTAAAACATTTAGATCAACAAAATAATCAATTTTTAAAATAATTTTCTGTTAATTTGTATTTAGATCATGTCTTTTGCTTACGTCTGTTTTTATAGTTTTTCAGGATAGAACTTCTTAAATTGATTGTCTGTATCATATAAAGAGTGTATATGGATTGCGTATATTAAGATAAATTATAAGTTAAATCAAGTTATTATTCCAAATGATATTTATTGTTAATTGAAAATAAAGTCGATAAAAAGTTTTTACGCTATAAGTTCCTGCAAAGTTATCCAAAATAGTTAAAAATTCATCTGAGGGTAGTTTTAAATTGCGGGACATCAATTATGTCATCATCTTTATTTTAGACTTTGTCGACTTAAGCAGTTATTCCCTTTTGGCGCAAAAATAATGAGTCATACGTTTATATAATTCGGGATTTAGAAGATATGACGTATCTTGTGAACTTTCGTGTGATTGTAAGGGGTACATATTTCACTTAGTGATTGAATATTATAAGTATTTTTATTTATTTTGATTTGAAAATTTAGAATTTTTTGCCAACAAAGGTCGTATGCTGGAAATTTTATTTTATTTCTTTAATTTAAAAATAAAAAAATGCTCATGAAGCTTGTGAAGAATGTGTTTCGTCGGTTTTAACGTGCGAGAGATAGTTTGTGCGGTTTAAAATTGATAAAGGTCACTCAGGCCAGCCAAAAAAGTTTAAAAAAGATTCAGAGGCATTACTCCATGAATGCTGTTGTCAAGAGCAGAGAAATCGGGTACGAACTGAAGACGAAATATCTTGGAAAACGATTTTGAATATCCGAATCACTGAGTGAATGTTAAAAAAGAAAATAATTTTTACACCAAATTATTACCTAGAGCATTATATACATTATCATATACATTACAATAACCTAATATCGTATGTGAAGCCCGGCCAACTATGTGAATTGATACTAAAGAAAGAAATAGATGCCACTAATGTAATGCTATGTATTACCAAAAGAATTTAATATGAGTTGCTGAAATCTAGCCATACTATCACAGGGAAAATACGATAAATGCTCGTTTGAAACGAACATTGGCCGAAACAAGCCCGGAGTATGCATTGCACTATGACAACACTCGATCATATGTTGCAATACCTGTTAAAAACTATTCAAAAGAAGTCTTGCGTCAACCGCTTTATATTTTGCAGACCTTGATCTGTTTGACTATAATGTGTTTCGACCAATGCAGAAAGCTCTTTCTGGGATTCGCTTCACTTTAAAAATTATAAACTTGTTTTTAATTTTGATATCTTTGATACATTGTCCCTGCGGGTAATTATGCAAACAGCAATAAGTGTACGATATTGACATATGGATGCACGGATGGTGTGAGGTGTTGGAAAAGAATTGTTATAAAAAGCTTCTTACACAGGTCCAGAGTTGTGCTTCACTTGGTGTGACTGGTGCCATTAGAAGGGCACCTTAGGATCTTATGAGAATCTGGTCTCCAGAATTATATTAAATGTCAGAGAAATTTAAGGGGCTATATGGTCACAGAGATTAGTTTTGATAGGACACCTGCATTAATAATTTCTGAAAGGTATTGTCAGTTGGAATCCGAAGGATTATACAAGTATGAGGGTTTGCAGTTTTCACAGATAGATCGAAGGAGGATATAGGCAGATGTCTATATAATGTCAGGAGGTCTGATAGTAGTAGCGTGTTCAAAGCGGATATACTGGTCATCTATAGGGCGAATTAGAGCGAGGATATCGAACAGTACTGATATCGTCTGGAGTAACAGATAGGACTGCAGAGTGTCAAGTTCCTTATGGCCTTAGGTAAACTTGACGGACTCTACGATATTCCTGGACCTAAATAGGGTATGTCTAAATGCTACTGTTCAGATATTGGCATTGTTGTTTTTCACTGTCTGAGAACAGAACAGAACCATAGAGTTAGGTGATTTGTTAAATAGTCTCTATTTTAGTTGAAACAATAATTTTATATTTATTTATTTACAAAAAAAAATGTTGTGATTAATTTTGTTCAGTGAATGATTCGAATTCATTTTCATTTAACTGGTGACTTTCTTTTACGGTATGTTGTTGCTGTTTTTGCAACAACAATATTTACTTTTGCTTTTCACCGCATGCAACAATCATAGATGGATGTTTGGCAAACGATGCAGTGAAGCAGCACTGCGAGGGAAAATATTTCTTTGGCGTTCATGTTTTATTTTCTTTTTTTTTCTGAATAAAAGTAAAAGTGCATTTTCACTGATTTCTTTGGCTTAGCAGATAAATAAACAACAAGCAAATACAAGCATTAAAAGGCACAGAAATCAAAAAATGCAACTAGCCAAACAACTCGTCATATAAAATTTTATTGAGGCAGATTGTATGTGTGTCGCATGCATTGACTGGAGCAAGTATAGACATTGTAGGAAAGGCTTATTTATTTTTGTTATTAATGGTTAATATGTGTGAACTGATGTTCAACTGATTTAGCCTCTTTAATAGTTTTTATACCTGTAGTGCAGTACATTTACACACACACACACAAACAAACTTACATATAAATTAAATTTAAAAACATCGCCCTCTCTTAAGTTCTCTTTCTCGTTCGCCTAATAGTATTGCTGATGTTGGTAACAAACAACAACGACAGCGGATGCTTACGATGGCAACAATAGTGTACAAGTTCCAACAAGTCATACAAACTGCGAGTGTAAATCAAACTGTTGTAAAAAGCTTATGATTTTCATGCACATATGTATGTATATATAAATATGAATGTGTTTATTACTCGTTTGTACACAAGTAGCGAGCCTCCCCAAAATACTCCACTACTCTACCGATGATTCCATCATGTCGTTTAATTACAATAACAACTAAACATAACTAGCTACAACAATTGGCCGCGAGAGAGGAAGAGAAATCAGGTCAAGGCTCGTTGTCGCAGTCGGCATATTGTGCACGAGTCTAAATTACGACTTTGTTTGTTTGTCTGTTGTGTGCGTATGCACAGTGCAGATCAAGATAATAACACATATATTACTCAAGTGCAGTTACCAAGTGATATATAGTATTTTTACTTTCATATTATTTTTTCATAAAATTGATGTTTGAAAAACTTGTTTGAAAAACACACTGATTTCATTAAAATAAATCAAATCACAAGTAAAACTAATATTATGTTTTATATTTATTAATTAAAATGTTTTATATTTGTTAATTAAAAAGAATAAAACGACCATCGTGAATTCTAGTTTAAGGGAAAATGAGTTTTAAATATAAAATATGCTGAAATTTCGACATTAGATTTCTTTATAATAACAGTAAAAGATCATTGACCTTAAGTGTCTCGTTATCTTAATTTCTACCTAATGTGACACCCTACTACTTATTAAGAAAATAAAGATAACAAAATAATAATTTTTTTTGTTAAGATACTTATAACGATAACTTCGTTTTTTTCTACCTTTTTCTCCCCGACGCCTAGGCATTTTTTAGATTTTCTTGAATTCTGTGATTCAATAATATCAGTCGGATATTAAAGAATCATAGACCAAATAAATAACAAAGATACGAATTTGTCATATATATATGTATATATATATATATATGTAAGTTGAGTATCGAAAAAGACATTTACTATATCAAGTCTCTTTTCGCCTCCCTCCGCTTCACAGTGATTGCGAGGCTACCGATCGGCATCCCTTCCTTAATTGATTTTCGCACCACAACTGGCGTTTGCTCTAGATTAGACTAGAAGCATGCTTTTACATTGCTGGTAATCCTGACCGCACAGTCCTTTGTAATCGCCAGCATATCCTTCAGACTGAGATCTTCCATAGCATACCCAATTAATGTGTGCTTGCCCATGATTCTCAATATTTCGCTTGACAGTGGACATGCACTGCTGCTCCAAATATTCTTATACTTCCGCATACGCGGCGCTAATCGATTGATTATCAAGTGCAATAAAAATTATCTTCCCCTGTATTCAACATTCCAACAGGTTATGCTTGGTTTGATGCACGCATTTAGCATCAAACCAAGCATTTCTGCCTGATAGACAGACACGTACTTTGCTAGACTCAAGGCGCAGGATAGATTCAATTTAAATGCCCATCAAGGATCCATCGGTAACAATACTGATGTCATTCTCCAAACCCTCATTGTGCATGGATCCATCTGATATGAGGGTGCAATGTAGTCTTTCGACCTCTTTCACTCGACTCATGGGCTCCATCAGCATCCGAAGTTCTCTAACCTCTTAAATCACAAGGTGCAGGCATCCTGACATCGCCCGCTCTGCGTGCGTTGGTATGGTAAAAATCGCACCAAGTGCAAGTAATCCTCTGAATTGCCGAAATACAATATAAAAATCTTTCGAATATATTGGAAGGTATTTAGTGGTTTTCTTTCTACTGTGCAATAAAAATTCTTGCAAAAAAATTTAATTAATTTAATAATTGTAAACGTGCTTATGAACAACCTTGTCAAACTGCTTTTTAATTTAAATTTTATCTAAACTGATCCTTTTCGTTAACTTAGAGGAAAAACATGATTGTGGTAATCATAATCTAAGTGCAGAGAATGATAACGACATAACAACGACGGTCATATTATATTTTTTAATAATATTAAGATCTCCAAAAAAAACTTTAATTATTTTTATTTTCTACAACGATTATTTCGTCATGATAACCAAGTGTTTGTATGAATTTTATTTTATTTTTTATATATATTATATATATTTAATATACATATCTCGATATATATACATATTTTTTTTTATATTTTTGTTTACGTTTAATGTAAACTTAGTTATTGTTGTTTTTAAGAATAGTTTAGAAAATTGTTGGAATTTTAATTATTCTACTATGATTATATAAGATTATTTATTATAAATTTTCGGTCTATTTTAATAATCGCATGTTGTTTAAGGTAAACGTATGATGATAACTTGAACCTTTTTATGTCATATAATCTAATCAGAGTTTTTTCCTTTTAGATTATGATCACCTCAATCATGTTTATTCTTTGCGTGTCCTCGCAGGCATTATAATTGGTTTAGAAGCTTAAAGTTTAGTTTATTAATGCATATATAGGATAGTATTAAGTCAACTTATTTTGTTTGTTTGTTTGTTGCATGAATGTATTGTTTTTTGTTTGTTTTTTTTACGTAAATGTCTGAAGGCAAATTAAAAGAAAAATAAAAATAATAATTTTAATTTGTGGTATAAAATAGAATTTTAGAAAATTAAAATAAAAAAATAATATTAGAAAGTAATATGTAGTATATAAGAGAAAAACATAATTAAATTGTAGTTGGAAATTGATCAGTCCGATGTTTTATTTTCGTCTTAAATCGGATAATGAAATGTTTGTTTTTCAAGCGGAAGTGAGACTTTAAGAGTTTAAGTTTTGAAAGCGAATATATGTATACTCTACAATAGAAATAGAGGAAGAAGAAAAAAAAATATATAAATATAACTAAATAAATATATATATATTTATATAGATATAAATTTTTTTTACATTATTTTGGTTAAATTAAGAGCTTTTCCGCTATTATTTTGACTGCAACTGTATGTATCAGCAATAAAAAGCAGTAGTAATTCAAATCGTTTTTAAATTTTATGCTTTGTTGGTTGCATTATTATTGCATGTTTGTTGATATTGTTTGTATTGTTGCTTCGCCAGATAGTTTAGTTTAGTTATATTAACATTTTTATTTTTATTATTTTCATAAATTACGACGAAAAAAACTCTTTAATAAAAAAATTTAAATTCATGTTAGGAATTTTTTTCTTAATGTATTTTGTAATGTAAAAGAAAAGAAAAAAAAAACACAATGAACATCATAAACTCAAAATTTAAATAAGTTTATTAATTTCGTTTGTTGGAAACTAATTAATTAAAAAAAAAAGCCATTACAATGCATGAAATTTGAGAAGCCAATTCAAAATTGTTGGTATAAGTATTTCTTGTCATTCAAATAATTTATTTCAGATGAAATTTTTATTTTTGTTTGGCCTTGAAAATTTTTCATTACCACGGAAGGGAAATTTTGTTTAGTGGTACAACATTTTTAAAACAATAAATTTTTGACTTTCAAGGTTTTAAAAGTTTTACATTTTTTTTTAATATTACTTTATCCAACAAATCGATTCAGTTTTTACTACAATCAATGTTAGCACATGGTACTGCTTTGCCTCAGGGCCGATGAATGAATGCAAACAATTTAAATTACTATAGGAACTTATTTAATTAAAAAAAAAAAAAATTCTTTCACAACTGTTTTGCAAAAAAATTAAATGTAATAAAATATATTTATTTATTTTTTTCAGATGTTCTTTAAAACAAACAATTTATGTACAATAAGATAAACCGACGATTTAAATATTTTCATTTTTTAAAAAATATTTTCATTTATAAAAAATCATAACAATTCATTTAGAGAACAATTTGTTTATGGCATATGACAATAGCTTTTAAGCAATCCAAAGGAAATCATCAGAGTACGCGCCATATACATACATATGTATGTACGTATGTATATGCTACAATTAATTAAAATTAACACACAAAAAAAAAACATTTGCCCGAGAGCATCAGAGAATATTAAGGAGTACCAGGATACTTTGAAAAATATAATATTATTAAAAAAGTACGCTCGTTTTATTTTTCATCTCTGATAAAGAGATGTTTGTCTTTACTCGAAAATGGTTGCCACGATATGGTAGGTTTTGTGGCGCTATATTTTTATGTTGCTACAACGAAATATTCTTCAAAAAAAGAATTCAAAAGTTCATCTACAACAACTGGAAGATGCAAAAACTGAATAATTAAATTGCTATGTGTAGCTGTAAAATTTTAACTACAAAAAAACATCGCACTTTTTTCATACGAAATATTGAAGCCTCAAAATAAAACTAAAAACACCTTCTATAAGTTCATTATTTTTTAAAATGTTCAGCACGTATATTTGTTCAATAGTTTCAATTTAATTATATTTCATAATAGATTATTATAATTCACTACTAAACACAAGTTCTCCATGAAAAATAAATTTGTTACATTTTACTATTTGTTTATTTCTGCAGATATTTTTATTTACTTGTTGGTATTTTAAATTCAAAATACTGTCATATGTTGGTCACGATTTCTTAAAAAAATTTGGTTAACTGTTGTATAAAAGGTAAGTGGTGTTGTATGCCCTTGAAATTGTTTGCAAAAAAAACTTATTTCCAATGCGTAATAATAGGGTCCTATAATAGAAAAAGAAAATATTCTTGTATATTTTATTCAAACAAACCGTTCGTAGGATAGAGTTAAGAATCGAAAAAGAGTTTGTAGAAATAGATTCCGTTTTTACTCTAATACCATAATAATACATACATATGAATGTATACTTTATGTGATAGTTTTGTGTTTAACAGATTACTGTACAAAATAAACATCTGCTAAATTATTGCAAATTTCCGGAAATAATAAACTAAAAAACAACGAAAAAAATCGCTCATAAAGTAGTCAAAACATTTAGATTAACGGATTAAAAAAAATTTGTATTCCTATTTATAATCGTTAAAATAGTGTTTGTTTTGTTTTTAGCTTGGACTTGAAATTTTTAAAAGCCACTACGAATAAAAGAAAAAAAATATATCAAAACTGTTATGTGTACAATTTTGCGGTTAAGCCGGTTACATCATATCTACACTCACACACCTCGGATAGTAGGTCAACAATGAATAATATGTTGGTATGTATACCTATACATATATAAATATATACATACATAAATACAAACATATACATTTTACTTTGTTTACCTTTTTTTGGGGCTATTTTAGGGTTTAGTGGTTTTTTGTGCTGTGTTGAGTGTATCAAAGAGCACGCGCAGAAACTTTAAACTTATTTTTGGCTTAAACCGAAAAGTAAACGACAAAGAAAAAAGTGGTGCAATATATACATTGACACATAAATATATACATACGTATACATATATGTACATATGTGCATACATATTGTATGTTAATGTATGAATGTATGTATTTTTTTTTTTTTTGTGGAAACAGCTGAAATGAACAAAACAAATTAGTGCGCTGGTTTCCTTTTATTTAAGTAATAAATATAAGCGAATAAATCGTTAAAAATTAAGTGTGACTTTAAATAAGTCGTTTAAGAAAAACATATACTGCATGTGTCAAAATAAAGCAGGGAAATAGAAAACATAAAACTAATTATATATATGTATTTGTAAAGTAAAATACGATCATTTTTTGTTCTCTTAATAATGTCTCTTGGGTTTTAGCAATAAAATGGCTTTGTTCACACTTGCCTGATAGAACCCATCATAAACCGCATCTGTACATAGTTATTGTAGCCCTGTAGTTTATTTTATTTATAAATGATAATTGTTCATACCCTTTGCCAGTGATACCAAGGGTATATATGGCTTTGCCATTTCGTTTGTAGTTTCCACAATAATCATTTCCGACTCCACAAAGTATATATTTTCAGAAGGTATTTTTCATAAAATTTTTAATCAAAAATATATTTTTTAGCCTTAGATAACCACAAAATTAAATCCATGATGGACGCCTCTACAAAATATCGTGTAATTAATTTTTATATGGTTCAAATTCAGATATTAGTATCAAATTATAGGGCTTAAATAGTAGTTAAAAGTATAAAATCAAAGATGGATTGAGAAACAAATCGGCAGACATTTTTTTACACCCCATCAATATGAGTATCAAATGAAAGGGGTGAGCTTTTAGAATACATTTGACTATGTAAAATTTTATCGGTAATAATAACGAAAAATCTGAAATCTTTGCTACGTTACGATGAGATCATTATACCTTAATATGTTCATAATGGTGAAGAGTATTATCAGATTTGGTACGGGTGAATGAATATATAATTTTAACTGTTTTTTTTTCTTATTTTATATAGATTGTATGTATTTTGTTTTCTCGTTTTTTTTTATAAAATAATTTTCTTGTAAAAATTTTAACGAAAATTGCTTTGATTATGAAATAGAAAAAAAAAATTATAAAATAAAAACTAGGTATGTATGTATGTTGTTTTTGCAAATACTATAGAATGGCATTTACTAAATGTCCATTTTTAAAAAGAAATTCTTTTTAGATTTCAACAAATTTTTATTTGCAAATAGAAGATGTATGGAGTTCGGTAACAACTAACTCACAATGAACACAATTATTTGTTTGTCACGCACTTTTTTCAGTACTGCCAATAAAACACAACATTTATCATCGAGTTTATAACTTTCCTATTGAAAACACGCTACAATTTACTACTTTTTAACAAAAGCATACTAATTTTATTTTTAATTTTTCACACATACATATGTATGTACAAGTAAAAAAACTTTGGCAAAATACAAACAAAATAGAGCAAAATATAATCAGCTGCTTTTTAAACTACATCTTGTAAGTCAATACACCTTGTTTGTAAATCTATTAAAAGAAACGAATCAAAAACAAGTAACAGTGCTATATTCGGCCGTGCCGAATCTTATATACCCTTCACAACGTGTAGTCATGCAATAACAATTGTTTGTATCACCATTCATCTCATATAAAATACGTACATACATGTAAAAAACATACAAAAAAAATTACAAAAAATAAAATATATTAAAAATAAAAAAAAACAATAAAAAAAATTACAAAAAAAAGTTAAAAAAAATATTAAAAAATTTTTTAAAAAAATTAAAAAAAAATGATTAAATATAAATAAAATATTAAATAAAATAATAAAAAATTTTTTGGCTCAGCTGGAATTCGATGCCACGTTTACTTGAAACAGTATGTATGTATGTATGTTGCTGTTGTAATTGTGAAAAAAACGAGGTGGTCGTGGTTTTTTGCTCAGAAAGTTATGGGGCGATTGTGCTGAATTTCAATAGTGTTCATTCCCGGATATTTCCAAAAGATTGATACCATACACAGATCTGAGGAACATATGGTTGCTTCTAAAAGTTGATTTCAACCAACACACGGACAGACGGTCAGGGCTTAATCGACTCCTCTATTCACAAGCTTTCAGAAAATATATACTTTATGGGGTCGGAAATGAAAATTGTAGAAATAAAAAAGGGAATGACAAAGCTATATATACCCTTGTGCACCACAGGTGAAGGGTATAAAAAAATAAAGTTTTAGGCAATAAACCAAACAAATTAATAAATATAAGATACTAGCTAATACCCGGTGTGCTTCGCCACCCCTATCGTAATGAAATAAAAATGTTATAGTTTAAAAATATATTTATTTTGCAAGTGCCACGCCTACTATTACTAAATCAACCATTTCTTATTCAAATAATCATATAGACGTCAAAGTGTCTCTGGCAAAATTTGGGTACTCTAACTATTATCGCTTCCCAGATATACGAATTTTTGTATTTAATTCATATGACAGGTGCCACGTCCACTTTTTCTAATGTACCCATTTTTTCCAGAAATTTTTGTTTGGGTGTCAAAGTTGCTCTTGCAAAATTTTAGTACTCTAATCGATTTCGTTTTCCAAATATACGAAATTTAGTATTTAATTCATGTGGCCACGCCTACTATTGAAAGTCCGCCCACTTATAATTTCAAACCAAAGTATAACCTATAGTTCCTTCCAGACATACAGAAAGATTCTGTGAATTTCAAGGAAATCGGTCCAGCCGTTTAAACGTCTATAAAGCACAAACAAACATACAAACACACATTGATTTTTATATATGTATGTATATAGATTTGATTTGTATGCAGTACTGATTATGAAATGATAAATGGAAATTCACCAATTATTTTTTTGTTTTATATGTACATACATATATGGTTGTATGTGTACGTATAACCAAAAAAGAAGTTTACAGCGAGAAACAACCAACTTAAATTACAGCTTTTCAAATGTTCTACACACTTCTTTAATATTATTATTATTTACATACGTTGATCGCAGACACTTTATTTGTTGCTAACTTTTACCACTTTATTTAATTTAATTTCATTGATGTCTAACTCACAATTATTAGTTTTTTGGTGTTAATATTATGCAACATATTGACAACCACAAAAAACCAAAAATAATAAATAATAAAAACAAAATAAATTATTTTTATAAAAATAGACTACTTTGGTATAATGACCTGCCGTTAGACTTGAAAACAATAAAATAAAAATAAAATAATAATAAAAACCTTAACTTTTGAAACATAATATGCACAAGCATTAAAAACACCACATACACACACATGCTCGTACATTTAATTTCATTCTCATTAAATTAATTTGAATGACGGTTTTGGGTTCATTTGATAGTCGTTGCATTTATTTTTTGTTTTGCTTTTTATTCGTGTAACTATGTAGATCCATATAAAGACAAAACATCTCAGTTAAACCTGTTTAGTGATATTGATCTACATTATGATTTATTTAAAATAAAATAGAAACTCATTTATTAATTATTAAAGGGACGCACTATGGATCCTAACGCTCTCTAACCTTTCATAAGGTTCTTTTTTTTTTCTTTTTTGTACTTAAGGTAATACATACATACATACATACATACATACATACATACATACATATACATACATATGTATATACATATGTATATTATTTGTTATTTTTTATTTTATACTAACTTTGTTTGTTTAAGTGTTTCTATTTTATTTTTAAAAGATTTTTTGTTTTTGAAAATACAAACTATTGCAAGTCAGGAAACATGGTGTAATTACATGAAGTTTTAAAATTCGAAATTTGGAAAAGAGATATTGTAAAAAATGTTGACAGTTGAATAGCAACAGCTGATCAATTAAACTACCTAATTATTTAAATGAACGTAGTCAGGAACAATAATACTTATGTTTCTTTTTTTAAATCTTTATGGCTGCTAAAACTATAACTTATCAAAAGGAAAAACAAATATTTTCGTTAAATATACTCTTTAGTAGCTTTTCGTTAGTTGGTAAAGTTAAAATTAATATTGAAAATCAGGTGTTCAATAATTATAGATTTTGTAGGATAATAAGTTTTTAATTTACCAACTACCTGTTTCTTGTGAACAAGAACTGGTGGTGAAGAGATTAATCATGTCTGACCACAGGGTTTTCTAGTTCGAAATTCTATATATTGGGGAAAGATTTATTTTGAGTGCCTAAAGGGTTCCCATTACTAGAAGAGCCAGTAAGATAAGACAAAGGAATCCTAAAGGAATAATAAATATTTGCTGCGATTAAGCTTAAGTTGAATGTAGTTCAGAGAGTTGTTTGCGATTTATACAACACCAACACCTTTGGATTGGATTTAAGGCATAGGAGAATCCTGGACCTCGTAAATAAAGTGGTTGTGGGAACTCAGATGTCGATAGAGCGCTTGATAATCAGTCGGTTATAAAACGCGTGCGCCTCAATGAGTTTGCCCCTACAAATATGTTGAATCTGATGTGGGCTTAGGAACAAGAAGGCATAGCTGGAAATGAAGTTGCTGATAAAGTCGCAAAGACAGGATCTGCATCAGTACTCGTGTCTAATCGACTACAGAAAATGGAAACTTCAAAAATCATTTGAGAAGATTGTAATATTTGAAGAATGTGCATGGAAAATGCTACGGGTGACCTCAGTCTGAAAGAATTGTTGGCAATTACAAAAGTTTGCACGATGAAGATTGTCGACAAATACTAGTCCGCAGTGCGAATTTGATTTTCTTGTCTAGAAAAGGTATATTCTAATATTTCTAGTGCAAATTAATGTTGCCTCTTTGATGTTAATGCAAATTCTTAAATATTCCTTTCTTATCGTGTCCATAAATGCATATATTTGTATTACTTGTTGTATCTGCTTGCAATATAGTCTGCATGTTTAATGGGATAAAAAGTATTCATTGTATTAATCCAGGTTATTAATTTGGACACCCTTAATATTTTAGATTGGGATGATCAATGGTTACAAAGGTTACTATCTTTTAATGCCCTTTTTTAATAAATCCGTAAGAAATTGACAGAGTTAGAGTTCGTGTTCTTTTTATGCTCTATCTACTTTGTAAGGATTTATATGTTGCACGCACAATTTTAAAAACGCAAATCAGAGCATAATAGAATACATGGTTCACCAATCTTTTGTGCCTTAGAGCCGTATTTACCATTCTAAATTTGAGCTAAAATTGATTTTGCTGGTGATATCCTAGAGAATATAAAATACCACAATTAAATAGAACTGTTTTTTATGTGTTTATTGTTTGTGTCTTATTCTTACTTGCCATCGCTATTATGAGCCTGAAACTTTCAGTGAATATTAGTGTGCAACATTAAAAAAATTTAAACAGCACTATCCTAAACCATATGAGGTGCTATTTAAGTCAAGCTTACCAAATTTTTAGAATCAGCAAAATATGTCGTAATGATGAAGTTTGGACAACGAGCATATCTGCTGTTAAAATGGAAAAATATTTTGAAGAAAAAAATCTATAACAACGAAACTTCATTTTGTTTCAAATTTAGATTTGTCAAAATAATAACATAAATCTTCGGGCCGTGATTAAAACAGTGCAATTTTCTCATTATACCCTTCACCTGTGGTGCACAAGATTATAAATAGCTTTGTCATTTCGTTTGTACTTTCAACAATTTTCATTTCCGACCCCATAAAGTATATATTTTCTGAAAGCTTATGAATAGAGGAGTCGATTAAGCCCTGACCGCCTGTCCGTCTGCCCGTCTGTCCGTGTGTTGGTTGAAATCAACTTTTAGAGGCAACTATATGTTCCTCAGATCTGTATATGGTATCAATCTCTTGGAAATATCCAGGAATGAATCGCTATTGAAATTCAGCACAATCGCCCCATAACTTTCTGAGATATGAGCAAAAAACCACGACCACCTCGTTTTTTTACACAATTACAACAACAACATACATACATACATACATGTAAAAAACATACCAAAAAAAAATTACAAAAAAAAATATATTAAAAATAAAAAAAAAAAATAATAAAAATAATTACAAAAAAATTAAAAAAAAAAAAATAACAAAATATAAATAATATATTAAATAAAATAAAATTTTTTTGGCTCAGCTGGGATTCAATGCCACATTTATTCTAACCAGTATATACATATGTACGTATTTTATATGAGATGAATGGTGATACAAACAATTGTTATTGCATGACTACACGTTGTGAAGGATATATAAGATTCGGCACGGCACTGTTTCTTGTTTCTCATATTTTTATCACAAAAATAAAATTTTCAGTCATGGAATAATTTAAAGGTACCTTTGTTACTATTTGTAGATATTCGTGAAAAATTTTAGATAAAGCGGGCTCTAATCGGTAAATTTAGGCAAAAATTTACAAACGAAAATAATTTTTTTCAGTTTCTATACAACCAAGAAATGACTTGACTAGCGTAATAAAAGGCACTATAAAAAATTAAAATTCATGATGGCCGCCACTACAAAATGGCGGACAATAAATTTATATACCAGCCAAATCTGGTATTTTAAAATGTAACTCCTTCAACCCCCAAATATTAGTATCAAGTGAAATGGCTTGACCAGTAAAATACAATAAATTATTAAAAAATTTAAAATCCAAGATGGCGTCTAAAACGAAATGCCGGAACAAATTTTGTAAACCCCATCATTATGGGTATCAAATGAAAGAGCTTGACTAGTAGAATACAGTTAACTACGTAAAAATTCAAAATTAAGGATGGCGTTGGAAATAATAAGGAAAATGGACGCATAACATGAAATATAGGTTAAGCTACGATGTGGGATTATGTCTATGTACATTATGGTGAAGGGTATTATCAGATTCGGCACGGCCGAATATAGCAGTCTTACTTGTTTTTGATTTTCTTTTAGCGTAACACCTTGTAGAAGAAGAAACTGGACTTTGTTATTCAAAGAATGTTTTAAGGCTGATAAAAATTACGATGTATTGCGCTGATGATTATGATCGTGAGTATTATTATTTAGGCAGAAGAAACATTTTAACGGCGAAGAATTTAGTATTTTTAAAGCGGTGTTCGAAAAGTTTATTGAATGAAATAGAAGGACATTTTGTTTTTAATTTAATTTTTATCGGTTCTAGTAGATTTTAGGAATTTTCATTGAACTGCAAATTTGTTAAATTGCGAGAAATTCCGGATAAAATTCCATTAAAAAACGCGCATGGAAGAGTTTCGGTTCAGCATGTGATAATTTTTTCGATAATCACAAAAGCGACGTGAATGTCGCGGTTGTTAATGCATTTTTTAAGTGCATATGGTTAAATGGAATGCAACATGTCCATACAAATTAATTTCCTGCATTTACATTTTTACCATAAAGGTAACAATGGAAAAAATTTAAAAGTAAGAAAAACTTGGATATAAAGTATCTGCAACACACAAGTTATTTATTAGATAATATTAAAAGCTAAAAGAAAAAATTTATCGAATTACTAAATTTTAGAATCACAGCTTACTCAACAAAAACCGGAAATATTTAAATTTAAAAATTTATCGCAAACTTATTGTCAAACTAAAACCTTAAAAATTTTATTAATAACGACCGAATTTCGAATATTTTTTTTTATTAATTAAGTGGCGTTGATTATATCAAAAAAAAATATTTTAATATTTTTTATTTCTGTCTATGGGCTGTTTTAATATAAATTCGACAGAGAAAGGAAATTTTGTCAATTTTATGTTACTCAATAAGTATGTATGTATGTATGTATGTATGTATGTATGTATGTATGTATGTATGTATGTATGTATGTATGTATGTATGTATGTATGTATGTATGTATGTATGTATGTATGTATGTATGTATTTATGTATGTATGTATGTATGTATGTATGTGCATGTGTAACTTTATTATTCCTACCCATCAGTAATTTATTTTTGAATTTCGCCAAGAAAACAGAAAATTTTTGTATTTGAAGCCTGTCTACCAAATGTCAACAACAACAATGCAGAAATTTATTCCATACTTTCAGAAATACAAACAAACCAAAATGACAGGCTGACAGAAAAACAGTCAAACGAACAAACGGCCTGATAAAGCGAGAAACATTTAAAACAAATAACCAGCCCAGAAGTAATTTTCTGTTTTTTTTCTTCTTCTATGTCTTTTATGTATTTATTATTCTGGTACAATAACAATAATAACACAGCATTTTTTTATTATTTGTATTGTCGTTATTGTATATAAGTTATAAATAAACTTAAGTGTGAGTGTTGTATGTGAGTATTTGTGTGTGTGAAAGTATTCTGGAAATTTAGTCTCAAGTTCAAGGCCTTACGGATAACGACACATACCAACGAACGAATACACAATTTTTTCAAAGTCTATGTGTGTATGTCTGTAAGTATATATTTTGCCTTCCTGCCTGCCTCACACTGTTTGTTTGCTTGTATTTGGAGTTCTGGCTATGGGAGAGTGTATACGTTGTTCTTATATATAAATTTTTTAATATTTTAAATACAAAAACAACAAAAACAGCAGCAGTCTGCTGAATAATCGGCAGTGTTTTAAATATTTGCAAACAAATCTAAGATCAGAATCTTTTCAATCAAATAACTGTTTATGTTTGAAATAAAATTTTATTTACTGCACAATTTAATACAAATTACGAACTATTGTGATCTGTATTATCGAATACATATGGCGGTTATATTTTGAATAAAATGTCAAATCGTAATGAAGCCAACAGAAGAAACTGTTAAGGATAACTTTAAAATAATTAAGTATGGAAGTATATATTATAAATATGTGTACATACAAATATACGTACACGGTTTTCTTATTGAACTATTAGAAGCCCCAAACAAGTTTTATCATTGTATTTATAGAAAAAAGTTTTTAATATTATCTATCACCATTTGTTTGGTGTGTAAATAAATGTTATAAATAGTATTTTATTTGATTTGGTTCTAATTAGGAATTTGTCTTAAATGTGGCTCGTATTAAGGTCAACCAAATAGAGATTACAGTTTTTATGCCCAAAGAAGTAAACTAACATCGTAGTCAAATACACTTAATATTAAGCCCATAACATAAAACTACTGTGTATGTATATTTTCTTTGTATGAGAGGCAATACGCCTCCTTATTTGAATCTTCCTAATTATTGGAAGGAATTGTATAATTAAATGATTAAAAACTCTAAGATTTATTGTTCTTGAAATAATTCATGAAATTATTGTTTTGTATAGGGTTTATCACTTGGCCTGCTCCGCTTTATCGATTTTTAGTTGAAATAATACAAATGAGATAAAAGAATATGCAAAAAATTTTAAGACTATAGATGCAATAGTTTTTTAGTTATCTAATAAAATGTATTTTATTTGTATTCTTTTGCAGCTGATTTTAAGATCATCTATACAAGTTGATACAATAATAACCGACACAAATTATGAGGCCTATTGATATTATAGTACTCAGAATATTCGGAAAACTAAACTGTTGTCTAGCCGATTTTGTGAGATTGCAATGGTGCTATTATACATTATTCTTTTTTGCCACAGAATTGTAGTTTTATATTAAAAACTATCTTAAGTTTTATAAACAAAGTAACTTTTTTCTTTTATGATATAACAAGCAATTATCAAAACGTCATTTTCAATATAACAATATTCATAGAATAAAAATACTTTTTAGAACTAAAATTAAATGCTTCTTTTTATTTTGGCGTTATAAACGTAAATACATATTACTCATACGCTGACATGGAAAAAGAGAAACTTATAAATTTATCCTGTTGGTTATTTCTGCCAATTATTATCAACGTTAAAACTTTCCAGGAACACATTATTGGTTTTCTGCATTTGATGCATTTTTGTTTTAGATTTCGAGCACACACTTTTATGAGGTAACACTGAAAGAATTTCGACAATTTAATAATAAATACTTATGTCAATATCGGCTAAGACATTTTCCATGACTGTTTATATTTCCAGCAAAAAGATCTATGACAAAAAAGTGAATATGCAGGGGCTTAACTGGTGACGAAGTGAATTAATTTAAGTGAAAATACTAATGATTTTAACATTAGCGTGTCACTTAAGATCATGTGTTTACATGAATATATTAATGAACTACACTCCCTTCTAACAAGTGCATTGAATGCATGCATATTTGGTGAAAAGCATCGGATATTCCATGAGTGGAATTTGTTTATTTACATGAATTCTTTAAGATATTTTGCATGATGTTGCATTTACTTTTAAACACATCATTTATGACAAATAATTTAAGGAAGTCATTTAGAATTAATGCTTTTGCACAATTGATTTAGAAGTCTTGTAAATGTAATGCGCTTTGCACTACTTCCAATTTTTTTTGCTGGGTCACATTCTGATCTACGATATAAGAAAAATATAAACAAAAATTCGGGTCATGTTTGATTGTGTAGATAATAGTTTTAAAAACGTTTAGTAATTTTCTTTTTATATTGTTTTTTCTTTTAATTTTACTACCATAAACAATTTTTTATTTATAGAAGAATTTATGACAACATTTATTTGAATACATTATTTTAATTTCCTGAGATGAGTTAAAAGCAGGCATTTATATTGCGCATTTATTTGTTTCTGTCTTTTTTCAGTTCTTATTTTAGTTAATTGGGGATTGGGGAGAGCGTTGTTTGTTTTTTCTAGGGGGATAACGCGCAGAATAAACTGGATTGAGATTTATTTTCTGTTTAATTTTTTTTATGTTTTTTGGCTTAGGAGTACAAATGTATTTTGCTTTACACTTCCCTTCATTTTTTTATTTTATTTTATTTTATTTCAATTTATAATTCTGCTGTTGGTGGAATTGTGTAGAATTTATCAATACTAGAACACAAAATTGTGATGTAGTTCCTCATTTTGTTTGGGGATTTTTATTTTTGCATTTTCGCTTGATATGCAAGTAAGTGTTTGAAAATGTATATTAAAATTTATGAATATGTATGTATGTGTTTGTGGGTGTACTTTATAGCACTTCCTGATAAACTCATTTGTACATATTTACTACAATATATAACAATTTCTTGTTGAATTTTTATTTATTTTTTTAGTTTGCTTATAGATTTATGTCTAATTCTATCTATTTGCATGTATAAATACATATCGATGGTCTCAAGGAGAAAGGCCCTAACTCTTTTTCTTTTTTTAAATAGAGTTTAACATACATACATAGATACATATAAATTTCACATAAATACACCACTACATAAAAGTACCAAAAATAACAGTTTTATAAGCAATTTTATAAAAGAAGTTACATTATGATAATACAGTTTCTATTACGTTTTTACTTTCTCCTGTAAAGTTACAATTTTTTGCGTTAGGGCCCCTCCAATTCTGACCAACGATTAATAACATGCATACATATTTAATTTTTCGCCTGATTTTTCATTTCATATGTATGTATATATGTATGTATGTTAAGTTAATGCACACTTCTATTTACTCAGTGTTTTTGTTTTTAAATTAAGGAATAATAGGAATACATATAAATTAAATTTGTTTATGATTTTCCATAAAGAATAATGAATAATACTTAATTATATATAAAAAAATTTAAAAATATTAAGAAGATATGAAGAACATAATGTTTTAATTTAAAAATAAAATAATAATAAGAAAACAATTATAATTATTAGGTATGTATGTATATTTTTGGCACTGTTATACTTAAAAAATTTGTTTTTATTATTTTGATGCAATATCTTACGAAGTTTATATAGAGGTTAGTACATTAACTGAAATAGAAAAATAAAAGGACATGAATTACAAGCAAAACAGAAAAAAAATGTAGAGAGACAACATATTTTTTTAAAGAAAAAATATTTATATAATAAGTAAATGAAAAAATATTTAAGTAGACTTTTGTGGGTTAAGTAGATTTTCAGTTCAGTTCAGTTCAGTTTTCAAAATACAAAAATTTACTTAACCAATCTAATTAATACTCATATAACAAAGCTAAAAGATTATAGATATTTTAGTTCTCCAGATACATATGTATGTGTGTCATAAAATGTTGTTTTCATTTATTCTATTTAATTTTAATTCTAGCATGTTGATAAAGTATAATCTAACACAAAATTTAAGAGTAAATTTTTCTTTTAGTATTTAAGATATACGACAAAATGTTACATTTATATGGAACGTACTTTGAAAAAAAATAGCCTATGTCGACCAATCAATCAAAATATTAATAAATGAAATTTTAAAAGTATATACATACTATGTATGTATATGTGTGTAAGTAGAACGCACTTATTAATAGCTATCTTTTTAAATAATTAGATATTTTAATTAAAAAATGGGACCCTTTAAAATTTGCCAAACTTGAAATTGTCTTCGAATGAAGCAAAAAGAAGTATAATTATTTATATGCCTTTTTGCGCTAGATTTGTAATTTAGTTAGTTGTTGTTGCGGTTTTTTTTTGTTTCCATTCCCGTTTTTGTCAATGTCATTTAATTTGTTTTGTATTAAATGTATGTATATGTGAACGTGTATTTTGCTAGTGAAAGTGAATTACTTTTATTATTAAATCTCTTTTTTCAATTTTCTTTTCTAATCTATTCATTCACTCTCACCTTTTTTTACATTGTTTTTGTTGTTGTTTTTTTATGTGATACTTGTACTTAGTACATAATCGCTTTGTGTTATTTGAGTATACTGTAAGGTATCGTTAGTTCTCTTGTTGTAAAATTTACATTTTTCTTATGCATATTGCTGTTGTTGGTATTTCCTTTACACAAATGTATGCACACACACACACATATATATACATATAAATACACAGTTTTATAAATTCACTACAAAAAGACAGCGGGGGAAATAAAAAAATTAAAAAAATATTCAACAATTCTCAACCTACCTCAAGTTATTCTATGTTGTGTATTTGCTGTTTTTCTTTTTTAGATGTACTTTATTATTAGTTTTCTCTCTGCTTCTTGAATGTTTTCTCTCTTTTTTCTATGAGTAAATGCCTGCCTGCCTTTGTATGATATTTTTTATTGTGTATTATTTTCTGTTTGTTTTTGACTTGAATTTTTTTTTGTATTTTCTTTTTATACACTAGTATAGACTAAGGTAACTACAAAATAGAAGTAAAGTCTTACTCGAATTATGTTTTTTTTTTTAGTTTTTAGTCAGTAATTCGACTTCCGTACGTAGTCTTTGTAGATATATTTGAGTGTTTGTGTATGTTTAAGTAAATTGTCTCTTTTTTTCATCATTGCTATAAAATTAAGCCTTTTTAATTTGACTATACATTACATATTGCACATTAATACATACATACGTATGTTTGTATACTATATGCCATATACGAATGTACTAATTTATGAACTAAGCACAGCAGTGTTTAAATTCTCTTGACATCATTTCGTAAATTTGTGTTTTACTTTCGTTATGTGCATTTTACATCACTCTAATAAACTAGCGTACACTGAGTGTACAGGTGGGATGGGTAAATAAACAAGTATTCGATTTTGATATATTAAAAAAAATGTTTACTCATATACATACATATGTATGTACATAATAAAACTTTGATTTTACATTAGGCGATTCAAAAAGTTAAATTAACTTTTTTAAAAACCGAGTCTTTAATTATTATGAACATAACGATTTTTGTCTCATGAACTCATTCTTTCTTAATTTGTTTTCAGAAGAGCATCAATAACTAATTTAGAACTCGTTGATGGACACATATCGATCACAGATAAAAAGGCGCTAACTTTTTTACGAATTTTTCAAAAACAGTTACATTACGATAATGAAGTTTCTGTTATGCTTTTACCTTCTCGTTACAATTATTTATGTTAGGGCCTTTCTATCTGTGACTAACGATATATTTTAGTGCTTAAAAGCGTAAATTCGTTTCGGGAATGGGTAAGTTGGAAGTCACCTAGTTATTATACATATATTCATGTTGATTTTTTAAACAGGGCCAATTAAGTAATACAAATACGAGAATAGAGCTAAAAATATCAAAGAATCAAAAATTCAATCATTTAAAATGTTGTTCATGCCAGTAGTTTTTTTTTAATATTTTGTAGCACTTTATGTTTTATTTAATAGTAGTTTGCATAAATGTAAAAACTAAAAAAAATATTCATATGATTGTATATGTATGTATGTAAAATGGCACATAAAAGTTTTTTTAAACTGGAAATAAGGATAAGAAACTGGCACCGTATTTAAGTTATTTGATACTTTATGCAAAATTGAAAATATTTCGAAAATGATGTTGATAATTTCAGATTGTTTCTAATGACACATAGGAATTACTTATAAACAATATTTTCTTCATTTTTAATAACAAACTTTTTTGCTTGACACATTAATATTGAGTACTTTCTATTGAATATATTCTATGACCGCTACAAGCTACCATAAGGTAACACTCTCTATGGTCTTTTATGAGTATGACCGTTCCTTACGAATTTCTATTTCTCATTTTATTTATATAAAAAAAGAGCTTACAATTATCTAAATTTTTATATTCAAATTTAAATTTTAACCTTGTGAAAAGACAGCTTAGGACAAACGCTTGAAAACATTCAAACCCAATAATAAGTAGCTTTTCCAGTGAAGAACTAAGAATATTCCTATCAAAATACCAAATGAATTTAAAATCAAATTCTAGCAAACTCAATAATTTAAGCCATCAATTGTTTTGTTCCCACTATACGAAAGCAAAAGTGTTTCTTCATACATTTGTGCTAGGGGGACTTACGACAAACAGCAAACGTATTATGACATGTTTGTATGCGTGCATATTTAAAAATGCTTTGTGTGTTATGTCTGTACCATGCTGTTTCTGTTTAACATTTACATATTATCAAATTGTTAAGTTTAACTTAGTAAAATTTATAAATTGCAGTAACGTTTGATACATTTTATTAAATTTTTCCATTTCAATTTTCAACTGAAAATCTCGTGGACTTGGTTTCAACTAAGCTACTTTTATAATAATACAAATTATTAAAAGGTTAATGATGTTTTAAAAAATAATCATATTTGTATTGAATATTAAATAAGTTGCTTAAAATTTGTCTAAAGAATTTAGTGTCGTAAGTAATAAAAGTAAAAAAATCGATGAGTTACGGATTTAACTTTAGAAACAAACGTTTAGCAGGGGATTTAAAAGGTAATTTTGAAAAAGTTTAAATGTTAACCACCAAACCAACAAGTGATAGTGAGGAAATGCTGTCAGCAAAAAAAAAAAATGAGAAAATTAACTTAAAGACAAAGAGAGAAAGAGCTTAAAAACAAACTAATACATAAATGAAGCATAAAACAAATTTGCAAAAAAAATGTCTAAACACGAAATTGTTGTGTGATAAAAAATATATAAAAAAAGGAAAAATCAAATAACAATAAATAGGGATTAAACATTTAAATATTAAAAAAAAAATGCAGCCGTGCAAGATGAGGATGAACAAAAACAAATAGACTATAAGAAAAAGAGCACCACAAAAACCCTGCATACAGAAAAATTACTCACTCACTCGCTTGCTCACACACACACACACACACATACAAAATGAGCAAAAGAAGAGAATTTTTATAGTGGAAAATAAAAAAATAAAAAACAGAAGCAAAATTTACAAAAGAGATAGCCAAAATAAAATATTGAGACAACCAGTTTTGCGTGCCCATTAATTTTTACAAAAAAATTTTCATCAAAATTTTCAGTTGTTTTGATTTCAGAAATTGTCGGCTCTTCGATAGATTTTGTTGCCTAGTCTGCTGCACTTAAGCTTGTATTTGTGCTTTTGCCTCCTTTTTCTACTAAGTATTTATTTGTTGTTTTTGTTGTTTTTGCTTTGCTGTTAAAAATGTATGGCAAATATGCCGGAGTACAACTACTACCACTACTAACTACATTCATACATATAAAATCAATAAAATTGTTGAGGTGGGTTAGGAAATTGTTACGCAGCTAAGCAAGAAAATAAAGTTTAGCAAACACAGATTTTTAAACACACAAATACATTAATCTATGTGTTCATGTTTTTATACATGTGCATATGTATACTATACATAAATAGTATGTTAACTCTGTAAAAATAAAGAGATCAGGTATGTGTGAGTTTTTGTAATAGGCAATAATAATAACAATGATAATGCATCTAATTACTTTTAGTTTCTGCGGAAATTCTAAATTCGTTTTTAAAATAATTCATATGTAACTATGTACATGACAAAATAAGTTTTTAATAATTTGTATCAGAAAATTGTAAGTAATTGTAAATTGTAAAAAGGTTTTAGTAAAACATTGTATTATTTTCTTTAAGATTGATGAGAGGTAAAGTTATTCACTCTGGAATTTTTCGTATTAAATAATTATAATTCCAAATTGCATATTATTGTATATACATATGTATGTACATATATAAATATCTACATATACATAAATATGTATGTATAATTATGCCATCATTTGACGTTATTCTTAAGACTAAAACTGTAGTCTTACTGCCTTATTTATAAAAGTTAATAATAAATAATTTAATTCAGACACGCTTTTTGGACCCAAAGGAAGAAATGCACTTAAAATTTTCAATTATAATTTTTAAGCTAGTTTTTAAAATCCTTTTACGATGACTTGGATTTGTATTAATATTTTCTTTTTGTTTTCAGTTAACAATAACTTCTTCTGTTGCCTATGTTCGAGTGAATAATTTATTGTTTATTTGTAACAAAAATAAAACTGATAAATAAATTGTCGATTATTATATAACGCTTACAAAACTCATTCAGCTTGTGCCTTTTCTTCGACCCAGTTTAGTAGAACAGTTCTTGTGCATGTTATACATGTCTTTAAGAAACCCTAATATTTTTCAGATTTCATTGTTTTAATTTGAGCACTTACATATTAGTTTTTAAATCGATTCTTATAAATCCATTTCCGTTGTAATTAAAGTAATGATTTTCCTTTCTGTCATTTACAAACTTAAGAACACATCGTTCAAGAAAACAATGTTAATGGGACATAATTTTCATTATTGCAATTTTATTAGAATTAGCTTTTTGTGGTGCAAGGGAACTTTTTTAATGGCTTAGTGTATGTTTTTGTTTTAGTTGGTATTTCTATAAAATACCGGAAATTGGAAAACTAAAGTTGATTTAAAAGTATATATGTATGTATGTGCGCTTTAACTACTGTTGTTGCCTTTACTTTGAATGCATCTGATATTGATGTTATTGCTGTTGGATGAGAATGTTGATGGCCTAAATTATGGCATCACATGACATATAATATTTGCCTTGTATTACCAACTGCATTTAAATACACACATATGTAAGTACACAAATAAATTCTGACACAGCACACTTAAAAATGTGTACATTTACACGTACACACAAATATGTGTATATGCATCTGAATATGTATTAACATGGCACATGTCATGCAATGCCTTCCTTCCGCATTGACCCAGATTTAAAGGAAAAAAATGTTTTTTGCTTTTTATGAACAACTTTATATTCTTGTTGTTGATTTTATAGTTCAGGTCGGTCATTGTATGTATGTTAGGATGAATGATGTATAAAGTATGTACGTGTGTTACTGCAAGGGTGTAGGTGAACTTTTAAATATGTTGCAGCACCAGTTACAATAAGAGTGAACAATATAAATAAACGTTTAAAACATGGTAACCAATTTATCGTCATAGATGATATGATGATGAAGTAAAATAATATTTTTTTAGAACGACTTAAATTATAGTGCGTATAAGTAATAACATCTTACATGCATAAGTTCATACAAACGTAACGACGTAAACGACAGATCGGAACTCTTTGCAGAAAAACCAACAACAATTTAAAGAAAAACTTTACATAAATATCTTTTGTAACTTTCTACAATCTACATTCTTATTCAATCTTTATATCGCAATTCTCGAATTTTAAAGACAAACAGCAATTACTTTTAGACCATGATAAACAGAAATTGCTTCTTAATTCCTTATCTGCGCTCTAAACATGTTAACAGTTTTAAAAAATAATTTTTTTCAAGTGGTGTTGCAGGAAAACTGTTTTACAATAATTTTAAAATTATTTTTTTACATTTAATTTTAATAAATTCTTGTCAAAACATAGTTTTTTAAAACAATTCAAAAATATCTAAACTACTTATACTACAAAGGACTCAGATTTAAAGTAGATAATCTCTGTAAATTCCAAACAATAATTCATTTACTTCAGGAATACAAGAAATAATTTTTACTAAATGAAATATCTGAATTCATTTCCTAACTTAAAGAGTTTTGTCAATTAACACAAATTTAGTATATTTGGAGTTAAGAGAAATATTAAGTAAAAAATATGCTTTAAAAAGTGTAAACTGCAAACATGTGATTTCAGGAAGCGATAAATTCACTAATTTGTTTTTAGAAAAAATACACTTAATAAGAATAATAAGAATTTATTTAATTATATTTTTTACTTGTAGCGAAATACACCATTTAAACAGTAAGTATTACGGTGGTTCAGAATTTTAATTTAATAATACACGCAAAAAGAAGAAAATGTTTTAAAAAACTGTTAAAAAAATGTTTTTTTTCAAAATTTACTTTTTTTTAATTTTGTTTTCTACTTACAATATCTTTTCATTAAAGATTTTTTATAGGCTGCTTTACGTTCCTCAGGCTTTAATCGTCTGCTGGCATCATGATGATGATCAGAATGATCGTTAACACCCGAACCCGAATCATCCGATTCAGTGCCCGAATATGTGCGTACGCGATTTCTGGCAAGTTTTGTTGGTAGAGAAAGATCCAAGGGGGTTTCATCATCAAAATCCTCATCTTCACTGTGATAATGATCAGAAGGTGTTTGTTTATCCATATTTGTTTGGATATGTTCCGAGGAGGAGCGTTCTTTGGAGAGGGTATCCTCTTTCTCCCGACTAGTTATGACAGAACGTCGATTTTGCTGTTCTATTTCAATAGCGTTGTTGTCCTTGAGTTGCGAGCAACTAGTTGGCTGTAGTGAGTGCTTTTGTTGGTGATCATTTAGCATATTATAGCGAGAGGCGGGAGAATGTTGTTGTCGGAGGTGGTTATAAAGTACTGTAAATTGTTGACGACAATCTTGACCGTTGGCTGTTGTCGTAGGTGAATGTTGGGGAGATGGTGTTTGTTGGTTTAAGGAATTTGGCGATAAAGATGGTGACGTAGAGGGGGTAGGATTAGAGGGCATAGTTGATGATTGATGTTGACGATATTCCCGTTCATAATTTAATCTAACTTCCAGATCTTTCTCCTCTTGCCCCTCTTCCTCTTGCGGTGATCTTTTGTGTATGGCACTTGTCGTTTGATTTATGATTGCTGCTCTATGCTGCGTATCCAAATCATCATCTCCCTCCGACATTTGACTTTGTGTTTGCGACCACTCCGGTGTTTCGATTTTGCTCCCTAGAGGTGAACAAGTAGACCGATTACTACTACTACTTTGTGTTGTATCCATATTGCTTGAAAGTTTTTGTAGGTTTTGGTCTCTATCATCGCCGGGTGAGGATAACGGCGAAGATGCCGTAGTAAGATGTGATGATAACGAGGGTGCAGGTGATGCTAAAGGTGACTGTAGATTATTTACAGGCGGTGAAGGAGATGGTGTTTGGGTGGTGGTAGGATTTCCAAATGTGTGAGCATTTGCTGCCACCAAATGTTGCACCATAATCATGTTAAGTGTACTGTTGATGCAAGGATTGGTATATATTTATATATATTTGTTACAATTTTTTACCACAATATTAATGTTTTTGTTAACTATTTAATCATGTTCACTTATTTTATTATTAAAGAATTGAATTTGAAAAAAATTTGTTTTGTTTTTTTAATCCGTAGTAAAAATTTGTCAATCTTGATTAAAATTGAGTTAAATTGTTGTTGTTGTTGTTAAATTTGATTAATTATTTATTTGAGGTAATTTTTAGTTTGTACATTTAATTTAAAGGACGATATAAATTTTGTTTCAAATCAAGATGTTTCTACATAAACATATATTTTGTAATTGTTATTGCAGTCCAAGCAGTTTGAATTATTTTATTATAATTTATCATTAATTTTTTGTTGTCGAATTGAGATTACTTTATTAAAATCTTTGAACTTTTAAAATTTTTAATATTTTTTGTTTGTTTCTGGAATGACATTTTTTTTTTCTAGCTTGGTTTGAATATTCAAACTATAACAAATTGACCTTTATACGATTTTGTTTTATTAAAGCAATAATAGAACTGTAATTCTTGTATTAATTTTCGTTATTGAAAATATATTAAAATATTTTATGTATACGGACATTATTTTAAAATTTTAAATATTTTTTTCTGTTTAAATAGAATATTTTTTTTTTTTTTTGTTGGTTGCTAGAAATATATAATTTTTTCTCTATTTATTATTTTGTTGGTTGTTTGTTGGTTTTCGCTACGAACGTTTCAACACAAACGTCGTTTATCTCTTACGGTATCAGCGAAACTGAAATTTGTAGTTTTTGAAATAAGTTGATTACGGTTGAAGTGGCTGCGACTCGATATAATTTTGTTGTTTTTTTTTTCTTTTCAATGTGGGTTTGTTTTTTGCTTTTTAAATTATATTTGTTGTTGCTGTTTGGTAGTGAGTACATATAAGCATGCGCTGCCGTTGTTGTAGCTGTTGTTAGTGTGCTATTATCGTTCGTTGTTTCTGTTGCCGATGGCTTTGTTGATGTTGCTGGTGCTGGTGCTGGTGCTTAAGCAGGCTTATTGACTGACTAACTGACTGGTTGTTTAGTTGGTGGGTTGATTCAATATGATTTTTTGCTTGCTTGCTTGCTTGTTGGGTTTACTGTTTATTTTGGTTTATTGTTGAAGCTATTACTTTTTTATTGCCTTTAGTGGTTCAATTTATGTTAGATTTTTATTAAAGGGTGGGGAAATTGTTGGTTATTTTTTTATCCCGAAAGCTGTTTTGGCAATAACTTTACATCTACTATTTTTTTTAATTGACAATAACGTTTATGTTTACGTACAATACAAAGGCTATTTTGGTGCACTCATGTGATTTACCGTCAAATTTTGTTTAGCAAACCGTCGTTATTGTAAATTGATGACGACTGTTTGGCTGCAAACACACAACAAACACAATACGAGACGAAAAATACAACGTTTCATAGCTCACAACGAATGTACTAGTAGAAAGAAAATACACAAAAAACATTTTGCAACAACTTCAGCCAGTCAGTCGACCAGCCACTCATCCATCTAGCAATCATACAATGTTGTTTGCTTACTTCTCATACATGAAGAACAACACTAACCTTATAACAATACGAACTGAGAGAAAAAGATAACACACAGATACTCGTTCTCAAAAACACACAAACTATCTCGCAGATACAGCACACATATTCAGATACATCACTCTTGCCTTTTTAGTGCTCCCCATTCTCATATATGTAGATCCCACTAAGCACATTTAATTATTATTGTTTGTTTTTTTTCACTCTCACTTACACTCTAAAGAATTTGATTGCAAAAACTTTTCTCCCGCCATTGATAAACTTGAAGTAAGAAGTAATGTTTTGTCTGAATTTAACAATTTGGGAATATCCTACATTATTAACGAATTTACCCACAAAAAGCTTTTACTAATGCATGTTTAAAAAGTAGTTGGCTAATTCATAAACTAATGAAATTTTGTTCTTTTAAAAGTTATTATACAAACAAATCTGATCATATTATAGCCTACAGTGTAGGCACTACACCACAATAGTGG
Source organism: Phyto melanocephala (assembly GCA_941918925.1). Taxonomy (NCBI): domain Eukaryota; kingdom Metazoa; phylum Arthropoda; class Insecta; order Diptera; family Rhinophoridae; genus Phyto; species Phyto melanocephala. The sequence goes on along the minus strand of OW799235.1, from coordinate 135,407,138 downwards.
ACATTTCTAAGCAACTGTTTTAACTAGGAGAAGTGTTCACTAGATTGCCACTTTCATTACTTTTTTTCTCTAATAAGATTGAAATTATGTTTAATAATGCCTTTACTAAGATCTAAAAAACTCATTCAAAAATTAAAATTTTCACGTTATCGGATCCAATTTACTTAATTTTTTTATTAGACATCAGAGTTCAAAATAGCCATAATAACTTGATGACAATATCATTTCTTACTTGAAAAATATATACTTATGTAAGTTGCGGGTTTCATTTATACTAGAGACATTGGTTTGTTAAACTTTAACGGGAAATGATCTTTGTTACTCACTCCGCTTGGTCAATACAATTAAGTATATTATTTAGGTATTGAACTAAAACCAACTACATATTATTACTACATTTGATTTAATATTCTAGACATTAGTATAGATTTAAACTTTCTTTAACATATTTAGCTTTACTTTTCAATGTTCTTTAATATCACGCAAAAACCTACTTACTTGGTAGCATTGATTTTATATGCATGCATTTTTTACAGTGTATAATTGTTTATATTTTTCTTTTGCTATATTATGTTTCTGTAGATGTGCGTTAATTGTTGTATGTATGAGCATGTATGTTCTCTCTCATGCGCACATGCATTTGAATCTTTAAATAAAACATTAAACAAAAAAATTCTTTATTTTTATTAAAATATGCACATACTCATACACAAAAAAATTAACTACACCAAAAATATTAAAGAACAGCAAAAGCAAACAAAATCAGAACAAATGTGTATTTGTTGCTGTTTTTAACGCAAGCGTTCAATGTTGCTTAAGACGACCCAGACCCACTATATGGAGTGTCTAAATCTGGTACGCATTGTTTATGGTTTTGTTGGTCGTTCAGTTGGCACATATTTAATAAATGGCAACACCATATTTGCCCTACCGTATGTGCAAACATACAGAGTGAAGCCCGTATTCAATATAACAATAACTGTGACAATATAACTATATTTAACGCGTTTTTTTCCCTATGTCTTATCCGAGAAGGTAAAAAATTGGTCGAATGCCTAAATCCCAGAATCAAAATATTTTCACCTAAATACTTTTAACATCCATACTAACAAAATTTTTCACAAAATTTATTTTTAAATATTTAAGGGATTTTTATTAAAAGTTTTTTTATACCCTTCACACAGTGAAAAAGGGTATATATAGGTTTGTCATTCCGTGTGAAATTTCTACAATTTTCATTTCCGACCCCATAAAGTATATATTTTCTGAAAGCTTATGAATAGGGAAGTCGATTAAGCTCTGTCAGTCTGTCCGTCTGTCCGTCTGACCGTCTGTCCGTGTGTATGTTGAAATCAACTTTTTGAAGCCCCCCGACATCGCTTGGACCCGGGTGAGGTATTCAAATATCAGAAATATTCGGGAGTAGATCGCTATTGAAAATCAGAAACATCGGTACATAAACAACTGCGATATGAGCAAAAACCCACGACCACCTCGATTTTTTTTCACAAAAACAACATTACAACAACAACATACATACATACAAACGTGTATACTGGTTAGAGAAAACGTGGCATCGAATCCCAGCTGAGCCAAAAAAAAATTTTTTTTATATATTAAAATTTTTTTTTTTAAATTTTTTTTTTATTTTTTATTTAATATATTATTTATATTTTTATTATTTTTTTTTTTAATTTTTTTTTTTTATTTTTTTTTTTTATTTTTTTTGTTTTATATTAATTATATATATTTTAATTATTTTTTTAAATTTTTTTTTTAATTTTTTTTTTAAATTTTTTTTTTAAATTTTTTTTTTAATTTTTTTTTTTTAATTTTTTTTTTTTATTTTTTTTTAACATACATACGTAAATTTATAATTTTACAATGGTATGTTTTTATATATGTGTGTTTTTTATATGTTTGTACATACATACGTATTTCATATGGGATGAATGGTGATACAAACTACTGTTATTGCATGACTACACGTTGTGAAGGGTATATAAGATTCGGCACGGCCGAATATAGCGCTCTTACTTGTTTTTTTTAAATTTAACAAATAATAAAATAGGAAAACAAGTAAATTCCATAGACTCAAACTTTGCGTTGAATTTGAGTGTAAGTATTTTTACATTCGTGAAATTGGCAAATAATATAATATCAAAATCTATGCACACACGTCATGCCTAAAAGAGTTTTAAACTACTTTACATCTACATCCTGTCGATAAAGTGCCATACCAAAGTTGTAAAATATTAAAAAATAAATTTTTACTACTAAATATTTACGAAACAAAATTTATAACAGAAGTGAAAACCTAGAACTGTTAAATAACAGTTAGCTTAATATTTGAACAAATTGTATTATCACAAATTCAATTTAGTTTATACGTAATTTGTAAATACGAATCAATAACATCTGTTAGTAGTACTAGTAAAATCGAATTGAATAATTTATTGTCTTGTGGTTTTTATTATATCATTTAATTCTAAAGAGGATATAAAAGGTTTATGGTAACTAAAATAAGAAACAAAAACGTTGATTGGGAATAATTTAAATATAATATCTTTAAAAATTCGCATTGATCTTATTTTTATATATTGATTACATATAATCAAACCTAATGTATTCTTAAACAAGTAAGAGTGCTATATTCGGTCGTACTGAATCTGATAATCTGTATTCTACTAGTCAATCCCCTTCATTTGATGGGGTTAAACAAATCTGTTCCGCCATTTTGTTTTAGACGCCATCTTCGATTTTACATTTTTTATAATTTACTGTATTCTACTGGTCTAGCCAATATTGTTTAAGCGGTTACATTTCAAAATATCAGATTTGACCCATATATAAATTTACTGTCCGCCATTTTGTAGTGGCGGCCAACATGACTTTTATTTGTTTATGATACTTATATTGCGCTAGTCAAGTCCTTTCAGATGATATCAATATTGACTCTCTCGGTTGTCGAGAAGATGAAAAAAAAATTGATTTTAGTTTGTAATTTTTTGGAATATACATATATTAAAAAAAAAACTTGCCTATAACTTTACCGATTTGAGCACGTTTTATCCAAACTTTTTCACGACTATCTCTAAAGGCATATTATATCTACAAATAGTGGCAAAGGTACCTATTAATTATTATATGGCTGAAGTATTTTAATTTTGGTGGTAAAAATATAGGTTATTTCCAAAAGATTGATACCCTACACAGATCTGAGGAGCATATGGTTGCTACTAAAAGTTGATTTCAACCAACACACGGACAGACTGACAGTGATTAATCGACTCCCCTATTCATAAGCTTTCAGAAAATATATACTTTAAGGGGTCGGAAATGAAAACTGTAGAAATTAAAAACGGAATGACAAAGCTATACATACATATATACTCTTGTGCACCACAGGTGAAAGGTATAAAAATTAATTTATTGGTAGATTTTTTTTGGCTGCAAAGTTTATATTGAAGCCTTTATTTAAATAATAGAAACATCTTAGATTTTTGTATCGTTCTTATTAGCTGTTTTTATTTAGCTGTTCATTGTATTTGTTAATTTTAAAAATTTTTTATTTTTTTTATTTCAATATTAATTAATATCACCTGTTTTAAACAATTTGAAGGTCTTTTTAATTGCCAATATATTCTTAAATGTCTCAATCTGTTCCGAAGTTATTAAATAAATTAGTTTCTTAATACAACAATATTATATTTTCTCTAGTAGAATATTATACCATATATATCTTACATATTTATGTATTATGAATAATAACAAGCTTTTTTGATTGAAATTAAATCTGTCTTTCTGTGCATATTTTCTGTTATTGTGGCGATGTTGTTGTCTTCATCAATTACTGCCAATTTGATCAAAACAAATTGTGCATGCGGGAGACAAATATTAATTCGAAAATTTTCGTCTTTATATTTACTAAACAACAATTAAAAAGTTACAGTGTGTTCTTGAAAGCTACAAGTGATGAATTTGCAAATATGTGGGACTGTATTCGAGTGTCTAAAAAGAGCTGAAACACGGCATTATAAAGAAATGTTGTGATCAATATTTATGTGTGATGGAGTCAGAGCCGCTTCCGCATGTAGCTTTTTTACCTTTCGCCTTCTACAGGCTTTATATACATACATACATAAATAGGGCCATCACAAAGTCTGCAGTGCCCATAAAGTCTACCAACTAGACCAGTCAATTTGTACACTTCCCTACTCTTACAATAATAAACAGAATACATAAAAGGGAAAACAATTCACAAAGTAGAACATTCATATTTATTTCCACCAACATAGCAAAAAACGCTGTGTATAAAAATTGAGAAAATTGCAACAAAAAAAAAACTCTAGAGAAATCTAAATATATGTTTGTATTTTTTGTTTTGCTACAGCAAGAGAATTCTCTTTTATTGTTTTGCAAAAGAAAAGAGGAAAAAAACAACAAAGTCATAAATCGACAACTACGTGGAGAATAACAATAATGTTTACAAAGGTTACGAGACTGCAAAGCTTCATACAAACTAATACTTATACGATAACAAATTATTCCAATACATTTAAACATTATATGTATTTGCATGAATTCGAATTGTTAGATGATGGGCTGCATTTGGTGTCTTGGTGGTGGGGTGGTGTGAATTTTACAAAAGGAAGGCCATCTCAGTAGTCGTCGTCGTCGTAATTTTAGCCACAAATTTTCACTTTCCGTTCGGTATGTTTAACTTTGTTGTATTAAACTATTTTTATCAACATGCAACATTTACAAACAGGCAAATAAACACACATACTAAATCCAATACCAAATGCGAACCATATGAATGTATTATAAAGTATATACTTGTATAATAATAAGTAGGAAAAGTAAAGTTGTTGAAAAAACAAAACTCACCAGAGTCCTGCGAACAAATCAAATATATTAAAGACAAAAAAAATCGTCACTATTTTCTATCTACTCTTCATTGCGTACTTAAGCCATTATTCTAAAATTTATAAATTAAAATTATTAGCAACCCAGCAAATATTTAGTTATGACTTTTATATACATATATGTATATGCTTTTAAGAACCACTAAACACATATCGTCTGTCTAACTTAAAATAGTTTACTAATAATAATATTATACTGTGAAATATAATTACTATTATACGAGCAAACATTAGAATATGTATAGCATTTCCTTTTAACTCATGTTTAGGTCTTTTTTTAAATGAGTTATTCTGATTCTAATTTGGTTGAACATATGCAAAATAAAAATGCTTAAGGTAATTTAATATCTCATAATCATAACATGATTCCAGACACATTTAAATGTAATAAATATAATTATATATAATCTTAATATAATGTCAATATAAATAATAAATGTCCGTTGTTAATAATCGCAGCACTGACAAAACGACTCAACCGATTTTCCTAATTTTTTTTTTAAATATTTGCAAAGTTGAGCTTAAAATCAACAAAAAGAAATTTAAAAAGGGAAAATAAATAGAAACTCAATATATCTATAAGCTTAAAACTTCGAGTGTTTTACTTTTATCTTATTTCAACTACTAATATATGCGATCGGAGTAGCGGAAGTTATACCCCCATACATACTCATATGACTAATTTTAGAAACAGTAAATGTTAGAGTTTTCAATCCTGATCTTAGACATTTTAATAACAATTTTACAATTCCTTCAAATAATTAGATTGTTTCAAAAGAGAAGGTGTGGTACCTCAGAGGCAAAGAAAGTATATTTAATAACATACCTGCAGAACTATAATTTTTATAGATTTTAAGCTTTGTGTAATTGGCTACGATATAAGTTTACATTTTCGGCTGCAAAATCGATAGGCTTAGATCAGAGGCGTGGTGACCCTCCATACCAAAAACTTACATTTAATGTAATTTTTGAAAAACTGTAATCTCTAGTTGGGTTTAACTTAGTACGAGCTACATTTCATAACAATTTAATTCGAGTCAAAAATGATAATTATCGGAGAATGATTCCCTTATACAAATGAAATACTATTTATTCCAATTATTGTGTATCTTACAAATGCTGGTTGCGAATAATAAAATCTTTCTCCTAATGAATACAATGAAAAAACGTTGTTGGGGGAAGCAAAGCGATCCAGGTGGTGCTAAGGCTATACAGTATTGTTATTCTGTTTGTAACTTCTACGAATGTCAATCTATAGTTTTCTGAGATATGAGCAAATAAATATGACTGTCTCTGTTTTTTTTCTATGTTCCTATCACAAATATTAAAATTTTTGCAGGCTTATAATAATTCATAGACACATTTGTTACTATTTTTAGATTTGAAATTGTGTGCACAAAAATACAAATTTTTCGATGTTTATCCTAAAAAAATTAATTTTGACAACAGAGATAGAGAGTCAATATGAATATCAAATGAAAGACCTTGAAATACGAAACAGTGTAAAATCCAAGATGACGATTAAAACAAAATGGCGGATATTTTTTTCTTAAGACCATTAAAATGGGTATCAAATGAAAGGGCTTGACAAATAGAATACATTGAACTATTTATACGATTTCAAATCAAAGATGAATCTAAAATAATAACGCAAAATTGTTTACACCATAGATTCATATAAAATCTAAGCTATGCTATGAAATGGTTATTTTACCAACAGATGTTAACAATAGAAAGGGTATTATGAGAATCGCACAGCTGAATTTATCACACTTACTTTTAAACTTAAATGCTCTGATACTGTGAACTGATAATTAATTGATGCAACTGTGACCAAACATTTAAAATTTTAATTGATATTATTTTTCAAAAATTGTCTTTGCTGATATCTTTGTCGGTTATTAATCCATTTAATCAATATTTTCGGTAAATGTTAGCAAAGGCACATACAAATGCAAACGTTTTCTTCCGCTAATATTTCAGCTCGTAAGGTGCTTACATAACTGATTGTCAATAGCAAAGAGCTCTAAATCATATCTGATAAATCATTATCATACAAGAGTCTGAAGTGTACGTGGGGTCTTCAAAAAGTTGATTTCAACATACACGCGGACGAAATGACAAACTTATATTTATATATCCTTTTCAACTTTCGTATAAACGGTATAAAAAGTCACAGAATTCAGTCGCGAGATAGAGTCTTTTTAAAATGTTTAATGCATTTTAATAAAAAAATGCTTCATCTAAAACTGAAAAGCCTAAATTAGCTTAATTAGTTATCACAGTTTGTACACACATTTAAGTTTAAAATGGCTTAACGGAACTAAATGAATGTCGTATTATTTATATTTTCTAAGCGAATCTAGAACTCAATCACTCAATCACTCTGAGTGGAATTAAGTTAAATTTGACAAACATATAAATAACAACCTAGGTTAATACTAAGTCTACCTTTTATCCCGATAACTTCGCAGACGAAGTCGCGGGCATAAGCTAGTATTTATTGAAAATTTATATTTTTTTTGGTTGGCTAAACTTTTCGATAAGAAAAAGCTTATCAGATGTGTTTCTGCGTTTTGTATAATTTTCTTGCCAATGTTAAAATTCATCTTTAGAGGTTTGTTTTTAATATTCGTAGTCGTAAAAGAAATTTACGGAATCCACACAGTGGTCTTGGCACTTTCCATCAATGGACACATAACAGCTGGAATGTTTAATGTTTTTTTTTTTTGTAATTGCAAACTTGAAAAGTAACTTAATAGGTTCATGTAGTAAATTGTTTGTGGGGAAGGATGCTAAAAGCATTGTTTATATTGTTTATTGTACGTACCTCATACATCCATTGAGTAGGAATTTGTCAATGTATGTGTAAATTCTATATATTTAATTGGTGTATTGAATTCTATGAGAAAAACCAGTCTAAGTTACGCGAATGTTACATGGATTATCTATGCTGAGATCAATTGTACTGTGTCATGCTGTGTTTTACTCTTTGGCATAGTTACAGTAACAAAAATAGCGTCAAAATGTTTATCTTCTCTTTGCTTAATCACTCCAAAAACAAAAGGGAATGGTAGGAAAACAATTTGTGTAACGTAAGGCGAGAATGCATGGGAATATAATGTAAGGAGTAACTCAAAAGAAAATTTAGAAGGCAAGAGCAAAGAAAAACAAACAAACAAAAAAAGATAAACTTATAATGACTTGGTTTTTGGAGCAGTATGAGTTTTAGGGGTCAGGGCTAATACATACGCATCGTAGAAGAATATTTGTAACCGAGTTCAAATATATAATTAAAAAAAAAATGTCTGTAAGAAGACTGATTGTTGTAGACACTACATAGTAGGCCAAAAGCCAGACTGAGCTACAAGTATAATTTTTTGAAAGTAATATTCCATATTTCTTTATTAAATTTTAAATTTCTTATATTATTTCCATGTTTTATGTACATACCCTTATATAAATAAACATACTTATTACGATAAATTAAAAAAATATGACATCAAACTTATATATACATACATACATATATGTAACTTTATTTTGCACTCGATTATCATGTAAAGTTAAACTATGTAATGTCTTACAGTTTGGAACGTGAGCATTTTTTATACTGCAACGATTAAAGTTATTTTTTTAACATAGAAGATATGGCAAAAAAGTTATTTGATCCATACCTAATAAAAAAATAATAATAAAAAAAAAATTCTAAATTTTCTTATTCAAACATCTTAATTGTAATATTAAATACTGAATGATATTTTAGCGAACTAACACTTATATATATAGATTTTCGAATTTTGACACGATGACTGCGGAGAAGATGTCCATCCATAGCTTTCGAGAACTGATTATTTTATTTTACATAAATAATTGATGCCATTTTTTCCAAGCTAACATCACTGTGCAAAGTCTGCAAGGCAGACGTGTACATACATAAATATTAAGAAGAAAACAAAAACATTAAAGCTAAACCAAACCAACTACATTATACGACATCATTCTTCCTCTTACTTCGTAGGTTCCTGAGTGTGTTTTTTTTTCACAGTAAAATAGATTTTTTTTAATAAAAAAAGAAGGAAAAATGTGTATTTGTATAAAGTAGACAAACAAGCTACTATATGTACTTATGTCTATGCAGTATGAGAAATAATAACAATGACGTTGGTTGACTTGGATGGTGTTATTGTGTAGGGGGATATGATTTTGCGTTTTCCTCCGTTTGTCTTTATGTATAAATGGTGCAAGTAAATAGCAGTTTTAGCTCATTCCTTATTACAAGTGGCTGCTAGTTGTATGATTCTTAGTATAAAGTCCTATGAGTAAATTATTGTTGACGTGGTTTGCATGCTTGTTTTTGTTTTTGTTTTTGCTTTTCTTTTTCTACTTTGCTAGCTGCCACTTCCTCCCTGGGTAGATTTTAAAAACTTAATTCGGACTGGTAGTCATCATGTAACAAAAAAAAAAAACAGGGACATTTTACGAGTTTTATTAGTGAGTGAGAGTGTGTTTGAGAAGTAGGATCCACCATGCCTTTTAGTGAATGTTAAGTCAAAATGTCGATGAACAGACAACACCTTTTGCTCTTTCTACTTGTTTCTTCTTTGCAACAAACAAACAAACAGTAAAGAGACATATAGACATACAGACTATGTACACAGTATAGACTGTGTGTTGGTGCAGCTACAGCAGCAAGTGCGCAAAGGCTTATGATGATGGTTTCTATTTGGGTTTTATTATTGTTATTTTTTCTTCTTAATTTTTGTGTAAATATACTAGTAGAAAATTTTGTGTGTGTTTTTATTTTTATTACTGGTGCTGATTTGTAGATACTTTTGTTGTTGTTGTTTAAAATATATTTTGCAGACTTGTATGTACCAAAGTAAGTGAATCATGAACGAGACAGTATTCAACACAGTGAATGACCTGAAAACGATCTAACACGCGCCATCTTCTGACTGACATCTTTCCAAAATCCAAAACATAATAAATATAAAAAGCAAATTAAAAAAAAAAATATCTAAAATGTTATTGTTGCTTTCTTACTATCATTGTTCAGTTCATGTTGCTTTTGCCGCTGATGCATTTAAATACTGAGTAGAATTTTAAGCTCTTACATACAATATTGGCTCTTTTTGTTGTTGCTTTTGCTTTTTTGAGTGTTGCTATAAAAATATATTATTATTTTTATATGATAATCTATGTACATATGTACATTTTAATTCATTTGATAATTTTTAATCGTAAAAGTGAAATTTTACGAAAACGACAACAATAAAACAGAAATAAAATTTAATCCACTCACACATGAGGAATAATGTTTTCCTAAGGATACTGTTATTGTTAATCGATTAATAAAATGTATAAGGTATAAATTGTTATAAAGGGTGGCCCAAAAGTCACCATGCGGCTTAACCTTTTTTTGTGTTCAATATTTTAGAACACTTGTAAAATACTAGCTTGTGCCCAAATTACAACAAAAAAAAATATTTACAACACAAACAACCTATTTAGGCTGTGTGATAATGAGTTTGCCTGCAACTTCGCCTGGTTATCGCGATAAAAAGTAGCCTATGTGTTTATCTAGGTTGTAATCTATCTACGTGCCGAAATTCATTTAGTTCCGTTGTGCCATTTTTTCGTGATTAAGTAACAAATATCCAAACATACAAACATTCACATTTATTATATTAGTAGGATTTTTGAAATTAGGCACAGAATATGCAGTGATTCAATTTAGTGGAAGCCTGTTTTTATTTTTTTTAACATGTTTGTCCTAATATATCTACATATATGACTTTTTTAAAACAAATAATATAACTGATTTTTGCAATGAAGAAATTATAATTACACACCAGTAACGCATTGCAATATTTGTAAATTTATTGTTTATTTTTATGTTTGCTTTTATGCTGGAAAGAGGACTTTTTTTTATTATTTTTTCTATGTAAAGGTTGAAGTAAAATTCTAAATTATCAGAGAGCTGACAAAACAAAAATTTTACTTACATAAAGAAATTACGTATGTATGTATATACACATTTATGTATTGTAAAATGTGAAAATTACAATTTTTAAAAACATGAAATTTGAGAAGTTTCCATACATACATACGTACATACATACATACATACAAACATACATGTAAAAACAGATATAAATCTGCTTGCAGATACTTCAACATTAAAAAACGGAAATATTTTTACTGTTTCCAAAACCTCAATTTAACACAATTTTATTAGTGCTTGCAGTTTTTGGTTTGTTGCTGTCTAAGCCCTTGAAAAGAAATTTAATCCACTTTTACGTTGTTTACAGTTTTAATTTCTCCCATTGTCTGCTAAGCTGTTTAAATTCTTTATGTTGTTGTTGTGTTGTGAATGTGTTATTGTATGTGGAAAAATCAACAAAGTTTTTGTTAACTTAAGGTTTTTTGTTGGACTTAATTATTACCTGCATAAGAATGTAAATGTATATAAAATACATAGAATATTTCAACACATATGTCTGTACATATTTTCACTTACACAAATACACATACAAAAGTGGGGAAATTAAAAGCAGTGCAATAGTGCGTTTAAAAAGAAATTAATATTGTCTTTTAAGAAGTGTATGTATAAACTGATATTTTTAATTTTCGTTCTCTTACTTAATAAGTACGAAAAGGCATTTATTTTAATTACCTAGATAAAAATCACCCGTTAATTTATTTTTGAATTTCGAATGGTTAAAAATTATATAATTATATTTTAAAAATTGAATTTAAAAAAATTGGCACAAAAAACTATATTTTTACTTAAAAAATGTGGCTTGAGAAACCAAGTATTGTAAAATATTAAGAGCTAATTATAAATTTTTAAAAGTATTGGCAATAAGATAAAATTGTTTTATAAACTCAAACTACTGTATTCATAAAAAATATTTTAGGTTTATTGAAAACTTATTTGACAGATGTTGCACAGAAATTTGGCAAATAAGAATTCAATAAACCTTAAATATTTTTTATGAATACGGCAGAAAAGGTTTAAAAATTTTAAAGATTAAAATATATAAAATGAATTTTAACATTCACTAATTCTGCTCGTACGTAAACTAAATTAAGTGGAACAATTTTAAAACTTTCTATTGGTTTTCATATGCTACGTTAAAGCAATATCTCACTCAAACCCGAGAAAGATGCAAAAGGGATTTTATTAGGGATTACCGCAATCGACTTCTATCTATTGGTCTAAATTTTGTTTTTGTCAGTGGATGTTAAGTTAAAACTGCTGTCGTCAATACTTGTGCCATAACACTATAAGTTACAGCTCAGGACTAATACTAGAGATAAAGGAAGTAATGAATGTTCAATGTAATTCAAATGTTAGAAACTTTTATAGTTACCAATCAAAAATCCAACGAAATAAATTAAACTGAAACAGAAACATTGTTTACCGCTATTAAATTGCACGTTACTGTAACTATGTACTTACCGAAGGTAAAATTTAACAAAAAAAATAATAATAAAAAATGAAAAATAAATACAAATAATCACCAAAAAAGTTAAGTATACAATTTTAAGATTCAATGTCATTGCTACAACAGTCGCGCGACTTTACCATTGACATTGCAAAAATTAAAAATAAAAAAAAAATTGTCTGATTTGCAAAAATGAAACTTTACATTCAAAAGTAGAAATAACGCAAATAACCTTTGAGATAAACGTAAAGACGCACTTGTAAAGATGTTACTAAACATCTTTTTTAAGTTTATCGTAATTGACAGGAACTTAATATAAATTGTGCGATTGAATTAAAATAACTCATACGCTTTAGTGTTTTTTCCTTTTTAGCTGCAAACCAGACAGAGGAAATTTCTTCTTAACAAAAAACTTTTTGACAAACAATTTGTCAATGATGCTTTCATTGTCTCACATTGATATCTTTATTTTACAAGTTGTATTGAATGTATGTGGCAACCCAGACATTTATTACGCATCCTTTAAATGCTGGATACGATCAAGATATTGTAAATATAAAATGACGACTCAAAATGCTATACCAGTACAACATTCTAAACTTAATTATACAACAATATTTTTGTAATAATTACTTAATTCACAACCTGTCGTTGGAGTCGTAGGTTGTAACAAATGCACTTCTCCATATTGAATAAAAACGGCGATAGTACTTATTTTTCCAGCTATGATGTATTTATACGTCATTCTATAAACATAGATAAAATTGTTGTAAGTGTTGTACAAAAAATTGATGTAGAAACTATCAACAAAATGTGTACAACTACTATGACGTACAATACCTGCTATAGCTTGTGAATTGAGCAATTGTGTTCACAGTAAGTCTATACTTAGGACTTACCTTTGCGGATTATTTATCAATTCGACGATGCAAGTTTGTATTAACGTTGTTGTGTCTATAACAAAAACAAAAGTTGAAAGACGCTCATTTGGCGTAATCATTTTGATGTTGTTACTACATCGTAATAAATTTATCAGCATCCGGACAGTATTGTGCTGATCATCTGTCTGCCTGGAAATTTAGCAAATCGACTTTTCGCGAAAAATAACATTTTTTTATTGTTGTATATATTCGTGTAGGCACGACAAAATACCATTTTACAATATTTTACAGTTCTGCTTAGAATTGTTAGTTCTTTATTTCATTTAAACTCACCAACCTACAAAAATTTCGAATGACAATTTTTTTTTAATTTGTATCCTTCCAACAAATGAAATAATTCTATAATCCTTTCTCAAGGGCATTATTTACGAAAATCTGTGCAAAAAAAAAAAAAATTGGTGCCACAAAATACAAATAGGGTAATATTTTCTCTATGTTTACATGCATCGATTTCGATGAAATAAAGCTTGTTTTATTTAAAATATATTATAGCTATTTTCTCAAAAAAAAAAAAGAAAACACGACTTAAGTCGATAGGAAATTTTTATTAATTGTTTTAAAATTAAAAAAATGTTCTTAAAAATATTTTTGAAAAATTTTCATGAATATCTCGGAATCTATGGAGACGATTGACGATTAGTAAAACTAGTGAATTATTCGCATACAAATTGTAAGATTTTTTTCAAGCCTTCACACATTTCTTTAGAATAGCAAAATTTTACAAACTTTTGTAATCATAGATATGTTTATTAAAATTATATATTCCACAAGCAAGAGGGACGAACGTTTGTTAGCTGTCGCAATTTGGCATGTCAAAACAAGTTGAATGAAGCGAAGAGAAATGACGTGGCGACAACGCTCTGTATTTGGAATATCCGATTTTGAGATAGTTGTGAAGTTGGCTGCAAAATCACTATTTTTGCCATTTTAAATATGTTCAGGTCAATCTAGCAATTTTATCTCTACATTTTTGTTTCTATTTAGTGGGTTTTATTAAACCAAATAAATATGTTTATTCATGTTAATGACTCAACGTTGTCGCTCTTGTTTAGCTTATATGCGGGTTTATAAGCAGCGATAGCTTGTTTTAACAACCTAAAGTTCGCATTTTTGTTGGTTAAAAAGCGCTAGATTAGCGCGATTTACTACAAATATAAAACGATCAAAATTATATAATATTTTTACCGACATTAATTAATTATGAAATAATTTAGTACAACTGTGCGTTTTTGTTCATTTCGTACTTTGAAATTTATGGCTTTTGAAGTGAAAATTTAAGTTGTCACTAAACAAAATGTTTGGAAAAAATTTAAAGATCTTTAATTATGCGATAATAAATGTTGTATGAAGAATGCATGTGGAAAATAACTAATAAAAAAATAAATAAATTTATTTTTAAAATAATTATGAGAGAACTTATTTGATTAAATACTTAAAGCAATAAATAAAAAAATATATAGATTTCAACACAATATTACACATTACCAGTGGAAATCGCTACAATGATATGACTCAAAGCTTTTTGCTGCGGAAAATTAATGACGTAAAGAATATGTGGTATCAACGGGATGGTGCACTTATTATTATTTAAATCACATTATTTCTAGTAGAGAACAAGTAAATTAGCCACCAAAATTTAACATTTTTAGAACTTCAGACTATTTTTTGTGTTTGTAAAAAAAAAAGAATTTTCAAAGATTTATAGTAGTTGTTGCAGTAAAATTATTATTATTTTGTTTTCTAAAGAAAAACTCTAAGACAGAAAGCAGGATAAAACTTTATATTAATCCCAATGTTGATTACAATCGCTAAAAAATCTTTAAATATTTTAAAAGTTCGTAAAAGATATAAAAAAATTACTTCATTACATTTTTCAGTTTTTTTGAAAAATAATTAACATTTTGCCTAAACCGACAAGTTAAGGCTATTTAGTGTTTTTAAACTTAAAAATCGATTTCGTCGAAAGAAAGCATTGCTTAGTTTATTTTCCTACTTTTTTTTAAAAAAATTATACTATATATTTGATATTTTCGAGGAGATTTTAACTTGAAATGGTCTAATAATAAAAACAATACTAAATTTATCATCGCTATGCTCATGAAAGTTGAAGAAAACTGGCATAGATTTTCATTTCGTTTTCATTTCTAAAGAAAAATTAAATTTATAGGTTAGTTATACCACCATCAGCATCATTATGTTCAGCAATAACACAAACAAAAACATAACAACAACAACAACAACAAAATTTAACCACAACTGGTTTATAATAGTAATTGCATATAGTTGTTGCTGGTTGCAAATCGTGTTTCTTTTTTGCTGCTGAAGTTGATGGTAGTGATGTTGTTGCTGTTGATTAACTGGATATTGTAACAGTTTGATTATGATGATGATGATGATGTTGTTTTCTTTTTCATTTTCATTTGACCGACTTACTTACTATCGAACGCACGAATTGTTTTTCGGGCCGTCTGAGGCACTGGTGAGACACTGCACTTGCACTTTCTTTTTGCATTTATAGGCATTACAAATCTGTTTGTTGATATGTGCTTGTTCGTTTGCTCGTTTGCCCGTTTGTTGTTTGATTTAAATGTTTGTGGAAAAACTTTCGTTTTTCATTACAGATTTTGTTTCGTTTTTCTTTCATCTTGGTTTTTTTAAATAGTTTTTCTTTGAATACCAGTACAGCATTTAAAACAACTGCATATTAACGGTCTAATTCATAAAAATCAAAATAGTTTTGTAAGAGGTTTAGGAGTATAAATCAAATTTTCATTGAAACTCTGTTTTATAAGTCCTTTAAACGCCTTTAATAACTTTTATGAAGACGGCAGTAAGTGTTTAACATGAAATTAAACCATTTCTTTCTTGTTTTGCTATTGCGATGCTGTTGGTATTTTTTAATTTATTTTTTTTTAAATGTGGTTTCAATTGGTTGGTTTCTTTGGATTGTAAATATAAATATTTTGTAAATTTTTACTGTAGATTTCCATTTAATTTTAAGGAAAAAAAAGCTAAGTTAAGAATCTGTTCATAGTTGCAGAAGTACTCATGTATTTATGCACTAGTATTTGATCGAAATCAAGTTGTGATAAAGAGCATCGTCTGTGTTATTTATGTTGTTAACTATAGCATTACCAAATCGTCCTTGCGTTCTCATTCACTATAGCAACAATCGCACCACAAATAGTCGCGGTGCTCAATGGTAGTGCAGTCTGCTTTCAAAAAAGTGTTCTTTTGATAATACTTATATCTGTCGGCGTTAAAGAATACTACATGTTAATCTCGAATGTTATCTATCTATGTTAAATATTTTATTCAAATCTCTTTTGTCGTAACTTTGCCTACAATGTTAAAAGAAATCAATTGAGTTTATTTAGCACAGGAAACGTTAATGTAAATACACGGAGGAACTGTCATAAATCTTGATGCCACAAACAGTCAAATATCCTTCTAGATGGCAAAGCTATTCTTTATCTTTTAGTCGAAAAATTTGAAATTTCTATTTCACAGAAACTAATTAAAAAATAACTAAAAGATTAATTCCAATATTCATAAAATTTAAAATAAGTTTGAAATGTATTTTACTTAAAATTTTTTATACAAGATTTTCTTAAAATAGAGTTCAAATACATTTTATTTTTTTATGAATATAAGCCTGAGTTTTTACAAAATTTTAAAAATTATTATCAAGAATTTTTATTAAACTAATTGAATAACATGATTTTGTAAATATATGTATAAACATTATACAATCTGTGAGATAAAACAGCAAACAAAGCTTTACTATTTCTAAAGTCTGCATCAAAAGTTTTTTAATTCGTGTCGTAATTAAAACTAAAAATTATTTTGGTATTAAAGTGGTTTGCGGGTTAAGAAATTGTGTGAGAATCGGAACAAAATTCATTTAAACTCTAAATATTCATCCCTGTTATGTATTTAAACATAAGCTGGACAACATTTTAATACATTTTTAAAAGATTTATTGAGAACATAGGTGAGTTTTAGGAGTAGACCTTATATAGAAATGGAACCATTAATTGGCAGATTGATTTCTGGCAAATTTTGTCTTGATTTTAAATTTTTTGTATGGTTTTATGAGCGTTTGGTAAATTTCTATGAGTGGGCCTTATATGGCAAACAGGAGAAACTAACCTCCTCAAAATTTGATGTATAAGAGATATTTGCGTTGAAGATTGTTGCTTAAAATGTGAAGAGAAAGCCTTACTTTACACCGAAGAAATATGCGATGGTTCTGATAATGATTATAAATGATAATAAATAAGATAAACGATTATTTGGGTGCTTTAAATGTGTTTTCTTTTTTAATTTTTTATTTATGTAAACAGCTTACGAGGTTTAAGTTCCCGAGTGATTCTTATTTAGAAACATTTAGGTTATTTTTTATTTTAAAATTTTGCTTATTAAAGGCCAGAATGCAGTTCTGCCTGAGTTTCAAGTACGAAATTTTTTATTCATCTTTACACGGACAAATAAGTTGACACAAAAAGTCTCCGCTAATTGCCACCTCGTCCCTGTATAGTTTTTTTTTTTTTAATAATTATTGTGCAAAATACATGTAAAAAAATTAAAATATATTTTTTTTATACAAAATATAATGTTCAGTTAGTTTGAACAAATTTTAGATGAGTACGAACAACTTGTGATCAATTCAATTCCGAAGTTGTATAATCATAGTAGTGTAATGCTGATAAATCTTCAACAGTCTTATTATTATTTGTTTCGATTAAATAACTTATAAAGGTTTTATTACAAATGAAAACGAACAAGTAAGAGCACTATATTCGGCTGTGCCGAATTTTTCATACCCACCACCAATTTTATGTACTTTTATAGCACAAACTTTATTATTTTGTTATGAACAGTAATCGCTATGCTATGGATTATTAAAATATCTATCACGTTCTTTGTATAACTTATTTGTATTTTCATAAATTTCATGTCAATAAAGTTTCTGCTAATTCATTCAACCACAACTTTTTTCATAGAGAAATTATATGAATTTAAGATAAAGCATTATATGGGTGGTAGGCGTTAAAGTGGACATGACATATTTATTTTCTGTTAGTACAAAGCCTTTGACAAAGATGCAATGTTTTCAATATTTCAGAATCTTCCCTCTAATTTTGTCAGTTTTATTACGTTACGGCATAGTATAAATTTTCGTTAATTTACATCTATAACTCCTTCTCTAATGCATAGATTTAAGGAAGGGGAAAATATTATTTTACTCATAAAATATATATTTGAAGTTTCATGACATGCGCTTGGACACAATTGCATTTTATTCGATGTTGGAAGGACATGGTTTTTTTTACCTACTCTTGCATTACGAGCTATAACTCTCTTCCTAATATTTCGATTTAGACCATTTTTAATACCAAAAAAATGTTGCGTAAAAGAAATATTTTAGCAAAATGATCTAGTTTTTTCGGTTCGAGCTCTATTGTGCTTTCAACAGACGGACAGGCGGACGGACATATCTAGATCGTCATAAAATAAAACCAGGATTTGGAAAATACATACTTTATGGGGTCTAAAATGGATACTTCGATGTGTTACAAACGGAATAACAAAACAAATATACCCCCACCATTTTTTTGGTGGCGGGTGTAAAAACATATATTTCCAACATGCAACATAAGCTTATCACTTTATTAATTGCTTTTTTTATTCTCTAATAAGAAACTAAAATGATTATAAAAACTGCGGTTCAGTAATTGTTGTTGCAAAGATATTAACTGCTTCCAAACATTTTTTTTTTTTTTGATTCTTAAACTTGGTCAATAAAATCTTTCAATTATAATAGTTATTTAAAATAATATATTCGTTCAATTAACAATCCTGTGTTGTGACGTACTCTTGAAAGTATTTTTGTATGTGTTTATAATATTTACAGAACTTGCTTACTGTTGGTAATTTCCATTAAAACATTTTGCATAACAATACACATAATTTCATTTTATGTGTGTTTTAAAGTGTTGTATTGGATTTGCACAGGGATGGGAAATGAAAACTTTTTGCAGAATCTAAAAAAAAAAAAAATACTTTTCGTTTGCTTTGAAAATGAAATGTGTACATAGAATTTAATTTTTTTAAATCAAATTTGTGTTGGTTTTTTTAACTTTGCTAAAATTTTTTGCTAAAAATTGTTTTAAAATATTTTTTTTTTGTAATTATGCAGAAGTAAAATTTGATCAACATTCCAAATACTTTTTTTGTTTGATTCCCGGCGATACAATCGATATGGAAAAATTGCGTTCACAAGTAAATTAACAAAAACTGTATTTAGGAAGCAAAACACACACACATACATACATAATTTCGCAGATTTAGAACATAAAATGTTGTGTATGGCTGTATGTCATTTTAAAATGAATCTCAGATGAACTGGTGAATGTCAAGTTAATTGTAAAAAAATAAAAATAAAAATAAATCTGCAAAATATTTAATTGTTTAAAGTTTTTTTTTTATAATTAAAAAGGAATAAAGAAATTGTTTGAATATTTTACCAAAAACCACAAATGAGCCATTTATTGTGTAGTAAGTTGCTTATCATATTTACCTGTAAAGATAACAGAAGAAAAATAAATTAGAAAATAAGAAAATATTTCTCAAAATGTAGAAACAAGCATAAATATTAAAATTAAAGAAAGATAAGGGTAACTCATTTACTAGATTTTGCATAATTTACTTTTGAAAAATTTTTATAATTTTTTAAATTTAAGAAAAAAACAAGAAAGAATACTCTGCACGGCTTTGCAGAAAATTATCATGGAAAGTCTGGTGGCTGACAAAAATTGATTTTTGTGTTAAAACTTAAATAAACAAATAAATGTTCAAACGTTTGTGGATCGATTTTGCTCATTTTTTTTAAATAAAAATTTACAAATGGCGATCCTTTTAAAATATAAGTAACTTTTAAAAATATAAATTAAATGTAATTCTTTGGTAATCGCATAACTTAAGAAGGGCTGCACCGATTTTGCTATTTTTCATAATCCAACTTTGGTTTTTACGGAAAAAATTTACCACGCTTACGTTAAATTTATTTTAAATCCAAAAACGCCTAGATGATTTGTCAATTTTTTTTTTGTTATAATCTCTACAAGGCAATAAATCAACAATTTTCTCCGAAGTACTAATACACAAAGCCTGATTTCAATCAAAAAACGATTAAATTGGAGCAGGTAAAGTGATATCTGGGTTTATTATACGATTTATTTCAGGAACAATAATTTTTAGAGTTTACAATCCTGGTATTAGAGATTTAAATAAAAATTTTACAATTCATTTCAATAATCTCCAAAGGAGAAGGCGTGTTACCTGCCATGCAAGGAAAATATATTTACGTCATATCGGCAGAACAATAATTGTTATAAATTTTTAAACTTGTGTACTTGGCTACGATATTAATTTACTTTTTAGGACCAAAAATCGATAGGATTGGATCAGAGGACGTGGTGATACGAGCAGCAAATTCACATTTTTAAACCACGTTGCGATATTTCAAATTTACAATCACAAATTACAATTTGCTATGAGGTTAAATAATCAAACATTAAAGGACATTTCGTTAAATTTTTTTCTTCTTACTTTGTTTGTATATGAAATTCACCCACCTTCTTCGCAAATAAAATAATTCAAATAGTTGATAATTATAATAAAAGGTGAATGTTCTTATGAACATTTTTATCACTCTCTTCTAAATATTTATTTAACAATAAAATTAATTTTATTTTTCTCTTTCTACAAAACTGCTTACACTCGAGTAACAATTCGTAGCATCATACATCGGAAAAGAAGAAACAAAACCAAATTAGCTTAAACGGATATTTAACGATTAAAGGATTATTAAAAGTGAAACTTGTTTTTTGTAATTTTATTGAATAAAAGTGAAAAAAAAGAAAACATATTAACAAAAAAAAAAAAAACATCTAATTTAAGCATGGGATAAAAATAAACACTTTTGCGCGCCACAAGCATATTATACGTATAAAAAGAAAGCAAAAACAAAAAATAGTTTTCATTTTCAATGGGAAGCACTTGGCCATGAGCCCAATTAACTTGGTTGCATACAGGCATACACACTCTCACATTAAATATGTGTTATACGCAAAAACCCTGCAGTTTCTATACTGGCAATTGTCAATTTTCCAACAGATCTGTTACAAAAAATATACAATTTTCGAGTTTGTTAAACAAACGAATAAAGAAAATTGTGCCGCCTCATATCAATGTGAAATGATATACAAAGTTTGCTGGGATTAAACACATACATTTTTATATACAATTGCTGCTATCACAACAACAAAATATTACATGTTGCATGCATCCAAATATGTATCACTATTCCAAGTTTTATCGTGAAAATATTCCTTGATTTAATTGAAAAAAGTACAAACATACAAACAAACAGTAGAATAAGTCGGCTGCAAGCCGGTTGTTGCAAGCATTTTTTTTTATTAAACCTAAATATATTTAAATGTATGTATGTATGTCTATAAATGTTCATATAGAAAATGAAATTGTTTTACAAAAATAAAAAAAAAAATAAAAACAAATAGTAATAGTTGAAAGAGAGCACACACAGCACAACACCAAAGAAAAAGCATAAAAAACACGTAAAAAAGTTTCGTTTTCATTTTCTATTATAAGAAAAAATGTTCAAGAAAGTTTCACCGATTATAAGGCATGTATGCAACACTTTCAACAACATCATGCAATAATTACCACCACTGACTGTATTACGCTGCAGAAATTGCCGTTGCTGCTGCAACAACTACCACCAATAGTTAAACAGTAACATTATTGCATCCAACAAGAGTCAGAATTTAAAAGGTATTACTTCGAATGATGGATAGAAATAAACTTTAATAAAAAGAGTGTGACAAAAAGTAAAAAAAGTAATTTAGAATATGCTGCCAATATCTTTTTTGGTTGTCAGGCTTGACTTGGTCTATATGCATCCAACTGTAGCTTATACGAGATCATCAGTAAATATTTTTGAAAATTCATTAAAAGGTTTATAATAAACTTATAACAAAAAACAAAAACTTGTAACATTCTAAAATATTTCCAAAATGTTTGCAAATGTTTATTGATGATCTGGCCTAAGCTGCAGTTAAATAGATCATATAGACCTAACAACCAAGTAAATATTTATTCAATTCAAAACCATAGTTGTATCGAACGATTGCTAAATACTATTTGTGTATGTGTTAACTGTAGTGTATCCTTGTTGTTGCTAATTTCCATTTAACAATACAATTTCATTTCACATGTTTTTAAAGTGATGTATTGGATTGGTACAGGGATGGAAAATGAAATTTTTTTGCACAATCAAAAGTAGTTTTTGTATTATTTTTTTTTTTTTGCTTCTGAAATAAAAACAAGTAAGAGCACTATATTCGGCTGTGCCGAATCTTTTATACCCACCACCAATTTTGTGTACATTTAAAGCACAATATTTATTATTTTGTTAATCGCTATGGAATAATCTCTTTATAATAAAATATGTATCACTTTCTTTGTAGAGGGTGGTTAAATTTTAAGGGCCCATGTTGAAAGTGAACTACACCTAATCTTTAAATTTGTTTTCTGCATTTCATTTGACATTTCTCAATCTCAAACTTATTCAATTTGATCCGCGGAAAGATAAGCAAATGAGCAACGCTTTAAAGTTATTCAGGTTTTTTATAAAAATGGGCGTTCAAATCAAAATGCATTTTGTGCACTTCGTAATTGTTTTGATCAACATAATCGTTTAAATTCGTCCACAATCGGGAGATTGGTAAAAAATATTTAAATTTCTGCAAAACAGTTCTGTATAAAATGTTAGAAAATCTGTGAATGCCTTCTTAGTTCGTTGAATGGGAACCACTGCTGGTTTTTGCGATAGTGTGGCAAAATAGCAGTCAACCTCGCCTAATCATCATGCCCAACAATTGAGCATCAACATTGTCATTGAAAATTTGGAGCATCAGATAGAGGAGTGGCGCCAAAAATGGGGGGGCCAATTGGCCGATATTTTGTTAAATACATAATTGAACCATACAAATATTATAATTGCAAAAAGAAATACTAATAATATCCTAAATAATTTGTCAACATCGGTCCTTAAAATTTAACCACCCTTTATAACTTCGATATGCTACTGAAATGCTTTTATAAATGTAGTTTTTCAATGAAAGTGGGCGTAAAGTAGGCGTGTCAATAAAGTTTCTGTTAACAAATTAAAGTTAAATATTTCAATATAGTCCTTTATTTTCCCAAAAACTTTGTAAATAGAGAAATTACATGAATTTAAGATAAACCGTTATATGGGAGGTAGGCGTTAAAGTGGGCGTGTCACCTAAACTTTTTGGCACAACAATAACATTGATTAGAAGGAAAAACGTAGCACATTTGATCATCATACCTCTAATTTTGGCGGTTTTATGAGCTTCTAAATTTCATTAACGGTAGATTACGTGAAAAGTGGGCGTTATAGTAGGCGTGTCAAAGTTATTTTTGCGAATGAGTACAACTTAGGTGTTTCAATATAACCCTTTATTATTCCAAAGTCATTAGTAGTAGAGAAATTATATGAATTTTAGGTAAAACGTTATATGAGAGGTGGGCGTAAAAGTGGGCGTGGCAACTTAATTTTCTACCACAGTAATGACATTGCCTAGGGTGATATTTGTAGCAAATTTTATCATCATACCTCTAATTTTGGCGGTTTTATGAGCTTTTAAATTTCATTAACGGTAAATAACGTGAAAAGTGGGCGTTATAGTAGGCGTGTCAAAGTTATTTTTGCGAATGAGTACAACTTAGGAGTTTCAATATAGCCCTTTGTTATTCCAAAATCTTTATTAATAGAGAAATTATATGAATTTTGAGTAAAACGTTATATGGGAGGTGGGCGTAAAAGTGGGCGTGGCACCTTAATTTTCTGGCACAGTAATGACAATGCCCAGGGGGATATACGTAGCAAATTTTATCATCATACCTCTAATTTTGGCGGTTTTATAAGCTTTTAAATTTCAATAACGGTGGATAACGTGAAAAGTGGGCGTTATAGTAGGCGTGTCAAAGTTATTTTTGCGAATAAGTACAACTTAGGAGTTTCAATATAGCCCTTTATAATTCCAAAATCTTTATTAATAGAGAAATTATATGAATTTTGAGTAAAACGTTATATAGGAGGTGGGCTTAAAAGTGGGCGTGGCACATTGATTTTCCGTTACAAAAAAGCGGCTCACCAAAAAGCAAAGTGTGCAAAATTTCAGAGTCGTACATCCAATTTTGTTGCTTTTATGACGTTTTTGTTTTTAAATATACCGAAAAATACACTGTGCGGTATAAATTTTCGTACATTTTGATCGATAACTCCTCTCCTAATGCATAGATTTAGATAATTTTTGGGGAAAAATATTTTTTTTACTCGAGAAACATATATTCGAAGTTTCATGAGTCTACGTTAATGCGTTTGGACACAATTCCATTTTATTCGATGTTTGAAGGACACGGTTTTTTCGACCTACTCTTGCTTTTCGAGCTATAACTCTCTTCCTAATATTCCGATTTAGCCCATTTTCAATACCAAACAAACCTTATCTATAAGAAAGATTCTGGCAAAATTTGAGCCCCCTAGCTTTTTCGGTGCGACCTCTATCGTGCTTTCAACAGACGGACAGACGGACAGACGGACAGACGGACAGACGGACAGACGGACAGACGGACAGACGGACGGACATAGCTAGATCGTCATCAAATCAAACCGTGATTCAGAATATATATACTTTATGGGGTCTAAAATGGATATTTCGATGTGTTACAAACGGAATGACAAAATGAATATACCCCCACCATTTTTTTGGTGGCGGGTATAAAAATATAAATATTTGTTGATACTTCAATATTTTGTTGATTTTTATCTTTGCTGAAAAGTTCTACTAAAAATTGTTTTAAAATAGTTTTTGTAGCTCCGCAAAAGTAAGACATCATCAAATTTTCTTTCTTAATATAATTTAAAATGTTTATAATTTTTATATGATTTTAATATAAGAACTGATTTCACAAAATAATATTACTGATTTACTGTTTTCATATCCATCTAATAATTATTGGAAAAACGTAGATTTCGCAAAGTAAAATTACAAAGAAATGATTGTTTTGATTTAACTCGTATTGTTGTTTTTGCGATTTCGTTTCAGTTACAGAAACGACCTACAGAGTGTAGAGTTCTATCCTAACCTAAATCAGCTTGATTTTAATAATAATAATACCTTTGTTACAGTAAATTTGTTTAAAGCCTTTTCGAATATAAAAGTTTCAATTCCTTAAAATACTGATTAAACACAACAGTCCCATGCCAATGGTAAAATCATCAATGAAAGCATTACCCATCTATTTTTTTTTTTCAATTGTGTAGTAAAAATGGCAATAGCAGCTGGTAATTGATATCTGTTTGTCAGACACTGTCGCCTTTCGCATGGATGTGCATGTAATAAAGCAGAAGTTTTTTCAAGTATTCAATATTATTATTACAAACAACAAAAATGGAAAGCAACGAGAGGGAAAGTGCTTTGTGTTGTTTGGCTGGTTTCTTGTACTCTTACGATAATAATGATGGCTAGATGGAAACTGCAATGCAACAGCAATAACAACAACAAGAACAACTAATTCATTTTTACATGAGTATGATGAAAATTGTGGTTTATATGTATAAATATAATTTTTATTAACAGATTTTCATTTTCATTTCCACAAAAAGTATTGCATTAAGTCAAATAAAAGGAAAAGTAACTCTATATGTGTGTGTTTGTATGCACGTATGCTACAGCGATAAAATTAAATTATAATAAGCAAGAAAGACTAGACAATGGACATGATGGCAAATGCAATCAATGCTGTGGTGAGTCATTCCGTAAGTATGCAAGTGAATGACTGACAAATTGACTGACAGAAAAAAGAAAATACAGTAGTTAAGCAGTTATAGTTGCTGAGGATGATGATGATACTGATGATGATGTCCTAACTGCTTTTTATCCCTGACAGAAATAATTTTACTAAAAAGCATTCGCCACAGCAAAAAAAATATAAATTTATATTGATGCAAATAGTGTAAAATTTAAATAATTTTATAGAACCATCTACGTTAAAATAAATACAAGTTGGAAAAATAAAAGCAAAAAAAAAAACACAATAAATAAATAAATAAAATAGAAAACATTAATAACATCACATCAACTAATAGACATGGTGACACTGAACATACAAAGCTGTTTAGTGTAAGGTTGTATGAGGTTGTTGATGCCTCTCAACTCGTTCGCATAACAGCGCTGTCAGATACTAGTTGAATGACAAAATAACCGACAGTCAATCTGTCTGCCTGCTAGTCAACCAACCTGCCACATAAACGTAGAACGATGTGACAATATTATGCTACGAGCATTTATATACAAATTCGTTTAAAGACGCAACAATAAAACCTATCTAATATTGAACACATTGGCGTATTAACTAAACAACAACCAACCGCCGTCACCGTCATTTAGACAGCCGTTCAGCCATTCTATCAATCAGTTAGAAAAAAGTGAAAAAAAACAATTGCAATGTAATAGCAATTTTACTCAATAACACTATGCGCTATACAAAAGTGCACCAAACTACCGAGAGACATGTTCAATAGAATTAAAAAATATCGAATCATTTCGATACTGTGGTTTAAGTTGAACCAAAATCAAAAATAAAATAAAATAAAATAAAATAAAGTTGAATAGATCTGCTACAAACTGTATATCTATCTCTGAACCTGTCAGTATTCTAAGGAGGAGTTGGTAACTCGGTTTGGCATCAGTCAATCTCTTGTAGCTGGATACATTGCTATGAGATGACGCAACGAGGATTTTATTGTTTAGAAAATGGGATCAGCAAGTGGTTCTTTGAGGAGGCTTAATAAGGAATGTGTGAACACTCTGTTTTATGCTTCACAAAGTGCGTTAAATAAATGTCTTTGTTACTACCATTTTTGTTAGCACAGAATATTATAAAGCAAAGTCCACATTGGTTTAGTGTTTCTGTTTAATCTTAAAAATGAGTTGATTAGTAAAATGCCTATAAATAAAACGGCGTGTTGCATTTCCGTGTTTGCAGTACCTATGTACTTTATTTGTCTTAAAATCAGAAATATAAATGTATGTAAGTATGTTCCCTGTTTTTTGTTATTTTTAAATTCAACTTAAACAATTGAGCAGCTGGAAGTTTATATTATTTTATATGGCGCTGTAGATCCAAAGCGCTTAGTTTTCGTCGCTGAATATATTTCAATTTTTTTTTCTTATCATGACTTTATGACAATATGACACTTAGGAGAGCTTTTGAGTACACCAAATACATTCAACATACATACAACGTATTTAAAATAAAAACATATGTTAGGTAAAATTAAAAAAAAAATCTAAATCATCAAATATTCTCTATAAGACGGAAAGAAGGAAAAATTCAGCAATGTGTCAAATATGCAAAAATACCCACTAACAACTCGATGCCAAAATTCTGAAAAAAAAGAAAACTTTAATAGATTTATGCCAGAAAGTGCAAATGTTACTACTGTTTTATAAAACTACGGAATATAGACAGACAATTGCATTGGACATGTTTTGCATCTAATGTATAGTACATACATGTACATATGTACTATTTATTACAAATACAAACATAAATACACATGTATTTACGTGTATAGAAGACGTTTGTATTTGCACATATGTATGTATGTAGTGTGCATTTTCACAGAGAAAAATAAATATTTATGTGCATATTTCTAAAATATAAACACACAAAAACTAACTACTGCTTGCTGTATTATAGTGCAACAGAAAATCGTTGATTGTCGTTTTTATGCGTTAAATGCAAAAATATTCGCGCGGTTGGCATTCAAACACAAAACGGAGTCAAAGTTCTGAGAGAAGGCGACAGATAGCACGTCACTTGACTTAAATGGGGACATGGACATCAAGCTTTGTGTGATTCCCTGCTCACCGCAGCACTGTACACCAAACCATGCCATTTGTTTACATCATCGCTCCAAGCATTAGTTGTTGTTTGTTTATTATTATTATTATTGCTATTATTATCATATTGTTGTTGTAGCTGTTTTATATTTTTGTTGTGCTATTTTGTATTTGATCGATACGTATAAATGTATGTGAGTGTGTGTGCGCCTGTATACACTAGAGAAGAAACAAAATAAATTAAATTCAAAAAAAATAAAAAAATAAAAATTCTAATGCCAGTCAGTGTAAATGTACTCCTGCCCCTGCCATTGCTTTTATTATTTTTATTTTTTTTCAATTGCACTCGACACTGCAATTTAAGTTTTCACTTTGTAGTTTTATGTTTGTTGTACGCAAAGAGCATTATGATATAACAACAACAATAACTGCATTAGTACAACAACGTTTGCAATGTTTGTGTGCCGAACAATTTAAAGCAAAAATTTTTTTGTTGCTTGGAAAAAACTATACAAAATTTGGACTTATTTTTTTAACGTTTTTCGTTTTTCGTTTGTCATTATGTCTTGAACATACAGAACATAAGTATTTTATAATAGTTTGTTTATACATAAATATTTGCGAACAATTTACAGGGTGTTTATCTCTGTACGTAAATAAATTATATTTTTATTAAAACAAATATACTTTTTCGACAAAATCCTATGCATGTACGTATTTACTACACATACACATGCATAGAAAATAGCGTAGAATTTAAAGCGCGATTAGGAAGTTTCAAAACAATTTAAACTTAAACATATTAAAAACAATTACGAAATTTAATCCATCTGTTCAAATCTAAAAGATGAAATAAAAAAAGAGTGATATTTTCGGCCGTGACAAATCTTATGTATTATACAGCATTGCTCCGTATAAAAAATAAAATGCAGGCCTGAGTAAAAACCCAAATTATAGATTTGTTATATCGCATGGATTCACTTTAAAACACATTTTTGATAGGCTGTCTATTGAGAATATTCAGCTTGTAGAAGTACGGTATGCCTCATTATTTATTTTACATTGATGAGGAGATACATGTGATATCTGATATATTTTTAATGATTTTGTATCTTTCAGTACAATATTTGCATTATTATTCAATTTCTTTACAATAAAACCGTTCAAATTTTATTTACTTATTTTTTCATTCCATATTCTACTCATCAGGCCATATTATTGAATCTGTCAGTTGTCTTTAAGTTTAAACAAATGCAGTTGTATTCTGGTGTGAATATCAGGATAAATTTGTGAGACTAGTTTAAGTCCAATAGTGAATAAGGAGCTATGGAAAGTTGACATATACCACAATTTGCAACATTTGACTGCAATATTAACTAACATATGTATCAACAAGTTTTCTCTCAACAATACAGCTTTAAGTAATTTTTATATCAACCATAAATGTTGTCGTACTTGTACAAACATACAAAAAGAACATGAGTACGAATGCACATGTTTTAAAAGAATAAAACCGAATGTAAAGCTTTTCATACCTTTTTGTCAACAAGTCTCACAAGTCGTGGTATCAGAAATTACTGCTGAGAAAAAATTAAGAAATCGATTTGAACCTGACTAAGATATGACGCACTAAAATAAAACGCCTTGGTGTTTTTTTCTTTCTAAAATTTACAAACAAAAATTGATTTCTTAGCTTTAAGGCAACCGAGAGAGTCAATATTTGTATTAAGTAAAGGGGCTTGACTAGCAGAATACGGTACACTATTTTAAATCTTTGATGGATGCTCCTACAAAATCTTGCACGTTAAATATATTTAAAAATTTACTCCCTTCAAACCAAGCCAAACGGTTGGTTAACTATGAAAATATTTAAAATTTAAAATTGCGGCCAAGACAAAATGCCTGATATATTGCATTTTTAACCTCATACATATCAAAAATAAAAGTTTGACCAGAAGACAAATTCACATTTAGACATACATAGTTGTTGTTTTTGGTTAAATATTTTCGTGTTCTGTAATTTGATTTAAAAAGTGTGGTCACCGTACCCATATGTAGTAACGGGAGATTATTCAGTGGCTTTTGAAAAAAATTTACATTTTCCCCTGAACACATCCTACATTACACTACTTTTTTCGGTTTTTAAAAATTAAATTTTTATGATTTCTCTTTAAAAGTATAATATATTTAATGATCTTTATCAATTTTTTTATAAAAACATTTCACGAACTTAACTAATGCGGATTTAAAAAAAAAAAATTAAATTCACATGCTTACAAAATTCAATTGAATCAAGATCTGAAGCACACTTTTCATTTCAAGCGTCGTCAACACTCGGAATGGTTGGTTGGTGTGCAACGAGGCACACGTTCAACTCAGTGGATTCGTTAAGAAGCAGATTTACGCATTTGGGCAAATAATAATAATAATCCACAATGGGTTGGCGGCATCATGACACCTAAGCCGTGGAGAGTATTTGGCTGATATTTTATTTTACACATAATTGTCATGGATAAAAAATATGAAGATAATTTTCTGAAAACTTTTTGTTTTAATTACAATCAACATCGTGCGTTTCGGTTGGACCCCCCTTTATTATAGAAAATTCCTTTTGGCATCAGCATTGGCATATGAAAAACTTAGTAAGATTTTTATAATTTTTAAAAATTTGGAGAAAAAAAACTAAATTATCATTAAAATTTTAAGATTTGCGAATTTTGGACCAAAATAATTTAACATCTAATTAAGACATTATCCAATGCTTTTCATATTCAGAAAAATTACATTTAAACGTTGCTTATTCGTGTGTTAGTTAACTTAAGTCAACATTGTACTTGACGCATAACAATTTAAATTGATAAACATATTTCTTATGATCACTTCAGGATTAAAAAATTCCTTTTTAAGTTTCCAACTAGAAATTATATATAATTTTGAGTTGTTTAAAAAGAAAAATCTAAAATTTAAAGAAATCCTTACTTTTCAAAAAGTTGTCCCTTTTCCTTACATGTAAAATTTAAAAAAAAAATCCCTACAAAAAGGCAAAATCCAATCGATTTGACAATGTTTCAGTAACGAAGCTTTCGAATGGACTACCGACAGCGTAGTTGCGCCCATCGTTTGAATGCAATTATCTTTAAAAAGTAAATGTCAGAGGTTATTTTTTAGACATGCTTACATTTCAGTTTTAATGTTTTATTTAAAAATAAAAAAGGAGTCCAAATTAATTATCCCTTGTGCACTGTAGCAAATAATTATATATTTTTAATTTTTTTTTTCTTCAAACGAAAACTTAAACTTCAAACGAAATATTAAGTTGAGTTTAAAAAACGTTCATTGAATAAACCAATTTTTACTTCCCACAATTCTTTAAATAAATTTTAGAATTTTCATAATCCTAATTTGAAAATATCCCTGTAGGAAATGTCACTAGTGAATCAGTACATCACTGTCACCAGTACTACTGACTTATTATACCCCCGACAATGCTTTTTTGCTATAGACATTTACCATGTGCGTGTCATTGGAAATCTACTACTTACTACTGACACTGGTACTACTGAGTAGGTAGTTCTTTAAGGACCATATGCAGTCATTGTCACCAGAGATTCAATAGTGCATTTAAGTAATTCTAGTCTACACTTTTGATACTTTTCTGAAATAGACGTCGTTAATGAAACTTTTGTTAAAATATGATGTTTTATTAAAAAAAAATTAAGGAATTCATTAAATATCAAATATTAAAAGTAAATCAGGTACATTTCATTTAATTAGAATTCTTTTTTATTGTGTATACATTTTTTTCTCATCAAAGAAAATGAAAAAAAATGTAGACACTCTGTTGACAATGTCGCCAAGATGTCATCACAATAGTCGACAAAACTGGTGACTTGGAGACACTTGCCCCCAGGTTTCCTTCAGGGTATTTCAAACACATACATATATACAAACATAAATTATCTTAAAATACTTAATAAATTTATCAATAATATTATTTAATGCTTAGATCCCTACGACATTTGTTATTCTCAAAACCCGGTATTAAAATTATGTGGACAAATTATAGAAAAAGGATAAAAGATAAATACGAACAGTGTTTTAAACCCAAAATTGTTTATATTTCTCATATTTGCTGCATGTTCAACATCCACTTCCACTTTATTATATTTTCAAATGTTATCACACAAAAATATGTATATACCAATTACAAAAACAGCTACACATATACACAGATGTAGGAACATACATACATTTATATATTTCAATATTCTATTCACACTTTAGATAATAATATTTTGTAAAAAAAGCAAAACAAGAATAACATACAATAAACATACAAATATATCTATCAATATGCAACAAATAACGTTGTGTGTGTGTGCGTGTGTGTGCGCGAGAAAGGGGAACAAACAAATAAATGAAACAAGTCACTAATAATGCCAAAACAGACAAGCAACAACAACAGCAACGTCACAAATGCAACGATTCTAGCAGCGGTAACAACAATATTAGCACGAAAAATTTCTTTTCTAGGTCTAGGCCAGGCACACAATTACATTCTAAATAAACAATAAAACAAAACAGAACAACAACAACTTTATAAAAAAAACTATACAAATAAATAAATATAGAAAAAATTAACAAAATAAAATGTTCCTATGTTCGTTCATTCGTTAAGTTCTACAACATTCGCAGTGTAATTTTTTCTTGTCCGCAAGTGCAATAACAGAACAGAACTTTAAAAGTATAAAACTTTCAAATTGGTGAATAGTTGTATGACGAATAAATGAAGGAATAAGAAAATATTTCCTTATAACCGATCACGTCGTAGCATCGACGATATGTACATTCATGTGTATGTGCGCTTTCATTCTCTGTAAGTTTTGTATTATTACAATAATAGCATTAATCTCAAAGCCATTTCACCGCATATTATCGATATATGTACGTTTTTGTGTTTTTGGGTATATAAAGTATTTCAATCGTATGGGAGCATCAAAACCCCTGACTGATCATTGTCATTTTTATACCCACTAGAAGGGTGCCCCGGTGGACTAGTCAGTAGTGTGCTGGTCTGCTAGTTTGGGGGTTGCGCGTTCGATTCCCGCCGGAGACTCTGGTGTTGTCTGCTTCTCTTCTCTCTTTTCTGTTCTATTCTCACTTTTCTATTCAGGTATCACAATGGGATCAATAAAATGGACCCAAGTGAGCTACACAACAGCTGCCTGTTCTACCTAACCTAGCCTAACCATACCCACTAGAAAAAAAAATGGTTTGTTTGTTCCATATAGAATATGAAAATGGGCTAAATCGGGTTATTAGGAACAGAGTTTTAGGTCGAATCGAATTAAATGTGATTGTATTTGAACGACTTAACGTACAACGATAAAATTTTTTGAGTAACAAAAAAATATTTCCCTGAAAATTGCTGTAGATCAAAATGTATGAAAATTTAAACCGCACAGTGTCCTTTTCGATCTATATAAAATTTTAAACGTACAAAAAAAAAGCAGACAAAATTGGATGTATGATCCTAAATTTTGCAAATATTGCTTTTTGGTCCACAGGTTTGTAATAAAGAAAAATTAAGGTGACATGCCTCTTTTACGCCCACCTCCTATATAACGTGTTGCCTTATCTTCATATAATTTTTTCATGCACAAATATTTTGGAGGAACTTAGGACTCTATATTGAAATATTTAAGTTGAAACTATTAGCAGAGACTTCTTTCACACGCCTATACGAAAAAATTTAGGTGACACACCTAATGAGTTCAAACATTAATTATATTATTTTAAAAGTAGAAAGTACAATACTTACAAAAGACCACTCTTATAAGTTTTTTTTAAAAAAACACAACATTGTAGTAAAAAAGAGTGAGTAGTTTCACTCCTTATGAAAGAAAACTTAAGAGTTTCATTGAAAGACTAAATTTAAGAAAATAAATTAATAGCAGATCGAAGTTACACAAGGAAAGTAAAGAAAGAAAATAATAATTTTTTTTGCTATAAAAGTACACAAAATTGGTGATGGGTATCAAAAATTTGGCACAGCCGAATATAGTGCTCTAACTTGTTAGTTCTAATAAGAAAATTGTTAACGTTGTTTTGTCAAAGGGCTTAGTGTAAGTTATAGGTTCCTTCCCGTCCTATACATTATGCATAGCCCAATGAGTTCTCAAGTACCAAATAAATTGGCAACATTTTAAGGGTCAAGGTGATTGGTAGCAGTGCCGAGGTTCTGCATGTCTAGTTAGTGTATAAATAAACTTGTCGCGAATAACTTCTGTGACTTCGCTAACTATGGATTATTGTGAGGATGAGGAAGAAAAAGTGGCGGTATAACATGCTTTTTGGCATTATCCAAGACTACATGATCATAAAGTAAGATGACTGGGTAAGCGATTCCACGATTATTTGAGTGATTTATCTAACTGCAAAGTAGAGAATATAATCGTATTCAATACATATAGAAATTGTGTTAGTTGATAGGCAATGTTGGTTTAAAAGGACTGTTTTTTGTCGCAAGTTTTTATTTAATTTTTTTTTCTTTCTTTCTGTCCTTCTTTCCTTATTCCTTAATTTATCTTGACTGGTTTTCTTCCTACTTCTTTCTGTATTTCTACCAATAAAAGGATGCACAGGAGTCTCCGAGTTGTTGCGGTTGTTGGATATATGTTTTCTGAAACTTTCCTGCAGTCCCTCTCTTAACTCTCTTAACTACATATCTACCTATGTGTATCGCGAAATTTTCATAAAATTTATACTTTTCAAGACCTGTGTATAACGCATTTAGACACAACTAAATTTATTTTTAAATAAGTATGTAAGTATGCCCGCCCGTCCGTCGGTCCATCTGTCTGTGTGTACAAATTTAATAATAAACAAATGCAATGCTAAAAGTTGAGTGTTCTAACCGCCTTCATTTGGCTTCACGTTTCTCGTTTTAATCGCCTCTGCATTCTAGTCTCTATATCAATCTATTTAAGCAATATCCCAGTATATATGTATGTATGTATGTATGTATGTATGTATGTATGTATGTATGTATGTATGTATTTCTAAGAATTTCTGTGTGAAATAAAGAGAATATGTGTTTGGTGCGTATATATAGAATGTTATAGAATGTTTGTACTTATGCATGAACAAACAACATATATTCTGTTATAGTCGTGCAGTATGTTGCGGTTTTTTTGTGTTCGTTGTAGTTGTAGTTGCATTCAATTAGCGACAACAAGTTTCCTTTTTAAATGTTGCTTTTTTCCTTCAATTTTTATCAAATAAATAAGCGACAACAACAACAACAACAATAATAACAATTTTTACATATTGTACGTACTTTTGTATGTATGTGAGTTGTTGTATTATTTCATTCGGTTCAACAACATTTCAAGTTGAACTGGCATACAACTAACAAAACTTTTTTTCTTTAGCAGCAGCAGCAGCAATAGTAAGTAGTAGTTTAAGTTAAATAATATGAAAAAAAAAATATATTAAATGTAAACTAAGTGTGCAAGTTAGTACTATTGTGTTTAAGTTCTATACAGTGTTTGCACTTGATGTTCAAAATATCACCTTACCTCCCCCAGTTAGCCACTTTATTAGTTTTTCCCTAGTTGATTTTTATACCCTTCACACAGTGAAAAAGGGTATATATAGGTTTGTCATTCCGTGTGAAATTTCTACAATTTTCATTTCCGACTCCATAAAGTATATATTTTCTGAAAGATTAGGAATAGGGGAGTCGATTAAACTTTATCAGTCTGTCCGTCTGTCCGTGTGTACGTTGAAATCAACTTTTCGAAGCCTCCCGATATCGCATGGACCCAGGTGAGGTATTAAAATATCAGAAATATTCGGGAGTAGAACGGTACTGAAAATCAGAAACATCGGTACATAAACAACTGAGATATGAGCAAAAACCCACGACCACCTCGATTTTTTATTCACAAAAACAACATTACAACAACAACATACATACATACAAACGTGTATACTGGTTAGAGAAAACGTGGCATCGAATCCCAGCTGAGCCAAAAAATTTTTTTTTTTATTTTTTTTATATTTTTTTTTTAATTTTTTTGATTTAATATATTATTTATATTTTTATTACTATTTTTTTTAAAATTTTTTTTTTATTTTTTTTTTTTAACATACGTACGTAAATTTATAATTTTACAATGGGATGTTTTTATATGTATGTTTTTTATATGTATGTACGTATTTCATGACTACACGTTGTGAAGGGTATATAAGATTCGGCATGGCCGAATATAGCGCTCTTACTTGTTTTTTTTTAAACTAGTGTATTTCTATTAAAATGTTCTACTGTTAGTAATTTTTATATACATACATACATACATAAGTACATATTCTTATACATATGAATGTGTTTGTGATGGATACTCTATTTAAATGTAGAGGGTCAAGATTATGATTACTTTCAATTAAGATTGGTTTTAAATATCATTGTTAATTTTTTAGAAAAAATCTACAAGTTACAGAATTAAATAAATCCATTGATTTGTAAAATTCATTGAAGAATTCAAGGTTATAATTACAGTGCAAAAAACTATAAATTTAGTTTTTAACTAAAAAATGCGAATGTAAAAAGTAATTAATAATGTTTGAATTGTTGTAGCTCAATTACACAACTTTGTATGAAAATTTCCACAAAAGAAGAAATCGCGAATAAATTCAATCATGATGTAATCGTATGTGTTTACAGATCGTAGAGTTTTGTGGTATTTTTTCAAATAAGAACATACGCATACAAAAAGAAATCAGCTGGGCTGTTAGCACCATCTTCTAAATTAATACACATTGGATGCAATAACTGATAATAAAACATATTACTTATATATAGAGGCTTTACCAGAGAGGCGTTACGCGTATTACAATTGACCATCGAAGTTATTTTTATACACTTCACAATATTGATTTCCGACCCCATAAAGTATATATATCTGAAAGCTTATGAATAGGAGAGTCAATTAAGTATTACTTATCCGTCCCACCGTCTATCCGTGTGTATGTTGAAATCAACTACATCCCAAACCACTACATCGCCAAAACCCATTTAAGATATCAAAACATTTAAAATAATCGGAAGCAGATTGCTCTTAAATCGCCTCATAATTATATGAGATATAAGCAAATAAACGCGGCTGCCTCTGTTTTTTTTTTGCTTATTTATACCAAAAAAATTAAAATATGCCAGCCCTATGATAACTTATATACACAGTTGTTAATATTTATAAATTTCATATGCCTCTGGAGATACTCCTGAAAATTTTTAAACGAATTGGTCATTAATCGGCAAAATTGTAAGAAAAAAAATTTTAAAAAAATATATATATTTTTTTATATATAACAAGTTTTTTTAAATTCCTAAATTAGTTTTGTCCACGTTGGCGATACCAAGTTATACCATAATCTAAAAAATTATTTCTAAGAATAACTAATTAATCGGTTTGAAACCAACTAAGATACAATGACCAAAGTACAACTGCTTCGGTGTTTTTCCTAAAATTTACAAACGAAAGTCAATTTTTATCAGTTTCTATTCAACCGAGAGGATCATATGGGGTTCAAATAAGAGGACTTGACTATTGATATATAGTTAGCTATGAAAAAAAAGAAGAAGTCCAAGGTGGCGTCCTATATTAAATTGCGAATATATAAGTCAAATATAGTAACTACGGCTTTATCCCTTTTAACCTCTACAATATTGGTATCAAAAAAAAAAAAAAGCGCTCAACCAGTATAATAAAGTCAACTATTAACAAGTGTCAAATCCAAGATTTTTTTTAATACCAGCAATATGTGTATCAAATGAAATGACTTGACTTGTAGAATACAAACAACTAAGTATAAATTCAAAATCAAAGATGACGTAGAAATAACGGCGAAAGATATTATCAGATTCGCCACGGTCGAATATACCGCTATTACTTGTTTTATGCACGTATTGATATAATGCGGGTGTGGCATATTTCAGGAACCAAAATTTAAGAATTTTTTATTTTGTTATTAGACAATTTAATAAAAATTTGGCAATTTATCCACAAAAAATTAGATAAGATTAAATGAGAGATTGTGGCACCACCCATACACAGAAAGTGTACTCAATTAGATATTTGCACAACTATAATTGTTATAGGCTGTGAATCAGTTACAATATCAAATTACTTCTTTATGCGAAAATTCGATGCGATCAGAACGCAAACTTAATAAAAAAAATAAACATGCGTTGTTAATTCAATTAAATTAAATTACTAATTGTACTAACAACAATATGAATATAATGAAATAACATTCTTTCACTTAACAATCACTTCTAAAATTCCAAATATTTACTTCCCCTTATTTACCATTGCAAGACTTTTAATATACAAAAAAATATTTTGAATACAAATTTTGATAAATTTAAACTATGTATGTAAATATGTGTATAAGTCAAGAGACAAGTGTCTCCAGGTCACCACTTTTGTCTACTATTTTGGTGCCTTTTTGGTACTATTGTCAACAAAACGTCTACACTTTTAACACTTTAAAATAATAAACAGAAAATGTTCAAAAATTTTCCAGTGAAATTATTTTAGATGATAAACTGTAGTTTACTTTTACATTTAAAAATAATATTTTAATTTATTTAATGGGCTAAAAAGTACCAAAAGTGAAGATTATAACTGGTATATACCAGGTTTGAATGTCGCCATATGATCCCATTAGAACTACCTAGTCAGCAGTTCTAATACCACTACTATATTTTGAATGACAAGCACGTGTTAAATGACTATAGCATAGAACATTGTCTGATGAGTAGTAAATTAGTACTGTTTTAATATAGACATTTCATGCAGGGACTTATATTTGTATGTATGCATAATAGACACAAAATTTTAAATAAATCGTTTTAAAACATACTCAGAATATTTTTAAAAGTTAGATTTAACAACTGTTTGTTACTAAAGGTTCACCAACGAAACAGTACAAATATTGCGACATTACTTTGACCGATTTTGCCAAAAAAAAAAATCATCTTTTCAGATGATGCTCATTTTGATATTGGCGGGTATGTAAACGAGCAAAATTGTCGCATTTGGGGCACAGAAAACCCGCACGCATACATTGAAAAGCTTATACACCCAAAACGAGTCACTGTTTGGTGCGAATTTTGGTCCAGAGGCATAATTGGGCCATTTTTCTTCGAAAATGAGCAAAGAGTGGCCGTTACAGTCAATGGCGATCATTATCGGGCCATGTTTAACGAATTTTTGTTCACAAAAATTTAATAGGAGGATATTGGCAACATTCGGTTTCAACAGGACGGCGCTACGTGCCACACAGCCGGAGCTACACTTTTTTATAGCATTTTCAAAAAAAAAAAACGTTATTTGGCGGACCCTTTAAATTTTTTTAGATAGAAATTTAAAAACAATTTTAAGGCAAATTTTGTGTGTTATGTTTTCAAGGCAATGCATTATTGAAGTCTATTTGGTCTTATGTTGGATATGACACACGAAATCTATAAATAATTAACTAAATTATTCGCTATGTTTTAACATCACTTTTACATAATATTTATTTGGTTGGACGGTATTAGCTGGAATACACACTAAAGGTCTATCGATGCAGAAGTGAAATGAATCATAAACCAAGCAAATATTATTTAAATTAACAAACGATAAATAAATATCTATAATTGGTAAATTCGCAAGAAGTTATATATTATCGTATTGTCATAATATCCTCAACTTCAAGAATAATCACGAATTTTAAAATAATAGTGAAATTTTTTAACGATTTCAAAATTTTGATAAATCAGGGTAATATGACAATATGACATAACAGCACACCTTGCAAATTCACCAATTATTAATTTTTGTTTTGTTTATTAAAACAAAAAATTGCACGGAAAGCAATTCAATACCAGAAAATGTTAGTGTGCAAAGAAACAGCGTCAAAAACCATAACAGTAAAATCAATTATAAAATTTGCTCCATTTTTTGACTTAAAAAAAAAAAGACAGCAATTCCCAATTAAAATTATGAATAAATTCCGAAAAGACTTCAACGACATGTTTCTGTAATAAATATCCCAATATTATTACAGTGATGATCGTTAATCGTATTCGTTTTCGTTCGTAATTGCTGTCATTGTCGTTAAGTTGCGCGCGCCATTAGTGAAAACAAAAATATGACAGAAAAAGTGGGGGTCAAATGCATCAAATAGAGGAGTTAGAGGAGAAAAACGACGATGTGGTAATGGGACTTAAGAATATGATTTTGTACACATGCATACATATATACATATAAATATACAAACAAACATATGCATGTATAGTGGGGGGAGGTAAAGATTTAACGATTTGTTTGTTGGTTTCGTTATTAAACTGCCAGTATTTATAAAATTAAACACCTAAAATAAGTTTGTGCGAGTTTATGTGTTTATGTACATCATACAAACATACATATATGTATCTGTATGTTTGTATATACCTATCAATCGTTATATGTATGTAAGTATATCGTCACGCGAGTGCACCGAACTAATTCAAGGCTGCATACCACATGAACACAGTATCTGTGTGTAGGCCTTCTCAGTATCCCACTAGTATTGGTGAGTAAATTTTTTATACTCTTGTTTCTTTTTTTGTTTCTTATTCCACAATTCTGTCTCTGAATTGTTGTGCATGTAGTTGAACTCTCACTGTCGTTCACTTACACACTTATTCATTCATTCACTCACCTCTCGATTTCATTTGAAATGAATTGAATTGAATTTTTTTAGATGCATTTGGGAGAGTGCAATTTTTATTTAGTTGAAACTAACGTTTGTAGCATCCGTACATCGAAATGCTTTCATTTTCATATTCGCTTTATTTCATTTTCTTATTTTTTGCACATAATTTTTTGCGCTCTCATGTGTTGTTGAGTGATTTTTTTTATTTGCTTTTTTGTTACCCAATGAGTGCAAGTTACGTTGAAACTCTTTATTGTAATTTTATGCATTGCAGTAACTTATGTAGTTTCAACGTAGTAACTGTTGGGTAAAGGTGGCTTAGTTCTTTTACCACTTTAACGGTTTACCAGACGTTGTAGTTGTATGTTCTAAACGTATGTTTATGTCTCTTCTATACTGTTAAGGGATTTGGTTTAATACATCTCTGTATGCATTGGATTGATATTGCAGAAGTTTAATAGTTGAATATGTATAAAAAATAACTTGTCCTTTATTTAACATTTATAACACAGTTGCAATATTTTTTACGGAAATGTAACAATGCTACAAATCTACAATCAACACTTACATCATTATACAGAAACTAAAATCCCTTTCAAAAATGTTTAACCTTAAAAATTTGTTTAAACTATATTATTCAATGCTTACTTTTCACGAAAACTTCGATATGGTTGTATTTTCAAAATGTGATTTAGAAAATTATTATTCTTCTCAATAATTTTCTTGTTTAATAATTTTTTATTATTTTAAAAATTAAACATTAAGCAGATAATAAAAATAAATGATTAGAAATGATAAACATATAAAATTGTAAATTTAATTAAAAAATATAACTGTATTATAGTAAAAAACAAAACATCAAAAAAAGAACAAAGATTTCTTATTTTGTATGTTATCATATCGTGACTATTAAAAATCATGTTATGATCATTTTTAACCGTTAAATGGTAGTGTGATAATATTATGATTATATGGAGTGAAATTATTATTTTCAATCAATAAGAGATTATTTAATGGTAATGTGTGGTCACAATATGATAACTGCATGATATTTTAATTAAAAATAATATCTTGCAACGATTATATATTTCAACCACAATCAGACAATCCAATTATAATATGGACATTTCCATGAATATGTCAACCACGACTGTAAAAATAAAAACTCTTCAAAGTTTTTCAATATAAGTTTATTGATAAAAAAAAACCCTCAAATTTTACTATGCGCTGGTCTTAAGAGCTTATAAAATTATTTTAAAAGCAATAATGACTTATTTTAAAGAATTGCAATCAACAATTTTTTTTAGCAACTAAATTGTAAAAAGAAATTGTAATTGTAAATATTCCTTAAAAATTAGGTAACAACAACAATTAACAAGATCCATAAGAAAAAAGAAAATATACAGTCCAATTAGCGGTATTTTTTTTTTGCTTTCCCTTGGATGTTATTTTAATGTCACGTACGTAGTGCAAAAACATTATTTGTCTCCGTCATTCGTATTTGAACAGTCGCAAGAGTCCCAAAAAGAAGCACCTAACTTAGAATTTAACTCTTTTTCTTAACATAATATCAATTTTATTACCTAAGAATACTATTAGAGAAAAATCTGTCACGTACGATATGTCACGAACGATATTAAATTGAATTTATTGTAAAATCATTCAAAGATTGTTTTCAATTAAGTATTATGGATTTTAAATGAAAAATATTTGGCTTAGTGTAAGAAATTAAAAAAAGAAAAAATACTTCCCAATATTCGCAGATTTTTCCATATATACCTCAAAATCACTTCTGTTTTACGTCACGTACGATATATTCTTATTTTTCTGGATATTTTAGACAACAATGATTCGAACATAATAAATTTTTTTTTTAATAAAGTACCCTTTGAATGGAACGTAAAGATCTAATTTGGTTTCAGTTACTCTTACTTTTGCAAAACTTGATTATGCAGTTAGTCTGTGAAGCGACCAGTATAGAAACCGGGATAGTACGTTGTGGGGAAGAGGGCAATATGGGCATATGAAGATCAATCGATATAAAATGTGTCTGAAAACCCTAGAAATATGCCGTTTTATTTTCTGCAAAAAATAATGTCTTTTGTCTATCCTATTTTTATACCATTGATTTTTTTCGTAGAATAGGATTCTTGTTAGAGATAAATTTAGTACCAAATTTAAGGTATATAAACGACCTGTTCAGTGGGGGAAAAGAGCTTTTTTTGCGCGAAATTTCTATAATATCTCTAAATATCAGATCAATATTATTTATGATAAAACACCTAAAATTGTAGGGTTAAATGCATTACCATATATTTAGTGCTATTGATTTTCAATGAACCTTTTAATTGGTACCAAAGTTGACTATACAAATAATCACCAATTTTTATACAATCCTAAAATCTATTTTGGAAGATAAGGACGGAAAAAAGGCAAAATTGTTTCTAGAAATAAAAAGGGGCAATAGTTTTGTCATGAAACAAATTGGTGGAATATACTTTTACAGCCTAGAGGAATTTTGGCATATGCCGAAAAAATTAAAAAAATATTTTACATACACATACATACATACATATGTATATACAGATGTATATGTGCATACGCTTTAATGTTAAATTTATTATTTCTTCTCTCCATTCACTTGACATTGGTCATATCAACGTTGTTTTTTCTTTTTCCATTAAGTTTCAACATTAAAACACAATCGATTTGGCGCAGGAAAGAAAATTGATTAGTTTTTATTTGAAAAATTAATTGAGTGTAAGTGTGTTTTTGTCTTGTTTGTACAATAATTTTATAAAGATTGAGAGATACTTCAGGTGTTACATACACATGTACATACATATGTATGCAAAAAACGAATGTTGTTGGTGTCCATACAACAACAACAATAACAACGACAACAACATGGCATACCAAACGTAAAGTACATACATACATACATACATACATACATACATACATACATACATACATACATACATACATACATACATACATACATACATACATACATACATACATACATACATACATACATACACACAGTGTTTTGTATTTTTAACAATATTTAATTGATGTCAAGGTGTACCGCATAATTTAAAGTGCGTTTTGATTATTAAACACAAACTTATGGCAGTTCAAAAACTCTCGATGCAACAATTTGAAAATAAATTCATATGTATGTATGTATGTTTGCATACGAAAACAACAAAAACACCGAGAGCAAAACTA
Source organism: Phyto melanocephala (assembly GCA_941918925.1). Lineage (NCBI taxonomy): Eukaryota > Metazoa > Arthropoda > Insecta > Diptera > Rhinophoridae > Phyto > Phyto melanocephala. The sequence continues at coordinate 135,362,811 of OW799235.1, read as the reverse complement.
ACAACAATAAATGCATATAACACATAAATAAGAAAGATAGACACATGATCAGACGGGTGAGTATGCGGACGGGTATAAGTGCACATAGACAAATCGATGCACAAAATCAAATCATACATAAATAATGCCAACAGTCATCGTAAGCATTTGGTTGGCAGCAACAATACAAGTACCAACAACAAAGCAACAGCTCCACTAAATACCTCTTTTGACATTAACCTGACTTTTGTCTAAAAAGAGAATAAAATCAACCACTTACGATTAAATTTACTGATTATTCCGTAAATGTATTAAAATACAAGTGAGTGTGTGTGTGTGTGTGAACAAAGAAACAAATACACTCACTCAGTTACTTACAGGCAAACGGTACTGCGATAGATTCATCGCCTTCTCTAACAGAGAAATTGAATGCGAGAATAACAAATACAACAACAAAATAATAATATTAGAAATATCAAACCACTGTGTCAGTTTTGCCACATAAAACAGATTTTTGTAACCAAATTTTTGTAAAAAAAAATCACCAATATTATTAATTTTGTACACTCCACTAATTAAGTTATAATATAATTTGTTATGAGCTAATATTACGAAATAAATAAATAAATAAATAATAATGATTTTACGAATAAATAATAATGATTTTACGCTCAAATAAAATACATAAGTATATAAATTGAATTAATAAACTGAAATCTTTTACGATTAAATTGATTAAGTTAATAGTTATCTAACTATCAGTAATTATTTTTTTAATTTTCTTCCCTTTTAAGTTATTTAACCTTAAATCAGATGTACCAATATGGCTCAACAACATCCGATAGCTTTATTTCAAATGGATTATCGGCAAAAAAACAATAATTCAATCCACAACCCTAGTTGTATTGTTGTATTGTACTATTGGTACTATTTTTATATGTATTTACAGTTCTGTATGCTTTTATGTTGGTAATTTCCATTGAAGCATTTTGTATAACAATACAGTTTTAAAATAAAATAATAAATATATAAATATTTGTTAATTCTTAAATATTTTGTTGATTTTTATCTTTGCTAAAAATTAGTACTAAAAATATTTTTTTAAATAGTTTTTGTAGCCCTGCAAAAGTAAGACTTGATCAACTTTTCTATTCCTTATTTTTATTTACCTGACGTTTAATATCAATTGACGTTTAACACTACGATTATACAACCGATACAGTAGAAATTGTCTTCACAAGTAAATAAACCAAAACTGTATTGCCATAGACGATACAGAATACAATACGAGGTTGTGAATTTGACAATTGCTAAAAACTAGCATTGACTAAAGGTGGATTAGCTCATTTCTCTGGAGCAAGCAAAAAATTGTCGAAAGACATTCATACTGGCAGTCTAACCTTATACTAGGGAATCCTTTATTTTTTTTTTAATGTAATTTTAGGTAATGTTATGGAGATATCAGATGTACAATTATTGAGGCTAAAACGTGCCAGTCAGCTTTTACGCAGAATTCCCAGAACTTTACAGAAATAAATATCAATTTATACAGTCAGTAAGTACAGTATCTGAAATGTCTTCAAATTATTTTTTTTTAATTTTATTTTGTGTACATATGTATGTACATATGTATATGTATGTATATACTTATCAATGATCAAATTAATCACTCAAAAATTTTAGTTTTGATTGAAGAAATAAAAGCGTATACCTTAATATGTGCTGAATAATTATTCGAAAAATGGCATGAAAATATACGAAAATTAGACACAATTTGACCCTAAAAAGATAATGTCAATAAAAGCAGAGAAGTCATCTTGAATGAAAAGCAAAGAAAGTTGAACTTTGACGATCGGTCTCATTAACAGTTTAACAATTTTTGTTTTTTTTTTAATTTGGTTAAACTAACCAAAATGGCAACGCTGTACACCGCATCTAAATTGAATGAATTCAGAGCGCAAAACAGAGCGGTGAAGTAGATTGCAGTATTGTTTTGCATTCTTACTTATTCACATTAACGCACTTTTATGACAATTTCAAATTGTATGTCAAGTATATATGTACGTTCGATTGTGCTGAGTATGTGTGTTGTGTGTGTGTGTGGGTATGTGTGCGAATTAGATGCATTTGTATGTAAAATATCATGGTAATGACTTTTTGTTTACCTTCAAAACGTAGAAAAAATACTCGTATAGTCACTGAACGCACATTTGACTGTACATGAACTTAAAAAATTACAATTCTAAATATTTGTTTAGTTTTTTTTTTAAACGTTGTGTTCTCTAACGACTGTAACGAGGGTTAATTGAGGAGAAACTTGCTAATATTGCAATGTAAGTGTGATCCAGGCAAAACGCACGATGTTAATTGTAAACAAAAAACAAAAAGTTTTCAGAAAATTATTTTAATATTTTTTATTGCGATAGAAGGATGCATGACAATTATGTGTAAAACAAAATATCGGCCAAATGCTCGCCACGGCTTCGGTACATTTTCAATGACACTGAGACATAATTAAAATTCAGTGTTAGCTCCTGAATTGGTCTTGGCTTATTGACGTACAATTTTTCTCTTAAATATTCTTAAAGAAAGAAATTCAACGGTGTGAAATCAAATGATTGTAGCAGCCAATTAACAACGCCATGGCGTGAGATAACACGGCCATTAAATTTCTCGTTTAAAAGAGTCATTGTATCGTGTTTTGGTTGTATCGTTCTGTTGTAACCACAAATCGTCCAGGTCAATATCCTAAATTTCTGGCCACAAGAAGTTGGCCGTTCTCATTTTCGAAAAAGTTCGCCGTCAGCCCATAAACTGCACCAGACTGCCACTCGTTGTGGATGCGTCGACTTTTCAACAATCACTCGTGAATTCTCATTGACTAAATATGATAATTCTGATTGTTAACGAATCCACTGAGGTGAAATTGGGCATCGTCGCTAAAGATGATTTTTTTTTTTGGATTTTGATTTGAACGCCCATTTTCTTAAAAGGTTTTAACAATCTTATCGCTCTGCTCAATTGTGTACCATGGTTAAATTTGCCAAACACTGAAACAATGAAATGTCAAATTAAGTTGGGTAAAAATTGTTACGTTTAGGTGTGACTCACAATTAACATCGTGCATTATGGTTCGACCACCATTTACATAATTAAAGGTTAAAGTCCTAAAAGAGAACTGATTGAAATTATTATATACATTATTCTACAAACAAGGCATCCAAAAATAATGGGGAAACTAAGCCGATTAATGGCAAATATCGGTGGAACGTTACTAAACAAACGGATGCTACTGATGGAAATAGCAAACAACATCTTTCTCTATGGATGCGAGATCTGGGGAAAAAAGATGAGAGTTAATAAAAGAGCAAACGTATTACTGGCAGTACAAAGGACAGCAGCCTTACGGAATACATCAGCTGGGACCTTACCAATAGATCTACTGGTACTTAGTCGTCGAAAGATGTGGCTGAGAAATGAGGCCAAGTCACTTAACCATCTAACCACGTATGCGTGTAATTCACAAATTATTTTTTGTTTGTATGTAGGAATAATCAAACGCAAACACAACAAAAACTTTAACTAAATGCTGCTTTAGTGTAAGTGTGACAATTAAGCAGATTTTTTTTCAATTAATATTTATGATCAAAAATAATTTGTAATTAAATACGTCTAATCCTAGTTTTTAAGTTTCTGACGTTGTTGTTGGCAGCTACTGGGGCCAAAATGAATGTTGTTGTTTGTTGTAAGAAAAAAAAAAATAAACAGAAACTAAGAACAAATAGGCCTTAATTGTTTAATACATGGTGAATGTTTGCAATTTAATTTCAAGGATTTTTTTTATAACACAGGCCTACACATAAGATTTTTTTTGGGCACTTCTGTTTTTATTTATGAAAGATAAGTTAGATATACATATATCTCATTATCTGCAGTAGTATATTTTTTACCAATTAGCCATATTATTGCGATATAAGTGGACAATACTACCTCCATAAAAAGTAACTTTTCTTCAGCAATTTCGATGAAACTTTGCACACATATTGAGGCCTCAGGGCAATACAATTTTGCGGTTCACAAAAAGTGGTATTCCAAGAACTACACCAGCATAAACCTTGTAGCTTCGTTTGGTTAATATTATTACTGGGTTACACAATAATGGAATAAAATACAAATTACAAATCCAGGATTGCATCCACAACAAAATCGTGGATCATAGAGTTGGGACATTAAAGAATTAATTGGCTTAAGGAAAGGCTTTTTACATTGAATTTCAATAAACAAATAAAAAATAAAAATAAAAATCAAAATAAAATACATTGAAACAAAGAATTCTAATAAAAACAGAGCAATTTGTCAACTCATTATTAAGGCAAAAGCGTGTATTGTGTCAAATCAGAAATAAGTAAAAATAAAGTTATCAATTTAGGACAATAACATTTTAAAATCATGGGCGCGTCGTAATTCCTTTAAAATATATAGATTGCGGCGAAATTTTCGTCAGCAGAAATTTTCAGTTCCTGCAGTCGAATTTTCTTCGTGTGAAGATATATTTTTTGCATTAAAATTTCGGATAGAAATTACACCCAGGAAACAAAAAATTAAATTCATTGCCAATCGAATGGTGCAGTTCTTTCAATCGAAATTCTCTTTTGTACACAGAGAAAACAGTATCGGTTGTGAGTACCGCAATCGATCGCCAATCGCATAGTTTAGTTGTGATAGTAGAATTTTACAGTTATATCTACAGAAATTCGTTTCGAAAATAATGAGTTATGATTCTTGTAATAGACATTTTAGAATCACAAATTAAAAGTTCGACTGCAGGAACTGAACCATTTGATTGGCAATGAATGTGATTTTCTGTTGTCTGGATGAGTTTATGAAATTTCTATTGCAAGTATCATAATTTCTTACTGATGACTACAGATTTATATTCAGAAAATGAATTCTTTAGATAAAACTACATATAAAATTCTACTTTTATAACTAATCTATACGATTGGCAACAATTCTGAACTCACAACCGATACTGTTTTCTCTGTGTGATTAGTGCGCTATACTTATTGATGAAGAAAGTTTTTTAATGACTGTTTTCTGGTAATTATCTAAATATTTGTAAATTTTCAAGTAATTATCTTCATCATTATTATGTGTCTTAACAATCGCATCGTTTAACATAAAATTCGTTTTTTTACTTGTTTTATTTTATTTTTGTTTTAAAATTCGAAATCAAGATAAACCGTTGGTGCCACACAGTCCATGTAAATGTTGATTTTACATTTGCGACAATAGAGGAAATATTCACGAATAGTCAGGATATAAAAATTAAATAATAAAAGTAATTTAATTCCTGTTACTTATTATGCAAAAAAAGAAAAATAATAATAATTCACTGTTGCCTCATTAAGTGGTAAAACAAAAACTGATATTTTTATCATTACATTATTTTATATTAAAAAACGTGTAAATCGGTACTGGGATTTTAGTCCCAACAAAATATGCATCGGCCAGTGTTATTGCCATTCAACAGATATTGTCTCTGTTTGTTTTGTTGTTTGTTCTTAATGGTATATCCGGTTCATATTGAAGGTCTTGTGCATTTCAAATGCTTGTCTTAATTTACAGGTAAATGTTACTCATACGCACTGGTGTGTAATTGATCAATTCAATACAAACAAACATCAATAGTTATTGATCAACATGGGTTTATTATAGCTTATAATTTCCATTTGATTTGTTTATTTTTCGACTTGAAAATATGACTGTGATTAGAGCAAAAATGTATGACCATGAATATTTAATCTTTATAATTGAAATAAAAATATTTTTTTTATATAAAAAATTATTGGCATACATTTTTTTTTCAGTTTTAAGCATATACATATGAATGTCTATATATAAAATAAATAATATTGCTATGTTCGGTTGTACCGAATCTGATAATACTCTTTACCACAATGTACATAGGTTTAAGAGCGTAGCGTAGCCTTGATTTCAGATTTATCGTTATACACCATTTTGCTTTATTATTTCCGACTCCATTATTAATTTAAAATTTTTTCATAGTTTACTGTATTCTACATAGTTTACTGTATTCTACCTTTCCATGAATATGGGTGATAATCAAATTGATGGGGTTAAGAAAATTTTTCCGACGTTTTAGATGCCAACTTGTATTTTACACTTTTTCATAATTAACGGTCAAGCCCATTTATTTTATACCAATATTGTGAGGGTTAAAGTCTACAAAGCCGTAATTACAATATTTGACCCATATATCTTCCATTTTATTAAGAACGCCAATTTTAACCTTTTCACTGCCCTTTCATTTGATACGAATAGTGAGGGGATGAAGGGAGTAAATCTTTAAATACTAAATTCCACCCATATATAAATTGAATGTTCGCCAATTCTAGTGGCAGCTATCATGTATTTAAAATTATATTCCTAGAAACTGTAAAATTCGATTTCAGTTTGAAATTTTTAGAAAAAACTCTGACGCAGTTGTTTAAAATGGAATTGTTAGTTTCTTTCAGGAATTATTTTCGAAACTACAGCTTGTAATTTGGAGCATGAGAAACTTGATAATAAAAACATATAAATTTTTCCAAATAATTTTTGTCTATAAATTTGCCAATTAGTGACCGATTTGTCCAAAAATAAAAATGTCTATAAATTATAAAAGGTCTAAAAAATTTAATTTTTATGGTAAAAATATGGGAAAAACAGAGACAGTCGTGTCCATTTGCTCATATCGCAGAAACTTAAAGGCCGATTGCACTGGATTTGAGTACCTATTCATTGCCAAATATTTCCAAAAGATTGATACCACACACAGCTCTGTGCTATATGTGGTCTCTTCTAAAAGTCAATTTTAACCAACACACAGACAGATGGACATATTTTATCGTAATTAGACAGGTGGTCATAATACCACCTTACTTAGCATATAAATATTACTATTTTTATTATTGTAAATCTGGCTTTCGGGATCTAGAAGATTCTTTAAACTTTCTACTATACACATAATAGCTTTATAATTTTACTTCCTTATTTATAAAAATTATTAAACGTTTGACTTCATTATTTTCACATTAAAAGATTAACAAACAATAAATTTTAATAGTTTACTTCAAACTATACCGTATTATTTAAACTACATAAGTTCTTAATGATTATGCGACTAGCTTATCGATATTTGACAAAATTATTAATTAAAATATTAAAAAATAACTTTTATGACAATTCATAAACAATGCTTGCTCCCGGCATTTTTTTCAAATTAGTAGAGTAATATCTACATTTAATAAACTTAATAATAAAAATAACAACAAAAAAACATAATAAATATTACCCCCTGTGTACACCGGGAGTGGTACGTGAATAGAAATTTCGAACAGAAAGACTATCTAGCCGTTCTTGTAAAATTCCAATCGGGGAAATATAATTTGTAAATTCTTGCTTGCAAGACAAAATATCTTGCATTATACTACCTTCAAAGTTAAATAATCTAATAGATTTAAAATTTTTTCCAATAAATTTTCGCAAAATATGGCGCTCATATAATTCCATTCTATTCATCATTGTCATAGAAACAATATTGGAAATGCGTAAACAAGGATTGGTCTTATACTTACTTTATACAGAAGTAATTTTGTTTTAACTGGTAAACATTTTGCATTAAATAATTTGGAAAACGCACCCTTAAGTGTTTTAAAATTGATTTCCTATTGAAATTTAATTTATGAACGTTTTGAAAACCTTTGATAATTTGGTTTCATCTCATCATATTAAAAAGCAAAAAAATGCAATCTTTTAGGGGCAGCAAATGTGTATTCGTTTCAAAAGTTTAATTTGCTTAAGAAATATTAAAATGACGCCTAAAGGTATGCTATTCTATTACTTGTTTGAGGTATAAACTTTGTATTGTTGACTTGCCAAATTATTTGCATAGTTGTGAAGAGAAGTTGATTGAACAAGTGCGCGTTGCACCCACCTATCGTACTTTAGCAACTATAATCTTTAAACTTTTATGGAATCAATATTAATCAACAAAATGATCATCTAAACACTAGATTATCATAAGAAAAATATTCTTAGTTATTTTAGTTATTATATCGAATCGGAAGAGTTGTTTTTAAAGAACTTTAAGTCAGTAAACTACAATTTTTTTTGTCCTTGGTTTTTTGAGAAATCATTAAAAAAAAGAACTTTATGGAAATTTCAAGTAATAAAAACAATACTGTGCGTGAAATAATTAAATAAAATTTATTTACTTGACTAAAAGTTTTGCTAATTTCAATTAAATTCCTTTAAGCAATGTATATTCTATTAAAATAAATTTAAAAATAGATTTGTGCCCTTAATTATGAAAGTGACTACATTATGGATTTAATTAATCTTAATTAACGAAAAATTGTTACGAAGGTGAAATTTTGTCTGTATCTGAATTAACTTAGACATTTTCAAAATGAACTGAATGGCTAAACCTGAAAATAAACAACTAAAAGTGAAAAGTAATCCATTCTTAATATCAATGTAAGGTCCATAATATGTTTTTGTAAAACTGAAGGGATGGAGTGTATTAAACACGTATGATTTTTATGTTTTACGGGTCGTATATAGTAAAAATAATCAAATTTATTGTTATTCCTTTTTTTTTAGATAAAACACTTAAATTGTGAAATCCATAGTCAACTAAAGCCATCTTATCAAACATCTTATTATATTGTTAAATTATCAAGAATCTCATCCATTGGATACTGGATTTAGTGATACAATTCGTTTTTTATTAAAATAATTTAAGATATTAATTATAGAAGTTATTAAATTAATTAAAATTAATTTAAAAGTCATAGAATTTTTGACAAATTTTTTAAAACTACATATTTCAACTGAAATTTTTCAATATTTATTTTTTTGTTCTGCATGCGGGATGAAATTATATCACTCGAAATTGATTTAAAAGTGTTGTTATAAACAATAACACTTCAAGGGAAATTCCTAGTGATTAAATTTCACTCGGAGTACAGAACACAGGCGTATAAATTCTTAATTAAAAATATTATTTTTTATTGAAACTCATATTTTTTCTCTGAGTTATTGTTAAATATTTTGCAAGAATTACTTCGATAGAACTAATATGCATAAGTGCACAATCAAAATAAAGCCAAAGGATTTAATAAAAACATGTGTAACAAAATATAGCGGTCCTATTTTTATAAGTTCACAAAAACACGTGTTGCAGTCGTTGTCATTGCTATCATCAGCAAATTAAAAAAAAAACTAATAAACCCAATTTTTAAAAATTTTTGACTTAGACCATTTTCATAAATGACACTAAACGAATTCCATTAACAACCATTCACAAATGGTTCAGTTTTGACAATATCACAAAAATCACATTGAACTTATTTAGTTAAACATCATACATGTGTGGAGGAACTAATAAAATCATTTTAATTTTTCTTAATGACTTAGACTTAGACCACTTTCATAAGTGTTTACTTATCGGCAGTGAAAGAAACTTTTTTTTTTTAACAATTATTGCAAAACAATAAATATATTGAAAGTTAATTAACTAACGCTTACTTTAGATTCATACATTCTTTAGTCTATTACATTAGGACAATATGTATTATGTATGTACTATTCTTGAAAAAAAATATATGAAAAAGGTTAAGGTTTGATTTTTCTAAAGAGTAAATAAATTTCGCTTACAGATACAAGTGATTGTGAAATTAATTAACTTAAGAAGAAGAAAAAAAAAGATTCAAGGAAAGTGCAAGTATGTGTGTGTATGTGATATATGATGTTTTTCATTAAAACTATTTTATCTAAATTATCACATCACAATCATTAACTTGTTTAGGAAAGATAGGCAGTGTAACCGTTGTCCAACCCAATATACCAGTAAACTTAGATGGTCAGCCAGTTAGTCATTATTTGATTTGAGAGTAAGTGTACAGACAGCGAAGACGTTAATCAAAGAAAAACTCAAATGGTGAAAAATCTGGTTGTTTTAAATATTTTAAATCTCAATTGACCATTTACCTGTCTGCTGGTCTTACACTTTTTTTATCAAATATAATTTGCACTTAAAAACCAGCTGCCATGAAGAGAAGAAAAAGTTGTTGAAGTTTTTTGTTTTTGCTTTGACCGTGAAATATTTATAATTTTTACTTAACAGTATGAGTATTCAAATGTATTTATGTGAGTTTAACTTTTTCCACTTTTCTCATCATTAATTTTAGATGTTTGTCTAGATTTATTATTACTTTTTTCCAATGTTGTTGACTACATTTTCAAGTTCAAGGTTAGACACAATATTTTTTATTATTTTCTTTTTTGCTTCGGGTAGGACGAATTATATAAATGCTTGTTTATGTACAAAACTTGGAGAAAACCCCCAAACCTTAGTACGCACACACACACGCACACACGCACAAACTGCACACATTATGAAGCCCACCCATATTTTTGGTAGACTACTTATATTTACGCATACACTTACGCTCAAAATGATACCCAGACACGCAGAACATTTTCCCATACATTCCCGCTTATTTCTCTTATATTCACCGGTTTGTGTATAGCTGTGTGCGTATAACGAAAGTTTGTGGGTCTTCATTTCATTTTGTAAAAGATATTTTCTTTTTTGTTTTTTTGGTAAGTGAATATTTGGGTTTTATATAAATGACAGTAAATTTTTTTCAAGATCTCAGAATGTCTGACAAACGTACACTTTAGCTACACATTCATACACTTGCAGTAATCCGGCCTATTAGTCTGCTTAACTCCCAGTCTGTTAGCAGCAGCCAGTAGAAAGAAAAAATAAGGCCATTAATGCAAATGAACGATTTCAAGGACAAATTCGTTATTTAACTAACGAAATTTTACCTAAACAGGCTGGTTGGCTGGCTGACTGCCACTCTACTTATCTTTCTAGACCAGACACACCACCACCACATGATGTCTACATACGGAAAACATTGTAACAAATAAAAAAGTTTTTTTTTAATGTCTTCTTTCTTTTTCTTATTATATCTCCATATTCAACTTTCTATATCGTCGCCTGCTCCTACACACATACACACAGTATTGCCATTAAAGATCCCGAAATTTCCGTTGCTTCATATAAATGGGTTTGTTGGCAGACAACTTTATTTTCAAATGCTTTTTGAGGCAAAGGCAATATCCTTTTGACCTTGAAAGTATATTTCCATACTGTAGAATTTATTGACCCGACGACGAAGTCTGAAGATTTTTTCGGGGGTACGGGCAAAAGTATGTGTGTCTTTGTATGCGTGCTATTCGACTATGGATGGATGTTATTGTTGCTGGTTTTGTTTTGTTTTTCTTTTTTCGTTTTTTATGTTGTTATTAGGGGTTTCTTGTGATTGCTATCATTGCTTTTGTTGTAGTTGCTGTTTTCCGTTATTTTTGTTGATTTGGTTTTGGCTGATGACTGATTGCATGGAAAATATTATTTGGGTGTGTATGTACATATGTACAATTTAACGGTTTAACTAAAGGAGTATGATTTTTCATTTAATATTTTAAATTTTTTTTTTCATAAAACAAAGAAAAACCATCAGCAAAATTTATTTAAATTTAATGCTTATTTATTTTTAGAAAAATTTTTACCATCATTTCTCCAATGGCTTATCTGTATGTATTTTTTCATCAAAATTAATATAAAAACCCAAACTATTTTACGTAATCTCTACATCGCCTTCCGTAGACCGGCAATCAAAATACTTCAACTGAACTCTCGTCGGGTGTGTTGGCTGGCAACGAGTGGTACACGGCTCAGCAGGAGTGCAAACCGTGTTTTTTTTTTAAGTCTAGTAGCGTTTGTTTCCCATATTCGGCAACTTCTAAGTCCGTGAAGGAAAAAAAAACAAAAATCATTATGGAAAGTATAAAAGAAAAGGAAAAATAAACATCGACCAACCTGATAAAAGAAATGCAACTTATAATTGTGAATCGAGCCAATATTTTAACTATTCCCAAACCCAAAGTAAAGATTTGGTTAATTGTTTAACCAAAAATAACTCCACACCTACTGCAAGGTCAAAATCCTTATAAACCTAATAGTGAATGGAAGATTTTGCATATAGACAAGGCCAACAAAGATAGCTTGATAATAAAACAGGCGGAGGACCTCTTCGTATGTAGAAACCACATCTTCTGGACTAGATTCACAATATCTTTAAAGTAGACGAGGTAGAGTGCTATTTTTCCTTTGCTTACCTAGTACTGAATGACACAGCCACTAAAGCTTGTTCCCTCCAAAATATTTTAGTTGATGACATTGAAGATATTATATATTATTATTATTACTATTATTATTATTATTATTATTATGCATTGTTAGATAGTATCGGTCGAACCCCTCCACACATTGCACAAGGGTCGCTATGAAGGGGGAGCCCATATCGCATACCATTTCGAAATGGTATCAATTTTATTTTTATACGTGGAAGAGGGCACCACGTGCTCTGCTCTGCTTCTATAAATTTTTCGTCCGAAAAAGTAAGCTTATATAGTTTTGAAAATTTGCCATTAAATACATCCTATCAATTTTAGAAATGAATTGTACAATTTTTATTAAAATGTCTTATCTAAAGATTGGAAACTGTAATAAGTCAGATGAGTTTTTTGTATAAAGGCTATTACTTTCCCTGCTCTAATCGTATCGATTTTCGGTTGAAATAAGTTAAATGATATAAAAGTAAAACACACAAAGTCTTAAGATTATAAATGCAATAGTCTTCCTGATATCTCATAAAATGTACTTTCTTTATATTGAAGGTGTCACGACAATTGTTTTTTTTCATTGCGTTGGGTTTTTGTTTTAAAATTTTGTTGTTGGCTCATTTTTAATCAAAAATTTAAAAGTGAATAGTGAAAACAAATTTCAAAACTGATATGTACTTACTGAAATTTCTACTTAATGTTCTTTATTATCAAAACTTAAGTTATTTATTTATTTATTCATACCAGGGTACACTTATACAAGGTGGTGATGCCAGCCCAGCTGACTATTTTTTTGTGTTCTTAAGAATGTCAAACTACATACTTAAAAAAATTATTTCAACTTCGGAAATTGTCAAACTCAAAAAACAAACATAAAAAAGAGAGACAAAAATTGCTCTCCTTTACGCTATCACCTTATGTAATTACACCATGATTCATACTGTAGTTAATTTTAGTAAAATTATATTTATAAAAATATTTTTTATTGTTCTCTCATACACTTGAGTAACATGTCAAAATAAACAAAATAATTTCTAATAATAATCAAACAACAATATTTAACAATTAAAAAAAGATTAATAAGACAGGCATTAAAATTAAAAGTGCCGATATTTTTGTTAATACATGTTTGTATATTGAAAAATTAATAATTACTTTTGTTTAATTGAAGAAATACATATTTGCTATGCATTGAATTGGCTGCAATTATTTTAAAAATAAATAAGCCGTTAAGAATATAGAAAATATTGCCTACCTATGTATTTCATAACGAAAGCTGTGTGTCTATCTGGTTTTTTATATTAAAAGCTATTGTAAGTCGTTTTCAAAATTTTTGTTTTATTATGCATCGTAAAAGCTCCATATCTAAAGCAGGTGAATTATTATTTTTGTCTATGAATGTGTGTACATATGTATGTACTTATATATTTTGTAAGTACGTATTTGCCTGCGTGAATCAGTCTTATAAATATTCTTTTTTTAATTTTCGTTAATATTTAATTTTTATATACTTATTTTTTTTTATCTTATGCGCGATTGTTTTACGATAATCAAACTTTACCACAACGTGTAAATAAAATTTTCCATTTTTTTATAATTTATTGAATTTCAGTCGTGGTGGAAAATAATTATCTTAATATTTCAACATTAATATTTATTTTTAATCTTTGGCGCACAAGTTTTTTAAACATTTAACACAATAAGTTATTTTTAAGTACATCCTAAAAGCATGCTATATTAAAGTTAAGTTCAATGTTGGACAAATGAAAGCTTCTCAAAGAAAATTAAGCAAAGTCAGCAACCAACAACGCACATAAAAATTAAAAAAACTAGATAAAGCTTTTAGAGGAAAGCAGCTGCTTTCAAACTACACAGACACTTGAAAAACAGAGTACTGGTTTGTATCTTAACTAATCATTAACATGTTTTGGGTTGTAGCTCTAGCTAAATGTTTAAATTATTTTTTTTTCATATAAATAATATTATTTAGTTGATTGGTTACCGACAGGGTTGTCAGACTCGCGATTTGCTGCCAAACGTGGTGATATAAAACTTATTTAGCGTTTTAATTTTCGATTTGGCTACTTGTCGATTTTTTGCCGATATAGAATATAGTTGGCGATGTTGTTGGCAATTTTTCATGAACCACGAATTTATTTGAGAATCGTTAAATTTTATATGAAAAAAACCAATTTGATTCTGGTGTTTTTTTGTGTAAAATTTGAGGCAAACAAAAAATTGGTGGCTCGTTTAGGTAGTGTGAAAATAATATTTTAATTTATCGTCTTTTCTTATGTTAATATTATAATTTAGGATCCTCCTACTCTAATTTTTTATTTGATATCGTATTAAAGTGAATCCGCATACATAAATGTTTGTATATATGTACATACATAAAGAAATTAAAGAGTACAGTCGAACTTCCATAACTCGAACTTCTCTAACTCGAATTTTCTCTAACTCGAACTAATTTGGTTGGCAGTAGCGTTAAAAGAACAAACCACATACAATTTTCCTTCCGTAACTCGAACATCCATAAGTCGAAGTTCTCCATAACTCGAACAAAAAACATACACATGAACTCTATAACTCGAAGAATTTTGCTTGTTAAAATGTGTTTTTGTTATAGTTATCGGTTGTTTGTTTTACTCTCGTTTGTCTCTTGAGCTGGTTTATCTATTTTACGTACTATTTTTATTTTTTTTTTTCGGTGAAATACAAATTTGTTTCTTTTTGTTTGCGTAAGTATCAGTTTTATTCATAATTTGGGCTAGATGATAAATGTTGAAATCAATTTTTTTAATTATTATGGCAACTAAACTATTTACAAATGCTTATCAATTGAAAAAAAAAACATAAACTTATAAAAGACGTCGAAGATGGATTAAAGAAAAAGGAAGCGGCTGATAAATATGATATCCCAGCAAGCACGGTATCAACAATTTTCAAATATAAGGAAACAATTATCAACTCATTTCAATCTGGACTTCGTTTATGTAGTAAAAGAGTTAGGACCTCAAAAATCAAAAGAGTCGACAAAGCAGTCCTCGATTGGTTTTCAGCAACTAAAAGCCAAAACATGCATGAGAAACTACTCAAAAGCCAAAAAGAAATGATGTAGAAAGTTCTTGCCGAACATTAAATAATTATTTACAGATAAATGACGCAACAACTGATGAGCACTACAAAGCTTTTAGCACATTGGAGTTATTTTTTACTGAAAATAACAAAAAAAAAGTAAAATGTCAGTCACTTATATCAGAATATTTTACTTAACTGTAATTTTTTAATTACATATATGAGTATATATGATTGTTCTTTTATATTCTTAAGTATGTAGTTTTCCATTCGAGGCTATTTTAAATAAAAACACATAATAAAAAACCTTCTTTTCTATTTTAACAAAAAATTCTGTAACTCAAAGTCTCCGTAAGTCGAAGTTTTTTTTGGGATAATGGTAATTCGAGTTATGGAAGTTCGACTGTATTTTCAATAATAAATTCCACTTAGACTCTCCTTCGAAACAGAATACAATTCGAACTTCTTAACGCGTTATAACGAGTTGTTAATTGTATGACTGTAAATAGAACATGTTGCACTTCTTTTGCAAGATATGTTGAATAATTTTAAATTCAATACAATGTATTCCAAACAAGAAGAAAGGCCCTGACGATGAAGTGTATAGCGTTTTAAATATATTATACTTTTTTTATTTATTTAATAGATAAATTTTTTTATTTATAAAAAATGTTTTTTGAATTACAAAAATATATATTTCATTGTCATTTGGCTATAATAAAATTAGGCGGAAAAGTTCAAAATAAGTTTTACAACCCTGGTTACCGGTTTACATCCCAGCAAAAAATCTATGACAAAAAAGTGAATTTGCAGGGGTTCAACTGGTGACAAAGTGATTAAATTTAGGTGAAAACACTGATGATTTTAACATTAGCGTCTCATTGGAGATCATTTGTTTACATGAACATTTTAATGAACCGCACTATGGTGAAAAGCATCCGCTGTTACATGAGTTACTTTTGTTTGTTTACATGAATTGTATAAGACAGACAACTTGGTGGTACGCGAAAAATTTCCAGGTGGTATGCGAAATCTTTTAAAATTTTATCGATTTCTATTTTGCAATTGGAAACAAAAAGAAAAATCATCCTAAAAGTATACCTTTAATGTACATGTTCTTGTTATGTTTTTTGTAATTATACCCTTCACCTGTGGTGCACAAGGGTATATATAGCTTTGTCATTCCGTTTGTAATTTCTACAATTTTCATTTCCGACCCCATAAAGTATATATTTTCTGAAAGCTTATGAATAGAGGAGTCGATTAAGCCCTGACCGTCTGTCCGTCTGCCCGTCTGTCCGTGTGTTGGTTGAAATCAACTTTTAGAAGCAACTATATGTTCCTCAGATCTGTATATGGTATCAATCTCTTGGAAATATCCAGGAATGAATCGCTATTGAAATTCAGCACAATCGCCCCATAACTTTCTGAGATATGAGCAAAAAACCACGAGCACCTCGTTTTTTTCACAATTACAACAACAACATACATACATAGATACATGTAAAAAACATACCAAACAAAAAAATTAAAAAAAAAAAAAATATTAAAAATAAGAAAAAAATAATAATAAAAACTACAAAAAAAAAATTTAAAAAAAATTTAAAAAAAAATTTTAAAAAATTTTTAAAAAAAATTTAAAAAAAATAATAAAATATAAAATAATATATTAAATAAAATAAAATAAAATAAAATTGTTTTGGCTCAGCTGGGATTCGATGCCACATTTATTTTAACGTTTACGTATGCACGTATTTTATATGGGATGAATGGTGATACAAACAATTGTTATTGCATGACTACACGTTGTGAAGGGTATATAAGATTCGGCACGGCCGAATATAGCACTGTTACTTGTTTTTATTATTTTTTTTAATTTTATTGTTTTTTATTATAAATAAATAAAATAGATTAAAAATTTAAAAATTGTTTACAATATATTTTTTTTGGTGGATCGCGAAAAGTTTGTCCTGAATTTAGTGGTACACGAGCCAAAAAGATTGAATAGTACTGGTATAAGATATTTTGCATGATGTTGCATTCATTTTTAATCACATCATAGAAGTCTTTAAAATGTAAATCGCTTTGCACTTCTTCCAATTCTTTTTGCTGAGATATATGTACATACATAAAGTTCAGTTTTCTAAATGAATTCAAACAAACGTTTTGTGACGCACAAATATGCATTATTTTTAACGTAACAAAAATGTATTTAAAAAGAAAGAAGTATATTTTTAAAATAATTTGTTTAAATACTTCTGTATTTTAAATTGTATTAGTGTGTGTGCTACGGCAAGGTAGAACATTGATTTTGTTTTTAGAAAATAATCAAGCTACGGTAGTTAAAAAAAGCTACGAACTGCACATATTTAAAAGTTTTGCAACAATCAAACTTACCTTTGAAATCAGCTATTGTTTTATCATTTTTATTGTGTATTAAACTTTTCGACATTAATTTTTCCGCCAGCAGTGGATTTGCTGCTATCAGGTAGCGGGATGAGCTGTCATCGAATATTGTGGTGTTATCGTTAGAATTATTATTATTTAAATTAGAATTGCTGTTGTTGTTGGCGGTGTTTTGGTTTAGAAATGAATTACTATTGGCCTGTTCCTGGGTAGATGAGGCCGCCGTGGGTTCTAGTGTCAACGAATTTGTACCAACAGAACCGAGAGCTGAATTTTCACCTGGCAGTTGTATTGCATTCCCCGAAATTAAATTAGTACTCGACGTGGTGACATTACCACCACCATTTACCATGCCACTCACAATACCGCCAACTCCATTACTACAATTGACCAATGCAACAAATGTCTCATGTTGGCTTCGTCCCACAACATCACTGGCAACATCACTGATGTTGTTGTTCTCCTCCTGTGAGTCATAAAATTAAAAAGGACAAAAAACATTAATTTTTGTGACAACAACTGTTGTTGCTGAAATTAAGCATCAAATATAAATACAAAAATTAAAAAAAAAAACGGAAAATACTTTACTTTCACTTCAACTGTAGCTAAATCGGATAGTAAACTCTCAATTTCGAAATTACTCTCTGATAGTTGCCGAAACAAGTCATCGGAGGAATCGTTGTTGCACAATGAGGGCTCCAAGGCATTCAGCTCTGCTGTTGTACTTTCAGCAAGTTGTGTACTTTCGCTAACATTTTCATTTGCTTCGTTAACTTCATCCTGTTTTGTACAATACGAACACATACATACATGCCAACGACGAACAAAAAGAAGAAAAAAAATTGTTAATTTCAATGATATATTAAAATCTTGTTTTTTTTTGACTATTTTTTGTTTTGGTTTTGTAAGTTTCTAATTTAATTTAAATTTAGTGTAGTACTTGAGGTACTACAAGAATTTATTATTATTTATGTAAAAGTATTATTATTCCAAAAATTACTCTCGAATGATATAAACAAAAACGTTTTAAAATATTCGATAACTAACATTCATTTCGTTAACAATTTTCAAGAGAAATCGGTGTTTTTAATAAAATTTATAACAAATTGAAGAATTAGAAATTTAAAACAAATTTAGGACTCACCTGCATACATGTTGCAATGTCTAAGCCACCAACAATGCGACCATCGTTATCCGGACACCAAAGTAGTGCGTCATCAATAAATGGCATCGCTGACAAGGCAAAGCCACTAAGAACTTCGTTCACCAGTGCCAGCGTGTTTTTGTCACCGGTGATGGGGAAAGAAAAAATTTTAAAGGTGAAGGAGACAAAACACAAACGACACACACACACTCACCAAATTGTTTGAGTGTGTTACTTAGACCGTTCAATTAAAGTCTTTTTTTTTTTTTTGGAGTGTAATTTTAGAATTAATATTGTTTTAGGCACTTGTTTTGTTTTAATATATTTATGTCTACATAGAAGACACTTTTTTAAACATTATAAAATTCAAAATAATTTTTAAAGCCAATTAGTTGTTGCTTTTTTTTGTTTAAGTTAAACACTTAATTAAAAAAATGGACGTATTTAGTTATTTTATACTAAATGTTTGGTTTGTTTTTGTTATGTTGTATAAAAAAATTTTATTTAACTACTATTTACTACAACTACAGTTTCATTAAAATTTAGATTGAAATACAAAACGATAATTATTTTTATATGTTTTAAATAAAATTTGGATTAAGGCAACCAGTTGGTGTATAAAAGAAGGTGATGATAAGTCTGCAAATAGTCGTAAGAAAAACATACAAAAAAAACGAATTAATAATAGTTTAACAATAAACATAACTATTTAATGATTATTTATAGATTTTGTATGCATTAACAAATATATAGTATATGGGAAGAAGAAGAAGAAAAAAAATTAATAAAAAATACATAATTAAAAACGTTGTGCTCGTGTCTCAATTTAAATTCCAGAATAAAAACATAAAAGAGCTTTTATAATGGCGAAACTTAGTCAGTTTCCGGTTAACGCATTAAATAAATCAAAATAAAACTTGATTTATCTTGTTTATGAGAGATACGAATCGTATTTGTGTATTAAAATTTTAAATTTTCATAAAATTTCAGGGTCTTTATAAAATATTTAGAATTGAATATTAGATTTGGATGTTTTTATATCGCTCATAAGTTCTTTTGTTACCTCCTAACATTATTGGAGTTTTTGTTTTTGTTTTGTCTCGTTTTCTTTGGCACATTATTTGTTATTATTTGAAATTTTATAAAGTTTATAAAGTGATCGCGATTTCTGAAAAAGGGCAATTAAACTTTGAAAAGTCCTAAACGTAGTGCACATTGAGGTCTTCGATAAGAATGTAACTTATGAAATCTGCTTGTAACTAATGATGCTGCATTAAAGTAGGAGCTAGGCTTTCAAAACACTGCATGAATAAATCTGTTGCTTGGAGCTAAAAGGGCCAATGTCAAAATATTTTCTTTTGAGAAAATTTGAATTGAACTTTAACTTTTACATATGCTTTCATAGTGACATTGGCCAGCATTTTATTTATGAAGCTGTTCTGGGTTAAGTATGACTTTAGCTGTTTTACCATCATGAAAAAGAGCAAGAAAACAAATCTAATGCAATGATTAACTCAAAAACGCTAAAAAGTGACACTGGCCCTTTTAGCTCCAAGCCATAGAAATATATAGTTTATTGACAGACGGGGGATGTGGATAAACTTTCGCCAGTACATCAGAAATGTTTGGTATTGAAATTGGGCTAAGTCGATAAATTAGAAAAAGATTTATAGCTTGTAATGTAAGATAAGGTAATAAAAAATGTCTTTCAAACATTATGTCTAAACGCAATGACGTGGTGAGACAAAAGTTCACAAGTATATTTATTTCGGAAAAAAATATGTTTTTTCAATAATTCAAATGTACGATAATTTAATTCTCACAGTGTCTTTTCAGTCTATCTAAAATTTCAAACGTCATAAAACTGACAAATATTAGATGTACGAAGCTAAAATCATGCATATATAGCTTCATCATCAATATTATTGAAATGAGAGAATATATATGTGACAGGCCCACTTTAACGCCAACCACCTTCAATACGTTTTTGTGTTTTTTTTTTAAATTTATTTAATCTCTATTAAGTAAAATATTTTGGTAGGATAATGGACCCTTTATATGTTATCAGTTAAGTTGATTGCATTAGCAGAAATTGCAATGACAAGCCAACCTCTGAGATGAGGTATACTAAAGTGTTATATAAGTATATATAAAACTAAAATATCGTCAGTGTGGTTTTCTGACCAACCTAAGCTCAAAACTAAAAGAAGTTGAACGTACGCTAACTTTATCGCCCTCCTCAAATACAAGGCTTTTGCTTAGATTCAAGTGCTACACACTCACACACAAATAATATCAATCTTTAACTACGTCTAGCTACCGAGTCGTAGTCTTTAGTTTCCGTAAAAACACAACAGTGTGGTAAGAAAGTGAATAGTATCATTCCTGTTGTGGAAATACTTAAGGTTCCATTTTGAGACTATATATGAGAAAATAATTTAATGGCAAATCGAATTTGAACAAAGAAACTTAAACATATTTTAATTTTAACTAAGTGTAATTGTTTAAAACAACAATGCTATAACAATTCCGAAAGACTTGTATTCACCTGAAATGAAGAACATGGGCGCGTATTGTATTTATTTTGCAAGAAAACCCCATTGCGTAGTGTAATAGTTAGGTAAACCAAAATCAAACAAAATCAATATTTTTAGCTTCCAGATAATCACGTTTATTATATGTGTATTCTATACGATTCATTGGCAAAGATGTAGGCGAACAATGTTTTTTGAAGAACTAAAAATTTCGTTTCAACTTCAATTATAATTTTCCGAATTCTACTTAAAATAATTAAAATCGCTTAATATATGACTGAGATATAAGCACGGTCTCAAAAATCTTTTTGATCAGATGCTAGATAAATTTTAACATCGTTTATTACATGTGTATGTAATGTGTAAATACAATGTATGTATATGTAACTTTAGTAACTTTAGAAATGCAGTTCAAATATCTAGAAAATAGGTGGACAATTATTTTTGACATGTTTAGTTCTATTACACGAATCTAATTCTCTACAGTATTTGATAACTTTTGTACATTTAGATAAAGCGATGAAAATGGTCGACATACAAAAAGTAATTCTTAACACGATAGTGAAGCATTTAAAAGGTTTCGCGAATACAACAAAATTACTTCATATTTTTTTTTTAGAAATGCTCTTGTATTTTTAACTCAAAATCAGAAATAATATTTTTTAAACCGGTAAATACAAAGAAACTGAACTTTCAGTTTTATAAAAAAATATTGGTTTATAGGAAAACATTAATAAATATTAAAATACTTTTATTTCTTAACAGTTTTTTTTTCAATCTATTATTTATATCTATGTATGAATTTTAATTAATAGAAATTAAACTGAAAATAAGAAGAAGAAGAAGAAGAAGCTTGATCTGATAATAACATATTGCAGCTTGACTTAGACTTCAGATAAATGTTAAAAGCCATTTTTCTTTTTTTTATTCCGACGCTAATTTTGATTTCAAATTTTTACATAGTTAGCTGTATTCATCTATGTAATTCCATTTTATTTTGGACGATTGTGCTTCCCGATTTTCCCAAATATTTCTAAAACATTGATATCACATAAAGCTGATCTTAAAGCTGATTTTAACCAATACACAGACAGACGGAAATATCTATCCTCACAAACTTTTTGGGTTCGAAATATAATATTGTAGAAATTCCAAATGGAATGACAAAGCTATATATGTATGCCCTTAGCACCACAGGTAGAGGGTATAACAAGAAAACCAAAAATTCACCCATAAGTTATTTTAACATCTATAAATCAAATCATCATCTTCATTTCGGATAAGAGATAGAAATATGCAAGAAGTGCATAAACAATATGAACAATTGAGAAGAAATTAAATGAAAAATTAAAATAAAATTTGTAGTTCCTTTCTTCTTCCGGTTAATTATCATTATAAACACCATTAGCAACAACAACCTCATCATCAACATCATCGCTGGCAAATAAAAAACCGACAGCGGCAGCAGCAACATTATGAACAACAACATCATACAAAAAACCCACAACAACAACAACAACATTGCAATAAAGTTCAATAACATCAAATAAAACAACATCTGTTGTGTTGTTGTTGCTGTTGCTTGTGTGCATGCTGCTTGCTGTTGGATTAGACAAACGAAAGAAAAATTAAAATTGACTACAACAACTGACTGTTGGCGTTTTTTTTTTCTATTTTACTCTCCTTCTTATACATGCTCGCAATCTAATGTTTAGTATTTGATATTTAAGTACTATGAGTTATCGTTGTAGTCGCTTTAAATATTTTAAGCCGGATCGAAAAACTTTGATACTATTTATTGTGCTATATTGGTACAAAAAAAAATAAGCATTAAAAATATATCCATATATTAACATATCAACCTGAAAAAAGTACTTTTTAAGTCGTTGTTTACTAAGATATTTCGCAATTAAAAATAGTACTGGAAATATATATAGAATTTATATCAACGGCTGTGAAACTTTACATTGAGGCAACCAAAGTAAGTGATGTAAAGTATTTTGAAAGTTTCAATGCAACAAAAACTAATAAAAAAAAGTTTGACAACGTTGGACAATAACCTAAATGCCAAACACAGAAGACAGTGTCCGGGGAAAAAGAACAGGTGGCAGCACTATCTATTAGGCATGTTCATTTTAGTTAAGGCCGTTTTGCTGGCCCTTAGCACTTACATAAATTTTTTCTCAATACAAACAAAGTATGTTCTTAAATTCGTCCTTCAAATTATTACAGTTGTATATATGTATTTATGTATGTAGGTTTTTGTGTTGGAGATATAGTTAACTAGAAAATTTTGTATTTCAAACTTACAATAAGGCAAAAAATTATCAAATATGGGAATATAAATAACTTAAGCCTAACGATACTATTTTTGATGGAAGTTATTTCATTTTTGTTGGGAGTCATTTGATTTTACTTAAATAAAAATTTTCTAATAAAAAATGTTAAGGCTTCGCTTTACAAAATTATTTAAACATACGGCCTTCGACCGGACGCATTAGCTTTAAGATCCGCCAAATTCCAAATGTCGGCTTTGGTAAATTGAAATACCCCAGCTATATTTACCAGTGTCTAGCATCCATTGGCACAGCTTAAAGTTACGTAGTATTCATGATTAAAGCATTAAAAAGTCCGTAGAACTTTAATTTATCGAAGCCAACATTTAAATCTTTTTTCACGACCGAACGTTATAGCGAAGCCGACAATTCGAATCAACAACCAATTTTTTCGGACACGATTATGTACGACATTAAATTTTTTATTTTATTTAGAAATTATTTCATTTCTGTTGAGTCTTATTAATTTGGGAGTTATTTCACTTTTAAGAGACTAAATTTTGCAATAACTCCGTAGTAGAGGAATTTTCATAGTATTCAATATGCATATGTACTTGTGTTACGTCTATGTAAACTGTAGAGTACTTTACATAAGTAACAGAAAAACAAACTATACAATTATTTGAAAATAAGTAAAAGTATTATTAAGACTCCAGTTCAATATCGCCATCATAAATAATCATTAAAACTAAATTAAAGGCACAACAAATCTCTGTCTACTGTTTAAATAACTATAAAACATTTGTGTTTTAGGAAAAATCCCACTAACTACAAGTTAAACTTAAAATTAACATACACATTCGGGCCGAACTTGTAAGCCGCTACTATCACTACGCTACTAATACTACTTATAGACGAATTAACAAACAAACAATCGAACAAAGTAATTCACTTTATGTCTGAAGTAATGTTGAAAACAATTGTTGCTGATGATTATTAGCACACAACGATACCAATGAGTGTTATGGTAATAACGATGCTGATAATTATTAGAGTTTGACATGATCAGAAATAATAATCCAAAAAGTTTCCATGCCTACAACAATATGTTAGACAATAAGTAATTAATTTGAAATGTATTTGCACTGTTGCAAATTTGTATCTTAAATAATAATTATTAAAAAAAAAAAAAAGAATTCAAATTAATGTTTTAAAAAATTAAATCTCGGTATAACGAAATTCGCTCTAACGAAAATCCGATATAAAGAACGTTATAATTTTTTATAATTTGGATAACTTATATAGCGAAAATTAAAAAAATTTTAACTCAATATAACGAATAAAGAAAGTCCTATGAATCAAATTATGTTAAAGCAATTACAATTTGAGTAATGTTCAAATAGAAAAAAATTAAATTTTAAATCATCAATTTATTCATTTAGGAAAATGTAAGCAAAATTGTTCTTATTCATCCCCGATATATGTAATTCCTAGTCAGCTTTCCGAGCAACAATTAGAATTAACTACAACAGTTGGTAACATTTGGGCGATATTCATGCCTCCTAGTGTTACGCAACTTATCCATGCGATGTTTTTTGCATCACTGTTACTGTTCCTTAAATTTGTTTAGGCTTTTATATTATTGTAAAATTAAAAATACTTAATATTTGTACATATAAAGGGTGATTTTCTAAGCTATTATCTTTTTGGCAACACTGGTTTAAACAGCTGACGCACGTTTCCTGTTTTGTTTCACCATCAAACATCTTCAGTTTAATCTATAATTTAACCATGAATCGTCTTACAAACGAACAACGCTTGCAAATTATTGAATTTTATTATCAAAATGAGTTCTCTGTTAAGAAAGTTCATTGCACGCTTCTTGTGTTCAGCGACGAAGCTTATTTTTGGCTCAATGGGTACGTTAATAAGCAGAATTGTCAATTTTGGAGTGAAGATCAGCCAGCAGCATTGCAAGAGCTATCAATGCATCCAGAAAAAGTCACAGATTGGTGCGGTTTATGGGCTGGTGACATCATTGGACCGTACTTCTTCAAAGATGATGCGAATCGTAAGGTAACTGTGAATGGTGAGCGCTACCGTGAGATGATATCCAACTTTTTTTGCCCAAAATGCAAGTGCTTGACTTGCATGACATGTGGTTTCAACAAGACGGTGCCACATGCCACACAGCAAGCTTAACAATGGACTTATTGAGAGGCGAGTTCGGTGAACATTTTATTTCACGTTCGGGACCGGTCAATTGGCCGCCTAGATCGTACGATTTAACGCCTTTAGCCAATTTTTTGTAAGACTATGTTAAAGCTCATGTCTATACACACATGCCCGCTTCAATTGACGCATTGGAAGACAACATTGAAGCATTTATTCATGAGATACCGGCCGAAATGTTGGAAAGAGTATGCCAAAATTTGACTATGCGGATGGGACATTTGAGGCGCAGTCACGGTCAACATTTGCATGAAATAATCTTCAAACATTAAATTATATGGACCGTACTATCGATTCAAATAAAGATTTCATGAATTTTTCTGAATTTTATGTGTTTTTTTTTAAACTTTCCTATATCTCCTTAAAAAAATCACCCAATACATACATACGAATTAACTGCATAATTTTTTTAATTTAATAAGAGGAAATAGTTTTAAAAAAAATTGCGAGTTAACGAATTTATCGATATAACGAATTGCGTTACGTTATTTAGATGAGGCATAAATTGTCCCTTGGGGTGAGTCACCCTTAATATTTTGGAGTATGAAAAATAAATGTTGACCGGTTCTCAGACGTTTATTTCTGCATTGGCTGGACTATAAATTGTGTACAATTTGAAGAAAAATACCAATAACTATGTATATTGATGCAAGTACATAATTTAGAAAAAGTGGGCGTTAAAGTAGGCGTGGTAAAAAAAACATCCTATTAATCATGCCAGAGTCTTAGTTATATTATATGAAAATTCCAAGAAGATCAGTCCAGCAGTCTGGCCTAAAAATGGGTGTCGTTTATGTTAAAATTCTAATGGATTGTATTGCTATACTCTATAATTACTGGCTGGAAAACAATTCTCCATCAAAAGGTAAATTTTAAAAAATATGTCAGTTTGAAAAATAAACGAACAATTTGTATCGGTATGAATAAACGGAAATTTTCAAAGCTATTTTCGAATTAAAATAGCATTTGACTTAAATTTTGCTTAAACTTTCGAAAGTATTTCATTGCACTGAATTTAGATTTACAAACATCTAAACGTATATATTTACTTTTCCTCTTTCATTTTATTTATTATTATTTATAATATTATATAGTTTCATCGATCTTTCTTTATCAATGTGTTGTTCTGTTATGCGAGCTTGAGATCAGTTTTCTTTATAAAAATTATTATTTATCTCAAGCTTGCATATTAGAACAACATATTATTTATTTGAACAAAGGCGCAAAATTGAATTTTTTTTATTTATTAAATTTCTTTCAAACCTTAGCAGCTCTTTTTTTTTGACAATTATGTTTTTTACTTTCCATTTATTGACTGCAACAGCGTTTATGATTCATACAATATTATCAAACTTTATTTATGTAGTTCTACAATAATAGAAACAGTGCATTAGAAAACAAAATTTGTATTAGAAAAACAACTGTGGAAAAACTGAAAACTAAAACGAAAATAGAAAATAAAAAGAAAATCTGCTGCTGTAATGTTTGCGAACCAGATACGCTCAAATTAAAAAACAACAACAAAATAACTTTACATAACATGTTATTGAACTATGAAAGCAAAAACAACAACAACAACAACAAAATAGAAATAAAATAGAAATAAAATGGAAAAATAACAACAACGACAACTTTTTGTTTTTCTATTTTAAACATTGTGTTGTGCCACAGTTGCTACCGCTTCCAAATGGAAAATGCAACATGAAGTTTTTTTCTGCTTTCTGACTTCACACTCACAAGTTTGTGTTGCAGTTTTTTCTTCGTCATACGTTTTAGTATTACGAGTATTTTTCTAATGTGCATATTTTTCTACTTATTGCTATTACTTAGTGTTGTTGCTGTTATTGCTGTCCGCCTGACTGCATGCCAGCCAGCAAACAAGTCAGCAAGTAAATGCATCAATTGCAATTGTTGTTGTACTTGTTTAAAGTGTTTTTTTTTCATTTTTATTTTTGCTTTTCAAAAAGTAACTTCACTTTAGCAGCGAACCACAGCCAAATTCATTATAAGTGAAAGTCGAAGCGCGACTACAGTTCGTTAACATTGAACTACGTGAGTGCGCCAATAGATTACTACTCGTACTTGGTAAAAAAAAAAAACAAAACCAACAATATTAGCAATAACAATAGCATTAGAAGCAATATTTGCAAATGCATATTTTGCACACACACACATGCATTCATATACACACAGATAAACAAATGTGCAATAAAAATAGACAGCCATATTGTATAAAATGCACTCAGTAGAGCATGTATGTATGTATGTTCATAAGCAGGTTTATTAGTATAATATTTGATAAGTATGATGTTGGTGTTGTTGTTGCTCTTGCTGTTACTGAATTTCTTTGTGTATACATGCATACAAGTAAATGTACATACATATGTATGTATTCACTAGAGATGTAACTTTGAATTCGCATGTTTTTTAATATTCGTATTCATATTCGCAAAATGTATAAGGATATTTTTTCTGAATATTAATGCACGAAGAAATTCACAATGAAAATACCGTTTCTTGAATAATAAAATATAAATTTCTAATAAAAAAATTTTCATGCAAAAAAAATATAAATAAATTAAACTCAATATTAAAAATATTTAAAAAGCTACATACATACATACATACATACATACATACATACATACATACATACATACATACATACATACATATGTACATATATGTTTTTAAATTATTTTGATGTGAGAAAAAATTTTACTATCAGCGGATAGAGATATTCAATTGAGATAATAAAATAATATTTATAAATCAGACGCAACTGTATATTTAATACAATTTTCTAAATATAAAATTATCAAATAGACTTATTTTAGGTAAAAATCTTAAAAAAATTTTTAAATAAGAATATTTTTTCCTTTTTTTTTTTTTGTCATATTTTAGTAGTGGGTGTATCCCCCTAGTTGACAACAACTTCAAATATATGAATTTTTAATGAGTTATGAAGTGACTTTAGTTAGTCTACTGATATCTCTCTCCAACAGTCCATATTGGTCAGTCATGACACTACCCTCTTAGCTGTCAGCATGACATGACCATGTCACTGCGCTTTTAGCTGTGATGTCAATTCAGACTCCACCTTTCTCACATCTTCATGTTATTATTGCCCACCAGTTCTTCGAAGTTATACTTTTCTAATGAGTAAAACCCACGTTATCCTATTCTTGAAATTATACGTTTTGGCATATTTGGTCCTTTTCCTGTAATTTCTCTCTAAAATAACTTGTATATGTTGTGGCGATTATTTTTCACAGAAATATTTAGTAGCAAATTACAGATCTTGTGATGATTTATTTTAGATATTATCAAATATTCACTTAATTGAAAAAATTTTTCAATTTCACCATTAAACAGGTCTATAAAAACCTAAAATTTCAGACTAAATTTATTTCTAACAACAATCCTATTGTGCATAGAAAAATCGATTCAACTAAAATGGTGCTGAAACAGTAAACGATTACTCTGCGTACTGTCAAAATACTTTATTGTTTGCTAGATTCTGATATGAATTTTGATACCAAGAAAATTGAGTTTGATGAAACTCTGTGTATTTTTTTTAAATACCCCGAAGTCAAAGCTGTTGCAACCTTTATTTAAAGTTTATATATATACATTGCTTTGAGCTTCTCTTTGTGGTTTCATACATATTTGCTTGCAACTGCACAACAGGAATAATTTAAGTGCGAGTATAAATTTGTTTTTAGCCATTTAAACCTATTGTTAATTAAAAACACATACACTTTATCACTTCATAGTTTAATGTAAAAAGCAACATTAAATATTAGCAAAACGTTTCACATAATATTTTGAAACATTTAAAAGTATACCGTTGCCTCTGACTTTTTTTAATTGATATTATTATTGATATATTCATTAGCTCAATTTAATACTTTATCCTTTAATAAAAAATGTTCATCAAAAAATTTAAAAAGATATGGCCTACTACTGTGTGAGGATTTTACAAAAATATCTTTGCATAAATCTAGATTAATTTTAAAATTAAATAATCATCTTCGTACACGAGCTTGAAAACAAACACAACTATATCCTTTTATTAACCTTCTTCAGAAGATAAATATTAACAGAGTTGTATTTTTGCTTCATTTAGCATATCGATGCCTTACTTCCTCAACCTCGTAACTTAAAAAATAAAATTTTTCAGGAGAGAAAAAAACAGTTCATCTTTTTATACTTCGGTGTTTGGTTAAAAGTTTAAATGCAATTATTAAGGAATTGATTGTCTTTATGTATATTAGTAGTAATAATATACTAATCTTTTTTAGATAAAGCATAAAACAATCGTTTGATAAGAAAAAGTCGAAACCGTATTTTTTAAGTTACGAGGTTGAGGAAGTAAGGCATCGATTTGTGATCTTCTCCGAGAAAAGGGACCTAGTGGGTGAAATTTAAGTTTTGAGAAAAACGCATTTAAAGTTTCATAATACATTATCACTGGGAACACACCTTCAGTTGGGAGATGCAATTTGATATGGTTAGTTATGATTAGGTGCGGACTTTGGTGACGTTATGCCAAAAAAAAAATTATGTTTTTCTTATTTTTATCGATTTTTCCAAGTTCGGTTTGTACGTTTTTATGGGGTTAATGAATTTTTATCAGAGATCTAACTCATTTTATCTTGTTCTACACCCTTTTAGGTACCAAAATCCACTCTTAAGTCCAAACCCGTTTTTCGGCACACTAGGTCCCTTTCCTCGGAGAAGGTCACATATATTATCTTTAGAAATAATACATTTTTTATTGTAATTAATTAAATTATAAAGCTGATAAATGCAAATTATAATAAAAGTATGTGTGTAACTAATACGTCAACTTAGCTGTCAAAATGCCATCATGTATACAAAATTTTTAAAAGAATATTCGCAAAAATCAAAACAAAAACACAAACAATAAATTTAATAACTATTTAATATTGTTTGTTTTAAGTATAAGGGGTGTATCAAGGGCCTCGTGGTTTTAGAAATCCTCAAATCGTAAAAAGGTGAAGGCACATCCATTCGCGATATCGCACGAAAACTAAATATTTCGAAGTCGCTTGTAGAACGAATAAAGAAAAAAGAAAATTTAAGAACATTCAAAGTCAAGAAAGCTCCAAACCGAAACGAAAAAGGAGCAAAAATGGCAAGACTAAGAGCAAGACAGTTGTTACGTCACAAATTAAATAATTTTAATGGATGTATTTTAATGGACGATGAAACCTATTATAAGGCTGACTATTCAGAGCTTCCTGGTCAGGGTTTTTATGCTTCTAATAAAAGAGCTAATGTTTCCGATAAATTTAAGTATAAAAAGATTTCAAAATTCGCCAAAAAATATATGATATGGCAAGCAATATGTACATGTGGAAAAACTTCAAAGGCAATCATTGTGAATCGTACAATGAACAGCCAATTTTATATTAATGAGTGCCTGAAAAAGGCTGTATTGCCATTATACAGAAGCCACAATATACCTCCACTGTTTTGGCCCGACTTGGCAAGCTGCGACTACAGCAAAGACGACCTTGAGTGGTATGAGGCCAACAAAATAAATTTTGTACCGATAAACATGAATCCACCTAATTGTCCAGAGCTTAGGCCTATTGAACGCTATTAGGCTATAATTAAGCTTTACCTAAGAACAAAGTTCAAAGCTTTTGCAAACGTAAAAAAATTTGGATTTATTTGGAAAAAAGCTATCAAGCACTTCGGTAAAACGTGTGTCCAACGTTTAATGCAAAGCGTTAAGAAAAAAGTGCGAAATTTTGCAAAAAAAAATAAAATTTAAAACTTTGGTTTTTTGCATAATAAAGTTTAGAAATTTTTCTCCATAACGCCAATAAAATGTATTTTTTGTTTGAAAAAAAACTAGATTTGGGAGACATTTTAAAATGTAAAAAAGCATTTCGAGACACCCCTTACTTTTATAGGTTTAAATTAGTCAAGCTTGAACAATGAATTACACTGCAATCAAACAACATAAATATTTCCCTCAATTATTCGAATTATCGCAGAATTTTAGTCGACTTTTAACTATCTTCTCTAGTTGTTACAAAATGGCGGTCAAACTTTTTTTACAAATTATAAAATTGTTGGGTTGTTAAGTCAATCGATCCTATATTGGTCACTCCTTCATCTTAAGTGGCTGCATACGATCGAGTCTAGATCCGGTGCCACCTGAGTATATCTTAAATCACTCACTGAAATATTGAACAAACATGTGCAATACGTTCAATATAAGCTTAGCAAACAATTAGTATGGCTAACAAAAATACGGACTTCGCGTCAAAGAAGTTCGACATCACAAAGCTGTGCACTCAACGTACTTCGTTCAAACCGCATAAATACTCAAATAGAGCACAACTTCATGCCAATATATTGTATACTTCGCAGAAAAATTTCCTCCGATGCCGTCTGATAAGTATTTTCATTAAGGTAAATTAAAATTATATTATTGTTAGATTGCGTTTTTCATTTTGTCGTGTTC
This sequence comes from Phyto melanocephala, assembly GCA_941918925.1. NCBI lineage: Eukaryota > Metazoa > Arthropoda > Insecta > Diptera > Rhinophoridae > Phyto > Phyto melanocephala. The sequence continues at coordinate 135,330,393 of OW799235.1, read as the reverse complement.
GTCTAGTCATTTATTTTTAACTAAATTTTTTTTGAATGGTCTGCGCCATCAACATTTTGCCCGACGGCAAATGGTAACGCAGTGAGCATCTTACCGTTTGCTAATATTTCTACCTCCTTGGAAGCATTAGTTTAAGAAGCAAATTTTTGTTGTATGGACTTGGTACTGCACACTTGTTCGCCATAAACCGTCCTGAGAACCCATTCGCAAAATTCGTTTACATTCTGATCAAACAATCGAACACACAAACATTTATTTTTTTTATATTACATATGTATAATTGATCATTATTACATATAAATCATTGTAATATTAGCTTTTGTTTGCTCTTTATTTTTGTTAACAGATTTTTCTATTTTCATATAACTAAGCAGTTGCTTGGATTTTGTTAGCATCTTCGAAATTAATATTATAAATATCATAAAATTAAAAAGAGCAAAAAAAAAAGACAACAATCAGCAATAGCCTTCGATTAGTAATGTAGGGTATGCAAACAAATTTGTAATTGCATTAGAGCGTAATGCCAATAGCATTTAAGAAAGCAAATAGCGAAGAGCAAATGCAACATTAACTACGAGCTTTAGCGGTCGCACCGTAATACCAACAACATCAACCATGTGTTGTGTGTGGTTTTTCCACCAAAACTCGAAAAAAGCCAAAAAAAAAATATATTAGCAAAAAATTTGCAATGTCTTCTTTGACTGGCTGCCTGGTAAACGAGTTTTAGGTTCGTTATTTAATAGATAATGATGGTGATGATGATGATGATAATGATAATGATTACGACGTTGGTAGTGCATACTTGTGGAATACATATTTATTTTTATTGTTGTTGTCTTTTTGTAAAAAATTTTTATTAAACAGCAGACAGACTAAATTAGACAACTACAAATGCAGTGAAATGTTGAAATGGTCAGAAAGCAACAACTAAACAATTGCAACAACAACATTACATTATGTCTTGTGTTTAATAAAAAATTAGAAGAGTTAGTAATAAATATCGAGTTTATAATTTTTTTCTCTTCTCTTATCTTTGTATGCATTCATAAGAACGTGCAACATGCATGGGCTGCAACAAAAACGAATCTGAAATGTAAAACAACAACATCGCATGAACTCGTACAGTTTTTTTTTTTGTTCTTGTTCTGGGTTTATTTTCTAATACTGGTATTCCAACAAAAATAAAATTCAATTTGTAAATAGTTTTATCGAGTGTGTTTGGCACACACACACACACACAATAACATGACTTGTTTTAGTAAAAGAGATGGAGCGAGAGAAATTAAAGAAATAAAAAAAAATTATTGAAAATTTAATTTGAATACCAAAGTTAAAGTATTTCGAAATAAAAGTTTTCAATAAATAGAAAAAATAAAATCTCATCTATTTACTGAATCTTAAAATGCTTTACGCGTCAAGTGCGAGGGTATTTTTCGGTATAGCTAAAAAAGAAAATCAACTCTACAAATGACCTCTAGGATACTTTTACCACTCATAGAGTGTTACTTTCTTACTTAGGCCCATTATTATAACTAAACTTAGGATGTTATCGGACAGATAACAAGTTTTCTGTTATTATAAATGCAATTTAACCTTAAAATGATCTTGCCTGTCATTTTTAATGTAAGGCCTATAATTTAAAGTTTTCACTTTATCTGCTATGTGTATGTAACAAAATATGGCAACTAAATTGCGTTTGATAATTTTTACTTTTTTCGGCGATATTTTAACGTTTTTAGTTAAAGTTTAAATATTTTAATATTTTTTACACGAATTAATAAGTCAAATACCAAAATTATATTCATTTTTTATTGTTAGTTAAAAGATAATGAAATGTACTTCATTGATACTACATATCGATGCTCACATCGTAAACTCGATTTTTTACAAAATTTAGTTTTTCAGTGATTCCAATATATTTCACACAAATACACACCTCGATACAAAAACTTAATGCAAAACTATCAAAAATAAAAGTTTTACAAGCAATTTTACAAAAGAAGTTACATTATGATGAGGGTGCCCCGGTGGTCTAGGGAGTAGTGTGCTGGTCTGCTAGTTTGGGCGTTGCTATTGTTCACTTTAGCCAAAGTTATCTTTTACTAAAACTAACTTTAAGGGCAAGTTGTAATAATGGCTCTTAGAATTATGTCTAACACTAAATGTTATCTTGCGCATAAATAAAATATAAATGAAGGTAAAAACTAACGAAACAATTTTCAAGACTATAACTGGTGTTAAGCACATACTTACATACCAAAGGCTTAAAAACTTGATTTTTTTTTTAAGAATATATTTAAGTAATAACCTTGAAAGTAAAATCGTTAAAAATCATCAATTCTATGGATATAAGATTTATTGTTAAAAACAATATTTATTATTAGTAATTCTCACCAGATGTGTGCATGTCATATTGAAAAATTGGAAGAAGATTTGTCACAATATTAATTAAAATAATTAACTGCAATAGTTGCGATATACGTTTTCTTTCTTTGTTTCAAGTTATATTGAAACTACATATTTATATGTGTATGTGCTGAATGATGCTAATAAAGACAAAGAGTCAAATACATTTACGCTTTGGAATACACAGGGGGTAGGGATGTAGCAAAAATTGAATAGAAAAAACATTTGGATAAGAGCACCACAACTAACAGCTAATTAAAAACATTTACCAAAAACCCAATTGCGAACTGATTTAAAATATACAATATAGTTATTTGAATGTGAACAAAATATTCATATTTAAATTTACATTATTATTTTACTTCAGCATATTTACATATAGAAAAGTACTCACCTTTCTGTTCTTTTTTTATATTATATTATATTGTCAATATTGAAATGTTTATTATTTTTACTATTATTATTATTATTTTATTTTGATTTATGTATGTTTTTTCAATTTATAATATTTTATTTTTATTTTTCTTATTGTTGTTGCTGTTGCTTGTATAGAATCTTTTTAAGGCAGTATTTGTAGACGTTTCTTTAAAAATTCGATTTTTTTTTTTTTTTTTTTGTTTACTTTTGAAACAAACAGTTTTTCATGTTGCTAATAAAATAACACTTTAGCAAAATATTGATATGATTAGTTTAATGATTAATAACGTTTTTAAATAACTTTTAGTTTCTTTCTTACTCGTGAAAATATTTATAATTTCAAACATTTTTTATTATTTTAATAACTTTTAGAGATTTTGTTTACATGTGTATATATTTTTATAAATTTCGTTCTGCATTACACTCGCGTTTGAGGCACGCGAATTTAGTTTTTTATCATTTTATATTTGAAATTATGCACTGACCGAAGGATTTAATTTTGCAACGTATTCGTTTTGCAAATGGTGTCTTATTGGCCTTAATATAATCAGATCCCACACGATGTCTTTGGGGACGCATTTATATCTATTTGAATGATCATGCATCGAATTAAGTCATGTGTTCTGAAAATAGATCAAAAACAAATACAAGTGATGGACATTAGTTACATTGAAAAGCAGAGTTAAATAAATCTGAATTTACTACATAAATACACACACATACAGTCACGCATACATACATTTATCCTTAGAAACATACATACTAGTGTTGTTATGAATATTCGTATTCGTATTCGCATTTTAATTTTTAGGTATATAGTGAAAAAGAAATGACAATGTGTTTTGTTTTTCTACTTAATTAAATTTGGTGTTCACTCCCGAATCGAGAATTGTTTTCCTGATCCAGCGATTTTAGGACAAAGCGGTCCGGATTCTGCTAGTTAATATTAAATCTAAGTTGACGAATATTGAATTTATGTTGCGGATCTACTTATTCTTCGTTTCGAACAGTCGTCAGTGAAATGACTAAATATTGTTTAGCGTTGGAAAAAAGAAGTCCTTACTTATGATTTACTTTAGCTGCAAAAAAAAAAATTTACATACTGATCAATATTTACTATTGTGGAAAGTGAACGAGAGAGAGCACGAATCCCTATTCAGTATGTACGTATACTTGTTATTTAATTTTTGGGGTTTAATAAGCCTCATACGACCCATTTAGTGATTTAGCAATTAAAGGGTTAGTTAATTTCAGTCGTGATCAAATTTGTTTTGTTTATTTTCTATTTAGAAAAAGCAAACACTTTTGTTGACTATTTTTAGTGACCTTCTGATTGCATTGTTTCCAAAATGTCTACACTTTTAACTCTGGCTTTTATGAACAAAAACAATTCTTTTTCGTGCTCTATATTCAATTTAAATAATTTATATATCAAATTAATTTGAATAGATAGCAAATACCAAGGTAGCAACTTTTGAGTGGATATTTTCTGTCAAGGCTAATTCGTATATCTGGGATGGAAAAGGTGTTATGATATGTTTAATTTAATAAATTTTTATTAATAAAAGGATGTATATTTGGAAAGCACATTTTATATTTATTTTCAGCCGTGCATTAATAAATGAAATCAGGGCGAATTCAACAAATATTGACAAAATGTTTCCCCATCAGCTGGGCTGATAATTTCACCTGCATGAATTCGCCTTGGCAAATACCTGGCAAAAAGAGTAACTAAAATTTTTATTGTTGTGAGTTAAAAAGATGATATTTACATCCAACACTTAGACATCCCGATCATGTGCTGATGATGAAACAGTATTAGGTTTCGAAAATGCATTCCACTCGGCTGGTGTCGGGATTGAAAACTTACTTTTCCAGTCTATTCTTTCATTATCACAAATAAAAATTGATTTCTTCATATAAAAAAATGAGAAATTTAGTATTAAAATAAACTTGAGCCAGAATAAAAATAATAAAATCTTGAAAAATTTTTGTCATTTTTAAATTTTTTTTTTTTTAAGTTTTTGTTCGACCCTATTTTCTAGAGCCTAAAAGAATAAAGTGCAGATAATTTTCATAGGTATAGTTGATCTGTGACAAAGTTAAGCAGTACACTTTAATTATAGAAATTTCTTTCAGGAAAATAACAACAAAATGAAAAGCTCAAACGTTCAAGAAATTTAAAATAATTTTAAGATTTTGTATATCTCTTAGTTGTTACTTAAAATAAAATGTTAAATTTGACACCAAGACTGTTACAATAACAGGAATCTACTTTAACGTTAAACAGCCGTTATTCACTTCGTTCTATGAATTGATCGAAAATCATTTTCATATTTTGTTTGCAAACCCCCACATTCAACTACTCATAATTTTGCAGTTCAAATCTTATATGTTTTTTAAATATTTAATGCAATAATTTCCGGAAATTTGAAGCAGATTAGTAAGTGTTTTGTTGAGATATATTTAAGTACCTGCACTCTCTCAATAGCAGTGCGTACATTTTGTTCAATTGATAATTAAAACAAAAGTATATACATTCATGCATACACAGAATGTATTTTACACACAGTGTGTGTGTATGAATATTGAAATACGCAAATAAAATTGTTGAAAATGACAATGAAATTTACGTGTAAATAAAAAAACTAAAAACTTTAATACTTAATGCTTATAAACAATCTTAAATATTTACAAAAGTATTTGTGCGTATGCACATTAAAAACTAATGCATGCTACACAGAAAGAAATGCATGAACTGTTTTACAAACAAAATTTTGTAGCCATTTCTTTTGCGAAAAAAAGTTTCTTTTATTTGGGAAAAGAAAATCAAAGCATTTTTAAAATTTTACAAAACTTACAAATTGTTTCATAATAATTTTGTAGTATTATTTACTTCTTTTTGCATTTGTTAGGCTTATTTGCATAAAATAGTAAAGAGTTATCAATTTGATAATTTTATAATAACGTCTGCAGTAAAAATAAAATACATGCGCATTTCAAAATTTAATTTGTTGTCGTTAACCCTTTAAGCAATTTAGAATTTAAGAAATTGTTTATTTAATGATATTTTAGACAAACTAAACAAATGAAATAAAATTGTTTTAATTCTACAAAATTTAATTTTGAAAATAACTTACTGTTTTCACAAAGTAACGAAATTAAACTCAAGTAAGAACAAAATAATTAATCGAAAAGGTCTAAAGAAATGTGAATATTTAACAACTTTTTTTTAATTTTTGAAAAAAAGAAAGCAAATAAAAAAATATTTTGTAAAAAATAATATCTTCGCCAACGAAGTCGTAAGATTTCATTTTTATTACACCATCCTCTAGTAGTAGGAAACCAAGAAATATTTCGTACCATGTACGTAATTTTTAGATTTTATTTTTCTTTTATATAAAATTAAAGCAGAAAGAAAATCATAAAAATGCATGTAATTTCAAAACTAAAATTTTCCCGATAATCAAACAAATTTAAAAAAAAAATCATTTTTAATTAATAAAAAATAAAAAACCAAATTATAAATTATAAAAATTTTACAAAATAAAGTACGATTTTCGAACTCTCTAAATTTTTTAAATTTTATAAAATTTAAAAAAAATCATATGTATGTACGTTCAATACTTTTTACTTGCATACTTTGTAGCCCGGTGTAAAACTAAAAGAGAAAAAATTAAGAAACAAAAAAAAACAAATAAAATATTTGAAGGTTAGCAACTAAACGCATGAGTAACAAATTTTTAGAAGTTTAAACGCAACTTAAATATATATTTGAAATACTCATATAGAGTTAAAAAATATATTAATGATTTGATTGCAATGAAAACTTACTTAGATGAATACACCAAACCGGTTTCCATTGAAAAAATTATATTCAATTTTTATTTTTCTTTCTTTTTACAAAAAAATAAAAGCAACGACGATGTTTTATTTCCTTAAACAAATTGCATTTGTCTTTCAAAATCAACAACAAATTCATAAAAAAGCAAAATATTCGCACATGTTTACCCACACTTACTCATCAATACAGCAAAAAGCTTTACTCTAAGTCATCCCACTTGACCACAGTATTCAAAATAATATCGCCTTCAAAAGCTTTAAACAAATTTTCGGCAAAACAAATTTCAAAATAATTTCTTGTTGTTAAAAAGTTTTCATCAAGAAATCGTTTTGAAAATTTACAGAAACATTTTTTACAATGCACTTCTACACGCAAAGAAAAACCATGGTTACGGCATGATCACGACGGTCATATTATTTTTTCTATAACAATATTTGGTTGTCGAAAACAAGTAATAGTTATTTTTGTTTCATGTCATCATATATTTTGTCACGATAATCAAGCATTTGTTTGAATTGTATCATTTATTGTTTAGTTTTCGTAAAAATTTCAAAATAGTTATCATTTAAAAATAGTATGATATAAAAAAATTAGTTTGACAAAACTAACATTATATTCAAAAGCATTATAAATTAAAAATAATCATTAGGTAATAGGTGAGACAACATTATGATTACAAATTAATCAAGCTATGATTTTTTAATAATAATTTGATTTCAACTATTCTTCTTCTTGCTGAATAAATTTTTATTATTTTAAAAGTTTGAGATGTCAAAAAAAGGAACAACAATTTTGAAAATTTTAAGAAAATTTAAAAATAAACGTGAAAATGTTTAAAAAAATTGGCAAAAAAAATTGTAATTAAATTGGTAAGTACAATCAACATGTGTATGTTACAGCAAAATACAATAATTTGCCGCAAAAAAGCAAAAATAATTGATTATTGAATGATACTTAAATTAAACATAATAATGATAACTGGTAACCATTATTATTTTTAAACATAATCATAGAATTCAATCATAGTATGTTGCTCTTCGATTATGGTTACCACAACCATATTTTTTCTTTGCGTGTAGAAACAACAAAAAAATGCTTCGATGTTGAGAACGTCATTATTGTTTTTCTAATTAAATTTTTCAAATATTTCTCTACATCGAACGTTTACCATTATTCGAAACTTATGCCATGTAGGATTTCGTGAAATATATATAAAATAAACAAAATAGCTTTTGACAAATAAAGCAAAAAAAAACTTTCTACTAATATGAACGCCAGTAGAAAATAGCTCACTACAAATAATGAGAAACAAATATGTAGTTTAAAGAGAAAATCATAAAAAAAATATCAAAAACACTCACACTCGAATTGCATCGTTAAAGGGGTAGAAAAAATAAATTGAATCTATTTGTCCTAGAAACATGGGAAATCCCCGCAAACGGGGTATTAGTGAATTTAGCAGGAGAAGAAATACTCTTAATGACATTTTTTCAATAAGTTTGTAAAAAGCTGTATTTAATTTTAAGACAAATTTATTTTAAAATAATTCAGAAAAATTAATTTTAAAGTACTATTTTTAACGACAAAATAATTAAAAACTTGGGCTGAAGCAACAGTATGCTATTGTGATAGCTTCAAAGCAATCTTTCAAGTTATAAAAACATGAATGGCAATGAAGCAAAGACCATACGAAATGCAAATTTGATAGTAAAAAGGCCTGAGATAAGATCGGGGTTATTGCATTTCAAAAATTAAGATCTTTATTTTAAAAAAATGGTTTAAAACTTTTAAACATGTGAAAATGAGTACTAGGGGTGCCAACAGAAAAGATATTGTCAATAAACTAGCTAAACTCGCTTGTGTCCATATACGCATTTATTTCCAACTTTCTAGTACCATTTTAATTTTATTTGATTTTATTCTGTTGAAAACAAGATATTGTTTCGCAATTAAATGTACCCCAAATGTCATTCCAGCATACCAATTTTTTCAAAATCGATCCAGTAAGCCAAACGCGTTCAGGAAGACACAAAGACAGAAGGGAATTTTCGATCAAAATAATAAAAGCAAAACATCTGTTCTAATAAATATGAATTCGATGGATATATTGAAAATCTAAATTAATTGCCTTATAAAATTACTCCATTAACATCTACTGACGTCGAATAAGTCTCTTCTTTGTATTAAACTATGCATGTCATGTGGCAATAGCAGATAACTTCCTTTTTTAATATTAAGTTAAATAAGCATCATTAAATTGTGAAATCAAAATATATTGAAATAAAATTGTATTAAGTTTTCATTAAATAGTTTTATTTAAAACATTTCTTCATGCTATTTTGCAGACATTTTTAAAAAAAATTCGTGCCTTTTTCAACTTGTCCTGGTAATTAATTAAATATTGCGAAATGTATGACTCTGCGCTGTTTTCAATAACTTTGTAAGGACATTCCCAATGCCGTTGAGCATTAAGTGAGCGTTGACAGAAATTCTTGTAATAATCCAAAAAATAACTTTATATATTTATGAATAATATACATAATTTTTGCACAAAATTTTTATTTCATTCAAATACAAAGAATTCTTTTTTCAATATTTTATATATAAATTTATTTTGAGAAATTTTGCAAGCAAAATTACGTTTTAGGCCATCTTAGGAATTTTTGCATTATTTGTTTTAAAAATTGTTCACTTATAGAAATTCTTAGATAAAATTTTAATCAATTGTCGATTTACGTAAAAGCTCATTTAATATTTAAACCCTCTACTTATAGAAAATTGTCAGCATAGACTACGAACCGTGTTTCAAAAAATAAATCATTAAAATAAGAGAAAATCATTATTCGGCTTTGCTGTATCAAACAAGAGTTTAATTGTAAAAATGTTGTCTTATTTAGTAGGCTAGACTGCCTAAATATCGCCCGACTTTAAGTTGTTGCTTAAGAAACTGTATATTTAACAAAATTATATCCAAAAATTTCTAAAGCAAAACTAAGTTTTAGAAAACAATTTTCAAGTTACCTTACCTAGTATTTATTCTGCAGAGTAAATGTAGTAAAACTGATCTTCAAGATGATACCCACACCGATTCAAAATATCACATTTTTTATTGTTGAAGCAAATAATATATATTTTATATCTTGCAGAAATTTTTAATTCAATTATAGGACAATAGGACAAAAGATTAAAAAATAACAAAAAAAAAGTGTACACGGCTCTGCTACATTTGGTCTGTGAGTGAATTTTTGCTACACACAAAGAAAAACTGTGGATACGACATGATGTCGAAAAAAATTAATAGTTATTTTTATTTTGTTTTATAATTTAAAGTAAATTTAAACATCAATATGATTGTCCTTTAAAAATAGTATGATTTACAAAGTTATTGTGACAAAAAGTGTGATGATTTTTTAAAAATGAAATTATATTCGAGACAATACAGAACAACCAAAAATCATTAAATATTAACCGAAACAACTGTATGGTTACAGAGCATTCAAGTATGTTTTTTTTTTTTTGAATATTAATTTGTTTTTAACTGTTATTATTAGTTTTTAATAAATTTTTATTATTTTAAAAGTTTGACTGACATGTGAATATGTGGAAGTTTTGAAAGAACGAACCATGTTTATTCTTTGCGTGTATTTATAAGTTATTCTGTAGCTTTTATTTGTTTTTGCTCTTCCATCAACTTAAAGAATAAAGACCGATTTCAATTATTACAAATTTAAAGGTTTTTTTTAAGTTATTATAAATATTAAATATTATTTAGTTGAGTAATTCGGAAATAGTACAACAGTATGTCTAAGTATAAAAGTTGGAATTGTGATTTAAGCTTTCATATGTACTTTGTCCTTGGAACTTATATTCAGCATTTTATTAAATTGTCTTATGTACTGTAGCGTACAAAATCATGAAATGTACGAAATAAAAATCTAATATTTATATCTTTGTTAGAAAAAATAGCCCGAAAACTACAAATTGATTATAGTAATTAACAGATATTTGGTAGAACTGTTGTTGTTTTTAATAAAAATTGTTTTTAATATAAAAGCAAAAGTGTTTATATGTATGTATGTATGTATGTATGTATGCCCGTTTGTCTGCTGGTCAGTCCGTCTAGCCAAATAATGATTGAAATTTTGCACAAACATGAATTTTTACACATCAATTTACATATTTGTATGCATGTATTTATCTTGACATTCATACACTGTCATGGCTGCAAAAGCTTTTACAAAAACAAAAGTTTAACTAATATATACTCACACACGCACATGCCTACAGAAACGCACAACTTACATTTATCGGAGAATGTACAAGCATTTGTTTTATTAGGTAGCGTGTGTAGAAGCGGCCAAAGGGGAAGAGTACTCGCACTAAAACAAACAAAAACTATATTTTGCACAAAATTGTCTAAAACACATTTACTTGTTATGTATGAATGTTCGTAAGAATGTATTCATTAGTTAATTTATTATTTGCTATAGTTACTCTATAGATCTGTGTGATCATATGGTGGCAATGTGCACACTTTTGTATGTATTGACAAAAAACAAAAACGTTAGCTGAATCTATTATATATTCTTTATCATTAATAATGAGCTATTGCTTCGAAGTGAATTAAAAGTCTAATGTCATACTATTGTCTATTAATAATATAAACTGTAATCAGTTTTAAATAATTTTTATATTTCTCAGTTGCCTTTTTATGCTACAGACAGACTTTCTTTTGGGACATGTGCATTATCAAATATACAAAAATATCAGAGTTTTCAATTGACAGAAAAATTTTGTTCCGTATCCAACATTTTTTTCTAATTAAAATTACACTTCAATTAAATGCTTTTAAAAAAGGAGCTTTATGTTGTTAAATTTCAGAAGATTTTTTACAAAATAATTCTAATAGTAAATTTTGACAAAGTATTTTCTATTTAATTTTCAATAAAATAAAAACAAAATTTTTTTTTTTTTTTTTTTTTTTTTTTTTGTAAAAGTAATTACAAAAACACATGTACTTACATCATTAAAAACAAGGATTGTTTTTCATCACTGAAAAATATAACAAAAACTGCTGATTATGTGCTACACAGATTTTTATTAAATTTAAAGTCTGATTGACAGTGTAGACACAACATTTTTTCATTTATTTTTTTTGACAAACAGACCAAAAATTATTTAATTTTGCTCTGACAAAGTCCTATGAAAATCGAAATACTTGAAGTGTGGAGCCATCTCAAGCAATTAGAGTAATAAAATGACAACAATAAGTTTAAAGTATACGATTGCAAAATATGTAAGTACTTGGAAAAAGTAAGAATGTTTTAAACGGTTAACTATACTCTGCCAAACAGTTATCCTTACCCAAATGACTACACAAATTTCATCAGTCTTCTAAATATAACAAATTCAATAAATCTAAAAGATCTTCTCAACGATACAGGCTAAATGAAATAATCTTCTAATGGACTACAAAATTCTTAGGAAGATAACTTGAAGGCTTCTTGACTGAAACTGTAACAAACTTTTTATACGAGGAACCAAAAAATTCTACAATAGATAATAGAAAAAATCTGATAAATTTTTGCATAAATTTTAGCAAATATTTTTTTTTTTTAACTTAAACTTATTTTATAATGAAATAAATGCATAATGTCTTCTTTGAGAATACTTTTCAAAGTCAACACCGGTAACTGTTGTACACTTTTTAAATCACCTTTTTACGCTTAAAGCTCTCTCTACGTTTTTTGATTAATGCCATGGCACTAATAATAGATTAAGTCGTTCAATTTGTCTAAAATTAAATGTAAGCTAAACGCAGTTGAGAATTTTTGATGACAACAGAAAAGATGTTTACAAATTTGTTCGATTTAATAGCAAAAAAATATTTTCTATGCGATCAGAATGAATTTTTGTGGGATCAGTACAGATTTCACACTTTGCTGCGATTTTCTTCACCTAGAAATGAGTCAAAATTATGTCTTTTTGAATCGCAAGATTTTGTAAAAAAGTAAGTTGTAGCCTTCAAAATACATGATTTAGTTTTTACAACAAAGATTAAATCAAGTTAAGAGAAAAATAATTATCTGTCGAATTGCGACTACCTGATTAGAAAATATGCCTTTTTCATAACTCTACTACTTATTTGGCGACATTGGGTGCAATTGTAGGGTATATTTGTATGTGTTTAAATTTATAAAAAAAAATACGCTCACCTTCATACAAACTTATTGTAGAGTGTTCTACAAACATACATATGAATGTGTTAGAAAGCACGTACATACATACGTATGTATGTTTTAGTACTAAATTTTTTTTTTTTTTATTTGTTTTTTAATTTTATTTCTAATGAATATTTTGTTTTAAAAATAAAAATTTTCTTTTTCATTTCATTGAATAAAACAAAATAAAATGTAACAACAAATTATTTACGTTCACTCAAGTTCGCACTTGCTATAAGTCTGTGTGAGTGTCTGTAAGCAATGTGCATTTTGATTTTCATGTTTTTGATATTGCATTATTGTGGGTTTGTTTGTTTGTTTGTTTGGCTGCATGTATGTTTGTATGTATGTATGTATGTATATCGAAAGTGTTTTTTGTTTTCATTATAACAGAAATTAAATTTCAAGTTCCTTATTTTAAATGACGGTGATTGATAAACAAACGCAAATTTTGTTACGTTGTTTGTGTGTGAGTTTTTTTTTAAGTAGAAATTATTTATTTGAAAATATAATAATATTTAAAATAGTTTATTGAGGTCAATTAAATATGATTTTTTTTAAGTTTTTAATTTTTTAAGTAAATGTTAAGAATATTATAATATTAAGCACTTTCGGTTAATTGGTATTCTCAGAAAAGGTTACTTTCATTGTTTATAATAAATAAAATTAAAATTTTAATGCCTAAATGTGTTTGCAATTAAAAAAAGTAGTATAGATATAATTAATAAAATTTCCTGAAATCCTAACAATATAATAAATGTAAATGTTTGTATGTTTTGATGATTGGATTTTTGTTGGACAATCACGCAAAAACGATTTAACGAAACTATATAAAATTGGGCACACAGAGAATAGCCTATATAAATACAGTCCGGCAACTCCGCAGACGATGTCGCGGGCACACGCTAATATAAAATAAATATTTATTTTTATTTTTCATATTTCATATTTCTACTGATCACATTACGGTGGATATAGCGAAGCACACCGGAATTAAGTAGATAATTTAAATTTAAAAACAATATAACATTTATCTTTTTTATCTTTTTATTTATATTCATAAAAAACGTTTATATTAAAAATCAAACTGTAAATTTTTTGTTTTTTTTTTCTTAACATAAAGCCGAACAGAGAAAAAAATTAATACGCAACCTTCAAAAAAAAATATAAAAAAAACTAACAAACAAAAGCCAGTTGAATCTAGCCAAGTTTATATCTACATGCATACATACACACATACATACATGCATATGTGTAGTAACTATTTATGATAAATTTTAGTCGTTTACAGTTGCGGCATTGTTACTATTATTGGTGTTGTTGTTTTTGCTGTTGCTGCTGATTATATTTAGCTGCAATTGTAACATTTATTGTTGTTTTTGCTATTGTTGATTTTTAAATAGAAACACAACTACAAATACTTGTGCATATACTACTACAACGACTGAATAAATCAACTCATATGATGCGTATCAGGAAGTTAAATTTTCAAGGATTGACTCATTGAAAGGCGAACGAATACGATCGAGACAAAAACAGAGAAAGAAAACAACTAATAATAAAACAAAACTATTAAACGCGCATGCACGAATTAAATACAATAACAAAAATGCCGTCAAGATCAACTAAAACAAAAATTATAAATAACAAATAGACATAAATAGTTGTAGTTGTAGAAAAATATAATAAAAACAAAGAAAAAAAACAATAAAAAAAACTTGAAAAGCAAAAGAATATTTTATTTTGAAATTCTAATTAATACTTTAAAACAAAAACGAAACTCCATAATTAAATTGAATTAAAAAAGAACACTGCCATTCTATTACAACATTTAATTTTACTTTTTACTTTTCTTCTCTCGTTCAGCATTCCTGTTTTGTATTGAAGGAGGCAGCTTGATTACATCTTGCTGTTTTGTTCATCTTCCGACTAAAACTCAACTTGATACCTTTTGTAATCACACCTTTCATCTTTAGTGGCAGAGGTACAGATAACTTTGTCATTCCGTTTGTAATTTCTACAACATTTATTTGCGACCACTAAAAGTATACATTTTCTTAATTGATTAAGTTCTGTCCGTGTGGATTGAAATTAAGTTTTTTAAGGCCACATATACGATTATATACAATATATTACGCATAACCATTATTGGTATTAATCCTTCAAACATATTCAGAAATGAATCGGTATTGAAAACAAACAAAATCGATCCATAATCTGCTGAGATAAAAGAAAAAGAACATGATTGCCTGTGGTTTTTCACACATTTTCAACACAGAAATTAACATTTTCCAGACCTTAGGCAATTCAAAGACATGCTCGCAGATAACCTCTATAGTAATTGAAAGAAAGCTTTAGACAAATCTCTCGGTAATAAGCGGTCGCAAAGTAATATTTAAAAACAACTTCAGTATTAAATTTAATTTAATGCTTAAAACACCAAGGGCAAATTACGACATTCGATCACGATTGAAATTTTACTCAAACGACCGAGTTCGCTTTGCCTTTGCTATAGAGATTCTAATAAGAATTTCAAATTTCGAGCGCGATCGCGATAGAATGCCATAATTTGCCCCCAGATTCGCAGCCATTCTCTCATTACTAAAAAAACTACAAAATAAGTTCGAAACTAACTGAGATATAAGCAGAAAAATACAACTTTCGCTTTTTTCCTCAGATTTAAAAACGAAAATATTTTTTTCAGACTTAAATAACAGTCAATTCAATATTGTGATGAAATAGAAAGCCTTGACTAGTAAAATTTTGAAAAATTTTAATTTCAAGAACAATAAGATGGATTACATACATACATACATTATTTTTTTATTTTATAAGTTCGATTTTCAATCCCGATAATAATACTTAGATATGTATAATCAAATAGATTTAAAATTTAAAAATTTCATGTTGAGAAGAAGTTCAAAAGAGCCCTAAATTAAGTTATAGTAAAATTACGATTTGTTGGTATATTGAATCAGCATATTTATGTTGACAATTTTGTTGCAAATGCTAAAATATCAAATATACACACATATATGTTTAAACGCACATGCTGGCGATTTTTTAACGATCCCATATACTTATGTGCCAAATTTGTACGTATACTGGTAAATATGTTATTTATTGAAAAGTGCATGAAAGCATTTCAGCATATGGCAAATTTGATAGCATATAGAATTGTTGCAGAGTTGCCACATATACGACAATTATTAGTTAAAGCAAAACGATTGATGTGAAGAGTGATATATTTGACCGTGCCAAATCTTTTACACCCTTCTCCATCAAAATAGTCAATTTCTTAAAAATACCTCATTGTAGCGTAACCCAGATTTCAGAATTTATATATTTGTTGTCTATATCGTAAGATATATTATATTGTTTTGTATGCTAAATTGGATTTACATTTTTTTAATAATATCCTGTATTTTAGTAGTGGAGTCCTAATCAGTTGTTTTGAAGTTAAAAACTTAATTTTCTTTTGTGAATTTAAGCGAAAATATTAAGGAGGTTATATTTCATCAAAAGGTTTACAGGCTTTATCAAAGTCATCTTCTATTTTGAAATGTTTAAGTACTAAATGGTGAAATGGTTGCAAGAGAATTTTAGAGCAATACATCCAAGTATAAAAAGGGTCATAATTGTATGATGCGAGTTTCGGTAAATAGCAGATTTTAATTATGATAAATATATAAGTAAAATTCTTTTTAGGTGCCACGAACCCAGTGATCATGGTTAGAACTATGAATAACCTGAAATTCAGCATTTAAAAATTTTTAGTTAACTTCTTTGGCAGAGCGCAGCTTTAAAGAAATTTTAATTCAATATTTTACATTTGTTATTTAACATAGGACGCTATTACACTTAACGAAGATCTTTTTCAGTCAACAAAATCTTCTACTTGATTATTTTACCAGCATCAGTAAATGGATTTATTAAAAACTTAGTAAAAATTAGCTAAAAACAATTTATTTATGTATATGAATTTTATGTTTATTTTGCACCAAAAGCGATAATTGATACAAATATTGTAAGAAAAAAGGGTTTGTCAAATAAATATATATAAAAAAATGTTCATACGACTCAGCACGCAATAACCAACGTATCGTATGTGAACTCATGTTGCCATATTATTGCTACCGTATGTTGAATTCAAAAAATTTGACACTTTCTGCATATCGTGTACTTCCAATATATTGAATATGCTAACAGCAGCATTTGTTGTTGTTTTAAAGCAAATGATTGTTAGCATACATACATATGTACATATTTGTATTGATTCAACATATCGTCTAGACTAAGCTTTACATTAATTTAATTATCTTTAAGCAACTACATCACAACAAACAGCATATAATTTAAATGCAATCCAAATTAAGTGCAATTCTCAATCTATGTTGTCCCAGCGTATTAATGTCTGAAAAAATCAAAATTAAAACGGAAAGTACTGCCTTTCAAGTATATTTATTTTAAAGAAGATTTTGAAAATATTTACATGAAATAATTTCATTCCTCAAGCACAGTCTAACATAAATTTGTTGTTCCCTAAAGTTGATTTTTGGAAACAGTGTTAGCAAAATGTTTTTTTTATATTTTTATTAAAAGCCAACTTATGTTAGTTGCTCTTCACCTTAAGTGCGTCAGTGCGGTTTTGCTTAATTTTATAATAATATAAAAACTAAGCAATTGTTTTTCTATATTTTCTAAGTTTATTTCAGAAAAGTGAAAAAAAAATGTAACACTGACTACCCTTTAGGTGCCAGTAAAATCATTGTTAGTTGGCAATGAGGCAAAATGTGTATGTATCTTTAAGCCGAAAAAAAAAAAAATTCAACAGCATGGAAACATATAAATTTTACTTTGCCAATAAATTTTTATAAACGATAATGAAATTATTTAATAGTTTAATTTATTTAACTTGCATTTTTTATTCAATATCAATGTTAACTCTAATCATGGTCTCTATAAAATTGCTGTTTATGTCTTTTAAATGACTGCCAACAAAAATATCAGTTGTACTAGCAAACTGCAAACGACAATGTAAAAAATATAATTGAGGAGGTAAAACTGATGAAATTCAAGAATAGATCATAAAACAAATTTCTTTCGGAAATCGAATAGAATGCGATTTCTTCGAAACATAATAAACGATTACACTTCAGAAGTATTTATATTTATTGAGTAAATAATATGTTTCCCCGAAAATTGCTGAAATCCGCTAATAAAGTTAGAGATCACAATGTATGAAAATTTACCAAGCACGGTGTAGTAGTATATTTAAAATTTCAAAAATCATAATTACTTAAAAAAAAAAAATTTAATGTACGATGCTTCAATTGTACAAATATATTTGCTTTTTTAAAACTATTAGAATAGTGGGAAATGAAGGTGGCATGCCCACTTTAATGCATAATCCATACGATGCTTTTTCTAATATTAATATAATTTATCTATGGACAAAGATTTTAGAAGATAAACGGTTTCTATATTTTAATATCTAAGAAGAATTTGTTATTAGGAGTCAGTTTGACATGTTAACTTTAACGTCCACCTCTTACATATGACACACTTAATCTACTTCTAATGAATTTTAAAAGCTTTTAAATCTGATAGCAACTGACTGGTAAATAACATTCTACACGAGGAAATAAAGGTGCCTCGCCTACTTAACACCCAGCTCCCATAAAACGCTTTATCTTAAAGTCATATAATTTTGGAAGAACAGCGGACTGTACAATGACATATCAAAGTTAAATTCATAACCAGAAATTACTTTGGCACTCATAGAAGCAACAGCTTTCTGATTAAAGTTATTGCGATACCAAAAAATTAAAATGACACGCTCACTTTAACATCTCCTTCTTTATGTTTTTTTTTTTTTAATTTCGATATCATATTTAAATGCATTATCAGAAATTACTATGACAAGCCTATTTTTATGCCTACAGAATTATCACCTTTCTTTACTTTTTTTTTTTTTTTGTTTCTTAAAAGATATTAAAAATTAATTAATGCTGTTGTATTAATCCGCATCTTTTTGCATATTATAAGATAAGAGATATTACATCAAGAACAATTAACATGCACCTCAAAAGTCCACAGATATCTATACTTGTTACAAAATTGTAAAAAAATGTGTCATACATGAAATATTTTTTAAAAGTTTTGATGGAGGTGTATATACTCTACAGCAAGGCGAATTCAATCAGATGATCTCTTCCCTATGAAAACAATATTTAAACTACATGTATTTTGTTTTTTTTAATTTGAATCAAATTGTCAAAAATTTTCTGACCAAACACACGTTTGTTTACATTTTTATTTCAAAGCAAATTATGCAAGTCACACTTAAATTAAAGAACTTAAATTTTTTTTTTTTAAACTTTATATACATTTATATATTGCTCATCATTAAGTACACGAAATATGGTTGCACTACCCTTAATATATTTTTTTCACATCCCGCCGAAAAACATTTTTCACGAAAACTTTTATAATTTGTTTGTCAAATATTTTATGTTTTTTTTTTATACAATAACACAAAAGTACATATATTTATTATACCCTTTTTTTTAATTTTTTAAATAATTTTTTTTTTGTAATTTTTTTTTTGTTTTTATTATATTTTTTTTTTTGTAATTTCTCAATTTACACTTTTCAATTTATAATTTTATAATTTTACAATGGGATGTTTTTATTTGTATGTACGTATTTCATATGGGATGAATGGTGATACAAACTACTGTTATTGCATGACTACACGTTGTGAAGGATATATAAGATTCTGTACGGCCGAATATAGCGCTCTTACTTGTTTTTAATTCAGTCTGATTTTATCTATAGAAATTAAATATTTTCACTTCTTAAACTTTTATTAAAATTTTCCGGCAGATATATGTTAACAAACAAAACAAGTAAGAGCACTTTATTCGGCTGTGCCGAATCTTTTATACCCACCACCAATTTTGTGTACATTTAAAACACAATATTTATTATTTTGTTAATTGATATGGTATAATCTCTTCATAATAATATATGAATCACTTTCTTTGTAGATGGTGGTTAAATTTTAAGGGCCCATATTTAAGGTGAACTACACCTAGTCTTTAAATTTTTTTTCTGCATTTCATTTGACATTTCTCAATCTCAAACTTACTCAATTTGATCCGTGGAAAAATACGCAAATGAGCAACGGTTTAAAGTTATTCCGATTTTTTATGTAAATGGGCGTTCAAATCAAAATGCATTTTGTGCACATCGTAATTTTTTCGGTCAACATAATCGTTCAAATTCGTCCACAATCGGGAGAATTGTAAAAAATATTTAAATTTCTGCAAAACAGGTCTGTATAAAATGTTAGAAAATCTCTGAATGCCTTTTTAGTTCGTTGAATGGGAACCATTGCTGTTTTTTGCGATAGTCTGGCAAAAGAGCAGCTTACCTCGACTCATCATCGTGGCCAATAATTGAGCATCAACATTGTCATTGAAAATTTGGACCATCAGATAGAGGAGCGGCGCCAAGGATGGGGGGGGCCCATTTGGCTGATATTTTGTTAAAAACATAATTGAAACATACAAATACATTATAAAAACAAATAATATTAATTTTCTAAATAATTTAAAATCAACATCGGCCCTTAAAATTTCACCACCCTTAATAACTTCGATATGATAGTAAAATGTTTTCGTAAATTTAGTCTTTTGGTGAAAGTGGGCGTTAAAGTAGACGTGTCAATAAAGTTTCTGCTAATAAATACAACTAAGATATTTCAAAATAGTCCTTTATTTTCCCAACAACTTTGTCAATAGAGAAATTACATGAATTTAAGATAAACCGTTATATGGGAGGTGGGCGTAAATGTGGAAGTGGCACCTTAATTTTCTGGCACAGTAATGACATTGACTAGAGGTATATACGTAGCAAATTTTATCATCATACCTCTAGTTTTGTCGGTTTTATTAACTTTTAAATTTCATTAACGGTAGATAACGTGAAAAGTGGGCGTTATAGTAGGCGTGTCAAAGTTGTTCTTGCTAATGAGTACATCTTAGGTGTTTCAATATATTCCTTTATTATTCCAAAATTTTTATTAATAGAGAAATTATATGAATTTTAGGTAAAACGTTATATGGGAGGTGGGCGTAAAAGTGGGCGTAAAAGTGGGCGTGGCACATTGAATTTCCGTTACCAAAAAGCTTCTCACCAAAGAGCAAAGTGTGCAAAATTTCAGAATCGTACATCTAATTTTGTCCGTTTGATTAGGTTTTAAATTTTAAATATATAAAAAAGATTCTGGCAAAATTTTAGCCTCCTAGCTTTTTCGGTGTGACCTCTATCGTGCTTTCAACAGACGGACAGATAGACGGACATAGCTAGATCGTCATCAAATCAAACCTTGATTCAGAATATATATACTTTATGGGGTCTAAAATGGATATTTCGATGTGTTACAAACGGAATGACAAAATGAATATACCCCCACCATTTTTTTGGTGGCGGGTATAAAAACAGGAATTTTGACATTTTGGTCTTAAGTTTCGTTAACAGCTGATTAACAGATGGGCTTAATGGTTCACCTACTGTTAATTCGCCTTGCCATATAGTTTAGAGTACAAAACACAAATAAACTGTACAACAAAATATGTTGTGATAGTGATATTTATGGCAACGATATAAAATACAAAACGCACATATACAAATTTTAATCAGTCTGTTATCCTAAAATCGATTGGCTCAAAAACTACTGGATGGGTTTTGATAAAGTTTAGTATGAACATGATACCTGGGTTAACATAAAGAAGGATACTTTTGACCACGATATAATATCCCATTCCTAACAGAAAATATTAAAATGGGAGAAATTACAATGTTTTTTCTGATTTTAATGGTATTAGAAATTTAGTCAGAAATAAATTTTTTAATGCACAGATATAACAGAAGGAGGCATAAAACGAAATTGGTAATTTGTTTTTTTCTAAAATGTCTGTGTGGAGTTTTCGACAAAAATAAAATAATAAAAATAGTAATAATAATTATAATAATAACAAGTTACATTATAGGGTGGCTAGTGAACATGCAATGGGGCACGTAGAGAATATGTTTTTCTTTCTTTCTTTCTTCTATTTCATTTCCTACTAACTTATTTTTATTTTTAAAATTTTCTCTTGTACTATATCTTTGGAAACTTTCTCTCTCTCTCTCTTTTCTATCTCTAATATATGAAAGGATAACGCAATGGACCTTATTGGTCTCCGAGTATGGGTGTAGGAGGCAGATACTGCTTTCTGCATCCCCCTTTCCTACCTACCTACCTACCTACATTATAAACAAATTCTATATTTATAGATCAAAACGACTCATATTCACGAAAGAAAAAAAGGTTTATCATAAATTCAATAGGCTATTCTTATGCTCTTTACAAAAAAAATATTTTGATTAAGTACCGAAGATTTAGCTAATTAAATATAAAATAAATTAATGCAGATGGAAAAGTTGGATTGATGGATTGAGTTGTTTAAAAGAAAAGCAATGTAAAATTAATGAAATTTTAATTATATGATTCAAAAATAATTTTGTTATGGATTTATTTGCTGCATGCAGAATTATTTATTCAAACGTTTTAAAAATTATTTTAATTATTTCAGGAAGTATGTAGTTGTTCAACAAAATAATCCTTTAAAGTAAAAACTTTTATTCATCACACAATTGTAAGTTAAAGTTTTCCAATTATTTAAAAAATAATAATTTTAAACGTTTAATTTAAAGCTTTTAATTTATTAATATTTTGCGAATGTTGATTATGAAATTGGCATTTAAAAGTGTGAATAGAGTAATAATAGACTTAATAACTTTGACTACATTCAACTTTTAGTAGATATAAGTAGAATTTATATTTTAAACTAATATTGTAAGACCATCTTAAATTAAAAAATTGTTAATAATAATACAAAAAGTTTCAAAGTATTTTCTTTACAAAATATTTACTTGGTCATGTTTTCTATTGAAGACTTTTCAATGTGTCTTTTGTATAAAATATTGTTGGTTTGTCGTTTGATCGTATTATTCAAGGAGGTGTGGCACCTCCTTTATATTATTTATATTATTTGTAAGTATGTCATTGTCTGCGGCAGCAACGCGCAAAATATGTCTATAAGTTTTCAAGTTCTTTTTTTCAAATAAAAAATAATTTTTCATTTAATAAATGAAAATTTATTTCTACAATTTATTTTATTTTCAAACATAATGTGCCAAAATTCTGTTACTATTTCACTGTATAAAGGAATAAATATTATTTTCAAACATAGTTGTTGTAACCTACATCAAAAACTTAGAATTTTTAAAATAAATTTTTTTATTTAAAATATTATATTTTATGTAAGTGTTATTACATACTTTAAGATGATTTAGTTGTATTTAATTTTTTCAAATCCACAAACCAAATAAAGCATATTTTAGTTTAAATCATCATAAATTTTATTTTATTTCATTGCATTAAACAGTTTAAAAGTCACTGCTGCTAATTTCTCATAATTTAACTTTTTAACCAAAATTTCATTAAAAAAAATATATAATGATAATTATAAAAAAATAATAAAACACGAAACATTTTTTATTAATAAATGCATCGCAAATTCAAAAAAGATCAATGACCCTTTTGCATTTTAACCAATAAACATTTTTGTTTTACGAATTAACTCACACACTCATACAAGCACTCTCTCTTAAAGATATTTGTGTTGGTGCTTTCATTGTTTACAAAGAGTAAAAGTAAAATTTTAAATTAAAATACTAAATAATTCCAAAATGTTTATTATTGGTTGAACCATCCTCATAATTATAAGTTTTATTTTAAAAGAGGAATTGATTGATTTTTTTTATTATAAAAAAAAGTTGCATAAACAAAATATTTGTTTGTAAGCAGAAAATTATGTTAAAGTTGAATACCACATTAAGAAGAACTTTTTTATGCTCTCTTGTTCTTACTGTTAATATTTACAAACAAATGTTTGTTTGTATTTAACAAAAAAAGGAAAAACATGTCCGAAAAAAGTATGTACTGCAAAAAATGTGTATTAAAAAATAAACAACAACAATCATTTAAGCAGTAAAACAAAAGTGAAGCACATATGTGTGTATAGTTGTTGTTCTCTAAAAATGCAGTTTGTTTAAGTTGTTTCATTGCACAGTGGGTAGAATTCAATTAAACTAAACTTTTCGATCGCGTCAGACGGTTAGCTATTACAAATTTACATTCTCGTTATTTTAAACAAATAAATAATATAACGGTACTTATTTATATAAGTAGTCTGCTTTTCTTTTTTTTCAGTTTTAAACGAAAGGTTTATTTATATCAGTGAACGAAAATAAACGAAACGAAACACGGTACAAATCATCTAAGTCAGAAACTTTTCAATTTTTATGAATCGTTTTGTTTGCGAGCAAAACAAAACCACAAACTTTTCAATGCAAAAGAGCATAAACAAAACACATTGGGTTTTGTTCTTTGGCTTTGCTTTGACGGTATGTTTTGTTTGAGTACGAAACAAGAATGAAACGTTTGCAAACGTTTGCAGAATAAAAAGATTATAACAATCATAATAACAATGCACCATTGCCAATTCGCAAACTATAGTTAGTGACTTCATATCGTTATTAGGATCATAAAATTAATGTAGGTAGGTAAAATGTTAAAAAATTCAGCAATAAACATGTAGATTTCTTCATGTAAAGAGCAAATCAATCAGCAAACGTTTTGAAACGTTTGCAGAAAGTATTGCACTGTATTGTTTTGCATGTTACATATTGAAGCTGAGTACTTTTCGATTCTGGTTTTGTTTGCACTCATAGTACAAAACAATACAAAACAAAATGCATGTACCGTTATCCTGGGTTTTGTTTCGTTTTGTTTTCACTCTCTGAAATGATCGAAACAAAACTATTGGAAACGTTTCCATTTGTTTGTTTTCGTACTCTGATTTATATCGTACATCTGTTGAGTCTCTTAAGAGTATCATGAAGCAACATCTTTTAATAAACAGTTTTTAATAAACAATTAATTGAATTAAGCATTTAGCTCTTTTAGACATCGTTCATATTCATATTTTTAAATTAATGCTTGAATCAGTGTTAGCCTTATTTTAATTCATGCCCACTGTGCATCATTCACTTACGTATGGTGTGTATATGCGAGAGTGCCTTTAAACAAAAATATTCATTTGTTTGTTGTACGAGAGTTCATGTTTTATTATTTTTTCTTCTTTTTCTTCTTCTTCTTCTTCTTCTTCTTGTTATTATTATTGTTGTAGTCGTTTTTGTTGCTGCTATTGATATTATTCTGTAACTTGGTATATGTGTTTAATATTCACACATGTATCATGTCTGTGTTCATATTGCAATACAGCTCGAATGCATCAGAAACCGACAGTGATTGTGATTGTTGAGGCAATTGAACTTTCTTAAGAAATTGCGACATACTTGTTTATATGTAGTACTTATGTATGTATGTGTATATGTATGTCTGTAGAAATGTACGTAAGGCTCATATATAATACACTTTGAAAAGCTCTGGATTCGCAAGCAAATGTACGCCAATGACCGAGTTCGGGTGAAAGACCTTCGATAACCATCATCATCATCATTATTATTATCATCATCAACATGGGTAGTCATTGCACTGTGTACATACAACAACAACAGCAGCCATAATAATAAAAGCAAAAACAACACATGCAGCAACAGCAACAACCGAACAACTTACAATACAACACAACCACAACTACTCTGTGCTCAGCTCGGTTCTGCTTTGCTGTACTCCTCTGCCTTTTAGCTCTGACTCTTTTTACTCTAAACTTAAATAAAACACAACATAAAAACAATGAAACGAAAGCAAAAAACTCTTTACAACAATACAAAACACTAAATGTTGCTGGTTTTGCTGATGGTGACGACGATGACGATGGCAAGGCTGATGATGTTGATGACGTTCACGTTGCATGTTAGAGCAATGACTGAGTAAATATATGACTGACTGCTAGATGGCTAGTTGACTAAATAAAAAATGCCTTGCTTGCCTGTTTGTTAGCCTGGCAAATTTTGAGTTTGTTGCCTGCTGCTGCAACTGTTCGTTGGTTCGTCGGTTATATCGATAGCATTTTTTATTAGTCAGATAGCATTGCTTAATTCATGCAATCAGTTTTAAAGAAGTATGTACTAGCTACTACGGTGTTGTAACTGAGTGTTTGAATAGCAAATTTTAGTTTTCAAACACCGACAACAGAAATAGTAAGTCAGCAGCAACCAGGCAAACAGCCTTTAAAGTCAGAATCGTTTCATACAGTAACAATATCATCATCCAGTTGGCTAGCAAATTATTAAAGTTTTTTATTCCTTGCAGAACTTTGAAATAATGTTTTATGAAAATATACATTTTTTTATTTAAAAGATTTCGAGTGAAACTAAACTGTTCAAAATTGTTATAACAGTGTTGCTGTTTATAACACATATAAAAGTAAAAAATGCGTTAGGCATGTACAAAATATCTTTGGTAGTTTTTCTTGCTAACCGACAAAAACAATTTATTTTAGCCCACGCATGCACTGTACATAAAACTTCGAATCCTATGCAATTTTAACAAACAAGTTTTTTATTTATGTTTAGTATATGGCGAGAAAAAATTTAAATAAATTTTAAAACTTTGTTTACCATAGGTCTTTCTATCTGTCGTTCTAAGTAGATATTACAATCAAAGAAGAGAATTATTCCTAAAAAATTTGGTACAGAACAAAGTTTTTTAGCTATATTAACTATAATCGATAGTCGGATAGATTTTAGTCTGACTTAAACGTTTGTGTATATTAATATTATGTAAATAAATTCAACAGAAAAAGCTATTATATTAACATAAATAAAAATACTAATTTTCGTAAAAATCGGCTGATTTTTGGTTTTAGCACTAAAATTATAAACTCAAATTATACTCCAAATACACAAATCTGTGATCCATACAGTTTGGACTATTACTTGTAAAAATGTTAATGTGTGTTAGCAACAAAATATGTCAATCACATTAATAACCACATTGAAGGAAAATTAATTAAGTGATTATAACCAGAGAGAGACTTAAATACAAACATATTACCAAAAACTTAAAATTAGTTTAGAAAAATTATTTCCAAAGAATACATTCTTTTGAATAAAGTTTTATTTCACTTGCGCTCCAACAACTGCAGCAGCGATAAACAATACTCTACATGTACGGCATAAAGATTCATTGAACTACATTTGAAATAAAAACAGAATAAATTCCCCCTCAAAGGTACATTTGTGCTTATGAACTCCCGTTTCTTTCAAAATTCTCAGTTGGAGAATGTTATTTTATTAACATGAAATGAAAAACACAAATAGAGAAGATTAAATTTACATTTAATGATGCCATGTTTTTAAAAAACTAGAATAAAATTATGATAAATAGCGATACAAATTTAAACAAATAAATTTTAAGATACGAGTATTTAAATTTGTTACACGTAAAAAATGTATACATACATATTACATACATACATATTTGTATATAGCTCGAATAAGCAAAGGATATTATTTGTAAATGTTTTAACAAAAACTCTGTATGTGTTTTCTTATGTAAAATACTTTGTGTCCTAAATCGAAAATGTATAAAATTTAGAATAATTTCTATTGAATTTGAAGACTATGTATAGTACTGGTATTGGAAGAGACTTGGTAAATCAATTTTCAGTTCTCAGTTACAAAGTAGCTTGAGTTTTGGCGGTACTGTCAAAAAGCGCTATTAAACGCGAAGTGGGTTAAATTGGAACTCATTCACAAGGACTTAAGGACTTTGAGGACTTCTCCATAAATGTGGTGATTTTAAAATTTTCTTGGTGAAATCCATTTGGGGACAAGAAATTTTCTTGAAAATATAAAAGTGCAAACACTTTTGCTGTCGACGATTAAATAAATTCAATGTGAACAATAATATACTTTTTTCTTAACTTATTCTTAACAATAAAAAATCGGTTTAACTTAAAATTGCAAATTTTCAAAATTATAGATAAATAACAATTCCATTGTTATGACAAGTATAGGTTGCTTTTAATATTTTCTAAACCTGTTTTTTTTTTTCAAATAACACCTTTAAAACATTTGTTTTTACATACATACATATGTATGTATATAACAATCTTATTTTTTGTATTTTGGAATTTTAAGGAATTTTTAAAAATATATTGGGAGATAGCAAAAAAAAAACTGGCAGCTATTCTCACTCAATACAAAAAGAAAAAATATATTTTAAGAAAAACAACAACCTTCCCTAACAACAAAAATGTACCATCATGTATCATCAAACAGAGAATAAAATTATTCATACGTACGCATACATATTAGGTCGTTGTGTTTCGTTTTCAAAGGGAATTCATTAAAGAGTTACAATCAACTCGATTCAACTCTTTTGCCATTGAATTCTCTTAACATGAAGAATTATTTATTCATTAAATCTATCTACAACATCTTCAACCCCCACAAAAACAAAAAATATCTCTAGTGACAATAACAGTCTAACAGAATGTATAAAAATTCATTAATTTACCTACATGCTCTTGGTGAAACTGAATGAACTCTTGCGTTACAGTTCATTACAGACACATGTGCATATGTACATATCTACAGCGTGTAAGTCAGAGAATACATTTTTTAAAGGTGGGTGAATGATTGAAGAAAACTTTTTTGTTGTTACTGATTCAGACCAACCTGCATGCATTTTGTTAATTTGAAATTGTCGCTGTTGTTTTTATTGACGTTTCCCTTAAGCAGATATGAATCATATGCAATCACAAAGACAAAAATAACAACAACAACTACAGAAAAAAATAAAATAAAATAAAATAAATCAAATTATTTAACTGTAAACCTGATTTTTAAAGTTCAGTAACAATATTTTTAAAGTCCAAAGCCGTTTTTACTTTTTATTATAATTTTTTTTTGTTGCAGTTTTTAGTTTTTATAGATTGTCTATAGTTCATAGTTAAAATATATGTAGTGCTATGGTAATAGCATAAGCAAAAAAAGAGACGTATTACGTATTTGTGGATAATTTTTCAATTCATGTTGTTATATGCTTCAATAATGCTATACCATTGGTAAAACTATAAAAATATATTATTGACTATTTCGATTTACATAAAAATAACAATTTTACTTGTACCTTTATATTGTTCTAGAACAAGAGATTTTTTTAATTAAATTTTATAATGTTATAGTTGAAACTAAAAACAAGCACTGATGCTCTTGATATAATTAACAATATTTAATCGTTTAAAAAAATGGAATACGTATAAATCTGTATGATATTTGATATTTTTAGATTCAACAAAAAACCTAGTAGTACCAAATAAATAAAAACCTTAACTTTTTCGAATAATAAAAAAAATGGTATTTCCCTGAAAAATAGCCACAATAAAAAATTGCCCCCAAATTTTTGGGGTCATTTCTCATTTCTAAATTAAAGAATGATTTTTCGTTACCGAAATTATACCAAATTTGTAAATTTTTTGTGGCTTTCTTTTTGGTTTTTAATATTTTTATACCTTTTAAGAATTACACCAAATCGAAAAAGGTCACAAAAATAAAAATTAGATATTGGTCCAAAGTGATATATAAAATGTTGACAAAAATATTATACAAATGGCTCCAAATGGTCCCAAAATAATCTGAAAATATTTGCTAAATGAGAACCTTGTTCCAAAATTTTGATATTAAAGCCAATAATATAAAGACAATAAGGGTTTTGCAAACTTTGACGGATCTAAACATATCCCCGAAGAAAATCCCTTGTGCTTGTACGGAAGCCGGTAATGAAGTAAAGCACTTAAATTTACTAAAATTTTCTATAAACGCAATTTACCGATTAAAAAAATATGTTTATAAAACTATGTTATGAAATAGCTCCCAACTTTGGAAAATTTAATAAGAACAGGACAAAGATAGTGATATGAATGAAAGATAATAACAAACATAAGTAAAAGTGTTGCTGTTTTGTAAAACATTTCAATCTAACTCGTTGTGGTAAAAATATATAAAGAAGGAAAAACTAAAGCAGTTACCGAATTCAATTAACTTAAGTCCCGGGAGTTAAATACATGATACATGATCAAAGAGTGCTGATGAGGAAATCGTAGCTGGTTTCGAAAATGCATTCCACTCGGCTAGTGTCGGTAAGAATATAATTTTTCAGATTATTCTTTAATTTATCACAATTAAAAATTCTTTGTAAAAATAAAAAATGTTAATATGAACTTAAGCCCGATTAAAATTTATATATTAGTTTAAACAGAAAAGTTCGACAAAATAAAAATTCAATATCAATTTGTCTGAAAGAAACACTGTGTTTCTCTTCAAAGTTCTTCAGTTTTTATGTTTAGAGCAAAAGATATTTTAATTGGATTTCCTTCCCATATAAAATATGTATTGAGGCAGGTTCATGCTTTCTTTCTCATCTGTTTTTATTTAGAATCTATAAACCATTTATTTTAAGCGTCAATATAAATGTTTAAAGCAACAGAGATTTTTTTTGCAAAAGAAAAAAAAAACGAGAAAATCAAATTAACCGTCACTTTTGTATGAATCTACATATAAGAGTAAAAAATACTTCTGTACCTGTGTTTGTAATTAAACTCTTTCTAAACGGTTAGATTGATTTTGATAAAATTTTTTTGAATGTCTTCAAGAAGGCACGACAATAGCTTAGATTAAAAATTGGTCCAGGTAGTGAAACTTCAATCGGGTTATAGGCAATTTTTTCATCGTTGAAACTATTTCAACTGAAATTTCCATGCCTATGAATGTTTTAAAATTGTTTATTGTTTGCTTGTAGGGGTTTTCTAATTTTTTAATTTGCTACAATATTTTTCGCAAAATTCATAATCCGATTTTAAGAAAATCTTTGTTGTTTTTAGTCTGACAGAGACCCTACTAGATAATTTTAAATGATTTAATCAAGTATGTAAAGATTGCATATTTATTTTGAGTTTAATTTCTAAATAATAAAATAATAAAGTTTTTAACGGATAATATTTAATGTTCCAGCTTGACAAGTGATGCATGTATTTCACATATACACATATGTTGATAAATAAATTAATTTTTCCAATTCAGTATAGATATCGAAACCGGAAGAACAATAGATTTGGCTCGTTTAAAGAACATAAAAAACCATTAATTCATTTTTAAATTCAATTCAAAAATTAAGGACACTTATTACACGTATAAAATATATTAACATAATTTACAATGGCTCATTTGAAAGAATTTCGTAAAATAATCACGTTAACACCTTTTAAGTATTGAAAAAAATTTATTTTAAAGTATCGAAAAACAAATATTTTTTTTATTTCCCCATGACCCTCGAATTATATTTTTCTTGAACTTCCAACAAAAATTTTAATTATAATAATAACAAAATTAAGAAATATCAACCGCAAACCAAAACAGCAACTCCCAAAAATACTTGCACACTTGCATGCATGTACATTTGACCGTACCAAACAAAAAAGCTTTGTACGTATAAAGTATTTTGGCAAGACAATTTTGAAAAAAAAACATTTTTTTTTTTTGTTTTTTTGCGGACATAAAAGTAGCCTTTTTACTTTGTTCGTCAATCTTTGGATTATGCGGGGTACTTAAGGTCAATGGCCTTTGAAGTAAGAAAAAAGTTGGTTTTCTCGAGATAAAAACATCGATATATCATACTTTAAGATTCGACTGTGAATACCAAAAATATGCAAAAATATTTCATATTCGATGTTGTATGGCACAATTTTTATTTTTGCTTGTAAAGTGGTACGGTCTGATATGAATATGTTACCTTATTTATGAACGTTCAAGTCTGTTAAGAAAAATTACAATAATAAAATATATATGAACAACCATATACTTACATATATAGATGTATGTTTGTATATATGTATGTAATCATGTGATTTAATATATGTACATACTTATACATACATATGTATGTATATTGTTCTTGAAAGAGTACATCAACTGTCTAAACGCATACAAATTACAATAATAAAATGTTCTTTTTGTTTAAAAAAGCATTAAGCTCTTCAAAAATGCACAGCGATCGTTAAGAAAAATAAGTTGGGTGAGTCGTTGGTCATTATAACAATAATTTTGATACTGAAGGAGAACGACCGCTCCAAAAATATTACAATAAAAGAAAAAAGTGTCAACTGAGTATATTTATGTATGTATGTATGTGTGTATGTATGTTTGTATGTATGTATGTATGTATGTATGTATGTATGCATGTATATACATTGTACATAAATATGAATGGGCATACATTTTACACTTATTGTAATTAGGGTATTGCTGGTACAGCTTCAAAGTATACTTATCAGGTTAGAATCACTATCTTAGTCGAATAGACGATGTCCGCCCGTCGGTCCATGCAATTTTTATTTATCTCAACTAAACTCTTTTTATCACATTTCACGTCCTGTTAATGCATTTTGTGTTGTGGCGAATAGGTTTTGACGAAACATGTTGACCTCAGACTGCTACTTGTGTCTAGCCGGCTTCTCGCTACAATCTTTCTTTGTTTTTCTAACACCAACAAAAAAAATTGGTAATATTTGCAATATACATACATCGATTTATTG
Organism: Phyto melanocephala; assembly: GCA_941918925.1. Lineage (NCBI taxonomy): Eukaryota > Metazoa > Arthropoda > Insecta > Diptera > Rhinophoridae > Phyto > Phyto melanocephala. The sequence continues at coordinate 135,297,826 of OW799235.1, read as the reverse complement.
CATTTAAATCGTGCAATTAATGCATGTACTGAAATCTAGTTATGGATCTCAAAACATTTTAAAAGTAACCAAAAACTATCAATTTGATTTTTAACTTCCACTTTAGAGAGCCGGTTTCTTTTAATTATGATGTCATTTTATCAGCCTTTTAGATGACAGGCTACACCTCTGAGATTGAAGAAATTAATTTTTTTTTAAATATTATCGTCTGAATATTATTGTCTGAACCTTAATGCAGTATGAGCCAGTTAGCGCTGTGGAGATAACTTTAATAAGCACTATGATCTTGCAAGGAATCTCATGCATATTTATTTAAATTGTTCGCCATACTTCTTGAGCTGTTTATTCTTTGCTGTAATGAGCTTCCCCTATTTGTTTATATGTATATATGTTTACTGTATTGAAACCAATACTAAGCGGCTGCTTAACGACTTTGTGTATATCACTCTCTTTTTCTATTAGTTATCATGTTTCATTTTATCATTCCGCTCTCGTAACCGAAAAGTCCTGTTGATTCTGAATGTTAACGATTTTAATCGAAAAACAAACTTCCCACAAATATTTTTTTTATCAAATGTAATAATAAGATTCTGGGTTTTCCACAATTTTTTCTCAAAAATAAATATGTTCTGGATATAATTTCCAAATTTGTTTTGATGCATTTAATACATTTTATTTTAGAGCTTATTTATAGAAAGTTTTGGACAAATTTGACAAAATTATAAGCAAAAATTTTATACTTTGCAGTTAATAAACGCTTAATTTATGTCTCCGAGAAACAACTTAATCATGCCTTCCGCAAAAATGAAAAATGGCCCTGTGATATTTCACTGCAAAAAAAATATAAAATTTCGTCCCCAAAAAATGAGAAAAATATTTCCACAAATAGTTATAAATTTTGGCTCCCTGAAAAATGGTCAACAACAAGAAATACTTGAACCTTTTTTTTAATTTCTGATTTTTGAGTGATTATTTTAATGAAAAATTTCTGCAATGCAAATTCGAAAAAAGGAATAAAATAAAAAATCACTTCAAATTCAGCTTTGAAATTTAGTGAAAAAAATTACAAAAATGGCCGCAAATATAAAATTTGAATTTTAATGAATTGAAAACTTGTCCAAAAAATCTAAAAAAACCAAATCCACATTGGCCCCAATGAAAAATGGCTCCTAAGATAAAATAAAAATTGCTCTCAAATTTTTTCATTGAAGGAAAAATTTTTTCCAATTTTTAAAAATTTTAAAGCCTCTTTTCAGTTTTAAATTTTTTTATTCTATTGTAAATATTTTAATAAAAACTGACTTCAAAGCCATACTATTTTTGATAATAATAATAATATAAATAAGAATTTAGTTATTTAAGATGATGTTAATACAACTCCCAATCGTTAAGAGTTATTTAATTATTTCTTTTTTATACTTTTCCATTTTATATCAATTTTTTCGAGTTTACTGATATACAAAAATAACTTTTGAATAAATTGCGTAAAAGTTTCGGCATTTTTTGGGCTTTGGGCCATTTTTTATTTTTTAAATTTTTTCGAAACAGTTATAAGTGTTTTGAAAAAAATACGCTTAAAACGTAAATGGAAAAAAAAAATTCCCAATAAGATATTTTGTACTAAAAATTAAAAGAACACCCAAAAAGAGAACGGATTTAAAATATAAAATAAACATCTCATAATATATCTTATGAATACGATGTAAATTTATAACGTGCCATAGTATTTTTTTTTTTTTTTTGTAGACTAGCAACACTTTCCCAATATAGAGTTAATTTATTTTTAAACTTTAGGTCTATGATGGTAATGCAACTAATGCCGCTATCTCTTTTTGGATAAAATGTTGCCCTTTTTCATACAATACATTTTTTGCGCAAAATAGGATTCTTGATTGAGATAAATTTATAACCAAATTGAATCTAACATTATTTAAAAGACCTGTCCTCCTGAACATTTAAAATTTGTTTTTTACTGCAAATACTCTACCTTATACTCATATTTAAAATTCAGTTATTTTTCATTTTTTTTTTATTAAATCTAGCTGATGTTGATCACAGTTCAAAGAAAAATTGGTTGTTTATATTTTTTGTATAAGAGAGCGAATTGTTTTCTAATTATAAGCTTTGACAGCTGAAGTTAAAACTAGCGTTGCATTCGACTGTACCGAATCTTATATACCCTTCACACAGTTTGTTTAATCTTGCATTTGTTGTTGTTTTAGACAATTATATATGGGTAATTTCGCCTCAAGTGTACCAACTTTTGAAACCGATGTCTTCCGATCATGATGAAATTTGCAGGAAAGTTAGCCCTATTGGTAATTAACTAACAGAATAGCAAAATTCAAAAATACATACATATTTCTTTCAATTTAAAATTAATACTGATGGATTGAAAGCGCTACTATGGCGTCTTATGGCGCTACGTCACATATTTTTTCACTTGTTTATGAAATGTCCAATATAAAGTTAATTAAAACAAAATATTGTATCTTTTTCCCATAATTTAAAAGAATAATGCATTAAGAAGAAGAGAATTGAATACAGTTATATAAAATAAAATTTAAATTAAATCATATGGACCATTGAATTTTGTTTTTTTTTAATTTACATTAAAACGTAAACAATTCCGGCAACACCAAGATAAATTTTGTTTATTAGTTTTATTTCGCTTCCAGTTCCGTAGTGTTTTGACAAAATAAGAGATTAACTCTTCAAATAGACATACAGTTAGCGGGAGAGTATATCTCTAACAAAAAGAGTGTGTAAAATAATAACAGTAACAAATACAAATTCTTAGCACTAAACGACTTGACGACTTCGTTGTTATTAGTTGTTAACTTTATTGTTTTTGCTATTTTCATCGTTAGTCGTCGTTATAGCTGTAGTTTTATATGAACGACTATTTACGTCTGTATGTATTTTTAAGAGTGTGTGTATGTGTATACCTGATAAATGCTATGTGTATCAAGCTTATGCGAGGTCATTTAAGTTTTTGTGAGTCTAAATCAAGGTGAGTCACCTTGGCCTTATTTTTTTTTTTTTTTTTTTTTTTAATTTTCGTCGGTTTAATATTATTATTTCTTTTTTCGGTTATCGACGGGTATTTAAACATAAATATGTATGAGCACAACACTCACATCAACTCACATGCATATACTAATTTAAAGTCGCAGGGTAGAGTTAAATAAATTGGTATTTTTTTGTTTTTTGTTTTGTTTGAGCATATCCACGTGTGTGTGTGTGTGTGTCTGTTCAGGTAATGAAATAAAATTAAGAGTGCTGGACACCGAAGTGACTACTGCTGCAGGCTAAAGCTTGGCGGGTTGATTATTTGGTTGTTGGCTGCTCTACTAGTTGGCTGTCTGACTGACTGGCTGCTTCGCTGCTTGGCTGATAGTTGTTTTGTTGATTCTACTGCTAGTTATTTAAGCTGGCTGGCATTGTGGAAGGTCATGATTTGTAGTTTTTGTTGGTTTATTTCTTTGTAGATTTTTTTTGGTAGTATTTAAATGCTGTATTTAGCTTAAAGCAATGTAAAATTCGTTGTTTTCAGTATCAAAAAAGTTCTAAAATTATTTTTTTAAGGCTGTTTTAAATGTATTATTATTTAACATTTTTTGTTTATGCGTTTTTCAGATTTTTATAGTCTGTTTAACCCTTGTGTTTCCTGTAATTCATTAACGTTATTTTAGTGTACAGTACCATGCAATGTAATATCTGTAAACATTTTAAACTTACATTCTTCAAAAAAAAAAAAAAAATAGTTAAAAATATAAATTTACTAAAAATAAAAACGAATAGATTTCATTTTAAAGAGCAAAAATTATATCTCTTTTTGTATGTGAAATTCTAAATAAAAAAAATGAAAAGTTAATGCTGTTTAACATAGAAATAGAAAACATTTTTAATCTTAAATTTTTAGGAAAATTTTAATGTAGATTCAAAAAAGTATTGCATGTAGTTTGGATAGTAGTTGTAGTAGTAGTAGTCACATTAGTACTCTTTGTACATCGGTGAACATAAAGATTTAACATATAATTTAATTTTATATACTTAGTTGAATTCTATGGACAAAGTTCGTAAGATACTTTTTATTTCGTATTGTCTTAATCATTGTTTTTCTTTCAACATGTTCAAATTCAAAGTACCTTTAATTTTTAATTATCAATTACGATCATCGTACAGGATTTTGTATAAAGTTGAAAATTTATTTATCCAAATCAACCTCTTTATAGCATTGTGTAACATTTTTTAGGCTATATATTTTATCGAAAAAATATTAAACAAAAAATTAATATCGTTCAAAACATTATTACAAATAGCTTAACACATTTTATAAAACGCTGTAATGCACTGTTAATAAACTGCACGGTACTGTATGTTTTAATTTGAATTTATTAGAATGTTAACCCATTCTTTAATCAATAAAGAAATAATTTTTATTCTAATGCTAGCAGAGCACTGGCCGTGTAGATGACCCTGACTATGTTTTATGTTTATTTTAGAACATAAAATTTATCATTAGATGAAAAAAAAAACAGAGAAGTCAGTCCTAACTGAGTCTATACTATAAATTTTATACCGAAATAGGGTTTTAAATTTTTATTTAAAATACATATGGGCATTTACACTCCAAGGTCTACTAAAACAATAAAATTAAACGTTTTTTCTAAACCACTTAATTGTTTCATATATTTTAGGGATATACTCAAATTTAACTAATGTAAACTAAATTTAAATTTTTTCACAACCCATTTCGAGATATTTGAATGCACAACTTTTTTCATTTATATGTATATATTTGATAAAATCTATTAAAGAAAGACATATGCATTGACTTTTGCTCTCTTAAATCTCTCTGAAAGTACAAAGTATAAAATGGAATACACTAGAAACTATGCGATTACAAATAACTTCAATATTAAGTACAAACAGAGATTTTTTTTAATATTTGGTCATCGAAAATGAGTAACAATTATTTTAATTTTGTTTTATCATATATTTCATCACGAACGTTTGTTTGAATTTTATTATTTAGTATTTACTTTTCAAAAAAAACCTTTTATGACAAAAATCAAATATTGGAAAATAACATTATATTCGAAAGCATTTCAAATTACAAGTAATCATTAATGCCTTAATTCTGAATTTTTAATAAAATTAAAACTGTAACAAGAATGTAATAAAGCTAAAGATTTAAGGCACTGAAATAATATTTCATGCGAACTTCATGATAATAATGTTGACTAATCAGTACTCTGTTAATTATATGAAAAACATATGAAATGTTTCTATCAACACTCAAGCAACATTTTGTTTTGTATGAAATAATATGAACAATAGTTATTCCGTACGAAACTCAAAGCAAGAGTTGATAAATTTTTTTTGTTTGCAAGATCTAAATTTTATTATTAGTATGTCAAATTCTTCATGTGAGATAACTAATGTTGCTTAGCATATTTTACAAATTGAAATAGAATACTTGGCTTAAGTCAAATTTGCTACAACTTTTTTTTACCATAATTAAGTTCAGAATAATAAATGTTTGGTTCAACAATAATATGGTTACAATAATAATAATAATAACAATAATAATAATAATAATAATTTGTTTTTATCGATGCACAACTGTTGATTTTATTCACAATCTCATGTACTCCTCAAATGGCATAATTTTACATGTTACTTATATGTTGGAACACGTTCTCGAGTTATGCTTACGTAAGTCGTGCAACCTTTTTTTATTTCAAAATAACAGTATATGTATCTAGAAAACTAGAAAAAAAAATATAAAGTCCAAGTACAGATTTTAATTTAGCGTTATAAATTTTCGGTAAAAATGCCATTTAAAGTTGTTCCTGTTTAAAAATTTACCCAAATTAAAAAATTAATGTTATTAAAAATATATGAAAGCAGCAGAATTTGTGTGTAATGCATAGTATTTGCGTATATATTAAAAGTGAATTTTTTTTTATAAATTTGTAACCATACAATAGCTAACAAAAGCTGAAAGTAGGGTGGACATCCAAATGTGTAAGATACAAAATAAAAAATGTATAAGAATTTATTTGAACATTAACTGTTGTCCATTTTATTGAATATTAACCAGGCAATACAAAACTATTTTAATACATTTTTGTGGGATATGTGATATACCCTAAAACTATAAGCATTTCTTTTGCCTTTGATTGGAGATTACCAGGAGGAAAAATCATTCAAATCGGTTAACAGTTGCAGAAAATACAAGCCTCGAAAGATTTTTTTGGACCCAAGGTTGCCACCTTTGACGAACTGTGGTGCTGTTACAGGGTATATAAAAAAATCAACAATAGAACAGATTTAGCCCTCTGCTACGAACCCCAGGTTGTTTCAAGCAATTCGCATTAGTACATAGTTTAGAAGTTACGTATTCAAAATAAATTTTAACAGATGGTTTATAATTTTCGCTTTCACAAGTACATACATACATACATACATACATACATACATACATACATACATACATACATACATACATACATACATACATACGTATGTAGTTACGTCTGACATAACTCTTTTTTGTTTGCAATAATTGATTACACTGGTCTGCAAAATTACTTTTTTCGCTTTTAAGCAAAAATATTTAAATATTTAATATATTAATATTTTAATATTTTAACGCGCTTTGATTTTTTATTGTTATTGCTCCACAGATATAGCAAAACAAATCTGTATAATTATTTTTGCAAGTGCTTGGCGTATTGTAATCCACTTAAAACAAACAAACAAATATATATGTATATATAAAACAGAACTATCCTTAGAGTACTTTTCGGTTTTATATACAAGTACTGAAGTTGCGCTAATATTTGTTCAATGACGTTTTGGAAACAAAAAATAGTACTCATATTGCTGAAAAAAAAATATTATTGCCACCTATTAACTCCTATAATCTTGCAAATATAAAAGAAAGATTATTTTTCTGTTGTTTTTTATCCACAAGCAAATCTGTTTCTGTTTTTTTTTTCAAGACCTAAACGATTAGAAACTCCAGCTTTACATTGAATACTTGTTTACTACAATTTTTTTAAAAGAGCAACATATATGTGTATCATGATGAAAAAATATGTCCCGTGCAACAATGATTTATTAAATTTAATAAAAACAAGTAAGACTGCTATTTTCGGCCGTGCCGAATCTGATATAACCCTTTACCATCATGTACATAGGTATAATCTCACATCGTCGTATTTCATGTTATACCCCTTTTTTCTTTATTGTTTCAGACGCCATCCTCGATTTTGAATTTTTACGTAGTTAAGTGTATTCAACTAGTCAAGCCCTTTAATTTGATACCCATATTGATGGAGTTAAAAAAATTTTATCCACCATTTGGTTTAGACGCCATCTTGGATTTAACATTTTAGAATAATTTACTGTATTCTACTGGTCAAGCCCTTTATTTTATTTATTTCAAGAAGTTACATTTTAAATACCAGATTTGACCCGTATATAAATTTATTGTCCGCCATTTTGTAGTGGCGGCCAACATGAATTTTAATGTTATTATTTCATGTTATTTCACATATAGATATACCAACATCTGTTTTTCCTGCATTCTTTTTTGCACGTTTGCTCAAGTTTTTTTTCAATTTTTGCCTCTAGCTTAAGATGTCGGTAAAGCAGTTTTTGTAATTATGCAGTTGCCTTTTATCACATGTTTTTTTGAAACATGTTGGTAATAGGAAAAATTTGGGAAAAAAGCAGAGGCAGCTGTGTTTATTTGCTCATATCTCAAAAAGTTATGGGGCGATTGTGCTGAATTTTAATTTCTCGATATTTCTAAACGATTGATACCATACACAGATTTTAGGAACATATGGTTTCTTCTAAAAGTTGATTTCAACCAACACACGAACATACGGACAGACGGTCAGGGCTTAATCGACTCCTCTATTCATAAGCTTTCAGAAAATATATACTTTATCGGAAATGAAAATTGTAGAAATTACAAACGGAATGACAAAGCTAAATATACCCTTGTGCACCACAGGTGAAGGGTATAAAAAGTACCAAAAACAGAAGAAATAGTAAAAATCAGTATATTTGCGTACTGTTTTGAGTGTTGTGTATAAAGCATATTTATTATTTGTTGGTCATTTATACAATCTTGGCCACAATCATATAATCGTGTCTTTATAAAGTGACATTTTTATACCCTTCACACAATGAAAAAGGGTATATATAGGTTTGTCATTCCGTGTGAAATTTCTACAATTTTCATTTCCGACCCCATAAAATATATATTTTCTGAAAGCTTATGAATAGGGGAGTCGATTAAGCTCTGTCAGTCTGTCCGTCTGACCGTCTGTCCGTGTGTATGTTTAAATCAACTTTTTGAAGCCCCCCAAAATCGCTTGGACCCGGGTGAGGTTTTAGAATATCAGAAATATTTGGGAGTAGATCGGTATTGAAAATCAGAAACATCGGTTCATAAACAACTGAGATATGAGCAAAAACCCACGACAAAACAACATTACAACAACAACATACAAACTTGTATATTGGTTAAAGTAAACGTGGAATCGAATCCCAGCTAAGCCAAAAAAAATTTTTTTATTTTTTTATATTTTATTTTTTAAATTTTTTTTTCTTTTTATTTAATATATTATTTATATTTTTATTATTTTTTTTTAATTTTTTTTATATTTTTTTTTTGTTTTAAACTTTATTTTTAATTTTTTTTTAAATTTTTTTTTAACATACATACGTGAATTTATAATTTTACAATGGGAAGTTTTTATATATGTATGTTTTTATATGTATGTACGTATTTTATATGGGATGAATGGTGATACAAACTACTGTTATTGCATGACTACACGTTGTGAAGGGTATATAAGATTCGGCATGGCCGAATATAGCACTCTTACTTGTTTATTCTATAAACAATGATTACTTGTGGTATTTGAGAGGCAGCTTAAGGGTTAAATAAGCAAATGAATAAAATGCAATTTGCCGATATATTTGAGGTTATTCTCAATGCTTGTTTTGCGTATTCTAGACTAGAACACTGAAATAAACAAATAAAAAAACTCACATATAAAAAAAACATCAACAAAACTTTAGTAGACGCCTGCAAAATTTTATTGCTAAATCGCCCCCTTCTAATGACAATCGCTTTCCTACATTTGCCACTACAAATATTTCTGTATTTATTCATATTACCTTCTACTACTACCTCAATATGTTTTACTTTGTGTTGTTTTTTTTATACCCTTCACACAGTGAAAAAGGGTATATATAGGTTTGTCATTCCGTGTGAAATTTCTACAATTTTCATTTCCGACCCCATAAAGTATATATTTTCTGAAAGCTTATGAATAGAGGAGTCGATTAAGCCCTGACCGTCTGTCCGTCTGTCCGTCTGACCGTCTGTCCGTGTGTATGTTGAAATCAACTTTTTGAAGCCCCTCGACATAGGTTGGACCCGGGTAAGGTATTAGAATATCAGAAATATTCGGGAGTAGATCGGTATTGAAAATCAGAAACATCGGTACATAAACAACTGAGATATGAGCAAAAACCCACGACCACCTCGATTTTCTTTTCATAAAAACAACATTACAACAACAACATACATACATACAAACGTGTATACTGGTTAGAGAAAACGTGGCATCGAATCCCAGCTGAGGCAAAAAAATTTTTTTTTAAATTTTTTTAAAATTTTTTTTTTAATTTTTTTTTTTATTTTTTTTTTATTTTTTATTTAATATATTATATATATTTTTATTATTTTTTTTTATTTTTTTTTTTTTAATTTTTTTTTTATTTTTTTTTTGTTTTATATATATTATATATGTATATAATAATTTTTTTTTTTTAATTTTTTTTTTAAATTTTTTTTTTTTAATTTTTTTTTTATTTTTTATTTTTTTTTTGTTTTTTTTAACATACATACGTGAATTTACTGTTATTGCATGACTACACGTTGTGAAGGGTATATAAGATTCGGCACGGCCGAATATAGCGCTTTTACTTGTTTTATTTTTATTATTTATTCTTGCTCATTCATATTCGTATTTTGTATGTGTTAATATGTATGTAGATACAAAGCATACACATACACACGTACACCTATCCAACACATAAATTAGTGGTGTATGCGAACTAGTGCTGGCATGTGAGATTCTCAATTGTACCATTCAGCTTTTTTAAGTTTCATTGCTTGATCTCAATTGTACCTGAACTAGTAATTTTTTGAGTAAACGCCAAATAATATTTTGCATAAGCTAAACAAAACTTATCGATAGGGTAAGTTTCTTTGTATGTGCATTTGTATGTAAAAAATACACAAACAGCTTTTTCCGTACGGAATTCGCGACAATCAACATTAACATTTGACTGAAACTAAACGAAAATTTTAGTTAAGTACATTATAATTTATCACATTTGATTATACGTATTCGCAAATTTGCCTAAGCCACTATAGGTATGCTCAATTTAGTTAGGGCTTAAGTATGTTCTACGTTTTTAATAAATAATTATGTGAAGGCGTATTAATTATACAATATTGAAACAAATCTAATTTAAAACTGACCTATAATATATAATAAATAATAGAGAAGACTTTTCTAACTTCCATATTAAAGTTTACAAAAAAGTATGATATAATATTTATAATTATATAAAACTTCGAAAAAAAAATTTTGAATTGTATTGCAAAATTTACAGGTTTTAATTGTACTAAGAAATGGTACAATTTATTAGTCTTTCTATCTCTGATTCGAACTATAACAACACGCAACACCAACACCACCACCATCTATTAGTAAGCCTCAATAGCAGGCCAGGGTCACGAGAGAAAAATGGACACAAAAACCTCTAGTAGCTTTGCTAAAATCGAAGAAATAAAAAAGCCTATACTTGCCATTTAAAATACAACTAGCTTTTACTTACTTATTTCAAATGTATGCATACACACATACTACACCACTCAAAAACTAACATTCATGCTAACATACTAATTTATTTAACTTGTTTGTGTATCCATACATATAACGCAAAGTCGGAAGAAAAATACACAATATTGAAATGTATATGGCTTATGCTGTACAGCGATGAGAATTTTTCCCGCTCTCTTGAGAGTTCTATCAAAAGCTCGATGAATATCAAAAATAGTAACAATATCAAAAATATGATTAAGCTGATAGAAAGATACTTAAATATATTAATTCATTTAATCTGATTTTAAATATTGAAAAAGTATTAAAGTATCATATCTACAACGGTAAAATTATATTCTCATTAACAATATTTAGTTATCGCAAACAAATTATAGACATTTTTGTTCTGTTTTAGCTTTATTATCATCAAGCTTTTTCAAGATAACTTTTTTCAGCAATATTACATCTTTTCGAATATTTTTTTTTACTAAAATATTATTTATAAACTAATATTTTTAAATTTTTTTTTTTTAAATAAATGAATAAATAACTAAATTTCCACGTTTTAGGGATAGTCACCTTTGCTAACAATATTTTTCTCGTATATCGGCGTTTATTAGTGACTTTAGTCGGCACACATGTGGCCCACAAAAATCGGCGCATACTTAACAATTTGTTAGTTCGACGTTGTGCGCAATAGTAAACACATTATGGGTACATTACAGTTGACTTTGATTGCCCATAGTCAGGACAATTTCGGCGCAGATTGTTGTATTTTATAAAAATTGTGCGTTTACATTATCGGTACATGAAATGCTACGAAAATCGATACATTGTGCCGATAGTGGGATCTTAGCTTAATGTTTAAATTCACTCTTTTAAATACAACTAAACTACATTGAAAGTTTTTTGTTGTGTCGTCGTCATTGTTGTCTTGATAGAATATATGTATATATCTATATGTATGTGTATATATAAATTTACTTATTGTCGTTGTTCTAATACAAGCTTGCGTTAGAGAGAAGAATGATGAACATTGCCTCCAGTTAACATTATCGCATTTTACTTGAAAAATTTACTTGTTTATTACACTTTGAGAAATAATATCAATATTAAAAAAAAAAAAAAAACCATAAAGAAAAATAATCATACGTAAGTAAGAAAAGATAAGAAAGTGTAAAGTGAGTGTCTAGGATTTTTAATATTAAAATAGATTTGAAATTTAATTTTAACGTCATAAATTCATACATACACATATTAGTGATGTATTTAATATATGTATGTAAGTATGTACGTATATGCAGATGTATATGTTATCAAACTAGCCTCGACCTTCACTGACCTTATATGTTGTATAGGTGTGTGCATGTGTGTCTGGCTTTAGTGTATAAACAAAAAGTTATTCTTTATTAATTTTATAAGTAAAATATGATCCTACCCCCTTTGTAAAATGATTTTCTTATTTTGATATTAAAAAACCTTTGTTCATACTAAAATTAAATTTTTGACGCTTTTATATTGCTATAAGAATATTCTTTTCACTTTAGTTTAATGTGTAGCAATTGCCCTTGTTTTTTACTTACTTGATTACAGTAACCCTTCAATATCCAGATATTCTGCAATACAGTTTTAGTCTATCACAAAAAAAAAACTTCAACCATACTCTTACAACAATGTGCATCTACAACACGATTAAAATATATATAAGTATTTGGTTATTATACTCTTCACACAGTGAAAAAGGGTATATGTATATAGGTTTGTCATTCCGTGTGAAATTTCTACAATTTTAATTTCCGACCCCATAAAGTATATATTTTCTGAAAGCTTATGAATAGGGGAGTCGATTAAGCTCTGTCAGTCTGTCAGTCTGTCCGTCTGTCCGTGTGTATGTTGAAATCAACTTTTTGAAGCCCCCCGACATCGCTTGGACCCGGGTGAGGTATTAAAATATCAGAAATATTCGGGAGTAGATCGCTATTGAAAATCAGAAACATCGGTACATAAACAACTGAGATATGAGCAAAAACCCACGACCACCTCGATTTTTTTTCACAAAAACAACATTACAACAACAACATACATACATACAAACGTGTATACTGGTTAGAGAAAACGTGGCATCGAATCCCAGCTGAGCCAAAAAAAATTTTTTTATATTATAAAAATTTTTTAATATTTTTTTTTTTTTTTTTTTTTATTTTTTATTTATTATATTATTTATATTTTTATTTTTTTTTTTTTTTTAATTTTTTTTTTTTTTTTTTTATTTTTTTTTTTGTTTTATATTAATTATATATATTTTAATTATTTTTTAAAAATTTTTTTTTTTTTAATTTTTTTTTTTTAAATTTTTTTTTTTTAATTTTTTTTTTAAATTTTTTTTTTAAATTTTTTTTTTTATTTTTTTTTTTTAACATACATACGTAAATTTATAATTTTACAATGGGATGTTTTTATATATGTATGTTTTTTATATGTATGTACGTATTTCATATGAGATGAATGGTGATACAAACAACTGTTATTGCATGACTACACGTTGTGAAGGGTATATAAGATTCGGCATGACCGAATATAGCACTCTTACTTGTTTTTAAAATGATATTACGCACCATGAACTTACAGAAATTAAAACTCGCACGTTAAATTTAAAATTAGAAAACGCAAAGTGAATTTAAATGAGTGAAAATTTTTTTTACTGTTTGACTTCGTACTTACTTAGCTTAAATTATACATTTGTTTTTCCTTTTATCATATGACTGCATTATAATATCCAAACACTTTATTAAACCCACGCTGGAAACATGACATGGTAAGTTAAAATTGTGAACTATAGTTTTTTTACTAAATTTTCCTAATATTCATAAATATTCTTAAAAATTTTCAAAGGTTTACAAAAGCGAAAGGTTAGACGACTCCGGGCATTTATTAGGGAAGGTAGCGGGTCCGTACTAGGAGACCCTAAATGTATATCTGCTGAATCTTCATCATAGTAGAGCAGCTTTAACGATGATGATGCGGTGCTTTATGGATGATAAGTTATATATTGTCTTGCTAAAAGAACCATCGATTGTTAGCGATAACATTATTGGCCTGTCTACTCGCTTGATCTTACAGTGGCAATAATTGGAGCAAATTCACGATAGTTTGTGGTCAGATGTGACAAGCCCACCTTTCTGGATATACGAAGGGCGGAGGTAAGCAAAATCGTCTAATGCCCTTAGGTCTGTCTGATCACAAAGATATACAGTTCGATATTGTATATGGCAGGACACGAATGAAGGTACTTCTACGTATTAGGGATGCCGAGACGCATCCATAGTAACTGGATGGAATTCGCTTCACTGTAATGGATACAGTGGAAGATGGTATTTAAGGACCCTGTCTCCAGAATGAGGCTTACAGTTTTCCTTCACAAGCCGATAGAGAAAGAGCTAAATCTTTCGGGTTTATCAGTCTTGCATCTTTTTTTATCAAAGGTAATGTAACGGGTGTTTGATAGATATTCTAAAAGAGAATACACTGATAGGTAGGACATTGAGAGGATGTCAGCATGCTAACAGGGCTAAAAGATCTACTTAAACTGCCCTGCACGAGTTAGTATGGAAAATTTTCAATGACGAGCAAGCTTTGTCAGCATTTATAGACATAGAGGAAGCTTATCCCTTTTGACGTGCTGAGAAATGCTCTTGATGAGCGGGGGGTTGATCATATTGTAGTGAGGTGGATCGATTAAAAGAATCTCATAAATCTGTGCACCAGGATTCAAGAAAGGTGGTCGAAGATTGTCTGCAAAGACGAATCCTATCACCTCTGCTGTGAAACATAACTAACGGCCAACGGGAAGACTGGAGCTGCACACAGGATTTATACTGTGGTAGTAAGACCGGCGATCACTTACGCATCTGTTGGCTGGTGGCTGAAGACCTCTCAGGCGACGATTAGGCGGAAGTTGGAATGTTTTCAGAGCATTGCTTGCAATATATATATAAGGATACGTACCACACTAACACAAGCAATAAAGGCAATGCTAGAATTATTTACAAGAAACAAGATGCAAAGCGATGGCACATGATATGGCTTGAGATCGGATTTGGGGCAAAGAAGAATCTATGACCTCGTCAATAAAGAGTTTAGGGAGACTCAGATATCGATGGAATGCGATAGATTACAAAACATAGAAACTGTAAATATCATCTGAGGAGGATGCGGATCCAGGATGATGAGTGTGGATGCTTTAGGGGTCTGAAGGAAATTTTAGCGTTTACAAAGGACTGTGCGATGAGGATGTCGACAATCACCAGTCGGCAGTGTAAAACTGTTTTTATAGTCTAGAAGAAATGCCAATTATGGCGCGAGACCCAGTGAAGGAAGGAGTACAGATCGGTAGCCTCAAAATCACTGAGTAGCGAAGGGGGGCGAAAAGAGACTCGGGATAGTATTTATCTGTTTTTTCAAATACCACAAACTATATAATTTAATAGAATTTAGAATTAGTTTTGTTCTTATTTAGCAAATATGTAGCATGTTTCTCAGCATTTACATTCAGGGCTTTCTGCTTTTTACTGAGGTCTTTAAGCAGAACATACAATTTTGTCGCACATAAAGAATTTATATAAATTGCACGTACTAGATTGTTTCAAAAGTTAATCTCTCATTTGTATATGCAACATTAAGCGAAAATATTAATGAACTTGAGATAAAATTACGTTTTTTTTTTTATTTGAAAATCAAAATGGAAAAAAGGTGAAAGTTTATGATATTTTAAATTTAATTGAAAATCAGCATTTTATTTATTTTTTTTTAATGGAAGAGATATAAAACCATACAAATATCATGTAGTAGATTTTGAATACACTTTTTTTCTCGGTGTAGTACACTAGAGCTTTTCGTTTACTTTGTTGTTGTTATTGTTTTGTAAAACCTTGAAAAATAAAATACAAGTTAACTGTAGTTTTTTTTTTGGATTTGTTGTTGCTGTAGTTTAGTTTGGCATTGTAAAAACACGTAAAGATAAACATTTTAATTTTGTACGTACATATGTATTTTGTTATTGTATTTATTATAGAACCCAAGAGTGTATGTATGTTTAAAATATGTGTATTAGTTTTAACAAGTATTGCTATTAATTACTTTTAGATTTTGTTAAACAAAAAAGTTTACAAAATTATTGCAATTAGATATACAAACATACATCTATGTATACCTTCATACATATTGTATTGTACATATGTATGTATGTACAAGAGGTAATTTAAATAGGTAGGTATAAAGTGAACGAAATTATTGAAAATAATTTTTTAAAAAATTTATAGCAAATTAAGAAAATATTAAGCACAGATTTTTTTGGGTTATCTATCATTCTTTGATTTTTTTCAGATTTGTGAAATTTTATTAAGTTAACTATAACTAGGTACAAAGCTTATTTATTTTTTATTTTCTTTATTTTTTTTTTTTAATATAGGTATAAATTTATGTTTGTATGTATGTATAGTTTAAATTATGGTGTGCGTTAAATTTTATTTGCTGTGTAAATTGTGTGTGTGTGTGTGTGTGTGTGTGTGTGCGGTGTGATAACAACAACAATCACATCGTGCAAGTGCAGTCATTCAGTCAGTTATAGTCAATGTCTAGGTCATTATAAAATGACGACGTTCACGTTCATGTTCAATTTCATGTACGTTTATGTCAATGTTTTTTGATTTTTTTTTTGTTTCGTTACAATATGTAAGTTTTCTTAAATAAATTTAAAAATAAACACACAAACCTTAACAACAATAAGTGTATAATGTGATTTTTGTTGCTTTTGAAGCTTATAGGTACCTACTACACATATACTGATTAATATGTATATTCATAGCTATTAATTTTAGAAGTCTATTATATTTGTTAAATATTTGCAACGTTTAACGAAAATTAAGGTTTTTTAAAAAATAATCAATAAATCGAAATGCAAATATATATATATGATCGATCACCAAATTTCAGCGTTATAGGTATAACCAAAAAACCATATTTTGGTCTAAATTATAAATTAATAATTTAAGAAATACTCACATTCGCATTCGGAGAATATTCGCATATCTATTTTTTAATAATCGCAAATACTTAAACATTTATGTATATTCTCCGTAACGAATATTTGCATTTCGAATATCTTAAAATTTAAATTCTTTACATCACTATACCCATTAATTGTTAAGAATATTCAGCTACTAAATAGTCATAATATGAGTAGTTGTCAAAAATATTGAAAAAAAAATTTTTTTTCACTAAAAGTTCTTCTAAAGTTTAAGTTTTTCTTGTTCTTAAGTTTATCTGAAATCGTATCTCTTATGTAAGATGTTTTATTTCTTATACTCGATATTTTCATCACAATTTAAAAGCGGCGGTAGAGGACTTAAAGCACTAAATATTTTGTTTTTCTCTAGAACTCTGGTAACTTTTTCTCTTTAATAGGTAAATTTAGGGGCAATTTAGGAAATTTTATATCAGGCATTACAAAAAGAGTTATATAAAACAGTTTGCACTAAAAATATTAAAAAATATCTTG